>CM001193.1:4553774-5867857 GCA_000218505.1 Schrenkiella parvula | reverse complement strand
GATGTGATAGAAATTTGTGCTTGGATGTCTGTTCTTGGATCTCCAGATGTGTTTTGGGAACTTCAAAAACATGTTTAAGTGCACATCTATAGCACCTCAGGTCGGAAGATTATCAGGACGTCAAATGGCACCACATAGATTCCCACACTTTTACATCCGTTCACAATCGTTGTTATTCATTAAATTGCATGGTACGTTTAGAAAATGCAACATATACACATATCATAGTTTGTGCAGCACAAGAGTACACTTATGTGTATACCACATGACCAAAAACAAGCATCGTAGTAACTCATGCTTGCTTTGTAGTTAAGCAGCAAGCATCACACATACCCAAGACTCGATCATCTTGGTTTTAAAGAGACCAAGTTATGGTTGCCTAGGGTTCGCAGTGATTCTCACTCTTCTTAGGCCAAGAGTTTACCTAAGGTTTAAAAGATTTCTAGACATGGGAACGTGGGTTCACCGATCATGTCGACATCTACCGATCATGTTTTATTGGCGACAGGTGTCGGTGTCGGAACGGGTTAGTGTCTAGCGGTCTAGCACACAGATAGGTGAACCATACACACATGTTTCTAAGGCAGACACACAGCCAGCTCGACCACCGACCAGTTTCCTTCTGTCCAATTGTTCTCGACCAGCCAATCGAATTGAAACGCCCCACCGATCATTCCGCACAACCCAACTCGCTTCGCATTAATCGAAACCCAACTCCCATGACTAATATAACTTCTTTGAAATCTTAAAGAGAAACAAAGGAGGAAGGATTTTCTCTTTTTGATCATGATCCAAACACGTACATATATAGCAATGGATTAAGCTAAAATTTAGAGAGAATCTACAACGAGCTACAACTCTGTTACAACTATATGTGTCTTTGTTACGGTCATGTTGTTGCGGAGCTAAAAACCACCTTGAGTATCTACAAATTTTGGAGAATATGCCGTAGTCACTAAACCAGATGATAGTCAACATAATCCGAGTGAATTTAGCAGTTCAATAACAAACCATTAACTCCAATATACCCCTCAGGAGCATACAAATTTTGTTTGCCTAACTTGATGCTGAAAGCATGAAATCCATCTCTACCAATCACTTTTGTAAATGTGTCAGCTAGCTGCCACTTTGTATCAACATATTTCTGTACTACATTTCGAGTAAGTACCTCATTAGGCACAAAATGGCAGTCTAGCTCTATATGTTTCGTCTTTTCATGAAAGATCGGATTCGTCGCGATGTATATTACAGATTTGCTGTCATAGTTAACAACCATTGGCTGGTGATAGCATACACCAAGGTTTGCTACATTCTTTTGATCCATATCAGTTTTTGTGTAAGAAAGGCGACAGATCGGTATTCTGCTTCAGCGAAAAAACACTGACAGTGGACTGTTGTATGGTTTTCCATGCCACCGGTGACTCTCTGAGCTGAACAAAGTACCCGGTTACAGAACGCAATGTCAATGGGAAACTAGCCCAATCGGAATCACACCATCCTGTGAAATTATCATTGGAGCGGAGAAAAATCCCTTGACCTGGATCTGATTTGAGGTAGCGAACAACTCTATTGCTGCGAACCAGTGATCATCTACATTGAGCTTTCATAAACTGAGAGAGGATGTGAACTAGATATGCAATGTCAGGTCGGGTCACGACTAAATAAATTAATTATCCAAGTATATGCCGATACTTTTTCGTATCAGATAATAGAGAGAAGTAGAGAGAGCGAACTTATGATTTTTCTCCACCGAAAAACTTGCACGTTTCACTGTCAATAAGCAGCTTATGTGATAATGTCAATGACATATTTGCGTTGGCAAAGATAAATACCTGATTTGTCGCGTGCCACTTAAATGCCCATAATCATCAATGTGCACAAGTTCATAGAAACATAGCAAACAATTTCTCATTCACGAGAATGTCACATTTATAAATTTGGTGACTTGTCAGCCACAATCTCACAGGCCAGTCAGCCCTTGTATTGACTACACTTTATATGTGTGCAGTCTTACCATGGTCCCATTTCGCAAAACATTTTTCGTGAAGGCTAGCAAGTAATACCATGCTCCATGGCTCACATCCATGACATTGGCGATCAATCATGCGCTATAATGCGCCAAGACTAACACCAATCAGCAATACATGCATCTGTTGTCAATCAATATTCATTGTTTGTTTTAATTATCAATCAATTTCTAGCTTTTATGTTCTGCACATACGTATACAACGCATGATAAAACTTATAGATCCACAAGTTCTGTGTCATATTTGCCTTTTGATTGAAGTTGCAATTTGAAAGAAGTGTCCAAAGCTGTTGACTATCCAAACTATGATTTGGGAATAAACTTTCAGAACATGGTTTCCATAAACAACTTTCCAAAATTGAATTAGGGTTTCTAAATTTTGGGATCTAGCTCTAGGGTTTCTGGAAATTAGATCATGACAGATTTGAGGTTGGAGGAGTAAACAGAGATACAGATCGGAATATACATCGTTTCGCAGATTGAAAAGATGTTCTGAAAAACTAACATAGAGATCTTTTTAGGGATACCTATATCGACATGTGAATCATTCTGGATCAACAAGAATATGCCTCAAAATTTGAATGTTGATAGATTCAACTTCCAAAGACTTGTCTTAAGAAATAACCATAACATTTAAACCAAAACTCTAAATGGAGATCCGCTTTCGGTTATAACTAGATATGGGAGTTGAGTACGTATCCTGAAAGTTTCAACCATAAATAATCTGTTTTGACCGACCGTTTCTCCCCTTCTACAAAACGGGTCAGAACTGCCTTCTTCTTGCTTCTTTATGGCTGCAAGCCTTCACCGGCGATACCATCACGAGCTCCCTCTATTTATAGGGTGAGGGGTGGGGACTTTAGGTTTAGGTTTTTTAGTAAAATGTCTCTTTTGCTTTTAATGATCATTATCGGTTTAAGATTTTGAATTTCACTTCAAATTACTATGGGCCACAAAATTTGGAACTAATAAACATTATGATCTCTTCTTAATTAGATCTCATTACAGTCTTTACCTTCTGGATTTTTCTTAACCAGAAACAGGCACAATCCTTTCTCTACCAGTTTTTTTGGTCCAACTCTTTCTTATCTTCATCATATAGACCATTTCCTTCTCCAACATAATTAAGAATGAAATTAGACTACGATTCAAATGACTATGAAACCAAAGATTAAAAAATCGGAACATTGTTCCATTTGCAAGTTTGATTTAGGGTTTTGATCGAGAAAATATGTTCTACTTCCGATTTTGAAATGTCACATTTTCGTACACTTGATAGCCTTTGAAAATTTTGGATTTTTTATATCTACTTTGTAATAAAGTCAGGTTCTTTATCATTTGTTTTCCAATTAGTTTGGTTTTAAAAACAAAAGCTCAAAAAAATCTCAAACCTAACAAACTAGTTCGAGACAATTACAAGACCGATATAAATTCATCTTTTTTTTATTCTCGAAGAAAATTAAAATAATGATCTAACTTTATATACAAATAAAGATAAAATATGGCCAAACTGCAATTTAAATCAAATTTTGGTTTCTAGGAACAAATGGAATCAAATTTTGGTTCCAAAACTTAAAAAAAAATAAACCAAACCGGGTATTTAAGAAGAAAATATAGTCACAAAAACCCACAAGTTTGGTGAAGGCAAAAGACTTTGATCGAAGTGTCAATGTCACAAAGCTAAAAACACATTAGTGATCTCTCCAACGATGATTATTATTATTTATCATTTTGTCCCACTTTACCGAATCGAACTAGCTCCCAAGAAAAGAAAAATATCGTGAACATGTTAAACGACAAAAAACAAAAAAACAAAAGTGACACGTGTCACTATTAGGCTAACGAGATGAGGTTGCTGTAACGTGTGGCCATCACACTTCTCTTCCTTCTTTCTTTCCACCACCTCCCTTCTTCTTCTTCTTCGTCCTCATCTCTTTTCCTTCTCCGATCTCTCTATTTAACGTCTCCGACGAATACGAAGATAAAAATATCTAATCTTTGTGTGTTGCCCACCAAAAAAAAAAGATCTTTTCTTTTATCTTCTCTTGTATGATATTTTTGCATGAGATTTACAAGCTTTTCTCTCTCACTCTGTGATTAGCTATGACTACTTTGACGAAACTTCAAGTATACCCACGATGTTTGGAGCACCGTCTCGGGTTCATAGATCAGAAACGGGTCGGGTCAAGATTCAATTGTAGAGAACGTAACAATAGGGTTTATGTGCATCGGTGTGAGAGTGATTTAGGGGAGAAAAAGGTTGAAAGACAGAGAAAGCGTGAGAAATTGAAGGAAAAAGAGAGAAATGGGTTGTGGAATTCACTTAAATCTGGTGTGTTAGATGTTAGTAAACTAGGGTTCTTATCTAAAGATGAGTATAATCAGAAAGTTCAAAAATTAGAGATGGTTTTCTCTTCGGTAAGTCTTTAAAGTTTTCAAATTTTTTCGTTTGTTCTTATGTAACTGCAAAAATTTGGACTTTTTTGCTCTAATTATCTCTGTTTCAACATTAATCTGAATTTAGATAGGTGTATAGTATATGTTTAGTATGAATGATTTGATCTTTGTTCTCAAATTACTACAAAAGTGTGACCCTTTATGTTCTAATCATCTCTATGTTTAGCTTGATCTGAATTTAGGTAGCTTTATAGCACTTGGTTTGGTTAAGTGTATGAATATGTGTATTAAAATTTTGGGTTGTTATTGTTCATCTATATGCAGATTGCTGTTCAAATTGCGAGATATATTGTGACGATGACGAGCACTGGAGCTATACTCTTGATTGGGTTTCAATTGTCAGGTTAGTGGTAAAAAACAGTTTAGAACGTTTTTGAAAGCTTTTGGTTTGGTCTGACTCAGCTTTGTGAATATATTGTAATGAAAAGGTGGAGATAGTTCGATGAACTCATTGGTTTGGTATAGCTGGCTTGGTGGAGTTATCATTGGAACCATGACTGGTGCTAACATGGTTTTGGAAGATCATTACCGAGCCGGTCCACGCAATGTTGTTATCACCGGAAGGTAATTTCTTTGTCTTCTCTTACATTGCCAATTCCTTTTTTTTCAATGGTGCTAATGTGTGTTTTGACGCTGTGTTTTAGCACGAGGGGACTAGGGAAAGCTCTTGCTAGAGAGTTTCTTCTCTCTGGAGATAGAGTGATCGTTACATCTCGCAGGTGGTAGCTTCATATGCAACATATGGAATAGTTCTTTTATTATGAAAATGGAGTCTTATGCTTTGTTTGGTTTTGTTTTTTGAGACCAGTTCTGAATCCGTTGATATGACTGTCAAAGAGCTTGAGCAAAACCTCAAAGAGATCATGAGTAACGCTAGTGAATTAGGTAGAAAGAAATTGGGTGATGCTAAAGTGGTTGGTATTGCGTGTGATGTTTGTAAACCGGAGGACGTTGAGAAATTATCGAATTTCGCTGTAAAGGAGCTTGGTTCCATCAACATATGGGTAAAAAAAAGAAAATCTTTCATTTGTACTGATTTTATAATTTTTTCTCTCTTATATCATATTTTATCCTCACTTTCTTTGTTCTTTGGACAGATCAACAATGCTGGTACTAACAAAGGCTTTAGACCGCTGCTCGATTTCACCGAAGAAGATATCAAACAGGTAAGAATCATTTATGAACTTAAAAGTTTAACTTATGGCTTAAACTATGGTAAAGTTTCTTGGTCTAATAATTTGAAATTTTGCAGATTGTTTCCACAAATTTGATTGGATCGATTCTCTGCACACGAGGGGCGATGGATGTGATGAGTAGACAGAACAACGGTGGGCACATCTTTAACATGGATGGTGCTGGTTCAGGGGGTTCTAGCACTCCTCTCACAGCCGTGTAAATACTCAAATCATTGATTCTGATCTTTACTTAATGGATTCGAATTTCTGAGTCTTTTGCCATCTCGAGCTTTTCGCAGATATGGGTCAACAAAATGTGGACTTAGGCAATTTCATGGCTCTGTTGAGAAAGAGTCCCAAAAAACAAAAGTTGGCCTGCACACTGCTTCCCCTGGCATGGTTCTGACAGAACTTCTTCTCAGGTATGCACTCACATATACACAAAATGTTTTCTCAGTAAACAAATCCTTAATTATCAACCTTTCATTTGACAGTGGTGCAAGTATAAAAAACAAACAGATGTTTAACATAATCTGCGAGCTTCCCGAAACGGTGGCTAGAACGCTAGTACCACGAATGCGTGTTGTGAAAGGTTCAGGAAAATCCGTAAACTACCTAACTCCTCCAAGGATATTGCTAGCCATTGTCACTTCGTGGCTCAGGAGAGGCCGATGGTTCGATGACCAAGTAAGTAACTAAGAATGATTAACACTATGGATAACATTAATGGCTTTTCGAGGAAATACTTCAACGACTTAGCCTGCGCTTACGCGAAAATGTGACTTGTGTTTGAAGGGACGAGCGTTATATGCAGCGGAAGCGGACAGACTAAGGAACTGGGCAGAGAACAGGACGAGGTTGTCGTTAACAGACGCCATGGAGATGTACACAGAGAATACTTGGGTCTCTGTTTTCTCTCTTTCTGTTGTTTGTGCATTCATCATCTTATCAAGCACCACACCTAGCTCTTTCCCAGGCACATGACCACCCAACACACATTTGTTTTAACAAAACCAATCTTTAGTGGGGTGTGTTTAAAATGTAAACGTACATGTTATGTATAAAAATTATATGTAAACCAATCTGTTACATATCTTATACTTTATTATAGGAGACGTTATTATAGGAGATAATTATTAAAACAACAGTGACAGTTGTTACATTATGATGTATATTTTTTTAAAAGTTTTTTAAATTTAGGAATTTTTTTGGGAAAATCAAATTTTTGATACTAAAAAAACGTTAATCAGGTGACTAATATGTAAGAATTAAATATTAAATAATAATTAAAAATATTTTAAAAAATTACAAAATTAAAAATTTGTTACTAATATTTACTGATTTGAAAACCACTTAAAAAATATATATTTAGGGTTTTAAAATTTACATATTTTCTTCTATTTTTTTCACAGTCCGAAATAATTATTAATATTTGTATATATAATCAGTTAATAAATAATAGTTAACTATATTTTTGTAAAATAATTATTTTATGTTGGTATATATAATCTGCTATTATAAATTTATTTTGTATGATGTATGTTGATGTGGTGACATGTATAAATGAGGAGTAAATAGATAACATGTCTTAATAGGACCAGAAAATAATTAACTATAAATCATAATATGTTCAGCTATAATTCAAAATATAGTCTGTTATAATTCACAATATAGTCAGCTATAATTCACAATATAAACATTAGTGTCCGTCTTATCCAACATTGTATGCACTCCAAAGACGCTCCGCCTGTGTTACATGAAAATGTTTATGGTCGTAATTTTTAATAGCATAGTCAATTATGTCTTTGCGAAATAGTTATCTATGTTTGTATATATAGTCAATTAATAGATATAGTCAACTATGTTTTTGCGAAATAGTTATATATGTTGTTATATATAGTCAGATGTTATGGACTTATTTTGTATGATGTGTATTAATGTGGTGACATGTATAAATCAAGAGCAAATAGATGACATTTCTTAACAGGAACATAAAATAGTTAACTATATAATATAGTCAGCTATATTTCATAATATAATCAGCTATAATTCACAATATAGTTAGTATTGGCGTCCGTCGACAGTAGTGATTGGCGGCGCGGATAGAGACAGCAGCAACGGGGGATCCGTCGGTGGTGCGATTTGCGGGCGGTGCGGGAGATCCGTAAGCGGTGCGACTGGTGGTGCGGTAGAGACTGTATCAATGGTGGGGGCGGAAGGTGCGGGAGATCCGTCGATTGTGGGTTAGATCTAGCGTCTGGACGGGAGTTCCAGCGGCGGGCAGGTAGCTCTGGCGTCGGGCGGCAGATCCGGTGGCGAGCGAGAGAGCTAGATATCCGGCGGCTGGCTTGAGAAAAAATCTAGCTGTTGAGAAAGGAAGATATCAACAAGGAGAGAACGGGGAAGGGTCTGGCGGCGGGGCAGGGTCGTGGTACCGTTGAATCCGGTGATACGACGGTTGATGGGACTCACTGGCGATGGTGATGTACTGAATCACCAGAGATAGCAAAAGAGATGAATAGGGATGGCGACGGTAAGTGTAAATCTAACGGAAAAAATATTAGGGTTAACAGAATTCTGAGTTTATGAGTTTATATCGGCAGAAAATTTAACAGAATTCTTCATCTTCTGTAACATAATTACCCCAAATCGAAAGGGATAACATGATTTTATATATTTTTTTAATTAATAAAATTTTAATTTTGTTTATTATTTGTTTATTACAATTAATAAATGTTACTGAAGAAAAAAACATCTCTACTTTTTCCTTTTTTGATATAAAAAAACACATATTTGTTGTAAACAGTTCGGTGTCGGCTAAAAATTGATTAGTTTTAAAAGTGTAGTTTTATAATAAAAGTATGTCGTTATTAAAAAAATATTGTTGTTCTAATTAATATAGATGGTTTTGGAGATTCAATATTTTATAATTGAGTAAAAATAATGTGAAAAATATAAAAGAAATCGAAAAGGTCTACAAAAAATCTAATTAGGGTTTTTTTTGGCAACATAACTAAAAACAAATAAAACTAGTCTGCCAGCCAGATGGATAGAATCAAACCTACATAAATAACATGAGTTGAATGGGTTCGGATGGCCCGGGCTAACTTGTCCACCGTTAAATTGATTGAGCATGGAATTTTCACAATCTTTACCTTGTCAAAATAATCATTGCAGCGTTGGAACTCTTCTAGATGAGTGGAGAAAGTTGTTCATTCCTGGGGTTCGGTCACCATCTTCTGTAGTTCGGAGCAATCGGCTGCGAAAATGACATCTTGTTGCTGAAAGGCATTCATACATTTCATGGCCCACATTGATACTTTGGCTTCATCATGCAACAAAGACAGACTTTGTCGGATGTTCCTCGCCCCCATAACTCCATCCAAACCTTCATGTTTACTGCTCCACCCCTGTCCTGAGAACTTAGCTCAGTCTTTCCATGAACCATCTACATGACACCATGTTCCGGTGACTGTATCTTTTTCCGAAGGTGCGTTCTTTTCATCTGGGCCTGAGTGAGATCCTTATCCTATGCCGCCTCCCATGAACGGAATTTCGATTCCGTGAGCTTTAAGATCTCCAGTGGATCCCGATTAAAATTGCTATATAATTTGTCATTCCTGCTTTTCCATAAGTACCACAAAATCCATGGGAACAACTTATTCCTATTATCTCGAGGAAGCCTCTAAAATAAGTAATCCATGTTTGTGAAGACCGAAGGGATGGAAAAAAACCGTGGATTTGACGGGATTGGGAAGAGTACCCACGTTTGTAAAGGTGGAGAGCACTCAAATAGTACATGATTAATTGTTTTTCCTGGGCCCCACAGCTGACACAAAGGATTTCACAGTTTAGTCTTTATGCTTTCAAGTTCTTTGATACCAATATGCATCCCGTAATAGCTTGCAAAATAAAATGTTTGGTTTTTGGAGGACATTTGAAGCTCCACGAAAACTACACTAGTCACATGTGAAGCTACACTAGTCACATCTTGTCCTATCATTGCATTTGCATTACTCCACTGGAACATTTCTTGTTGAATATTATTTCCTGATGTTACCGTGTATTTTCCTGAACTAGTGTAGTGCCATCCATAAGTATCATCTTTTGGGAGCCGGCTTAGGAACCGGTTTAATTTATAGTTGTTTATGTTATCCTACAGATTCGAGAAAAAGTCACGATTCTTCTTCAATACAAAGTATTTTGACGAAAATGTTTTTGCTGGAGAATGTGATTGATTTTAGTGGGATAAAATTAGCATTGAAATTAGGATTTTAAAGAGAATTAGGGAATTATTTATTAAATTAAAACATAAATTTTAACCGATTCCTGAATTTCATAGCAAAGCACCTGAAGACGGAGCCATTCGATCCCTAAATTTGCGATGGCTTTAAAGTGCTCGACAAGGATGTTTAATTTTTCCGATCTTGCTAGAAAATTTAATATACCTTTGTTGTTCGTTGGATTAGATAAAAAAAATCTAATTGCTTTCAATGGCTATAGTTTTTGTTCATTTGTTCTCGAATGTTGTTTGATTTTATTTAATAAATAATATTTTTTAGAATAAATTTGTGTTTTCTAGGTATGAATTTAGCGAAGAAGAGGAAGAAAGAAGAAAGAGATTGTCATATTGAGTAAATATTTGAGTGGAAATTATGAGTTTTTTTATCGTGCTGATTGTTTTATGTGAGTGACCATTAATATAGAATCAGTTCATATCCAACTAATGAAAAATCCAAAGGCTGACCAGCTAACTAGCTAGAAACATCCATATGTCCAGCAAAATCCACTACGTCCGAGCTAATTTCAGAGCTCTTCGTTGCCACCAGTGTTCATAGGGCTTGATTCCTCTTTCATATCCGACAATTGCAACATGTGTGAGAAATTACGGTATTTCTCTCCGTGATCTAAGTAGTAAATAAATGCAAAAAAAAAGATTGAGATGATTTTTTTTTAAAAGGGTAGAAAAATTTATCATGACCCCACTATTTCTCTTGAAATAAATGATCACAGAAAGGTGGAAGCGAGGTTAGAAAAATTTCTCGTGATACCACTATTCGTGTACCCTTTTGCCAACAAAAAAAGAAATAAATAAATGCAATGAATAAATGGGATGAGAAACTAATAAGTCTGCGGAAGAGAAAGAGTACCAAAAACTTGAAGTGTTATATGGTTGTTTTGTCATGGTATTGTACGGGAATGAGTCTAGAAAAATCTTGGCATTCATATCGTTGATGAGGTCCAGCGATGAAGGATTATGGATAATTTTTCGAAATTGTAATTCCAATCAGGGAGGTTGTGAAAGTCTACGGAGAAGTACATGGTGGTTTGATTTTTGATTGATCTTGCAGTATGTGGATTTTAAGTTAAAGTGTTAAGTGCAATATCCTGAAAAGAAGGTGAGTTTCCGCGTTTTCAAACTTCTTTCACGGGGTTTAGTTTTCTGTTTGCTTGAAGGCAAGCAAAGTTTAAGTCTCGGAGAATTGATATATCATGGTTTTTCTAGATTTTTTATCATGATATAAGTCTTTTATATATAGTTTTTTGGTGTTTTTGGAGTCTTTGCAGGTTTATGTACATTTGAAGCTTATTTGAACACATTGGAGCATTTTGAAAGTTACAAATTACAAATTGGCCTAGAAATTTCTTCTATTTGCAAGTTAGACCCTCCGTGGTTTTACCTATTTCTCAAGATTTTAGAGAGAGATTTGTTCCAGAGCTTTTGGGGAGACAATTTCGAGCCCAGTTCATCCTGAGAGAAGAATTTGAACTCGTTTTTAACTATTAATTGATTTTTCTTATGTTTTTTACTTCAATTATGATTTTTAATTCATTAATCACGTCTGAATAGATTTTTTGTTAGGTTTAGGGTTTGTCAAAGGTAGAAGATGAAATGTTAGATTGAAGTTTAATTTGTTAGTGTTATTGATAGAATTCTTTATCTGGATTGTGATTGATACTAATTCTAGACTCGCGATCTGAAATTCATAACTTATGTTGATTAGTAGACACGAAAGTGTGATTGATTACCTGAACTATTTTAAATAACATGAAAGTGTTATTTAAGTGCTCTTCTGCCACTCATGAAACTATCCCGAAAATGGCCCTGAACGAAAGGAGACGCCTGGTAATCACAGCAAGAGGATTTTTGTTACGCCCCAGATAATGAACGCTTACCTTACGCTATCTAGCTATTCCATCCATCTCAAACACCCCAGTTGGCATAGAATCTCTCAAAATAAGATATTTGTATTATTTAGTCTGGGACAAATTTATTTCTAATTATATATTATCAAAATTTGATCACATACTAGACTTGCGTATACCAGATTTCATTTACCATTTTATGATTTGTGAAAAATTCTTTCAAAATTAAGGTAATTTTTAAAATGAAAGTAGGTATGTTAATTAGTTAAATCTAGTAAAAATATATATTATCATGAGTTTTTGAATTAAATTAAGTTTCCTCTGGTGAGGTTTGAGCCCTCTCTTTTGGATACCTCTACTGCCTATTGGCAGTTCTTTGAATAAGCACGATCAATTGAGTGTTCAAAAACCAAAATTTCTGCCACTGATTAGAAGACCCCAGAAGATAATTATCCCGCAAGGCAATGTATCTTGTTTCTTAAAATACGAAACAAGAAGTAGTTTGAAGTCAGTTGCGTTCAAATCATATGAACTTAGACAATGTAACTCACTGTCACATGACTCACATCTCTACAACTATAACCAGTTCAAAGTTTCGTATTATTAGATCATACTTTAAAGGATACTGCTCCTTATAATCATAGCATGATCTTATTTTCTAAAACATGAATTATTTAACCACAAAGCAATATCAGACTTACAAGTACCAAACCGTAATAACATAGAATGGACCGACAAGACTTAACTAGTCAACGACACTTTATTATTTCTCTCAACGACAACAAAAAAAAAGAAAACTTATTGTTTAAGTTTGATAAACTTTAGGTATATTTACAAACACAAGAAAGAGAAGAAGCTTGAGGAGACAATTTCTTACAAAACCCACCAAGACGAAACCCGTTGGAAACGCAATATTTGTTGCAAAGTGGTAATTTTACACATTGTCCTGCTACGTATAGCCATTCCGTCCGACCACTTTTCCCATCCCGGCCGCCCGCCGTAGCTACCTTTATGGCCATAGTCACGTCCGCATTAGTAGCATTTGCTTCTGTATCATAATATCAAAAACATTTTGCAACCTTCCAATAAAAAAAGATCTTAATCGGAAAGGAAGTAATTGTCAATGGATCATACCTGAAATTAGAAGAGCAATGTAAGCGAAGAGAAAGAGGTAAATGAGCTTCATGGCCATTCTTGGCTTAGTAAAATCCTCTCTGCACTCTTTAGTATGCCTTTGTATGTGATCTTAATGTTCTTATAATTATACAAAACCGCTTTATTTATATCGATATGTAGAAGTCTCTAGTTACTTTATCTAGTTTTATACACATAAAATTCGTCCTCCTTTTGCTACCAAATAATTTCGACCCATAGTAGTGCCAATGTAGAGCCATACATTATTCTAATAAGTGCATATCAATACCTAACAAATAAGTAAATTTAATAATTACATAGATTTAGGAAGATGATTATGGGCCCTATGAAGGGATAAAATTATAATAGAAGGGAAAATGGGTTAGTTGAGTGCTGTGCATAAGTTAAGGAGAGATTTCAGATCTATCTTTGACTATTTTGCTCTGCCTTTCAGTAGGCTACATTTGTTTTGCACATTAAATCAAAAGTATGAAAAGAGACCCAAAACAAAAACAAAAAAGCGAGAGTCAAAAAGCATGAAAAGAAAATAAAGCTTGTCGTTGAAACAAAAGTAACATTATCACAATATAGTTTTTGTTAAGGATGTCAAAAGCTCCTCACACAATTGTTTTAAACTATTGCAAATACCTCACAATGGCGATCCGGAATCACCATGTCCAAATCCGCATCGCTATGGACCGGGATTTAGCGGACATAACCGCATGCTGCTATATTGTTTTTTGGAGAAGAGTTAAACGGGTTAGCATGCGTCTATATATGATCTGCTCCGTCTAAGAAGGATATCAAACATATTGAAGTTATGAGATTCTTTAATAGAGAAAAAGGTTCTAAAATTTAAATGGTTTTCAACAAAGTCCATAGACAAAACCCGCAAATATATTAACTGCGATGAGTTAACCCGCAAAATCTGCTATTTACTAGACATCAAAAGTTATGTATAATCTCGTCCCATAACGGTCTAGATTGGGCTTAACCAGCAGGTCTTGGCATGTTTTGACATTCCTATCTTTAGGAACCCAAATACTTAGGTTAATACCATCAAACAATCTTACTATACTCAAACAATTGTAAAACGACAATGATATATATTTGGTTTCTAAAGTACTTGCACGTGAGGGGGGGGGCGATTGCACCATTTTTTTGACTTTTTTGATGACATTTAATATTTTCTTCAATACGTAACATAACAGTTTTTTTTAATATGATTGTTGTAGCAGAAACTACAGCTATCAATATTTGTAAATATGAATAAGTTGAGGGTCAGAAATCTGGAAACACAAAGAAGTAAGAAGGGATTTTAAGCAATTATGCAAGTTTTATCAAAAAAAAATGAAATGAGCAGAGTAAGACAAGGATTAAGAGATAAATTGATATGATTGATATAATATGATTTAATTCAGAAGAGGATATTTCCACTTTGGAAAACATTAGCTCTTGCTTTTCCCGTGTACGCAGGTCGCTAGAGATTCTTGATGGACCTTGTTGATTGTCCATAGAGTTTTGATCCTATGATGATCAGATTATGGCCTTTTCTGGAGTACCTTCACTGTGAGCTCAAGCCATTGGCCGCTTCTTCTTTTACTCATAATCTGAGTATGGCCTTTTCTGGAGTACCTTCACTGTGAGCTCAAGCCATTGGGTCTTCAATCATGATATCTCTTAACTTGCCTTCTTGATACAAGTTGATCAGGGCGTCCCGCAACTTGAATCCCTTTGCGGTTGAGTGTCCAAATGATTTGTGAAAATCGAAAAATGCTTCCTTGTTAGTTGTTACGTCCAAGCATTACCAAATTTCCTTTGGCTTCTAGATTCACTTCTCCATGACTTTACATGGAGTCCATTTTAACCGCATATGAATGTGACCTGCTAGAGTGACTTCTCGGCTCTCTTCGGTTTGGAATTGTCATTTTACGGAACAGTGGAATTTGTTTTGGCTTGGGGCCTGACGTTCTTGTATCGCTCTGACAATACTTGTCTTTTTTCTTCGACTATTTCCCAACTTGCACTGGTGGTGGAGTGCGTCTTGAATTGTTGTTGGTCGATTGACAGTGAGATCTTCTGTGAACCTTGAATAGTGCCATAGTCCATTTTTCAGAGCCTCCAATGCCGTCTCGTTGTGAATTAATAGCATCCTACCGATGACCTTCTTGAACTTAGTGATGTAAAATCGGAGTGAATCTTGGGATCCTTGTGAAGGAGCTCAGAGTTCTTCTCTTGATGTCGTCTTTTGAATAACGACTGAGTAGTTGCTTTAGAAAGCTAATCGATATCTGTGAGAAGCTATTGATCGATCGTTCCTCTAATCGAGCGAACCAATTGAGAGCAAAACCCGAGAGTCCAAAACGCAGTTAGATGACATTGATATACTAATATTTTATATATTTTACTATTTAAATAGGATTTTTATATATTATTTGTAAGAGAATGGTTTTTGGCTAAATATCATCTTTTTAGAGATTTTGGAGGTTAAGAGTGTTTGCAGGAGAATTATGTGTTTTCAGCAAAAATGAATTGTGTTTGGACATTTTGATGATTGGACAACTTTCCAACATATGAAGCTTTGCATCAGATGAAATACTTCATACCAGCTAATTTTGTTCAAATTTGGAACAAAGATATCCATTTAAAAGAAATCTCACGATTATATGTAAAAATATGTCTAAAATGCCGAAAATTAGACTGTTTGGCATCAAAATAAAACAAGCAGAAGAGCAGGGGTGATCGATCCAGGATAATCAATCCAACGAGGTCGATTACCCTCTTCGGAAAAATCCAGAAAGATCTGATCGACCGGCTAATCAAACCAAAGGTAAAGTGATCGACCGATTAGGACGAGTGATCACTCAATAACTTCCCATAATGAACCGATCCTTGGTCCGAGGAAAATGAAAAAATTTCAAATCTTGGTAAATCTCCCCTAAATATTCTAGATTTGGTCATGGTCAATTCCTGCACCTATATCTAAACAAAAAGAGCCACAAAATTAAAGAGACAAGTCTACACACAGCCATAAAAAAACTTTTTATTCTTAGTTTTAAATTTATTGTTTTGTTAGTGTATTACTATTGAGAGACGATTTCAATCATTTATTCATCACAACTGTTATATTTATGAATCCTATCTCTTTGTTATTTCAATAAGATACATTTTTGCTGATTTTTGGTTAAATATGACAGAGTATTTTGGGAAAAGAGGTTTTTAAAGGAGAGTCATTAATGGTTTGGTAAATAATTTTTTCCCGAGGGTAGTGCATTCTAAGATATAAGAACTCTTCTATATAATCATGTTTTTATTTCTTGTTGCTAAACTTATCATTTAGCTCTAATTTAGAAAACTCATGACTTGAACATTACATGGTTGATTGGCCCGAATTAAATTAGATAAGCTATGTCTTTTATGATTTTATCGCTGCTCCTAAACATTAATGAGTATATACACAATCAACTTTTATATCCTTTTTATATACTCGAAAGTATTAATTTTTTATTTTTTCGGAAGCCATTTTCTATGCCCGTTCTCCTCTTCTCTGATCTTTGTCCTCTATTTAGAGGAGAAGTTTGGTATAGCCGCACTCGAGCGGTTTCCAGTGCCGCCAAGTATGTTCATCCCGTCAGATTGGTTGGCCTTCCTAAAGATTTGATGGCTTTTCGGGTTGTGGGTGGGCTCTTCCAACACGTGCTCTTTTTTGGTTGTGCATGCATAATCAATCCGAACACAACTTATTTTTTTTGAAAAAATTACAATCTAAAAAATGATAAAAAAATTAGGGCTAATTAGGTGAATAATAGGTTTAGATACACAAATTAGGTGGGTAGCATGTGCCAAAACAAAATTAGGTATCTAACACAATTAGGTGATGAAATGACAATTTTAACCTTAATAAATATAATGAGAATCAAAAATAAAATAATTATTAAATATGTTTTAAATATGAAATAAATAATGAAAATTAGTTACTAAAATTACGTAAGTATAATCCACTATCTTTGTGTATAGTCAACTATTTTTGTTCATTATAGTTGACTATGTTTTATTGTGGCAGATCTAGTTCCAGCAAGTGCCATGACGAACAACAAAGGGAAGGAAATTGTTGGATATGAGATACCATCAGATAAATTGTCATCGTACAAGAGTGCTTCTGAAGATGGTGATTGTGTTGAAGATGTTGACCTTGAGGATAACATGTTTGGTGAAAATTCGAGTCCATGTGTCACAGGAGAATGTGGTGGTGAAGCATTGTCGTCTGTTTTGACAAACATTGCAGACACTTCTAGGGATGCCCCGCCCGTCTTAGATGAATCTGACTATGGTGGTAAGTTTTCATAACATGGTTAACTATGTATCATCGTAATGGTTGACTATGATTTCAAACATAGTCAACTATTGTTTCCGTATAATAGTTAACTATGTTTGAGAATATAGTCAGCTATAATTGTTTTATGGTGTATAAAGTGTGTTGACGTTTTGTTTTAATTTGACTAGGTATTCATGGAGCCTTATATGATATGGATTATGAAAGCGATGCAGTGTATGTTGGAAGGGTGTACAAAAACAAAGATGTTTTTAAAGTAAAGATGACAATACATGCAATACACAATAACTACGTCGTGATTAGACTCAACTATATTAGGCTAAAATATTAAATAGTTAACTATAGAAAATTATTAATATATAATGTATAAAACAAATTTATCTAACTATTATGTCAATAAAAAGCTGAATGAAATGACACAAGTAATTTTTCCTTAAAACCAAAAGATTTAACATAGATCAAAGCGTTGCCGTTGATAAATCCTACATGGTCTTAAAAAACATATCAAGAATCTTGTTTTAATATATTTAAAATGTTTGTAAATAAAGAATAACAATAGTTAAGTATATTTTTAAAATTCGAAAGTAGGGGTATAAATGATAAATTTAGTCTCACACATGCTATATACCTAATTTGGTATGTTTTTTCTATTATAGAGCGCAATTTCCCTAAAAATTATTACAACAAGCTTTCTTTGTTTTAGTTATGTAATAACCTGCTTTTGAGTTTATATTTTCATTAATATCTAAATTATCATTTTTGTAAAACTCATTTTCAATCTAGTTTACCAGTTAAATTTGATATTTAAAATTATAAAATTAAAATAAATATTTTCAATTAAAAATCATAATCAATGACAACCATTATAAAAGGAAAAATATCATATTTTTAAACCTCACTTTCAATCTAGCTTACCAAATACATAACTTTTCCCTATAATATTTTATACTAAATTGACAACCACGATAAAAGAAAAAAACTTTAAACGACATGAACTTTATTATCCACCGACGAGTTTCTATTGACTCTCCATAATTTTCCTCTGACACTCTCGCTAATACACACATTAACTTCAATTTGCATAAATCTCTATTTTCTTTTTTTGTAATTCTAAGCCACCAATCATTTGCTCTTCAAATTCATAACTGACATTAATAGAAACACAATGTTTTTCTTCTTCAACAAGTTCATAAGATAAAAGTATGCCTTGTCTTCACTATATTATCCAAGTATACTACTTTAGACCTCATCTTCACCAAACCCATATGGTGTACAACTTTTTTCTTGTTTTTACCACATTCATCCATAGTACTACTTTCTTTTCTGATGGTCACCACCTCCATAAAAGATATCACCTTCGAATTTATTTATAATGTAGTAAGAAAATATCTGTAGAGTCTGCCAAACATCCACAGCTTATCAAGCATTTCCAGAGTCTATATATATATATATATATATAAAAGATTAGCAGACTAAAATCTAAGTGTAGTGGTAAGTTTGGAAGACTTTTGTACTAGTTACGAGTCTAGCATAATGTCGAGAATACCTACATATTCTGCTATATATAACATAAATTGTACATGTGTATTGATTAATATAACATATCTAATTAAGATTATATTTATAAGTATACGAACTAACAAGTATATGTAAGTATGAAGAAAATAAAACAAAATGTGAACTAGTTGTGACTTAGTGATGCGTTATATTGTGTGATGAGATATACATATATGTATGCGTGTATAGCATGCTAGAAGCACATGTAGCGGTTGAGCCGCAGTGGTTACCACATGCAAGATGAAGTGCCTCTCCTTTCTGTTAATTTGAACTGATTGACAAGTGCTGAAGACTAGCATGACCATGATCAGGCTTGACGAACCGTGCAGCAGTTAGAAACCTCGAGGTGTAGCATAATCAAACGCATAAAGCATCTAAGATTGGACGATAGTTTGCAAGCGTATTATGCTCTCAAGAGGTGTTATAAGCACTAGGTTTCTTGGTACAGAACGTAAAAGGCACCCGTTGAATGTTAAATGAGTGTAGTAAGCATTGTTGTGTTCGTGGGTGGTCAAACCACGGGCGTGTTTGCCTGATTAATTCTCTTTTCGATTTTTCTTGCAAGTGAGCCCGAGAAATTGCTGCACAGCTGAGTAGTGTTGGTTTAAGGATATGTGGACGTTTTCTTTCCTTGTTCTTCTCAAACACTTAAGCTGTCTTCCGAAAAGTATAAAGACCTGACCACCAATAAATAAGCAAGGACATTTGGAATTTCGGTTCGAGTTCAGATTGGTTCTATATAGGTCCATGTCTTTTGGATAGAGGAATTTTGGACTAATATAGGTGTCCACTGAATTTCAGTTCGGTTTTGGATCCGTTTTTTTGGTTCCAGGTTGGCTCGGTAAATACTCAAAAAATTTGGTTCTAAACTGATGAAAGAATTTAATTTTTATAGAATTTTCTGCAAATATCCGAAATTTTGAAAACCGTTAAAAACCCAAAAACCCAAAATATACCCAAAAAATCTAAAAAATAAAAGAAATATACCGGAAATAAAACCAAAAAATCCGGAAAAGTAAAAAATATATCAAAAATACCAAAAATATACTTATAATATCAAATAAATTAATATATTAAATAATTTCGGGTCATTCGGGTACGCGATTGGTTAATCAAATCGACACATGGGTCTAAACGTCCAAGATCCATTATGGTAAAATATGTAAAACCAAACCCGATTCGAAACAGAGTTTTTTGGTCGATTCTGATTATGGATTTTCAGATCCGGATAAAGTGTCCATACTGACCAATAAACATTACACTCTTTTTTCACATGTTAATTTATTATTGGGTGGTACAAAATCAGTCCCAACAAAACATATATTTCTGCTTAACTGGTCAATAAACTTAGCATCAAATAAGGGAAAAGAAAGAGGCTCCAAGTATTGTGTCACACGGACAATGCTAAAAATAGCAAATCAAAACTGGAACCACACGATGTTCCGAGTCAAACTCATCATGTCCTACCCGAAAAAATCCACGTGTCTTCTCCATATAGGACTTCAACTCCTATACATTTTTCAGTTTCTTTATATATACTTAAATCCCTTAATCTCAACTAATTAACAAACTCAAACTCATCCTATAGTTAATCAACAGAAAGAACAGCTCTACATAATGGCAAGCTTATCAGCTATTGCAGTTTCTCTCCGTAACAAGGCACTCATCACTCCGAGAGTTCTTGCTTCTGTCCCGACAAGACTCGTCCATGTAACTTTTGTTTTTGTTTTTCTTATGTATCCATGATAAGATATTAATACATTTAACTAATCTTATTTATTCTTGATGTTTTGATTAAATTACCCACAGGGAAGTACGAGGAAAGAAGCTTCCGTCTGTGACAAAGCCACTGAGGCTCAACAAAAGGTATCAGATACCTAAAAATCTTCACCTTAGGTTATATTTAAGTTAGGACTCTATTGTTTAAACATAGATTACTTGTTTGGTTAGGTATAGCGCTTTTGGTTTGTGTTTGATTTTTGCGTTTAACAACCAAGTAGATTCTGTTATAAATTTTTAAAAAACTGTGAGTTCGTTTACAAAAAATACACAAACAGGTAAAAGCAATATAGTTTGATTTCATTTTATTCTGTCATTCACAAACCATTCATATAACCAAGTTTAATCTGACGATGTAGGTTGCCAAGAAGGCGGATGAAGGAGCACAGACGATCTCCGACGCGGCGGGTAACTTGAAGGATAAGGCGAAGAACACTGCAGAGGAGGCTTGGGATAAAGTGAAGGACACGACAGAGAAGATCAAAGATACAGTCGCCGGAAAAACCGAGGAAACCAAGGAGTCCATCAAAGCCAAAGCTAAGACCGTTGAGCAAAGCATGAACACCAAGAACCTCAAATGATAAACATACTATCAATTTAACATTTTCACTACATCAAATAAAATGTTACTTAAGTAACTCTTTGTTTTCATGAATGACAATTCCGGATACTCGATCCGTGACCACCTCAATTAATTATTCTTCATCGATTTTTTTCGTTTTTCTGTGCAAAAATAAACTCTTGGTTTTCATGAATGAAAATTAGTCTGGTTGGAGTACACAATATTTTTAATGGGCTGTGTTAAGATGATCGCATCAAGTGGTAGGCCTGGTCCTACATTTAAAGTCCTAAAGAAAATACAACTAATGTGACCTAATCTGTTGTAATGGAAATTACAAATTTGAACATTTGTAAATAACAATAGTTTTAGGAGCATGCTCCTCTTGTGTGAAACAAAAAGAATGGATGACCTTCTGGAAAGATGTTCAAAAGTTAAACTCAATATCAAGAAAGACGAAGTGATCTAGAATTTAGAAGAAAATTGAGACAAATGGTTTTTAGTATTAACGATCTCATAGTCTATTACAAGAATTAAAACAGAGAAAAAAGTAGAAATCTAGTGTAGAATAAGTTGGATATTTTGAGCAAAAAAAGAATTGTCCTTATCGCATGTTCCTCCTCTTATTTTTTATAGTCCGAAGTTGTGTTCAACGTCTCTATTTATCCTGTTTGATTTGATACTAATTCTATCTATTTCAGTAGATTCAGTCGTTTCTAATCAGTACATTTAATTATATTTCTTGAATAATTCTTAAGTTCATTCAAGAGTCGATTTCAAGTTTTGACCATGTAGGTTCGACTATATTGACCATTGCAGATGAATCAAGATCCGCTACTTGACTTCGATCCACACCTTCCACTTTGGTCTTGGTTTTTTACTTTGCTTTGGCCATTCAATTCATGTGTAATGAGATTTAACTTCTGGGTCAAGATTAGACCTCAACAATATTTATAAATTGTTTTTAATGATTTACCTTCCTATTTATCTAGGAATACAACATACTTTTCATAAAATTATATTTTCAAAATTATTTGATTTTGTTTATTTTTAATTAGATTTAAAAATTTGCATATGCAAGTTTAAAATTTAATATTTTATAATCCACAAAAAAAGAGTAGTAGAAAACAAAATAAGATCACCAGTAAAAGAAAATAAAATAAGATTAATCACGCTAACATAAAACCACCCAAAAGAAAATCTAGCAGTTCTTTAATTATTTCTATTTCCGAAATGGAAAAATTACAAAACTACAAGTTTTTTGTACTATTTTTCAAAAATACAACAAAAGAGTGGACACTTTTAATAGTAAAACTTATTTAAAAGGTAAAAACAATTTGTATCATGTGTTAAAAACAAGCAGAAAACCAAAAAACAAAATTCTTCTCCCTTCCTCCAATGAGGAACCCTAATATTTCTCTTTTTCCTCTGATAAAGGTCCACCTATTTTAGACGAAAATCTCTGGATCAGCAAATTCTCAGACAAAAGCTACCTTATCTATAATCTTTGTTCAAATCGATTTAGTATAGTTATCAAATTTCTGAGATTTGTGTTATGAAACTTTTAGGAATTTCGATGCCTAAAGAAAGCAATTGAATCTGGAATTTATATTTTATGTCGAATTTATCAGACTTTCTAAATAAGTATAAGTTTTTATAAATTTTTTATAGGGGGATTTATAAAGATTTATAAATTGTTTATAAGGACTTTGAAGTTATCTATAAGAGTTTATAAAATCATTTATAAAGGTTTATAAATATGGATAAAGATGTTAATTCAAAATTTGATGAATTTAATTCTAATTATTTTAGCTTCGTAAACTTTGAGTTTATATTTTATTTGTTTTTAAGTAAAAACATGTACAAAACTGAGGTGTTAGGGTTCTTGTTTGAAGCGCAACAATTTATAAGCGTCAGATTTATAAGGGTTTATAAATTTAGACAATGTTGAATTTTCAAAATTTGACGAATTCAATTTGAAATTCGGTGAACTCGATTCAAAATCCAGCAAAATCTAGATATCAAAAGTAGCAATGACGAAGCTGAACGTGAATCTTGTGAGGCATATCATCTCAAATATATAAGAGATAGCTTTATAAGATAAGGAAAGTAATGTGAATTTATATGAGCGTACGGATGACGAAGTTAAACGTAATTAGTAAATGATAACAAAGTTGAATGTGAATTTAGAAGAGTTTAGCTTTTTATTTTGATTTATAATATTGGTGATCTAAATTTCATTTATGGTATAATAGTCAGCAATCTCAATTAGAAATATTGATATTTTAAAAAATATTTAAGTGGTTGTAGTTTTGTAAAGTTATACAGCCAAAGTTCTACCAATTTCTGTATTTGTTTATCATTTAAATTTTATCATATCTTTTTACATATTTAGGTTTTTCTTAAATTATATTTATATTTTATTATTTTTGAAAACAAATTTCAATGCAAATAAATCATAATCAAATCAGATAATTTTGCTATTTTTATCTAATCATATTCAGAAGTTGAGAGTAGAGTATGAGATAAAATTTTATCAAATTGAATGGGAAAATGAACGAAAAAAATTTGGTTATCAATTAAATATCTCATATTCCCAAATATAATTTGGCTATTTTCCAAATATTTTACTTAATCTAATTGAAAAATGAATGAAAGCATTTTAGATTTTCTTTTTAACTAAAATATATATATTTAATTATATTATTTTAATATATATATATGTTTTGTTTTATTTTAATGTTCAGATTATGTTAAATCTAATTGGAAAACAATTACATGTGTCGAACGAACTGACATATTCATAATTGTATTAAGAGAGGTTTACATAGAATGACACTTTTAGTTTTGGTTTACAAAACACACTTTTTGAGAATAAGACACTTTTGGTATGTGAATATTCATTTTTGCCCTCTCTCATATTTCTCTTTCTCTCATTTCCTCTTTCTTTTAAATAATAAGAGAAAAGAGAAAAAGAAAGAAAGAGAATGAAAGAAAATGGAGAGAGAGAGAGTCAAAAATGTCACTTTTTTTACCAAAAACTTGAAAACGTGCCTCATTCTCCAAAAGTGCTATTTTTTTGAAAACCAAACTTAAAAAAAGTGTCTCTCAATATAATTATCTCTTGAATTAATTACTAAGTTTAGAATCAAAGACTATGGTGGCCACATATATATGTCTTTTTATTAAAGTTAGGTTTTATATTGCTTGCGGCTAAATCTAGATCTATGTTTGTAGTTTATTTTTTCTTTACGTTGACTATTAATCAAACTCAGATGGCTAGGGTTTTAGATTCGATTAGATCTTACTAGCAGCGTGCAACGGTGATGACTCGTGAAAAAACATTTTAAGTTTAATATAATATTTTTAAATAAAATAAAAACAAAACTAATCTTCAAATAATTCATTCTCAAAATATGGTTCATTTAGTGAAAGTGCCGAAAACTTCAAAACTCCCACATTTTCCATAGAATCAAAATTATATCCACCAACATCCCACATTTTTGTCTTTTCTTCTTTATATTCATCAGAATTCTTTGACTAAAGTCGTAAATTGTTGTGGATGAAAACTAGGTCATTAGCACAAGAGGATGAACTAGGTTATCCAAACTATTTAAAACCCAAAGTCTGCAAGAAAGGAGTATGGGCACCAAAGTTAGCCCACCACTTCGTCGGTTCCATAATGAACATCACTGAAATGCATGTTAAATCCGCAAAGGACCACCTTTCATAGAGAATAATGCATATTCATCCAAAACCTTAAAATGATCATCAGTACTCGAAAACAATCTTCAAAAACACTTCATTCTCTCAACTGAGACTTCTGCATCCGTATGTGGACTAGTTATTGCAGGATCTCCACTTAGCCATTCATCACTATAAAATCTACAAAGCAAAAACATGTTTTATATATGTGGTAAGGAAACAAAAAGAAAGAATAAATCATATTGTTTAAAATCATATACCTTGGATTTAAAGAGTGAGCTAGAAAATGTAGAGGAGTGTTATTCTTTGCCAGTCGAGCCACTAAGATCTGATAAACAACATTGTAGAAGGGATTCTCTTCAAACACTGGACGTTTTTTTTATAGATCTCATACTTCACCCTCTCAATCATAGAATCCTCCACATTTCATATACCAAATGAAGGCATGGCTTGTCAGTGTCACAAAACCTAATCATCTCATAGATAGGACTTGTAAAATCAATTATATTGGACACATGATCCCATCAATCATCACTTATAATCTTCTCCTTAACAAAATTTCTTTTTCCCACATCATCATCTCTATAAGTAGACCACTCTTCACTTATGACCATACTTTGAAGACCTCTTTTGATTAGCTTCAATCTCTTAAGCATCACAATGATGGAAGCAAAACGTGTATCAGCAACTGCAAGTAATTTAAGAGGAGAGAACTTACTAAAGATGGCTAATCTCATGTTGTGGTTCATGATGAAATGCTTTATTGCTAATGCAAATCCATGAATGTCTGTTATCCATTTGCCCTCGTTATATGTTTCTGCATTTTTCTCCACATTCTTTGCTGCACAAATGTTCTTGAAAGCAAGATTAAGGGTATGAACCACATATGGTTTCTAATAAATATGAGGAAACATACACTCAATGATCTCTCCAGCCACCTTACATTTTTTGATTAAATTCTTATTTATTGAGAAATCAGAGCAATAAAATTAGTATTTTTATGTTTAGTGAATCCAAATTCTAATTATATAAACTGAAATTTACAAAAATTAAATATAATTATGGTTTTTAGTTAAAAACTGAATAAACCAAAAACTGAAAGTATCCAAATCGAACCAAACTGTAACAGATCCGGTTTCATTAGAATAGTTAATATTTATAAACCACAAATGCCAAACTGAAATTAGATCAAAACCTTAATTGAACACCATTGTACCCAAAAATCATGTGTTCTACTTCTACTATTATACTAATGATCATGTCTCCTCTTCTGCACTAACCTAATCAAAATTGATATATTTACGATCAATTGCTCAAATATCTTCCCTTCTCAAAACCAATTCTCAAATACATTTTCTATAAAACATAATTTTTCTATTTGTTTTAAATTGAAAAATCAGTAAATTACGAGTTACCCTTTAAAAATTAAACATATTAAGCACACAACCAGTCCATATTCACCTATTTAAAAACTCACTCAATCTAATCGGATCGAACCCAATAAATCAACTTTGGATCTATCCGATTAAAATTTGAAACTAAAAAAATCCAAAAGTCACAAATTTCGTTAAGTTTCAAAAAATCAGAAACTTGGAAATATCTGGTACAACTGAATGAACATTAAGATATCAATCTTATCTTTTAAAAATTCTTTTTTCAGTTTTCTGGAATCGAGTCAATTATGGTAATCAATATGTGTGGATCCCTCTTTTATTTTACGAGAAGGACATGATACTATGGATTTGATTCAAGATCAACTTTGTCAAATTCATGAATTTCGCAAGATTCTAGCTGAAACTGGGTTTGGGAATGACTTAATTTGATGCTTCGGTAGATTCTATCATAAGAGATTGAGGCGTGTAATCAAGGTGAAGAACAAAGGCGTACAATCACGATGAAGAGCTCTTCAATTTTCTCTTCAGTATAAGGACTATCCTCTGAACCTAATTGACTCACATGGACACATGTTGTTTTTGAATTATACGAAGTATTGCGAAGTATTAGTAAATGTAGTTGTACCAAATATTGTCAAGTATTAGTAACTGCAAAACCCCAAAAAATCAGAAATACTAAAACCCAAAAATTTGAACCCATGAACGAAAAAATATTCTGAAATATATAAACAAACGTGAAATGAACAGCAAACCCGAAATCAAGAACAAACCTAATAGCAAAACCAAAACCGAAAGCGCTAAAGTGGACGAAAAGGAAGAGAAGGGGAGCGGAGAGGAAGATGAAATGTAGAAACCCTAGAAAATAATTGGAGGGGGAGGGATAATTTGACATAAATATAAACTTATAACTCAAAATGAGACTAAAAATATATGTGCGCCGTCATTTTTACACATGTGCGCCATCATGTCCACATATATGCACTGTTATTTTTCTCACATGCGGCAGTATAAAAGTGGTTAGTGTTCACCTAATTATTTCTAGTACTTTAGTTTTACTTAGTTGCAAATAGTTGTACTTTTAGTGTTTTAACTTTTAATTAATTTTATGTTGCCATAGAATAATTTCTTAAGTTTAAGTTTAACTGATGATTTTAGGCAACTAAAATATATTTTCCATGTTTTTATGCATTAAGATGTCTTTAAACATGTTTTATGTATCTTTTGCGTCCTAGGGTGGTTAACATTAATAAAATGATCACAAAAAGTATAAGATGTTTATTGTGTAAATATCTTAATAATGACCATAATGTTATAAATTAATGTTATCTAAGTAATATGTTTTTTACATTTAATAGTTAGTTGTATAACGTGTATTTTTTGTTTCCTATTTTTTCTAATAAGTTTCTTAATATTTTTTAGGAAATTGATCTTAATTCTACTATTACAAAATCAGTTTTACTTAGTTATCCAAAACACTGAATGTTTTTTTAAGGGAATTGATCTTCGTTGTACCATTACAAAAACTATTATAAAACATACATATCCTCATCATCGAAAACATATGACTATGATTGCCTGTGAAGTTTCAGTCTTTCTGCATATCCTAGCTTTTAACACCAAGTTGGTTGTCCCTTCAATAGATGTATTAACAATAAATTGTAGATGTGACATTTGACATTCTGAATATCCACTCCTCTAGTCGTGAATAATTTTCTCTATAATTAAAATATATGTTTACGTTCTTGCTCATTGTCTCTTTGAAAAAGAACTAAAAAACACTTAATTCGCCACATCAATCAGTAATACTTATCAACCAGTTATATTTTTTATTCAGTAATATCAGTTGTACCTAGTTGTCCTATCTTAAGAAATTTGGTGATTTCGACATAAATTTCTTCAAATCTACCTACGATTTACTACGATTAAGCCGCTGCAATTCATTCAGTACCAAAACATAGTCCTAATTGATCCAGAAAGTATTGTTTGAATCTCATTGCGCATACCAAAATAATTATTTTTTAAATCCAATAAAAATCTTTAATTGACAACTTGAGTCATTAAACTAGTTATACCAGTTATACATTTTAATTCAGTAATACTAGTTATACATGGTATAATTTTTTACTCAGTAATACTAGTCATACTCAATTGTCTTATCGTTGCAATTCAAATTGGATGATTCTCGATGAACCCATTTTAATCTGCTTATGATTCATAATTACTCAACAACTACAATGCATTCATTATCAATGCAACTTCCTAATCGATCTAAAAATTATGGTTAGAAACTTAATTTGCATACCAAAAGAATAATTGTTTAGATATTCAATTCAATGAAATATTACTAATTGATCCATCCATTCTTATCTATCCCATTAAAACCTGAAATTGTCTAGTTCAATAATATTTTCTTTTAGTTTTACTGATGATTTTAGATAATTAAAATACATTTTCCAAGTTTTTATAAATTAATATATCTTAAAACATATTTTCTGCATCTTTTGTATTTTAGGATGGTTAACATTAACACACTGATCACAAAAGTGTTAAGATGTTTGTTGTGTAAACCGATTGAGATAAACCGAATGTTTGTACAACACAAATTAAATATTAATATAATCCGATTAGTTTCGCAGATTCGGTATCATTTTCTTATCTTAAGACACGCCCAGTTTTGTCACCTTCTTGCAGAGAAGGTGAGTCTGATTCTGAAGCCGCTTTAGAGTATTCACATGTCATGGCTTCTTCTCTCTCTGCATTTCTTTCTATGAATCCTTCGCCTCCCACTCCAAGATTCTTACAAACCCTAAATACTCCTTTCCTCTCCCCGTGTTCTGTTTTGAAGCTAAAACAAGCATCTTTGCTTAATTCGAGAACTCGAGTTTCTTTCTTTCAACCTCAACGAGTGCGGTCCAAAACCCTCGTTTTGTCTGCCCAGACTAGTTTCCTGAAAGGTTTGTCCTTTCCCTTAGGTTTGTAGTGGAATTTAGGGTTTTGATTGTTAAGTTTATGAGTTATCTCGAAAGAAGAAGTTATCTTCGTATGATTGGTAAAAGTTAGATTGAGTTAATTTGGATTAAGGGTTTATTGATAACGAAAAGGGCTTGTTCATTGTTCTGTGGAACGAGTTTACCTCGAAATATTATGAGAAGATATCCTCTAATTGAACAATTTCTTGATCAATAAATTGTTGGAATGAAGTTGATTCTGTGCAGTTAAAATGCTTATAGCATAAGAGTGATCTCAAAAGAAAGAAGTTATCTTCGTATGATTGGTAAAACTAGATGGAGTTAATCTGGATTGATGGTTTATTGATTGATGAAAAGGTTTGCTCACAGTTGTGTGGAACGAGCTTATCCTCTAATTGATCTGTTTCTCGATGGAGAAATTGTCCGAATGAAGTTGATTCTGTGCGGTTGAACTGCTTATAGCATAAGAATGTCTGCTAATGTTTCAGAGTTTTGTATCATTCTCTTGAATAGTTCTTAGAACCGCGTGGAATATTGGGAAAGATGGAATCGAAGCAGGAACCAACCTTGTACCTGTGAGTATCAGCTCTCTCAGTCTTTTCTTGACCGTTCGAACTCTAAAGCTAATGGAGTTGAATATAAATAAATGGTTTAGTCACACTTTGATTATCCTTTCCATCATTTTACTTCAAGGTTTCTGTGCCTAGACCGGTTGCTAGAATCTCAGTGACAGTTGCAGCATTGGCGGTTTCGTTGTTTGTTCTCAAGTCGTTTGTATCGACAGCTTTCTTTGTATTCGTATGTAATCCTTTCCTTTTTCCGCGTTTTGAAGCTAGTTTTTCTAGTGTGACTAAATCTGGTAACTGGAGCTTCTCATGAGTGTTGCAGGGTACAATGGGATTCGCATATTTCTTATTCATAGCCTTGAACAAAGACGAAGCTCCGAAACAAAGAGGAGAAGATAGGAGTTCTGGTTCCAAACCAATGGATGATCCACTTGAAGAAGCAAAAAAAATTATGGACAAGTACAAGTAAGCTTAAGATTCGTCTCATATGAGAGAGATCTCCAATGTATACAGATATAATACTTAGGAAATGTTGTATGTGGTTTGATTATAAGATCCGCAGGGGATTGGTAAAGGTCCGGTTCATGAATATGTAACCGGCTATACCACAACATGTCCCATCTCTGTTCCGGTTAAGGAAGAACCGGGTTATATTGAGGAAAAGGTTGCAGAAATAGCAATCATTGAAATTTTTGCTGCAATTCGCAAGTTTTCTCTCAGGATATTGATTTATCATGAGACTGATATGATGAGTTCTTAGAGACAGGACGTGGGAGTGGTACAGTTTGAGATGTGAATAAACTAATAAAGACGTTACATTACTTTATCATTCTTTGGATTCTCATGTTTTGCCTTTCTTCTTCTTCTTTGATTTCCATCAAGTCAAATTCATAATTTTCCCTCCAAATTTCTCTTTTCGGATGCATCGCTTTTGAGTCATAATAAAAAAAAGGAATTTGACTTTAGTCCCCTCTCAAACTTTCTTTTTTCGTTTTTGATATGACAAACAATCTCCATAGAATGTTTCCTTAGAGAAATGTCATATATTGGAAAAGTTTATGACACGGTGAACATGATCTGGTCATCACTTGTCAAAGCCTCGAGATTAATTTCCAATTTCTTAATCCTAAAACTGTCTTATACCGTACTGAGGATGTTATTATGAGATCGGGAGTCTTAAAGCGCCACTTATGGCATATCGGAGAAATCCCCTTTGTTGTACAAGAATGGAATCCAAAAACCGCAAATCTAAAACCATATCTCTCATCTAGTTCGAGAGGGCTAGGCAGGGATGTTAATAAATATGAGCACAAATTTTCTATTCAACGAACTTGGGCTCAACGCAGACCAATGAGACAAGAAGTTACTTGGCATCATCTTGTATGGTTTCCGATCGATTTCATGACAAGTCTTCATCACTTTGTTGGCTTTCCGGAATGGGTTATCAACGAGAGATACTACAAGACAATGGGGAGACTTCCAGCCTTGTTTGCTTGGAGGCGAGCTGAATGAGTCCCATGACCTTTTATTTTTGCATGTACACTCTCCTTCACGGTCTGGTAAATGTTAACTTTACAGTCACCTATTCGGGTTATCTTGCACATGTAGAATGACCTCAAAGACATCTGGAAGGGAAAATGAGATATTTCTCTCTCGAAAATTTTTTGATACCCAAACCAGTCTTGACATTTGGAAATCCGCAAGCTATGAAAAAAAAATAGGCTGTTTTGCATGTTTTTTTCAATAAAGAAGCCGGTTTACTTTATAATTTTTTGTTTATAAATAAATACCGCAAACCTATACTTACTTTGTTTGGGCTCATGGCCAGCTTTAATCCAAGTTAAATGTCATCCACAGAGAATGGTCTATTTGGAAGGTGTGAGAAAGATAAGTGAGGAATCTTGTATGAGGATCAGAACTTCTACATGTCGTATGCTTCTGGTAGTCGCTATGCGTATGTAAATTCTAAGGGAGTGGGATTGAAACTCTCTCTTGGATGATTCAGTGAGCGTCCACATGTAATAATGAATCGAGTGAAAGGGATGTTTACCTTTACCTTTGCGGTTTATCCAACTAGTTCGTCTTCTACACTTTTTCATAATCTTTATGTCCTCTTTTTATAGGAAGATTCTTTCGTAACTTTGCTCATGAGATTAATTTTCTCATTCGATCCCTCCCATCATTGATTAATTAACTGGAGTTAGTGGCCCAACTTTAAAATATGGTGAATCCATTCTGTGCTTATGAGCAAGATTGTAAGATACAATCTTGAGCAATCTTGCTCATGAAAGTTTTCTCTTTAGCAGGGATACATGAATGGTGATGTGTCATTAAAACATTAGTCCGTACAAAATTGATCCCAACAATCTGAATGTAAAGTTTATTTGGTCACAACAGCTCAAAATTTGATTCTTTGTCATTTACTATTTGGTCACAAAGATCATTTAATTCACTATGACCCAATGTTTGACTATCTACCTACAAACACTCAAGTCACTAATAATATAAAACAAAATGAATCGTCTCTAGAGATTTGAGCTTATTAATATAGTTTTTTGCACTTTTTTTCCAAAAGAAAGAGAGAAACAAAAGTAGTGAAAAAACGATTGTCTCAATTTTGAAATGGTCAATTACAAAACCAAAAGCTCAAAAGTGGCACATTTACCCGTCAACACAAGATGTTTATTTGCTCAGGAAACATCGTTACTCTCACTTAAGAGATTCACCTTTCCTCTTTTCCAAACTTTGGCTTTACCCTTGTGCTCTTTTGTCCCCACTTCCTACGCAACTGGACCTCTCTAAGATTCTGCACCTTCCCCATCATCCACCGTCGATCACTCCATCACATGACTATTTACAAGGCGTTAACGGTCAAGATTGAAGGAGTGTGGAAGTTCTATGAACATCACCTTGCAATGAACAAGCTAATCTTATTTTTTTAATTTCATATTATATCTCTTTAATCCAGATGTTGAGCGTGCTGTAATTTTATGAATGAGGAAATAAATTATTGTTAAACATGCAAATATTTTATTAATTAAAAAATTTACGAGATATTAAACAAAATGGAAATACACCGATATTTTTGTTTTTAGCTTATAAAAATATGAATAGAAATTCAGTAAACAAATAAGTGGTTTTGTAGTAGCTTATTTGATGATAAGTGGTTGAACAATATTTTTGTTTTCATTTTTATCTATATATAAAAATCATCTATTAGAAGAAAAGATAAAAATAAAATTAATTATTTGTATTGGAACATATGCCATTTAAAAAATAATATATGAAAAAATTGTAACAAAATTTTGATAACTTTAGTCTTTTACTCTATTTTAATATTTTTGAATGTTATATCAAATAATATTTAAGATATTTTCACATTATTTAAAATATTAGTTACTTGTTTAGTATATGTATGTATTTATAATTTAAAATTATATTTTGTAGATATGCAAATTTATCTAATTATACAAATAATTTATTCTGTAGCGTTTAATATGTTGATCGTGAAGAGAGACGAAAGGAGATTACAGTGTGGGTTTGAAGGAGGTCGATGGGTAATAGATTGGATTTGGGAATCACGATGGATCTCGCTAATTGATTCTGCAGAGCCCATGGGATTGTGGTTGATTGATTTTGCAGATGAAACGGGATTGACAAATCGCAACTCAATCGGCCTAATTTATTGCGGAATTCGCTGGAGAAGGAGGATATGGAAAGGAGATTAACGGTTGATCAAAGATTTGATATCGCCAAATCTCTTTTGGGAAGAACAACGATTCGACAACTATATTATTTTGGAAACAGGAAGCAACAAATTCTGGTTAACGGCAAATCAGGAGGAAGAAGATCAACTTTTTAATTGGTCTGGTGATCAAAAGAATATTAAGATTTTGAATCGAGGATCTCACGTTTTAATTGCAAAAATATTTGCAGAGGATTCGGGAGAAGAGAGGCGATTATAAAAGGGCATCTCCTCTCAATTATTCATTTCAACTCACTGAAAACAATATTTTCTATCCTGTCTTTGTTAACGGGTTCTCACAAAAAAACATTCTTTCTCTTCGCATTTTCTTTAACGGTGAATTCTCATAAAAATATTATCGGAATGTCTCAAAGCTCCATTATCGGTAAAGAAGAGGGCAAGAGGGTAGTGGGAAATACCAGCTCTAATGGCTTGAGAATCAAAATTCCCAAGTTCGATAATTCGAGTTTAATCAGGGGGTACTCCAAAAATCTGATAGGCCGGTGTCTTAACCCGGAAAAGCAGGACATGAATTCACCCTTGTTCATGCTCCCACGGATCTGGAAACTTGAGGAAAGAGTTGCTGGTGCGGATCTCGGACTTGGAAGGTTCCAATTTGATTTTGATAAGGAAGAAGATATCAAAGAGGTACTGAAAATCGAACCCTTCCATTTCGACTATTGGATGGTTTCTTTGGTCCGGTGGGAACCGATTGTTGATTCACGTTACCCGTCGAAGATCACGATGTGGGTGCGAGTTCTCGGTGTACCTCTACATTTCTAGGCAGATCCTACATTCAGGAGTATCGGGGATGCTTTAGAAGAAGTAGTGGCGGTGGATTTGAATGATGGCCGGGTCCAGGTAACTTTGGACGGGTTCAAACCACTCATCTTTTCAACGACGGTCGAGTTTTATGGCGGTGAAGAAACAGACATCACCCTACGGTATGAAAAACTTTTTGGGTATTGCAGAATCTGTTCTAGTATGGGTCATGAGACGACACGATGTTCCGCCAATAAAGCGGCTTCCGAAAGAAAGGAAATGGTGGGACCCACGGATCAGGATTTGGGCTTTATGAGAGGCGAAGCAGCTAGTTTTCGGGGAGTTGTTATAAAAGGGCCAGGGAAGAGCGACGAGAAGGATATGACATATGAGAGAGGAGATGGAAGGGCGGAACATGATAAATCAGGAAAAGCAGATAGAGGCTACAATAGATGGCAAGGGAGGAATAACGGTGTAGGCTCGATACAGCACAGAAGACACACGGGGCATGGAGCAGGACGTGAGGCACGTCCAAGGTACGCTATTTCATCAAAAGGTCTCAAGGCACTAAACCACCCAAATGTCGGTAGCCATCTTTCAGCTCATGAGCAGAAAATGATGGAAGCTTTCAAGGGAGAGGGGTTGGATTTTGAAAGGAGGGAAAACAGGAAATATAAGGCCGAAGCTGCCCCTATGGTTACCTGAAGGGCTCGGAAGGAGTTAAGGTTTGATGAGGATGAATTTAAGGAAGAGGAGGATGATCTTCTAATAGGAAATGAGGAGGTTGCATTAGTCGCTCAAACAACCGAACAGGACTTAGGGGTACACGCTCCCGACAATAATGCGGTTGACGAGAATGGTGAGATCAATGAGGCAGAAACTGAAATGGGGTTTGACATGTCGGTCAGACCAATGGAGCTGGACATACTAAGACCACAGACTTGGAACAAAAAACAAAAGACAAGCACAGTGCAACTATGCAAGAAAGTGGTGCTGTGGTAATGGAGTTGGTTGGGACAGAAAAAGAGGCTGAAAAAGGGGGACATCTTCGATTGAAAGAAAAGCAGGGGAAAGGGGGATCATTGGGATAGTGAGAAAATGCTAAGAAACGGCTGGTACATGCGCTAATCTCTCCAAGGAAGAAACTGAGCAACAAAGCTGGCATCAAGAGCGAAGAAGAAGCGGGTGGGGCAGAGGATAAGGGTACTCTAGTCCAGAGAAAGGTACAAGCTAAGAAGGTTACAAGTGCGGAATGACCAAGGACAAAATGACAGATTTGGTTGCTTTTAAGGTTTCAAGGAATAAAAGATTGGGTTGGAGACAGGTTACAATGTTGACGTTCTCACCTTTAATCACGTTTATTGTTTTGAATAATGGCATTTGCAAAATTTTAAACATTGATTGTAATTCTTACATGCGATTTAATCTCAAAGGAATAATAAGATGGTATCACATGAATTTTCAGATAGGGTTCGCTCAAACTTTTAATTGGCCACCTGTGGATTATTATGGATGGTCTTTTGATATTATTTGTATCTCCTATTCGAGAATATCTTACTAGGAGATGAGGATTCTTAGCTGGAATTGCCAGGGACTCGGCAGTAAGTGGACGATTAGCTATCTACGGGAGACTTGGTTCAAACATAAACCATAGTTTATGTTTCTTGCGGAGACGAAACAAAGTTACAACTTTGTACAACAATTCCAGGGACATTTTGGATATGATAATTTATACACGGTCGATCCAATCGGAAGTAGTGGAGGTCTCGCGTTGTTTTACAACAACACTTTAAAAGCTAAAATTATATTTGCAAATAATAGGTTGATTGATGTTGAAGTGGAATATATGGGGAAAAATATGTTCTTAACGTTTGGTTATGGGGATCCAGTTTATAAGTTTCGGGAATCAGTATGGGAACGGCTCACACGCATGGGACTGCTAAGGTTGGATCCATGGTTTATTATTGGGGACTTAAATGAAATTACTAGTAATCATGAAAGGCAAGGTGGCCCTTTGCGCAATGCCTCGACCTGTCTGGGGTTTAATAACATGATTCGAAACTGCGGTTTTCTGGAATTCCCGTCTCGGGGGAACTCTTTCTCCTGGCGAGGATGGAGAAGTGGACAAATAATTAGATGTCGCCTCGACAGAGCTCTAGCAAACGAGGAATGGCATAATTTATTTTCTTTCTCATATGTTGAATACCTAGATATGATTGGCTCTGATCATAGACCGATTCTAGCGGTCATACAAGATAGATTGGTTAAGCAGTGCGGTCAATTCAGGTTTGATAAACGATGGGTTGGGAATGAGGGTTTTAAGGAAGCAATTGAGAGAGGATGGAACAGGGAGCGAGAGAATGGTGGACTAGGGTTGGACAAAAGGATAAGAAATTGCCGTCATAAAATATCGATGTGGCGGAAAACTCACCCACCATATGGAAAAGAAAGAATCGAGGATTTAAAGAAGGCCTTAGAAGCGGCTCAAAATGATGAAAATATGACGACTGACGAGATCCTAGCAATATCAAGGGGGGATCACAATACGAAATTTTACCATGCTGTAACAAAACAGCGACGTGCAAGAAATAGGATTGTCGGCTTACACGACGCACATGGTGGTTGGACTACGACGGATAAAGGCATGGAAAAAGTGGCGGTAGACTATTTCAAAGACATTTTTATATCTACTAGTCCAACGGAATTCGAAGGTTTTTAGACTCACGGTACTAGCAACGGAGGAGGAGATCCGTTCGGCTTTATTTCGGATGCACCCAGAAAAGGCTCTGGGACCAGATGGAATGACAGCCATGTTCTATCAGTATTCATGAAATACGATAAAACATGATATTATATCTCTAGTTAACCAATTCTTTCAAACCGGTAACTTTGACCCCTCGATTAACAAGACCAATATATGTCTGATTCCAAAGACGGAGAGACCTAGTAGAATGACGGAACTCAGGCCCATTAGTTTGTGTAATGTGGGCTATAAGATCATTTCGAAAGTCCTGTGCGAAAGACTAAAACCTCTGCTTCCGGACTTGATCTCTGAAACACAGTCGGCTTTTGTCCCTGGACGCTTGATCTCGGACAACATCATGATAGCTCAAGAAATGTTTCATGGGTTACGAACAAATGCATCATGCAAAGGGCATTTTATGGCGATCAAAACAGACATGAGTAAAGCTTATGACAGACTTGAATGAGCCTTTATAGAGTCTATATTAAGGAAAATGGGTTTTGCTAGCACTTGGGTGAACTGGATTATGAAGTGTATTTCGTCGGTACAATATCAGGTACTCCTCAATGGTCAACCCAAAGGTTCCATTATTCCACAGAGAGGGTTGCGACAAGGGGATCCTCTATCCCCGTATCTGTTCATCCTTTGTACCGAAGCTCTAATTTCTAACATAAACAGAGCAGAACGGGACACAAGTCTGACAGGACTACGAGTGGCAAGAGCGATGATAGGAATCTCGGAACCAACCCCGGCGACGTTGAGGCTGGCAACTCGGATGCGGGAGCACAGCTTGAACCGGTGGGATAGACTCGGGAAAGACTTGGACGAGACTTGGCTGAGGTTACCCCGAGCATCAAGCGAGTCCTTCAATCTCGCATCTACTCTTCGCGGATGATAGTCTTTTCTTCTGCAAAGCGACCAGAGAAGAGTGCGAGGTTATTCTACGGATACTAAAGGAATATGAGTCGGTATCTGGCCAACAAATAAATTTCTCAAAATCATCGTTGCAATTTGGTCATAAAGTGAGTGAGGGCATACGGGAAGAGCTAAAAACGGTATTAGGAATTTCGGCAATTGGTGGTATGGGTTCCTATTTAGGAATCCCTGAAAGCTTGAGAGGACCGAAAACACAAATCTTCAGTTTCCTCCAGGATAGACTACACACGAGAGTTAACGGGTGGAATGCAAAATTCTTAACAAAAGAAGGAAAAGAGGTCTTGATTAAATCGGTTGCCACTGCACTACCGAATCATGTAATTTCATGCTTTTGATTACCTAAAAAGATCACGAAAAAAGCTCACATATGTGGTAGCTCAATTTTGGTGGGGAAAAAATGGTTCCCAAAGGGGCATGCATTGGTGGTCTTGGGATAAATTATGCAGGGACAAAAGGGTTAAAGGTCTCGATTTTAGAGATTTTCAAGCCTTTAATACGGCAATGTTGGCTAAACAACTATGGCGACTCATGGATGAGCCAGCTTCTCTGTTCTCTAGGGTTTTCAAAGGTCGGTACTTCAGAAACTCAGATCCCATCAACTCAGGAAAATCGTACTCACCATCTTATGGATGGCGAAGTATCGCTTCCACTCAATCTCTGGTGAGAAAAGGACTAATCAAAAGGATTGGAACAGGATCATCTATTTCAGTATGGAATGATCTTTGGATCCCCTCCATATTCCTGAGATCAACAACATGCAAAACCTTCAATTTCTACCCTTCAATTACGGTAAACGACCTAATTGAACCGTCAACCCGGATGTGGAATACCCAGCTTATACAAGCGATTATAAGCCTGGAAGATGCAGAGTTAATCCAGAAATTGCCCATAAGTCGGTCGAGGCATTCAGATTCATATGGATGACATTTTACGAAAACAGGAAAATATTCGGTTAAAACGAGATATCAAACGGAAATGCTATTCCCAGATAAAGAGAGACCACATACAAATGATGGTCCCAACATATATCCGTTGCTATCGTTCGTATGGACATTAAAATGTCTCCCAAAACTCAAGCATTTTATATGGCAAGCTCTTACAGGTTGCCTCCCGGTGGCCTATAACCTTAGGTCTAGAGGACTCATGTGCGACACACTTTACGCACGCTGCGGAGCGGAGGGAGAAACCATAAACCATGTTCTGTTTGAGTGCCCCCGGCTAGACAGACATGGGCCGTCTCACTCATTCCATCAACCACATGAGTTTTTCCTATCTCGTCGGTTTTCTCAAACCTGGATTATTTATTCTAGAGATTACCTCGAGACAATCCCAATAGGCAATTCTCATGGATACTTTGGTATATTTGGAAAGGAAGAAATGATAAGATATTCAGGAATATTGATAGGGACCCTCGCGAATCCATACAGAATGCAGTCACCGAATCAACTACTTGGGAAGAAGCACACCTAAAGGATATTACAGCGAACCATCAATCAACAACGTCAGATAATCCATGGGCGGATTATCAGGACGGTGGTGTTTCATTGATGCATCTTGGAAGGAAAATGATACCTACTCAGGACAGGGCTGGATCACTAGCTTTAATGGGATACAAGGGGCAATGGGAGCCAGAAACAGTAGAGGAAGCCTTTCTCCACTGCATGCTGAGTTTGAAGCACTGTTATGGGCAATGGAGTGCATGTTAGCAGCACAGGTCCGGGATGTCGCATTTGCAACGGATTGTTTGGACCTTCTGAAGATTGTCGACAATTCAGACGATTGGCCTGTCTTCCTCATCTATTCTGAAGAATTCAGACAATGTAAGGACTCTTTCTCCACTTTCATCCTATCACAGGTTTCGAGAGCGAACAACAAGACGGCAGACATGCTTGCAAAAGGAACGCGCGTTCAAAAATCGTTGGTAGTTCACCTCGACTATTCTCCACCCCTTAGATCTTTCTCTAAATTTTTGGTGTTCTCATTTTCTTTGCCGACAAAAAAAAAAGATTACATTTCTATTTATGTTAATTTATTATTATGTAGTGTCATCATTCAGAACTTTAGCAGTTGCATCATTTTATTATAGATTCCAATTTTTTTGTTACTACCATTGTTTTAAAAATTGGTTGTCTAAAATTTGAGATATATATCTAATTGTTTAAACGAAGAATTTTTTTTTTGTTTTTTTGATCTAATTGGTTCAGAAATAGATAATAGAAAATTAACAATATATTGTTCAAGTGTCCTGTTAATCAGTTTTGATAGCCAATTAAATTTTCAACCTTTTTTGTTCAATGATATCTTTTGAAAAAGTAGAAAATTATTGCATAAACATATATTTAGTTTTATTACATTAGTTATATTTTATTATAATTACATCGATAAAAGATAAAAAAATAAAAAAGTACCAAAAAAACTCCCAAATAATCTTTTATTATTGTCTGATTATTCTTTGGTTAATGTCCATTAAATTGTCTTAGCGACATTTTAATTTACGGACGTGCTTACCGATTTTTTGAACGTTAGCTACATCCAACGGTGAACATCAGACTTGTACGAGACTGAATCATAGCCGTTGAAAAGTTTGACCAAAATACTACTTACAAATGGGGTCAACACTCACTATCAGCTACAAAGAACGAGCCTTGCTCTCTAGTGAAAACTCCAAAGTCATTTGCCTTTCCTTTTCTCTCACTTCCTCTCTCTCTTGGTAGTGCACATGGCTGTCTTGAGTTTTTTGCACATTTTCTTCTTCTTCTACTTCGTAGAGCTTGGTGCCACTTCTTTATCTTCATCTGATGTGAAGCTTCTACTAGAAAAGGTCAAGCCTTCACTACAAGGAAACAGCGAGAACCTACTGTTGTCTTCGTGGAACTCCTCTGTTCCCATTTGTCAATGGAGAGGGGTAAAATGGATATTTTCAAATGGGTCTCGTCTCCATTGCACTAACCTCTCTTCACCACAATGGACCAACGTCTCTCTCTTCAAAGACTCCACTCTTCACGTTGTCTCTCTTCAGCTCCCTTCTGCGAATCTCACTGGTTCACTTCCCAGAGAGATTGGTGAGTTCTCTCTGCTTCAGAATCTGTTCCTCAACATCAATTCCTTAACCGGGTCACTGCCTTTAGAGCTTGGTTACGCTTCTTCTCTATCTGAAATTGATTTGAGTGACAATACACTAGCTGGAGTTTTGCCTCCATCGGTTTGGAACCTTTGTGATAAGCTTTCCTCCTTCAGGATTCATGAGAATTCGTTTTCTGGTGACTTCCCTGAGCCTGCTTTGCCAGACACTACTTGTAGTAAACTGCAAGTTCTTGATTTTGGTGGCAATAAGTTCTCTGGTGGCTTCCCTGAGTTTATAACCAACTTTAAAGATCTGAAGGAGCTTGATTTATCAAGTAACATGTTTGACGGTAATGTTCCTGAAGGTCTGACTCTATTAAAACTAGAAAAACTCAACCTTTCTCACAATAACTTCACTGGCGTATTGCCAAGTTTTGGTGGATCAAAGTTTGGTGCAGAGGCCTTTGAAGGGAACAGTCCTAGCCTTTGTGGGTTACCTTTAAAGCAATGTCTAGGTTCCTCAAGATTGAGAGCAAGTACTGTTGCTGGCCTTGTAATAGGTTTAATTACTGGGATTGTAGTCACTGCCTCGTTACTAATAGGGTATATGCAGAACAAGAAGAGAAAGAATAGTGCAGAGAGTGAAAATGATTTGGAAGAAGGTGAGGAAGAAGAAGAAGAAGTTGGTGATGGTGAAGGAAAGTTGGTTGTGTTTCAAGGCGGTGAGAATCTGACTCTAGAAGACATTTTGAATGCGACGGGTCAAGTAATGGAGAAAACGAGTTACGGTACTGTCTATAAAGCGAAGCTTAGTGATGGAGGATCGATTGCTTTGAGACTTTTGAGAGAAGGAAGCTGCAAGGATAGAAGCTCTTGTCTGCCTACAATAAAGCAACTAGGACGTGTTCGGCATGAGAATTTGGTTCCTTTGAGAGCTTTCTATCAAGGGAAAAGAGGAGAAAAGCTTCTCATTTACGACTATCTTCCCAATAGAAACCTTCATGATTTGTTGCACGGTATTACACTTTTCTTTGTCCAACTTCTTTTCATTGATCATAATGTGAGTATTGTAGTTATGTGCTTGAATGGTTTTATTCGTCTTAAGAAACTACACCAGGAAAACCGGTTCTGAATTGGGCTCGGAGACACAAGATTGCGCTGGGAATAGCGCGGGGATTGGCTTATCTTCACACTGGACAAGAAGTACCTATAATCCATGGAAATGTTAGATCAGGGAACGTTCTTGTTGATGACTTTTTCTTGGCAAGGCTCACTGAGTTTGGTCTTGATAAGTTAATGGTACAAGCCGTAGCTGATGAGATCATGTCACAGGCAAAATGTGATGGATACAAAGCAGCAGAACTCCACAAGTTAAAGAAGTGCAACCCAAGAACCGATGTCTATGCGTTTGGGATCCTTCTCTTGGAGATTTTAATGGGGAAGAAACCGGGAAAAAGCGGAAGGAACAGCGAGTTTGTTGATTTACCATCATTGGTTAAAATTGCAGTTTTGGAGGAGACAACAATGGATGTATTCGATTTGGAGGTTCTGAAAGGGATAAGGAGTCCTATGGAAGAAGGTTTGGTTCAAGCATTGAAGCTGGCAATGGGATGTTGTGCTCCTGTGCCTTCCGTTAGACCAACCATGGAAGAGGTTGTGAGACAGTTGGAAGAGAACCGGCCAAGGAATAGATCGGCTTTGTACAGCCCTAATGAAACAAGAAGTGAAGCTGAAACTCCATTTTGAGACGCAATCTTTGTAACACAGAGCTCTGTTTTAGTTTTTATGTTTGTAACAAAACCATTCTATCTGATTTTGTTTCTTCCTAAAAGTCCAAATTGAATGAAAACATATAACGTAGTAATGTTTTTGATCTTTATAGAAGAATGTAATTGTAGATACACCAGAAGATAAATGGAGGAAGAGAACAAAGTACTATACTACAATTTGGAGTCAAAACATGGGAACGAAGAAAAACGAGATCTTTTTCTTCATTCTTTCCCACTTCAAGATGTGTGTTCGGTTTTGGTTTCGAAGTTGTAAAAATAATTAACAAAGCTTACCGATCCTGCATTTGAGGACACCAGAGCTATAGGTAAGCATACCTACAAGGGAAGATGATTTAGCAGCTAAACTAGAGGCTCGAGCATAACTTGCTCCAGCTGCAGCTCCAGATGAAGTGAAGTAGGCACCATTAAGCATTAAGTCTCCTTGTGATCTCCAGTTCCATTGGTTCCATTCTTTTTTACCTGCATATACTCTCTTCGTCACCTGCCCAATAAATATGTTCAGATCAATCATTATTATTAGGATTAATTAGAGATTAATGGGCCATGAACCTTGAACAATATATAAGTGATAAATCTCCCACATTGGAAATTGGGAAGGACCTTGAACAATATATAAGTGAGAAATCTCAACAATTATGTCTATATTTTCCGGATTCGAAAACCGATCTAAACAGAGGGAATACCTCCTTAGCGAAACGGTTTCCCGAGGCAAGAAACCGATTTCCTTGACTGTTGATGGTAGGATTAGCACTTCCACCGATTGCATACATTTTCCAATCAGTGTAGTCGTTGTTTACAATGTGGAAGTATCCATGTCTACACCTGAAACAACACCAAACATTCCAAACTCTATAAAACTTCGAATACTAATTGTGTTTTTCTCTAAAGAAGAATGAATCAATGTACTTAGTTTGACAATAGGAGGAAACTAAAGATGAAGCACCTTGGCATTCTCTGTACAAGACCTTCCCCAAAATGGTTATATGCAATGGTCACTTGCATCATTTTGTCTCTCGTGTATGAATCAGTATGCCCCAACAAAATAGCCTGCATTATCACCTCTTGTCAGCTTTTTGAAGGTACGGCCAAAGAAAAGAACACAGTGACTTTCTTGATCTGCATTTATAGGGTTCTTTGCAATTTGAAAACTTCCTCTTGATCAAAAGAAGAAGCCAAAGGCCCTAGATGAAGGAACGTGCTACCATTTTTTAGCACAACCCATTTGCTGATCAGAAGCAGAAGAACATAAACAGAGTAAATTCACTACTAAAAAAAATTCATTACCAATCATAAGTTTTGTTTGAATACTAATAATTGTTTTAATATATGACCTAACTTGTCTGAAATTTACTGTAAAATTTGACAAATGAAAGGTTGTCGATTTCGTGACGGGTTTCCTGACCCGTCACATATATCCGTCAAGGATTTATCCGTCCCATCCATCCTGCTCCCGTTTAAATATATCCATTTTCGATAGTTTAATTTATTCCAATAGCTATGAAAACGGATAGGTATCTATATATTTTCCAAAGTTTCCAAAATTATCCAAATTATCCGAAACACATATTCCGCAGAAAAAAGTTTGGATAATGATTACTTGAATGTTCTAACCCGGATTTGATTAGGTTAACCTACTTTCCACTATCCGAATTACTCGACCGTCTCCATTTATTTCCCATCCCCATATCCGAAATGGACACCCCTAGTCTCCGCATATCCGTCTTAAGATTTTATCTAACCTAACATAAATCATTAGAAATAAAAGAAGAAACCTAACCTCATTGTGGTGACTGAAATAGTTATTCGAGATAGTAATAGCAGTAGACCCCATAATCGCATCAATCAACCCATCAGAACACTTCGATAGAGAATTATGATCAATCCAAATATGGCTCGACCCAAAAATCGATATCCCATCACCATCAGCCATCGTTCTCCAACCATAATGTGACTCTGAGCTTCTAACCATGGCGTTACCAGTACGTTTACAATCATGTATGTTAATCCCGTGAATGATGATGTTCGTCACGTATTGTATCGTTATGCATGCACCACCAGCGATGTGCACGTTCACGCCACGACCATCGATTGTTTTGAAGCTATTCATGATGAGTTCTTGGCTTAAAGTGATGACCATGTCGCGTTTGAAAACGATCCAGAGTGGTTGATCTTGGATTACAGCGTACCGGAGTGTACCGGGTTTAGGTTTAACCGGGTCGTTATCTGATGGGTCAGTGACGATGTAGAAACGTCCGTCGCGGCCTCCGACGGCGTTTCGTCCGAAACCGATTGCGCAATATGCTAAACGCTTTCTTCGGATGTGCCATTTTTTATCGCATCGCCAACAATCGTCGATTGGGTTTCCTGTTGCGCATGAGAAGTAGCCTAATCTCCTTCGTTCTGTACTGTTCCGTGTCGTTCTGAAAGTTTTTTTTGAATGAAGTTTAGTTAAATTACAAAAAGAGAATAAAGTTTGCGGATTCTATCGAATTAACCCCTAAATTTTTGAGATATTTCGGATATGCTTCTAACAAAAATAATGGTAATTTCGGATAGTTAAAATTACTATTCAAACTCTCAATAATTCTGATAAGAATAAATTATACTATGTAGAATGGATATTGTGGATCATTTTGATCATAATATTTTTAACAAAATTTTAATTTTTTGTTTAATAAATTTATAACATGTTAATTTTCTAACTTGTAATTCGGATATCATGTTCTATACCATTCTCTTTTCATATTTATTAGAATAATGTAAATATTTATAAACAAATAATTATTTGAATGGGTACAAAAATAAAACAAACAAATTTATAATGGATATGGGTCGGGATAGAAAACCCATCCTAAAATGAACATGTCTACATTAGAACAAGTTACCAAACTCAATCTATTTTTGTCTAATCATTTAAAATAATAATCTCCTTTTAAAAAATTAATTTTAAATTAATATCTAATATATATCTCCATTTTGTTTTTACAATTTTTAAATTTTTTCAAAATAACAACCTATTCAAAAAATTCTAATTTTAAATTTAATGTTTGCCCATATTAGGGACATTTATGCAGTAAGATTAAATATCTAAACTAGATCTATTTTTCATCTCGAATCAAAATTGTTTCAAATAATACTTTTGTCGATAAGTAACTTTTAAAAATACAAGATCAGTTTATAAAACTTTCAAAAAATCAAATTAATTATATAAATATAGATATATGTTATATAATAAAAATACATACAAAAAGTGAATTTGATTATATTTATAAATAATACTTTGAGATACCTGAAGTATTTAGAAAACAAAAGGTAACCTCGTATCCATTACTAATTACTACTAATTTATCGGAAATCGTTACAACTATATAGTGTACAAAGTCAAGCTAGAGGAGACACAAATAGAATACAAGGACGTAATATATTGTATTTAATTTCATGAGGTGAGGTGGGTCCACATGGGTAATTTAATGTCATCTTGCTTAAGATATTATATTTCTCACATGTACGATCCCATACGTGAACTTTAGGTCTCAAATCTCTATAATTCCGTGATTAAATGCAGAACCTATGGTACCAGATTCAGATTTCTATATATATAAAAATACGATAACTTTATCAGAAGTTAAAAAAAAAACAATAATACGACAACATACAATTTCTTTTTATATCTTTAGCAGTTTAAAGAATTTTTTTTAGTTAATATTTTTTGTTTTATTTTTAATATTTTTTAAAACGCGATTTAAATGGTCGTTTAAACATACGCTACACGGTAATCGAACATTACGTTATTTATATTATACGATAATTTAAGTGGTTTATAAAAGTAGGGACGTTAAATACCGAACTTTTTATATATGATATACAAATAAAAACACGCATTATATGAAATTGTATAAAATTTGTCTGACTCTTCATTGCTATTTTTCTAATTTATGTCAAATTTATTTCCATTTTGTATATTAACTATATAAAATAAGACATCTTTTACATATTACATATATATATGCATAATGTATGTAAATATTAGTACATGGTGTCGGTGGATCTTAAGAGGAATAGTGAGGAATAAATGGGAATCACGGTATGTGGCTTCATTCAATAAAAAAATTGCTGTTCTTCTGTCAGAATTGTTTCACATGTTTGTTTATTTATTTTTTCTCACAACACAAGAATGATGAAATAGAAGCATATTTACGTCCTCATAATATATTTATTATTATCAATTTTTGTGTGTCTCAATGCCTATAATATAAATGTTCTTACAGACAAAAAAAATCACTAGTCAAAGGAAATGATGAATGCAAAGTGTTTTTATTTTTCTTTTTTGGTCTACACATGGGTTTTATATTAAAGTGAAAATATCACATAGTTTGACTATATGAAACGTTACTAATACGATATATATATATATATATGTCTAATAAAGTTACTTTATTTTTCCTTTGTAAGTGTTTTAAATATATTAAAGTGAACATGGCCAAAAAGTTATAGGTTTTGAAACAATTATAGATTGAGAGCCAAATGTTCATAACTACATATTTTTTTAATCATTTTGGAGCTAATGATTTATACATATTGATCATCTAAATTTTGAGGGTTAAAATGAATGTTTCATTTAGCTATGCTAAGAACAGTAAGAGAGAGAGACTCACCTGTCGACCATGGCTGCTATTTCTTCTGGGTCTTTAACGGCATGTTCATGCCATTCACTGAGCAAAAGAAAAAAAACAGAGCATGCAAAAACGACATCGTTTAATATAATAGATCAAATCTGAACGGCTGAGATCAACTCTACACACAAACATAGCTGAAGTGAGAAATGAGAACTTACTAATCCGCCATTGATGTATTTCTTGATCTCTCATGTTTCAGTTTCTCTGTTTCTTGAACTCTGCATTGTAACAATACGGAGAGAGAGAAACAGAAACGTAAGAATCTCTGTCCGAACTATAAGACACGAAAATCTGAAACTGCGAGAACTTACGCATGTGCATGGACAAAGAGTGTTAGAATTATTATCAGAGTTACTGAGATTGAGAACAATGTTCTAGCGACCACCATTGTTAGCTGTTGCTGAAGCTTTTTTTTTTCTCTCTTCTGTGATATAAATGAAGAGAGGGAAAGAGAGAGAGAGAGAGAGAGATATGTAGAGTAAGAGATCAGAGAGGTGATTAGAGGGTTTCTATATATAACTAGTTTACAACGGAGCTGTGTAACGTCGTTAAGAATTGTTTTGACGGTGATGCGGTTCTTTTTAACGGCGTCTTCTACCTTCCGTTCTTTACTATATTATTGAGTATATTAATTATTAACTATTCCAAATCACACTGTTTCACTTCTTGGTTTTTGTTCGTTTACTTAAAATTTTTGGACTAGAAGATAGAAAACTTGGGAATTCGAATCTTACATAATTTACAAATCGTGAACTAGTTATAATAAATTCTGGTAATCTTTTTTTGTCAAAAAACATACTTAGATTAAATTAATTTGGGACAAAAAAAATTAATTTAATTTGGGATTACAACTCAGAGAAAACAAGGAGATGTTTGCCACAAGCATTATGTTTCTTAAATAGTATCACTTAATCAAATTTAAAAGAAATTACATGATAATGATAGGATACATGGGAAATATAGAAAAAAATGTCTTAAAGTTTTTGAAAGGGTTTTAAAATTAATCGATTTAACATTGATTTTTTTGGACCTGCTTAAACTTCGAGAATAACATTAGTTCTTAAAAGACGAGCGAACTAATTTTTGAGGTTTTGCACCAAATGAAAGATCTCCCATGGTGAGATCTTACTAAGTTTTGACACAAAATATTTAAAGATGTCAGCTTTCATCAAGAAATTACTACAACTGACTGTTATCCTCTTGCAATTATTATTTTGGGTGGAACAAAAATCTACACACATCAAAAAATTAGTGATATTTCCGTGGATTTACTGTGTTGCCTTTATGTCTAAGATAAGGGTATAATCTAGTTTTTTATTTTTTTATTTATACTCTTGTGTGTGTTCATGTATTTTTTTTGTAATAATGGAGATTTTAAATTTTGACGGAGATACTAGCAATGTGTTCATTGCACAATTTTCGGTCTTGGAGCATATGTCTCAGCCTCACATTCTATTTAGGAGTTTCAACACTTATAGACAGCTATAAAGACCAACTTTTGGTTATGATAGTTATTTAACTAGTGCTCCACATAAATTCTATCAAGTCTACTTCGATGATCCACCTCCACTTCAGATGAGTTTTGAGGAAAAATGTCAAGCAAAGTTGAGCCAATTTATTGAAGCTCACAGAATAACTCATGAAGTGCTGAAAACCAAGTTAGATTACATGAGACAAATTGCTGTTAGCAAAGTGGATATTCTTCTAGAAATTATTGGGAGGATAAATGACAAGGATCAAGAAACAAAGAAATGTCTTGAGGAATTTGTTGTACAGGTTCGACCTTTGAATTTCATGATTGTAAGGATAATCATATGTCTTGTGTTGAAAATGAAACTTCTAATTTTCTTAAAAATGATAGTATATTATTAAATACGATTAATGGGAATAAAATGAACTATTCTATGAAAAATAGTTTAGAGAAGAAGTTGATTTTGTCTTTCCATCAAATACATTTGATTCTCAAGAACATATAATAACCAAGGAAGATATCAAGACATGTTGAACTTATAGTAAACTTCCAATACAAATGTTATCTTATCATGGAGAATTGTGTATTGTCTTGTATCTGATCTTGATAGGAGAAAGACTAAAGATGCATTATCCCAATGTTTTGATTATCATGATTAGTATATGTGCAAACAAGAGTCGAGTTAAGCGATTTTAAAAAGAAATGATTGAGTGGAAGTCAATCTATTAGTAAGTCTTTTTCATTATTTTAGGTTTTTAATATTTTTATTATTGATAAAATTACTTAACCGTTTCAGAGAAAGTTACAAAATTAGAATTTTAGAGAGACTGATCGGCCAATTACTATCTAGAAAACTTTCCTGAGACAGCTAATCAGTCAGGTGATCGAACCAGGCCAAATGATCAAACCAGACCATGTGATCGATCCATGCCAGGTTGATTAACTCAGGTCGATCATCCCATGTACTTTCTGAATTCTAAAAAAAATTTTGTTTTTGTATTTCAAAACACATGGATTTTAAAAGTTTTGAGTTTTGGTTAATTAAACTTGGTTATAAGTGACCTTTAAAGTGAAATTGGATTCTCATACTCTCATCTCCTAAAAATCTAAGATATGTATTATATGTTTTTCAATGTCTTTAATCTATAAGTATATGCCTTCTTGTGTGAGTTCTTATTTTTGCTTAAATTTTGCTAAGCTCCTTAGAAAAGTTTGTTTATTCTTTAATATTATTGATTTGATAGATTTTGGGCACAAATTGAACTCAGAATAAGCATTTTATATGATAATTTTCTGCCATAAATAGTAAAATTCAAAAACTGGAACTGAAAAATAACATTTGGAACTAGTCTTGATAATTTCTTATTGTTTTATAAAGCTCCTATCTCATATACTCATTAAGTTGAAGACATTTATATTGGTAACTGATAATATCTTAAGCTACTAATTTCTCTTCAAGAATTTGATTTTTCAGATTTTTCATAGATGACAAGTTTGGAACATCACAAAGTCTAGGTTGTACTTATATGGCAATCAACTTGAGGTGGATTCTTCATATGTTATACAAAATAGTCTTTGTTGTGGACACGCAACAATGACACTTTATAAGTGATCGTGGATCATCCAAAAGAGAAACAGTAAAAAAGAAGTGCAATAAAAGTCAAAAGTACATGAAACAAGAGAGACCAAGGGTTAAGAATGGATAACCAGAGCCTACATATCAAAGCCTAAAGATTTGTGATTGCCTCTACTTGTTGAATTTTGAATAGTTTAGACCATGAAGTCCTAAAGATTACTTGACACCCAATACTTAGTTTTAATAGTTTGTCTTCCTGTTTTAATATTGTTTTAGTTTCATTTCAATCACAACAAAAACCCAGCCTTTTGACTTCTGCCAACTTAAATCTTATTGATAATGGTTCTATTTTAAGCATTTTTTTCCATGGACTCGATCCTAAAATACTACAACTGACTGCTGTCCACGGCTATTATCTGGTGTGGAACAAAATCCACACACATCAATTATGATCTCTATTGCTTTTGTTTTGATATCATCTATCATTTCTGAATAGTGAATCACTGAAATTAAGGGATTCGAAAGGAAATTCATGGCTTGAAAAATAAAATTACTAGAATAGGGATTCAATTAGTTTCTTCATTCAACCTCATGTCTACTTCCTGATCTTGAGTAGTTAACTAGAGACTGAAATGCACTGATTATTATAAGACCGGAACCCACCAAATCTTAGTGATCAGAATATGTCAATAGTTGACATGCTTTGTTGCGGAACTCGAGATTGATAGAGATGGAGATGGTGTTTCTGATAGATTCCAAAATCAGACGTGAACAAGATAATTTGACTCCAAAAGCAATATGATCCGTAAGTCAATAGAAAACAAGTGATTGCATACTTAGATTCTAAAGGAAAGAACACAACAGAACAAGGAATCCATCTATGGACTCTAATGAACAAGAACACAAAGAAAAAGAATTTGTATGTACAAACGAAAGACTAGAAAAGCTTATATAGTGCCCCGTACATAAGAAAGCTAACGATATTAAAACTAAAATAAGAAAGAGAATGTGTGAAATTGAAGAAACTAGCCATTACGCTTTGAATGCTTATGCCACAAGGAGAAACTCATGGGCTCTTGTATCTTGACAGCTTCTAGATGATTTTATGGTTTGATAATCTTCTAATAACTTTTTTTATATGCACCAAATCATTATAGAGCCGTTGGTATTTGTTCTATAATGCTCTTGACATCAAAATAAAAGTTTTGGTGTATGAGTGGGTAAGATTGAGTCCACATGATCCAATGGCTATGGATGAAGCTTGAGGTCTTCTTAGGAGGCTCTAGTTGTAGTAGATACCCTCTTGACACCAACCATATAATTCAAAATGATATTCGTTTTGTCGATAAACATGGTATGGTGAAGGAGACATGCTCTTTATCTTTGAAATCTGGAATTGATAAATATGTGGTTGAGGTGGCGCTTGATATTGAAAAGTCTTAGAATAAAGAGTTTATATGTGTGAAGCTTAGGAAGGATGTTTTCAAGCCTTTAAGGATCCAAGATAGTGACTTTGCGCCCAGAAAAGTTGACAGTGACTAATTTTTTCTATGAAAGGATTCAGACAAGGTGGTTTGCATGTCAGAGGGTTACACATAAAAAAGAGAAATATCCCTTGTTTATTCAGGCTCGAAAAATCAGAGCTAAAATATAGGTAGTAGTTTTACTCTAGGGTTGCTACATAAGTCGGACCATGTTCTTCAACAACAAGACCCATTTTTTGGTTTGCTAAAGAGATCTCAAGTTGGAATGAATCCGCTCACAGGTTGATCAAGAATTTATGCTGAAGTCTTTCAAGAGATGAGGCAGTATCTGCTGGTGGCTAATGACACTGATGGATTGATTAGGGAAGAGAGAGTTAAGAGTTTGATTGTCGAAGTAGAAAAGGATCCTATTGCTACGAGAACTACCTCAGATTGTGCCTGCTCCCTTATTTACCAAAGATTTGGATTAAGGTAAAGGCTTAGCTTTTAGATATGAAGATAAATAGGCTACGAACAAATGATCTTTTGAGATCCCAGGGGTACCTAAACCGATGGCTGGTGCTTTCAAAGCTGGTTCAGAAGTGGTTCAGGATTTAGAGATGTATCAAGGAGAAATTACAAGTGTTAAGTTTGGTGGTAGCCCCCTTTCTTTTCAGTCTGGTTTTACGGTTCAAAGAGCTGGCTTCTCTAAAGCTGGCACTTCCAAGACTAAATTGAAAAGAAAACCACCAAGGAAAAGATCTACAAAAAGCAGGAGGATTCTACAAGCCAGAGTTCATGAAGGGTCAGCTAAGATGGACTTTGTGAAAAAAGGATTAAAGAAAATGGTTTGGTGAAATGAAATAATTACCGGCTATTGTAAATGGGATCACATGGAGAGGAAAGATACATTCATCATGGGCTCAATGTAAGTTGGATCGCTGTTTTGATAACAAGAAGTGATTTGGGCAATTTAGCGAGTCTAACTAATCATTCTTGGAGAAGAGAGGATCTAATCATCAATTTTCTAAGGCTTATGTCATCACATGAAGTTTTCAGGAAAATTCAGATTTGATAAGAGATTCATTTTGCAGCCGGATGTTAAAGAGGCTGTTTGCTCGGCTTGGAATGGTTCTCATGCTCTAGTTCCTAAATAGCGATCGCATTACTCAATATAAAGAGGAGCTAGAGTGGATAAATGTTTGGCAAATCCCAATTATTTCAAGGTGCAGAGGCTGAAGCGTGATCTTCTAAATGCGAACAATGCAATTGAGATATTCTGGCAACAAAAATGTAAAGACAAGTGGCTGAAGTATGGGGATAATAATACAAAGTTTCACCATACTTTAATCGATGCGTCTCGTTCTAAGAAAACCCTTGTATATCTTTTGGGTTGTCAAGAGATTTTGAAAAGATCAGAGACATCAAAAGGGGATATTTATTCTTCTTTTCAAAAGTTGTTTCATTCTTCCAATCATATTGATTTAAGTGATTTATTTAGGAGATTTGTTCCTTAAGTATCTGAAGCTATGGGTAAGGCTCTTGCAAAATATGTGTCGAAAGAGGAGATCAAAAAAGTTTTTTTTGCTGTTAGATAACCCATGGCACCTGGTGAGAAAGGAATGATTGGATTGTTCTTCTAGCTGTATTGGGACATTGTGGGAAATCAAGCCATTGAAAAGGTCCAAGAATTTTTCATCTTGAGCTTATTTCCTGTAGATTGGAACTATAGTCAATTATGTTTACTTCCTAAAGTTATGGTTAAGTTCTCCACAACACTATTTCCAAGAAGAAAAAGATTATTTCACATGCTCAAACATGCAGAACAGCAAATGGTTATTACATGAATTCAATTCGCAGATGATGGCCATCGATACATCACTTGCTGTTTGCGGAAGACAAGTTGTTTCTCTGCAAGGCTGGGGTGGCTGAATGTGAAAACTTGCAAAAGAATCCCAAGTTCTATGGAAAATTGTAATGGCAGTGTGTTAATCTGAAAAAATCTTAAATAAGTTTTGAGGCTAAGGTTAATCTTCATGTGCAGCCTAATATTAAATCTGGATTGAGGATCATCAATGAGAGTGGTGCATGGACTTATTTGAGTTTACCAGAATGCTTTAGCAGCTCTAAGATTGAGATGCTTGCATATATTCAAGAACTGTTGAAGTCAAGATTATCTTGTTGGTTTGCAAGGTTGCTCTCTCAAGGAGGAAAAAAGTCATTGCTTAAAATGGTAGCTATGTCTATGCCGGTTTAGGCAATGTCTCTTTAAACTGGCAAAAAAAGACTTTACAAATTAGCACTTCAGCGATGACAAAATTTTGGTGGAATTCCCTCGACAACAAAAGGAAAGTTAATTGAATGAATTGTGAAATAATGTTCCTATCGAAAGATCAAGGAGGTTTGGGGTTTAGGGACATACAAACTTTCAACTTAAGCACTCTTAGATAAAAAAGCTTGGAGAATATTGCAAGCTCCACAATTTCTTTTGGCGGGAGTTCTTAAAAGTCATTTTTATGAAATTCATGACTTCATGGCTTCAAAAGTTGGCACTAGACCTTCCTTCATATGGAGAAGCATACAACATGGGAAAAATATTATAGTTTAAGTACTTAAGCTGAATATTGGAAATGGTTTTTCTCAAAGGTTATGGATTGAATCTTGGTTGTACGATGGAGAAAGATTTATAGTTCCTGGATTAAAAAATTTACTTATTGACATCAAGTTGAGATTTTCTGATATGATAGACATGTTTGGGCATCATCACTAATTCTTTCTCATGAGTTTGGTTTTCATCCTACTTCTGTCTATGTGAACTTTAGCTATCCTCTTCAATTCGCCAAAAATGTCAAAGTTCATGTGGATATTAGAATGCGTTTCCCTTGGATCATGTGGATAATTTGGAAGAATAGAAGCAAATTCTTGTTTGAGGGGCAACAATATAATGTGAGATATACAATGACTAAGATACGTGATGATCGACTCAATGGTTCTCCGCTCAGGCCATAAGTCTCTCAGTGTCGGCAAGTACATATATGTAATTTATCAAATGAATAAGAAGAAATTGAAACTCCCTCAACCACCATGGTTAAAATGTAACATTGGAGTCTCTTGGTCGTTGGATAATAGGGTAAGTGGTGCGGCTTAGTTTGTTCGAAGTGATGTTGGAAGGATCTTGTTGCATAGTAGGAGAGCTTTTAGTAATCTAGATTCTCTCGTAGATGCTAAGTTGAAATGTCTTTTATGAGTAATTAAAATTTAGTGAAGCATAAGAGTTAGTGGAAGATGTAGATTCGCCTTCTTCCTAGCCCAATTTCAAAATTTTTGACTCTAAAATCAACCAAATTTTATCTGATCTTTGGTGAGTAATGTTTGGTAATTGAGAAAATATCTTTTAATGTAGGAGCTGCTTTAGTTATCAAAAGCATTACAATGGAAAAACAACATCAATTTTACGTGGTTGGCAGTTTTTTTTGCTTAAATATGTTTTCGACAAAGATGTAATGTTAGCTTTTGAATACGTTAAGATTTCTGTCATTGCATGCATTTTGTTTTGAGATTTGCTTTTCTTATTATTTCAGACTTTTTTATTTTTAATCTTCTTGATTTTTGTTTTTTGTAATCTGTTATTTTGTCAATTTTTATAATATTTACTCCTTATGTGGTAAATATATATCCTTTTATATGAAAAAGAAAAAGAAATGCATATAGTTTTATAATTAAAGTTATAAGGTTGCTCAAAGAGATGCTCTAAATCTACATTAATGTAACTTAAAAAAAACCTTTGTTTGGTATTTTTTCCTTTTGTGTACTTACTTGAGATTAAAGATGTTCTAGTGTGGGCCTTTGAGGCCCAATTATAACTCGAATACAGATCGAGTGGTCGAACATTAAACCCGTTTGTCATCCTGAGACGACAAGAAAGAGAGAGAGAGGGAGAGAAAGAGAGAGAGAGGGAGAGAAAGAGAGGGAGAGAAAGAGAGAGAGAGAGGAGAGAAAGAGAGAGAGAGGAGAGAAAGAGAGAGAGAATCAAGTGTCGAGCTTCGAAAGGTTGAGCCTTGAACGAGAGATGAATAGCTTCACGATTCCACCTTCTTCCTCCTTCTCTCTTTCCAATGCTTATCTTCAACCTTCTCGTCTTTGCTTCATTTCCCGCAATTCTCGTTCCAATTTTGAGTTTCGCGGGTCAAAACTAAGTGGAGAGGCTCGAAGAACCTCTTTAAAGTGCAATTGCTGCAGCAAAGGGAACGGAGGTAGAGGTTCAGGTGAGAATCTCTTTAGAGATTCCTTTCAGGAATTTGTAATATGGGGTTTATTCTTCATGAAAAGAGATTGTAAATTTGACAGCTGAATAAATGGAATTTAGGGTTTTAATGGGTTTGATTCTTTTATCATAAAAAAACGTTAATTGTGATAAAAATGAAAAAAAATGGGATTTTTTTTCTTTTCTTGTATAGGTGAAAACGAAAACAGAAGTGTGTTAGATGCTTTCTTTTTGGGAAAGGCATTAGCTGAGGTTATCAATGAGCGACTTGAGTCCACTGTTGGAGAAGTTTTGGGTAACATTGGAAGGTTTCAAGCTGAGCAACAGAAGCAAGTTCAAGAGATTCAGGTACTTTAACTCTCTTTCTCCTTGCCTTATTCTTGCCAGTAAACCTCGTCGTGAAAGACAGAGCTTTGCTGGTTCTCTTGGTGTAACCAGCTCGAAGTCTTAGCCCATGAGTCTATTTGTTGGTTTTTGACTCACTGTTGCTCGACACTGAAAGGTTTGAGTTTGGGCGTTCCGATGCTCGTTGTGCCTCAATGGAGTGATCAGAACAATAACGCTAAGGTTGTGGAGGATGTGTGATTAGTCTGGTATTATATAAGGAGTTGTCTAGAGCGACGAGGTTTCATTGACAGCAATAAACTCGTAACTTTATACAATTCACCATAGAAGAGATTTGATCAAAAGAGAAGAAGTCTATAAATCTCGACTAAGGCATTCTCCCTGCACCACCTGTAGACTAGTTAGAATAGTTATGTGTTAAGAACACCTTATCACATTGCTGCCTGCTCTTGGTTTTGTAAACCACTAAACCATACTCAAAATGTTAGTTATTGTCAAGCTTAGAAGGTTCGTGATCATTGTAGAACGGAACTTTGAAAAGCTCATTGCGACGTATATTGTCATGTATTTGGAAGTCTAAACAAACTGTACATGAAAAGAACTTGATCGTGGATTGATATTTTGATATGCATTTACAATGTGGGGTTAGGTTATTAATTATTCCTCATCCGATTACAGGAAGAGGTACTTGAAAGAGCCAAGAAGGCTAAGGATCGAGCAGCTAGAGAAACCATGGAGGCGCAAGGCCAAGGACTCGTTGCTTCTAATCCAGCAACCATAAACCGAAAACCGTCTGCTGGCGTTGTTACCTCTGTAACTCCTACCTCGACCGTTGAAAGCAAGGTTAGAAGTAATAATGAAAATCTGTCGGGTTTCTCCGGTTCCGTGGGTGGTGTAGTGGATAGCTCGAGTTCTAGTGATGAAGACAGTGTTCTAAACGATGGCTCTTAGGTAAACTTCAAGATTTGGTAATAGCAGCAGAGACTTGTCTAAAACGGTTGAGAACAGCTTCGTTGATACAATGTAATTGATAATAAATAAGTTTGATATATAAATTCTGTGTAGAGAAAAAAAAAGGGCAAGTAACACAAGGAAATGATACAAAATTGAGAACTATGTACATCAAATATACCATAAAATGTAGGGAAATCAATTAAGCCCAAAGCCCAAAACCCGGCCCGACTCGTCTTTAAAAAAGATTGGCTTAAGAGTTTGTTGGGTTTAGTCTGATCAACAATCAGGCTTGGACCAGTCCGGGAAACACAAAGTAAACATTCTGATCGAACAAGAGATTTTATTTAAAAGTTTAATTTTTGAAATATGGAATATTTGAATATATGATCAAAGTTTAATATTTTTTTTATTTATAGCTCTTAGACTGTGAAAATTTTGATGATGAAGATTTAGAAAGTGTTAAAGGAGTTTTTATCTAGACTCTACAACTTAGATTAAAATTGAGTATTTTGATTTTTTTATTTTAATTTAATGTATAATTTATTTGATTTTATATTTAATTTGATAACTAATCTTGTTTTTATTACTTTTTTTATAAAATTTATCATTATTTATTTTTTAAAAGGCCCAAAAAAGGTCCGGAATAGCTCTATAGCTTTCTTAAAGCCGGCCTGAACTTAAATCCGCTTTTTTAATGTCTGAATTATGACAAAGTATTTGGCAGTGTAGAAAAAACGGATTTACAGTGCGATGCGGTTCAACTGCGGTACTAGCAAAAAATATATATACGGAAAAAAACTATTTTGTGTTATAGAATAAATGTTTGGTTGGTAAAAGAAACTAAGAAATAGTGTGGAATATATATTCCTTATAACACAAAATAGTTTTTTCACCAATCAAACTTTATTCCGCACCGCTTATTTTATAAAAACCACATTTTTTCCGTAAATATATTTTTCGCCAGTACCGCACTTGAACCGTACCGCACTGTAAACCTGCTTTTCCAACACCGCCAAATACTTTGCTTCAATGGAATAAAAAAAAGCGGTGCGGATTCTAAAATTTTACTTAAAAACTATTCAATGACACCAATTACCTATTTTATAGTTTCTTGTGCGGTTTTAGTAAAATTTAGATTGTGACTGACAACTCTTAGATGCGTTTTTCAAAGTGATTTTTAAAAAACCAGTTTTATTTTACCAATAACAAAAGGTGATAAACATTTACGTTTTTCAGAAAAAAACAAAAAACCACAAACGAAAATAAATCATCAGATAACACAACATATATTGGACAGCATTTCAAAATTTCAACGCTGTCAATATCCAGCGGTCCAATAGAAAATTCGCTAGAAAATTTCCTGGAAATTACACTAATATTATTAATATTTTTTCTAAATTATTTAATTAGAATATATATTCCACACTATTTCTTAGTTTCTTTTACTAAACAAACATTTATTCTATAACACAAAATACTTTTTTCACCAATCCAACTCTATTCCGCACCGCTTATTTTAGAAAAGTCACATCTTCCTGTATATATATTTTTTGCCAGTACCGCAGTTGAACCGCACTGTACTGTAAATCCGCTTTTTCTATACTGCCAAAACTTTGTCACAATTCAGACACCAATGCCTTGAATGGAAGCAAGAAAGCAGTGCAGATTTCAAAATTTTACTTAAACACTATTCAATGACTCCAATCACCTATTTAATAATTTCTTGTGCGGTTTTAGTAAAATTTAGGTTGTGAATGACAACTCTTAGATGCGTTTTTCAAAGTGATTTTTAAAAAACCAGTTTTATTTCACCAATCACAAAATGTGATAAACATTTGCGTTTTTCAAAAAAATAAACAGCAAACCAAAATAAATAATCAAATTACACAGCAGATATTGGACCGCATTTCAAAATCGCACCACGGTTAATATCCAGCGGTACAATAGAAAATTCGCTAAAAAATTCGGTAGAAATTACTCTAATATTATTAATATGTTTTTTCTAAATTATTTAATTAAAATATATATTCCACACTATTTCATAGTTTCTTTTACCTAGCAAAACTTTATTCTATAACACAAAATACTTTTTTCACCAATCAAACTTTATTCGGCACCGCTTATTTTATAAATGCCACATTTTTCCCGTATATATATTTTGCGCCAGTACCGCGGTTGAACCACACCGTACTGTAAATCCGCTTTTTCTACACCGCCAAATACTTTGTCACAATTCAGACACCAATGCCTTGAATGGACTCAAAAAAGCGGTGCGGATTCCAAAATTTTAATTAAAAACTATTCAATGACACAAATCACCTATTTTATACTTTCTTGTGCGGTTTTAGTGAAATATAGGTTGTGAATGACAACTATTAGATGCGTTTTTCAAAGTGATTTTTAAAAAACCAGTTTTATTTAACCAATCACAAAAGGTGATAAATATTTGGGGTTTTCAGAAAAAAACAAAAACCGCAAACCTAAATAAATCATCAGATTATACAACAGATATTGGACGACATTTTAAAATTGCAACGCGGTCAATATGCAGCGGTCCAATAGAAAATTCGCTAAAAAATTTGCTGGAAATTACTCTAATATTATTAATATTTTTTTCTGAATTAGTTAATTAGAATATATATTCAACACTATTTCTTAGTTTCTTTTACCAACCAAACAGTATTCTATAATACAAAATACTTTTTTCACGAATCCAACTTTATTTTACACCGCTTATTTTAGAAAAGCCACATTTTCCCGTATATATATTGTTTGCCAGTACCACAGCTGAACCGCACAGTACTGTAAATCCGCTTTTTCTACACCGCCAATATTTTGTCACAATTCAGACACCAATGCCTTGAATGGAAGCAACCAAGCGGTGCGGATTTCAAAATTTTACTTAAAAACTATTCAATGACACCAATCACCTATCTTATATTTTTTTGTGCGGTTTTAGTAAAATTTAGGTTGTGAATGACAACTCTTATATGCGTTTTTCAAAGTGATTTTAAAAAAACCTGTTTTATTTCACCAATCACAAAAGGTGATAAACATTTGCGTTTTTCAAAAACAAAACAAAAAACAGTAAACCAAAATAAATAATCAGATTAAACAGCAGATATTGGACCGCATTTCAAAATTGCACCACGGTCAATATCCAGCGGAATAATAGAAAATTCGCTAAAAAATTCGGTGGAAATTACTCTAATATTATTAATATCTTTTTTTCTAACTTATTTAATTAAAATATATATTCCACACTATTTCTTAGTTTCTTTTACCTAACAAACATTTATTCTATAACACAAAATAATTTTTTCACCAATAAAACTTTATTCCGCACCGCTTATTTTATAAAAACCACATCTTTTACGTATATATATTTTTTGCCAATACCGCAGTTGAACCGCAACCCAAGTTAAATCTGCTTTTCCAACACTGCCAAATACTTTGCTTGAATGGAAGCAAGAAAGCGGTGCAGATTTCAAAATTTTACTTAAAAACTATTCAATGACTCCAATCATCTATTTTATACTTTCTTGTGCGGTTTTAGTAAAATTTAGGTTGTGAATGACAACTCTTGATGCTAAATAATCAGATTACAGAACAGATATTGGACCGATTTTTAAAATTACAACGCGGTCAATATCCAGCGGTCCAATAGAAAATTTGCTAGAAAATTTGCTGGAAATTACTCTAATATTATTAATATTTTTTTCTGAATTTTTTAATTAGAATATATATTCCAGACTATTTCTTAGTTTCTTTTACCAACCAAACATTTATTCTATAACAGAAAATACTTTTTTCACCAATCCAACTTTATTCCGCACCGCTTATTTTATAAAAGCCACATTTTTCCAGTATATATATTTTTCGCCAGTACCGCAGTTGAACTGCACCGTACTGTAAATCCACTTTTTCTACACCGCCAAATACTTTGCTTCAATGGAATCAAAAAACGGTGCGGATTCCAAAATATTACTTAAAAACAATTCAACGACACTAATCACCTATTTGATACTTTCTTGTGCGGTTTTAGTAAAATTTAGGTGTGAATGACAATTCTTAGATGCGTTTTTCAAAGTGATTTTTAAAAAACTAATTTTATTTTACCAATCACAAAAGGAGATAAATATTTGCGTTTTTCAGAAAAAAAAACCACAAACCAAAATAAATCATCAGATTACACAACACGTATTGGACCGATTTTCAAAATTGCAATGCGGTCAATATCCAGCGGTCCAATAGAAAATTCGCTAGAAAATTTGCTGGAAATTACTCTAATATTATTAATATTTTTTTTGAATTATTTAATTAGAATATATATTCCACACTATTTCTTAGTTTCTTTTACCAACCAAACATTTATTCTATAACACAAAATAGTTTTTTCACCAATAAAACTTTAATCCGCACCGCTTATTTTATAAAAACCACATTTTTTACGTATATATATTTTCCGCCAATACCGCAGTTGAACCGCACTGCACTGTAAATCTGTTTTTCCAACACTGCCAAATACATTGGTTCAATGGAATCAAAAAAGAGGTGCGGATTCAAAAATTTTACTGAAAAACTATTCAATGACACCAATAACCTTATTTATATTTTTTTGTGCGGTTTTAGTAAAATTTAGGTTGTGAATGACAACTCTTAGATGCGTTTTTCAAAGTGATTTTTAAAAAACCAGTTTTATTATACCAATCACAGAAGGTGATAAATTTTTGCGTTTTTCGGAAAAAAAAAACAGCAAACCAAAATAATTCATTAGATTACACAACAAATATTAGACCGCATTTCAAAATTGCAACGCGGTCTATATCCAGCGATCCCATAAAAAATTCGTTAGAAAATTTACTGGAAATTACTCTAATATTATTAATATTTGTTTTCTAAATTATTTAATTAGAATATATATTCCACACTATTTCTTAGTTTTTTTTACCAACCAAACATTTATTCTATAACACAAAATAGTTTTTTCACCAATCCAACTTTATTCCGCACCGCTTATTTTATAAAAACCACATTTTTTCAGTATATATATTTTTCGCCAGTACCGCAGTTGAACCGCACCGTACTGTAAATCTGCTTTTCCAACACCGCCAAGTATTTTGCTTCAATGGAATCAAAAAGCGGTGCGGATTTCAAAATTTTACTTGTAAATCTGCTTTTCCAACACCGCCAAATACTTTGCTTCAATGGAATAAAAAAATGGTGCTGATTCCAAATTTTACTTAAAAACTATTCCATGATCCCAATCACCTATTTTATACTTTCTTGTGCGGTTTTAGTAAAATTTAGGTTGTGAATAACAACTCTTAGATGTGTTTTTCAAAGTGATTTTTTAAAAACCAGTTTTATTTTACCAATCAAAAAAGGTGATAAACATTTGCGTTTTTCGGAAAAAAAACCAAAAACCGCAAACCAAAATAAATCATCAGATAACACAACAGATATTGGACCGCATTTCAAAATTGCAACGCGGTCAGTATCCACCGATCCAATAGAAAATTCGCTAGAAAATTTGCTGGAAATTACTCTAATATTATTAATATTTTTTTCTAAATTATTAAATTAGAATATATATTTCCTCACTATTTTTTAGTTTTTTTACCAACCAAACATTTATTCTATAACACAAAATATTTTTTTCACCAATCCAACTTTATTCCATACCCCTTATTTTATAAAAGCCATATTTTTCCCATATATATATTTTTCGCCATTACCGTAGTTGAATCGCACCGTACTGTAAATCTGCTTTTTGTACACAGCCAAATACTGTGTTACAATTCAGACACCAATGCCTTGAATGGACCAAGAAAGCGGTGCGGATTTCAAAATTTTACTTAAAACCTATTCAATGACACCAATCACCTATTTTATACTTTCTTGTGCGGTTTTAGTAAAATTTAGGTTGTGAATGACAACTCTTGATGCTTTTTTCAAACTGATTTTAAAAAAAGCAATTTTATTTTACCAATCACAAAAGGTGTTACAACTTTGTGTTTTTTGGAAAAAAAAAGCAAACAAAATAAATCATTAGATTACACAGTAGATATTGGACCGCATTTAGATGCGTTTTTCAAAGTGACTTTTAAAAAACCAGTTTTATTTTACCAATCACAAAAGGTGATAATCATTGGCGTTTTTCGGAAAAGAAAACAAAAAACCGTAAACCAAAAAATCATCAGATTACACAACAGATATTGGACCGCATATCAAAATCGCAACACGGTCAATATCCAGCGATTCAATAGAAAATTCGCTAGAAAATTTGCTGAAAATTACTCTAATATTATTCATATTTTTTTTCTAAATTATTTAATTAGAATATATATATTCCACAGTATTTCTTAGTTTCTTTTACCAACCAAACATTTATTCTATAACACAAAATAAGTTTTTCACCAATCAAACTATATTTCGCACCGCTTATTTTATAAAAACCATATTTTTTCCGTATATATATTTTTTGATAGTACCGCAGTTGAACCGCACTGCACTTTAAATCCGCTTTTTGTACACCGCCAAATACTTTGTCACAATTCAGACATTAATGCCTTGAATGGAATCAAGAAAGTGGTGCGGATTTCAAAATTTTACTTAAAAGCCATTCAATTTCACCAATCACCTATTTCAGACTTTCTTGTGCGGTTTTCATAAATTTAATGTCTGAATGACAAATTTTAGATGCGTTTTTCAAAGTGAGTTTAAAAAAATCGGTTTTATTTCACCAATCACAAAAAGGGCTAAACATTTGCGTTTTTCGAAAAAAACAAAAAACCGCACACCAAAATAAATAATCAGATTACACAGCAGATATTAGACCGCATTTCAAAATCTCACAACGGTCAATATCCAGCGGTCCAATAGAAAATTTACTAAAAAATTTGGTAGAAATTATTCTAATATTCAAATATGTATTCCACACTATTTCTTAGTTTCTGTTACCAACCAAACATTTATTCTATAAAACAAAATAGTTTTTTCACCAATCAAACTTTATTCTGCACCGCTTATTTTATAAAAACCATAGTTTTCCATATATATAGTCTTCGCTAGTACCGCAGTTGAACCGCACTGCACTCTAAATCCGCTTTTTGTACACCGCCAAATACTCTGTCACAATTCAGACATTAATGCCTTGAATGGAAACAAGAAAGCAGTGCGGATTTCAAAATTTTACTTAAAAACCGTTTAATTTCACCAATCACCTTTATCCTTTTTTGTGCGGTTTTCATAAAATTTAAATGTCTGAATGACAATTCTTAGATGCGTTTTTCAAAGTGATTTAAAAAAAATCAATTATATTTCACCAATCACAAAAGGTGATAAATTTTTGCGTTTTTTAGAAAAAAAGAAACAAAAACCGCAAACCAAAAGAAATCATCAGATTACACAACTGATATTGGACAGCATTTCAAAATTGCACCGCGGTCAATATCCAGCGGTCCAACAGAAATTTTGCTAAAAACTTCTGTGGAAATTACTCTAATATTATTAATATGTTTTTTTCTAAATTATTTAATTGAAATATATATCCCACACTATTTCTTAGTTTTTTTACCAACCAAACATTTATTCTATAACACAAAATAGTTTGTTCACCAATCAAACTTTATTCTGCACCACTTATTTTATAAAAACCATATTTTTCCCGTATATATAGTTTTCGTCAATATCGCAGATGAACCGCACCGCACTGTAAATCCGTTTTTTATTCACCGCCAAATACTTTGTCACAATTCAGACATTAATGCCTTGAATGGAAGCAAGAAAGCGGTGCAAATTTCAAAATTTTACTTAAAAACCATTCAATTTCACCAATCACCTATTTTATACTTTCTTGTGCGGTTCTCATAAAATTTAATGTCTGATTGACAACTCTTAGATGCGTTTTACAATGTGATTTTAAAGAAATCAGTTTTATTTCACCAATCACAAAAGGTGATAAACATTTGTCTTTTTTGAAAAAAGCAAAAATTGCAAACCAAAAGAAATCATTTGATTACACAACAGATATTGGACCGCATTTCAAAATCGCACCGCAGTCAATATCCAGCAGTTATTTTTTTTTTCAAAAAGAAAATAAAATTGTATTATAAATACATGTATTCTTTACATGACGCATTTGTTCTTAACCCATGAAACATTTCCTACGCAATCAAAAAAACCGGTGCAGATTCCAAAATTTTAATTAAAAACTATTCAATAACACCAATCATCTATTTTATACTTTATTGTGCGGTTGTAGTAAAATTTAGGTTGTGAATGACAACTCTTAAGGTTATGAATGACAACTCTTAGATGCGTTTTTCAAAGTGATTTTTAAAAAATCAGTTTTATTTCACCAATCACAAAAGGTGATAAACATTTGCGTTTTTCGAAAAAAAAAACAAAAATCTGCAATCCAAAAAAAATCATCAGATGACACAGCAGATATTGGACCGTATTTCAAAATCACACCGCGGTCAATATCCAGCGGTCCAATAGAAAATTCGCTAAAAAATTTGGTAGAAATTCAGACATTAATGCCTTGAATGGAAACAAGAAAGCGGTGCGGATTTTAAAATTTTACTAAAAAAACCATTTAATTTCACCAATCACCTATTTTATACTTTTTTTTTGCGGTTTTCATAAAATTTAAATGTCTGAATGACAATTCTTAGATGCGTTTTTCAAAGTGATTTAAAAAAAATCAGTTTTATTTCACCAATCACAAAAAGTGTAGTCTGCCTCGTACTTAGCTCTGGTGCCAATTTGTGAATCTACACCTAGATTCTCTTTGATTTGAAGTGGCTTGACTCTAATTTGTGAATCTCTTTGAAAGAACTTAGAAAGAAAGCTGAAAAAGACACACAGAGTTTAACGAGTTCGGTGGCAAATCCGCCACCTACGTCTCGCTGGAGATTTCTCCGGAATCCACTAGAATCACAGCTCTAAACCAGAATCACAGCTCTAAACCCGAGCTCTTCTCTCTCTCTTTGATTCAAGCGAAATATATAGCTATACTTTTATGTATCTCGAATCTATTCTATCTAATGACTTTATATATATATCAGTCATTTACAATAAATCCTAACCTTCTGGATCCCTCAGAGTTACCTGCACACTTAGAGATATGAAGGACATACCCAACAGTGAAGGTAATCGTCATCCTTGGATAAGTTTTGCCGCATTTGAAACTTTGAATACATCCGTACCGAGTTTTTTTGTTCTATTTTATCCACTGTTAATTAGTGGACAATGAGCTAGCTATTCTTTAACATGCTCCCAGTTTAGGCTTCGTGATTTCAAAACTTTTACTGAAGTGATCGATACGCAGACATAACTATTTGGTAAATTTAATAATAATTAATAATTAATAAATATTACAATAATCTCCTGCTTTAAGAATATTTTATGTACCTTCTTCTGAGATAAATTGGGATTAAAGTATTGTAGATGGTTGGTTATAATTGTTGAAATCATAGTTTAGTTACACTTGATGGTAGATTTAAGTGGTTTAACCATTAAGGAAGTTGTAGAAGAGTATGGCTGGTATTTTATACCATGTACCAGTTGCCAGTCTAAGATGGACATATCAGAAACCAGATTGGTTTGCACTAATCCCAAATGCAGAAGACCGAATTTTGTTGGAATTATAAGGTCAGGTTTTTAGGAAAACCATATATAATTAACCTTTTATGTAATAGATTTTGGATAAGATACTAATTATTTATGCTCAAATATTTAGGTATCGGTTGGAAACAACCGTAAGTGATGAAGAAGGGGGTGTTGCAACTTTTGTCATCTTTGACAAGGAAGCAACTAAGCTGGTTGGCAGCTTAGCTCCTGACTTGATGGGCGGGTGAGTTATGCAATTTTAGTAACATTGTTTTTTTCATGGCAGATTGAGGAGGACGCTGCAGTGACTCCGGCAAGTGTTCTTGGAATTGTTGGACGGATTTGCAAGTTCCAAGTCAAGTTGACTTCATTAAACTTCTCCGCCTCCCGGCAAACGATAACAGTCTCCCGCATTGTTGAGGAATGTATAGCTCCCGGTGAGGAAACCATTCTGAAGACTACAGCTGAAGCGGACGGCTCTGGTGAAAGTAGTGGGTCGAAAGAAAAACGTCCCCTTGGAATTGAACATTTTTATGTCCTTATTTGTGTTTCTTTTTTTTTCTTCGCCCACGATACAACCAGGACTTTGCCGACCAGGAGAGAAATTAAACCATAGATACAACACTTTGGAATAAATCTTAAGGCTTCCAGAAGGTCTTAGCTGCACCAGACCTCACCAGATCACATGGATCAACCAAATATCATACTTGCCATTTTTGTACACAATCAATATTCAACTCTAACAGCTCTTTTCCCACAAAGACAGCTGTGTTTTAAACAGGTATTATGCCATTCAAGATGTTTTATCCAATCTTTATCTTTTTTTATTAATGTTTTGCTTTCTTTAGATAATAACCGAAAACCTTATAAAAAAATGCATTTTTTTTTGTTTTTGTTTATTTAAATTTTTATTAAATCTGATTAAAAAAAACCATAAAAAGTTGTTTGCAATTTATTCCTATTTTTATTTCACACGAAATTTCAAAAGAAAAATAGTTGTCCTCTTATTTTCTTTTATTTCATAAACTTGAAAACCAAAGAAAATAAATAATTTTCCTTTATTATTGTATAATTTTTGTCACTTAATCATCATAAAAAGAAAAGAATTTTTTTTATCAATTAGTTTCCATTTGTTTGAATTTTAAAGCAAAAAGAAAATCAACAAAAAGTGTTATTTCCTTATTCTGATTATTTTGCATATTATCTCTTTAACGTAAGAATTTGATCCTGATTTCTTCTTGTCTTGTCCTTTGCAAGATACATTAAAACTCAGATTTCATGGAGTCTGAAGAAGAGGATATAAGCGAATACAATACCTCAGAAGTAGATTGGGGTGAAGAAGAGAACCAATCTTGGAGTGGAAATCCGACAATAACTCATGGGATGGTCAAGATTCTTAAATCAGTACAGAAGAAGAAGAAGATGAGTTTGTTGAAGAATTTGGGGCAGGAGATGATACATCAGAAGCTGAATTTGAGGAGGAAGAAGAGTGCTGTCAAGAAGAAACAGAACTTAAAGAAGACTACTATGGAGAGCGCATCTCCAAAAGTGAGTCAAGGCATGGAGAAGCCAAAGATGAAGCATGGGAGAATCAATATGATTCAGAAACCACTCATGGAGTAGAAAATGAATTCATAGAAGAAGAAGAATCCCACAAGCTTGAGTCTTGGAAAAAAGAAGATAGAAACGTGGCTGAGACATGGGAAGGAGATGAACCAGAACGTGGTTACATGGAATCAACTCCACCGGATCCGACTTCACGTGGTTACAACCACCAGTTCAAAAGAAACCAATGTAATAGTTTTGATCATTTTGATTTTCCGGTCATAAGTTTTTCAGGTCATAAGAAAGAACCAGAAGCTTACATAAGGTGGGAGGAAGAAATGGAGAATTGGTTTAGGACCCACAACATTCCAAAGGAGAAGAGACTAGCCTACGCCATAAACGCACTAATTGGAGAAGCTTCTACGTGGTGGAAATATGAAGAAGTTCTGGCCAACTTTTATAATCAAGTCAATACATGGGGTAATCTCAAGCAGCGTATGTACAAGGAATTTGTGTTAAAGTTCCACAATCGAAGCTACACCCCCAAGAGGCGTTTGTTCCCAACAACTACAAAAAGTAGGATGTGTACACCAAACTTGCAGCCTGCTCGTATTCAGAAGCTAGCCTATGTTTCTGAGCCCAAGAAGGTGATCCTAAGCACCTTGAAAAATCAAACAGGAGCTAAGCAAGCACTTTGGGTAAAGGAGGGTCAACAAAAGTCAATCTCTACATCCTCAATTGTACCGCAAGGCAGATCGCATGAAGGTAAGTTCTCTAATTCTAGTTCTATGATTTTAAATGAACCAACTTGTTATAGATGTCATAAAAGAGGACATTTTGCTGCAAATTGTCCCACTAAGAAATTGTTGAAAGAGACTTCACTAGAAGAGAAAACAGAAAAATCTATAAAAAGTAATAGTTTATTTCATTTTGACATTTTAAATTCCTATTCTAGAATCATACACTTGTCCTTGCCACAGAGATTTGATCCAGGAATAAGACAAGATGAAAAATCTACGAACAGAGATGAAGAAAAACCAAGTACAAACCAGACTTTTTCAAGAGAGAATGAGAAAGAGGAAACAAAGAATCATCAAGTCAAGAGGAGCAGCAACGTCCACTACCAAAGCAGAGGAGTGATCCTATCTTACCTGCTCAAAGGAGGTCCCCCAGATGTCACAGTCATCACCAAACACCAAGCCTATCAAGGTAAGACCCTAAGCTCACAAAAACGAATGAAAGCAAACTTGCTTTCGCTTGGTGCAGGAGATCTAGTTTCGAGGTCGAAACCTTTTCAAGAGGGAGAGTATGATGAGGACATCAAATCATCATCAGCCAAGGAGCAAGGAATCATGAGACTTGGAGAGGGAAGCATGAAGCTGAGGAGAGCTAAGGAGCCATGTAAGCTGAGTTCAGCTCAAATGGAGGACAAGACCAAACAGACCAACTCAATGACCAATTTGGATACACACGTAACTCATCTGGAGTTCACCATGAAGAAGAATCAGCACAAAAGGATTCCATACAAAAAAGATATAGAAGATTCAACCCGACAAACCACCAATCAACCCCATGGAAACACACGACCAGTCATTGAAGCATTCCGATCAAACCAGGAAGAACCAAGTTGTAAAACGACTTGTTTTGGAAACTTAACCCATCATAGGCACACGGAGAACTGGATTCACTACAAAATTCATTATGGTTTAAACGTTATTCAACTTCTAAACCAGGAGATATCTGGCTTGCCTTATTTGGAAGCTCACCGGTTTAATCACTTACAACCAGGACTTTGCCGACCAGGAGAGACATTAAACCAAAGATACAACACTTTGGAATCAATCTTAAGGCGTCCAGCCTATATCATTTTAAAAAACTGAATGAAGAAAGGAGGTTAACTTAAAAATGGGGTCATCATAGTTGTTAATCATTGTGTTTTCTTTCTAGTGCTTTAAAATTTTGTTCAGGCCATAACAAATCAAAAAATACAAATATGAATTTAATTGAAGCCCAAAACTTTTTTAAAATCAAATTATCAATATTTATGTCCAACAAAAAAATTGTATCAATACAATTGAAAGTACCAACTGATTAAAGGTTTGTTTTTTTTTAAAAAAAGAGGAAAATATAATTTTTTTAGGATTGTTTTCTATTTTACAAAATATTTGATTTCCGGATTTTCACTTGGAGCAAGAAGAATGCCATTCTAAATTTTTTTTCAAGTCTTTTAATTAGTGGTATAAACTTTTTTATGCTATTTTCAAATTTGACATCATTCAAGTTATTTTTAATTATTCTCATTTAAACTTAAAACAAATCTACATGGTTTTTTGTTTCCCTATTCTATGAAACACAAAAAATACAAACTAAAACATGACCAATAATAAAATTAACAACAAATCTACCCACCAAAAACAATTTCCAAACTATATAAAAAAAATAGTTACACAATTCTTTGTTAACCAAAAATTAAGAAGTGTTCAATAAAATTTATCTATGTTATGTTTTTCTTTTATGAAAACTTTATCACATATTTTTAATGAATACAGTAGGTTTTCAAACGTAAAAGCTATTTCTATGTTATAGGTCCAAACATCAAACCAATCTTCAAGGTTCAATACCCTACCATTTTATCAAACGCAATAATACTAACAAATGTATATCCAAAAATAATCACAAACAATTCTACATAGGGCAAAAAAAATACTGAAATAATTGAAAAGAACAAAAGTTGGCACCACCCACGCGTAGTGCGTGATCATCTGTAGTGAAAAGATAGATTTTTAAAGACGAAGTTTCAAGAGTTTATAAGTTGATTGCCTTACACTAATATTCTAGCTTGACATTTATGATTATGTATCATTTTTGGGTGAAAGAATTTGTGAAAGCTAAAATAAACGTACAGCTACCTACAGCCAACATCAAGGCATCACCACCACCTGCTTCCACATGTACCTCTGCTTTGCCTTCTGCAAGAAACCACCAGGAGAAACAAATATGAAGAAGTAGCTCAGACTGTAGCAGTTGGATGTGCTACAAATGATAGTACATACAGTATTACAGGCAGCAGAAGTATTCAAATGTTGAGCTGGAAAAAGGGTGCTGAGCTGGATACAAGATCTTAATCGAGAAAGGATGAGCTCAGAAGAGATCAGCCGAGATCATGAAAAACAATATGCTTGCTAGAGCTATCTAAGGCAAAGAGGAAGATTTCCTTATTCTTAAGAGAAGATAAGGAAAAAAATATTCACAAGAAGATTTGGTGTTATCTCTAATTGTGAACGCGGCTGGGTTAGCCAGAGATCCTATTTAGTATAAATAAGAGACATTGATCATAAGAGATGATCATAGAAAATCAGAGAGAGTTTAGTCAGAAAAGGGTTTTAGTGAGATATATAAAACACTTGTTCTAAGGCTAAAAGTTTCTTGGTGAGAGGTTTAGGGATAGTGTTTATATCCCTAAACGTGTGAGACTAGAGGAACAAACCAAGGGCTGTCTTGTGCTTGTTCAGAATCGTTTTAAGTAGTTTTTGTAATTTTGCTTAAAATATTTAATAGTGGAATACAATTGTGTATTGAGAAACCCGCTGTACTACTTTCCATATTGCTTGTAGTAGTAGTTCTTACATTTACAATATAAACCAGCTTCAAAACATCGGAGTAATAAACTAGTGATTTGAAGATGGATATAGTTACAGAACATTCACCGGAACAATATCCGAAGGAAAACTCCAGCAATACTTATTCTAAACCAAACCCAACTAAGAAAATCCCAAACCGCTGATTCTAGAATCAAAAGACAACCTCACCAAACAACCGAAAGTCCTCGGCAAAATGAAGAAATTATAATCTATTGATTGAAAAATCAAGCAAGGATCGGTGAAAATAACAAACTCATCCCCCTTTACCCGGTATAAAACACCCCCGACACCGGAGAATTAAAAAAAGCACAAGCAAAAAGTAGATTTAAACACAACACAATCCTAAAAACGGAAATACACAACCAAACAAGTTGGAAAACTATCCTATGAACGGAAGAATAATATCCAGTTCAATCGGAAATTGAAAGAACAAAAGAAGAAACTCTCTCTCTAAAAAAATGGAAAAGAGATAAGAGAGAGCGTTTATAACACCTTATACATATTCTTTTAGTTTTCACAAATTCTTTCATAAGAAAATAGTATATAATTATCTATAGTGTCAAATTAGAATTTTAGTGAAATCTAATCAATCTATAAACCTTTGAAACTTCATCTTAATTTAATTTAAAATATTTATTTTTCTGATTTTTTATATGTAACATATAAGAATACAAATATTTTTTGTTTTCCTTCCAGCTGTGGCAGTGTTCTTTTAGCTTTCACAAATTATTTCATACAAGAGGGATATATAACTATATAAAATGTCAAATTATAATTTTAGTGTTACTAATCAATTATAAACCCTTGAAACTTTGTCTTAATATAATTAAAAGTAATTTTCTAAATTTTTATAATAAGCTAACCTATTATATTTGAAACCATCGTTGCCGTTCCTGGCGGCAGCAACCCGTGTCTTCTGATATGAAGAAGAGAAAGTCTCCTCCAAAACGCCCCCTTCGATCGTTGCAACGAGCTACTCTCAGCAAGCTCCCCTAGATTCTATCGGTTTCAGCCACCATGAGTTTTTCCTCATATGAGCATTTCCCTCCTAAAGAACGCCCTCCAGTTATGGCCAAATCAATGCTAGCATCTGCGGAATCTTCTTCGCCAGTGTGTATAAATTAGTCATCTACTTCATATTCGACTTCCCCATACTTTTATCTGATAACCATATATCTCATATGTGGTCTGCTACGGAGGTAGCAGAAGAAATCCCGGTATCTAAGTTTTCATGATCGTGGCTAGGAAAAGCAGCTACAAAATTAACCATAGCTGAATTGTAGATATAAACAAATTTTCTTGTAGTGTGAATAGAAGTAGTTAAAGAATTTTTAAGCAAAATGTCCCATTCCTGTTGAAATCGGATGAGCTTTGCGTGAAAATCTCTAACACATTTATCCATCGGAACCAAAATAAATGGAAATATTTCATCTTAGGCTACTTCCACGGGAATCTTTCCTCCATGATGCCATCCATACTATTTTGGACGAAATTTGGACCTTCAGGCAGAGATATATCACAATTTCAAAATTCGGCCCAACGACTTAGGTTGTGAATGGCAACCAATGTTTGCGTTTTTCAAAGCGTAATTTAAAAAATAATTATTATTTCACCAATCAGAAAAAGTAGAAATTATTTGCGTATTTCGAAAAAAAAACAAAAAATCGCAAACCAAAAAACTCAACAGATTACACAGCGGATATTTGGACCGCTTTTCAAAATCGCACCGCGGTTAATATCCAGCGGTTCAATAGGAAATCCGCTGGATAATATTTTTTTTTGTTTTTTAAAAGAAAAAAAATTTTAGTATAAATACATGTATTCCTCAAAGTATTTTCATAACACATTCACAACTTTCTCAATTCAAAAATACAGATATTTTGCTTTTCATTTTTGAAGAATCAAGTAAGTTTTAATTTAAATTAATTTTTTCTTAAATTATGCATATAACTTAAGATAAAAATAGAGTTAATGTCTTAATATACATGAAGATAAAGTTTGAGTATTAATCTAATTTATTAAGCTTTAATAAATCTTATTAAAGTAAATATAGTTACTTATATACCATATAATTGAATGATTACTTAACAATTTTTATTTCTAATTACACTAATACAAATTAATATTTCTAAAAAATTTTTAATTAAAATTTTTATTTTGTTTTTGATTTTTTTACTATTAAAATATTTATTCTGTACCGCAAAATGTTTTTCACCAATCACACATTAATCCGCACCGCTTATTTATAAAAATCACATTTGTACCGCAAAATTTATTTTCCCGCACGTACCGCAGTTGAACCGCACCACACTGTCAATCCGCTTTTCCCACACTACCAAATACGCTGTCACCATTCGGACCCTTATTATCAAGATTTCATGTCCAAATACGCTCCATTGTGTTCAGAACCACTATATATGGCATAGTGTGGGGCAAACACTATTTGTTGCTGATTATTCTCCAGGTCTAATTATATCAACGCCAGAATTCACCAAAGCACCAATTTTGTAGGATTTTCAAGGAGTAATGCCCAACGTTTTCTCAGAAGAACTTAGAAATGTTGTCGGTATATTAGGATGTTGTTCCTCCGCCCTTCACATGAAAATCTTGTTAAATCAGAGACGGCTAAGGTTTTCAGTATCATTAACTTAACTAAAAATCTTCTTGAAGGGGTCAATGTCCAATTCGCGAATGATGAGATTCACAAAGTTTTGAAGTATCTTGCCCATGGCTTCCACTATTTGCAACCAGACACAATATCGGCACTGCCCAAAAGGAGGAGTTATTTGAAAGTGATGCCATGGGAGAAACTCAATCGCAATCGCCGTCGACTTCCCCTTTTTCCTCTGCTGTCGTGTCACCTCTCGAGCGGGAAGCATCGCTGTGATGTCTCCTCCGATCACCATCGTTGTGTTCCTTGGTCCTCCCACCACTGGAGGGTCTTAACACCTAGATCTTGCTTGCGGATCAAGATTCTTAGTCACACCGATTTTTAATCTTTTTTTTTGTCATCAAACTCCATATATTAAATCAAGTTTAGTCCATAGGATTTGGCTCCATAACAATGGATCCTACCAACTTTGTGTGACTTACATGGAAAATATGGTGTATACTAAAAGGGCCTAAACTAGCACTCAAACTAAGATAGGTATCAAGCTCTGAGGTAAAGGCTGGCCAGTCGGTGGGGTTTTCTATAATCTTCACCAGATCCAAACAATCCGTCTCGAACCGTATCAACGTAAAATTCATACTGCGAACACAGGCCATAGCCCACAGGAGGCTATCCATTTCCGCATGGAGCGCTGAAAGGCTTCTAGTGCATGTCTTTGCTCCAAAAGAAATCCGATTCTGTCATATGCGGACCTAAGAAACAGGTCTTTGCATATGTTCGAGATAGACTGAACAACATGGTTAACAATTGGACAACAAAGTTCCTCTCTAAAGGAGGGAAAGAAGTGCAGATAAAGAATGTGGCACAAGCTATTCCGACATATGTAATGTCATGTTTCCTTTTCCCGCAAAGAGTGATAGATGACCTTAGAAGAGCCATATCTAAATTCTGGTGGAGCTCCAACCAAAATAATAGCAGCTTACACTAGATATCGTGGGATAAACTAAGCACACCTAAACACAAGGGCGGATTGGGCTTTCGAGACCTACATGACTTTAATCTCGCACTACTTGCGAAGCAACTCTGGCATTCGATCCACTTCCCATCTTCGCTCCTTGCGAGGGTCCTCCGAGGCAGATATTTTAATCGAGGCTGTCCCCTAGAGGAGAGGAGAGTCTACACACCATCGTATGGATGGCGTAGCATTATGGCCGCACACTCCCTCCTAACCCAAGGCCAGCGCAGGTCTATAGGCTCGGGATATAACACCAAAGTCTGGTCTGATCCATGGATTCCAACCATTCCGGCACGGCCAGCGAGGAGCAGAATCCCAATCGGAGATCGAGACCTGGATCTGCTGGTATATAACCTCATTATCCGGGATACCTCTGAGTGGGACATTACACGCTTAAGGGCGCTTATACACGAGGATGATATACCCATCATACTTGGTATGCGACCTAGCCAAAAACTCTCCCTAGATGGCCTCATTTGGAACCATACAAAATTAGAAGCGTACACAGTTAGCTCAGGGTATGAATTGGCTCAATCCCTGAGGAACAGGGATAGACCGACCATGACCTTAGAGCCAAGCATGACGGACCTGACACGCCATGTTTGGAAGTTGAGGACTTCACCCAAACTTCAACACTTCATATAGCAGGCACTAATGGGCTGCGTTGCCGTATACCAGAAGCTCAAGTATCGGCATATAGGGACAGACTCAACATGCTATCGTTGTGGAGCCTCATAAGAAACAATAAACCATGCCTTATACGAATGTCTGCCGGCCCTACAAACGTGGGCACTGTCAGACTTTCCTTCTATTATGGATTGCTTCCCGAGCTCATCTTTGTATGAGAATCTAGATTTCCTATTCTGGAGATCCACGGAGACGGGCATGCCCGAAACTCAAAGGGAAATTATCCCATGGTTGATTTTGTATATTTGGAAAGCGAGAAATGATAAGATTTTCAAAGGACAAGATACAAGAGTCCATGATATATTATCGCATGTGAAGACCGAAGCGGAATGTTGGAGAACCGCAACGGAAAATGATGAGGATGGAGATCTGAAGGAGACCATCGAACCGGACTTTCCGGAGAGTCCCCCCTCACACGACCAAATCCCTATCTGTCAGATCGACGCATCATGGGTCGAACATGAACCGGTTAGTGGCCTTGGTTGGTCTTCGAGGGTCCCCATGGGACAAAATATTGAAGGGCATTATGGTTGCTGGAGAAGTTTATCAGCACTGCACGCAGAACTCGACGGACTCAACTGGGCCATGTCGTGCATCCATGAGAAAGGCTTTCGGCGCATTCGCATGGAGATGGACTGCTCGACCTTGATCAAAATTATTGACTCTCAAGAGGAGTGGTCAGCCTTTAAAACGGAAGTGGAAATCATCGTTAGCCTTAGATCTTTTTTTAGTGAATTTTATTTAGTCTATATTCCCCGGACACAAAACCCGGTTGCCGATAACTTAGCCAAAAGGGCAAAGGCTAGGGGAACATTATCATCCCATGTAAGTCACACCAGTCCAGAGGATCGGGTTATTGTTGAGACAGGATCCATGGACCAAAGTTGATTTATTTAATGGAGGAAGTTGACAAAAAAAAAAGAAATCTGTGTCTGTCCTTGTTTCAATATCCATCCAAGTCTGGTCACCGGACCATGATTAACCCAGGAGGCATCAATCCGGCATGTCGGTATATCGGTTGCCAAATCTCGGTTGGGGTGGGCCGTCTGTGACGAGGTCGTATTTTCATCCTCCTCGCAATCCTTCATGTTCGCTTTATACCAGCTTTGTGCTTCAGCCGAGGTGAGTTGAAGTATCTTCGTCGGGGAAATATTTTTTCCGTTGAAGACTTTGTCATTCTTGGCTTTCCAGATATACCACATGATCCATGGGTATGTAACAAACTGGGGATTCAGAATTCCCCTTGCACCTGCTCTCCAAAACATGTAGTCCATATTTTGAAATAAAGATGAACACGGGAAGCACCCCGGAGCGGACGGAATATCCGAAAGAGCCCAAGCCTGTAGGACATGAGGACACTCAAATAACACACTGTTAGTGGTCTCCTCCGCCATACCGCATCGGAGGCAGTTCTTGTCATTCCCCATGAACAAGTCTTTGGCAGGTTGCCATACACCCAGAAATCGTCTGCCACATGAAATGTCTTAGTTTTCCGGGAGCTTTAACATTCCAGACATGGCCTTGTAGGCTGGTTATGCTTGGTTCCATAAAAACTCGGCCTCCAGCCGGAAATTTGTTTTCCGGATCAGCTTGTAACCCGTTTAACTGTATAGACCCTTGATTTCGTGTAGGGCCATATGTACTTATCAGTGGTAAGATTATGGTTCGGTCTCAACCCTAGTATAAGGGGAATATCTTCCGGGTGGAAAAGTTCCCGGAGAAGTCGGTTCGTCCCACTCCTTCATATCCCAACGGATTAGCTGGTGAACTAAGAGAGTTGGATCATTGGGCCAACAGGGTCTAAACTGCGTGGTGGGCATGCTGGAAAATCTGGAATCCAATTTTCAATCCACACTCTTGTGTTACATCCCGATCCAATGTTTTTCCGGAGGCCTCGCACTAACACATCTTTGGCCGCCAAAATACTGCACCACCCAAAGGATGGTGAGTATACTCTTCGTTCATCCAGGACATGTGTGTTATTAAAATAGCCGCCACGGAGGACCCGAGCCAACAGGTATGTTGAAAATTGAATTATCCGCCATAATTGTTTAGCAAGAAGGGCCATGTTAAAATCGTGCAGATCCCAGAATCCCAGCCCTCCCATATCCTGAGGCCGACATATTTTGTCCCAGGCTATCCATTGGATGCCCCACTAGTTTGTTTGGAACTCTACCAGAATCTTGAGATTGAACTCCTCAGCTTCTCTATAATGCATTGAGGGAGTTGAAAGCACGACATCACATATGTCGGAATGGCTTGTGCCACAGATTTAATCTGGATTTCTTTTCCGCCTTTGGAAAGAAGGTGTGTTGACCACGAATTGACACTATTATTAAGGCGATCTTGTACGAAAGCGAAGACTTTCTTCTTGGATCCACAAATTTGTTCAAGTAACCCTAAGTACATCCCCATGCCTCATTCGGTGAATATGCCAATCGCGTTCTTGACCGCTTGTCGTACGGTGAGGTCCACTTTGTTTCCAAATAAGATCGAGGATTTAGTCGGGTTCAGAAGTTGTCCTGTCGCCTCTCTGTACGTTTTAATGATCTTTACAATCTCTGCACATTGCAGGATATCCGCCTTACAAAAGAATAAGCTATCGTCAGCAAATAGTAGGTGGGACGTCGCCGGACTTGCCCGGGATATGCGTATCCCTGATATCCTTTTCTCTCTCTCCGCCCGTTAAGGAGTGATATAAGTGCCTCTGTACAAAGTATGAAGAGAAAGGGGGATAAGGGGTCCCCTTGGTGCAGACCCATTGATGGTCGTATCCTGCCTTTTGCTTCGCCATTAATAAGGATCCGGTACGACACCGAGGTGATGCAGTACATCATCAGTTCGACCCACTTCTCCGAAAAGCCTAATTTTAGCATTAGGGCCCGGAGAAACTCCCATTCAACCAGGTCATATGCCTTACTCATATCTGTCTTAATTGCCATGAATTGGGTTCTGCATTTTTGATTTGTCAGGAGTGCATAAAAATTCTCCTGTGCCAGTAGTATGTTATCTGTGATCAGGCGTCTAGCCATAAAGGCTGATTGAGTCTCCGAGATATTGGCTGGGAGTCCTTTTTTAGCCGCTTACACATGAGCTTAGAGATAATCTTATAGCTCACGTTGCATAGACTGATTGGTCTAAAGCCCGTCATCATCTTTGGGGATAAGACATATGTTGGTCTGGTTTAATCTAGGATCAAATCTCCCGGTCATGAAGAAACTTCTTACAAGTTTTATAATATCTTGGCTCATAACCTGCCAGAATATTAGGTAAAATCTACTCGTTATGCCATCCGGACCGGGGGCTTTATCCGGGTTCCTATCGAAAAGTGTAGCTCAAATCCCTCCATTGAGGGATCGGCGACTAGGAGCCGGTTAACGTGTGGTGGTACTTTCTCAGTAATAAACCAGAGGGAGTCCGTAAAATCTACGGGGTTCGTAGTAGTGAAGATGTCTTGGAAGTATTTGGTAGCCACCTTCTCAATAGCCCCCTCGTTTTCTGCCCACTTCCCATCATGGTCCTTTAAGCAAATTATCCTATTCCTTACTCTTCGGAGTTTGGTAGTCGCATGAAAAAACTTAGTATTTTTAACCCTTTCTTTCTGCCATAGAGCCCGGCTTTTTTGTCTCCAAAAAGTTTCTTCTTCTCAAAACGCCAGACAGAGTTGTTTTCTGAGCTCCTCTATTTCCTCAACTGTGGTATTATCATCATCATGGGCTATATCAAGTTTGTCTTTTAGGATCTCAATCTCCCTTGCCGTATTTGTAGCAGAGTTCTCTTCCAAAGGGAGATATTCTTACGGCATGCCGTTATTTTTTTATAGAGGCTTCTTTGTGGGATTTCATCACTCGGACCCCATCCGGAAGTTATTGCTTCTTTAAGTCCTGGTTTTCCGATCCATCTTTTATCGAATTTAAAGCTCCTTGTCCGCTTTTGCGGGGATAATAGGATCCTTGCTAGGACAGCTCGGTGGTTGGAGCACCATAGTTTAAGATATTCCACGAGAGTGTGAGAAAACCAAGCATGCCACTCCGCATTGCCGACTCCTCTGTCAAGCCGACATTTAACCTTCCCGGATCTCCGCCTCCCCACCCACGAGAGAGAATTACCTTTGTAGGGGAATTCGGTCATCCCGCAATTATCTAACATATTACGAAACGGTAAGAAGGTAGATTCGGCACGGCGGCGGCCGCCTCTCTTCTCATGATTTCCGGCAATTTCATTAAAATCTCCGATCATAAGCCACGCCTCATTACGATTAATGCTTATTCTGGTTAAACGTTCCCAAACATATTCTCCGTATGAAACCACCGGATCTCCGTAAACGAAAGTCATAAAAAACATTTTCCCTTCCAACGTGGAGGAGACATCTATCATCGGCTCATTATAATAATTAATAATAACTTTTGGATCATCCATATAAAAAAGGGCTAGTCCGCCGCTTCTGCCTATCGGCTCCACGGTAAATACATGATCATATACGAACGAAACTTGCAAATTTTGCAGAAAATGTCGATTGTTTTTTGTTTCAGATAAAAATAGAAAATGGGGAAGAAAACATCAGTGGAGCTCTCTTAGGTGTTCTTTCGTCAGGTCGGCTCCGGCACCCCGACAGTTCCAGGCGATCACATTCATTTTTTTTTGGGAGCAGCTTTCCTTTATCCGTTTCCTTTCTGATTGATTGTTTTTGGAGTCTAAGACGGAAAGGTCTTTGGTGTTGATGATTTTGGGATTTGTATTCTAGATATGCGGTCTTCGCAGGGTGACAGGGGTCGGATATAGTGGCTTGGGAGTCAGAACCAGTAGTCCTTTCCTGAACTCGCTCTAGATCCCGGGTCTTAACTGGACTTTTCCGGGACTTCTCCAATTGCCTAGAGCTCTCTTTCTTGATTGTATTGATGTTGTTCCTCCGATTTCTAGAGGAGAAGGATTCTTCATAATTATCGGTAGGTCGGCCCTAGCGATTTACGGGAGTCCTCGACCTGTCGTGAAGAGCCCCCCGCTTGATGTTTGCGATGATCTCGTGATATATCTAGACGCCTCCACCCACTATCCCTGCTTGGGGCGTTAGTTATATCTCTCACTTGCTCTCCCCTAGCATGGTTTGAGTATCTATATCTCTCCCTGTTTTCTGGATTCTCTTACCGGTAGACATATGGGGCAATAGCTGCAGGTTTTATATGATGGTCTCTTGTATTTGGTCGTGTGGAAGGTCCTCCTTTCTCATACTCGTTCCTGGCTATTATCCGAGAGGGATCCCGTCCTCCTCTGTCTAAAGAGTTGTCCTCAATAGGGATGCGTGGTGCCCTATGATGGGGTGCCTCTTGATGCAAGGTTGCATCCTCAAGAGATTTGGTCATTATTGTTGTGTTGTTCAGGTTCAAATTTCTCGCCTCGTCACGCTGAAGTTGTCGTTCTCGTCGTTGTTGTTCCGTGAGCAAGGGACATAGCTTCTCCTCATGAGAGAGATGCCCGCAATTGAAGCACCAGCGGTAGAGCTTATCAATTCAATTTGTACCACTTCTCCTGATGGTAGCTTTGCTTTCTTTTTAAAATGCAGGGAAACATCGGCATTAAGAGTTACCCGGACCCTCGCCGCTTCTGCCTCAACTCCGCAAACCTCTCCTAGTGCCGCTCCAATTCCGATGAAAATTTCTGGCATCCAGAAATGTGTAGGTAATCCATAAACTTTAACCCAAAAAGTCATAGATTGAGGAAACTCTTCACCGATATGTGGAATCCATCTCTCAAGTGCAAATGCCCATTTATTGAAAAGGCACGGTCTTTTGTTGAGGACTTTTTGCAGATCTTTTTCTGTCTCAAAGTCAAATTGGAATCTTGCATTTCCGAGATCAATGCCGTGGACGCTACCCTCCACATCCCAAATATTTGCTTTAGGCATGAAGGCGATAAGGGCTTCTATACTCCTTCCATCCTTGTTGAATATCCTACCAACCAACGTGCGATTGTACCTTGCAATGAGCCTGGAGTTATCAACTTGAGAAAGTATAATGATGTCATCTTTACCATTTTCAGGAGACTGGTGAGAAGAGCTCGCCAAGGACCTAGACATCCTGGTTTTTCTAAGGTATCTAAGCGGTTTCTTGAGGGAGATGTGTGACGCTTGAAATGCCTCCGTGTCTGGAGTAAGATGTACAATGACAAGGGTTCTGGTAGAGGAACCTAGTAACAGAGCCAAACGGCACAACTTTGCAGGGTTTAAGCTGCTTGACTTTGTATGAGCTTCCCACGGGGGAGAATGGAGAATGTAGCGTCTATTACAGCCTATAATCCCAACCGGAAGCTAGAAGTCCGGTAAGGGTAGCTGATTGCGGTTTGTAGAGCATGGTCCATCAAAGAGCTTGGGAGTACTAAGGTTCAGGGCCAAGAGTAGCACGCAGCTGGGTAGTAAAATGACAAAGCGGGGGGAAGGTATCTTTGTTGCAGCTAGAGGAGCTTCCAAGGCAACTCCCAAGTCAAGGGGGATATTAATGAAGGCCACCGATGCAGAGAGAGAACTGCAGGACACTTTGGGAGCAGCTTCTGAGTAAGGGGGGTGATCTCAGCAAGTTAGGACGGCGATAACAAGGTTGTCGGCGAGCAGTTGAGCAGATTCAATGGAGGTTTGCAGATAGAAGTGGTTTCTTGGTGGGAGAACTTTCCTTTTTCGTCTGAAAACAGGGTGGTTTGGGAAAAGGAAGGTGAAACAGGTTGCTAAATTGGGAAAAAACAGGGTTGGTTAATTTTGAAAATGGCTAAAGGCGGTATAGTAGAAACCATATCGACAATCGTGCCTGAGAGAGTTTTTAACGTTGTTCCGAAACTTAATTGCCATTGGTCTTTGTTCATAGTTTTGAAGAATAAAGATGGAGATGCGGGTTCTCGATCCCTGTACCTCTCGCATGCTAAGCGAGCGCTCTACCATCTGAGCACCGCCTCTTGTTGCGGTTGTGAATGACCAACTGTACGCGGCTGATCACGCAGACATGGAAGTGATGAAGTATGATAAGGATAAAAAGAAATGGTTAACTGTTGGAAGATTGCCTGAAAGAGCTGGCTCGGTTAACGGATGGGGACTTGCTTTTAGAGCTTGCGGGGAGCGGTTAATCGTTATAGGTGGACCAAAGTATTCAGGAGGTGGGTTTATAAAGCTGAACTCTTGGATACCAGGCGAGGGTGGTCCACCACAATGGACATTGCTTGATAGGAAACATTCTCCTAACTTCGTGTACAATTGCGCGGTGATGTGTTGCTGAAACAAACACAATTTATAATACTCTCCGCTCAAAACCGATTTTAATCATCTCAACAGGTTTGACTGTGTAGTTATATTCATGTTGGTTAAGATATAAAAGCGTGAGACAACACCTAGTTTAGCACTAACTAAAATGCAATAATGTTGTCATGATTATTAAAAATTTATTAATGTACCACAGCAACGTTTTGGAGAATTGAAGTTTGTGTTGATAGTTTTTTTTTTTTTCATGCACCAGAGAGGTAGAATGGGTTTGTATAATTCACATGAAACTTTTTAAACCAAAATTAGCCCCATTTGCTATCTATACAACTAATGAAGCCTAATTTTGGTATAGATAGCTTTTACCAATTTTCTAGATATTCAGTTAAACAAGAAGAAGACATAGAGAAAACAAGGAAAATCTAAAAGAAGAATTCAACATTCCGATATCTGTTAAAACAAATCATAACTTTTTTTTTTGGTCAAGAAACTAATCATAATTTATTATTGGAAAGTCGTAGCTAAGATTCTCTGTACTTAATTTCATCAACCTGATGAGGGTTTAATGGCGATTTTATAACGGAATAAACAGGCTTTCTCACATCTCATCCTGAGGTTGTCTTTGTCGTTCTTGTTTCATCGTAAAAACATTTCTCCTGTCTTAAGAATCATCTGAGTTTTTTTAACAACAAAGCCACAATCAATTCTTGAAATCTGCATGATTAAATAAAAACACTGTATTACTAACTTGTTCCTAGTTTTGTAGGATCTCTTATCATACTTTTTCACGTCCTGTAGAACCCATCAGCGACTTATTTAGCAGAAGTTTATAGGGGTAGACTAGTTCGTTGAGCCCATAAAACTAGGACAAACCTTTACAAAGATCCTACAAAACCAAGTTTTTGTTTTTGGATTGTGGAGTTTGTAGAACAACTCCACAATCTTGGGGTCATCGACACACAACAAAAGTAGAGAGAATGAAGGTTTATCCATCGCTTCTCCTTCTGAACAACCGAACCCGCCTTGTAAGCTCCCATAATAAAAACTGCCTAATTGTTTCTCCTTGCCAAAGCTCATTTTCGGGGTTTTCTTGAAGTTTTCAAAATTTGTTAACAGGGGATGATCGGGGACAGATAACAACATTATGGGAATCGGTGGCAATTAGCAAAGTATCACAAAACAATATCGAGGCAAAGAGTTTCACATTCCGTGAATTAGCTACTGCGAGAAATAGTTTCAGGCAGGAGTTCTTGATCGGAGAAGGAGGCTTCGGGAGAGTTTATAAAGGAAAGCTGGAGAAGACAGGACAGGTAAAAAGATAGCTGTTTGATTAACAATAGCTTTTGTCTGAAGAAACATAGGCATGACTCTATTGTTATATGTTGTTGATGTGTGAGTTTAGGTGGTGGCTGTAAAGCAACTTGATCGGAACGGATTACAAGGGAACAGAGAGTTTCTGGTAGAGATCTTCGTGTTAAGTACTCTTCATCATCCCAATCTTGTTAATCTTATTGGATACTGCCTTGATGGAGACCAAAGACTTCTTGTTTATGAGTTTATGCCTCTTGGTTCCCTTGAAGATCATCTCCTTGGTATATTCTTGTTAATACCTTAGCCAGAAATTTAGGTATTACATTTTAAATTTTGTACTATTACTGACTGGTTTTACGATCTAATTGAACCAGATGTTGAACCGGGACAACAACAATTGGATTGGCACACTCGGATAAGGATTGCCTTAGGAGCTGCAAAAGGTCTTGAGTATCTCCATGAAAAGGCAAACCCTCCGGTTATATACAGAGATTTTAAATCTTCAAATATTTTGCTCAATGGAGATTTAGATGCAAAACTATCAGATTTCGGTTTGATAAAACTTGGTTCGGTTGGGGACAGACAAAATGCATCGTCCCGAGTTATGGGAACCTACGGTTATTGCGCTCCTGAGTATCAGAAAATCGGTCAGCTAACGGTTAAATCTGATGTATATAGTTTTGGAGTCGTGTTGTTGGAACTCATAACCGGTAAACGAGTTATTGACACAACAAGGCCGAGTCATGAACAAAATCTGATTACTTAGGTAACTCTCTTTAACTACTACAAAGATTTTCAAATTCATCATTCATCAACATATATGAGATATTTAAACCGTTCAGTGAACATTGAAGCTTCTTGATTTTGTATGGACCAACAATGACTATTCAAACCTAAACGTTTTAGCCTTTCTTGAAATCATATTACTTACGGTATCTATAATTGTGGTTTAGGCACAACCTATTTTCAGAGAACCAACTCGATTCCCGGAGCTAGGAGACCCACTTCTTCGAGGCGAGTTCCCGGAAAAAAGTCTAAACCAAGCCGTAGCAGTAGCTGCAATGTGTCTGCAAGATGAACCAATAGTTCGACCATTCATCAGCGATGTCGTTACCGCCTTAAGTTTTATGAGTACAAAAACCGGTACCACTTCCGGTTTAACCGATACCGTTGTTAATTTAGAACCTCGGTCTGGTAAGATTCAAACCGTGGAGGTCCTGGACGACCTGCTTCAAACATGAGTCAACTCCAAGAGATGTAATTTTTTTACGAGAAAGATTTTTTAAAAGAATATCTGTTGGAAAAGCAATTATATAATAAACTAATATATGAAATTATATAAAATAAAAAGAGAAGAATCTTGTATTTTGTGTACTTTTAAATCAAATAAACTAAAGATAAAGCAAAAGGCTTCAATTAAACCAAATTGGAAAAACAAAAGTTTTGTTTAAAGACTTTTGAGCCTTATTACATCAACTAATTCTAAATTTCTTGATGTGAAAGTAGGGTAGACGAAGAATTATTAAATAATTAAAAATTAAAAAATAGAACAAAGAAGAAAGCCACAATAACTATTTTTTTCAGCAATCAGAGGGTCATGATCCAATATTGTAGCAAATTATGCGATATTTGTGGAGGATGACGACCAAGCTAGAAATTTTGGATTATGTCTCTACATCTTCTTGTTTTGAAGGGAAGATTGTTTCCCCCAAATCTTCTAAAAAAAGTCAAATCTGATGTTGAAACAAATGCATGCATTTAAAGAATTAAGAGATAATTATATTGAGAGGCAATTTTTTAAGTTTGGTTTTCAAAAAAGAGCATTCTTAGAAAATGAGACAATTTTTCAAGTGTTTGGTGGAAAAATTAATCTTTTTGACAATTTCTCTCCATTTTCTTTCTTTCTCTTTCTTTTTTTTCTTTTTTCTTTTTCTCTCTATTTTTTCCTTCTCTTTCTTTCTTCTATCTCTTAAAGGAAAACAATGGAGGATAAAGAGAAAATCAAAAAGAGAGGAGAGAAAGATAAAGAGAGGAGAGAGAGAAAGAGAGAAAAGAAAGAGGAAAGGAGGGGCAAAAAGGATTTTTACACTAAAAAAGTGTCTAAACCTTGCAAAGTGCCTATTTTTGTAAACAAGACTTGAAAAGTGCTTCATAGTGTAAAGCTCTCAAGAATTAATATGTATATAAAGAAAATATTAGTAAAATAAATATTTAAGGTATAAAAAGTTTGAAGAAGTAGTTTGAAACTAAAATCTATAGCTAAGACTAAAAATAAAAATGATTTTTAAGTAATAGATTGAAATGAAAATACCTAAATTTTTCGAGAGGTTCATAGCCAAGATCAATATTGCATACTAGACAACAATTGCAATTGTGTTCTGTTATCTTGCCATATATGCATTTCTTGCAAACTGTTTGGGAAACATTTAGTAAGTCCTTTTATAAAATATATCTAATATAACTATACAAAATTCAATTCTCTAGTCAAATACAAGATATGAAGCAAGTGATAAAATGCATAATAGTATACCCAACGTAACCAATATATATATATATATATGTTTATATAATTATTCTATATAGGTATATATATGTGTGTGTATGCGTATGAATAATTGTCTTAATATACAAAAAGTATAAGAAAACTTTACAAAATAAGGCACTTTGCCACTTTCTATTACACAAAGAGACACTTTTTGTCACCAAGACACTTTTGAGGTGTGAAAAGACTCTTAAAACCCCTAACCAATTTTACCTTCTCTTTGGTTAGTGGTTATATTTTGGTTTTGGTTAAATTTTTTGGTTTCAAAAAAGCAGAGAATCAAAATCAATCACAGCCGTTAGATTTGAAGATAATTTTTCAATCTACTTTATCTCTTTCATCTCAATTTTTTCGCCGGCTAGGGGGGGGGAATTTGAACAGTTTGTGAGTGAGAGAGTCGGTTGTTGCGAAGTTTCCCGGCATCGCGAATTGCGTTATGGCCGGAAGTAAGGAGCGTGGAAAAGGCGGCGGTGCGAGATGCATAAGTGAATCTCGCTGGTCGCCGCGGGTGAGAATCTAGAGATTGACGGATCTGAGAAGCACATGTCTTGCAGCGGTGAATCACGTCTTACTCCCGACGTAGATATATGTCGGAAGACCGCTATTGGCAAAAGCGGTGTCGCCAGCGACAAAGAAAGGCAAACCATCAAGCGTGAGAAGAGAAGAAAGGCAAACTGTTGGGGGTGATCAGAGAAGGCCCGGCGGCGGTGAAACACGGTAAGTTGTAATGAATAGTCTCTCCAAAAGTTCTGACTTGATATTGGTGGACGTGTTGGATGCAGCAAATAGCCTGCATGTTAGTTTTTAGCATGTGTGTACTTAGTTTTATGGATAACGTATCGTGGATATGTAAGATATGAGATATCCACATGTACCTATATCCACATGTACCTATATCCACATGTACCTATACCCACATGTACATATATCCACATGTACCTATATCCACATGTACCTATATCCACATGTACCTATATCCACATGTACCTATATGCACATGTACCAATAAAAATAGATGGTATATGGTTGTGTACGTACGTGTGTGCAGGTACACTTGTACTGGGTATATAATAACCATGCATGTGATTGCTAATTGGTATTTGTATTTCCGAGTTTTGGAGTTGGTAGTGCAGACTATCATGGATGTTGGAGAGCCGAGAACGGAAGGTTGGGATGAGTGAGACGATGAACGGAGAGACAAAAAATATAATACCTCAAACAACAAATCATTGATGGTCATGTGTTTAAGAAATGGTCGTGGCATATTTAAGAAGAGTATGTGATAAAAATCTACAGGGAGTAGGTGGTGCCTATATATTGTATAATCTAATTTACTTGTTCTCGTGTACATGTATTTAATTAATATTCATTTGCTGAATAGATAATCACATTTGTCATTAGACTATTATTTGAATATGACATTAACTGTCAATTAAATAGCCTTATCCTTTTAAGACACTATAGTAGACATGGTTCGATAGACACAAATTAGTTGATAAGTTCTGATGGACCTGTCCACATGGATGACATTCTCGGCCAAAGTACGTATGCCCAAATGAACATGTGGACCTAGATGGCGGAAGATGTACATTGAGACCATGTACATGTGGACATGTGCTCGTGGATGGTGTTCTCGTGGATTATGTGCATGGAACAATTGTACATAATTATGTGGATAAGTGGACTTGTACATAATGTGGTGGATGTAAATCAAGTAAAAAATGGACATCTATAAACATGTCCATTATAATTTGTCCCCGTCTATAAATATTGGCAATGCTATCATAAAGATACTATGTTCTATGTACATATATATGTGGACAATTATTTATGAACACCGTATTGTGGACAAAGATTGAACATTCAATTCCCTCTATTTTTTATGTACATGTGTTCGCAGTTTAGTGGACACACATATTTTTCTCACGCATTTTGTCGAACACTTTGTATACGTTTTTTTTGTTTTTATATCTTTGTTAAAACTGCATAAAATCCAGAATCTTGCTTAAGTCAACCACAAGTAAACGCAGAATCATCGACAACCACAACCAATGTTTAGCATTTACTTCTTCTAATGACTTCTCTAGTGAGTCGGTCCTAGACTCTATCTTCTTCAACTCACTATGCCTTTTTCAACTCACTATGTTTTCTTCAACTCACTATGAAATGGAGAAGCTCTGGTCTCGAATTCTTGCTTCAATGCTTTCGCTTCCCTTTCCATCTTCTTATTAAGTATTTCAAATTGAACTTGCATAGTATTCGTTGTGATTTGGTTCTCCAATCTAGAAAACGCCATCTCAGTTTCAAAGGAACAAGAAGTCGGGGAGTACGAAGGCGCAACTTTCAGAATCACTTTCCTCGTCACCTGAATTAACCCAATGATTATTAGAAAAGCTGCAAGCTGATTCGTGAATATTCTCACCACTCTCTTTCATCACCAACGCCGCCGATCTGTGTTAAGGTAGAAGGAAATAAAACAGAAGGACAAAATGGTAATTTCAAAAACAGAACAAAGAAGGAAAATGAAGAAAAAATGTCTATGTAGCAAAAAATGTTTAAAAATGATAATAGAGTGTAAGAAAGTGCCTTATTTTGTAAATATCTCAAAGTAGAAAGCTATAAATAATGACTAGTGCATAGAAAATAGAAAATGGATGGCTTACAGGTGTGGATACAATCTGTTATGACTGTGGCTCGTTCCAATATATTATTACAGATAGCACAAGTAAAAAATGGTAGCAGATCCTTCTTATATACACATCTGCTCTGATTTGTCACCTCCTCCACCATCTTTCTTGTTATTTCTTCTCGATTTCAACCAATAACAATAAAAAACACTTTAAGTAGATGTTGATTAGATTTATTTAGTATGAAAAAGAAAGAAAGCGTGTGAATCCCGATTTATAGAATTTTATAATAGGTCGATAATATTATTATGATAAATAAAAACTGTTGGATTAAGTTTGAAAGATCCTCACTGCCCAAGTTTTAAATAATAAAAACCAATAATTGTTTTTTCAGTTAGTCATTTACCAATTTTTATCAAGAACATTTATCATTGACAAAAAATAACTTAAAAATGATTCCATTGAATAATTACTTTTTCGTCAAATTTTTATTACCCTTCTTATCACTAAAAAAATTATTGTTAGTTGAAAATCAATTATTTGCCATATTTAAACAGTTTTTTCTTATTACCTTTGTTAAAAATTCAAAAATATTTTGAAATAATTTTCACACAAGTCCTGTCAACAAAAATAATGAAATTTATTTATTACATTTACTTGATAAAACATGTAAAGGACCGTCGCCATCGGACAAAAAGACTGCTCCATAGAAAGAATCATATGCATCATCACGACATTAAACGGTTTATTAGTTTCTCTAGGTTTAATAATGCAGCATCTCTTGATACACATGACATGGATGCTATGCCCTCTTTTTTTCTGGTTTCTTTTGTATGGTTACCCCCCCCCCATTATTCGCTGATAGTTATATATTGAATGTCATTATATCATGGCTGGTTTCAGGACGAGTAAAACAAGAGAGTTTTTTTAAGGAAATTATAAGGACCTTTATCTCTACTCACAAAGAGAGATATCTGATGAGAAATTTGATCTCAAGTTGCACGAAGTGGGTAGTCAAATACAACATCATCATAACAAAAGGATCTCTAAGGGATCGTTTTCAGAGTGGTCACTTCATACCTAAACTTTTTCATCTCACATTACCAACTTTGGAATTCAATGAGAATCGCCAAGGTCTGGATAGCCATTGTACAATAAATTACTTGAGAGAAATTTGATAAAAATATAAACCGGCCTTTTTGTTTTTATCTGAAACAAAACAGGAGTACCCATTTGTGCAGCAGTTCCAATTCCACTTTGGTTATGACATGTTATACACAGTAGAGCCTAATGGGTCAAGTGGGGGATTGGCTTTGTTTTATGACACATCTTATCAAGTCAATATATTATTTGCTTATAATAGAATTATTGACATAGAGGCAGAGTTCCAAGGAACAAAAATTAACATTACATTTATTTACGGGGATCCAGTCCAAAAATTAAGAGATCATGTTTGGGAGAGACTCATACGTATCGGTATCAATCGCTCGGACCCATGGTTTATCATTGGCGACCTGAATAAAATAACTGGCAATCATGAGAAACAAGGGGGCCGGTTACGACATATGTCAACTTGTATACCTTTCCAAAATTTGATAAGAAATTGTGGTTTTTTTGAATTTCATGCCTTGGGAAACACGTTATCATGGAGAGGACGACGAGGCGGCCAAATTGTTGGACTCAGATCACCGCCCAGTGGTAGCAACTTTATAAGATAAAATTATTAAAAAACAAAGTCAATTCCGATTTGATAAAAGATGGATTGGCAAAGAAGGTTTAGTGGACACAATTAAGAAAGGCTGGGAAAAGACAGACGGGCAACGACACCCCAATGTGGTCTCCAAAATCCGGAATTGTAGAAATGAAATTTTGAAATGGCGAAAACAAAACCTACCATACGAAAAGGAAAAAATTACGGAGCTCCAACAAGCTCTGTACGAGGTGCAAAATGATGACTCTCGGACCCAGGAGGAGCTTCTAGCGATTTCTAGGAAACTACAAGAAGCATACCAAGATGAGGAAATGTTTTGGCAACGAAAGAGTCGAAACTAATGGCATAGGGAGGGAGACCGGAACACCAAAATTATTCACGTATCGTCGGACTATATAGCGCGTCATGAGTATGGGATACGTCGGATATGGGGGTGGAAAAAATCGCGGTAGAATATTTTGAGGAACGTTTTTGCTCCTCGAACCCAACAGACTTTAGGATTTTCTTAGTGAGATAGGCCCTTCTATAACGGATCAAATGAACGACATGCTGACAGCTTTAGCTACAGAGGAAGAGGTACATAATGCCTTATTTTTGGTGCACCCGGAGAAGGCACCAGGCCGGATGGGATGTTGGCTTTGTTTTTCCAACAATCGTGGCCCATCATTAAGGTTGATATAATTAGTCTGGTCAATGAGTTTTTCCGAACAGGGCAGTTCGATGACAGACTAAACATTACAAATATTTGTCTGATTCCAAAAACAGACAGACCAAGTCGGATGGCAAAATTACGACTAGTTAGCCTATGCAATGTGGGTTACAACATTATTTCCAAAGTACTTTGTCAAAGACTCAAGGGGCCCTTACCCGAACTCATCTCTAAAACGCAATCTGCTTTCGTGGTGGGAAGATTAATCTCATATAATATTCTGGTGGCTCAGGAGATATTTCATGCTTTAAGAACGAACCCATAGTGTTGGAACAAATTTATGGCAATTAAAACAGACATGAGCAAGGTTTATGACCGCTTAGAATGGGCTTTTATTGAAAACCTTCTAAAGAAGATGGGTTTTTTGGGAAAAATGGATCTCCTGGATGATGACCTGTATTACCTCGGTGAAATATAGTGTCCTTCTAAATGGTCAACCGCGCGGTCGAATAATTCCAAAGAGAGGGTTACGTCAGAGAGATCCACTTTCACCTTACCTCTTCATTCTCTGTATGGAAGCCCTGATTTCAAATATCAAGAAAGGAGAGCGGGAAAAACAGCTAACATGTTTAAACGTGGCATGGATATACCCCCCAATATCGCATCTCCTTTTCGCAAATGATATTCTATTTTTCTGTAAAGCAACAAAACAGGGATGCTAAGTCATGTCAGAAATTCTTTGGAAGCATGAGAGAGCATCTGGTCAACAAATAATTTTTTCAAAATCATCCATACAGTTTGGACATAAGGTGGAGGACACAATTCGGGAGGAAATAAAAACCATCATCGGCATCACTACGATAGGCGGTATGGGTTCTTACTTGGATATCCCTGAAAGTCTGGGAGAAGCAAAATCACAAATCTTTAGCTTTCTTCAAGAAAGATTACATAATCGAGTTAATGGCTGGACATCAAAACTACTCTCCAAAGGAGGAAAGGAGGTTTTAATCAAATCGGTTGCTACGGCACTTCCTAACCATGTGACGTCGTGTTTTCGGCTCCCGAAACGAGTAATTACAAAACTTACAAGTGTGGTAGCTCAATTTTGGTGGTGTACGAATGGACTAAATAGAGGAATGCATTGGAAATCTTGGGACAAGCTTTGCCAAAATAAGGAAAATGGGGGCTTAGGCTTTTGGGCTATGGAAGATTTTAATACGGCTCTCCTACCAAAGCAACTATGGCGGTTAACAGAACAGCCAAATTGCCTCTTCACAAAAGTGTTCAAGGGTCGATATTTCAGAAATTTGAATCCTTTGGACCCGATTAGATCATACTCTAAAGGACTAATTAAAAGGATGAGAACATGTGTATCGATTTTGGTTTGAACGATCCCGGGCTCCCAACCACCCACCCAAGACCAGCAACATGTCAAACCTTTAATTACTACCCTTCCCTCATGGTGAAGCATCTAATTGATCCACGGAAATGCAATTGGAACGCGCAACTGATCAATGCAATCATTGTGCCCGAGGACGCATCAATTATTCTTAATATGCCCATTAGTCGGCTCACAAAACCAGACACTTGCGGCTGGCATTATAGTAAATCAGAGAAATACTCGGTGAAATCAGGATACCACATATCACAGATTCTTTTGAACAGTGGATACGACCACTCTCCCATGGGCCCGAATGTAAAAGTCCTACAATCATTTTCGTTGAAGTTAAAATTTCCACCCAAAATTAGACATTTTATCTGGCAAGCATTAATAGGCTGCATTTCGGTCGCCAAAAATCTGAGGTCGAGAGGAATAAACTGTGATACACATTGCAGTCGCTGTGGGATAGAAGAAGATACCATTAACCATGTCCTCTTCGAATGTCCACCAGTGCTCCAAACATGGGTATTGTCACAAATCTCATCGAACCCTTCCATCTTCCCCATGACATCGGTATTTTTCAAATATGGACTATCTTTTTTGGCGACTACCGACAAATAGTATATCTCAACATTTTCCCTGGTAATATGGTATATATGGAAAAGTTGAAATGACTAATTGTACGGAAACATAGACAGGGATCCTCGAGAAATCCTAAAGATGACGGAAACAGAATCGACTATGTGGACGGAGGCTCAAGAGAAGAATGAGGAAAGATTGCAAAGACAACTCTCTTCTACGGATTCGATTTTACAACCACAATTGGGACGTCGGTGTTATATAGATGTTGCATGGAAAGCAAATGCCTTATTTTCAGGGCAAACTTGGTTTAGCAATAAGGAAGGCTTTGAGAGGATATTGGGAGCACGAACTGTTAGGAAGAGTCTCTCCCCACTTCATGCAGAGTTTGAGGCACTCCTTTGGGCGAAGGAATGCATGATCAATCTGCACCAATTCGATGTCACTTTTGGCACTGACAGCAAAGAGTTGACAAAGCTTATCTCAGCACCAAGTGACTGGCCGGCTTTTTCTATTCTGATAGAAAAGTTCCAAAGGTGTAAGGCGCTGTTCGCGACATTCACACTGGTATGGATCCCACGAAACAGTAACACGCAGGCGGACAAGTTAACAAGAGGGCACGTACCCAGGCGTTTCATTTTATACATAAAGATCCAGACACACTCGAGTGGATGTCAGAAAAGCTATAGGTTTGATATTTTGTTGTAAAAAAACATATATATAAAAGATCATATAAGTAGATTTTCAATAACTTTTCATACAAAAAAAGTTCAAAAATCCTACATATGAATGTTCATAATTGTAATAAATCTACAACATTTATAAAAATCCTACATATGAATGTTCATAATTGTAATAAATCTGCAACATTTATAGAAATGTAGACATACATGTAGGTTTTTGGATTTTTGTTGTATGAGAAATTATTGAAACAAATAGATATATAATTTCTATATGTATGGTTTTTCATTTAAAAAATTAGTGAAATAAATTCGGTCATTCGTTTACTAGATTTGCATTATTTTGAAACATTCTTTAACCTATAAGAAAGGTACTATAAAAATCGTTTAAAGTTTTAAAAAATAAGTTATTTTTTCCTAACTATTATTTTTTCTAGTCATAAAAAGGTGAAGTAAAATTAACCTTCTTCGACAAACTATTCTTAAAATTCCGTCAAATTATATTACGTAAGCATCTATAATTGTGGTTTCGACAACCGATCTTAAGAGAACCAAATTGATCCCTGGAGCTTACAGAACCACTTCCTCGAAACGAGTTCTCGGAAAAAAGTATAAGAAAATGTTTTTATACAAAGAATCTAAATTCATTTCCATACGGATCCTATTATATAATCAATTATTGAAATAAAATAAGAATATATTATATATAAAATAATATAAAAACGAAGAATGTTGTATTTTTGTGCATTTTTTTGTAAACAATATAAAAACTGCATTGACCTAGATAACCAAGAGGGAGGTGCCAAATCTACATTAATTACAGATGACGGTTGAGTACGAGCACACCGTCCTAACTTTTCCGCCTTTTTGTTTCTTGATCTTGGAACTCTTATGATATCTAACCTATCGAAATACTCCTTACAATGGTGAAATTCTTCTAAATGAAACGATAAAACTAGTTATTCCAGTGGATCATACACTATATTCGTCAACTCGGTGGAATCTGTTGCAAAACTTACCTCCTGTTGCATTGATACATTCCACAACCCAAATTAACGTCTCAAACTCAGTATGCAATGGAGAAAGAGTTCCTCCGAGATTTCTCGCTCCCATGACTCCGTGTGGCCCTCATGATTGTTGATCCACCCTTACGTGAAAATTCATTTCTTTCTTTCCATGATCCATCAACCTAACACTAGACCCCAAGGAAAAATCCTTTGACGAGTGGTCCTGTCGGGGAACTTTGCTACTTAAATTATGGGCCTCCTCCGATGATAAGGACTCTGATTTCACTAACCGTATAATTTTGCGGAGATCCTGATCGGTATTACAGTATAATTATCATTCCTAATATTTTTATATGCACCACATGATGCATAGAAAATGACTGTCGCAATAATCTTGGGAAAGTCTTCAGAACAAGTAGTCCAGATTAGAGAATATCGAAGACATATGAAATACACCCGAATCAGACGGTATTCATGACAACACCTACATTTGTAAAGTTGGGGACATTAAAAAAAATACGGGGTTTATTGTTTCTTCATCTGTCCCCGGATCGAACACATTGCATATCACATTGAATTTCTCTTGACCTGAATTTTTTAGATCCGATATACTGTCCGATATAGCTTGCCATATGGATTTTTATTTATTTTATCTTTGGTGTATCTTGAAACCAAATAAACTAAACACAAAGCAAACAGCTTCATTTACACCAAATTGAAAAGAAAAAGGTTTTGTTCAAGGACTTTTGGGTCTTATTACATCAACCAATTCTACTTTCTTAATGTGAAAATAGAGCAGATGAAGACTTATTAAATAATTGAAAAAGTTTTTTTCCAAGATATGAGAATAAAGAAGAAAGCCACAAGATAACTATCTTTCTTTGAGCAACTGGAGTTTTCATGATCCACTAGTGTAGCAAGTTAGGCAATATCTGTGGAGGATGACGACGAAAGTTTAGAAATTTTGGGTTCTATCTCCACATCTTCTTGCTTTGAAGGGAAGATTGTCTCCCTCAAATCTTCCCAAAAGAAGTCAAATCTGTAGTTGAAACAAATGCATGCATATAAAGAATTAATGCGTGTATAAAAAACATATTAGTGAAATAAATATTTAACATATAAAAAGTTTGAAGAAATAGTCTGAAACCAAAATCTAGAGCTAAGACAAAAAATAAAAATGACTTTTAAGTAATAGATTGAAATGAAAATACCTAAGTTTTTCGAGAGGTTCTGAACCAAGATCAATATTGCACACTGGACAAGTTTTGCAATTCTCTTTTGTTATCTTGCCATATATGCATTTCTTGCAAACTGTTTCCAAAGATTTAAAAGTCCTTGTGTAAGATATATCTAAGAATTATATACAAAATTTAATTCTCTAGTCAAATACAAGATATGAAGCCAATGATAAAATGCAAAATAATATACCCAAAGTAACCAATATATATATATATATATATATGTGTGTGTTTATGTATAATTACTCTATATAGGTATATATATATATCTATATATATATGTGTGTGTATACGTATGAATAATTATCTTAATAAAAAAGTAATAAAGCTACAAATAATGACTAGTGAATAGAAAATAAAGAATTGATGGCTCACAGGTGTGTATGCAATCGGTTATGACTGTGGCTCGTTCCAATATATTATTACAGATAGCACAAGTAAAAAATGGTAGCAGATCCTTCTTATATACACATCTGCTCTGATTTGTCTCCTCCTCCGCCATCTTTCCTTTTCTTTCTTCTAGATTTCTACCAACAACAATAAAAAACACTTTAAGTAGATGTTGATTTGATTTGTTTAGTATGAAAAAGAAAGAAAGTGCGCGAACCACTATCTATAGAATTTTGTAGTAGTTCTAAAATATTATTATGTAAACAAAAACTGTTGGATTAAATGTGAAAGATCTTTACCATCATTAAATTTTAAAAACCAATATTTTTTCAATTAATTATTTACCAATATTTAGCAAGAACATTTAGTATTAACCAAAATAAATGAAAAATGAAATAACATTTATTTCCATTGAATAATTTATTTTTGGTCAAATTTTTGTTACCTTTTCATCACTAAAAATATTATTCTTAGTTGAAAATAAATTATTTCCCATATTTGAACATTTTCTCTTATTGCTTTTGTTAAAGATTCATAAATATTTTGAAATAAATTTCATACAAATCTAGTCAACAAAATAATGAAATTTAATTTATTACATTATTTACTTGATAAAACATATATATGGGGAAGTCTCCAAAACAAGTAATCCAGATTAGAGAATAACTAAAGATATATGAAATACACCCGAATCGTACGGTAGTCGTGACAACGCGCACGTTTGTAAAGTTTGGGACATTCAAAAATACATGGTTTATTGTTTTTTCCTCTGGCCCCTCCACCCCCCCCCCATCGAGCATATTGAATAACTGAATTCCACTTGACCTAAAATTATTTGATACCGAATATGAAGTCCGATATAGCTTGCCAGATGAAATTTTTGATTTTTGGTGTATCTTGAATCCAAATAAACTAAACATAGCAAATGGCTTTATTTCAACTAAATTGAAAAGGAAAAATGTTTTGTTCAAGGACTTTTGGGTTTTATTACATCAACCAATTCTATTTTTTAATGCGAAAGTAGAGAAGTTGAAGACTTATTAAATAATTGAAAAAGTTTTTTTCATGATATGAGAATAAAGAAGAAAGCCACAAGATAACTATCTTTCTTTGAATAACTGGAGTTTTCATGATCCAATATTGTAGCAAATTATGCAATATCTCTCGAGGATGATGACGAAAGTTTAAAAAATTTGGATTCTGTCTAAAGACATTCTCACTAACACTATAGACATTCTCACTAAATTAGGTTTAGACATGACTAACACTAAAGACATTCTCAATAGAGTCAAGCATTCTCATGGCTCGTTCTATTATAAGAACTCCTGACTTACATTAACTTTGCATTCAAGTCAGCAAACTCTTTAAATTCATATAAATGATTAATGAATTTTCTCTCTTCAAGGTATAAAACAGGGTATAGAGAGCTAGGTATTAAATCATTTTAAATGTTGAGAATTTAGAGTGATAAGGGTTACCTTACTGCATCGGGTGCTAGTTGTCGTGCAAAACAGAAAGAGAAAGTGGACCCGTTGATATCAAGTTATCAACTGTTTCCGACCAATTTCCTTAAGCCAGTCTCCCCTAGACTTAGATTCTTTAAGGAAGCTCCATAAAAGCATCCAACTCAATTTCTTGGAGATCGCAGCATTCCTTGGGACTTGTAAGTGCATTGAGATTCTTAGAACAAACCATTTCCTTTTCTATCATGTTTTCAGTTTCTTTTTTAGAAAAAGGGAAAATGATTTTCTGTTTTTATTTTGATGATTTCCAAGGAAATGTAGTCTATGATTCCCACCAATAGCATCATTGATACGTTTCCAAGTCTAGTGGCTCGAAAACTGTTTTTTTCTCTCTCTAAATTTTTATCACATAACTGTATAGAAGAACATGAGTATAGAGTGTGTAAAAGGTGTGAAAAGAGGTAATGTACGGGTAGGGAACCAACTAAAAATTAGTTGGCTATCCATGATCAACAGAGAGTGATGAGGAGTCATGAATAAATAATTCGTTTTCCAAGTTTTAACACCTTAATGAGAAAATATTAAAAGTTTGGTTGTAAGTCTATTAGTTCAGAGCTAACATATACTACCCAACAGTATCTCTACAATCTGACATCCTCTGGGGAAGTCAAGTTGCATGATTTCTAGTTATTGCATGCTCTAAATAAATCATGGAAAATAATTATTAGGGAAATGAATAATAAGCACATAAGATTAAATGATCATCATAGAATTTCGTTTTAATTCCGTCTTAATTTTTACTTGAGAATACAATTAGGACTCTAAAAACCAAAATAATTTTATTTTAAATTAAGCAGGAAATGAACCAATCAGTAAGAAACATGTCAAATAACAAGAAACCTCCCCCAAGACTTAAATCACATTGTGTCGTTGAGAAAATAAACTGAGAGGAGTTAATCCAATTGTGAAAAATAGATCAGAAAATGTTACCCTATTTGTCTTCATGAAATTTTTTACTGACTAAGGTCTATATCAGAATTTGTTTTTAAAGTTTCACAAAAAAAAAACATGGGTGAAGTGATCGACCTGGCATGTGTCAATCATCTGATCGAGTGGTCTATACAGAGATTATGTATAGAGCTAATCGACATGAATGATCAACCTGGCATGAGTTGATCACATGGTCGATCACTGCTATCTTGAAAAAAATTTCAAGTAGTGATCGATCGATCAAGTGGGAAATCTGCATTGGTTTCATAAATGTGTGAGGTATACCGAGCACATAGTTAATAAACAACTTCAAATCTGCACTTTCAAGAGGAATTCTCAAGTCCGAAAATATTGATCAAAACTTGATCCCTTGTACAGGTATGCAATTTGAGAAAGTTAAAGAATTAAAATAGGTAGTCAATATTGGTATCAGATCAATTTTCATGTTTCGATCTTTCCATTTTTTACCCATTTCTTATAATCTCAAAAAAGTAGAGCTTGACTAGTATCTAAAATGTTACATATGGAAGGTGATGTATAACCCACTTCGGTGGGACAACTCAAGGAACTAAAGCTTGATTCGTGTATGCAGTGTTACACAGTGGAAGATGATGTGTAACCCACTTCAGTGGAACAACTCAAAGAATTGAAGATTGATTAATTTATTCAGTGTTCCACAGCACTGTGTAACATACTTCAATGGAACGAAGGAGAATTTTAGAAGACGTGTGGTGACGTTGAGAAACAAGAAGAAGGATTTGCAGTGTCATGAGTGTGAGTGGTTTAATCATTTTTGTAACGAGTATCCATTAGCTAAGAGGAAAGAGCTCAAGTGCATCGAATGCAAAGGAGTTGGACACACCAGAGCTGAGTGTCCATGTGTGCTTCAGTGATACATAATCAGAAGGTGATAGTTACAACGAAGAAATTATACTGAACTTTGTTGCGCTATTATCTCAAGATGAAGATGACTCTCAGAGCAAGCAATCAAATTCTGAATCAAAAGATGATGAATGTGATGTAGAGACTAACTCAAAAGCTGAGTACCGAGCTCTCTGTGACAACTTTGTAAAATACAACAACAAGAATCTGCAGCTGATCAAGGATAAGGTGTTGTTGAAGGCCCGTGTAAACATCTTGGACATGGATCAGATTATGCAGGAGACGAGGTCAGAGAAAGGAATTATAACTGCCACTTGTAATTTTTGAGCAAGGCAGAAATCAGTTTATCAAGTATATGGTTACTGAGTAAGAAACTAATAAAAGTTTGGAAGACAAACTTAACAAGATGTGGGAAGAATTTACTCAAGAACAAGTGAAGAGTCAATTCCTTGAAAGAAAGCTCAACGACAAACACAAAAAAACTCAGAATGATAAACAAAGGGTCTGAAAATCTAGATCATATTCAGTCTATGTGACAACCTCCTCAGATAAATTGGGGGTTATAAGATCAAGGTGATGCATCCAAGAATCAATCTAACTAAATCAATATGATCAAGTTTCTACAAGACTCTGGACCTCACTCTTAGAATAGTTCAAAATCTGAGAAAGAGCAAACAACTAAATTGGTGAGAAAGAGCAGAAACCTGCAGCAAAACTATATCTCAAAAGGACCACTGGGACATAGAAGGATGGTTGTCATTTTTTTGTGAGAAACATGGACATCGAGTTGCTTACTGCTACTCACGAAGAAATCAACTGGAGCGTGCTTAGAGACTAGACCTTTGCTTCAATGAACCCAATATATTTGGTCATGTCTGGAAAGCCAAACACAATATATATCTAAAGTTCATGAAAAAAGGCAGAGAAGATGAGAATGTATGCAACTCTAGATACATGAATATTGATCAATTTGATATTGGGAATGATGTGTTACACAACCAGAGTAATTTAGAAGACACAGAGATTGTGTGCAATTTTTTCCACGTAAATGTTGACTAGTCTGAGACAAGGAGTGATATGTTACACAACCAGTCTGAGACGGTGAGTGATAATTCAGCTCAATCTAGGGATTTAGGTAATCACTAGAGACCTAATTTCTTATCTTGGTGAATCTAATGCAGGGCGTCCTATATCGATGAACTTAATCAAATCAATTCAAGGCTAAATAGAAATCTCTCGATTGATAACTTTCAAAAAATGAAATACAATAGAGCCTAGCGGCTTGCTTAAATAAGAGATGACGATCGGAAAATCCTAAGTTTGGAAAAAATAAAACGTCCTAAAAAGAGCACCATTTGTAACACCTCCCAACCTCAGTAGACATAGACGATCTAGAAATTTCACAATGTCAGGGATTACAAACACACTAGCTTTGGATCTAATAGAGATCCAGGTTCAAAGCCGGTGTACTTGAAAATCTGACCATCTTACACCAAGGCCTAAGGCTTGCCAATCCGTACCTAGATTTTAGAATTGTGTTTGAAAGTCGTGACTGGACCAATATTAGAGTGCGCCAAATGTTCTACATACAGAATACTTACATACATATACTTTTCGCAAACATAATACCTTTACAAAACTGACTTATTACACTATATACATGCAGATCCGTCTTGAAAATACATTGAAAGAAAGAAAAATACACGCATAATTTACATACGTTTACGAGTACACAAGTACATCACACAACTAAGGGGAATAAGTAACCTAATGTTACTCAGTGAATCCAGGACCCTCTAATGTTAGTATGATCCCACCTCAATCCCAACCCCCAAACACTAGCAAATAGCCAAAGCATGCACAAACACACAACCCTAAATTGTCTAGATGCTCCTAAATCTAGACTCAATGATGCACCTAACCTAAACCTACAGTAATCTTGAACCTAACTCTCAATCTAACTCTCTCTCTCTCACACAAATGGGCGAATAAATCCGACTGAACATCTTTGGCGATATCAGAGGAACCTCATGCTACCCACTATCACTACTCCCTTCTCGTCGTGCAAGACCAGTCAATCTATCACAAAGACCAATGAACCAATACTTCACCAATTCAACACCCAATCTCCTATAGGTGTTGAAACCACACTGTCCTCTAGTATGACCAAAGCAACCGGTAAGCTATGTAGGGTAGTGACATGGTGAGCTCTTGCCATACCTCTCCCCACAAAAAAAAGAAAGGTTTTAAAAAAAAATTGAAAAAGATTTTAAGGAATGGTAACCGCATATAATCACTCGGGTCAGGACAGTTCCCATGCCCTAATTTCTTTTTAAAAAACAACGGTTTAGGGTACACATGCACCCAAATGACATATGAAACCACTAGAACCTCTCCCATACGGAAAACACTTTTGAAAAACATTTTGGAAAACAATTTGGAAAACAAAACCTCTCACCTAGACTCAGCCTATTTCCATAACAACTCTCCTTGACCTAAACTTAATATAGACTCTACTAGGTCTCTAAACGCTCACACAACCTAAATCTACATGGAACCTCATGGAAACTAAGCAAACAACAAACAAGCGGATGAACACGGTTTTTGGGTTGGAAAAAGGGTAGGCAAGAAGTGGGAATGGCTAGGCTATTTATAGGAGATGCTGGACAGGTGGGTTGGTGAAATACACCTGAAAAATGGTAAATGGCGCAACCGGATTGCCTAAGGTGGGCGGTGAACGAGGTGCCGACTAAAGAAGGCTGGTTTACATGGATAATGGAGTCCCATTTGTTATTCCTAATCTGGTTTACGTACTCGGTTTCATGTAAGGCATGGATACACCATTGATACATGTTCCCCATGCAGCATACATGATAGTGACCCGTCCTTGTACCCTGCCTACAAATTCCCTACGCGGATACACTGTCCCGTTCGAGGTAATTTTAGGCCATACCCCCCCATGATGATTTTGCCTGCTACTATGGAAAGACTTTCAACAAGTGGCATGATCCGGCTGGCAAGAATGGGCGGTTAGCTCCACACGTGTCACAAGCTTTTTATTTACCATCCTTCTATTTTTCTTCATTCTTTTATGTAGTCTGATCTGCCAAGTTGGGTACTTTTGAACCATGGTTGGACTAGGTTACGACATAACTCGAGCTTGTGGGTGGCTTACCCGCATGAACACTTGGCGCGGCGCGGTTCATCGATGAAAATATTTCTTTTGTTTCTTGTTGTCCTCCTTTCTGAGATTTTTCTTAGTGTTTCATGGCTTTGGATGTTTCTATTTTTGTCCTTAGTGTACATGGTTGCATCTGAGCTTTGTCGGATCCCGCCATTCATCTTTTTGTGTCTTGACCAAACCCTCTTGTCTTAATCCGTTCCATAGCCCAAAAATATTTTTCCTTGCCTCCTTAACGTTTTTAAACGTTCTCCTATTTCGAAAGTTCAAAATTTTCACCATGGTACGTACACGGTCGTTCCTTGGCCGTTCTTGGGTCATTACATTCTCCTCCTGTATAGGAATTCGCCCCCTAATTGCATGGCTGATGAGATATTATATTCTTGTGTACATTCTTCCTCATGTCTTGGGTCTTGCAACGACATATCACCGCCACCACTCTTTCCCACGATTTATTTCACGGACAGGTCTGAGGTTTATGAGTAGGATTTTTCTTATTTTCTACGACTTCCTAATTATACGGTTTCCTATTGACCTAATGCACACACACGCAAAACACTAAAAAATGAGACGAGTTAGAGCCCCATGTGTACCTTGTTCAGGTGACCATGTATGGCCTGAAGGTTTACAGGTTTCCTAATTTTTAGTCCTAGATCAAAAGGGTTCACTGTCTTAGCTCCCCCGGCGAGTGTTTCATCGAGTCTCAGGACGTTGACGAGGTGTAGGGTTGGGTGTTGCACAGTTCCACGCATAGTCACCTTTTCCACCACATAGATATCATACAATGTGTGTCAGAGTACTACGTCTTCGACGTTAATGGTTGCAATATGCGTGGGTAAAGTGTCCCGTTCCGCTACAGCTTCGACACGGTACGTTGACTGGGGAAGGTGAGAGGGTTTGCATTTTAGGTATGGTCCTGACACAGCCCCAAGGCGTTCTCCTCATAGTGTTGGTCTTGGGCGCTATCTGATCTCCGTTTAGAACCTCCGGGACTTTTTCCTCTTGAACGTTAGGGCTCACTGAGTTGACTTCTCCGGAGTTAGTTGTTGGCTCAACCAAGTTTACTCCTATCTCGTCACTTGTCTGTTCTGGGGCTTCTGGAATGTTGAGGCGGAGTATGATGTTCTCCATATAAGGCTATCATTTGTTGGTAGTAATCCATAGCGGTCTTGTCGGGATATGGGTCTACTGGATTAGTTGGGGCTCTGCCTTCATATCCGCTTTCGGGTACCATTGGGAATAGCATGTACTGTTGGAAGTAATCAGAATGAAAGATGTATGGGACAAGAGGGGTTTAGTAGTGTGTCTTAACTGAGGGAATGAACACATAAGGTATAGGAATCGTTGGTCGCGAGCTACTGACTTGTGTGAAGTTCTCGGTTTATGAGGAAAAAAAGTGGGAGAAATTGTCTGAAGAGATGACGATGACGTCGATGTTGGGAATCATCACGTTTACATCCGAGTACTCTGTCGGTTGTATGGTGTAAGGAGAATGAGGGAATCTAGGGCTCATTACATCAGAATGTTGGGTGACTACCGGTGTGGTTTCAATCTCGTGTGTCGTTGGAATCACAAACCCATTGTCGAAGATGATCTGGATTTCATCATTGGTGATGTATTAATCTACAATGAGTACTTCGGTCTAGGTGTTGGTGGCTTGGCTAGTGTCGGGTTGCTGGTACTATCTGGACTACTCGGGTCATAGTATGGGTCAGCATCCTCCCTCAGTAAACTACTAAGCGTCGAAGCCCGCAACCCCCTAAGCATCCTTCTGGGTAGCTCAGTGCGCATCATCCCAACAAGTCAACGCGGAGCATCAAGTACCTCGAGGTTTGCCTTCAAAACCTACCAATTCCAAAATGGAAATGGGATTCTATCTCGATGGATTTAATCATTGGTCTGCCTGAAGCAAGAGGAAGGTTTAACAACTCGATATGGGTAATCGTGGATCGTCTCACATAGGTGACCCTCCTTTTTGTTATACGTGATATTGATAAGGTGGACGTATTAGCCGAGATCTGCATCAATCAAATTATGAGGCTACATGGAGTCTAGGACGATATAGTATTTGACCATGACTAAGAATTCAAGGCCGCATTCTGGAAGGCATTAGGGGCCCTTATGAACAAGACAACATACGAGAACGAACTTTCACCCGGAGACATATGGTCACACAGAGCGAACCATCTAAACCCTTGAAGATATGCTCCGATAATGCATCATTGATTGGGCAAGAAGTTGGGAAGGTCATTTGCCTTTAATTGAGTTCTCATATAACAACAATTATCATGCCAGCATAGGAATGTCACCCTATGAAGCATTATCTGGGGAGACCTTATCCTACACCATTGTACTGGATGGAAGCGAGAAAAATACAACTGTTTGGACTACCTATGGTGGAAGAAACTATGGAGAAGCCACAGCTCATCCGTGACAACATGAAGAAGGCACAAGAGCGACAAAAGACGTATGAAGATCAAGGGAGGAGAGAAGTCAAATTTCAAGTAGGAGATGTGGTCTACCTTAAGGTATCAACTCATAAAATAAAAAACCGGGTTGGAAACACTAGAATGCTCGTGCTACAATTCATTGGTTCGTACCGATTTTAAGAAGAGTCAGCGAAGTTACATACCGGCTGGATCTATCAGTACATATGGATGGGGAGCCAAAAGACCCCTTGATTCTAGGAAGACCTTTCTTAGCTACATCAAGAACAGTAATAGATGTCAGGATTGGAAAGATTAGTCTTAACATGGGAAAGAGTCTCAAGATGAAGTTTGACATCAAGGACGCTATGAAGAAGCCAAAGATAGGGGGACATGATCTTCGGGATTAAGGAAATGGATCAATTGGCTGATGAGTTGCAGGAGGAGTTTGCTTTGAAAGACCACCTTCAAATTGTTTTAACCAAGAGTAGGGAAGATGGGTATCTCCACGATGAAACCTTGGGACATGAGAAGCTGCTGGATTCACACAAGGCAGTAGAGGATCCAGAATAATTTGAAGATCTAATCGGGTCAAGGGCAGAGACTTTGGCAGCAAATAGGACAAGATCAGAACAGACTCGAAAGGCAAACTCGATGACTACCTCGAATCAAGCCTCAGCTCACAAGGAATGCACAACCTCGACGTTTAAGCTCGACTTGCACATGGAGCCAAGCAATGCCGCATCAGGTAAATTGTCAGAACTCAAGACGCCAAAATTACAGCTCTACAAGTTCTCACACCCAGAGGTTACAGAAGCCAAGCAGGCACTCCCTGCTATTAAGGCAGTTCATAAGCACATCAGTCTGCTCAAACGAACGTGCAAATGGAAAGGCAAGGCTATGAGATCGCTGAGGAACACGAACAAGGAGATGAAGGGTCAAATAAAGGAGCCCCAACATGCCAACCAAGAACCAACCCGCTACTCAGGCGTTTTGCAGAAGAGCCGCTCCCTTATTATGGCACCAAGGCAAAACATCCCGACAGATCTACCCAGAGCATCATCTTATCACTCACGGGACAGGAAACGAAGAGCTGTTGGATCCATGGATTTCAACACTCCTGGCTCGACCTCTAGACTCGATCAGCACGTCGAGCCAGTGCCCAACACTTCTAAAACTGACAAGCTCGAGCCAGCGTACATCAGGGAGATAATGGAGGCAGCAATCAACTACTCCTTTTCCCATTTTTGAGGTAACATCTCCAACATTTCATTGTATATAGCATTGCATATTTTTCAGTTTTTCATCTTGATTGCTTGATGTGGTTTCTTGATCCGTCTTTCAAATTTTTATTACACAAGGGACTGTGTAATTTAAGTTTGGGGGAGGGTTTGAGATATGTCTAATGAAGTTTTCTGTTAGTCTTATTTTTATCTTTGCATATTTGAGTCTGCATATCATCTAAGACATAGAAAAACCAAAAAATTTGAAAACAATTCGAAAATTATCCTTAAAATGCAGAGTATTCATGTACTTGCATTTACATTTTAGGATTGAGTCTAGTGCATTTCATTTAGGACTGGTGCATTTGCATAGGAGATTAGGATGATCATGATCTTGTAAGCATGCTGATAGATTTGATAGCCTCAATGCCCACATTTTTAGTTGTCTGATGCATAATCAAGTGAGTTTGAAGTAAGATAGCACCATGCTTTAATGCACAATTTGACATTCTGGTCTTTATTGAAGCATGCTGTGATTTGGCATCTTTCCCTATCTATTTGAACCTGATCTTGACTTGTAATTATCATTGCATTTGAACTAATGGATACCAATATACATACTTGGATTTTCTTTCATCCTTTTACCGTTTTTGCTAATCTAAGTAGCTGATTCCTCTCAATGGAACAATTTTCCTGCTTTTAGCCTGTCTTTCTTTCAAACCTTGATTATTTAGCGTGTGGAATGCCTTATTTTTGGAATGAGCTTGGTAGAAAGTATTGGGTTTGAGCCGACAAGGACAATATCTCATGTAGTTCTAGTTCACGATTTATTGACTAGATAGGACTAGGTGGGAGCTTGATTCTGGGTATGGGATTAGTTGTGCTGAAAAGAGAAGACTTGGGAAAAGAGTTGAAAGAAAGAAAATGGTAAGACTTCTTAGGAGAGGAAAAAGAGAAAAAAGGGAATTAATCTAGTGAAAGATTTGGGGGTATTTAAAAGGAGAATGATAGGCTATGTGCAAAAGAAAAAAGAAAAGTAATGATGAGTAAAAAGACAGGCAAAAAGTCTAGACAAGTCTTTTGAATAAGAAGAAAAGGAGCCACAATTTGTTAGAGAAAAACCCAATCCGCTAGATATCATCAAGTCAGTCAAAAACCCTCATTGGAATGAAAACAAAAGCTGGGAAAATATGAGTTTATTTATGAAGTGATCAAGCCAAAAAATGCCTCAGGGAAAAAGGGTAGAATTAGGATCATCTCTCTGGGTTTAGAAATAGGAAGATGAAGTCGCCACTGTTTTTGTGGGTAGATGAGATTTTATCCTTGTATGCATAGGTTGGTCCTTACCCTTAGCATCCTTCTAAAGCTCATTCTTTTCTTGAGAGATCCCTATTGTGAATTGGATAGACCAGATGAGAAGAGACCTTTTTGTCTCTTAACTTTACCTTTAGCCAAATGAGTTCATTGAATGTGCATAGCTTGATTCATAGTTTCTGCTTAAGGAATGTTAAAGAGATTGGTAGATTTGAATGCATGTCTAGGTTGAGATTAAAGTTAGGTTGTGTTGTGAAGAGTATGGCTAAAGTTTTTAGGTAGAACTCATTCACCTTGCATCCTAGAACTATTCACTTTGACATTGATTTTATGTCTTCTACCAGCATGTTTTGGTTCCGAGTCCCCATTTTCAAACCTCTTCTTCAATTTTGGTCTTGTTTGTTTGCTTGAGGTCAAGAAAAGACTAATTATGGGGGAGTTGATATGTCTATAATTTACATGATTTCAGCTTTTTTTGTCATTATTTCAGCATTCTTTCACCTCCTATTTATACCATTTTTAGTTTTTTGCATCCACTTTGCATACATAATACTGTATGCATTAGCATTGCATACATCCTTGCATTTGGAGATGTTATCAGGTGATTTTTGGAGCCTTTGGGAGCTATGCTGGGCAAGGACACAAATGCTGGAACCAGACTTGAAGGAAAGTCAAGAAGAGATAAAGGAGAGAAAGAGTTGACCCTAGCTCGATCACTCAGCCCGATCACCACCTCGAGTTGGAGAAAAGGAGCAGCCTTGACCCCAGCTCGACCACTCAGCTCGATCATCATCTCGAGCCGGAGCCAAAGGAGCAGCCTTGAACCCAGCTCGACCAGTCAGGTCGATCAACACCTCGAGCCGGAGCCAAAGGAGCAGCCTTGACCCCAGCTCGACCACTTAACTCGATCACCACCTCGAGCCGGAGCCAAAGGAGCAGCCTTTTCACAAGCTCAACCTCCCAGCTCGATCACTACCTAGAGCTAGACCAACCGCTTTGCTATTTTATCTTTTTCTGTTTTAGGGTTTTAACCAACTTTATAATTACTTCCCTTGGTCTTTGCCCAAGGGGGATCTCGAATTTTCTTTATGTTTTAGCTCTGTTTTAAACACTTTCTAAGTAAATATATAATATAGTTTTCTCTTGATCTATTGAGTTTTGCAATTGATTCTTGAATCATTTTTGTTCTTCTGATCTTCATCTATATGATCATGCTACTTTTATATATTTTTGGGTTTGTGTTCATCATGCAGTTTAGTGAGTAATCATTAAGGTTCTTGAGTATGAGATAGATTAGTAAGGAAACTTAATATCCGTAGGTGTTTAAGCTTAGATTCTTGTATATCTCTTCTTGATTAGTGTTTTTAATGCCTATTTTTCTCTGATCAATTGAAGCTTGAGCTTAGGCATTTCCACATCAGAAGGTGTTTGATGAAATGTCTGAAACAATTAATTCAAGAGATTTTCATATATAGCCTAAGGGATTAGATGTCTATAGTGCTTATTGAGCTTAATAGACAGAATCTTAATGTCTGCTTTGTTATATTTCGAGATTAGGTCTGCAAGTAGTTTGGCTTGAGGGCGTCTGTCATGAAAGTGGATTTGTCTGGTTTTGATGTCCATTGTTTAGGGATTAGCTCTGATTGAGTTTTGTTAAACACCTAGGGTTGATTAAGGAAAGTCACTGATCGATTACCCCATCCTTAGGAGATTTTATTCTCTGAGTTTGTTTATCACTCCAACTTGCTTGTTTAGTTTCTGTTATTTTGTTTCTAGCTTTGTTTGATCTCACTCTAGTAGTTTTATTTTGGGCTTAGGCAATTGATAGCTCCTGTTATTTAGTTTCATATTGCTTTTCATTTCTATCACTTAGGTTGTTAGATTATAAAGCTGAACTGCCTGGCTTGACTTAATTAGCTTTGATTACATCGTAATTGCTATCATATCACCCATTTGGATTGATAACCTATTGTACTGCAATGACAATGATAGTGTATAGGGTAATTGGTTAGTAAACACTAAAAAATCTTTCTACACAACGAGAAAGGAGTAATGATAGTGGTGGTGGACGTGGACGGCTGGGAGGAGATTTCGGGTGGACTTGTGTACTCATAAAACGTATGTAAATTATGCATGTATTTTTTTATGAAGTCGAACAGGTTCACCCTTGTATGTGACATAACATTATAAATCAATATGTGTGATACATTCGCTGTTGTGGGTGACACAAAGTTAGATGTTGCTGCATCAACTCCCTCTCGGTTAGGAAGATCCGACCTCAAATCTAGACGGTAACTCAACTATGAGACTCTACAGAAGCTTCTCCATTGCTTCTCTTCAATTGTCTTTGAACTTCTCTAGTGATTCAATTTGTCATACACCTTAAGCATCTTCATCGTCCCATCATTAATAGCAATACACATTACCATGAATGGAATCTTTGTCTCCAACCGCTCTTTTAAAAAATAATCTAACTTCTTCAACTTTCCTTTCTTTCCAATATAAAAATCATATAAACCCAAATTTCGTTCAGCACACAACTCACATGTATCAACACGACCGTTGCAAAATATTGTGCTAGGAAACACATTGAAACGCCCTTGCTATGAAGCCAAACCACCCATAAAACAACACGAAAAAGCTTACTTATCCGAAAATGCTCACATCAACTTCAAAAGTTGTAGTGTCATTGTGAAAGAACTTCAATGGTATCATATGCACAGTATACCAGTTCCCTTAAAACTCCACATTTAAACCCAATTTGTAACAAGTTGGCATGAAAAGAATATCTGAATCCAATGAGTATGTGTGCAGTAAACACCACCAAGGTGGCACACACTAACAAATGTTCATTCCACCCAACTTGTGAAATACCCAAATAAGAAATTACACCAATCAACAGTAAATTCTACTTGATTTTGAACGGGTACGTCTTTTTGTACCGAAAACGATAGTCACCACATAATAGATCAAATTTTTGGTTGTGGTGTGCATGTATTACCTCGAGTAAGGCTCAAAAAAACAAAATATACTCGGAGAAATCCATCATGATATTTAGACCAAGCCAATGAATAGACATGCCATGTCTCATCCACGGCATAAACCATTCTGCAATCTGCTTGAGTTGTGTTCTGTCAAAAACCATGCAAAAGGAGATAGCTGAGTGTATGATTGTGGTTAGGAACTAGATCTAGTACCCAACGTAAACGCTCCCTTCACAAGTTGAACATCAGGTTGTGGCAACATGTCCAAAGCCGTAACTACGCAACATATCAAGCTTGATTCAGGAAACATCACTCCAACAAATATTTATCACTGCTTTGTCTTTGAAACTGATATATAGGTTACAAATAACTCACATTCTCCACTGTGAAGCTCTGCATTGTAATCCATACATCAACATACCAATTGGTGAAAAAACAACCGAAATGCTTCTCAATGCATAACAAAGAAGAATAATATTTTCACAAGTCCACGAGGGCCACATATACTTCGATTCATTTTCACTAACAATGTAAGAGGCAACACTCTTCATCACAAAATTTCATTGGAAGCCGAACTTATATATTATGTTGTCCACAAATAGATTGCCACAAAAGTATATCTCAAAAAATTGGTGGTAATGTGAATTTAGTATATCAGAGATGAATCCAAAAACGCATAAAACAGTAAGTAAACCTTATGTTGCATTCAAACTAACCCAAAGAAACACCATAATAGGTCTCGCTGTCGGACGTAGCCACCCACAAATATGTTCCATTCCAATCAGCTCTTTCATCGTCTCTTATAAGTTTTTTCAAACAACATCAGCACCGTCAATCATTAATCTTGCGTCAAACTGCAAAAAAACTAAATGAAATTGGTGGATAAATAGAGTTTTGACCAAGTGACAACGCCTTATACACTTGAAAATCATGGTAAACTGTAGATCGATAAAATCTCCACACTTAAATTCTCAAACATGTGATCGTACTCTCTTGACGCAAAGCAACATCAATCAATGGTGTTGATGATTGTGGCTGACAAATAGAACCAGCAAAAGCAATGTGAAACACATAATGTAAACAAACCAACACCGAATTTCTAAAACTCATGCCCCAACTCTTTGACTTCTTGGTGGTGACTTTATTTCTTGTCCAAGCAGTACCATGAATCTTCTGTGATTAAAATAAATAATGTTATAAATGATAACACCACTCAAACACAACTTCAGATCTCACAATCACCACATTTTGTATTTCAACCCTATTTTGTGGAAACCATCTCCAAAATTACATTGAATTCACTACCAAAAGAAAAAACGCACCACAAAATCTTCCTATTGATTGAGATAAACTTATGAGAGATATTTTTCCTCAACCAAAGATCATTTCATTACCAAGTACGGCGACAACTGAGAACCACCGAAAAGGAGCTTTGATTTCTGAAAGTATGATTCTCAAGCAGTTTCTCAACGTCTTTCTTATTGGCATACAACAACTTATTTTGCCATCCAAAATCATCATAAGTAGGCATCAATGAAACTGACATGTGCGAGAAACTTTCAATATGCAATGAATGTGTTTCTCCATTTGGTGTTCGGTTCTGGTTCTCGTTCTGAAACTCACTAGGGATCGCATCTAGCTTGGCATTCATCATTTTCTCAATTTGAGCTGTAATCGCCTCAATCAAAAGCTTGTTGTTTGTATTGTTATTGGTTTCTTCTCCATTTTCGTATTCAGACACCTTCCTGAAAACAGAAATGAGACAACAACACCAGTAATATGTTCTAAAGAAACATATTAAGCTTTCAAACAACACACATATCAAAGATCGATTTTGCAGTTCTAGATCAGATTTGGTCGAATTGAAGATGAAGAGTCAAGTTATGATTTAGATCTAATAGTGAACAATTGATTAAATAATATGATATGATACAATGATATGGTGATAGAACTAATGGAATGATCAAGCGAAATGATAAAATGATGAGATAGAAAACTCAACTTTCAGAGTGTGCTCTATTACCACTTGATGAGATCCTCCCAAGGGCTCGACACTCTTAGGTTGAGCAAGGATAGATTTGGTTGTGAAGCAGTGATAATGTATATACTTGGAAGATTAAAGCACATAAGCTTGCGGAAGAGCTTCAAAATATCGAAACTTAATACCTTTGGATATATGCACCAAAGAGAATAAGGGTTTTGCTAGATATACACACCAACAGTATGATCTTCTTTGGAAAAAAAATTTATAAAAAGAAAGATGATTTTCGAATTTAGGATACAAGAAAGTATAAAGGAAACAGAAGAAAAAGAAGAAGAGACACAAAAATTAAGTATTGGAACAAACACCAAAGACTAAATCAAAAATGACACATGATTAAGACTAATTTTGAATTTGAATTTGAAAATAAACAACGCCACAAGTTTTTGCTTCCTCTTGGAATGGACTGGATCTTGATCATCAAATGGATTGTATGAAGTGAATCATAAGCATCGTTAAAAAAAATTATTTTGGAAAATCCATTGTGACAAAACCAAAGGTAAAATAAAAAGATCAATTAATGAATCACTTGTCCATTTGATAAGATCATTGAGCTTCGATCGATACCAAAGAGGTTTGGACTTATCTCAAGTCATTTGGTCAGCTCCAAATGTGGTTAGGAATTCTTCCAATGGCTTGGTTCAATAGCTTAACTCTAGAACGATTCATTGGACCAGCTAGTGCTGCTAAAGCATCCTCATCAACATGTTCTTCCACAGCTACCAACTCTGGTTCAAGCATCTAGTTCAACCTCCATGTCTTTATTGCTGTCTAGGATCATATCAAAAGGTGAAAATTTAAATTTCGGTAATGGTATTCAAGGAAAAATCGGAGATTCAGTAGTATGGAACGAACTAATCAACCTTAACTTGTAAATGTTTACTTTGTGGAAGGTCTTAAAGCAAATATAATCAGTGTTTGTCAACTTCGTGATGAGGGATTGTTCCTAGATATTATTACAAAGCAAATCACATTCACACGTGAAGACTATCAATATGTGGACATGAATTAGAATCTTCTATTGTTTGGAATAAGATCTAGAAACAATTGTTCCATGTGGAAGTGCTCTACTTTGTGTATGACTTCAATTGAACGGCAGTTAGATCTTTGGCACAAAAAATTGGGTCACATGGATGTCTGTGGTATGTCAATGATAGTCAAAGATGAAGTAGTTCGAGAAGTTTCATCTCTTGAAAAACAAACATATACCATATGTGCACCTTGCAGTAAAGATAAAAAAATTAATGTGCAACACAAGCATGAGTAAGATGAACTCAAAGAAGGGTCTTGCGCTAGTACATATGGATATGATGGATCCAATTCATCCGAAAAGCATCGCTGGTAAAAGAATGAGTCTCAGCCAGGAGGAAGTAACACACAAAGACGAAGGTGTTACACACCAAAAATTAATTCATGAGAATATTGTGAGAGGAGTGATAATATGGAAGAAAAGGAAAACTATCCTATTGAAATGGTCCATGTTAAGCCAAATGTTCTATGAAACCATTCACTTAAGGATGTCATAGGAACCCTACTTGATGAGAGGATAAATGGGATAAAAGTTGACGACAAGTTTTACCAATAAATAATTGCGGCTTAATTTACCTCACTGCAAGCCGATCATATCTATGTCTCAGAGTTGCTATATGCGCAAGATATCAAGCCTATCCAAGAGAATCACACTTGTTTCCGGTCAAACGTATAATCATACACATGAAAGATGATCGAAGGAGTACTTCTTGAGGTTGTTTAGTAAGAAACAAATTTGTATGTCACTTATACTGCTGAAGCTGAACACATAACCTTGGGAAGTTTCTTCATCCAACTCTTGCGGATGAAACAGATGCTCGTTGATTATGGTAATTGTTTTAACCTCTATTAGTTCATTGTGTTAACATGAGTGCCATCAATTACCAAATATTCATGTAAGGCTTTCGCACACCAATCATGTAGAAATCAGACACTACTTTGTTAGGGAATTGGTTGAAAAAAAAACTTGTTGTTGTTGAACATATTATATCGGAGAATCAACTAGCCCATATTCTTACCAAACCACTTGATTTTAATAGCTTTTTGTGTGTATTAAAAGCTCTTGAAATTTGTGGTCTCTAATCTTTTTGCTATAAAAAGGGGTTGATGTACACAAGTAAATCTTTGAGTCATGTCACACATTCAAAAACCTCTCATCATCAAGTTATATTGTGGCATAGACTGCTAATCATATGCCTCAGACATGATGCAACACATTTTGATGCAACACATTTTGATTATGGGTTCGATCACTGTCTTGATTGAATGGAGAGACACATAAGAAAGTGTGACATAAGAATTAAAAAATAAAATAAAAAAGTACAACAAAGGGTTGATGAAGCATCTTACACAAGAAACATGATGTGTTACATACTAAATCAAGATCTAAAGTGATAGATACTCGATTCGGGAGAAGTTGCGAACATGCCTTCTTTTGATATCGATCATTGTCCAGATTAGGCAGAAGTGCATGATGACAGACTTTTATATGGTAATATACAAATACATAACTGACTAAGTAAGAGCACTGTTTTAGGTCATATTGAAATATCGTAGATTGTTCTCAAAGATTTCTGATATTCAAGATGGAGCAGTTAGGACACAAGATGCTCAATTGTGTCTCAGAAAGGTTGATATGATTATTGAGGTGTATTGTTCTTTAAGTACTCAGTTGAGAAATAACTAAAATATTTAGCGGATTAGTTGATTTCAATCAAATTTTTTGTGACATGATGCTAAGGTAAGTATGTGTAGTGATTCTCTCAGGTCAGTGTGAGGTAAGGGGTTTGTGTATTTGTGTTTCAATCTTAAGGCTAATGAAATTAACAATCCAAAACAACTCAGGTGTACATGTTTGTTGGCTTATCATAGGGTCCTTGTCTGTTCTTTTGCAAATGTGTCAAATTCTGCTTGTATGTGTGACACACTTTATGTTTTAAATGAATATGGATCTATGACTTTTTAATGTGAACAATTGGCATTTAGGCTGTCTTATGGTATATTGTATATCTATTAAAGATCTGCTAAGTGTTGCATAAAATTTACTTATGTGTTTCTGCAAGAGATGTTCATAACAGTGCTCATGCCAAGTCCAACAACCGAAAGAAATTTTATATCCATTCAACTTCAAGTTATAGGTAAGCATCTTCTCTCTCTATGATCAAATTGATTTTTATCTAAATATGAAATCAAGTAGGGAGGATATGCAATCACGCGTGGGGAGAATATGGCATGACTTCCTAGTGTCTCATGTTTTTGGTCATTAGTTTTTGCTTAAACTTGTTCGGCCTTGTGTGTTGTGAGTTGCAAATAATGGCTTTTAGATGGTTTTTTTTATTGACTGCCATTGCCTTTGATGGTTTTATGGATTCTTGATAATTCTTGGTCTAAATCATTTTGGACTAGATTGCCTCTTCTTGGTATGTTTTGTGTTGTTAATTGATTTTTCCAAGTTAATTGAATTGACACATTCAGATAAAAAAGGGGAGGTTGTAACCTCAAGAAACTGGAGTTTGACTCTTATATATAATGTTACACATGGAGGATGCTACGTAACTCATTTCATTAGAACATCTAAAGGATTGAAACTTGATTCGTTCTGCGGTGTTATACATGAAGGATCTTGTGTAACAAACTTCAATGAATCGAAGGAGAATTTGTTAAGACATATGGTGACATGGAGGGTTTTCATTGGCTGGTCTTGCTTGGACGTTATTAACAAGCTAGAAAATCTGGAGTCACAAATTGAAGATTCAGTGACACTAAAGTTTAGGAAAATATATATCACACAACTAGGTGAACTGGAGATGATATAACTAATTTTTATGCCTAGGGGTTGGTTAAGCTTCACGTTGTAATCTTTACAATGAAACACAAAGGGTTTTGGGGTTTCATAGGTGAGTGAACAAAATAATGCAACTCAACTGATGTTTGGTCACGTAAGATGGGTAGCCTAGGAATCGATCCCGACTCGAGTTCTGTGTGACGTCGTGTAAATCATATTAAACAAGTTTGTAAAAGATTGTTAAAAATTTAATAAATAGATACGTGTTTGTGGAATCTTGCATTGTTCATATAGTTTCGCTGAGTTTTGAACTTACATTTTTTAGGTAAAGTCTTCAACTACGGAAGTAGATGTATAAAGATACAGAATGTTTTTTCGTAGTTGTGCTTTTTGCTCTTCAAATACAGAAAATTTGTCGAAAATTATCAGTATTTATTGGTTCAATAAAAAAAGGCATGAGAATATTTATATATTACTTGAGTTGATTTAAGTAAAGACTACTTATAATAATCTGTCACTGTAAAAAATACATCTTAGATGAGTTTTCTCAACCACAAAAACTCATTTTATGTATGTATACATTTATTTCTTTTCTTAAAATAAGTTTTTGTAGTTGAAAAAACTTATCTAAGAGATATTTTGGTCACAAGATTGGCTTAATCCATTCTTTTGCCACAAGGCCTAGATAAACAAAGCCTAAGTATTTGACTTGTATAGTAAACGAAACACAAATTTCTTTTTAATTTATATTAACGTAATAATTAGCAATTTAATTCTCTTTTTTGAACAAGTGTTATATCATCAAATCTTTCTTTTTATTTTTAATTTTCTATTTAAATTACCCATCTGAAACCACTCACAACTGCAAATACTTGGAAAAAGGTTTTTGATTTTAAAGAACTTAGAACTGTATGAAACAGCTGAAAAAGTCTTTTTATAATTGTTTTTAAAAACCACAACCGCTACCATCTCACAAACGCTGGTGCTAATAATTGAACCGATAAAATTTTGAAGTAATTACGATGGTAGTATAGATGGAGCGATCGATAAGTAGATGTCATGTCTCTCTAATTGTGGAGTTTGTCTTGCTTTAGTCTGGATTATGCTTTTTATTTCCTTCCATAGTTTACAGATTGAGGACTGATCTCTTTTTTTTCTTATCAATGTTGTTAAAGACGGGCTTCGCACCTCCTGACAAGTCCGTCTGAGATAGGTTTTCGGCCCAAAATAGAGGCATCTCGAACTAACTTCAAGTTAAGGCAGTTCGAAGAAAAGAAAAATTTCCAGATTTGCCGAGGAGAATATGAAGATATCCGGATCTCTCGGGAAAAAGGAAGACTTCCAAATCAATCCAAAGAAAAGAGGAAGAATTCTAGATCACCAGGAGAAGAAGAGGAAGAAGGGATCAGACGATATACGGAAGATTAGGAAAGACTAGTAAGTATAAATAGTGAGGAGGATCCTTTGAGGAAGGGGATCGGTTTTTTGGCTAGAGCAGAGAGAATTGTATTCAAGTTTGAGCTCGTCATTTCATTAAGAACAGGTCGGCGACACTTCGACGTCCTGAAAACAAACGTTGTAATTTTTTTAGCTTTCTATTAAGAAAGAATTTTTTCCTAGATCTACAAGTAATCTTCGTTGAGATCATCTCGCTAGGTTACACTTCAACATATGTCTCTGACTGTGCGATAATAAATCATTTTTTTCTGTGTGTTCTTCTAATCTTGCAACTATTTTTTTAATTTGAGATTATAAATACAATTCATGCCCAACGTAAACCCAAAATACAAGATCCTGGACCAGTTTTGGGCTTTAAGCCCACTTTAAAATTAGACAACCACTAGCCTTGGGCAGTTGTACGACTCTTACCGACAGAATTGAAGATACTAGGCATGACTACAGTTAACCGTTAATGTTATTTAACCGCTGGTTATGGTTATAATCTTTTTTAATTTAAACCTTAACCATTTAATAAACGGTTAACACGGTTACAGTTAAATACGGGCATAATTAGTACGGTTATGGTTAAATACGGTTACAGTTATTTAATGATTATAAACGATTAATAACATTATTTATAATTAAATAATAATATATTTCATATATTAAAATAATAAAAATATAGATTAACTATAAAAATAAATACATGATAATATTAAATGAGATAAAATATATAAATTAAATAATTTTTTAATTTGTGTAAAAAAAATTTAAATAACATTTAATTTCAAATACATATTATAGGGAAATTACGCTCTATAATAGAGAAAACATACCAAATTAGGTTCATAACATGTGTGAGACTAAATTTAGATAAATGACATATTGACTACATAATCTACCATTTATACCCGTACTTTTGAATTTCAAAATTATACTTATCTTTTCTTTTTCTTTATTTACAAACATTTTAAATGTATTAAAACAAGATTCTGATTTTTTACCATTAAATTATTTTTCATTATAAATAATTTATTTATTAAAAACAAAAAGTTTAACTTTAACCCTAATTTTTTTACAATTCTTCTTTCCTCTCCCGTTTTTACCTTCTCCCTCTCCTCCCACGCGAAGCAGCCGTCTCTTTCTCTTCAGCTCCAGCCATCTGGAGCTTGCTCTTTCTCTACAGCTCCTTAATTCTGCTGTCATTTCACCACCGAATCCATCTCCGCCGGAACTAAGGTAGCAGCGCCGCTACAACTTCACAGCCCCATCTCACCTCCCAAGCGCCGCCGCAACTCTCCAGTTGCCGCCAGATCTGTGCTTCACACCGCCGCGACCAGATCTGTGCTTCACAGATCTGTGTTTCACACCGCCGCTGTCCCAGATTAACCACCGCCGCCGAGCCAGAGTAACCACCGCCGCCGAATCAATCACTCCCACCGCTGCAGAAACCAACGCCAAACAGCAGAAGAAATTATGCCTCATGTCACGTTTCTAAAACTGAATGATTTGTTTGTGTGCTGTATTCAAGATTTCACATTACTAAAATCCCTAGTTTTCGATGCTTGAGAAAATATAAAAGTTGTTATCTACGTATCTTATGTAGTCTTTTAGATCTGAAAGTTTGTATATCATAAAAAATTTCTAAATTTTGCTAAATATCTAATTATATTCAAAAATATAGACGACTTTATAATATTTATAGCTGACTATAAAAATGCTTCATAGCTGGCTATTTTGCGAATAATTGTAACAATTGCGAATAATTGTAACTATAATATGCATTATAGCTCGCTGTTTTATATCATATTGATTTTCTTAATTTTGCTAAATATCTGACTGTATTCAAAAATATAGACGGCTTTATAATATTTATAGCTGACTATAATATGCATTATAGCTGGCTATTTGGCGAATAATTGTAACAATTACGGACGCTTTAAAGAAATCACATCACTTGCCGGTGGTAGTATCTACGGTCATCAATTGAACAAGTATGCTCCAAATTTGCTGACTATATTTTCAGACATAGTTAACTATTATGCAGAAAACATAGTTAATTATGTTTAGAAACATAGTAGGCTATTACGACGATACATAGTTAACTATGTTAGGAAAATTTACCACTATAACCAGATTCATCTATGACGGGCGGGGCGTCCCTAGGAGTGCCTGCAATATTTGTCAAGACGGACGACAATGCTTCACCACCATATTTTTCTGGGACACATGGACTCAACTTCACACCAAACATATCCTCCTCAAAGTCAGCATCTTCAGCACAACCACCATCTTCATAAGCACTCTTGTACGATGACACTTCATCTGATGAAATTTCATATAACAATCTCCTTCCCTATGTTGTTTGTCATGGCAGTTGTTGGAACTAGATCTGACAGAATATAATATAGTCAAGTATAACGAACACAAAATAGTTGACTATGAACAAAAATAGTGGACTATGCTTACGTAATCCTGCAGATTTTTCACCACTTGAATCAGCAGATGCAACAACTTCACTTTCACAAACTGTTACACATAAGTTAAGTGTCTCTAAGTCACTACACAGAGACTTAAACACCTTCAAGTCATCATCATTGGTAATCGCTGCTGGAGGTCTTCTCCTCATCTAACATCACCATCCATTTTAGACACCGATATGACAAATCCACTCTTCTGTTTGCACAGATCTGAAACTTGATTTTCACCTTCTCAACCAGCTCCCCAATTAATATATCAGATGACATCCAAATACATTTGGCAGTCATTACGGTCTAGTTTGAACTCCCACTCACCAAACTCGGTGTGAACCCATCGATCACGGAGAACAACTACATTTATCTCTTTCTCCATCTACAATTTCAGAAAAAAAATGCAGACAAAAAACTACATGAAACTCCATAGCCGACTATATAGAATATGAAAACAAAAACCAAAATATACAAAACATACCTCCCCAACACAAATAGTTGTCTTCTTCACCATTGATGTAGTTTGAAGCTTCTCTTGAGCAAGAACTTTAGGTGGTGGCTAAAAAAAAAAAATCAAACAACGTCAATTAGCTATTTCCAAAACCCTAGATCTATTTTTTTATTTGGTTTCCTTATCCCTAATTTTTAGCAACTAATTTTCATTATTGATTTATTATGTTTTAAACAAATTTAATAATTATAAAATTTTAGATTCTCAAAATATTCATTAAGGTTAAAAACGTCATTTCATCACCTAATTGTGTTAGATACCTAATTTTGTTTTGGCACATGCTACCCACTTAATTAGTCTATCTAAACCTATTATTTACCTAATTAACTCTTATATATAATTTATCTATATCATTTTAATTATACATAAACAACTATTATATATTTATTTTTCTTTTCAAAATGGTTACGATTAAGGTTTTAATCGTACGATTAACCAACGGTTTTGATACGGTTACGGTTGATTAAAGGTTATGGTTAATAATTTTTTTTAACCATAACTAATATATTTTTTTACGGTTGACAGTTTCAATTTTTAACCGTTATAAACGATTAAGATCTGAATACGGTTTAAAACGATACGGTTACGGTTCAAAATACGGTTGCGGTTTAATTTTGGTCATGTCTAAGAAGATACCGAAGCTAGGCAGGAAGAAGAATGGTGTCCGGTTCAGGAATAGTGGCCATCGACAAGTGACACCACTTGCTCGGTCCTCTAGGCTTGATAGTTGCAAAGGAGCCATCATTTCAAAAGTCCTTTATGAGAGATTTTTAATCTCTTATGCCCCTCAAAAATCTGTATACACATCAACTCATTAATGAATTGTGTAAAGACAAAATTGCCATTATTTAAAAATTAAAAAAAAGAAAAAAAACTGCAAATGCAGTTTTGAAAAACGCCGAACGCAGAGCCGACGCGACTTGAACTCGAACTCATCTCCATCGGCAGCCTCCTTTCTCTCTTCTCGTGGAAGTCGCGACTCGAACTCATCTCCACCGCCAGCCTCTTTTTCCGCTGGCGAGCTCTCAATCGCCATCGTTTATTTAACCGTGGAGCTGGAGCGAGCTTCAAAATCCATGTATGTTTTTCATATGAGATATAGTGAACTAGAAGGATATGGTGAATTGAATTTGATTATTCAGCGATAGGAAAACTATGTAGAACATGTATTACTAGTAAAATTAGTAAAATTAGTATAACTGGAAAAACTAATATTAATGAGGAAATATAATTTTAACTTGGTGTGTTTTTTTTTAAACCAAACAGATTTAAATGGTATTATAAATTTCACAAACAAATAGTATAAATGTGTATTAATTAGAAAATACAAAATTATATCATATTGGTTTGTTATTTGAGAATCTTCACAACATACTCCTTACAGTTTTAAGGTTACTTTGTAAATTATAACCAACTTAGGATAAAAAATTTACAAAAATATAGTTTTACAACATATTAATGCATAGAACACTCAGACTAATATGTTAATCTAATTAAATCAACTGTAAAACTATAAAACAAAATTTTAAAATGGAGTAATACTAATTAAAATAGAAAACACCAAAAATACAACTATTTGTAATTCTAGTACAACTAATATCTTCTGGACAACTATATGTAAAAATGGGCGTCAAAATTTCAAAATTTCCCAAAATTCAAAATTTTCACCAGATTTTTGGCGGATTCTGCCTCAAATTCAAAATTTTCACCAATTCTTTTTAAAATTCCTTTTCTTTCGTTTTACTTTTCACTTTTCTTTTTCCTCATTCATTTAAGTTTTCTTTCTCTCTCATTAGACAAATTTATGGCTTTTTGTAATTTTATAAAAATTAATAAAAATCAACATAGTTTTACTAGTAATACCAGTATTACGAATTTAAAAATAAATAAAAATCAACATAGTTTTACTAGTAATACCAGTATTACGAGTTTAAAAATAAATAAAAATCAACATAGTTTTATTAATAATACCAGTTTTACAAAAAATAATCAACAAAATTTCACCAAATAAAAAATGAAAGTACGAATAGCGTTTCGATTTTAGTTTTAGAGATTTTTAAATCTGGGTCAAATCCAATAAAATTGGGTGTTTGGGTAAAATTCTGGTATATGATATAATAAGTAAGACTTAGCTGGGGTAAAAACATAAAATTCTTATTTTTCAAATTAAAAATAAAAGAAAGAAAATACTAATTATTAGAGTATGCTTTTTGGATTTGAGTTTAAAAGAAAGGCTCATATGAGATGATTTCTCGTTGCAAAGGAGCTGTATCGGACAAAAAGTGGTGGTCGTACGGTGCGAGGAGATTTGTCTCTCTGGAGGTTTGGTTCTATGAGCTTCATTAGGAAACGCATGAACACTTGTTGGTTAAGCTTCAATATTCAGTTTCCATAACAAGTTGGTTATGATAATGGAAGTTTCATGTTTTCCATTTAGGATTAGGAAATTGTCCATTTCTATTAAAACTAGGTTTAGAAAAGTTGTGCTAGATCTATATATACCTTGATTGAGTTGTGATCAAAGGTAAGAGAGAAAGGGTGTCTAGTTTTGAGTTAGTTTCTAAACATAATAAGAAAATATGTTCTTATAAACCTTATTCTTGAGACACTTTATTTGGTATCAGAGCGTTTAGGTTAAATCCATCAAACAAGGAGGTTTGATTAAACATGAACGAAGGTGAAGAAACGTCTTGACGTGTTCAAGCGATGGCGAATGTCAACCAAAAGACGAAGGATTTTATTCCTTCATCGATCCAATGTCCTATGCTCACATCTTCAAACTACACTGTTTGGGCTATGAAGATGAAGGTATTGCTGAGAATTCATAAAGTGCGGGAAACGATCGAACCCGGATCAGTTGAATCCGATAAGAACGATATTGCAATAGGATTGTTGTTCCAAGCTATCCCGGAGTCTCTTATCTTGCAAGTCGGCGAACAAGACTTGTCCAAAGAGATATGGGAAGCAATCAAGTCGCGCAACGTGGGTGCAGATCGTGTCAAAGAAGCAAGACTTCAAACCCTATTGGCAGAGTTTGAACGCTTGAAGATGAAGGACACGGAGAACATCGATAGCTTTGCGGGAAAGTTATCCGAATTAGCATCAAAATCAGCAGCTCTTGGTGAAACAATTCAGGAACCAAAACTTGTGAAGAAATTCCTAAATAGTTTACCAAGAGGCAAATTCATTCATATCATCGCCTCGTTGGAGCATGTTTTAGACTTGAAGACAACAGGTTTTGAAGATATCATAGGAAGACTCAAAGCCTATGAAGAGCGAATTCTCGATGAGGAGAATCGCGAAGATGCACAAGGGAAACTGATGTTCGCTAATTCGAATGAGACCTATTCAGGCTCTCGAGGGAAAGGACGCGGAAGAGGAGGCAGAGGAAACAGAGGTCGAGGCAGAGGAAGATCTGATTCACATGAACACAAAAATCAAGTTGATCAAAACAAAGAGAAGAAGGATAGATCGAAAGTGATTTGTTGGAGATGTGACAGACCTGGCCACTTTGTTTCCACATGCCCTGAAAGAGCACAAAATAGACAAGAAGCAAATAAAATAGAGACAGAGGAAGCTGATCCCGCTCTTTATATGCATGAAGTCGTGTTCTTGAACGAGGAAAAGGTCATCCCGAAGAATTTCGAAACCAGTACAAAGGAAGAAGGAATCTGGTATCTTGACAATGGGGCGAGTAATCACATGACGGGTAACAAGAATTACTTCTCCGAACTTAACAAGAACATCAAAGGCAAGGTGAAGTTTGGTGATGGGTCGTGCGTCGAAATAGAAGGAAAGGGGTCAATTCTCTTTCAAAGCAAAACAGATGAGCAAAATCTTGTTACTGATGTTTACTATATTCCTGAACTCAAGAGCAACATCCTAAGCTTAGGACAAGCTACGAAAGTCGGTTGTGACGTGAGAATGAGACGTGACTACTTGACACTCCATGATCCGAGTGGGAGACTCTTGGTAAAGGTCATACGGTCACCTAATAGACTCTACAAAGTAAGCTTGAAGATAGGAAAACCAATATGTTTGCACACAAGTATAGAAGATGATACTTGGGAAATTGATGTTCAAGCAAGAGATGGTTCTTGGCTTACCGGAAATCAGACATGAAAGGAGGCTGTGCGAGTCTTGTTTAGTTGGAAAACAAACTCGTCAATCGTTTCCTAAGGCATCTGCATTTCGAGCTCAAAAACCCCTAGAGCTACTCCACGCGGACTTATGTGGTCCGATAACACCGTCTACCATTGCTCATAACAGATATATATTTGTTATCATAGATGATTTCTCAGGATACATGTGGTCAATCTTGATGAAGGAGAAGAGTGAAGCTTTTGGCAGATTCAAGGTGTTTAAGAGTCTAGTAGAGAAGGACCTCGGGAAGGAGATTATGACTCTTAAAACTGACAGAGGAGGTGAGTTCACGTCCAGAGAGTTCAACGAGTTCTGTGATACAGGTGGTATCAAGAGACATCTCACAGCACCTTACACGCCGCAACAAAACGGTGTAGTGGAGAGACGGAATAGGACCTTGCTGGAGATGACAAGGAGTATTCTCAAGGCAATGAAGGTGCCAAATTACTTATGGGGAGAAGCAGTTCGTCATGCTACCTATATCATTAATAGAGTACCCACAAGAGCTCTTCAGAACATGACTCCATATGAAAGCTTACGGCAGAGGAAACCAAATCTAGATCATCTAAGGGTTTTTGGTTGTCTAGCATACTCAAAGGTTGAACCTGTAAACCTTAAGAAGCTAGAAGATAGATCACAATCATTGGTGCACCTTGGAATCGAGCCAGGATCCAAGGCATATCGATTGTACAATCCCTCAACGCGAAGAATAGTTGTAAGCCGTGATGTGGTGTTTGATGAGAAAACGGGTTGGGTCTGGAACAGATCAGAAGTTGGACCAAGCACAGATCCCGGCATGTTTCATATGAGATGGGGAGTTGTTGTTGATACAGGAGAAGGTCCTACCGTAATAGCTAATGATCAAGAACAGGATCATGATGTTCAACAAGAAGATGTGTTGAACAACGAGGATGATGTTCAACAAGAAGGCGCGTTGAACAACGAGGGTGATGTTCAACAAGAAGAACAACCACTAAGGAGGTCATCACGACAGGTTGTTCAACCTAAATACCTCGATGATTTTGTCCTACTAGCTGCAGAAGAGTGTGAAAGACTCTTACTTGCAATCAATGATGAGCCGAGAAACTTCACAGAAGCATAGGGATCATCAAAGTGGAAAAACGCTTGCGGAGAAGAGATCGTTTCGATCAACAAGAACAAGACATGGTATCTTGTTGACAAACCAAGTGGAGCTAAAGTTATTGGTCTAAAGTGGATATTCAAAATCAAAAAGAATGCTGATGGTACTATCAACAAATACAAGGCGCGGCTTGTGGCAAAGGGATATGTACAAGAATCAGGCATAGATTTTGATGAGGTTTTTGCACCAGTTGCACGTATTGAAACCATATGATTGCTGATTGCTTTGGCAGCATCACATGGATGGGAGATCCATCACTTAGATGTGAAAACGGCCTTCTTGCATGGAGAGTTAAAGGAAGATGTGTATGTTTATCAACCCGAAGGTTTTGAGGTTAAAGGAGAAGAACACAAGGTGTACAAGATTTCAAAAGCATTGTACGGGTTCAGACAAGCTCCACGAGCTTGGAACACAAAGCTGGATCAAATCTTGAAGGGAATGAAGTTCAAGAAATGTTCAAAGGAGAACTTTGTGTACCGCAAGGAAGAAGGAGAATCGCTCCTAATAGTTGCGATTTATGTTGACGACCTATTCGTAACTGGAAATACCCTCAAAGCCATAAGAGAATTCAAGAAAGGAATGTCATCTAAGTTTGAGATGTCGGACCTTGGAAAGCTCACTTATTATCTTGGCATTGAAGTTCATCAAGGAGAATATGGAATCGAGATTAAACAAGAAGGTTATGCTCGAGAGATTTTGATAGAAGCTGGTCTAGAAACTTGCAATCCTGTTCAAGTACCCATGGAATTTGGTTTGAAAGTTTCAAAAGCACTAGAAGAAACAGAGATCGATCCTACAAGTTACAGAAGGAACGTTGGTTGCTTAAGGTACTTGTTGCACACACGTCCAGACTTAGCATTCTCTGTTGGAGTTACTAGTAGGTATATGCAAAGTCCTCGAAAGTCACATGGTGAGATAATGAAGCAAATATTACGATATCTCAAAGGGACAGCTGCATTCGGCTTAAAGTTTGGTCGTGGAGGACTAAAAAAGTTCACTGGTTTTAGTGATAGTAGTCACAACATTGATCAAGATGATGGTAGAAGCACTACAGGACTTCTATTTTGGATCTTCACCAATTACTTGGTGTTCACAGAAGCAGGACACGGTTGCTCTCTCTTCATGTGAAGCCGATTTTATGGCTGCAACAGAAGCGGCAAAGCAGGCCATATGGCTTCAAGATCTCTTAAGTGAAATCACAGGATGGAAGACAGAGAAAATTGTCATCAAGATCGACAAAAAGTCTGCAATAGCACTCACGAAGAATCCGGTATTTCATGGTAGGAGTAAACACATTCACAAACGCTACCATTTCATACGAGAATGCATTGAGAGAGAACTTGTTGACGTTGAACACATACCGGGAGTTGAACAAAAGGCAGACATTTTGACTAACGCGTTAGCACGGATCAAGTTGAGTGAGATGAGAAGCTTGATAGAAGTTGAAGACATGTCGAAGACCAAGTTGAAGCATACGAGGGAGAATGTTGGTTAAGCTTCAATATTCAGTTTCCATAACAAGTTGGTTATGATAATGGAAGTTTCATGTTTTCCATTTAGGATTAGGAAATTGTCCATTTCTATCTTGATTGAGTTGTGATCAAAGGTAAGAGAGAAAGGGTGTTTAGTTTTGAGTTAGTTTCTAAACATAATAAAAAAAGCTGTTCTTATAAACCTTATTCTTGAGACACTTTAACACTAAGCTTCTGAGTTTTGTCGCACCGTTCGTGGGTTTGTATACCACTCGAACGTCTCATCTCCAATTGCAATTTTTAGTTGTGAATGTGAAACATTGGAGTATTTGTTAGTTTGTAGAAATTAAGGAAATTTCACAATTAGTTTCGATAATCGCTTTTGATCCAATTGAAAACTGCTAATAATCAAAGCTTACGTTATGAGAATGCAATTGCGTTTTCTTTGGGTAGATTCATATATTCTTAGCAATTTAATTTTGCAATTGTGTTTAACAGTTGCTGTGTTAGTAATATAAATATAGAATTTGAAACATTGAGATTGTGATTGCCTCTTGGACTTGGGAAATGTCTCTCTAATCACTATGATTAGTTTCGATCGTCGCTTTTGAATCCGATTCAAAGTCGTTGAATCTGCTGTGGAATCCCTTAAAAGAATGCAAATGCGTTTTCTCTGTGTAGTTCCTTAGTATTATGCAAATCACTGGTTCTATTAAGTTTCCTGATTCATTCATTTGTATTGATAAGTTTGTGTTTATTATTGTGCAATTGTGTTACATGTTTGCTTGTGTGAGCAAGAGAAACATAACATTCATACGGAAGATAATTTTGTTTTATGGTCACAGAATGATTCCACACACGACCAAAGCGCGGTGCAGGTGCAGGCGTGCAGCTGCCCTTGCTCGTTAGAAGGTTTACGAGGGAGTCTCGCCAACATATGACAAGATTAAGAGAATGGTTATACCTGATGCTCTTGAGTAAGTCCTTTTTGTTCTTTTTGTGTTCTGTTTTGTTACTTATGATTTGATAATAGTGAATTTCCAAATGTGTTAATGATCAGCTGATTTGCTAATTAGAGTTTTGAGACTTTAGAGTTGCCATAAATACTGCTTGTTGTGTCGTTTATCGTCTGAGGTTGGCTGGAATCATTACGAAAACCATTAAAATGAGTCTAGCTTCTGTCTGTTACTATACGATTGATGTTTTTGCCACATTGAGCTATTGATACCAAATCAGTTTACTTGAGTAACCCTTAGTTACTGAAAATTTTCGCCGAAACTTACAATTTGGTTTTTATTACTTATAACAGGAACTTCAGGTGAAGAGAAAGAAAAGGTCACAAGTGATGTATTAGTGTGATATGAACCTGGACGTTTTATTGATATCAAATGCAAGTACAAGCCCACTTCTTGGCATAGCAGAGTGTATGAAGCAACTCATAAGCTCAGGACCAAGGCAGAGAAGGCCGCAAAGAGAAGCTTGGATTGCAGCTCGCTGTTCCTGCCCCGAAAACGTATTGATTAAACTCATTTCGTGGAAAGCTAGTTGTGATTTTTGATTCTGCCACTGAAACTTTGTTTTGGTTTTGTTAGTGTCAAGACAAACATCGAAGAGACCCTCTCTTTTCATCACTCAATTGTTTTGTTAACACAGTTTATGTTGACCAAAACAATCTTATTATCATTTGACGCGTGTATAGATGTCACAAACTTCTACATTGATATATTCACAAATTTTCACCAAGTCTAACCAAACCACATTGCAAACAGAGTCAACTAGAAAAGCCAAGGCTATATAACAAACACAAGGACCTTATGAAGAAGGTGATGATGTTGATGAATCATGATCCTTCAATACATCTTCCATTTCCTTCATCTGATCATCAGTTTCCCTCTCTTTGTGTATCGCTGCGTCATCCTCTTTCATCTTAGCACTATTATCATCCTCAATGACATGAACATCATACACAATCGGTTCTCTATCTTCAACATGGTCTTGATCATCATCAACGTGCTTGTAAGTCTCAAGTTCCTTCTCAAGAAAATGCTTCTCTCTCTCCCTTTTGAATAGAATCTCCTTAAGAACATTCATCTCTTCTTCGTCGTACGCAAATTTCTCCTCGATCATTCTCTCATATTGCTTCCCTTCCATTTCAAGCGAAGCTTTATCAGCTTGTAACCTCAGAATCATAGCCATAGCTTCATCAGCTGCGGATGCTGAAGCTGCTCTTTCTTCCTCCAATTCCACCATTAAAGCAGCTCGAGCTAATCTCTCTTCCTCAACAGCTTCTTCAAGAAACCTCACCTTATTCATCAATTCCAAGTTCTTACCTTTATCAACCGAAACCTTCCTCTCTTCTTGTTCTTGATGATGCCAAACTCTTGTTCTATTGCTAATGGCCATCTTCTGGATTCTAAGGATGATTTCGAATGGCCAATCAAAGAGAAGTTTATGGATGTTTTGGTACCCAACAGTTCCAGAACAGGGATAAGGCAAATATACTAAGAACTTGGATGAAATAAAGACGAAAGCTGATACACATAAAAGACAATAAGCAAATGCTAATTCAAGAAAAGCAACCAAGATTCCACAAAATGTTAATCTATAACATTCAGGGCAGTCCATCTTTTTTTCTTTATGGTCAGATCTTGCCCGAATCTTGAATCTTGGCATATGAATCTGAAATAAACCTGATGATCTGTAAAGAGAAACCTAAAACCATACAAAAACAGAGAATGAGTTTAGCTTATTATACACTACAATAAAAGATTTCAAGAACAGTAAGTTTCTACAATCTTTCTTTCTGCAAGAAAATCAGTATGCTTTGAATCCGCAAACTAGATTTTCCTCAGGTAAGGAAAATTTATGAATACAGCCTAAAGAAAGTAATAACATGAGACAAGATTTAATCGGGTAATTAGTAAGTTTGCTTCAGAAAAAAAACCTAAAATTAGAACGACAAGAACAAGAAGCAATTTTCGTAGCTATTAGTATTAATTTCATAGTTTTCTAACAAAAGACAGGAACATAAACAAACTAAAGAGAAAAATGGAAAGAAAAAAACAAGAAGAGGAGAGGATAGAGAAGAAGCTGAGGTAAGCACCTGAAACTGGGAAAGTCAAAGAAGAGAGAAGAAGAAAGAAAGAGGATCTTAGTTGTTTTAGTTTTCTAAATTAAATAAAATGAAAAAAAAAGTCGCCATGATATTTCATTATTTCCTTAAATTATCTTGTACTTTGCTCACAAGTTCTCCAGATAAGCGAAATGATCGATCCACGTAACCAAACAAATAGGTGTCTCGATTAGAAGATGGAGTACATGTAGCCTAAACAATATTTTCTTCTTTCTTTTTTTCCAACCAGCATGAGAATTAATCTGCTGAGGAAGTGAGGATATACAACCATTCTACAGTATTTATTTTAAACAATTCACTATAAAGTAGATAACCAACCAGTTAAAAAGTATGTCATTTATATAGAGATGTTTTCTTTTACCAAGTAACATAAACTTTTATTTTTTTTATAAAAATTCTCTATATATTAGAGTTTCACCTTTATTAAACATGAGTTAGGTGACTTTAAAGCAATTTGAAGCTTTTGGACACAACTAGACAAAGAGGAAACAAAAGACATATGAACAAAGAAGTTTTGCTTATGTTTTTCCACATGTGTTGGTCGATGCCAACAGAGAGTGTCAAGTAACACCTCTGCAAAGCTGGACTTCTAATTTTCAGAAACTATATGTTAAGTCCAGAAATTTTCAAGAAAATGCAAAGTATTCACAATTGTGTTATATAATTATTTTTGGGGTTTTAAAATTTTTGAAAAATTGTCGTAAGCTAGAGATATTGTGAGATAGAAAAATTTTGAGGAGATAATTTTGAACTCTGTTAGTTTTGAGAGAAGAATTGGAATCTTCTTATTTTTTATAAATCTTTTTTATGCATTCTTTTTAATTTATGATGTTTGTTGCAACAACTAAATCTGAGTAGTTTTCTTGTTAGGTTTACGGTTAATGAAATGTAGAAGATGAATTGAGACATTGATTAAATCGTTAAGATAATCACTAAGTTCTTCATCTAAATTGAACTTAAAGCTAATTCTAGTTTGATCGCCTAGAATTTAGAAATATGTTAATTGGTAGACACGGAAGTCCGACTGATTACCTGAATGATCTTAGATAAAAAGGTATTCTCAAAAAGAAATTTGGTTTAAGAAATTTGTGATCAATCAAAACTAAACTTAAAGCTTGTCTTAATTGCTTGAATTTGGAAAGAAATTTGGAATTCTAGGATTTAGACATAGTCAGTCTTCGCAATGGAAGTTGGTCGATTTTATCATTGTAATTCGAGTTCGATAACTTCGCTATCCAAAGCTGATTGTTTTCTAATTTCCTCTCACTCTTTATTATTTGATTCACTCGTGTGTGTTTTTTTAAAAAACTTTAACTAAAAGGCTTGAAAGTTAACGAGTTCGGACTCTTGGAAGAGATCCTACATCTCACCAGAGAAGATCCGGAAAATCCACTAAGATCTTAGCTCAAACGAAGTATATCTCTACACTTCTCTCTCTTTTTTTTTTTCACACACATCATATATGGACATGTATATTTTGTATTAATAGTAACATAATCAATTTAGGAATCAAGCCAAAATTAAATGTGGCCTTGAGTTTAACTCTGGTTCCTTTTGTCCCTTTTGTCTTACTAACACCAAGAGAAAACGTCAAGTTGCAAGCCTGCTGTCTTTGTTTCCTCTTGGTGCACCAATTTAGTGTATGGTTCTGTTACAATTGCAGAGAGATCCATGGGTTGTAGAAGACTTAAACCTTATCTTTATCCATAGGTTGTAGTAGACTTAAGCCAAATTTGTTTCATCTTTGTTTTCTCTTGGTGCACCAATTTGTCTTTTTCTGTTGAAACCTTTTTCTTGAGACCAAGTCTTAAGTCTTCAAAAAATTCATTAATTCAAATCAAAGCTTCAAACCAATCTCATCAACAGTTTCTTCTTCTTTCAAAAGAAGTCTGCAAAAACAGAGCTTAAAATTCAAACTAACCTCCACAAACTCCACCTTGGTTTGAATACCACCTTAACTTGATTATTTTCTTTAGTGTCTTTGGATTCTTTCTTTTTTTGATAACTTCCTCTTTTCTCTTAGTGACTTAAAATTATGAGCAGCTCCAACGCCTCTTGAAATTTGCTCACGTGAACTGATTTGGTGAATATATATGCAGGATTCCACATAGTTCACACTTTGCTTATATTTATTTATCCATCAACGATCTTATCCTTCATAAAATGCAAACGCACATCAATGTGCTTTTTTTCATTCATGATGCACAGAGTTCTTGGACAATGAACAAATCCCAATTGTGTTGCTAAACCCTTTAGCTATATTACTTCCTTGACATCATCATTTAATGCCATATATTCAGCCTCTATGGTGGATAATGCTACAACTTTTTGTAATCCTGATTTCCAACTTAGAACATTTCAACCTGCAGTAAAAGCATATCCGGATAATTGATCTTCTCTGGTCTGGATCAGCAGCATAATCAGAGTCACAAAACCCTTTGATTTCCAAACTGTCTTGATTCTTGTACATGAGTCTGAGATTCTGTGTTGCCTTGATGTATCTTAAAACAAACTTGGCAGCCAACCAATAATCTTTTAGTGGCTTGCTCATGAATATGCTAACAACACACATAGGATAGGCCAAATCAGGTCTTCATATACATGAAGCTTTCCACGGCATTTGAGTAAGGAATGGTCTTCATATAATCAGCTTGAGCAATCACTTCATCCTCTTATGCAAGTCTGAGTTTAAAATGGATCCCCAATGGTGTAAAAACACCTTTAGACTGGTCCATTCAAAACGTATGTGAGACCTTCTTCAAATAGTCTTTTGAGATAATTTCAGAGTTCTTTTTTCTCTATCTCTCTTGATCTCATACCCAATATCTTCTTTGCTTCCCCAAGTCCTTCATATTCTGAGCTCTGTAGATTCTCAGCTCTTGAATCTTTTCTTTGTTCGTTGTTGGAATGAGCATGTCATCGACATATAAAAGTAAATATATGTATGACCAGTCTTCAAGGTTTTGATATTAAATGCAGCTATCAAAACTGCTTCTTTGATACCCCGAATCTTTCATGAAAGTGTTGAATCTTCTGTTTGAGTCTTGACTTGGTAACCTTCTGGTTGTTCCATCAGAATGTATTCATCTAGATTTCCATATAAAAACACACTCTTGACATCTAGTTATTCACCACATATGACAAAATAAGTCGTATCAAGACGTGTTTCACAACTGGTAAGAAAATCATTTGATAGTATATCCCTTCTTTATATAGGTATCCTTTTGAAACGAGCTTGGCTTTAAATCTTGGTCCTTCAACCCCTGAAATACCCGCCTTTCTTTTGTATACCCATTTGCAGCCAATCACATTGCAATTTTCTGGTCTCTCTATCATCGTCCTTGTTTGATTCGTATGAAGTAACTGCATCTCTTCATCCATTGCTTCTTTCCATAACTTCCAATCTTTGTCTCTCATCGCTTCATCAAAATTACGGGGTTCTGGATACCCTCCATCTTCTGTTACCATCAGGGCAAAACCACCATGTTAGATTCTTCAAATCTGGTGGGTTTCTTCAGTACTCTTCTTTCTTCGTCCCTTGCCAACTGATAGTTCTCAAGATGGATATTCTCTTGATATTCTTCAATCTATGAGAAAACATCTTCTCGTACTTTACCCTTTGTATTTTGATTCACTTCCTGATCTCTTTATCTATCTTTATCAGGTTCACATAAATCACTGAACCACCATGGTTAATTTCATAAATGAGAGGTACCTCAGTTCTTTGTGATTAAGGTCATGGTTATGCACGTTGATTTAGATGTTTGTATATCTTATCCTTTTGAAACATTGCATCTCTAGTAACAACACATCTTCTTTCTTCTACTAACCAAAAATTATAGCCTTTTACACCTGTTGGATAACCAATAAAGACTCCTTTCTTTGCTCTTGGATTCAGCTTCCCTTGATCACTATGAATGTAAGCTACTGACCCAAACACTCCCAGTTCTACATACCTTGGTCTTGATTCTGTCCATATTTCTTCAGTGATTTTAAAATCAACTCCAAAAGATGGCAATCTGTTGATTTGATGAACTGCAGTTGCTGCAGCTTCTGCCTAAAAACTCTTTGGTAAACCATATTCACTAAGAACACTTCTCACCTTTTCAATAATGGTTTTATTCATTCTTTCTGCAAACCCGTTTTTTTGTGGCGTGTAAGCACAAGTCTTGTGGCTTACAATGCCTTCCTCTTTACTCAGATCATTGAATGAATTCAGCGTTTTAGAATTCGAAACTATTATTTGTTATCAGTATGTTGATCTTTCTCCAAGCTGGTTCTCGGCCATCTTCTTCCACTCCAGAAAACTCGAAAAAACTTCATCTTTTTTCCTAAGAAAATATATCCACGTTTTTCTTGGAAGATCATCAATAAAAAAGATAAAATATTGGCACTTTCCAAGTGAAAAGGGACGTTTGCTGATCCCTATAAATCATAGTGAATATAGTCAAGCTTTCTTTTTGTAACATGTTTCCCAAATGCAAAGCTTACTCTATGTGCTTTTCCATAAACAAAATCTTCACAAAAACCCATGTATGTCACCTTTAATCCGTCCAAATACCCTTTCTTCAGTAGAGCTTTCATTCCCTTTTGACTCATATGCCCAAGCCTTCTATGCCATAATCTTGTTTCATCCTTTAAGCGAATTGAAGCATTCACACTTCCTGTTAAAACACATGAGAGCAGCTGCATCTGTGATTGGTTATGTCATGTTCGATGATTTTCCTTCCTCTAAGGAGCTGTAGAAATGCCGCTTGTTTCTCTCTTTCCATACGAAACATTGTTTTTTGTAGTAGCCATCTTTACTGCATATCCAGCAAGTCTTCTTCCCTTTAGACTTTGATCTGCTCTTTTGCTTTCTTTTTTCACTAGCTTTGTCTCTCTTCTCAGATCTGCCTCTTTCTTGAACAAACAATCCTTCAGAACTGTTTCTTGCCAATCTTCCACTTGCTAATAGTTCAATTTCTTTAGATCTGATAGCTCCAATAATTTCATCAAAAGACAAAGATGTTTTACCATACTTCAAAGTGTCCCTAAGTTGATCAAACTGCTTTGGAAGAGTCATAAGCAAGATGATAGCTTGATCTCCGTCTGACACCATCACTTTGAAATGTTCTAGATCTGCTATCAGCCTCATGAATTCGTTTATATTTTCATCAATATTCATTACATCACTCATCTTGTAGCTATACAGCCTTTGTTAAAGATAAATCCGGTTTGGAAGTGACTTAGCCATAAACAGATGATCTAAGACTTTGATCATACATACAACAGATTTTTCTTTGATGTTTTTTCTGAGAACATTATCTCCAACGCTTAGGATAATAATAGATTTTGTTTTTCCTCTCTTTTCCTTTAGAGACTTTTCGTTGGCTGTTGTAGCTTGTGTTGTAATTTCTGCAGGAGGTTCTTCTCTTCTTTCAGTTGTTGAATCTTCACCTTCAAAAGTTACTACTTCCTCTAAACCCTCCAAAATACCCATCATCTCCATATGTGCTAACAGCTTCTCTTTCCACGGCATATAGTCTCCTTTCCCATCAAACTTCTCCATCTCTACCCTCGTTCAGATCTTGAGATGAAAACACTTTAGCCTGAGCTATGATACCGGTTTGTAGAGTTTTAAGCTTAAATTTTTTTTGATGTTTTTAGATTGTTTAAGCTCTCTCACTATCTGTTATTTGGTTCGCGTGTGTACTTGATTGAAAAACTTAAAGAAGTTGAAATATAAAGACACGAGTAATTTAACGAGTTCAAACCCTTGGGAGGGATCATGCATCTTGCCGAACAAGATCCGAAAAATCCACAAAGAACTTAGCTCAAACCGAGCTCTTAATCTCTACACTTCTCCCTATGTTTTTGTTTACACACACATGGTATGTAGACATATATATTCTGTATTTATAGTAACATAATCAACTTAGGAATAAGGCCAAATTTAACTCTAACCTTGTGTTTAAGTCTGGTTCCTTTTGTCCTTTTTGTCTTATTAACACCAAGAGCAAACAGCTAGTTGAAGGCATGATGTATTTGTTTCTTCTTGGTGCGTCAATTTAGTGTACGGTTTTTTACAATTGTAGAGAGATCACATAGGTTGTGGAAGACTTAAATCTTATCTTTAAAACCCTTTTTGTTGACATGAGAATTCCGTTTGTCTCTTTCTGTTGAGACCAACTTTGTGAGACCAAGTCTTCAGTCTTGTCTTAACATAAAATTCACTCACTTGGGAACAAAGTTTTAGACCAATCTCATCAACGGTTTTTGACTTATTTTTTTCTTTCAAAACAAGTCTGCAAAAGCAGACCTTAGGATTAAACTAACCTCTATATTGTATAATCGAAATATAAAGCAAACTTTCGAACTAGTCTATTTACTAAAATGCAAATACAAAATAAACACAAAGCAAAATAAACTAACTTTCTGTTTTAAAATATAAAATATTATAACTTTTGTTAACATAAGATAAATTTACATTTCTCTGCAAATTTTAAATTTATTGAAAACACTCTAATTTGATTATGCAGTTTTATGATTAACCATATTATTTTAATTTATATACTAAATGATAATTTTTAAAAATTAAAACATTTCTAAAACAGATGGAGTACATAATTTATTGGAAAATTATTAAACATTTGGCACTTACGCCAGCAAAGCATATATGCAAGTAAGGCTCAAGATTCACACCCAAACTAGGCTCAGTCGCATAAAGATCATGTGGTAATATATAATAATTTGGGCATCTATTTCAAGTGCATATCCAATTTTCGCAATGTAGAATTATGAAGATCCACTAGAGGCAATTGTGCGTATTGTATGTGTCAATTGCTATTTAGTTTAATCTATGGATATTGAGGTTCCACAAGCGGTACTTCTTAATACTGTATTTGAAGCAGTTGTAAAAATTCATTATGATATGTAATTAAAACAAGTTCTAGCTAATGGTAAAAAAAGAGCTTTCAATATGAGAGTTGTTCTTATTTTACTGGAAGGATTTGAATTTGTCCATAAATCATATATTGATTTCTTCTTTTTCTTGTTTATTATAGGGTTTATCTCTCACTAAAAGAAATTTATATTTATTTTTTAATTTATTTAATTAACGATGAGATTTATTATCGTTTTTCGCATGTCCAGAAAAATTTATAGTAGGTGAAAATTCTCCCAATTTATATCCCACCATAAAATCTATTATATAAATGAGTAAGTGTTTATATTCGTTGCCTTCTATTATGGATAGGAATAGTATGGTCAATCATTGTGAGTATAAAAGTAGATGTCCTCTAAATAGGCTATTAATTTTTTATTTGTTTAGTTTCTCTAATTTTGTTTTTAACAAAGAACATAATATAAACTACTTTATTTGGTATAAATTTTTTTAATCCTTTTTATATGTTTTCACTACCAATTTTATTTAGTGAATTTATATTTTTAATTATATATACAATTTTTCTTTAATTTAATTTAATTTTGAAATTTTTTTTGTTTTATATAAATTTTACTATATATGCAAACTATATGAGTAGTTAACCTGAATATTTCATATTAACTCTAAGGATGGTAATATAATTTTTTAAATTCTTTAGATTACTTTGAAAAACAATGTGACAGGATGTTAGTTTTGGCATTTGACTCGTTTGACTCACAAGATTCGGATACCCTACAAATTTCGGATATCCTATTCGTGTTCAGTCCTTAATGGTGAGTCTTTTCTAGCAATTCATTTTTTCTTTTTCTTTTATACGGTACAGAACGTTCGATATATCGACGCTCTTTGAATCACGGAGAGAATATGCGTATCTTCAGAATCGCCGATCACCACTCAAACAAGGTCCTTTGGAATCAAAACTCACACATTGTTTCGTCTTCTTTCCCTCTCCGCATTAGAACCAAAATCGTAGAGACTATCTTCATCTGCCTGGAAGTATGTTATCTTCCATGGCGGTTCCGGTTAATGGGTTTTCCTTAAACCTTCAGAAACCAAACCTTGTTGTTGTCTTAAAGAGCAGAGTTTTGTATGGTGCTGCAAAAAGCTTGTCGCTTTCGCCTCTCTTCAAGCCTTCTTCTTACAGGTTTGATGAAGTTGATGATAATTGATCAGTTTTAGTTTGAGAGAAAAAGATTAGATATGTTGTGATTTTGGAATTTGGGCACTATTTTAGTGGAATTTGACTGTCCTGTAAAAGAAATTTGGAATTTTTTGAATTGGTAAATCGATAGAAGCAAAGAGAAGAAATTGAACATCTTCGTAGTTTCAATATTCTCATGTTGTATATCAAAATGCTGTGTCGAGTTTAGATGCCAATTTGACTGGAATTAGCCCAAAAAAGGTGTATCATTTCGTGCTCTTACTGTGGCAGGATCAAAGTAAGAAGCTTTCAGTCTGATTATGTCGGAAATAATGACGCCAAAAAGTCTCAAGATAGTGAAGATGGGAAAATAAATGTTGATGAGATACTAAAGAGCGAAAACGCAAGTGTTTCTGAAAATAATAGAGTCCCACTCATAGCAAAGTTAGGTATGGGGTTAGGATTGGCTCTAACTATTACAGCTATATGTGTAACCTTGAAAGGCCCTGGTAGTGGTGGTTCACCTTTTGAGGTTAAGAGTCTGGCCAAAGCTTCATCATCGTCTGTAGGTTTTACATTCAATGCCTTTGGAAACAGATTCGTAATTCCAGGAAATGCACCAGGGTAATGTAACACTTAGCTACAAAACTACTTGTAGCTAATTTTCCTGATGAACAAGATTGTACCCCTTTAGCTGCTTCAGTGTATTTCTTTCTGCAGATGGGTTTACTTTTGGTTGCTAATGGCGGCTGGATTCGGGCTTTTTATTAGCGAAGAGGCTCTAAATATATGGGTCTGTGGTTTAGGCCGGTACTTCTGTTTCGTCTTCCCTTTATATATTTGAATATAGCTAATCAGATTTCATTTTGATGACAGTTTTTCTTACATGTTGAGTGCAGGTTGGAATCACATTGGCTCGAATGTTAACTCTGGACGGGACATGGCAATCTTTTGCTGAGTCTTTCTCTCGGAATGGTCCTTATATAATGTCTACAGTGGCGTGGGTTTACTGGTAAACGCAAGATCTCTATATAAACCACAACATAGTCCCCATGGTTCTTAACGGTCATCTTCTTTGGTGTTTTTGTTGGCAACTTGAACACAAAACTCAAAAAGGGGAGTTTGCATAAGCGATATGATACCGTTTTACCTAGGGAAGCTCTTTAGACAAAGTGGAGGATCAGATGATGTTTGTTCAAAGGTGAAACCTGTTTCTTGTTATTTGCCAGTCAAAATGTGTATTCCAAAAGCTGATTGTTTTCTAATTTTTCGCATTGGTACCGGCAATTTGATATAAAGCTGGGTATAGGTAAAGAGAAAGCAATGAGCATTACTCAGGCCGTCAAAAACTATGGAAACCTCTCAGGTTTCGGTAAGTTACAATTCGAATGCAGTGGAAAGATTATCTAGAATGTGATGAACGACTTTATAGTATCTATTGGCTAATGAACATTGAATGCAGTGGAAAGATTTTCTCTAGGAGTAAGGAATCCTACAGCATTCTTAGCTGGAGCTCTTGTAAGTCTGTCGCGGTATTGACTCCATATGTGGCTATATGGTTTCTCAAAATTATCAACATGAACCTTTACAGGGAATATCTCCAGAATGTTTCTTTGCAGGAGTTTGTTGTGGGGGCTTGATTACTCTTCCGATTCAGGTTTCTTTGCTTTTCGTTTACATTCCATTCGATTCGATTCTTTGAACAAAGCGAATCTGGAATTTAACTAGACGGACCTTCAAAACAAATGTTTCAGCTTGTGATTGGGTTTCTACTTAGAGAAAGCCCCATGTTTGCTGTTGCAACAGTAGCAACTGCAGTGGTAAGTATCTAGAGAGAGACAGAGAGACAAAACAGATGTGAATAGCTTTGAGCCTTTGACACAAGTTTTGGTTCCAAATCTTTGTGCAGGGAATATGGACAATCTTCCCATATATGCTGGCGGCAGCAACGGCTTTGTTCCTATACATTCGCAGTCGCTATTCCACCTAAGAGTTTACTGTTCGCATTACTCGAAAGATAGAGACATAGAAAGATGTAAGATCTTATCAAAAGTTCACATACACTATTCAGCCAACCAAAACAAATGGCTTATATTATGATGTATTTGTATGTTTAAAGAAGAGTCACTTAGTGCTAACTCGTTCCTGGAACAAACTGTTCTGTTTCTTGAGTTGTGGCATATCGGGAATATTATACAAACTTGATTTGTTTTACCGGACTAGAGTATTATACAACTTATTTGTGAATATGCACGTTTAGAAAGAATCGTATATGCTATTTTACCTGCCATTGCCTAAGACATAGATATGTAAAGATCGCCTGTTTCTGCTTGTTAAAGAACACAGTGGATCGTAGATTTAGCGGGATTGCTCAAACACAGAAGATTAGAGTTTGAGCAAACTCAACGTCTTCAACAATAATATCTTTAGACCTGTGATCACACTTTTGATTGCAAATCTTGGTTTTTCTATAACTTATTGTTTAACAGAGTGATCATCATCATCATCATCTTCAATATCCCAAGTTAAATCCTGTTCTTCCTCTACACTGACGCGACTTCGCCAATCAGATTTCTCCTCACTCCCTTGACCAGCTTCCAAATTCTTACCCTCATTGCTTCTGATATCTTCTTCCATCTGATCCCACCCAAGATCTTCGACCTCAGGTAATGACGGCTGCGTCGAAATCACCGAGATATCACTGTCCTTAGACGACACCTCTCTACTCTCTACCTTCTCCTCCTCCAATACCACATTCTTTAAACCTCTCTTACTGGTTTTCCCGTCTTTCTCGGCTTCATTTTCATCTCCCTCATCGTCGAGATCCCAGCTCAAATCCTCCTCTTCGTCTCCGGAAATAGCTCTCTTCACAAGCTTAACCCTAGCTTCTTCTACTTCCTCAAGTTTATGCACTCTATAGAAGTACCTTATCCAGAAAGTCTCAGCATCAACTTCCACAGGCACAATCTTATCGTAAATCTCTTTCAAAACTTTGTTTTCATTGGTCAACTCAACAATCACATTCCCTTTCTCCTCTAGCTTGAACCCTAAACTCCATTTCTCAAAATCTCCTAAATCATCAGGTTCTCTAACATACGTGCCTTTGCTAGATTGGATCGCAAGCAACTGCATCTCAAATCGACTATACGGTTTCACAGAGAAGCCCTGATTGCTATTACCACCGGATGATTCGAGATCCGAGGAAGAAGATAACAGAGATTCCTTACCATGAGAAATGATCTTAGCCGTTGATTTCCAAACGGTGGCGCCGATGTCGTCGATCGCTTGACCAACCGATTCGAGAGACTCTTGAGCGACGGAGGCACCGATTTCGAGAGAGTCAGGTAAGTCCTTGACGGCACGAGAAGCTACTTGTCGGATTACGGAGGTTTCTTTCTTCAATTCGGATCCGAATTCCTCGAATTCGCGACGGTATGATCCGATTACGGATTCGGATTTTGTCGCTAGGGTTTTGATCAGATTGCCGAAGCTCCATGAAGAAGAAGAAGAAGAGGTTGTGGGATCGTCGAGAGGAGATTGAGTGGAATCTGATGAATCGGGTTGTTGTTGATCGTATTCAGAGAGAACAGATTTGAAGAGATCCATTGGAGAAGATGATTGGGAAGGAAGCTAGGGTTTTGTACGGAATTGTCTGAGAATATTCGAAGTATTTGTACGAATGAGAAACCAATGTTGTTGTTTGTTACTGTTCCGATCGCAAGTCCTAGAAACCGACGTCGGTCGTGCAATAACGGCAAATGATTTTTTTTTGTTTTCTTTTTTTTTACAAATAGATATTATCATAAGTCAATTTGGCAAGTCGCATGTTAAAATAATTAAACATGTTAAAAAAAGAGTGAATTACAAGGAATGGCACAATTCTTCAACTTCAAAAAGAATCCGTCTGGGCTTAGCATTCTCTACCTAAGAAAAAGTCTTTCTTTTTTTTTTACCTACGAAAAAGTCTTTCTTTTAATTTGGGTAAAAGCTTTGTGCTGGAATTGAACACGTTTTCTCAGTCTAAACCACTTATTTTCTTGGCGAAAGTTGCTCTTAAAGCAAAATATCGAAGCAGTTTTAGGGTTTTGTGGTGGTGATTTTGAGACTTCAAAATACACAGCTATCCAAAATTTTCCTCTAAAAAAAATGTCATCGGCGATGGAGAAAGCGATGCTTGCAATGTCACTTGGCGAAGAGGATGATGAACCTTTTCAGATGCCTGACCTTCCGGAGTACTGCTCGAGTAGAAAAAACGAGTTCAGCTTAATGGGCAGGCTCCTGAATCCGTACTGATGGCGAGTCTAATTCTAGACATGCCAAGGAAATGGCAAAAGTATGAAAGAGTTAGAGGTATTGCATTGACGAAGGAAAGGTTTGAATTTGTGTTCAAATATGAACACAACCTAATTGAAATACTGGAGAAAGGTGTTCAAACCTACAATGAATGGGCTCTGGCTGTCGAGAGATGGTTGAAAGTCCTCCTCCAGACTCTCTGCAACATATCCCTCTGTGGATGCATATAAGTAATATTCTAGTCAACTACAGAACAAAAAAGGCAATCACGGCCCTCAAGGAGCTTTAAGGTGTGGTCACGGATCTAGCTTTCGATCCAGATAAAGCTCAGAGCCAGAGCTTTTTGAGGGTTAAGATAAGGTTTGACATTTCAAAACCTCACCGAAGATCAAAGGTTGTTAACTTACCAAAAGGTGGCTCGACTACAGTTTGGTTCGCGTATGAAAAAAATCAGAAAATGTGCTATTCTTGTCAGAGGGTTACTCATGAGCAAAGCAAATGTCCATTTAAGGAAGCTAAGTCAAATCAGCAAAGTTCTGGAGGTTTTGGAAAAGCTCACCAGGAGGAGGTGTTAAAACCGACCGAGCCTCTCTTTGGGGTTCTTATGAAAACAAGTGGGTATTAACCCATATACAGGAAGACCCATAATTGCAAAGGAAGTCCTAGAAGGAATGAGACAGTATTTATTAGTGGTTAATGGAGAAGAGAGGAAAATTAGAGAAGCCAGAATAAGGACATCGATCAAGGAAGTTGAGAAAGACCCTCTAGCTCAAAAAACAATCATGAGGTTGGAGCCAACACCAGTTGTATCTAAGGATACGAATAAAGAAAAAAGAATAGTGTTCAGATATGAGACGGATGAGTCGTTCTCTTCAATGGAAAATCAGAATGGAGCTGGTGAGAAGCTAATGTTCTCTGCAATTTGAGAGAGATCAAATATGCGATGGCGTCCATCCCCAATCCCAGGGATGATTCTGATATGTCCTCCTTTCCTGTCTGTTTTACAGTATGTGGGGCTAGTAATGTTGTTTCTTGCCTCTCCGGGACAGGTTTGGGAATGAAGAAGACAAGAAGAAGACCGTTCAAAACAAACCGAAAACAGAAAGTCTCTCCTACTGGAATGGGGAAACTGGCAAATATTAAAACCAAAGGTTTGGACAAAGATGCTCTGGAGAAGCGTAAGGGAGTAGAAGGGATGAATGATTTTGGTAAAGTCGCAAGGCGCAAAACCAATGAGATGGTCCCAAGGGAGGGACCTTTTGGATGTTAATGACTATTTTGAGTTGGAACTGCCAGGGGTTGGGAAGACCAGATGATCTGACAGTTCCAAAGATTGATGGAAATGCGTAAAAAGCATTTTCCAGAGGTTTTTTTTTCTCATGGAAACGATGAACAAAAGAGATGTTTTTATAGATATTCAGGAGTGGTTTGGTTATACTGGTGTGTATATGGTGGAGCCGATTGGTAGATGTGGGGGCTTAGCAATTTTTTGGAAAAAGAATGTGGTTATCAATTTTCTTTTTGTAAATAAGAATATGGTGGATATGAAAGTCTCTCTTGGTTTGGATTCTGTTTTCATAACCTGTGTATATGGGAATCTTAATAGCGATTTGCGAATCATGTATGGGAGAGATTGTCTAGAATTAGATCTAGTAGGTCTGGATCTTGATGTATGGTTGGGGATTTTAACGAAATTCTCAATCACAATGAAAAGTTGGGAGGGCAGAGAAGAAGTGACTAGTCTTTCAAACTTTTTGCTGATATGCTGGATTGCTGTGATAAGAGAGAGTTGGAGAGTTTGGGAAATGGTTTTACGTGGGGAGGGAGAAGATATGATAAGTGGATTCAGTATAAGTTGGATAGGTGCTTTGGCAATAAGGATTGTTTAAGCAGTTTCTGGCTTCAAATCAAGCTTTTCTGGAAAAACGAGGGTCTGACCACATGCATGTTCTTGTGAGACTCTTCTCATCTCAAGAAAATTATAGGTGATCTTTTAGATTTGATAAAAGGATGTTGCATAAAACCTATGTTAGAGAAGCTGTGATCAAAGCTTGGAATCAGAGATCTACTTCTGGGTTGGCTGATGATTCAGATTGCCTTCGAAATTGTAGGAAGAAGTTGAGCCGTTGGAAAAGGAATAATGGTGCTAGTTCAAAAGAAAAGATTGACCTGATTCAGTTTGAGTTAGAAGGTGAGTATGCAGCTAGGTTTCTCTGTTTTGAAAGGATGAACTTTCATAAAAAAAAGCTAGTGACTGCTTACCACGAAGAAGATAGCTTATGGAAACAGAAAAGTAAGAAAAACTGGTATAGAGATGGAGACAGAACCACCAAGTTTTTCTATGCGTCGGTAAAGGCAGCAAGGGCTAGGATTGGCCTTTGTGCGTTGGAGGATTTTAATGCTTTTGTTCACCATTCTGAAGCATTATAAGGGGAAGTGGCGACTGATTATTTCAAGCAGTTATTTACCTCTTCGTGGAAAGGAGAGCTGGTTGATTTCTTTGATGGTTTAAAGAAATTAGTTTCTGATAATTTAAATGCCTTTTTGATGAGTAAAGTTACTAGAAAATAAATAAAAAGCGCTGTCTTCTCTATCAAAGGTAAGAGTGCCCTTGGAACGGATGGTATGACAAAGCTGTTCTACCAACAATATTGAGATGTTGTAGGGCACAAGGTATCCTCTGAAATTCTGCATTTCTTCCAGAAAGGTGTAATCAGACACAATATTAATAGCCCACGAAGCAGTCCACGGCCTTCGAACCCATCCGCTAATCTCTCAAGACTATATGGCTATCAAAACATATATGTCTAAAGCATATGATAGGGTTGAATGGAAGTATTTGGAACATCTCCTTATAGCTCTTGGATTTTGCAACAAGTGAGTTATGTGGGTAATAGCTAGTGTAACATCAATGACATACGGTTCTAATCAATGGACAAACACATGGTAGGATAATTCCACATCGTGGCCCGAGGCAAGGGGATCCTCTATCCCCATTTCTTTTTGCGCTTTGTACTGAAGGGTTGACGCATATGATGAATAAAGCTGCCCCTGAAGGACTGGTAAATTGTATCCAATTTTCTGCTGAAGGACCAATGATACGTCATCTTCTTTCGCAGATGACACATTGTTTATGTGTAAAGCAGACTAAAGTCAAAACCTTAAAATTCAAGAAATCTTTATGAGGTATGAAGAGTTGACAGGACAAGCTATTAATTATGATAAGTTTTCAATAACCTTTGGTGAGAAAGTTGATGAAGAGAGGAAGAGTAAGGTAAAGCAGATCCTGCAAAATCAGTAATGAGAGTGGGGCAGGTAAATATCTTGGACTCTCCGAGTGTGTCAGCGGTTCTAAGAAGGAGATGCTTAATTACATTCATGATAATATGAAATCTAGACTCTCGGGTTTCTATGCAAAAACAGTCTCTCAAGGTGGCAAGGAGATTTTGCTAAAATCAGTTGTGATGGCCCTCCTAGTTTATGAAATGTCGTGTTTCAAACTGCCCATTTCGACGTGTAAGAACCTCACAAGTGCAATGACTGACTATTGGTGGAAAACAATGGAGAATAAAAGGAAAGTGCATTGGATAGCATGGGAGAAACTATGTTTACGAAAGGATCATGGAGGCATAGGTTTTAAAGATATCCACCTATTCAATCAAGCTATTTTAGTAAAGCAAGAGTGGAGGATCATTCAGGTACCAAACTCCTTCTTCTCCCAAGTATTGTTGAGTAGGTAGTTTGAAGGGGGAAATTTGTTGGATGCGGAACTTGGGTGGAGACCATCCTCTGTATGGAGAAGCATTCTATTTTGGTAGAGAATTGCTTTGTAGAGGGGTGAGACCAATGGTGGAGAATGGTAGATCTCTAAGTGTGTGGACTAGCCAATGTCATGATGGAATTCTTAGGGCCCCTTTAATGAAAATTTTTTTTGTGGATTTGAAATTCAAAGTGGCGGATCTAATTGATGTCTCTTCTAACTGTTGGGACAGAGATAAGTTACATTTTTTGTTATATCCCATTGATGTCAATTTAATCCCACAAATTAAGCCAATCCTTGAAGAGGAAGATTATGTCATTTGGCAGCATAACAAAACGGGGTATTACTCTGTCAAATCCGTTATTAGTTTGCTTGCCAAATTTTCAAGAAAGAGGAATTAGCTGCAGCTTCTATTCAACCCTCCCTTAATGATCTCAAAGCTAAAGTGTGGAAGATCCATGCCCCAAACAAGATTAGAATTTTCCTATGGAAAGCAATAAGCGGGGCAATCCCGGTCTCAGAGAGGATCTTGGTTAGGAATATGAAAGTTGACCCGCGGTGTCAGGCTTGTGGAGAAGAGAGCGAATCTATTAACCATGTTTTATTCACTTGCGAGTTGGCAAGGCAAGTTTGGGCCTTAGCAAATATCCATAATCCGGAAAATGGCTTTCATAGAGATTCCTTGTATCAGAATGTGGACTATGTTTTAGGATCGGTGTGAATTTTGGAATCTCAACAATATCCAAGAAGTGTATTCTTTGGATCCTCTGGATTCTGTGGAAGAATCGAAATAAATTCATCTTTGAAGGGTTCAAGTTTGTAGCCACTGATACAATTAAGACAGTATGGGAAGAATTACAGCAACTTGTGCTTAATTATTTGGGAAGCTATCACCCGAAAAAAAACCTTGTATATGTATATGTACTTGGCCATATAAATATAAGCTATCACCCGGAAAAAAACCTTGTATATGTAGTTTCCACATGTATCAATTCTGCATGTATTTTCAAGCTTGGCTTTGCGTATATTGTAGTAGCCGTAATCTCGTATCTCTTGGGCAATGATTTTCCAATCACATTGCTTATATGTGCATTAGAGAATAAAATAATCTCTCTTTGTTCTAGTTATTTTAAAAATAAAATCTATTCTTGATGACATAAATGGCTAGTACAATCTTGCAATCCTCTTTGCTACCATATGACTTGATGACGAAACAGAATTTTCTGCGTCATTAACTCATCACATGCAAATTTAAACGACACGTTTGAACGGGCTGCGGTTGAAGCTCTACTCACAGTGTTTTTGTGCCAAAGGATAAATTCGGGTTTGGCTACTTACTATTGAATGGGCAAGTGCATGAGTATATATAAGTGTTTTTTTTGTAATACATAACTGAATAAGTGCCTCTACATGTAATATTTTTTTATAAGAAATTAGAATGGATATATTATGCATATCCTCACCAAGGTGGAAATGTGATGGAAAGTTTGAAATTATGAAATGAATGAGAATGAAATCAAATATAATATTTATAGCCTATTTTTGGAAAAAATAAAAGAAAAATAAATCCACTGGTGAGCAACTCCCATCAGTGTCTGATCTTTGATTTACACAGCGACACGGACCGCATGCAAATTATTATGTTTTTTTCTTTTAATTTTACATGTTTGATTGTATGAATGGTAAAAGATATGCAGATGGATCCCCTACATGTAGATCTTCTGTTTTTCTACAATGGGTCATTCAAAGCCTATATATTGGATTACGGATTTAAGCTTCTAGTCATGCTAATCCATGATTTAAGCTTATAACCAATAATTTTGTGTTTTGTCATTTATACCTCATAACTCTTATTTTATCTTTCTCTTTTTTTAATTCCTCTCCTTTTAATTTTGGGTCATATTAAACATCTTATTAAAGAATATAGTCATGTAATTTGAACAGTATAACACCTAATTGAATAAATTTATTTCGGATGAAATTATCCGTAACGAATATATTGTAGAAAATCTATGGTAAATATGCATGTGATGGGGATTGTCTATAACTTAGTAATTATGAAGCCTATATTTGAAGGCTAAGATACTAAATATAACTCTAAGATAGAATATAACATAACTCATTTTTATAGTCAAAACACATCATTATCATCGGATCAAAGGATAGAGATTTGGCTAAACCGGCCAGACAATACCGCAGCATCGAGTACGGTATCATGACATAAATGAACATTACATTATATATAAATTAGAACTGTGTAGCATCAAGTATTGTACGGCTGCCATAGAATACCATTGTTGAATCTTCTTCACAATGTGGACATGATTTGGGGTGTTTTAATGATGTAATACACAAACTACTTAAAAATTTCAGTTATGAGCCAATCCCTGTTTGGTAGTGATGACCCATACATGTTCAATTCAAGTATAGTAGTGATTATTTCATTTTATTTATATATTATGTTATTAATATAAAATAGAAATCCAAAGCATCATGTAGTAGGTAAAGAAAGAATATGTTCGTGACAAATAAAGAATTTAAACATGTAAAGAATTTAAACAAAGAATTTAAACAAAGAATTTAAACATTGAATTTAAACATTGAATTTAAACATTGAATTTAAACATGGAGTTTAGGGTTCGTGACAAATAAAGAATTTAAACATTGAATTTAAGCATTAAAGAAAGAATATGTTTGTGACAAATAAAATTATTTTGTCTGTTAAATACCAAGTAATATTTAACAGTATAAGTGTTAAACATTCTTTTATTATAAATTACAAATATTCACAAACTTTAAATAATGAATAACACATAAAAAATCCAACATATAATACAATATATAATTTTAAAGAGAATAGAACATTGCTTTTCTACTTTCTCTAACATCTACGAAAACACGATAAACTAGTAATTAATCTGCGTTATGTGTATTGTGATTTTTTTATCGATTTGTTATAGATAGGGATGAACAAAATTTATATCCATCCAATTATGTTTTATTTATTGTCCTAAATTTCTGTTTTCTATGGGAATATTTTTTCGTATGAGACAAGCTTCTTATTCATGTTTTGAGAACAGAACATGATGGGACCGAAAACAAATTTATTGAAATATCCTTTCATATGAGATTACATTCCTGTATGGTACAAAGTTTGATTCAAGTTTTAGAATAGAACAAGACGGGATGGAAATGAAAATTTCTCAAATCTTGTCCGGAACAATATATATACGACGAAATTCCTCAAATCTCAATCAAAACCTATCACCAACTATGCATTTAATATTAAAATTAGATATATATTAAGAATATGAAACTATTTTTGAAAACCTATTTAACTTCTCTTGGAGAGGTTTGAAATATTTTTTTGTTCAATCCCCAAAACATTATGGTCCTAAAAGCACCAACCTTAACTCTCTTTGTGCTATATTTTTGAAAATGTTGATATCTATATTTTGGTCAAATTTTGTTATATAGTTGATGCTATATTTTATGTAGTTTAAATATATTTATATAAACTATTTCTTGTTACCGCGATTCTAAACTTATTATTATAATTTTACATTTAATAAATATATAGTTCAAAAATTAAAGGTACAAATTTTCAAAAATTTAACAATTTTCTTTTAAAATTTTATGTTGTAAATTTATTTTTTTAGATTTTATGTTGATTTCACCGTGATTAGTTAGTATTTTATATTATAGATTTTCATTTATTTTTTATTTAATTAATTGTTTTTATTAATTCTAACGGTATTTTTTGTAATATTTTTTCCTTTCGAAACTATTTTACTGATGTACTTTACAATTAATATTATAGAGATCGGAGCATCTGAGAAGGAAAAAAACTATGCATGAAGAATACATGTAAAATTGCAAAATAATATAGAATTGATAAGATACTGATAAAGAATAGTATACAAATGATATATTGGAGCACCATTGATGCAAAAATACTTTGTCGTTCGAAGAAGTGTATATGAGAAAATATATGGTAATGCCATAAGTGATTAAAAAATACACATATTAAATAATACATCATCTTTCCTCAAAGTCATATAAATTACAAGTTCGATTTGAAATCGATTTGAAATTCAAATCCATTGATCGCATATATTTCATATAATAGTATGTAAACATGAAAATAGTATAATATAGTTACGTCCATAAGAAAAAAAAATATAGTAGAGTGAATACGACGCTTCACAAATCAAAATTGGAAGAAAATAGAAAGAATATAGGACGTATTGTGCAGCAGTTAGGAGAGAGGGGTCAATTCCAATGACAGAGAAGGTGTGCTGAAAATTTTCATATTCTGATGGCGGTTCTGATGGGTTCGAGAAGCTAAGACTGATAATTATGTCACCTTCACACATCCCTCCCTCTCTTCGACAATTGTTTGATGAAATCTAAAGAGAGATTATATCAAGTCGCTTCTACGGTAGAATTAATCTGAGAAAATATCTAGAGAAAACAAGTGTTAGAGAAGCAATCACAGAAAAAACCAATATCGTTGGAATTACCTATCACCGGAACAGTGGTTGTGTTAACGAATGTCTCTTATTCGAGAATTCACAGAAAAAATGATCTTCAAGAAAAAAAAATGTTGAGAAAAAAAAGATGAGACGAAAGAGATGTGAAGAAAAAGAAAAGAAGAAAAATACTCCAATGGAAAAAACTAAGTTTTTATCTCAATTCTAGATTAAAGTATTCAAAGTCACATATATAACATTCATTCATAGATATAAAGATATTTATACACTTCTTCTCAATTTGTGCTCAATTAAATAATTTAAAAAAATTGAAATGAAAAAAAGAAGAGAATATCGATATCTCATATTCCTCCTCTTTCATCACCTTAATCAAATCTCCATCAATATCCAGCTTCGTCACCACCGAAGCCTCTTCAATTGGCTAGATACGATACATATCCCATCTTCTTCATCTTTCATCTCTTCCGTTGTCGACTTCATCTTCGACACCTCCATCACCAGCTTCTCTTCAATCAAATCTCCGACCTCATCTCCGTTACCACCTAGCTTCGTCACTACCAGAGCCTCTTCAATTTGCTAGGTACGATATTAACACAGCTTCGTCACCACCGAAAAAAGGAGTTTTAATTTGCTAGATACATTTGTTAATTGCGTTAAATTTGATTATATACTTTTGAATTGCTGAATAAAGTTAAATTATACTCTTTTTGAAGCTTGATAAGTTTGATCATACACTTTTTGAAATTACAACTTGTTTTGCTCAGTGAAGTTTCATGTTTGAGTTTCGTTAATAAATTTATTATGGTGGTCAAACATGGTGTTTATTTTTTGTGTTTGTGGTGGTTGGAAATAAAATGAAAAACTCCAGTGGAAATTTATATTTGATACAAACAAACGATCATCTCTTTTTGAGGTTGATGGAGATGTGAATACAAAGATTTAGTCAAAATCATTGTTGAAAATTTTGAAATTCAAGACAGAAAATTTACCAAAATTGTTTGCAAAGTAAATTGTTAAATATCTTTGAAGGTGGTGACAAACAAGTCTTCTTTGTAACTACAGAAGATCTACAATTGAAGTAAAAAAATCAATAATCTAAGTGATGATCGTACTTGCTTAAGTTAAATAAATGCTTCATGAAAGCTAACCTAAGTGTGTTATTCATTCTTTATATAATAGAAAACTTACAGATTGTCTACAATCGAAGAAGGAAGTGAATTCAACAATTGGACTCATAAAAACCAATTCTTTCTACAATCCAACTGCCGATGAGATTAAAAAACTAAACCATAAAATAAACAATTTACACTCAAATTTCTTCAATCAAGATAGTACTTCTCAAAACATTAGTATAACTTTTTCATTACCAAGAAAATCATTATGAAATCATAGATTACATATTTGTATCTATGTTTCCCTTGGATCCATTATATCTAATGATGTTGATCGACAGAGTGCAGAAATAAAATACTGAACAAATTTGGGAGGCAAAAAATCCAGTGGACAAAAAGGTAATCTGCTAATGGTTAAACTAAACATTAAACCACATAAAACAACTAATTACACCCAAATTTTACAAAACTTTCACATAATGAACACGAAATCAACTACACCAAAATTTCATAAAACTCCCAAATTATGAACATAAAATTTCATTTAAAACCAAAACTAGAAACCACTAAACCAAGTTTCGATCGAAGTTTTGATATATGTTTTGCTCAGTGAAGTTGAATAACAAGATTAGAAGCTTACCAAAGCAGAAATCAATGGCACCGCCAAAAAACTAAGCCAATTATTGAAGCAAATCCTAACGCCAAAGAGAGAGATTAGAGATGCGAAATCTCAGACTAAAAAACTTATTTCGGAGAATTGAAGAAAAAGATTAGAAGCTTACTCTTTGCCGGTGAGAAGCTTCCTGCGAATTCTACATGAGTTTCCAGTGGCTGGCAAGAGAGAAGAGATCGAAGAAGAAATCAATGGCATCGCCGAACAAATTAAATCAATTACCTAAGAAAATCCTAACCCAAAAAGAGAGACTAGAGATGCATAATCTAAAATTAAAAACCTTATTTCTGAGAATTGAAGAACAAAATTAGAAGCTTACTCTTCGGCGACGAGAAGCTTCCTGCGAATTCTAAATGAGAGTTTTCAGTGGAATTTCCGGTGGCCGACGAGAGAGATGAGAGAGATTTTCCGATGGCCGGCAAGAAAGACGAAAGAGAGTTTTCGATAACAGATTTTTTTCCGGCGCAGACACAATGTGTTTTTTTTAGTAGATTAATATCACTCTTTAATTAGGAAATGAACATTAAGATGAATGGAGGTATTTTATTCATTTTCATTTTAATGAATATTGTCAATGTCATAATCACCTTATTGTTCTCTTGTTTGATAGAAACTTAAATTGGTTGATATAGGAGAATTGTCCCAAAAAAAAATCAAAAAAGAAAGAAAGTTAGTGTATGTGTATATGTACAAAATAAAAAATTAGTATACTACATATAATTTCTCTTTAATTTTATATGCTTTGAGTTTTAAGAAACAAAAGTAATTAACCTTCGTGATATTACTAAAAACAATTATAGATTTTCCCCTACATATTTTATAGTTTGAATTTTTTATAAACAAAAAACATTTACTCAAAAAACACATATAAGAAAAAACGAAATAGTTTTGTACCGAGTAATGCTATAATAAAATAGTATTGAAAACCATCTATATAGAATATATTGATCATTTTTATTCCTTATAGAAAAATAATATGAGTGTATATGTAATACAATAAAATATTCAATCTATTTGATATAGAATGTCTTCAATAGGATTCTACTATACCGTCATACTATTTCGTTTTTAGATGTACATTCGTTTTTTGAATAAATTTGATCTGTTTATAAAAATTCAAACTATACAATATACATGAGAAAATTAATATTTTTCACTGATATCCCAAATTTGAATCAATTTTGATTTTTTAAATTTCAAATCATATAAGATAAAAAAGGAAAAAATACAAAACAAATATGAGAAATAAAAAAAGATAAATGGTTGTGGTTAATTAAGGGTATGTATTGTCATATTAGATAAGATATACAAAATAGTCTAGCCAATCCCAACCTCAACACTGCTCTGCGGTCCAGATCCGAACATACATTCATTATATATACTAAAACATACACTAATTCAATACTTTTTCGAATTTCATACCCAACTTGTAAATATGTCTTTTACATACATTGACTAATGTTGACCGTTATTCTGTAACGCAGTCGTTTGTGGACGATGACATGACTTTAACGTGTCTTGCTAAATCATTAAAAATAGATTTTAAAAATATTTATTAAAAAATTACCTAAAATGACATAGTTTTTTTTTATTTTTTATTATTTTATTTTTTTTTGTCATCAAGTGTCACTTTTAACAGTGACTAAGATACCCATGTAGGTAACGTGAAATCTATGTGGTGGACGTGATTGGGTTGTTGACGCGCACTTCTTGAACTTGTCAGCCATGGTGTTGTGTGTCTTTGAGATGTGAACTAAGTTGAACTCGGTAAAATATTCCTTGCATCTCTGTAGTTCGTCCATGTGGGTTGTAAACGTTGGCCAAGAGGTTGGATTTGTCGCCATTTTGACCACCTGAAAGCAATCCGTCGCAAAGGTCACCCTCGTTTGTTGTGCCACGTGCATACACTCCATCGCCCAAATTAGTGCTTCTATTTCCGCGTGTAGTGGTGTAAGACTACATCGGATGTTTCTTGATCCCATCCATCCTGCTGTTTCTCTCCATTTTGTACCAACCTTGTCCAGAAAAAGTACTTTTCTCCTTCCACGCACCATCTGTGAAACACCAAAGCCCTGATTCCCCTGATTTTGGATTTGCATCCTGATGAGACTCTGTTATATCATTGGTGTCCTGTGTTTGAGCCTCTTCCCATATTCCTGCTTCCATTTTCGCAAGGTTTAGTATCTCTCGCGGATCCCTATCGATATTATTGAACACCTTGTCATTCCTACTTTTCCATATATACCATATAATCCAAGGGTACCGTATTTGCTGATTAACCATTGGTTGTCTCCAGAAAAGGTAATCCATATTAGAGAAGACTGATGCCCCAGGAAAAATCACCGGATTCGATGGGATAGTCGATAACGCCCAGGTTTGAACAGCTGGTGGGCATTCAAAGAGTACATGGTTAATCGTTTCCTCCGCTGCTCCACACCTCCCGCAACCCTCATCACAGGGTGTGAAAGCCCAATGGTATACCGATGAAACCTTTACCAACCTTGGATATGACGCCCAAGACGTTAGTATAGGCCGGTTGTGAGGATATGACGCATTTAACAACCAAAAGCTCTAAAGAACAAAATAAAGAAATCTAAGTCTTTTGAAAATAAGAAAAACTCTTAAACTATCATGAAAATTGTTGTGTTTACAAATGACAAATATAATGCCAATTTATAGCCAAAAATCTTAACGCAAACATTATTGAGGTCAAAGAAATTAAAGATAAAATAAAAGAAAATAAAAGAAAATCAAAGAAAAATCAAAGAAAATCAAAGAGGTTAGGATTTGGAAGAATATATATAGTTGGGCCTATCAGATACCTTCACTATGTTGAAATAGAGGCAAAAGACCAGAGCACGAATCATCCACACGTTCTCACATCATCCACCCTGCCATTTCTAAATTAGCAAACTCCATCTGCAAAGTTAAGCATACACTTGTTTCAGTTGATTTCCCTTAACCAATCAATATTTTAAGCACTGTAGTCAGTGCAAGATTATCCGTTACCATTACGTATTAGATCAGTTGGAACCTGTACATTGTTGGTTAGACGAACACAACCCTCGCATGATCTACAATTGCTAGAGCTTCTAGGTTCATCTCTCTTCGCTCTCATTCCACCTTGGTGTCAGGAGGCCTGTGAGTTGACTTTTCATGGATTGCTTCTAATTCTAGCGTCTTAAGATAAGGCTGCTGCTTCTGCTGTTCAAAAGGAAGATATTTTTGATTTTGAACAAGCAGCTGTTCTGGTAACTGCGGTTGCCTTTGTACTAAAGGTGTAGATTGTAGTAGCTGTTGCTGTTGTCTTTCTGTCCCAACATTATCGCCATGACCCAGCAAGCTATCAGGCGAATGGCCTAACCGTTGCGCCATTTTGGTTAATGGATCGCTCCCAGTTGACGATGGTAACTCCAGTTCTTTTGGAGGAGAATTGGCACCAGTAGAACTAACTCCAGTCGTGCTTATCGAACTAATACTCGCCTGAGGCACACCCTTTGTAACACCCATACTAGCTGTTTGGGTGGTGTTGATGACAGACTGTGGATCGCGTGGGAAATGTTCAGACTGGGACTGCTTAGATAAGTCGTGATTTTGATGAACGGTTCTATGAGATGCTGGTTGCGCTTGATCTCCCTGCTTTTGGTGTAGCAGTAAATGTTGATGGTTGGGTTGTGCAACTGCTGGTGTAACAGACGGACTAAAGGTGGACACGATGTTACCTGGTACCACTGCTGATTTCTCGCCTTGGATGTTATAGATTAGTGTATCGATTAAATCTCCTTGAGGATGGGATAGATTAGTGTATCGATTAAATCTCCTATAACCTATTGTACTACAATGACAATGAAAGTACTTAGGGTAATTGATCACTAAAATCACGATAAAAACCTAGTATCACATAACATTCAAACCATGTAATTTCCAGAAACTGTTGAATTAAATCCATATGAAAAACTTTCCCTTTAAAGTTTAATCATGATTAAAATTGTTAGTTTATACAATAATGTGTAACGGCTTCTAAAGCAATTATACTGTAGCTACAGACTTAGTTTGATTCATACACCAGAAGTGAAGCTTACGCTTCCCCCAGTTAGACCTGACAGCTAAAGAATAAACTCATGCAGTCATGCAACAAAAATTTAAAAACGGATACTTGAATGATACCATTCATACTGAATTGGTTCTCCACTCGCTTCTTTCGGTGCTCCTGCCAAAGTAAGGAATCATTAGATTCTTTCTAGAAAATCTATTACAATTTCTTACACAATAATAGAAAACTTCCCAATTTAAGTAAGATTACTGTCAATAACCACGACTCTAAGATGAAGAAAGGAAACAAGAAAGTAACGCCAAGTATTTAAAATCCAAGAGCAGCTTACTCCCAAAGGCATCAAACAGCCCCAACATATATAACATTTATCATTTCAATATGAAACTGACACAACTAAACAAACTTCTGCAGTGCTTTACTTAACCATTTATTTGTTGAATTTCAAGATTATTTACCAACAATATTACCTGTTCACCATGGACCATTGAATCAAGATGCCAGGACTGTTCATATGCAGATCCCTACAACAAATGGAAATTGCATATGATCATGTAATGCCAGAATTAATAAAAATATTTTCCATGAAAACCAAGCCAGATATATGTGAAAACTATTGCAAACCAGATGAACCTTCTTCTTCTGAGGTTTTCCTGATGTTTCGGCCATGTCATAAGATAGCTGCTTCTCAAAATTACGACTAGATTCAGCCTCTATGCCTTTTTGAACCGCAGATCCACCATTTAAACTACTTTGCTCATCCTGAAAGGAACTAGTGTCCCCACTAGAGGCTTCTGTATTTGAGGGCACAGGTACACTTCCAACAGTGCCACAACCAAAAGGACTCACAATCCTCTGCCTGGATGCAGTGCGAATTCGCTTCATTGGAACTGAACCAGCAGTGAGATTATTGGCAGGCCTTTTTCCCATCAATGGGTTGGAGCCACCAGTGTAGTTACCGTGTGGTAAACCAGGTCCATGATCATATGACCGGGCAGACTGATACTTCATCGAGTTCTTCCTTTTTTGTGGGTTAAATTATTTGATTTCCTATATTCAAGAGCTCCAGGCAGATAGTAGTTACTCGTTTCTTCGTCATCCTCGTCATAACCATTGTAGCCTGTATCTACAGTTGAAAACCAATATTACTATCCGTCTATTCCGTATGTGGAGATCAATCAAATATATTCTGCATACCTTATGCCGGATCATAGGCTGATGTCTCAACCTCCTCCTGCATGCTACTTCCGGATTTCTGAGACGGATAATGTTGTTAGATATCTTCAAAAATTCAAACATATATATATATATATATATGCAAGACACCCAATTAAGGTCTAGACATGAAAATTCATAGCACTAAATACTCTCACATACCTCACACACGAGAAGATGAGATTCAATAGACCCTCGGTAGGCCTCCATTGCATCAGATGGAACTGAATAAAATAAGCTTTCCTGAAAATCAAAAAGCTCAGTTTACAATGTTAAACTGAGTTATCCACAACATTGGAATTCAACTGAAAGGCTGCATAAAAAAGAAATGCCAAATTTTATATTTTTGTAAGCTGATCACCCCATGATTTCTCGAATATGCCAGGGTCACACATATTTTCAGGTGTCAACGGTGCTGCTGCTGGAAGATGGGGAGTAGAAGACTTGACAAACTTCAAAAATCTGTGTGCATATTCTATGACACCAGAAACTGAACATTTGTCGCGACTATCAGACTTCAATTCCTTCATTGTCTCCTGCATATGATGACAATAATTAGAGTGGGCAATATACGAAATAAGGAATCATCAAAAGTGTATCAAAAGAGCAACAAAACCAGAGCAAACTCTTAAACTTCAGGATGGAAGAATATTCCAAGAAAATCAGAGTGATCCAGTATCACACTCATAGAGGCGAATATACAAAGAATATATGTGTGTGTGTGCGCACGCGCCCAAGGAAAAGAAAAGCCAAAAACCATATGGCCATCATTGCCATCAAAAACCATAAGACAGAGATATGTGAGGCAGTCGTATACCGTATTAGTTCCCAAGCTTGTCTCCTCATGCTCCCTAGGGACCTCCACATAACTCCAGAACTGCAAGACAGCACTAGCTAAGGTTGAAGCTAAGGTTTTCAGCTTTCTATGCTGAATTTGTTCCTCATATTTCAGCTGAGAGGTAAAAGCAGTTCGATGGCAAATCTGCATGGCAGCAGTAATCTTCCAAAGTCGCTCCTAAAATTCGAGACGTAAAAGTGAGGTTCAACATAAATGCAATATGTCGACTTAGTGAAAAATGTTCCAGTAACAGAAAGGCTGAAACCATTCATACAGAGGAGTTTCCATACGCTCTTAGTAGTAACTAGCATGACAACTCATATAATGCATAATTTTCCATTTAAGTACATAAAATTAGACCAGGAAGATCAAGTAAACCATACCTGCGCAAAATCATTTGCCAGCCATGCCACTTCTTCGAGGAAAAAGTCCCACTGAGATCTTGTACGAACCTCCACTGGTACGGTACCAAAAGATAACTCAGCAATCCTCTGTCTCTTTTCCTGTTAGTGTAACATGTCAGACATAAAATACTACGAACAAAAAGGTAATCAGAACTTCTTCCAAAGCTCGGCAGGTTGAGATCACCAAGCCAAGTTGAAAAAGAGAACCTTTATTATCTGTGCCTTCTGAAGGACAAAGTCCTCCTTCAAAGTATCTGCCATTCTTGAGCCATCGTCTAAACTATGCTGGTCTCTTAATGCTGTAACGCCAGGTTCTGACGATACGTTTTTGCTAACTAGGCAAGGACTCGTTTCTGCAGGTGCCTAAGACTTTATAGTGCACAAAGAGCTGTCTGAAGCGTCAGCCAATCCACTAGTAACTTTAATCTCAGTTTGCGGTATATCCAAATAATCTTGTTGTTTGGTCTCAGTTTCAGAACATTTCTTTTCATTATGCAGCTCAGCTGTACTTATATGATCTTGATTTTCGAGTTTGAATGATTTCATTTGGCTTTGATGCACAGATTTTTGCTCACTAATGATGGTAGATTCACCAGCCTTGTCCTCGCTCTTTGTATTAGCCATTTCCTCAACTGTTGGATTCAGTATGCCCTCTACTCTTGAAGCATTCTGCATAGGGATACTGTTGGAGTCAGATTGGACCACTCTATGGAGATCTACTTTAGTATCTACATCTACTTCAACGTCGTTAGCATGAGAGGACTCTGGATCTAACCCGTTTTCCCCTACAGCTGCGCTATCTTTTGAGCTTTCTTTCTCTCCTCTGGGATCCCTAAGGCCATTCAATTGGCTAGAGTTAGTTTCCTGGCTACATGTCATTACAGCACTGAGAGAATCCATTACAGTACTAGCAGAAACAGCATGTTCTTTTACCCCAGTAAGACCAGTCTCTCTGCAAGCCACATCTGCATAAATTTTTCTATAGGCCATATCTACTTTCTCTTCAACTGGACTGTTTTCTGTTGTAGCAGTGCTTTCTAGTACAACCAGTTCATTATCTTCTGTCTTTAACAAGTTGCTTGGGATTACATTTCCTGAAACAATATTACCATTGGAAGTTCCAGAGGTTGGACAAGGTACTTGCCTAGTCTTATGATTGCCTGCTTCGGAAGCGGAACCTTTTACATCCACAGATTCTTTGCGAACTGAGAGAGGCGTTGCAAGACCACCACGACTCTGAACTAACTCTGTAGAACTTGACCGTGCTGGATCACGATTTATTTTTGATCTGTTTCTACGAGCATATGGGCGAAAAATGGCAGAATCTTCTGTTTCCTTATTCTTCCGGGAATTGTTCACTTTGAAAGACCGTTCTGATTCCGAAGTTCTGCTTCTCTTATTAGGATATTGTGAATTTCTTTCTCCTTCAAGTGATTTATTTTCAGCATCAAACAGTAAGAGATTATCAGCTGTATTGGGTTCAGAAACAATAGAAAGTCCAGGTCTACCACTACTCTCTACGGAATCACCATGAAGTGATGCAGTCCAGAGAAGACAATCCTTGACTTCACTATATGTGAAAATGGGAATGAATCATGAGGTGATCCATGAAATCTAACTACAACAAACAAGATAAATACCTCTTTACTGCTTGCTTATCTGTGAGCGATGTAGATTGGACGCTTTGTGAAGTTGCATTACCAAACTTGAAATCCAAAGGATTTCCACCCTGTACAAAAGAGAATAGTAAAGACTTGTCATAATAAGACTCCAAAAGGAAACAGAAAAGGGCTAATAAGCTTTCATACTTTCTCCAAAAACTCCAATTCTCTCCTCCTTTCCTCACGGACATCATACTCCTACCTGTTGAAACAAGCGATTTTCATTACTCAACAGAAACTATTAGGATCAAAAGAAAACTTAGAATATAAAACACATTGCAAACTGCAATATACCTCAGCTCCGCTTGAGCCTTCTCAATCGCTGCTCGGCGCGGAGATGATTTGATACCAATAAAACCACCTCCACTATCGATAACTCCTCCCATGGAGAATCAACCTCGGCATTTACTAGAAGATATCCTGAAACACTTCCATGCATCATCACTCTAGCTATCCCAATTAATTCAAACTCTAAACTTTAAAAAATGGAAATAGTCACAACCCAAGAACATTTTCATTATTTACCGCATTCTGAACAACCATACTGCAGAAAGATTACCTCCAAATCGTAAAGACTAGTACTTAAACAGTTCCCAACAAGTATTTCCACAAAAATTCATAGCAGCACCATATAACAAAAGATTACATAAAGTTGTGAAGCAGATTCCAGAATCAAGAAAGGAAAGACAAGTCACCCGTATTCACCTCAAAATATTAGTAAAGGTAATGCAAAATATTAGTAAGGGTAATGCAAAGAAGCTAAGTTGACACATCAAGAGCTAGAAATAGAAGTAGCCAAACTTGAAATGATCAGCTAAGCTACAACAAACAACAATAATGGCGTCTTCCCCGTCAAGTGAGACAACATTTTGAGATGAATTTTCAAGTTTGCGAGTAGAGAAGCAGCGGAGAAGACTGGAACGTAAGAAATCGACGAGAGATTCTCAAATTAGGAATAATAAGAAAGAGAATTTGAGGAAGAGTTACCTGAAATTGGACGTATGAAAAATTAGGGCGTAAAAAGAAGTTTGGGGAAATCAGAAAATCAAATTAAGTTTCTTCTCTCTCTCTCTCTTAGGGCTGCAACACATTCTCTTTAAAAACACTTTTCGAAAAATCGATAAAGACGATAAACGATTTCTCTTCAGAAAAAAATTCAGAAGGAATTTATGAATTTCATCTCGTGAAATTGCAATTTTTTTTCTTTCAATTTTTGTTTCCCTCTTCACAGGTAATTTTTGTTTGTTGTCGTGTTCTTTTTTTTCTTTTTTTTTCGCTCCTTCTCTCTCTCTCTTCGATGCAACTATGCGACCCCTCTCACTCTCTCGAACGCTCTGACTATTGGCCTGTTTAATTTTGTTAGTGGGCTTTGTGTCCTCTTTTGGACCCCTTAGATATCTATATGCTCTTTTTCTGTATAGATATGGCTCGTACAAATCCATGACGATTTGAGTGCTTCCATGGAAATTAAGCATGCCGGTTCAGTTAGATCTGAATTTTTTGGTTTGGTTAGTTCTAAATGTAAAAAAATTAATAATGTTTTTTGATCAATTTGTCTTCTTTTCCTCTGATCAAAACAGAGAAAGGAAGCCAGACCAAAATATTGCACGATCTAATAACACATATTCAACCAAAACAGTGTTTTAAATGCATTTAAGCAATAGGTGGCACAAAATAATAAGTTTTTTTTAAGGCAAAGAATACTAACTGATGTAAAATATGACTTCAAAAAGAAGAATTGTCTCTCTTTAAATGTGATGAGAAGTGGTCCAAGAGATATCTATGTAAAAAAAAAGAAATGGTCATGTTAGTGGTCCAATGCAGTAAACTTGAGGTCGTAAAAGAGGAGTTTGTGGATACAGTTCACGATGAGAATTAACTAGTGACAGAGATGATGGAGTTATCTTCATACTCATTTCTGCGCTGGTCTTCTCCTAAGACAAAAAATACGTGGGGTCTGATTGGAAAGACAAGAGTGCGGGTTATGATTGATAGTGGTGCGACTCATAACTTCATTTCCTAGAATCGGTCCCCAAATCTCAGCTCACACCAGTATAGAATGATAATCTCACGGTGTTGGTAGGAACTGGCATTACAGTAAGTGGAACCAGATTTTGCAGCAAAAGTGTCCTTGGTGGTTCAGTCATTGGATTTTGACAAATGACTTCATTGTCTTAGAACCAGGCAGTGTTGATGTGATGTTGGGGGTCCAATGGTTGAGAATCTTGGGAATATGTCGAGTGGATTGGGTAAACCAGAAACTCACTTTCACTCATACAGTACAGCTGGTGACATTGAAAAGGATCCATCAATTTAGTCTATGCCGGAGAAGTTAGAGTTGCAGAACACTGACAAATTGCAATCTAAGAAGCTATTAATTCCACCAAGTATAGCGACACTATTAGCACAATAACAACATGTGTTTGCAGAGATTACCCAACTACCATCAGCAAGAGGCTATGAGCATGTTATTAAACTGTTGGAGGGTTCTGGTCCTATATGGGTGAGATCTTATTGGTGTTCCCATGCTCATATGGAAGCAATGGAGAATATGGTAGCTCAAATGTTGAATCTGGCACAATCAGACAAAGCAGAAGCCTATACGCCAGTCCAATATTATTGGTAAAAAAGAAGGATTCATCTTATATGCTTTGTGTGGACTACAGAGCACTCAATAGAGCAACAATACGTGACAAATTTCCTATTCTTGTTATTGATCAGCTGTAGGATAAGCTGAATGGTGCTCAAGTATTCTCTAAAGTGGATTTACGCTCAAGATATCATCAGATCAGGATAAATGAGGAAGATATTGAGAAGACAACATTCAGGACATATGAGGGAATGAACCGTACGGCCTTGTGGAAGTGCTAATGGAGTACAGACCTTTAATGAATGGGTGATTGTAATGGAATATGGGTTGAGCGACCTCCAGATGATTACATGCAATTTGTTCCTATTTGGGTTCAGATTAGCAAGATTCCCGTTAACTTTTACACGGTGGATGCTATCATGGCTCTAGAAGATATCGTTGGGAAAGTCCAGGATGTGGCTTTTGATCCGTTGAAGTCTCAGAGTCAAGATTTTGTTAGGGTTATAAACTACAAAAAAAAACTGGCTAGTGTTACGATATTTTTGGTCACAATATATGAATATTTTGTCACAACAAAATTATTGTGACAAAAATGATAAGAATTATAAAATGTCACAATAAAATGGTCACACATCTACTTTAGTCCCAAAACAAAATTATTGTGACAAAAATGATATGAATTATAAAATATCACAATAAAATGGTCACAAATCTATTTTAGTCTCAAAAACGTCACAAAATTTTGTGATGATTAACTACGGTAACAATTTGTGACACTAATTAAACGTTACAAAAATGACACAATTCGTGATGAACAATAGTTACAAATTTAATATAGCTGTAACAAAGAAATATCACATACTTGTCACATGGTATAAAATTGGGACAAAAAAAATGACACATAAGTATCATAGTTAATGACTAAATTAGAGTCACACAATGGTCACTATATTTTTTAAGTTGTGACACTTTTTTCTATTGAATACGTAACAATTTGTTACGAAACTGATAAAATAAAAAATCTTCGTAATTTAGTGACAAACTATTACCAACTTTTTTAATTAATTGTAATTACTATATATAATTATAAAACAAAAAAAATCTAAAATAAAAAATACTTACTTAGAAATTAAAAGCAAACATCCACAACAAAAGATTTCATCAAAAACAAAGAAAATCGACAAACACAATTTTAAATACAAACTTAACAATACTGAAAATAAATATAAAATAGAATAACTTAATTTCATGGGAAGCAGGATAAATTTGGTTGTGGAGCTGGGAACTAGAAATTTTGACTAACTAAAATCTCAACAATCTTCTCCATAGATTCAAGCATTTTCTGAAAATTCAGATTCTTTTCACGACGTTGTTTCAGCTCTGTTTCCATCTCTTGCAGCCTTTGTGTTAACATATCCGTTTCTTCAAGAGGTTGTGCTGCATTCGAAGAAGCATCAGCAGCTAGTAAATCCTCATTATCCAATGCTCCTAGTCCAAAGATATTGCCTTGTTTAGATGATCCAGTTGCAGCCTAGAAACAAACACCATATACATAAACAAAAAAGGAACAAAATAGTGTACACACATGACCAACCTCACAAAATAAAGTTTATTTACCGATCAGTTTTAAAGTTAAAGCTTTACCTTGACATAAATTTCATTTTTTCACGTTAATCAAGATTTTCAGCTGTCACATTCTCTTCACCAGCAGTTTCAAGATGTCCCAAGCGTTCTTGTATATACATCTCATAAGTTTCTGCAATCAATCGTGCTCGTTGATTGACATAAGTTCCATCGGCCTTCTGGTGTGTTTTCCTCATCACAACAATGAAAGAGAAGTCCTCATTGTTTGCTTCCTGCAAATGGAACATTAAAATAAAGTAAAAGAATACAATAAAAAGTCTGACAATTAAAAACTAACAATTCATTATCAAAATATCTTTCACTCTAGCATAAGAGCGAGAACCCGCTAAGTGGGAATGTGGACCTAAACCATTGCGATCAGACAACCTTGAATCACGGGATTTCTCACTGTTTGTTTTTGTTTTGGTGTTGTCCAATGACCTTGCATAACAGTCCAATAGTCAGATAAGATCCAATCTGGTTTTTCTCTCCCTTCTTTGCATAGCTTATCATTCCTTTAAAACGATACGCAACAAGCTTCTTGAACTCTTTTTTAACTTCATGATTGATGGGAGGAACCCAATTAAATTTTTTATGAAAAAAAATATCAGACATGATGAATACCATAAGAAATCATTTATAAAATATAGCATAACAAATCCTTAAACGGAGAAAACCAGGTTTGTTTATAGAAAGCATGCACTTTTTTTCAATAATACTATGGATCTTGGAAACAACTTTGAAAAACTTTTCTAACAGCAGTTGACACTTGAGGGTGGTGTTTAAACATGTTTAATTGTAATAGATTATTTATTGAGTTATAAATCTGTGAAAATTTACAAACCAAGAAAATTAATGGTATTTAAGAAAGAACCGATACCATTTAGCTCCATTTTGACGAGCAGGATGCATATGTACGATCCACATGTGGTTCTTCCATATCAACACTATAAACACTTGAAAATCACAGAATTAAAGTAATATAAATTTAATAATATAATGAAGATGTTTAAATTTAATAATATAGTAATATAAATTCCATAACAAATACATGAATATCATGAGTGATGGTCTTTCTCTTCCAGATTCAAAGGACTAAAACAAAAAAATTACTCTGAAACCTACTATTATGAAAACTCTTTGTGATCAAATCGTATAGTGAAAATGATATTCACAAAAGCATCAAATACAATGTGTGGTCCAGCATGCCCAGTGGCAACAAAAAGCTTAATGCTGCATATAATGAGGCTAAGGGGACGTAATATTTTCCTATCCTGTTTTTCTAGTGTTTTTAAAGGCACACTTTCTCAAGTATCAAAGGTAAAAAAGTTATAAAAAATACAATCTAAGATAGAGAAAGAAAACCATAACAAATGCAAAATGATCTATTTATAACACAAATATATCCAAAAGCCAAACATCTACACCTCAGAAGCATAAAAAACTTAGAATCATCTCTAGTTATTGTTTTTCCTATTTCAAGATTGGAAAGAGCTAGAGAATAACAATCACAAACTCGAAAAAAAAAAGATAAAATCTCAGTTTTCTACAAATCAGAAACAAACATAGAGATTTCAAAGAAGTGGTGATGATAAGAAGACTCTCAACGTACCCTTCAGAATTGCCCAAGCAACATAACACAACGTTACAATTGCTGAGAGAAACAAGGAAGCTTTGATAATCCAACACATCCACATCGTAAAACTAAGACGATTTCCTTACCAAAAGTAATGAACATAAACTAAAAAATACCAAAAGTAATGAACACAAACTAAAAAAAACTTTTTTGGTGGCTCAACAAGAAATTCAAGAGATAATTAATAGACAAACCAACACATATTCAAAGAAAATTAATATCCAGATTTTGATATTGAAAATTCAATTCGATCGGCACAGTAAAATTAACAACAACAACTCCTTCCGCTATGAATATAGGTGTATCAATAGAGAAAAAGCTCAGGATTAGCTCTAAAATGAAAAACAAATTTGCTTATGTTTATTGGAAAGTGATGAACTATCGTTAATTCTCTGGAAATTGACGAAGTATCTTGGATGTACTAAAGAATCGATCATAAAACCAATCAAGTTTCAGAAACTTATTGTCAAGGTGTAAAACATTTATCGAGTTTGCAAAAAGTCAACCTCTGTGTCAACAGTCAAAAGATTTTTTTCCCATGTATTAAGTGTAAGAATGGTGGAAGATTGTTCAAAGAAGATCTAGTGTCAGGATATTTATATAATAAAGGTTTCATGCTTAACTATTGGGTTTGGACTTCTCATGGAGAAGACTACGATATATTAAACCGTGATTTGGAAGAAGATGCTTTCAGGTCTGAGATTCACACAGAGTTAATGAATTCTTATGTGGCAATGATTTCAGATGCATTTGGTAATGCAGAGTCAGAGTTTGATCAGACTATGGAAGAAGAAGAACTTAACTCTAAAGCAAAAATGTTTTATGCTATTTTAGATGCTGCAAAACAACCAATTTATGATGGATGTAAAGAAGGTTTTTTGAAACTCTCTTTAGCAGCTCGGCTTATGAATTTGAAGACGGATTACAATATGTCTCATAATTGTATGGATTTGATTGCCCAAATAATGCAAGAATATTTGCCAGAAGGTAACAACTCACCAAAGACATACTATGATATCAAGAAGCTTATGCAGTCTTTGGGTTTACCGTATCAAAAGATTGACATTTGTCAAGATAATTGCATGATATTTGGAAAGATGCTGAAAAGGAAGAAAGTTGTTTGTTTTGTAAAAAAAGATAGATTTCGTCGTTCTCAAAAAATTGGACAGAAAAACATTGCATACCACCAAATGTTTTATTTACCAGTAGCCGATAGATTGAAGAAATTATATCAGTCTAGTAATACTGCAAAAAATATGAGATGGCATGCAGAACACTTAGTGAGTGATGGACAAATGTGTCATCTATTAGAAAGAGAAGCATGGAAACATTTACAAAATGTATTTCCTGATTTTGCAACTAAATCAAGAAATCTTTACATTGTATTATGTACAGACGACTTTAATCAATTTGGTATGTCATGACATAATTTTTCATTATGGCATGTTATCTTGATTCCATATAATCTGCCACCTGAGATATGCATGAAACAAGAATTTATGTTTCTAACAATTCTAGTCCCAGGTCTAAATCATCCCAAGAGAAGTCTAGATATTTTTCTTCAACCATTGATAAAGGAGCTGAAAGATTTGTGGTTTAATGGTGTTGAAGCATATGATATTTCTACTAAGAAAAACTTTCTTTTAAGAGCAATACTCATGTGGACAGTAAGCGACTTCCCCGCGTATGGTGTGCTTTCGGAGTGGGCAACTCATGGTCGGTTGGCATGTCCTTATTGTTTGGATCACACCAATGCATTTCAGTTGAAGAATGTAGAAAAACAAGTTAGTTTGATTGTCATCGGTGTTTTCTACCAGAAGATCATAGCTATCGGTGGAATAAGAAAAATTTCAAAAAAAAGAAGGGTTGTGAATGATAGTCCTCCTGCGATACTAACAGGCGAGCTGCTCTTGAAGCAAGTATATGGTTTACAAAAAACAGTTCAATGTGGGAGAAACCATGGAAAGTTACAAGGATATGGTAGCAGTCAAACTGGCATAAACAGAGCATTTTTTGGGAGCTGCCTTATTGGAAGGATCATAAACTTCGACATAATCTTGATGTGATGCACATCAATTTTTTTTTTCGATAATATCATCAACACTTTGCTGAATGTGAAGAGGAAAACAAAAGATAACATCAAATCGCGATTTGATTTCCAAGAACATTGTAATCGCAAAGAGTTACCTGTAACGGCTGATGGAAATGCATTAATCCCAAATTTGTAGACTACAAGATGATGCCAAATCAGTTTTTCTACAATGGCTCGAAAAAGATGATAAATTCTATGATGGATATTCATCAAGTTTATCTAATTGTGTTGATCTCGCGGGAGGAAAGTTAACCGGAATGAAAAGTAATGACTGTCATGTTTTAATGCAACGACTACTTCTGGTTGCATTTGCTGAGCTTATCGATAAATTTGTATATGATGCGCTATCTAGTAAGTATTCAACGTTCATTCAATTTATATTACTTTGAGTTTTTATATTTTCTTTAAGTAAAAATCAACTTCTAGATTTTTTTATCCATATTAAAGATCTATTTCTGCTACTCATTTTTTATGTTCTTAGTTTGAGATAGATAATTTTCTTAAATAATCAATTTTTTAGTGTAAACTTGAATTAATTAGAAAAACTATCAAGTTTGTGTGGTTTCTTTTTGGAATATATAGTTTATAATAAGTCTGATTTTGTTTTCCATGTGTTAGCTTTTGGAATATTTAGTGTATAATATGTTCGATTTTATGATATGTTATGATGTTGCATAAGAATATTTGTCTGGTTCTGTGTAACCTATAGAAAGTATTCTCTCCTTCGTTTTTTGATGTCATGGAGCATTTGTCAGTTCACTTGCCACATGAGGCTAGTCTTGGAGGACCTGTGCAACTTAGATGGATGTATCCTTTTAAACGATACATGAATCCTCTAAAAAAATGAAAAATAAAAAAGCTCAATTGTTGAACAATACATCAATGAAAAAACTTTTACTTTTTGAAGTTATTACTTTGAGCCATACATCAATATAAAAAAAACCAAGAAGGAGATCGACACTATGTTGGAGGTAATCATGAAGATACCCATGATGAAATTCCAGATATATTTTGTCAATCAGGGAGGGGCAGTGATAAAGAAAAAGAGACATGGCTCCAAAAGACAGATCACCACATTGCACATACTTATGACCATTTGAAAGGTACGCAAAATTAATATGCATATACTTTAATTTCTATTTTGATATGGTGAATATAAAATAGCAAATTTACTGTTCATGAGTTTTATATATAGGTTATTTGACGAGAGTATGATTGCAGCTAATCTCGGGATAAGCGAAAACAATCTAACTGAGATTAGAGAAAAATAATAGTTAAGCTGGTTATAAAAACATGTAAGATTTATTTTTGTTTTAAAAATAATCATTAAATAAATCTTTAAACATATATTATAATATATGTGTATATATGAAATTTTTAAAACAGGTGTAAGATACATGAAAAGATAATTCATATCCAAAGTGGTTGCTGACTCTCGTTCATGGTCCAATCTTCAGATTATTTGTTGGTCAATGTAGTTTTGTCGTAGATATTCATATTCAAAGTGGTTGCTAACTATTGTTCATGGTCCAATGCTTCAGGTTACTTGTTGGCCAATGTATTTTTATCGTGGATATGTTTTTCAGGTTACTCCATTCGAATGCCAATTATGTAGTTTGTGTCAAAGGTACAACATCTTCTGGCTCAAGTGAAGAACCTGCTTTCTATGGATTATTGAGAGAGATTTTGGAGCTTCATTATCCCGGAACAGTTGATCTTAAACTTGTGGTTTTTAAATGTGATTGGTATGATTCAACCATTGGGAAAGGTACAAGAATAAACAAGTCACGGATTATTGATATTAATGCTAAAGGGCACTACAAAAAATACAATCCGTTTGTTTTAGCGTCACAAGCAGATCAAGTATGATATCTTCCATATCCACAAATGACTCAACCGAAAAACATCAACACTTGATACAACCGAGGAAAAAAATATTGGTCAGCCAATGAATTTCACAGCAATGCAACATGAAAATGATGATTATGTTGTTCAAGCTGATTCAGTACACGTCGAGGCATTAACATATCTACATGGCCAAGCAGAAGATCTTGATGATCCGGAAGTAGTAGAAGAAATTGGATCAGATGCTGAAGATAGAAATTCTGATATAGAATTATCTAGTGACGAATCTGAATAATATTTTTTACACTTTAGTATGTCATTTATACTCTTTTCCAGTTATTAAGTATTTTTGGGATTTTTTTCTTAAAATTCAACCTATTTTTTAAAAGTTAAGTCATTCATAGTCACTTATACTTTAATCTTTATTACAAAGTTATAACAACTATGTCACAATCTATGACTAAATGCAAGACTCACTTAGACAGTGACTAATTGTGACGATATATTTATCAAATATAAGTAACTGTGAATGACTTAAATTTTGTCACAAAAATCGTATAATTTAGTTACTCAATTTGGTCATAAATTTGTAACGATATTTGTTACTATATATTATGTAACATTTATGTCACAATTAGTGATAAAAGTTTATTACTTTTAATTGTGTTACAATATTATAACGAAATTGTGACACTTTTATGACTAAATATTTTCGTCACGATTTCGTATGCAAATCGTCACAATATTGTAACAAAGCAGTTAATCACAATTTTTGGTAACAATATCAATTTTTATTGTAGTTGAAGGTGCTCTTCGATGTCTCAAAACCCCTGAGAATGTCCAAAGCAGTTAACTTACCTGATGGCTCGCAAACTGTGGTTCACTATCACTATGAGAAAACTAAGAAGCGTTGCTTCTCCTGCCAAAGACTTAACCATGAGCAGAGTTTATGTCTGGGTTGAGGCAAGGAAAGACAAGTCTGGGTTGGTTCTTCTCCTTCTGCTTCCATTATCCAGGAAGATAATACCCTATTTGGAATGCTTGAAGAATCCCAGTTTGGGCTTAATCCGTTAACAGGTAGGCCAAAGATTGCCAAAGAGGTCTTAGATAAGATGCGCAATTACCTACTAGTCGCGAATGGTGATGATATCAGAATCAGAAAGGAGCATGTCAAGAGCTCAGTTCATGAAGTGGAAAAATATCTAATAGCTTAAAGATCTATCCTCCGGTTGGATCATCTATCGGTTATCACTCTTGATCTCAATAAAGGCAAAAGAATAATTTTTGATTATTTTCCTGACAAAAGAGCTCCTGAGCTTGAGGATAATGTTGGGTTGGATAAGTTATGTGGAGGGGGGAGGGGCGATAAAGGCTGGTCAAGCTAGAAGTTGGGGTCATGATCCGCAACTTCGGTTGGTGGAGAGTGATGGAGCCAATTTTTTTGATGACTGCTTATCCTTATGTGTAATGTTCAACGGTTTTTAGTGCTGGTTTCTTGGAACCTTGTACTTCCTGAACTTTCATGAAAATCAAATCCTCTAGAATGAGGCCTTTCAAATCGATAAGGAAGCAAAGGTGGAATTTTGTGTCCTGTTTGGATACTGAGCAGGGCTTTCTAAAATGTAAAGAAGCAAAAGGAAGTCGTAAGAGAAAGCTGGTGTCTCAAGAAGAGGATCTTGCGGTTCCTTCAAAGTTTAAAATCCTAAAGGCGGTCCCAATGGAGGAACTGTCCACCCAGCAATGAGCATTCTGAGTTGAAATTGTCAGGGATTAGAGCGGCCTCGTGATCTGACAATTCAACGTCTTAGGAAAATGTGTAAGCAACTTTTTCTTGAGATTATGTTTTTGATGGAAACGAAAAATTGGCGGAATGTGTTGGTAGACTTACAATAGTTAGGTTACGACTGAGTGTTTACGGTAAACTCGATTGGTTTGAATGGGGGTTTTGTTGTTTTTTGGAAGAAGAATATTAAGATGGACGGTAAGTATGCAAATAAGAATTTGGTAGATTTCCTTGTACAGTATGGTGAAGTCTCTTTTTTGTGTCATGTATATGGGAAGCCCGCTAATGGTGAAAGAAATGTTGTTTGGGAAATGTTCAGCATAATTGGTATCAACTGGAATGTTAGTTGGTGTTTGATTGGTGATTTTAATGAAATCTTAAATAATGATAAAAAAAATGGTGGTCCAAGAGGGAGGGATGATATCAGTTAGAGTGGTTTTGTTCTCCATTAAAGCTTTTAGTGCTCATGGTCGTGATGGGCTGATTGACCTATTTTTTTCAACAATTCTGGAATGTCATTGGTACTCAAGTTACTCGAGAAGTTCAACGCTTTTTTTGTCGATGGTTTCTTCTCCAAGAAATAAAATCTTACTCACCTCTGTCTATTGCCAAAAGTTGAATGCCCGGAACTCATGGTTGACCTTCGGCCTATCAGCCTTTGTTATGTCTTTCATAAAATAATTTTATAAATCTTGGTTAAAAGGCTCCAACCTCTTTTGCCCAGCATGGTGTCGGTCAATTAGTCCGCATTTGTAGCTGAAAAACACATCTCGGATGATATAAACATGGCCCACAAAGCTGTTCATGCTTTGCATACCCATCCTCAGATTGCTATGGATCATATCGCTGTGAAAACTGACATGTCCAAAACCTATGATCCGGTTGAGTGGAGTTATTTGCGCTGTCTCTTGCTGGCATTGGGTTTTCATGTCAAGTGGGTTAACTGGATCATGTTTCGTGTCTCCTCAGCCTCTTTTTAGGATGAATTTTTAGCAAATAGGAATTAGGCAGGGTGAACCGCTTTCCTCTTTTCTCTTTGTGCTATGTACTGAAGGTCTAACACATCTCTTGAACAAAGCGGAAATGGAAGAAAAGTTAAATGGAATCATATTCTATGCAGAAAGTCCAGCCATTAATCACCTCTTATTTGCTGATAAAAATTATTTCTTTGTAAATCAGAAGGAAATCAAAGTGTGATTCTGCAGGAGATTCTTAAAGCTTATGGACATGCTACTGATCAATCGGTTAACCTTCTTAATTCCTCAGTTACTTTTGGTGCTTTTGTTCCTGATGTTCTCAAACATCAAATAAAGCAGTCTTTAGGGATCGTTACTGAAGGTGGGACGAGTAAGTATTTGAGGTTGCCCGACTGCTTTATTGATTATAAGATTAAGTTGTTGGGATATATTAAGGGTCGTATGAAGTCTCGCCCTTCTAGCTGGTATATGTGTCCCTTGTCCCAGGGTGGTATGTCTTGTTTTAAATTGCCAAAGTGTATTTGTTATAATTTATCTAGTGTCACGGTTGATTTCTGGTGGAGTTCTAGTGACCATCACCGCAAGGTTCATTGTTTAGCATGGGACAAGCTGTGTCTTCCAAAATATCTTGGGGTTATGGACTTTAGAAGTATTAAAGATTTCAACCTAGTCTTGCTAGCTAAACAAGCGTGGAAGCTTCTCCAAGATCCTAACTGTCTTCATTCTCGATTCCAAAAGAGGAGGTTCTTCCCCCATTCTGACTTCCTCTCTTCTGTGATTGGTAAGAGACCCTATTTTGCATTGACAAGCCTTTTTTTTGGAAGATTGTTACTTCAGAAAGGCATTGCGAAAAGAGTTAGCAGTGGCAGAACAATCAATGTGTGGACTGATAGATGGCTGATGGACGACGAACTCAGAGCTCCTTGAATTAAGATCTATTGTTTTGGTGCAAACTTGAAGGTGTCCAATTGATTGACTTCCAAAACAGAATGTAGGATGTGAATGTTCTTACTGAGATTTTTGTTCCGGATGATATAGCTATCTTACACAAGAACCAACCGGTTGTATCCAAAGATAATTTTTGGAGCTAGAGATTCAATAAGAGTGGTCAATATTCTCTCAAGCCAGGTTATTGGCTGGCCAATCAAACATCTTATAAGAAAAAATTAGTTGAGGCTGAAGCTCTCCCCTCGGTGAATGGTTTAAAGGAGTAGATTTGGAAAGTGATGTGTCCTTTTAAACTCAAAATCTTCCTATGGAAAACTTTAAGCGGTGCCTTACCCGTTGCTGACTTGTTAATCTCAAGAGGGATGGCTCTGGATGATTGGTGTCAAGTGTGTGGGTTGGATGGTGAATCCATCAACCATATTTTGTGTGGCAAAGCAAGTTTAGGCGCTGTCAAACAGTCTTCATCCTCAATATGGTTTCCATCCTTCTTCTATTTTGTGAATGTTCAGTATCTCTTGAGTTTGGATCAGAACAGTAGATCTCTTCTTCTTGTTAGAAGAATTTGGTCATGGCTTGCTTGGTTTTTGTTGAAAAAGAGAAACACCTTTTTCTTTGAAGCTAAGAGGTTTTCTCCTTATGATACGATTTTCAAAGTGCAAGCAGAAGTCTGTCAATGGTTTCTAGCTCAAGAAATTAATAAGGAATCAGAAACTATGGAGCTAGGTGTGGTTGAGAAAGAGAGCTGTCGATGGATTCCTCCTCCTCCGTGTTAGATAATATGTAACATAGGGATGTCATGGCGTAAAAAGAAAGAAATGGTGGGTGCATCGTGGGTTTTGAGAGATGAAATCGGGGTAGTCCTCATGAATAGTAGGAGAGCTTTCGTTGGTGTTAATTCTTGGATGAAGCTAAATTTACAGTGTTCAGTTGGGCTATTTTGAGCAGAGGTTTCCACAAGGTGAAGAATATTGTTTTTGCGTCAGAGATGGCTGATTTGACTGGTGCGGTTACGAGACCTGCGGCATGACCATCCTTCCGATATCAGGCTTCCGAATTAACAGAAAGTTTTAAAATATTTTTGGATTGGAAGCTTGTTCTTGAGCCAAGGTTGGCTAATAGAGGAGTTACTTTCATTGTGCAAAGTGTGACAAGATTGAATTTTCTTCAATCGTATGTTGCTGGTAGAGCTCCTAATTGGCTTTCACAGTTTTTTGCAGATGAAAGTGGATGTCGCTTTGGTTTTTTGGCAAACTTCCATGTGTATATAGTTTTTTTGGTGGGCTGTGTGAGTTTGTTTTGTGATGGGGCAGTTGGTTTGCTTTCAGTCTTATGGTTTGTAAATCCTATTGGATTACACATTTCGTTAATATATATCAATTAGATGACAAAAAAATAAAATTAATATGTATATTTAAATATTAATATTATAAAGTATATATACTTTTTTATCTCAAATCTAAAATATAAATATTATTAAAATATATTTTATTTCAAAATTAATAAATAAATAATTATTTATGGTAATTATAAATTTTTAAATAAATAATGGTATTATTACATTTTTAACTTTATCTAATAAAACTTTTAATTTTCAAAAAATTGAAAATATATATTGGTATTCAAATTATGAAAAAAATAGATTATTAACCAAGTATTTCCCACACCAACATCTTTTGGGCACATCCATAATTCTTCTTTTTGCTCGACCAGTTGATGTTCCAGCTGAAACTCCAGAATCTTTATTCATAATCAGTATCGCTTTTGATTTTGGGGTAAGAATTAGGCAACTGAATTTTGTAGGGTTCGTTGGTTTTTGAAAACCGATTTGGGGATTCTCATACTTTAACAGAGTTTAAAATACGAATTTACAGTTCGGATTTGAGATCGGTCGGGTTTTTAATTTGGTCATAGTTGATATAAGTGGTTTCGTATCCGGTTTAGGTCGCAAACCATTAAAATCAATAACTATGTGGAAATTTGTTTTGAACTTTTAACTTATGAAAATATAAGTGTTTAATTTTATATTTATAGGGATATAAGACAATGTCATAATTTCTTCTTTATATGTTGTTATACGATATTTCTGAAAAAAAAATATGTCTTCTGTTCAATTTGTTGTGGTCATTTATATCGTTGACCAGATAACAAAAAATAATAAAAAAATAAAAAAATAAAAAAGAAGGGAATTTCCGCGGCTTCTCGACTCTTCCATAATTCATTCCAAGAAGCTTTGTTCCGCAATTGCCACTACTTTCTTCATTCTATAAAATCCATCACATCTTCCCCATTCTCCTTCGTCATCGTCATCTTCTCACCGATTCCAAATTCTCTTCTTCAGGTAAAAAAATTTCTTTAACTTTTTTTAATATATTCGTTCTCTGTTATCATTGTTTTCCTTATCATGCTTATAGATCTAAATCCCCATGGTGAATTGATTGCTTTTTTCTTCTTCCTGTGGTGTATTTTTTTTCTTCTTGTTGTGTGTTTCCAGGGAAATCTCTGTCTTTTCTGGTCTGTCTCTGAGTCTCTGTTCATCGACTATGGCTCATATCCTTTCTGGATCTGTTTCATATTTTATCCCTTTACCTTTTTCTTTGATAGTTTTAATTTAATGGGTCGAACGAAGAAAGTTAGGTTTTTTTTTGTTTTCGTGATATTTGTTTGGCTTTAATTGAAGCTAACGCGGAAACCAGAGAGAGCGTGATCGTGAAAGAGCTCAAGCAAGAGGTAATCACAAGCCTAAGCAACCTAAGAACGATGGATTAACCCCTGAACAACGACGCGAAAGGTAACACATAAATCTCTAATCTTTCGCAAGTGTTGTAATCTTCGATTAGCCTTAGAGGAGAGAACAAATGGATTAGGTTATTGAAACGATAAACACTTCTAAACAAAATAGGTCTGCAGGAACTTGTTGGGGCTGTTTCTTGTTCATAATTTCTGTCTTAAAACTTTCAGATTAATTAGTTAGATTTTAGTGTATTGTTGGGGATGTGTTATCAGATTAACCATAGTTTTATCGGCTTAGTGTAATTTGTTCCATTTGGATGAGCGTAAGAGAAGAACAAATGGAATAGGTTATGGAATCAATAAACCTTATATGAACAGAAGTCAAATCCTCGAGAAAGGTTTATTGATAACTTGGTTTGTTTCTGATTAATAATTTCACATTTTGGAATAAGGTTTTGTTTCTTATTGTTAATTTGGGATGTTGGATCGAATTTATCACTTTTCTGTTTGAGTAATGTTGATAGATAGGTTGAAGGATTGTTTGTTGTTTTCTTATGGTGTAGAGACGCGAGAGCATTGCAAGAGAAGGCAGCCAGAAAGGCAGGACAGTCAATGGGAGGAGGGAACCATGACCATTTCCTTGGTGTTGGAGGTAAAATCAAGAAATAAGAGGAATTAATGTCGATAATAGATTAGGGGGTTTGGGACATTGGACGTTGATATTAGTTGTTGGTTTGATTATCTGAGTCAATTCGAAATCGCGATGGGAGGAAATCGACGGCTATTGTCATTTTAAGAGTTGTGTTGAAGTCTTGAAAGTGTTGAGTGTCGTGTAATTCTTATCTTTGCATATGACGTTGGCTAATGAAGTTTTCTTACACGGTGTGTTTCGAATGGAATGTGTTCTTCTACCTTCGCTCTTATGTTTCTGAGTTTCCTGGCATTTGGTTTTGCAATTGGATTCTTTTTTTTTGAACTTGCTTAGTATATTAAATCAAGTTTAAGTGGTTAGAAGTTACACAATTGAGTTAGTTCTTCCGAATTGGTCTAACTTACATGGGAAAAGATATTAATTTTTGCATGGGCACTTTTAGCCAGTACCGAATTAGATTCTTTTTTGTGCTGGTTGTATGCGTTTTCCTGGTTTACCGATGTGTTGTTTTTGGTATGTGGCGAGGAAGTCCAATTTTGTTATTCAGAATTGACACTAAAGTATTTAATAAGTATTATGAAGGTGTAAGTCTTCTTTATTAACAATGTCAAGTGTAAAATATCTTACGTAATTTGATCTATATATATATGTATAATCTAATGGATGATGCCATAAGATATATCCTATCAAGCCAAGTTAGTGAAATGATTACGAGTGAGCATACGTAAATCTGGCATTAGAGTGATGGCTGATTAGGCTTTGGTTTTTACTTTCCTAGAAAGTACTATGCCAAGTACAATGTTAGTGATGCTTCAACAACACGGTTTTGAATGGAGAAACAGTTTAAAAAAAGAAAAAAAATAATTTACAGTGGACACAGTTTCAGATATTTTGTATAGAGAAACTTCGGGAGTATAGATTTGATGGAATAGTGGGCGAGCTTAGAATAGCTGCTTGTCTTCTCCCGGACGAGGTACGACTTCTTGTACGATCTTTGCGATGTCTGCCTAACGAGGTTATCAAAGGTCTTTGGAAGATAAATTTCGATTTCAAGTTAAGCGTATTCAAACGAAAATATAATTTTCGAAAAAATATAAATGGGTTGTGTGAGGTGTTTCGTCCAAGCATTGTGATTCATTTGTGTGTTATATTTTAGTGAGCATTCATATGTGACAACCTTTTAAGAGGAGTAGGTTGGAGCACTTCCTTCGGTGTTATAGCACATGTACCAACCATTATCTTGGATAGGCATAGATCGGACATTCTTTAGAATACCTGGATACGTTGAATTTTACAAATTATTATCCAAATCTAAATCCGTCAATATTTACGGTTCCAAATCTGATACAAATCTGTCTAAAATAGTTAAAAGTTATTAAAATAATTAGATTAAGTAAGATATTAATTATAAAATACTAAATATTCAATTTTTGGGATATTAAAGTATTTTTGTATAATATAAATATATATAAATATTTTTAAAATATATATAAAAACAATCTGGTTTCGTAATATTTAAAATTTAATTATTTGGATATTAATCTAGAAATTTTGGATATTGTATTTTTTTAGACCGAATTACAGATCAGATAACGAATGTCATATATTTTATCTAATTTTACTCTTTTTTTCTGATAGCTTTGCCAGGATTCTCTCTTGTCTTATTTTTTTTTCTATTTATAAAAGAGATCTTCATCGACGATTTGATTTATGATTTAGTTTTTTTAGTTCTGTCTTTTTCTATCTCTCATATTAACTAAGGTTGATAGCCAGTTATGTGTTTATGGTGGGATTCTTTTATGCTTAAGCTTGTGAAGTTTCCGGTGGTCTTGCGGGGCAGTGGATTTCTCAATGTCAATTTTTGTGCATTGCCTTCATCTTACAAGGTAGGTTCCATAAGTGAGATCATTCAGTCACGTGTCTTTACATAATTTTGCCCAACAATAAAGATTGCACAAGTCACCTAAGAATGAATCTAGATCATTTCAATATTACGTTTGAGGAAAGAGACCAACTCTAGAAAATCTAGATCTCATTGAGAAAACCATTTCATTATTGGGATGCGAACCATTCTATAGAATTGATACTGTGGCCTTAAGATGTGTATGTCAAGGAAATAGATTATAACTTTTAAATATATTTATTTTTTCAGAAAATATAATGATGTTTTATTACATGATATTATTTAAAGTATTTAACAGTTAGGAGTGAAAGTTATTGTTTAGAGAACTGTTAAATGTTATCGATGTACAGACTGGTGTGTTTGGAATGATCAACTTGAATATTTCGATCGTAGCTTTTGTGAGAGAGTTATCTTCAATCCAGAAGGCATAACTTTTCAATGATATCGGTGATTTGGTATGCAAAACTCCAAAGCCTGTCTTCTACTTTGATTTCTGTTGGAAAACAACTTTTTGTGTTAGTAGAGACATTTTGTCGTTAGAAAGGAATTAGTTAAGTGATTGGTAATTGATGGTTATTTCCAATTTTCTTGAATTTTTTTATGTAGTAGGTATAACCACAAAGGAGGTTTTGAGGATCAAAAGTGTATTAAGATGTTTTTATTAAAACGGAAGAAGAATGACATATTATAAAGAAAGAGGAAGCTTTTATTAGAACACTCAAAAGATTACAATTTCAAGAGGGAATTTTTAGATTCAACTTATTTAACTTACTTGGTTTGACCATGACTTTTTGCAATTCGTGGTATTTATAGTAAAATACTTTTTAGAAATTTTACATCTTATTCAACATATCATAATAACCATATTTGACATTATTTACTCTACAGACATTTTCAACACTTATAACAATGTTTACCATATTTTTCAATATCCTTAATTATTATTTATTCTCTTTGTCTCCTAAAAAAGAGGTTGATCTCTTCTTATACGTTGTTAAGGTTCTTGTCGTCTTCGCTTTCAGAAAACATTTCTATTATAGATTTTATGTCCTGGGATATATCTTTTGATTTTGTACTTCCTTTCATCAGCTCTGTATATTGGATGGTCAGGATGAGACTCTGTCTATGCATACTGTTCCTGGAAGCTTGTCGATATCTGTCTTATTTCTTTGGCAAAGTGTGACGGGTAGATATCTCAGTTGTGTCAATGCGATGTATGCGGAAAAAAAGCCAGCAGTCGACTTTGGATTTTTTTGTATAATTTAATGTTGCCATACCGCTTGTCCTTTGATACCGCTTGTCCTTTGGTAGAAATTACTTCCGTCAAATGGCTTTTCATTGTAACTTGTCTGGTCAGTGTTTCATATATCTTATAGAGAATGAGTCCATCTTTTTTGGTTTTTTTTGTATCATCTTGAATGTGAGAAGAATAGTTAATTCTCTCTGTGTTCGGATATTTTATTGACACTATGACATATATGACATATCGTCGAATAATATGAGCCACTTGTACAGTAACTTGTATTGGAGCTTTCTTCCCGTGATGATGCATTTTGCCAATTTTTGTAGTAGCATGCATTTGTCAAAAAACACTCCCAATGGTGAGCAGGTCTTCTAGGTACCAAAATAAGAGATATGCTTTCCTTGGAAATTTACTATAGTGAGCTGGGTTTGCATTTATGGTAATTCAGATGGTAAGGTAGCCCAAAAAGTGGACCTTGATCCAGACGATATTTATGGATGTACAGCTAGAAAAATCCAAATAAATAAGACAGCGGTGGCTTTTGGATTCTTTTGTATAATTTAATGTTGCCATCCCACTTGTCTTTTGGTAGAAATTACCTCCGTCAAATGTGTTATCATTGTAACTTATCTGGACACGTGCTTCATATCTCTTATAGAGAATGCGTCCATCCTTTTTTGGTTTTTTTAGGTGATCATCTTGAATGTGACAAGAATAGTTAATCCTCTATGTGCTCGGATATTTTATTGTCACTATGACATATTGTGGAATAATGTGAGCCACTTGTACAGTAATTTGTAGTGGAGCTTTCTCCCTGTCATGATGCATTTTGCCGAATACTGTAGTAGCATGCATTTATCGAAAAACACTCCCAATGCTGAGCAAGTCTTCTAGATACATGTCTACAAGGTATGATAACACCGATAGAAAGATCTTTAATTAGAATTTGCAAATAAATTTACAAACAAAATTTTAGAAAAAAAACTCAATGACAAAGGTTTTTTAGAAGCCCTAATTTATGTATTAGTTGTATGTCCTGATATAAATAGGATAGCCAAACAATTATATAGTTTTATAAAAGAAAATCAGGCTCCTTAGAAAAAAAAGACCATATGTTCAAAAAAATTTAAAATAGGTCATAGAAAGTGTATTAAGATAGATGTTGAAGACTTTGTCACAAAACAGATTTTTGTGCAATGGCAAGCAATTTTAGACATTTTTATCCTAAGCAATTGGAATAAAATATATTAAAGGAAATTTAATATTTATCATCGACTTCTTGACATGAGAATGTTTCCGAAATACATACAATACCTTCAAAGAATTTTGATAAAGGCAAATGGATATTCTTAGAACCAATCTAAGGAGAAAAAAAAACTGAACTTACAAACTGATCTCATTTGAAAAAAATAAAATTATAAAACATTCTAAAGTCTCTTCAATATCCATTAAAGAATAGGGATTAAAGCTTACAGTTATGAAAAGCTATTAAGTTTTTCAAAGCAAGAGAAGGGTGATTATTCTAGAAATCTCATTTAAATTTATCTTAAAATTTAATAAGGTCACTTAAATAATAACTTTAAAATAATATCTGACTCTAAAATTGTTTTATAACCTTAAAATTATTCACAAATTATTCCGAAAGAGCTTTCACAAAGCTATCCTTCTAAGAACTAAAAAAATTATATTTATCAAAACATTAAATATGTTAAGAAAAAGTTTTTAGTGAACAATGAGTCGTCTTAACGATCAAAAAATATTTTTGTAAAAGTACATTTTTAAACCACATAATACGTATTAATTTATGTTTTCAAAGTAATATAGAATTAACAGAGTCATTATCCGTCAAACACTTCTATCTCAATAAAGACCACATTGATGCTACTTACTCCACCTTTAAAATCTATAAAATCATTAGTCCGGAAGATTGGGAAGATGGTCATAATTAATAATAATTTAGATATCCTTGAAAAGTTTGAAAAGTTTCATTTTTTCTACGTCTTTTCAATAATGAGACTATTGTCAAGCTTGGTATAGTTCATTCTTGATACAATCTCTAAAACACAAACATATGTGGCTGATATTTTTTGATGCTGCTTGTGGTCTATCTAAATCTCCTATTTGTTCATGCCATAGTGGAAATACTTTGGTTTCGTCACTGAAATTTTCAAATCAAATATCCAAAAATCATTCCAAATTCTTAAAACTAACTTATTTACATTCCAAAAGGAAAATAAGTCTCTTCCATTAGCCTCTTCCACTCAAAATTCTTTTTTTAGATCTTTTCCTAGACACTATAATCTTCACCATATACAACTTATGTTATCTTGTAAAAATTCACAATCAAATGGTGATGTAAATACAACCCCCCCCCCCCACACACAAACTTTTATCCACTAAATATCATATATTGGATAAAATCCACTAAATATCATAAATTGGATAAAATCCACTAAATATCATAAATTGGATAAAATATTAAAATTCATAATCATTCACAACAAAAAAAATATCGACTTGCTCAAATGCACCAAACACCATGAACAATATTTTCTTGCTCCAAAGATAGAAAATATTGTTAATATAGGCATGTGCAGAATCAGAAGAAGAAATTAAGGAGCTCATCTTACAATTTCTATCTTCGGCATCAGATCAATTATTTCAGACTTTGGGAAGTGAAACAAAGTCTAATCTCGTAAAGATTGATAAAGAAATAATCAGTAGTAGTGGAGTATGATTTTTCTACACAAAAATACAAATCTCGGCAAAAACATTGTTACGAATCTTTTGAATACGGTTACATTGTTACAAAATTTTGCACACTAGCTACAGTTGTATTAGCCGAAAAAACCACACAATGAAAAATGCATGCTATTTTTTGTAGCCATGAATACCAAGATCAACTTGGTGGAAAAAAATTTCACAAGTCAAAATTATTGTAGATAGTTTTTTATTCCAGCTAAAACACCATATTATTAAGTTATTAGAACAAGACTTCTCCCTTGGTAAAACCAATCCAGAACCAATGAAATTACATGTGAGAAAGAAAAACATTATTTTCTTGCATATTTCGCAAGGCAACCCGCACGAGTATTATGTTTATGGAAGATATGCTTAATGCTGAAATTAATAAAAGACATTTTAAGACTCCTAAATCCTTCTAGTAATGTTGTAAAAGTTGGCCAATCCTATGGTTTCTCAAGCATGGCAATAAGACATGTGCAATATGTAGCGAATAGAACAAATGTTATCCACATCATGGAGACATATCTCATCGTCCATAGTAGAGACTCTACCTCGGCATGTAAGGGAGATAAACATCTTTGAGACTCTTCCAATTCTAAATGAACAAACCAGTCACCACACGTCACAGTCCATCCATGTCTGCTAAGTGGCTCCAAAGCATGCTAAGACCCTTCTATAAAACACAAGGGGATAGTTACAGGTAGAGTGACAGGGTTACGGGACTCCCTAACCGGTCCCACATCCTACATCTGTGTGTTAGCCTTTCTCCACACGTCTTCTTCGAGTCTCGTCCTCTCGAAAGTCTCGCATGGAGGTTCACTTGCATTTTTATAAAAATTATTATTTCTCGCTTTCTAAATATACCACATAATCCATCAAAACACTTGTGATCTTTCCTCTCCCAAAACATATTATTTTTCCCTCCAAAAAAGATACTCGAGATTGTTGTATAAAGACGGCGAAGAAAAAATATGTGGGGCCGAGGGTAAAAGCGAGAGGGCCCATATTTGTCGAGCGGACGGGCGTTCGAAAATTGCATGGTTTATAACTTCCACCTCCACACCACATCTCAGGCATACATGGTCTATGCCAATATGCGATAGGATAAATTATAGCACACAGCCAAGCAGCCTAATAACATTGCCACACAAAATGTTGAAATTTTTCATGTGGTTTTTAACTTCTAAACTTGTGCTTTTTGTACCGTTGTACTAGGCTCCTAAAGAGAACGGTCACAAGAACAACGAGAGAGAGCTCTCGCGGCCCAATATCCGGATTGTACTGAGTAATTTCAAGATTAGGTGTGGATCCAGCTATAGTTATCCCTCGAGCTTGAGCTACTTGGATGAATCCACAAAATAAGGGTAATGTCTTCCGGTGGAAACATTTCCCGAAGACGGTGCATTTTCTATTGTTTAGTCTCAAAATCAATGAGAAATTAGCATATATAAGGGGTTCTTTCTCGGCATTTAACCACCTCAGGGCACGTGCAAATAACTCGGGAATCCATGGTTCACTCTAGCCTCTCATGCCAAAGCCGGAGCCTATTGTCTTCCTAATGCTTTAAATTAATAGGAGTGGGGCTACCATCAAGCTTCTCCAACCATAAGAGGGACACTTGAACCTCTAAAGGGTTAGACTATTTAAAGTATCTTTCTTTTAAGACTCTGCTCAAGAGCAAGACCGGAAATCTAAGGAGTCTCCATAACTACTTCGCAAGGAGAGCAATATTGAATTTTTCCAGGGTCCTACACCCAAGCCCTCCATCCGCGAGTTGGGAACAAAGTTTACCCCATGCAACATAGTGAATACCTCTGCTATTCGGCTTGGAACTTCACCAGAAATTGGCGATCGCACTGCTCAATTTAGACCGAACAACTTTCGTGAGAAAGTATCAAGATATTATATATGTCGGAGAGGCTTGTGCTTGAGACTTTATTAGAACCTCTTTTCTTCCTTTATAGAGGAATTTGACGGTCCACATGTTGACCATGTTCTGGAGTCGATCTCTAACAAAAGCAAACACTCGTGCTTTTGACCCATGGATCTTCTCAGGGAGACTGAGGTACGAACCTATCCCCCCCTTCTTGGTGTCAAGAAAGAATAAGCACGGGGCTAATGAGAGTTATAAGTCATTCCGTACACAGATAAGAACGGAGCTAATGAGTCTCCTTGATGGATTCCTCGAAATGGCTTATTGTGGCCACTAGGCACTCCATTTAAGAGGACTCGATAGGACACCGAGGATACACAATGCAAAAGTCATTCAACCCATTTAGGATGAAATCCCATCTTCTTCGTCAGAAACTCAAGGTAGGTCCACTCCACCCTGTCATAAGCTATGCTCATATCTGTCTTTATTTCCCTGAATTTCTTATGGCAAGCAGAGTTGGATCTAAGAGCATGAAAGATTACTTGGCTATGAGAATATTGTCGGTAACCAAGCTTTCGGCTACAAAAGCTGATTGAGTCTCAGATATCAATTTTGAAAGAAGATTTGTAAGGCGATGGCTTAAGACCTTGGAGATAACTTAGTTTCATTGTCTTCTGTCAAAAAACCATGAGCTAAAAAATGACTTAACCGTCCAGACGAGGTCTTCCTCCATTGTGTCCCTGAATTATTGGAAAAAGGCTGTCATCCCATCGAGACTCGAGGCCTTCTTCGGACTCAAAGATGATAAAACTCGATGTATTTCCTCAGAAAATACTTCTCTAGTTATATTACCGTTTATCTCCTGAGCCACTAGTATAGGAAAGTCACCGGAGAGAAAGTAGTGGGTCTCCCGAACCTGAGGTTTTGAAGAGTGATTCAAAATACTCAAGCACAAGACTCTTATCCCTAGCTCGTCATCAGTCCAAACATTGTTTATATCGACAATCCCAAGAATCATTTTTTCTTTTCTTTTCTAGTTTTAGTAGCAGCGTAGAATTTTTTCTTGTTCTTTTCTCCTAATTTGAGCCAAGTCAATATACTTTTTTGTTTCCGAAAAGCTTTTTCTTCCCGATACACCTCATAGAGTTGTCCTTTCAAAGTGAAAAGATTCTAAGAAGTAATAGAATCATCTGTATGGGCTAAATCGATTTGATCTTGAAGCTCTGTGATTAGCTTTTCTGAGTTTGATTTCGTCCCCTTCTTCCAAATGGAAATTGCCCTCCTAAAATTTTGAATACATTGCATAAGGGTATTATTCTTCGAGGTACCTGAGGAAACCCATCCCTCTTTAATTACTTCTTTTAGCCCTGGTTTCCAGATCCAACGCTTATCGAACATGAAGCTTCAACTAAGCATAGGCCTAGATATAATATATACAAGAAGGGGTCTATGGTCGGATGGATCCCTAGAGCTTTAAATACCTCACGTTTTTGTAGGAGAAAATGTCATGCCGGTCTTCACTCCCCATGGCCGTGTCGAGTCTACATTTTACGGTTCCACTCCTTCTCCGACAAACCCACGAGATGGGATTTTCCTGAGAGGGGATTTCCTTGATAGAGGATTTCCCTAATAGGTGAACTCTAAAAAACAACAACTATCAATCATAGTCTGGAAAGTAAGGAAGAATGCCTCAGATCTTTTCTCCCCCTCTCCCCCGCTTTTTTCATGCTTACATATGATCTTGTTGAAATCGTCAATAATAAACCATGGACCTATACGTAAAATACCAATATGCTCCCAAACATAATCATGGTATTTTACAACCGGATGACCCATAAAAAATATCATAAATACTCTATTTTCGTAATTAATAGTCTCAATATCAATCAAACGATCATCCAAAAATAGTATCTTAACCGGAAAACCTTAGAATAAAAAAGGGCGAGTCCTCCACTATATCATCTTGGATTAGCAGTATATAGGTTATCAAAACCTAAATTAACTTGCAAGTCTTACAGAAAAAGGTGATCACTTTTAGTCTCCAAAACAGAAATTCTGGCGTGTACATTTTGCACATTTACTTCATATGCGGGGATTGAGAGCAGCTCTAACGGTTAAGAGACTCTCATGAGAATCTTAACATTATAATATTAATAACTAAATTATATAATTAATTTAAATATTTTGTAAAAGCTAACCACTAATGAAAAGACAAGTATATATGTGGTATCTAAAGGGTATCTAACAGTTTCTCAAACCCTTTTCATAAATTTTTCTCTCTTTCCTTTTTAGTTTTTTATATTTTTTTAATCATATAGAAATCCACTTAAAACTCCCTGACGGAGATGGCCTGAGTGGGTTATAGGACCACATCATACCTACAAAATATTTGGAACTTTTAGAAAGTTTTGTAATGTTACATTGAAATGGGTAATCACCTCATGACGAGGAAGAGTAGTGGCATTACTAGACTTTTTACCCTTGGAACCTCCTTGAGAGGAGCCAAGTTTTTTCTTTGGTGAAAGCTTGCCTTGGAAGAGATTGAGTTTCCTCGACACCACCACACCCTTACTATTAGGGCTCTTTGGAGTTTTTTTCCTTGCAAGCAGCTTGTCCTTATTCTCTCCAGGGCCCCTCTTTCCTCTATCATTCCCAAAAATGATGCCGCTAAGAAGGTGATCCGCTTCAGCCTTTCCCTTGAAAAAGGTCCTCTTGCTTGTCGGTGATTGGGAAGAGGCATATTTTTCCTTCTCCCCACCAGAATCAGGGACGACAATTCTAGTAATGGTATGCTCCTGGCTTATCATCGTTTCTGGGCTCGCCATAAGATCTAGCTCTAGGAGATCATCATTCGAGATCGTCAACCATCAAGTCGTTCTCACATTCTTTGATTCACCGCAAGTCATATGCCGTTAGTTTTGCCTCTTCGTTGCCATCTGCAAAATATTCCCAAAGTCCTATGAGAATAATGTCATCATCATCCGCAAAATGGTTATCGTTTTCTAACAGGGGTGGATGCTCCGGGAATGGTGATACCTCACCAATTGGTGGAGTTTGATTTGTCCTTAAACCCGACCCATGCTCCAAGAGTCTATGAGGAGAGCCAACCTCCCCGCCCTGCTCATCATCATCAATTGCAATGGCTTTACCTTTGTCCTTTGTCGCCACATGACCAAATTATCATATGTTGCGTCGTAGTCTCTTCCAAGGAGGTGTTATGTCAGGTTGCCAGTTATCAAAACTTGGGTTCTCCCTTGGCGGCGATCGCTGGGAGTGTCATGAAAAGCCGTTCCTCTTCTTCTATTGAAGTTTAGGCGGCAATCCTCTTCCCGATCTCTAGAGATTCTGGAGACTCTCAAGCTAGTTACTTTCTCGTTTCTCCGCTTCCTGGACCCGGAGGATGAAATATCAGTCTGCTAACTAGGTCGGGGGAGAGGGGATCTTCATTCATCTTCTAATCTCTGCCAAACAGAGTCTCTCCTCTTCGTGCTTTTTTCATCATTACTGTTATGGAGGATGCACTTACGAACTTGACGTCGGTCAGAGTCCAATGCTTGGTTGAAACCTCTCGGGACAACATCTCTTCTTGATGTATCCATAGGTTTGCTCCTTCACGCACATGGGGAGCCTCACGAGAGGTACTAGCTGCTGTTAAGCGCAACTCAAAATCAAAGCAGAAGCTGCCATTACCAAGGTCTCTGCCTTGAACCCTTTCCTCAAGATTCCAGATACCTTTTTTTGACGTGAAGGCTAAAAGAGCTTCAGTGCTTCAGTCCTCTACGTATCATTGAAAGGGGTTGTTAGTTCTCCAGTCTAACCAATTCATCATTCTATAGCAGAGAATCTCGTACTCTGGGTGACGATTCACGGTAGCGTTGATTTGCCATCTCACCAGGCAGCAGCGTAGCAGAGAGCTAGAGTTTAGAAGAGATGCATTGCTAAAAAGTAAAGGAGCTGGAATTGATTTGTAGAACTATAAAAACATGGGAGGCAAAAGTCTAGTGGGCTGAGAGGGAGATCTGTCTAAGAAAGAACTTTTCGGATCTGTGAACGTTTTTTTTATGTCAAAGACCACAAATTACAGTCCGTACAATCCCTGCTTAGAAGAGAAGATATGTACATAAATCTTTTTTTACCACAAACTATAAATAGTTTTTTTTAGTGATATTAACTAAAACATATCACACGTTTATTTTTTAATTTAAAATATATTATTACATCTCTTATAAATTTTCATATAACGGAGTTTTAATATAATTTGTAAACCAAATCCTCATTTCTACATTTTCCTTTCTTTCATACATCTTCTTCTTATATTCTCTCAACACTTGTCATCTCAAACATTGTTACAGTCTTTAATAAGTAAGTTTCCTTATGGTATCAGCTGTATTATAAAATTTAAAATTAGATTGATGAGGAAGTAGGTAATCTCGTCACAAAACATAATAAGTTAATAACTAAAGCTAATTTAAACTCAAGTTTTCGTTAGGAAACAGACAAGATTCAAGTACATTTGAAACACACTTAAAGACAATCTCATCGGCGACAAAGTAATGTCTGAATTACTGATATACTCTTACATCCCATATTGTTTTACACCTTTGATGTGTATACAAAGACTTTATAACAAATGGGCAAATACGTAAACCACTAAGGTTTATCTCTTCTGAAACTCTTGTCTCCCACTCTTTCAAAAGAGATTCCCAAATTTACAGAAAAAACAAAGTGAAGAAAAGAAAAAGAAGAGACAACCCAAGAAGAGAATTTCAATCAATATGTAAAGAAAGTAATCATCTTTTACTTTTGTTTCTTCCTTTTTGACCTCCAATATCAAAATGCGCATCATCATTTTGTATTTTCTTTTTAGTATATGATTGCATAATTCTTTGTCCGACATTGCTTTACATAAAAACTGCAAAAAAAAACCTCACTTTTTTTTTGTCAAATTCGGTATAAACTAAAGTGTCCGAGATTAATTTAAATATATATATATTTTATATTTTCATTACAGATCTGCTCTCTCGATTTCCGGATTATAGTGTAATTAGAAGGGAAGTTGTCGGAGAAGGTTTAGGTATCCGATGCTTCTTATATAATAGTTGATCTGTTCACTGACTATTTTCTCAGAGAAACCTGAGAAATTTTATCGGGAAACGAGTCGTTTGTTTTCTTTTTTCACTCTCTCTCTGTCTCTTGCCGACGAAGTTCTTGTTCACGATTAAGTTTTAAAACAAATTGACGGTGGAGATTTCGCGGGTTCTTGTCTATAAACAGCTGCCACGATGATTCAAATGGACAGTGGAGATAGGCTGAGAGTGACGTTATTAGATCGGATGTCAACGGTTGAGAATGGCCGGAGCTCGGTGACTCTTCAAGATGTTTTAATGGCCGACATGAGCATTTCCCGACCACCTCCGCCGTCGCTTACTGTTCCGGCGTCTCCGGCGAGAAACCGTAGTCTACTTGACGTGATGAGAAGGGATCGCCGCCGAGATAAAACCACTTGGAGATCTCTCCGGGATAAGCTCCGCCTTAAACGTACATCCACTGCTTGGATCTCGTCCAATCTTATCCCTTCCTTGGATTTGCCTATCCGGATCCGAACTCCGGATAACGATAGCCACCGGTTCAACCGCCTCGGGTTCCTCCTCTCTGACTCGGAGACTAACCGGAGCAGTGGTGGAGCTGAGGAAGCGGCGGAGCGAGAAGAGAGGCTCCGGCTAAGCACGCTGTTGTCGGAGGAAAGAGAGGTACTAATGTGTAAATAATGTAGTCAGAGTGGAATTAATCAGACACTCAAATATTTATAATTAATAACAATGATATTTTATTAATTTAATGAAATATATGTTAATTGAATCAAAACTTTAATTAGAATCGAAAAATAATATTAATTAATAGAGATATTAATTTGTGAAATACTAATTTATAAATATTATACTATAGTTTGTTTTAGACAGTTAACCTCAGTTCCTATGTTTCTTAATAACAAGAAAATGTTTAATCTTACCAATTAATAAGTAGTTAATATTTTATTTTTTTTGTAAAAATAGGTAGTTAATATAATATTTTGGAACTAATCATTTAATTCTTCAAGTTTTATAATTTTACAGATTAATTCTCAAACTTTTGAGTTGACAAATTAATTACTTAAGTTTGCGTTGACTTTGCAAAATTAGACTGAGAAAAGTCAACGTTAAAGTTTCCGTTTTATAAGTTAATTTTAACTTTTTTGTTACCTAAATTTACAAAGTCAACGCAAAGTTGAGGATTTATTATACGCATACGATAGTTGGGAAATAAAAGTGTTAATTACAAAAACTTGGGGATTTAAATGACCATTTTCCCGTAGTTAATATGGTAGTTAAATCACTTAGCTAGAGGGTTTAACTTCATTTCCTCTGTTTTATAATTTACAACTAATGAGAAAGAGTCTATCTGAACAATTAATAAGTAGTTGGAACGGTAGTTAAATCAGTTAGTTAAATGATTAGCTTTGTTTTTTCTGTGTATAAACAACTAATCTGTTTCTAATTTATGATAAATGAGAAAGAGTTTATTTTAACAAACTTTGATATGGTATCAGAGCAATTGATGCTTAGCTTTATTGTTTAAATTTTATCTTAGGAAGTGCAACTGCCAAGGATGTCTCTAATGGAGTTATTGGAGGATAATGATGTGCCAATGTATGGCATCAGCGAGAGAGTAGAGGCAGAGGAAGAAGGGACGTTGGTGAAGACGGCAGAGTCTGGTTGTTGCGTGTGTATGATAAGAAGTAAAGGTGCGGCTTTTATACCTTGCGGACATACGTTTTGCAGGTTGTGCTCTAGAGAACTTTGGGTGCAGAGAGGAAACTGTCCGCTTTGTAACACTTCGATTTTACAAGTTCTTGATATTTTCTAGCTTCTTTTGTTTCCTTTGCATTTTATATTGAGGCATTTTGAGTGTTTTCTTTGATGTATTTCTCTGTGGATCTATCTCTATTTGTACAAAAAATATGTTCATTGCTAGGAAGTAAAACACATTTCATATTATTGCCAACTGAAAATCTTTCATTACATTACCCTAAGAGTGTAACGCCACATCGGATGAAGAAGTGAACCTAAAGAGAAAATAACGGAAGAAGAAGAAGTGAACATAAAGAGAAAGTAACGAGTCTGGCGGTAGGAGCTAATGACACACAAGCCTTGGCATTACCTAACCTAATGACACACAAGCCTTGGAACTCAACAAGAAACAAGAAATTTTCTTTTTGAATTGAAATGTGGTTTTATGACTCCTTTATATTTCCACATAAGATGTAATCTGCACTTTTGTCCCAAGTTCCAGCTTCAAATGCGATCACCCGTAGATAATCTTTTTTATGTTATTTCTAGCCATGTAAGGAAGGAGTACTAGGTGTAGCTTTATGGAACCATACTCCCTTTTATCATTCCGTTCTTAATTACGATATCGAGTTAAGTTACGATTTCCCTTAGTTGCGAACTGCTTCTTGTATTTGTGCTCCGAACATCGCCAAAGAGATATGTGTTCAACGCCTTGTCTTTCCTGTTAGGATAGATTATCTATCTCAGCTTCTATATGGTAAAGGATCTCAACATAATATCTTCTACAACAACGTGTAGCCATTACCAAAGCAATTGTGACATTAGAAGGTATAGCAAGATCAATATCCATATCTCTTTATGAACATGCACCTTATGAATAAAATTTGAAGCCTCTAGATATTTTAGTAGCTTCCTCCAAATCAAAGAACCAACACTTGTATTCTCTCTTATGGTCCAAAACAAGCCTCTTTGAGTTATAAATACCTTTGTCCGGATAACCCAAAGTGATGGTTTTGACGATATAATTCTCAAACCAGCTACGGGAAAATAACATTGTTCATATCCTTAAGAGATGTATTCCCATGTCACCTTCTTGTTTTGGTTGACAAACTTCAGTCTTTGCCACTTTTGCTTTTCTTGCGTTGAGCTGAGGTTCAGACCATAGAAAGGTGGCATATGATTTATAAATCTCTTTTATCCACACATTCAGTAGTTTAAAGCCATGAATCCAGAACCTTGTGATACGAGCGATGACATAACGTAAAAGCTGAAGTCTACCCGCGTAAGATAGAAACCGAGCCGTCTAAGAGCTTATTCCAAAATCATCCTTTATGTTAGTAAAATCATACATAGATAACGCGCTGGAAGCTGTCCCATGGTAAATGGAAGTCGCATAACTACATCCTCACGATATCAGTTTGAAGTCCTTGCAAGATAAAGTGTTGACTTCTCCAAACTGACTTTTAGACCCATTATCGCTGCGGTAGATAATGTAATGGAAGCTATCCAATGGTAAAGGGAAACCGTGAAATTACATCCTCACAGTAACGGTTTGTGAAGCCCGTGCAAGATAAAGTGTTGTCTTTTCCAAACTGATTTTTACAGATGATATTGTTGCGAAGATAACGTACTGGAAGTTATCCCATGGTAACAGGAAATCGTGAAATTAAATCTTCACAATATCGGTCTGAAGTCCTTGCAAGATAAAGTCTTGACTTCTTCAAACAGATTTTTATACTTGATAGTGATGTGGTCTCATCAAAGGTTTTGACTATCCTCTTTATCAGTCTTTTTGGACCGTCTACAAATACTATTGGATCATCTGCAAAACTTACATGGGTCACTTAAAATATTTTTATATTTTTCATGTGATAACTTATCCTGCTTTTAATTAACATTGGCATTGTTGAATAGTTTAGAAAGCCCATCTATACAGTTTATGAAGAGATAATGTGAGAGAGAGCATCCTTTTCTCAGGTCCCCATTAACTTTAAAAAAAACTGCCAATTCTCCATTGACTTGAACGGCGAAGGAGGTCGTTGTAATGCATATATTGATCCAGTGGATAAATGTTTTCGGAAACGCCAGAGTCGATAATATGTTCAACAAAAAACATCAACGGACCGAATGCTTTCGAGATGTCTATTTCGATCACACAAGGTGAAGAAACCGAATTCTTGTGGTAATCTTTGACTAACTCAGTGGCTAGTAACACAGTTTACATCAATTACCTATTATTTATAAAAGATGACTTATTTAAACCAATAAACAACCACACGATAAACCCTTGAGTCGAATTACTATGATCTCCGATATCATTTTATACAATACGTTGTAGTATGAAATTGGACAATAGTCTTTCATTTTTTTAGATATCTCTTTGGTTATAAGAACTAATATTGTAGAGTATACACTTTCGAAGGAAATCCATAGTGAAGAATGATTGGATATCTACAATGAATTATTTACCCACAATTGGCCACTTAAAAAAATTCCTGCTGACTTATTGCTAGGCATAGATAAGAGAATAATCCAAATTTTCTTCTTTCATAACGTCTCTAGTGAGAATGTTTTGATCCATATATATCTGAGGATCGATAGTCAATTGCAATTTAAAGACTCTCTATTGAGATTCTCTCAAGTCTTTCGGCTTGTAAGTTCCTAATTCTCGAAAGAATCTCGCTCTTAATCTCCTCTCCATTTGTAAGCGCTTAACCATCTTGATCAGTCACTAGCTGAATCGATTTTTTTCATCGGTCTAATCTGAGCAGCTTTGTGAAATATGATTTATTTTGATCTCGTACATTCAGCCAATAAAGCTTTGATTTATGTAGAAGAAAACCCACATGCTAGAACTTGCCTTTTGTTATATGTCAAGGCTTCATCCTCCATAGAGTGAAGTAGTACGGCTTCATGTTTTGTGAAAAAATCCTCATTAGCTTCAAGTACGGCGTAGTAAGTCCCTTAGCTTTTACTTACCAAGTGATGTTAGCAAAAAATTCAATACTCTCAATTTTCTCGGGAACCATACATTTTCGACTTGAAAAAAAATTGGGTATGTTGTTACCCAATTTCCCTCCATTACCTCAAAGAATTGTGGGTGATTAGCAATAATGTACATAAGTTTGAATGGCCTCCTTCCTCTACAGGTTTCTACTTCTAACATTACTCTCCTCCTAGAGGGATATGAGCGACTATTAGGCAGTTAGGATACGATAACTATATATGCTTTGTAATCTCTTGTAATCTTATCATCTCTTTAGTTGTAGGAGCTAACTCCTGTATAAATATAGCGTGTATCTACTCATTCATATTAATACAACAAGCATTCATGGTATCGGAACTTAGATCTGTTCAAACCTAATCTTTTTCCTTTCTTATTTGACGATTTCATGGTGTTCTTTACTTCCTCCTCAGCCACGAGTGGCTCTGCAATGATAATCAATCCCAATGATCTACAAAATCCTATTCTCTCTGTAATCATGAGTAATGTAACTCGACTCGCAGCCTCAAACTAAATAACTTGGAGTCTCCAAGTCTCTCTGTTTTTCGATGGCCACAGTCTCAAACAGTTCATCGTAGACGACTCTGCTATTCCGCCACCAACAGTGCAAACCAACAATCTGATCACGCCAAACCCTGCATACGCAGCTTGGCGAAAACAAGACATTGATTTTTTCAGCTATCCTCAGCTCCATCTCACTTTCGCTGCAACCACTTGTTTCCACAGCAAGAACAACACTTGAAGCATGTAATATCCTTCGATCTACATACGAACGACCATCACAGGGTCATATGAAACAAATCAAAGAACAATTGAAGAAGAGCACCAAAGGTCAACAATCGATTGACGAATATCTGCAATTAATGAAAACTAAGGCATATCAACTCGTGCTGCCTTGTAAACCACGTGATCATGAAGAATTTATTGAATATTCTCGATGGATTGGATGACGACTATCACAGTCTAGCTGAACAGATGAATGGAAGAGATGTCCCACCAACTTTTGAGGAACTTTGTGACAAACTTGTCAGCAGAGAAGCTGCCCTCCTATGTTTACAATGAGCTGCTGCTTCTTCGGTGAATGCAAACGGCACAACATCAAAGCCAAAGTCAAACTTTTGTCACCCCTCTCAACAACATGGCTCTCGTCCACATCAACATCATTACTCAGGCTATCATCCTCAGCAACAGTTTGCTCCATGGACTTCCCGGCCATACTTGAGAAAATGTCAAGCTTGTGCAGAACAGGGGCACATTGTGCAACATTGTACTCACTTCCAAATTTTAGTTGCCAATGGGTCCCAGCCATATCTGTCTCAGTCTCTTCTTCCATGTTTTGAGCTCATGTTGCTTCCATGTTTCCATCTTTGGATATCCCCTCTTGTTTGCTCGATAGTCGAGCATCTCATCACATAATTTCCAACTTAAGAGACTTGGCACTTCACTCTCCATACCAGGGCAATGAAACAGTCACTCTAGAAGACGGATTGGATCATGCAATCACACATACTGGTTATGCTACACTATTTTTACCATCTCGGTCGATCATGCTGAATAATATTCTTTATGCTCCCAATATTGCAAAGAATCTCATGTCAGTTTGACAAAATTATGCTGATAATAACGTCTCCATTACTTTTGATCCTTGGTCTTATCAGGTGAGGGATCTGATCACGGGGGCGAGGCTCAAAACAGAACGCACTAGCAATGGGATATATGAGTGGCTGGGTTTTTATTATTTCTTCAACCAAAGTTAAAGTCTCTCTGCAATAAAAACTTCAATGGCATCCTCTCCTTGGCCATCCTGCTTTAGATCTTCCCAGTCGAATTCTTTCTTAATGTGCTTTATCTTTTTTCCTCTAAAATTTTAGCTCTTTTGTTATGTAAATCTTGTTCCAAAAATAAAATTCACAAATACTCTTAAGAAATAGAATGATTACAAGGTCAAAGAACCACATTGCCAAACCAAATCCATGTTATGCAGTTCACATTGTTGCTTCTTTAGCCATTGACACATAGTCGAGATACATATTCAGGCTCTTAAGGATCCTCGATGGAGATATTTTATGTGTGGTGAGATGAATTTGCAAGTGCAAAACTTCATGCGGAATCATTTTCCTCCTGATCCGAGTTTTTATTTAGTTGGCTTAAAGTGGGTCTCTCGTATCAAACTCAATGCAGATGGATCAGTAGATCGGTTCAAATCTTGACTGGTTGCTAAGGGTTTCACCCAACGTCCTGGCATTGTTTATTTTGAGACTTTTAGTCCTGTCATCAAACAACCAACAATTCGATTGGTACTTGGACAAGCAGCTGCTCGAGGATGGATCTTAAGGAAAATAGACGTAAATAATGATTTTGTACAAGGTGAGCTCACCGAAGATGTATACATGGCTCAATCTCTGGGTTTTGTTGATAAAGACAGGCCGGACTGTGCCTGCAAGCTGAACAAAGCAATTTATGGGCTCAAGTAAACACCCAGGGCCTGGTACAATGCACTTTGCACATTCCTGCTTGAGTGTGGTTTCTACAATTCGGTTTCAGATACATCTATCTTTGTGCTTCACAAGACAATAATATTTTTCTTAGTCCTTATATACGTTGACAACATTGTTGTTGCATGAAACTCTGCTTTGCATGTTCAGGCTTTGATTGACATGCTTGCAGCTCGGTTTTCCTTCAAAAATTTGGGAGAACTGAGTTATCTTCTTGGTATTGTGGTGACACGAACAGAGGGTGGTATCACTCTGACACAAATGAAGTACAATTATGACTTTCTTCATCGCACAAACATGATCACCACAAACTCAGTAGCAACACCTATGGCTGAGCATCCTCCATTATCAGCTATCTCTAGTGATATACTCTCTGATCCGACATAATATCATTCTGTAATTGGAAACTTACAATATCTGCAATTTACACGTCTGGACATTGCTTTTGCGGTGAATAAGATTTCTCAATACATGCATCAGCCGAGGAAAGAACATTGGACAGCAGCTAAAACGGGTTCGGTGTTATCATAGTGGTACAAAGAAGATGGGGCTTCACTTCTCTGCTTTAACTCCATTGTTGGTTCATGCCTTTTTTAAATGTAGATTGGGCTGAGGGCAAAGATGCTTACACATCCACTTGTGCATATCCTGCTTATGTTGGCAATCTTGTATTTTGGTTCTCTCGCAAGCAGAAAACTGTGGCTCGTTCATCCACAAAGGCAGAGTACAAATCAGTCTCTAACACAGCTTGTGAGGTTCAATGGATTCTCACTCTGCTCAAAGAACTTGGCTACCCTCCTACAGAAGCACCAGTCGCATATTGCGATAATATTGGGACGACGTATTTGTGTGCAAATTCTGTCTTCCACTCCCGGATGAAGCACGTTGTAGTGGACTTTCATTTTTTTAGATATCTTGTTCAGTCTGGTGCTTTTCGTGTTGCCCATGTTACTTCAGCTGATCAGCTTGCGGATGCTTTAACAAAACCTATGTCTCGTGCAAAGTTCATTCCTCTTCGTGTCAAGATTGGTCTATCCTCCCTCGGTCCATCTTGAGGGGGCGTATTAGGCAGTTAGGATACAATAACTATATATGGTTTGTAATCTCATCATCTCATTAATTGTAGGAGCTAACTCCTAGATCAATATAGGGTGTATCTACTATATTCATATCAATACAACAAGCATATTTACAACAACCTTCCATTCCAAAGACATAATATGACGGTGGAAACAAGTTCAGCCATTTAACATTTACGAAAGCTCTATCGAGGTTCTTGTAAATAAACCCTTCCTCTCTTATTAACACCATATAAAACGTGGACCATAATACCCAAGATCCAGAATCAAGCAATACCGAACCATATCTTGAAACTCTCTCATTCCCATATAAATGGATGGGGAGTGGAAAAAGTTTTAGTGCTCCTCCCCTTCTAGATTCTCATTAAAACCTCCATAAATAATCGAAGGTTTATTCTAAACAATGGCGAATCCTGGTGATTTCTCATATCTTTTCATAGCATTCTTTTTTGCTCTAACAAAATTTGATGCGTAAATAAATGAACAAAAGAATTCATGTTTTTTTTTCCAACGGAATTGAGCAAGTGATCATTTGATCACTTTTAAGAACCAGAGTTAACCTTGTGTTTGATCACTTTGATGCTCAAGGAAGAGAGAGACAAGTCTCAAGTTCCTCCATATTCTCCAAAGTATTTTGTATTTATGATTTCTGCTTATTTATTCTTACTTCTCCATCTTATAGATCATCTTCTCTTATCATACTATCTTCATTTTTCACATTTTTATTAGGATAGATTAATGAGATGGTGATACTGAAATTTTACTTACCTTCTCTTTCCATGATTATCTGAATGCCTCTCTGCATTCGCTGGAAGAACAAAACACCAAGTACTTCTGGAATTTTTATTCTCCATACCCATATCTTTTTCGGTAAAGTGGTTACCATTTTATAAACTTAATCTTTGCTTCTTCACTTTAATGGTAAGAGAAGGGGATCTACAATTTGAGTTTTTTTTTGGGTAGTCTTTAACGCCAATGAATCAATGTAGACATAGATGGCACCTAAATGTCACAATATCAAATATTACGAACGATCCGATAAGGTGTATGGCTTACCTCACTGCCTAGATCATTTCATTTGTAATGCCGAGCCTCTCGACCAAGGCCTAAGGCTTGTCAACCCGTACCTAACCCGCGTGTTAACTTAGGCAAAATTAATATCATTAACCAATTGAGATATTAGACACACCTCATTTTGTTATATGTTGAAAACATATACAAAGTTAGACTTAACGTATATAATACACACTTAACGTATAATAACGTATCGTTCTCTGATTGGGTGATACAAAATTATCCTCAACAATCTCTACTTCTTGTTCTCTTTTTTCTTTTCCCTATGGTTTTATTATTTAGGATGTTTATTTTTCTATTTTGAATGTTATATTTATAGTAACATTTTCCAAATATGTAACTCATTTACGTTTTATTTTATTTAGTTTTCTTTCATGCTTCTATTTTACAGTATATTCTAAATCAGGTTTGAAAATAATTATTATTGCCCTTTGTTCAACGGATTATATATTTTTAATAATAATAATATTATTATTTCTTAAATTATGTATTTTATGTAAGAAAAACATAGTTAATTTAATTTGTAGGTTGTCTTTTTTGTTTATTTTTTTAATTATAAATTATGAGAACAACTTTAAAGACAACTACTCTAGTCTAATCTTCAGCCGGATTCGTTCCAATTTTGGAGTATCGGAGGCCCGCTTCGTCACAGGTCTGCCGAGGTTTGTTTTTCGTTAGGGTTTCTATCTAGTTGTAATGTGGGCGCATCTAGATGCGTTGCTGCCATATGCAGAAGTGTTTGTGGACTGAGTAGCAGTTGTTTCTTGCTTGGTTATGAAGTCGTGGTTCTTGGTGCTGTAAGGTGTCTCTCACAAGAGATTGATGTTATTAGACGTTGTGTCGTGGGCTATAGCGATTAATCTTGTTCTTAAACTCCAAAAAGTGTTGAAATTTATAGGTTTGGAGGGCTAATCATATTTTTAGGTCTAAGTCAAATTTAGGCCTGGGCATAAAAACCGGATCTGAAAACCCGAACCGGAACCGACCCAAAATAACCGGTTCGGGTTGGGTTCGGTATTTTGCTATTTACCCGAAAGTTACTCATGTTCATTACCCGTAGATCTCGGGTCGGTTCCGGTTATTACCCTATACCCGATTGGGTACCCGAATTAGATCTTCGCATTATGAGGTTAGTGTCGCTTCAGTTTCCTTTAGTTGTTTACCGTGTTATTATTGAAGATTGCGAAAATCTCCAAACACAAACTGGAATCTATTCATCCCCTTTGCATCGCCGGAACCTTGTCATATCCGCCGGCAGAATCGTCGAGAAATCAATCAGACTCAGAGGTAAGGCTTCGCTTCGCTTTGCTTCTCTTCTGAAATCGCCGATTGTCCTTGATCTCTTCTGAAATGGTCGATTGTCCTCGATTCTCTTCTAAAATCTTCTTTTCATTCTGTTGCAGATGGCGTCGTGTGATACTCCTCCACCATTTGATACATATGCGGCTAATGACACAGACGATGATGTTCAAACATGAACTCCTGCAACCGAAAGTAAAGGGAAGAGGAAGGACATGAGGGGAGACAGTGGTTTTGGGTTAGCGTCGTCGAGGAAGAAGGTACGATCGTGGGTTTGGAATCACTTCACCAAGGACAACGCCAACTATGACAAATGCAAGTGTCACTACTGTGGGAAAGTGATGTCCTGCCCAACCAAATCCGGTACTTCAAACCTGAAGAAACATCTTGTAAACTGTGCTTATTTCTGTTTTAATTTGTAAATTTTGGATGTTTGGATGTTTGAATTGTGTTGTATTGAGATTTGGATGTTTGAAACGTTTATCAAATTTGCATTGCTTTCTGATTTTTTTTTCAATATTTCGGTTAAGCAGGTATTTTTTTGTCAATTTCGGGTAATTCCGGTTAAAATACCTGGAACCGAGCCGAAATAAATTTATAAGCAAATGTCTCAGGTTTTTTCGGTTCTTAAAATTTGGACCCCAACCGACCCGGAATCAATAGGTACCGATCCGAACCCGAATCAAAATGCTTTCGGTACCTATTTGGATAATAAAATCAGCGACCCGAAATACCTGGAACCGATCGGGTAAGACCCGAAACCAAACCGAATACCCGAATGTCCAGGCCTACTCGAATTATTTCTGTTTTCGTTTCTGGGTATTGTTTCCTTTTTATATGGTTTCGACTTCGGAAAAATTGTGTTTTCCGCCAGCTTTGTTTCTGGGGATATCCTATTCTTCCGTGGTTTCTGCTTCCTTTTTAAAAACTATTGTAGATGTTCTGTTTTAATTTCAATAAAAGTTCTGGATAAAAAAAGAGATGTTACTTGTGATAGACTAACGAGATTTATAACAAAACTTGAGTTTTTTCAAACTTTAAAAAATCATCTGGTCAAATCCGAATATTAGTTTCCAATGATGACAACACCATGTTTTCGTCGATGGTAACATTCTTTTTTCGTAGATGCCAACTCCAAAAAAGAAAAGAAAAGAAAGATCCGGTTTAAATTCCTAAAATCATAATTTTTTATATTAGAAAATTCGGTAAAGTTGTTCGTTTTGTAGTTCATGACTGATTGTTGTGATCTGTCGCAATATTTTAAATCAAATTGTTGAGTGAATGCTGTGACTTATTTGTTGCGATTAATCGATATAAACGAATAATATTTAATCACTATTGTTGGCGACTGTCAAACGTACATGGCCTAACTAGATTTTAGATTTATAACAAATTTTAATTTTTTCAAACCTATAAATATCATCCGGTCAACTCTCAGTATTAGTTTGGATAGATGACAACACGCTGTTTTTAGAGATGACAACACCATCTAATGGAACAATGGCCCGAAAAAAGAATAAAAAGAACTCAGTTTCAATTCCTAAAAATCATAACCCGGTTAAATCTGGTTATGGTTAAGTTAAATAACCGATCTGTCCCGTAACCAAAAGATCGGGTTTCGGTTTACCAAACTTGGCCCACAAAAAAAAAACAATTTCGCCTGGGCTTGAGATTTTCTTATCAGTTTGTTTCCATTATCAGGAAGAGGAGACTTGTAAACGAGATCTAAGCACAGACCTCTTGTGTCGTCGAGAAGAAGAAGAGCTACGAGAAAATAAGCAGAGAGCTTCATAAATCCTAATAGATCGAGTTTCTTTCTCCATTTCGGACGAAGAGAAAAAGGAAAACGCATCAAAGATGAACATTTTCAGATTAGCAGGTGATATGACTCACCTGGCCAGTGTTCTCGTCTTGCTTCTCAAGATCCACACCATCAAATCCTGCGCTGGTATGTTTTTGAATTTCGAAAATTGCGAATGGTTTTTTATTAGGCTCGCTTCTCTTCTTCATTCTGGTATCATTCTATATGATTCTCATTCTCAATTCGATTCCTGCTTTTCTGGAATTTTCTCATGTCGCGATAATGTAGAAATCCTGATTTGGTTTTTGTTCTATTTAGGAGACCCTTTTTGATTCGAATTTTAACCGTTATGAAAGTTTCATCGATAGATCCCACTGAATTTGATTTCATGCTTGCAAATATATTACGATCGATGCAGTTTGTTGTTTTGAGCCACTTTCGTTAATGGATCCAATTGAATTTGAAGTTCTTTGATGCTTATATCCATTGATCAGCTATAAGGAGCTACGATTAAGTTACGACAGCGTGATTTGTGTAAGCAATCTCTTTGCTCTTTAATGAGAATCTCCTTGCTTTTTGGCATGTGCAGGTGTCTCACTGAAGACTCAAGAACTCTATGCTATCGTCTTCGCGACACGATATTTGGATATTTTTACGAGTTTCATATCTATTTACAACACACTTATGAAGTTAGTATTCTTAGGAAGTGCCTTTTCGATAGTTTGGTACATGAAGTACCATAAGGCTGTCCACAGGACTTATGATAGGGAGCAAGATACCTTTCGTCATTGGTTCCTCGTGCTTCCATGCATACTCGTGGCTCTGGTGATTCACGAAAAATTTACCTTCTTTGAGGTCAGAACAAGCTGTTGCATCTTATTTTTGTTTTTCTACTAAAGCTTTTACTTGTAGGCTCTTGTTGCCATTCACATATTCTCTATGACATCAGGTCTTGTGGACTTTTTCACTCTACCTGGAGGCTGTTGCGATACTTCCTCAGCTTGTTCTGCTGCAGAGGACTAGAAATATCGACAACTTGACAGGACAATATATATTTCTCCTTGGGTATACATTGACTATTTACTAGACTCATATTTTTAAATCCAGACAACATTTCATTTCTATTCGTTCTTGTTTGTGACATCTTGATCCACTCTAACAATGTGATAAAATTCTATCCATTTTGTTTTTTGAACGTGTTTAAAGTTTCATATTTGATATACAAATTACATCCTCTTGTTTCAGGGGATACCGGGGATTCTACATCCTTAACTGGATCTACCGTTACTTCACCGAACCACACTATGTTCACTGGATAAGTAATGACTATTTCTCTATCTCAACCTTCTCTCTCAAGTCCACATTATAGCACCTGTTGATATGTGTGCCTACTTAGATTAGTGAACATCTTAACATTATTTTGTGTTTCTTCAATATGTGTGCGTACATCAGATGCTCATGAATCACAGTTTATTATTTTGGCAATTCAACTGAAAACGTGTAATCTGTGTTGTGTAGCATGGATAGCTGGGCTGGTTCAAACACTGCTCTACGCTGATTTCTTCTACTATTACTTCCTAAGGTAACAAAATACCTTCATCTTTTCGCCTCTTTGTACATAAAAGAAATCCACAACTCTTGATTATGGTTCCGTTTTATCATCGCAGCTGGAAAAACAATAAAAAGCTGCAATTACCTGCTTAGTCTCTAATTTCTCGATGATGCGAAACCAAATTTGGTATTGCGAGCTGGAAGTTTGGGATTACTCAGGGGCTGGGTTACTGGTTATAGAAGGTTAAATAGAATGTGTAAACTCTCTAGCACTCTAACTTGTTAAAATTGTTGTACTTTTTTCTTCTTTCCCTTCAAGAGTATGATAGAGTTTGAGTACCCGACCCTCTACAAATTCTCACAAACCCAATCACAGAGACTGTAACACTCAGATATCGATTGAATTACCAAGGAATTACACTTTGGATCATGTTATTGATAATCGCTGGCCTCACCGGGATGAGTCTTTGTTAAATAATGAAGAGAAGGTTGTATCCCTCAATTCCATATCAATATGTTTATGTATACATTGTATCTTTCTCAGCTAACCCTAGATATACAATTGATAATAAATGAATGTTGACATATTGAGAAATATGGTGATATACGATAGTATATTAACATAAGTCCTTTCATACTCTTTTTGAAAATTGCAGCATGAATATTACGAATGTTCAACATGCGTCTTAGATAAGTGAATTGTGGAGAACCAAATGATTTGGAAAAGATAACCGCCATTTGCTCTATCATACGGAGATGAGAAGTAGCAAACGAGCTATTCTGAATTTCGTGACGGATAAAATGACAATTGGATTTGATGTGTTTTGTCCGCTCATGAAACACCAGATTAGCTGCAATATGCAAGGCTGCTTTATTATCACAATATAAACGCATAGCTTGATAATGAGATATCCCAAAGCGTGATATAAGTTCATGTTCCCTCTTTAGTTCCTTCGTGGTGAAACTCATCGACCGATATTCGGCTTCCGCGAACTAGGAGAAAGAACATCTTGCTTTTTCGTTTTCCAAGCTATAGGAGAATCCCCAACATCACAATGAATCCATTTAGTGAACGTCGATTAATTGGACATGCAGCCCAATCCAAATCACAATATGCCTTGAGTTGTAAATCAGAATTCAAACTCAACAAGATCCACTGGCCTGGACATCCCTTAAGATATCGCACCACTCTAATCCCTGCATCCCAATGTTTGGTACGAGGATTCTGCATAAATTGAGCCAACATGCACAACATAGGCTAATTTCGGGTGTGTATATGTGAGGTACACCAAACAACCAACCAGCCTCCTATAACTTTTGGGATCAGGAATGAACTCATCTTCATCCTTAGCCAACCTGTGATTCTGCTCCATAGGAGTAGAAAACGGTTTACAACCCAACAAGCCACATTATTTGACAAATAAATTCCTTCGGCCCGATACTTTGATACCAAGGAAGTATTTTAAATATCCCAAATCTTTCATTTTGAAGCGTTGGCTAAGGTACCCTTTGAATTTTGTGATGGCCTCTGGATCATTACCACCAATTAACAAGTCATCAACATATATGAGAAATACAGCCTCATAGACCCATGCACCAAGGTAAATAAGGAATAATCAGATATATTTTAAATATAACCATACCCTCGGAGAGCGGAAGTGATACAATCTTTCTAAGGAAATTACACTTGAAGAATGGTTGATGCGTTGGGTAAGAAACTTCGCGAAGTTACTAACGCTCACGGTTTGGTGGTGGAACGAGTCAGACCGTCAAAAGGTATGAAAGCCGAATGGTATGCCGATGAAAACATTTACCAACCTTGGATATGACGCACCAAGACGTTGGTTTAGGCCGGTTGTGAGGATATGACGCACCAAACAACCAAAAGCTCTAAAGAACAAGAGAAAGAATTCTAAGACTTTAGAAAGAAAACAAAATGCATTGAAGCTGCGGTCTTGGTTTTGGTCGACCTTTAATGCTGTCTTGGTCTTCAGCCGGTCTTTAATGCGCCAAGCTATCGACCTTGAATCGGCCATTGCGGTCGAGCGCGCGGTCGTCCGAACCGGGTTATGCGGTGACCAATACGGTACACGGGTTCGGTTTGGTCGGTCCGTCTTGACTGAAGCTAAATTCGCGAACCAAGGTAAGAGTGACCGCTTCTTGGAGGCTTTTGCCATCGGACCACGTCATTGGACCGGGTTAAAATGACATTGGATCGTCATTGGTTAAGTCACGGTCGCCGGTTTGGTCTATAGGTAACATCTCTCGATCAACTTCGAATCCAGTCTGATGCATGGGTAATCCGTCTCGATCACTCGTCTTAGCAGTACCACTTGGGCGATAGATAGCTCGGTTCCAGTTGTTGGAGTGATCATTAAGGTCGTGATTTCCGAGTCTGCACTTGATCGGGTCGTACCGGCTCGGTCGGGATTGAGTCAGCACGAGTATCTTCGGATTCCTTCCGTTCCAAGGCAATTCTGGCTCGACCATCCGGCTTGTCATGTCCATCTGGTCGAGGAATCTGTTGACCAATCTCGAGTGGTTCGTCCTCGTTAGACTTGCAGTACAACCGTGGGTCGAGCGGTCCGGTACCATGGTCCATGATTGCATCAGGAAGTGAGTTCGGAGAACCAAAACCTCAGTGCTTGACTATGTCCATATAACAATTTCTTTAGTCGACACACTTTTGATTTATATTTGGATTCAAACTCCGGAGGTAATTTCATGTAGACTTCTTCATCAAGATCACCATGTCAAATTGCATTATGAACGTTTATTTGGTGAACTTCCCATCCTTTGACAGCTATGAATTTGAGAAACATTTGAACAGTTGTGATTTTTCCCACCGGAGCAAACGTCTCGTCGTAATCCAACCCTTCTTGTCTATTTCCATATGCGGTCAATCTCGCCTTATAACGTCAACCTCACTATTAGTGTTATATTTTATTGTGAAAATCCAACAGCAAACTATACCTCTCTTGTTTGGTTCATGGGAGGTCCATAATATCCCATGTCATGTTTGCTTCTAAGGCTGTAACTTCACTCTTTACTACATTCCTCCACCTTTTATCCCTCATCGTTTCTCGAAAAGAAGTGGGTGCACACTCAGTCGTGATCACGCCGCAAGAAAGGCTATGTGGGAAGGAAAAAAATTATCACTGTTGACATAATTTGAGATAGGATATTGGACATCTTGGTTAGAGGACGCTGATGGAGATGAATCGGGTGAAAGTGATTGGGGTCTGTATGGCATCGGGTCATGTACAAAACATAATTATTGACACGTGTTGGTTGCTTTCGCTTTCGATAACCTCTACCCAAAAAGATCACCTCTATATTAGGATTAGTATCCTCAACCAGAGTCAAAAGATCGTCATGTCTGACTCATCGTTAGTCACAATAGCGCTTCCCCTTGCGTATACACTCCTCAACAGATCGAGTGGAGAGAAAACATAGACATGTTCTCAATGTTGCTCTTTCTCTGATGTTTCAAGAAAAAAATGGTAGCAACAACGGTGGACAATTCATGGGTATGAAGTCGTATTTTTTCTCTGAAGGCATTTTGCATCAAACATCATGCGTGTACTCTCTACCAGATCGAGTGGAGAGAAAACATAGACAGTTTCTCAACGTTGCTTGTTCTCTGATGTTTCAAGCAAAAATATCGATTCGTTTTTGGGGAGAGTGCATACTCACAGCATGTCACTTAATTAATCGGATACCATCAATTGTTCTTCAAGGAAAGATAATATTTGAGATGTTATATGGAACCGCACCAGATTTTCGTTTCTTATTTGGTTTTTGTAGTTTGTGCTTTGCTGGAAAGTGGCATGTGACAAAGATAAGCTTGGTGAAAGGAGTCAACCGTTTAATACAAAACAGATCGATGGAATCGGATTGGAGATCAATTTTTGAATGACTGTTTAATTTTCTTTGTCGATAAACACATATTCGAGACAATTACAAATGAAACTGTGATAATTTTCTTTCTTCTTCTACTTTGCTTGTTCTGTTTATGTTTTCTCATCTCAAAACTGTCTCTGCAACCCTTTTGCGTGACTGACTGAGACAAGACAAAACTTGAGCCTTTGTGTGGACAAATCTCCATAGTTGTCTCTTCTGTAAATAATGCTGACGAATCTCAGGATCTCGCTACCTTGATCTATACAGGGTACTGACGAAGGTGAGAAGGACATCAAACTTGAACTAATCCATTCATAGATTCATGTTCAAAATCCATAATCACGTTGTGGCTATCAAAATATTGTCATAAAATACGATTTTTTCTTTTTTAAGAAAAAAGATAAACTTTAATCTACAGCTTTTGGATCTTAGCTCTGGTACTATGATAAACAGTGAAGAGATTGTCATATTCCTCTATTCCATATGAACGGGTTTATATATACATTTTATCTCTCTTAGCTATCCCTAGATATACAATCGATAATAAAGAAATGTTGATATATTGAGTCCTGGTGTTATCGACAGTATATGTACATATGTCTTATAATAGTCTCTATCAAATTCAAAGCTGCCTTAAAAGTAAAGTCACACTTTAGTTCATAAACAAAATACACAAAATTCCAAACATGCAAAATGAAAAAGAGACTCTCTCTCTCTTTTATATTAAACAATTTTCTTTATTTATATGCAATTCCAAATGCTGTGTTATTCATTCTGAATCTTTTGCGTCTTTCAAATGTAAACTTGCAGTAGCTTATCATAGTAGTGTTCCAAATTTATATTACTAAAAACATGAATAATCGGGAGATGTAAACTGATTTTTTTTGGAGTATCTGGTTAATGATAGCTGAAGAATTCATTCAAATCATTATGAATGGATACAATATGCTTCTTGTGTCTACATCCAAAAGGTATAAAGAATTGTTTTATATGGTGCAGCTTGATGTAGGAGTGTATATCCTCTTGATCACAAATGCTATACCTAGATATGTATATATTGGAGTTTGTATACTGCGAGTAACATCGATCAACGCTTTCAAAATATAATGTTTTTGTTTTCTTTGGTAATATCGTCTACTTTTATAGACTTATGCATTAACTCGAGATATGACCATTATGTTTGTGTATCCCCAAGTCAGGGGTACCAGTGCAATAAAGTTGGTGATTCAAACCTATTCTCTGACCAAACTGAATTTTGCCTTGAGTTGTGATATGAGCATGGCCGGTCTAGTACCGACCGACCCGATCGAGCTAAACGATCCGGCCAAGCTCTACATGGAACCTAACTTGGAAGCTGAGGATCCGGACGTCCAAATGAGGAAAGAAGACCACTTCTGTCGACCAAAGGGTCATGAGGAAGAATCTGATCGTGCCAAACACTCTTGGACCGGCCCGATTTAGAAGATGGCTCAGAAATCACATGTCTCGACCAAACCGGAATCGATCAGCCGGCCGTGACCCATCTTGGACCAGTTCAAGATTTACAAGATCAAGCCGACCCAATGACACGTTCTAGGACTAAAATGATCAAGGAGACAGACCTTGGTCTGGTAGACTCGGGGCGCGTCAAGTGGTATCAGAGCAATATTCCAAGCTCGGTAACTCTATCACCTTTTAATTCGAGTGCTAGTAGCCTCAATATTTTTCTCAATTTTCTCTTTTGTTCTTGGATGCTAGTAGCTCCTTGAATGAATTTTTACTTCAAAAAAAAATCCCAACAAAATCAAAAATAATTCTTTTCTTTCTATCTTGAAGTTAGATTATTGATCCAACTCCAGAAAATTCAAAAAAAAAATAATATTTTCAAGCTAGTAGCTTGTAAGGGTCTAGGAAAAATCGGATCCTTGGAGTTTGGTTCTTCAAACACAAAAATCTTGCAATCTTTCTATCTTTTCTTTTCTCTTGTCGCTTGATATACCTTGGGTTCTAAGAGTTTTTACATCTTTTGGTTAAGAGTTCTATTGGAACATCTTAAGGAGGAGCTAGAAAAAGCAAGCTGAGAGTGAAACACCAAAAAGAAAGAGAGAAACACTCTGTGAGGATTTTTGTACCTAACGTGTTTGTTAAGTCTATTACAGGAACCATGTCAGACGGATATAGGAGTGACAATGAAGAGTCCAACCGAAATGCAGGTTTGAATAGATTACAAATGCAAACTTTAAAGAGTGAAATGTCCAATCTTCTTAAAACAGGTCTAGAAGAAGTTAATACACGCTTGGACCGAGTCCAAGAAGCTGAACAAGAGCTAACCCAAAGGGAGTCTAGCCAGAGACCACGAGCGGCCTCTAGACGCCCAAGGACCAGAGATGACGGCCGAGAAAGCCAAGATGAAGTCATGTCGGGCGAGAGTCTAAGGAGACCAAGGAGAAACCGGGATTATGCCCCTAGAAACGAAGACGACCTTGGAGGCCTTAAGCTCAAAATTTCTGCCTTCTATGGCAAGAATGATCCGGACGCCTACCTTGAATGGGAGAAGAAGATCGAGCTGGTCTTCGATTGCAAAAACTGCTCCGACCTCAAAAAGGTTAGAATTGCTTCTACCGAATTCCATGGTTATGCTATTAATTGGTGGGATCAAGTGGTGACAAATAAAAGGAGATCCGGAGAAAGACCCATTGTTTTATGGGATGAGATGAAAGATCTCATGCGTAGACGGTTCGTGCCAAGCCATTACCACCGAGAGCTACACCAAAGGCTTAGACGTCTACTACAAGGAACCAAGAGTGTAGAGGAGTACTATCAAGAGATGGAGAACATTTTATACCATGTCATAAGACTGATGATGCAACCTTGATAGCTGAATTGTTCTTTAGGGAGGTAGTTTGTTTGCATGGAATCCATAGGACAATAGTTTCTGACCGGGACACTAAGTTCTTGAGTCACTTTTGGAGAACGTTGTGGTCTAAGCTAGGTACTAAGCTATTGTTTTTAACGACTTCAGCCACAAACTGATGGGCAAACCGAGGTAGTCAATAGGTCAGTGTCAATACTTTTGCGTGTGATAGAAAAATATTAGGACTTGGGAAACACTCGTCTACAAAGTACTCACCGTTCGAATTGGTTTATGGATTTAACCCTTTGACTCCGTTGGATTTAATGCCTTTATCTTTGAGTGAAAGAGTTAGTCTAGATGGCAAAAAGAAAGCTGAGTTGGTCAAGGAACTACACGAGAAGGCAAGGAAGAACGTGGAGCTAAAGACCGCTCAATACCAAACGCAAGCCAATAAAGGACGCAAGGAGAAGCTGTTTGAACCGGGCGACCTAGTTTGGATTCACCTAAGGAAGGACCGGTTCCCAAATGAGAGAAAGTCAAAGCTACTGCCGAGGGCTGATGGTCCATTCAGAGTTCTTCAAAGGATCGGCAACAATGTTTATAAGATCGATTTACTAAGTATAATGTGAGCTCAAGTTTTAACGTTTCTGACTTAATTCCCTATGATGCAGATGAGCAGGATTTGAGGGCAAATCCTTTTCAAGAAGAGGGGGTTGATATGAGCATGGCCGGCCTAGGACCGACCGACCCGACCGACCCGATCGAGCTAAACGACCCGGCCGAGCTCTACATGGAACCTAACTTGGAAGCTGAGGATCCGGACGTCCAAATGAGGAAAGAAGACCACTTCTCTCGACCAAAGGGTCATGAGGAAGATTCTGGTTGTGCCAAAACACTCTTGGACCGGCCTGATTTAGAAGATGGCTCAGAAATCACATGTCTCGACCAAACCGGAACCGATCAGCCGGCCGTGACCCATCTTGGACCAGTTCAAGATTTACAAGATCAAGCCGGCCCAATGACACGTTCTAGGACTAAAAGGATCAAGGAGATGGTGGGTTTGACACTTAGACAAATTTGGTCTAAAACCTTACCTTTGGGCCGAGAGGAGCCGGACTGCGAGACCACTTGGGTCTTCTTGGAGGTGAACGACCCAAGCTCAATCTGAGAGAAGTCCAAGGCCCATTTCAGAGCAATGAATGAAGAAACCGCAAAGGGAGGCTGAGAGTCCCACGATCCAGCCTTAAACTATGACTTTAATTTCAGTCTTTAATTTCAAAACGTTTACCTTTTCATTTTCTCTCTTGTTTTTGCAAAGTTATTTAAACTCTTGTTTAGTTTCTTATAAAACATATTTTATAAACAGGTTTTTTATAAACCCTTATAAATTCAAAATTTGTGACACTTATAAAAAATTATATTTTTGATAAGTGGTATCATATAAGCGGTATTTTAAAAAAAAATTCTCTTTGCTTTTAGTTTACTTCACAAACCCATTTGTACATTGCAATAAAAACTTATATGGGATAAGTTATCTTTTTTCTAACTAAGAATCTGATCTAAATTGAGTCAAAATATGTTTATACAAAAAAGAATTTTATTATTTGTTTAATATTTTTTTTACGCCATTTCACCAAATTCTATCGTTATAAAAGGTAATACTAAAACAATTAATTATGTTGACCGAAATATCATTGACCACAATAAAATTTTTGTTGACCAAAATAAAAAATTTCGCCAAACTGAACTTCTATACACGAATATAAAAATTGGAGGGAGGTCTCTCCTCCGTGAGGAATACTCAACATAACGTTTAAAATGAATACGAGACAATATATATTTTCAGTATTAGCTTTAGTTTCATTACTGTTCTTGATCGTTACGGTTGATGCTAGGGCTCGTGGTGATAAAGTGTTCGATGAGAACTATGTTGTTACGTGGGGAAATGTCTTGAGACTCAACCAAGGGAAAGAAGTTCAGCTTACCATGGATAAAGCTTCAGGTTCATTGATTTTTTCCTAATTCCAAAATACGACGTCGTTGTAAGGATTTGTGTGTATATTGATTTCTGTCAAAATAAAATTGCACAAAGTCCTTGATGATTTCAATTAAGTTAAAAAGTTAAATTTATAATATTATAATATGTATAATTTGGAGGTTTCTAATTCTCTCTTCCAAAAAGATTAACATCACAAATATGTATATGGTATAGCCTAGGATAAGTAATACATGTAGTTATTTGTAACCTTTGTGGATTGGATTCAGATCCTCATATTACATGTAAGTGGCAACAAAATAAAAATAATTAAGAAAAAACCTAAAAACTTTAAATTAGAAAGTATTGATAATTCTTTGAATATATATAAAAAAAATATTTTCAAATTTCAAATTTCAATTGTTTTTTCTTTTTTTTTACATTTTTGGTAACTTAACCTCAAAAATTGATTGTTTAATGTATAGTTCTAGAATTCGATCTCATGATGTTACTTATTTGGGTTTTATATAGCCATTTTTTTCTTAAATGTTTTCAGTGCATTCCATTTTGTTAGGAACAATTTGTTTTTTTTTTAATTTTCAGGGTTTATAATTTAATATTTTGGTGTTAGAGTTAAGAATTTCGAGTTTAAACTTAGGTTTTAGTTATTAATTAATTTTTTAAAAAAATCTTTTATTTTAATTTTGATATAAAACATGGTTTACTTTCTAAAACTACATTACAAACAGGTTCTGGATATGAATCTAAACACAAGTACGGATCAGGATTCTTCCAAATGAGAATCAAATTGCCTCCAAAAGATTCCGCTGGAGTTGTCACAGCATTTTATGTACGTTTCACGTCTTATTCTAACGTTTTCATGAAATTCATTTAAACTTTGAACACTTTGAATTTTGGTTCTTGATACATATTTGTGTACGTGTTACAGTTAACTTCGAAAGGAAGCACACACGACGAGCTTGACTTTGAGTTATTGGGGAATAGAGAAGGAAAACCAATTGCTATGCAAACGAATGTTTTCACAAAAGGTCAAGGAAACAGAGAACAAAAGTTTGTTCTTTGGTTCGATCCAACAACAGATTTCCACACTTATGGGATTCTCTGGAATCCATATCAAATTGTGTATGTTTTTTCTCTCTCCCTATCTTCTACTTGATTTATCATTAATATAAATATTTTTAGCCAAAAATAAATATATTCACACAATTATCGAATGTGAATACAAGAAACTTTTTTTTTAGTGTGAATGTTAAGACAATAGAAGAAACTTAACTACGTATACACCTAAATTTCAATATACTCAATCATGTACAATTCTTAACAAAAACATGTACCGAATTAAATTTAAATTAGCTAATCACAGAAATTTTTTTTCCAAATTTGTTTGTATTTCAAATAGCTTGTATTTTAGTTGAATGCGTATTTATGAAGAAAACTTGTGGAATGCGAGATATATAATAATTATAAATTTTTTAAAAATAATTATAGATTATAACAGATAATTAATTGATTTTTTCATTAAAATTATATATGTTTTCCTCTTTATCGTAAAGAATAGAAACATCACTTCAAAACAAAACATCATTTTGTAACATATGGAATATAAATAAGGATTTTAGATGAGATGACAAAAAAACCATGTAAATTAAAAAATTAACTCGAAAAAAACTAGTTATGATAGTATACATTTTCTACAGTAGTTATTATTATATCCTTACTTGTTTTATATAGTAATTCTATTTATTACGTCGTTTCTATTCTACTAGAGAAATTTCATTTTAGTAGTGTTTATATACAAATTTCATTTGTTTGTAGTTTGAAAACATATAGAATCGTCTGAGATTACTAGTTCTACAATTATTATTTTAGTATTATTATGAACACTATTAAGCATAAAACACAGACATTAACAATAGTTCTACTATCAGTGGAAAATTAAAACTAAAGCGAATCTCTTTTAAAATGTTAGATGAACACAGACGTTAGACCCAACAACTCGAAACATTTAGCAGTACATTTCAGGTTTATATTTTCGTGTAACATGATGATTTGATAATATATATTTTTTTAATTTTCTCTTGATAATAGGTTTTACGTCGACAAAATTCCAATAAGGATATTCAAAAAATACACAAGATATGGTGTAGACTATCCATCAAAGCCGATGAATGTGGTGGCTAGTCTATGGAACGGTGAGAAATGGGCAACAGACGGTGGAAGGGCCAAGATCAATTGGTCCTATGCTCCTTTTAAAGCCAATTTTCAAAGGTTTTCGGAATCCGGTTGTCACGCGGATGGTAAAAACACTATTGGGAAAGCATGTAGCTCAGCAACACACTGGTGGAATGCGAGGAAGTATAGTAGGTTAAATGCATATGAACTTAAAGCATTCAAGAATGTGAGAGCAAAGTACATGAACTACGATTATTGTTCTGATCGCGCTAGATTTCCTGTTCCTCCTAAAGAATGTCGATGGAATCAATGATGAATATCTAAAAAAACATCATTATAGGAAAGTAATCGACTTATGTTCCATATCTATGTACTTCTTGGAAAGAATCATAACATATGATTGATAATACATATTACATAGAAAACTCATAACTCGTTTATCACGAAAAATATTTAGGAGTAAAAATGATAGAGATTTAAAATTAAATGACGACAGTATCTTATAGGTTTCTGATGTGAGTTAGGTTTTACCTAGCTCTACTTCCTGTAAGTGTTCAACAACGAGGTAATATAAATGGGATTGATCCACATAAACTAAGAGTTAACGATACAAATTTATGGAATTGAATCAAACTAAAATGAAAAATAAGCTAGATTAAATATCTATGAAGATCTTTATAACATAATTAAAAGGCACCAGTCTTATTTTTATGGATGTGTTCTATAGTATATTGTCGGGGGGGGGGGATATTTCAACATAAAAGGCTAAAAACCAGTATACATATCTAAGTTGATTAGGGTTAAAAGAGGACCAAAAAAAAATTTCATGGGAAGTGTCGTTACCGTGGCGAAGGGGTCCATAGACCGAGGCACGACTCTTGTTAAGCCGAGGTGATTTCCCTTGGTCAGAAGACTAGGTGAACGCTAGCCAAGGTGCACTGGACCGAGACTTATGCTTATTTTGCATTCTTTTGTTCAGAGCCAAATGAACATGTCTTCGCTAAAACGGGTGTAGCTCTCCAAACACAAACTCAAACGATATAAACCCACTTGCATATGGAATCTAACTCAAATAGACTCATCTCCTCCAATAATAATAAAATGTCAAGTCACTTAAAGGCGTTCGTGCAATGCTGGACTCAGTGTCGTGCTAAGATTTATAGAGGCTTAAGGCAAATATAAAAATTGGATCTTTTAATATATTTTTTAATAAAAAAATAATGTAAATTTTATATAAAATAAAAAATTGAAACAAAATCGTAATTGTAAAAAAACTAAGACATAATATTTCTTCCTTCTTTTTCAAAAAAACAAACAAAAAAATATTATAAAAAAGTACCACATGATTGAAAGACAAAACTGATGATAAAAAAAGAGACTGACGGCTGCAATAAAAAGGAGGAAGAACAAGGAATAAAATGGTAAATCAATAAAAAAACTGATTAGAAAATAATTTATATAAAAAATTGTTAAAAATATATAATGAACATATCTAAAACTAATTGAAAATTTTCTATTTCTTTTTTTATTTGAAGACTAGATTTTCGTTTTGTGATAGAGATTTCGTTTTTGATTTCGGAAACTTGACAAAAAAAAATGTGCTTTTTCCCTAAAAAAAAGACTTCAGAGATTTGAACTCAGGTTTAAGTTAAAAAGAGTGTTTTACACTATGATGCACTTTTGAAGTCTTCTTTATATAATAGACACTTTGCAAGAATTAAACACTTTTTAGTGTGAAAAATCTTTTTTACCCTTTACATTTAATTTTTTTTGTCATCTACCCTTTACATTTAATAAAATTTTTATTTATTTATTCTCTTTCTCTCTTTCTCTCTTTCTCCCTCTCTTTCTTTTTCTCTCTCTCTCCCTCTCTCTCACTCTCTCTCACTCTCTCTCTCCCTCTCTCCCTCAATAAAAAGATTAGATTGTTCGAAGAGAGAGAAGAAAATTCTTGTGGAGAGAAAGAAAGAGAAAAAGAGAAAAAGAAAGAAAGAGAAAGAGAGAAAGAGAGGGTCAAAACTGTCAATTTTTCACCAAAAACTTGAAAATGTGCCTCATTTTTCAAGAGTGTTCTTTTTTGAAAACTAAACTTAAAAAAGTGCCTCTCAATATAATTATCTCTTAAAAAAACTTAGAAACTTTAGCCATTATGATACAGCTGACTTTTAGTATATGGGGGCCCTAAAAATATTAAAGAGGTTGGGGCCTGAGGCAAAAGTCTTTTTTAGTCCATGTAAGGCACGGCTCTGGCTGGACTTCTGCTATGTTATATGGCTGAAATTTTAACTGGAGCTTTTGAAGTTTTTGTTGGAATTCTGCTTTTGAAGGAGTTACATATTGTACTCTTATGTAACTCTTTTTTGCATCTTTTGCATCTTTTTAGCGTCTTTAATCCTAAATACAAGAAACTACTTCTAGAAATATACAATCATACCAAATGACTTACATTTTATATTGAAAACTATAAGAAAATAAACATGTAAAATCAAGCAACTCACAAAAAACTAAGCTCATACGTGCAGCAAATATCACGTTCAACTCAAGCTCGCACACAACTTCTCACACAAGAGTGTTTCACATACACAATCCACTTTATAAGGTCTTTCTCACCCCTCCTGATCCGCAGATCTACCCCCCAAACTCATCAATCTATTCCATCAGAAACATGTAGTCGGGGTGATGTAAACGTGTACTAACAGTTGTTTTCGAGTCTTTATCGAGCTTTTTTAGTTGTTTTTGAGATTTTATATGTCAAAAGACATCATGAAATAAAGATTGGACATTCTGGAGCAAACATGTTCGAAATCATGGAAAAATGGGCAAAATTGATGCCTGGAACAGTCACTCCATTTTTGAGCAGTCAATCCAAGCAATCCAGATGAATCCCCTGAAGCAGATCAGAATAGTCGCTCCACTTTGGAGCAGTCACTCTGGACATGACGAGATAAAACTTTTTTTCTATTTTACCTAAATTCAACCCAATCTTCCCGAGATCTCATCCAAGCCGAATTTAGACCTTTGTATATGTTGTTCTACAGCTCTTTTGTGCAAATAAATTTGTATTCAGAGATGTTTAGCAAATTTAGGACTTGTGAGCTTTTGGGGAGACGAATCTCTACAACCCCTTGAGTAGTTTCATAGTTAGGTTTAGGGTTTCAATGGAATTAATGATTTGCTAAATCAGAATTATTAGAATAGGGATTTACCTTCTAGTTCTTCATCTATTATTGATTTTAATGCTGAAACTTGATTAGCTAACCTGTTTCTGACATTATATTGTTTAACACACCAAATATGATTGTTTAGAAGCATGAAAGAACATAGATGAGAAAAACGGCCTTAGCCAACGAAAGTTGATGTTAAGGTGTTATGTTAAGTTCATCTATTATTGATATGAACTTAATGCATGTTTAACTTCCTGAATTCAAATGACAATTTGGAATCTTAGGTTTTTAGACATACTAATTGATACTACGACAATAGATTAATTATGAATTTGTGATTTGAGTTCTAGAACGCCTTAATGATTTCCCAGGTTGATTTTTTGATTTGTGATTCTAAATTCCTGTGAAAGACCCTTGACTTATCACTTCGTTTTATTATTTTTACATGGATATTGCTAGTTTTCGTGATTAAATTACTCTCACCCAATTTTATTTTCATCTTAGCTTGATTTAAATCTCATAAAATCATAGTGTAACTCTTGGTCCTTGTGGATTCGATCCTTGCATTACTACAACACTTGTTGTACACTTGTTGTACACTTGCAGTAGTTATAAATGGTTAAACTCTGCGATCAAGTTTTTGGCGCTGTTTCTAGGATCAATTGCGTTACCTTTGATTTTCGGATTGAAGGTTAGTCTAAGATTCACTAACCATTCTACCTTTCTTCTCTTGCGCGTACAGGTGTATGATCACGACGAGTCACGGCTCTGAAAATCTCGCAACTCTAAACAACCAAGAGCTTGCAAGGTCAGAACAACAAAAAAGAAAAAGAAGTTGAATCCAGCCAATATGGGCGATAATGACATCATGGCAACTGCACTTCAGAGGCTTCCACAACAAGTAGAGAAGCTGCAGCGATAACCGCATGCCATTGGAGACATCAATACTCTACACACTTTCTACCAGAATCGGACTGCTATATGGCCATTGGAGATTCAGATGTAAGATTTTGAGATCAAGCCTCATAAGATCTTGTTGGCAAATCATCATATGTTGGACAGCCCGTTTGACGAGACGTGCAGTACCACCAAAGCCAACAGAGTTCCTTCAGATTACCTCAAGTGCAATCTTTTTCCATTCACTTTGGCGAATAAAGCACATCAATGGTTAAAATCGCTGCCCCTAGATCGATCACCTCGTAAGAGATGTGTTTATCGAATTTTTTGGACCACTTCTACACTAAATCCAAGATAGCATATTTGAGGAAAAAAATCACCACGTTTCACCAACACCATGGAGAAGCTTTATGGGTATTTGGATGAGAAAATTCTGGGTATTTTCTATGATGGAGTTAATTGTGAGTACATAATTCTCTCAATGCTTCCAGCAATGGAGACTTTATGACTAAGACCATCGATGGGGCGTATGAGCTGATCGAGAACTTGACTACAAGTTCTAGTAATCGGTCTCCAGAATATGGTAGGAGTCGAAAAGTTAACAGTGTAAAATTGCAGAAAATCGACGAATTGACCGTCAAGGTGATTATGTTACTGAAAGGAAATCAGATAAGTGTGCAGCTTTTTGAGGACACATGAGATGCAATCCTTTCTCGTGAATTTGATAAGCATGGACTAGATGAGCAGCATGCTGAAGTGAACTATGTGAATAGCCAAGGTTATGTTCAGAATAAGGATTTTTAGAAGAACCTCACTCAGAGTTTTCAAGGGAAGCAATTTATGAAAAATCATGTTCAGAATAGATTTCAGCGGGGAAACCAGCAAAACAAGCCTTTCATCACCTACCAGACAGGACCCCTAGCTCTATTCCAACCTGCTTCAAATGGTTCTCAGGATGAGCTCAAGAATCTTAGGCAAAAACTCCTACTAAATCAGCAAAAATCGGCCAATGAGATCAATGTCAAGGTGGATAGCATGTACAATGATCTCAATGGCAAATATGAGGCTGTTTGTACCCATGTGAGGAAGCTCGGCGTTGAACTAGCTCAAACTGCTGAACCAATCAAGAGATAACAAGGAATTATTCCTGGAAAGGCGGAAGCGAATACTAGGACTGAGTATGTCAATGCAGTTGAGCTGAGGAATGAAAATACATTGCACTTTGCAGCAAGAGATGTGATAAATTTAGAAAAATCCAAGGAACATGGTGAGGAGCAAGCACTCCAGGCTAAACAGACTGTTTTGGGTGGAGAAAACTCAACAGAGTAACCTGGCTAGTCTGGAGCGACTGCTCAAGTCTATGCTCCACGGCGTAACTTTTACGATGGAGCCATCTGATTTTTCTAGAGCGACTGCTCTAGTATGTGCTCTAGTTGTTCCTGACATAACTTTTACGATGGAGTGACTGTTCCAATCTATGCTCTAGAAATACCTGCAAAAATATTCATCCAACTCGGGCCTATATTCCCAAGATTCCATACCCAGTTGGATGTTTCATGCTCCATTGCAGGATTTGATTTTAAAGAGTGTCTATGTGATTTCAGGTATAGTGTGAATCTCATGTCAAAGACTATTGCAGAGAAGTTGATAATCACTGATATGAAACATCCTGAGATAACTCTTGTGTTTTCCAATTCTTCCCCCACTAATCGATATTGTACGGTTCCTGATTTACATGTTAAAGTGGAGAATTGTTTGGTTCGAACAGATTTTCAGGTAGTGGAGATGACAAACTGATCTGATGTACCTTTGCTTCTTGAAAGGCCATTCACTGCCACAGTGGACGCAATTATCGATACACATAATAAGAGAGTCTCGGTTTCCAACATCAACAAGAAGGTTTTCTACAAAGCCATCCCCACTTAAGGAGCCATCAAACACGATTCTTGCATCTCAGTAGTCGGAAGAGAGAAAATGATAGTTGATCATGAGAAAGAGGTTGGTGATAAGAGTGAGATCAAAGAAGTCATGGATGGAGATCCTCACTTTACTACCACTAAACTTAGTGAGAAGGCAAAGTTGAAAAGAAAACTGAAGAGAAAAAGGAAGGGTGGTCCTAAAATGACTTTGGTCCCTCAAGGATGTGATGGAGACAAAATCGTGTATAAGCTGAAGTGAAAAGATACCTTTATGCCTTTCTATAAAGTTAGAGCTATTCTTTTCTTAGAGTTGAAAGAGAAGAGCAGGGACTGTGAATGGTATGTTGAGTTGGGTTCTCAGTTTCAGGATGTCTAATTGTGGAGCTTGTTTTGGAGCAAGTCCTCATGTTCAACCTGATTGATACATGGCATCAAAGTCAAGATAACGACTTTAACCAACCGCTTGGTGGGAGGCAACTCACCGGTAAGTGTACATACTTCAAATAAGTATCCTCTTTCTTTTGATTTTTGGTTTTAGTTTTCATTGTTTCAGATTTAAAAAAATAGAAAAAAAAATAAAAAGGCGGACGACCCCACCCCACTTCTAGAGCGACTGCTCCAGTTTTCACCAGGTCGCTTCTCACCTTACTCACTCTGGGGATTGACTCCCCTTTTCTTGAGCAACTGCTACGAGGTAAGTCGCCTCCTTCCGAGACGGTGTGAAATAAGTTCGGGAGAGGGTATATATTGTCTAGTAATGCGTTTGTTCGTTTTGTTTTTTTATTTTCATTTTTAGGTGTTATTGAGTCAAAACTCAGTCAGAAATTATGAGCTTTTCTTGGAAATAACCATTTTAACCAACACTTTAGTAACCATTCTTTCAGCCATTGACCGCAGATTTTACTGAATGGAAAACCCATAAATGGATTGACAAATCAATGTCGCCCATATCTCTTTGGGTATTTGAAGAATCCAAAGCTGGCTTCATGATACACTGGATTTGTACTCTTATTTTCTACTGCAAGTGCACAACATGAAGATTGTAATGTAGAAAGATTCGAATTCTAGAGGACTAATGTTAAACTAAGTTTCTATAAGGAATCAGTATTAAGCTAAGGTGATATACAGTTAATTTTTGCTAACAATTGCAATAATATAAATGAGGGTTTGAAATCAAATAGACAAAACACTAGACTATGAAATATTCGCGGGAGAGAATATGAACCGAGAAACTATTCAGGACACAATTAAGCTTATATCTCGAATTCAAACATAATGATATGAATGGGCAATTGTCATGGAAGCAACAACTTTATTTTAACAATCTAAAATCTTAAACTATTGTTTAGACCTAGAATTTCAAAAAAGCATTAACAAGCAGGTTTGATGTATTCACAATTTGCCTTATCATCAACTTTCGTTGGATAAGGACAATTTGCTCATCAAAGTTTTCTTTAGCAACCTATTGCACATTTGATGAATAGGAATACCTAATACCAGAGAATTAGTGATCAATTAATACTCAGCAATAAGATCAACAATGATGAAGACAGTTCGATTAGGCCCTATTTGTATTCGTTTCAATTGCTTATAGGCTCCGTTGAAAACCCCTAATCTAGCAAGAGAGATTATTCAGACATAGAAAAATAGAACATAGTAATAGATGAAAAGAAATCCATGAAATTATTATTAGAAAGAACTAGGGTTCAGAATTCTTCTCAAGTGTTGTACAGATCCGTCTCCCCAAGTCTTACAAGCTAAAGCTCTTTTCTGAAAATCCTTCCAGAAATCGCCGTCTCTCTCACGAAGAAGAAGAAGATTTTCTAAAAACTAAAACTTAAAAACTGATTAGGGTTTTGCACCCTTTTTATTAAAGAGATTGATATTTTATTTTCCTAAAATATCGGAGCGGATGCTCCAAAGTGGAGCACGGTATTTAACCAATGTTTGCAAGCTCGGTATGTATCTCCAGTTTGTCGCACCCAACACATCCCTTATCTTGATACTATTAACTCAAAATCAGCTCGACCACACCACGATGGTTCGCAAACCGAACTACATGCTACATGATACAACCACTTCGTGACCAATTGTGGTTACACTTTCCCCACGAAAGCAGTGGTAAAACATTTATCCGAATTATATATCCCGAGGTCAAGCCAGGACTAGTTCCGCATTAAATCCTAGATCAGGCAAACAACGAATAAGACGAGCCCGTGTCACATGCTCTGAAACGCCCCATCCCAACCCTAAGCCAAAGGAGGTTGTTTCCGCTCGACCACTAAATGAAACGAACCATACAGTCAATATTCAAAAGATAGACAATAAATTGGATTTCTTATTTATTAACCAAGGGTTCGATACAATTTTCAGAGTTTTTGCGATAGGCTATTGCAAGTGTTCGATCCTAGCATAACTAGTCTAATTCAATAACTCATCCTTCCTAAGCCTAGTCTCGCGCGCCTAGGCCATGTCCTTCCTACGATCAATATCCTTTCCTGAAATCAAAGTGGCATAAGTATTCATATCCACTTAGTGATGTGGTAACTACGCATATCAATGACTATATGAATGGGTCGTAAGTGAAATGCCCACCTGCCTACATTTACCCATGATGTTTTCTTTAGTGGTCTACCCATGACTTACTAAATCGCATGGGTTCTGACTGAGCCTTGGGTGGGTTCTGCATGATCCCACTGTACTTGGTGAACAATGTGTGCTTTAACTCGGATCACGCTGATCGTTTCTAGCCCATATATGTGTAACAGTTAATTGTCGTGACAGCTCGTTATGACCGCGCCTCTCTTACCACTGGAAGATCCTTTATCTCGACGCCTTTCCCAACTTCATCTCTGGTGATTGTCACCCAGTAGGCTTCACATCGTTTCTCGAACATACATCCTGCCTGGGTTGCCGAGACCACTAAACTACGTGAAGTTGGCCGAATCCTTGGAACTTTAGCTTCTTCCTTCCCTTTCAAAACACATTCGCCCCGAGTAAAAGCCAACGGTTGCCTTGTATTATCCTACCCAATCCATTCCCAATATCACTTCATGATTCTTGAGTTGAATTATGACTAGGTCAGCTGGCATATGTCAGGCGTTTTGTTGCATCGGTGGTTGTCATGATCCTTGATTGTTGCCGGATTCTCTTTGTTACGGTCCTCCCCTATTCCACAACTCCTCCCTGGTTAACCCTTATGACCGGCATTCTATCAACTTCCTTGACTTGCGGTCGTGTAAGCCCATAAACCACACTTCCTACTCCGTTCAATTTCTTTGCTCTCGGTCTCTCTTCGGATTTCTCTTGGGAATCTTCCCTCTCATGATGTTCTCCACGAAAAAAGTGCCCAAGGGTACTATATATAAGAGTTTGGCGGGTAGCTTGCCCTTTCGCCACAATCGCCCTCGGGATGAACGGGTACAATGTCCCTTTGCCTTCAACCGTTACACATAACCGCCCATCCAACCCACCGGCTAGCTACGACACCTGGCCAGCTAGTGATGGTAGTTGACGAGCTAGCCCACTCAGGTGAACACTTTGTCCAGAGCTTGCCCACTCAGCTGAACATTCGGTCCAACTGGATCGAGCTTCCCTACAGCTGACCCAACATGTTTAGTTCGGCCGGCCAGTTCATTCAAACGCCTTGAGCTACGTTTCCCATCTTTTTCCCAACTTTTCTCTTCTATTCTTTGGTTAAGCCCTTTCCTTCATGGCTTAACCCTTCTTTCGTGCCAGAGAACGAGTTATTTATCTTTCTTCGAACCACTTCTCCCTCTTTCTCAACTTTGGCCCGTACGGCTGATCCTAGCGAGGTTCGGGGATGTTACACATTTCCAATAATATCCGGACTAAGAAAACAAGGTGTATTTCGCAACACCACCAATATCAACGGTCCCTACACATTCGTCTAGGATGCGTAGTTCCTCCCTTTTATTCCAGATACAATTCAATGCTCGTACTTATCCGAATTTGGCTTAGTGACTTACTAATGATCCCTCTGTAGTTACATGCCTCTCCGATTTCTTTTGAAAGCTAAGTGTTGTGCCACAGTTCGCCTTTTTCCTTGAGCTGATGGGTCATGCCCTCCACGGTTTCCCCTTTGTTCCATCTGCTTTTCTACTTGTTACTTCAAGCATTCTCTCTTAAAATGCCCGGCTATCCCGCTGTGGTAGCAAGATCTTGCCTCATCACTAGCCACATTGCCTTGGTTCATTTGCGGACAATTTTGGGTACAATGGTCCTGACTGCCGCATCTTGCACAATTTTCTACTGCTGATGCAATCATGGACCATGGTACCGGACCTCTCAACCAACGGTTGGACCACGTATCAAAGGAGGACGAACCACTCAACCAATTGGAGGTTGGCCAACAGATTCCTCGACCAGATGCACATGACAAGATGGGCGATTGAGCCAGAATTATCTTGGAATGGGACGAATCCGAAGATACTCACATTGACCGAACTCCGACCAAGCCGGTATGATCCGACCAACATCATATTCAGAAATCTTGACCTTACGATCACTCCAACGACCGGAACCAAGCTATCCACCGCCAAGTGGTACTTCTAAGACGAGTGATCGAGACGGATTACCCATGCATCAGACTAGATTTGAAGTTGATCGAGAAATATTGCCCATGGACCGAACTGATGACTGTGAATCAATCAATGATGATCCAAAGACATTTCCACCCGGTCCAATGACAAGGTCACGCAGTAAAAGTAATCAAGAAGTGGTCACAGTTGCCTTGGTTTGCGAAATCAGTTTTACTGGTTTTGGTCGCCGCACAACCTGGTTAGGACGACTGCGCGCTCGACCGCAATGGCCAAGTCAAGGTCGATAGTGACCAACAGCTTGGCGCATTAAAGGCCGGCCAAGACCAAGACCAAGACCGCATTAAATGCCGACCAAGACCATAACTGCGACTTTAATGTTTTCTTGATTTTTGTTTTATTTTTCTTTGATTCCAATAAATGTTGGCCTTAGGAATTTGGCTATAAATTGACATTCTATTTCCAATTTGTAAACACAACAATTTTCATATATTCAGAAGTTTTTCTTTCTTCCTAAAGAGTTAGTGTTCTTTCCTTTGTTCTTTAGAGCTTTTGGTTGTTTGATGCGTCATATCCTCACAACCGACCTAAACTAACGTCTTGGTGCGTCATATCCAAGGTTGGTAAAAGTTTCATCGGTATACCATTTGGTTTTTACAACATTTGACGGTCCGACTCATTCCACCACCGTACCGGAAGCGTTAGTAACCTCGCGAAGTTTCTTACCTAAATGCAAAAACCATTCTTTAAGTGCAATTTCCTTGGGAAGATTGAGTCAAGTGGTATCAGAGCACGCTTAAATATTTCTTCTCTATCTATCTTGTGTAAGGAAACCGGGCCTACCTTGATATATTCTTTTAAACAAACAAAAAAAAATTACAAGCTAGTAGCTTGAAAAGAACCAGGATAAATCGGTTCTAGGGTTTTGGTAAATCGGTTTCCGAAAAAAAATCTTGCAATTTTTCTCTTTTCTTTCTTGGTTTTGACTCACTGGATTTGACTGATTGCTCATTTAGAACACTTGGGAAAAATTTGAGCGCAAACACTTGAGAGGGCCACAAAAGAAAAGTGAGAGAGGGTTTATTTAACCACGTTTGCCAACTGATTTTCGGGGAATCAATGGACTGGAGCCAAGACGAGTCCGAACAAACAGCATCCCGTTTGTCTAGTTTACAAATAAAAGCACTAACCGACAAACTAAAGCGTTTTATGAATGCAGGTATGGAAGAACTCCACACACGTTTGGACAAGATCCAACTGGATCAACAATCCGGGCAAACGACCATGTCCAAAAAGAAAAACCGGCCAAGGACTCGGACGGTCTATGAAGGGGACGATGAGGGAGAACACTCTTCCGGATTTAGCCAAAGGAGTCCCCGGTTTGTGGGCGAGAGACCGACAACCCCTTTTCTAGCAAAGCTAGAGGACGGTCAGATGACAACCTCGGTGGGCTCTAACTCAAAATATACTTATTTTATTCTAATCGACTGTGTATTCTTAATTGTTCTTTGAGAAACTTGCTTGCCAGGGAAGCACATGGAAGAGGACTGATGGGCCATTTTAGGATAGACAAAACGCTCAAGGGCTTGCAAGATCATTTCTATTGGCCGAATTTGAAGAAGGACATGGTGAAAGTTTGTACTCGGTGTGAGACTTGTAAACGATCCAAGGCTAAGGTACAATCCACAGCTAAGTACTTTCCTTTTCCTATTCCTACTCACCCTTGGACGAACATCATGATGGATTTTGTTTTAGGACTGCCTAGAACTCGAACCGGAAAGGATTCCATTTTTGTTGTGGTTGATAGGTTTTCAAAAATATCGCATTTCATACCTTGTCATACCTTGTCATACCACTAATGATGCTGTGCATATTGCTGAGTTGCATGGCATGCCTAAATCAATCATTTCTGATAGGGATACTAAATTTTTTTGAGCCATTTTTGGAAACTCTTGTGGGCTAAGTTAGACACTAAATTGTTATTTTCAACTACTTGTCACCCACAAACTGATAGTCAAACTGAAATGGTCAATAGGACTTTGTCTGCCTTGCTTTGGACAATAGTTCATAAAATTTGAGAATTTGGGAAGATTGCTTGCGAAATGTTGAATTTGCCTATAATCATGCAATGCACTCGACTACTAAGTTTTCACCTTTTGAGATTGTCTATAGCTTTAAACCCTTGTCTCACATGGATTTAATTTCTTTACCTTTGAGTGAAAGGGCTAGTCTAGATGGTGAACAAAAGGCAAATCAGGTTAAGAAGATCCATGAAAAAAGAAGGCAAAATATCGTAGAAAGGACCAAGCGCTATGCGGAACAAGCCAACAAACATCGACGTGAGCAAACTTTCGAGGAAGGAGATCTAGTTGGGATTTATCTAAGGAAAGATCGCTTTCTAGCTGAGATTAGGTCAAAACTCATGCCCCGGGTAGATGGTCCTTTCGCCATCACCAAAATAATCAACGATAACGCGTAACAAGTTCATCTCCAAGGTAAGTACCAAGTGAGTTCCAACTTTAATGTGACTGACTTAATCCTTTTCTTGCAGATGAAGCAGATTTGAGGGCAAATCCTTTTCAACGGGGAGGGGATGATGCAATCATGGACCATGGTACCGGACTGCTCGACCCACGGTTGGACCACATATTTGAGGAGGACGAACCACTCGACCAATTGGAGGTTAACCAACAGATTCCTCGACCAGATGGACATGAAAAGACAAACGATCGAACCAAAATTATCTTGGAACGGGATGAATCCAAATATACTCGCATTGACCAAAACCCGGCCGAACCGGTACGATCCGACCAACAATAAGATTCGGAAATCTCGACCTTACGATCACTCCAACGACCAGAACCGAGCTATCTATCAACCAAGTGTTACTGCTAAGAGTGATTACCCATGCATTGGAGTAGATTTGAAGTTGAACGAGAAATATTGCCCATGGACCGAACTGGTGACCGTGAACTAATGACATTCCAATGACATTTCCACCCGGTCCAAAGACAAGGTCCCGGCAAAAGTCTTTAAGAAGCATTCACAATTGGCTTGGAGACGGACCGACCAGACCGAACCGTGTACCGTGTTGGTCGCCGCAAATCTCGGTTAGGACGACCGCGCGCTCGACTGCAACGGCCAAGTCAAGGTCGACAGTGACCAACAGCTCGGCGAATTAAATGCCGGCCAATACCAAGACCAAGACCGCATTAAAGACCGACCAAGACCGCATTAAAGGCCGACCAAGACCATGACCGCGACTTTAATGTTTTCTTGATTTTTCTTTTATTTTTTTATTCCAATAAATGTTGGCCTTAGGAATTTGGCTATAAATTGGAATTCTATTTGCCATTTGTAAACACAACCATTTTCATATATTCAAGAGTTTTTCTTTCTTCCTAAAAACTTAGATTTATTTCTTTTGTTCTTTAGAGCTTTTGGTTGTTTGTTGCGTCATATCCTCACAACCGGCCTAAAGTAACGTCTTGGTGCGTCATATCCAAAGTTGGTAAAGATTTCACTGGTATACCATTGGGCTTACACAGCCTTTGACGGTCCGACTCATTCCACCACCGAACCGTGAGCATTAGTAACCTTGCAAAGTTTCTTACCTAAACGCTACAACCATTCTTCAAGTGCAATTTCCTTGGGAATATTGTGTCAAGTGCAATCGCCTTCCCGCAAGTTAAGCATTCACCGCACCTTACAATTGATATAAATAGATTATCCACCTGATCCTATTTTCTCTTCCTATCCCTTACCTTAGCAGCCACGGTTGACCAAGATAGAGCATTTGCATTGTTTTCCTCGGCAAGGTTGGACTCGATCATAGCAGCTCTCTCAACCAACTAATGTTCCTTACCAGCCTCCACTCATCGGCCCCTACTAAATATGCACTTCCCATGAAGTGTCTTCTTCCAAGCCACAAGATATGTTCCAAGCCGCAAGATATGTTCCAAAAGTCTTAGGTAATCCACCTTTCGGTTGGTACAAGTCAATGGTGGGTCAATCTCCACCATTTCGTCTTGGACAGGCGAGCCTTAGCAGAATGTCCCACCGTCGAAGAAAATCATAGTTAGCTTGCAAGCAGTGAAACTGCGCAACAAGTCAAAGCAAACTGTATAACGTTTTTATTTGGGCATCTTGTTTGGGCTACTGGATTTATGTTCTTAATTGCCACTTGTTTCACAATTTTTTGCATTGCGACCCACATTTCTCCCACTGAAGGAATCACGGTATGTTCAGCCCCATCAGCCATGTTACCATTAATTCCCATCTTTTGGACTGTCGCTTGAACCGCATGAGAGGACTCGCCCATCTCCTCAGGGTTATATCCATTGCGAGCGTTCGGATCCGACACTCGAGTCTGGCTTGGAATGGTTCTATCCACAAGTGTTGTCTCGGTTTGCCCAATCACAATTCTGATTGGATTGACAACCCATTGGCTCATACCATCTTCTGCCACTTGACTCTGTTCCACCGGTCCCTTGTCCTTCCAGGACTTTCCGTTCTTTTTTTTCCATTATTTGTCATTTTTCTTTTTTCTGCATAAATGTAAGCATATTACCCACAATACTAACAATCCCATTGACTCAAGTAAATCCCAGATCGACACTATATACGGATAAGTGGTGTTCCCAAACCCTACACAAAATTGTACTACGAGCAATCATACTCTCATACCAATTTGAAACACCACATTCTGGACTCTAGGCCAAAGGAGGTTGTTCCCACTCGAAACACTAAGTGAAAAGAGTTAAGACAGTCCATTTTAAGAGTTAATTTCTTAAGTATTTTTCATTCTAAGTGGTCATTCTTAGATACATGATAGTAGAGTCAATATGCAAAAGATAAACAATAAACTAAATTTCTTATTTATTAACCAAAGATTTTATACACTTTTTAGAGTTTGTGCCATACGCTATTACAAGTGTTTCATCCTAGCATAACTAGTCTATTATCACCACCCATCCTTCCTAAGCTTTGTCCTGCACGCCTAGGCCATGTCCTTTCCATGCTCTATCTCAGTCAATCGTGGACCGCTTGTCGAGGTTGTGACTATCCACGGAATAGCCGGATATACGACTAGGTCAGGACTGGCCTTCGGCCTAAGCCACGCAAGGTGGTCCAAGTCGGGTAAAGTTAACCCAAATCATCTATGACACTTAGAGACAAGGACGAAGGACAAGGTCCTTAACCGCCTCGGCGAACCGATGTTCAAGGGCTTCTCGACTAAGACGTGACTATGGCGCATTAGTGTTTTTGTCCCGATCCTTGAATGTGGAAGGATCCACTTCGTTACGGTTCTCCCCCATTCCATAATTCCTTCGCGATTAACCCTTTTGAACGACCCTCTTCCCACTTCCTTGAAACGTGTCGTGAACGTCCCTCCTATCTCGTTTCTTACTCCGATCAACCCTCTTTTCTCTTGGCCTTCTCTCAGTTTTCCTTGGAAATTTTCCCTTTTGTGATTTTGTCCACGAAAAATCTCCTCAAGGGTCTTACATATAGGACTTGGGCTGGTAACCTCCCATATAAGCAAACGGCCTTGCCCTTTCGCCAGAATCGCTATTGGGACCAATGGGTATGATATCACTTCGGCCTCAACCACTCTGCACATGTAACATGCGTGGGGTCGAGTCTGCCCGGGTAACCGTCCATCCAAATAGCCAGGTAGCTACACTATCCGACCAGCTTGTGATGGTAGTGGGCGAACTAGCCCACTCAGCTGAACACAGGGTCCAGCTTGGTCAAGCTTCTAGACCAATGACCCAGCTGGCCTAGTTCGCCCATCAAGCTCACCCCAGCTGGTCCACCTCGGTCATCCAGCTCACCACTTTGACAGAAACTACACTTGCTTAGGTTGGTGTAAATTTTATGTTCCCTTCATTGTTCCAATATAGCTCTCAAATGCCTTTGATATAATTTTCGGTCTTTTGAATCGACAAGTATGCGTCTATGAAGATGATCACAACATCGTCTAGATAACCACCAAAAATCTCATTCATCATTTACATAAATGTCGCAGGAGCGTTCATTAGAGTCAATGGCATAACTACAAATTCATAGTGATCAGATCTAGGAACTTACTCTCGTGTCTGACCCATGCCTGATATGGAAAGTACTTGCGGTTAAACTCAGTTTCGAGATTTACAAAGGATTCGCTATGCGTATCAGTTATGTGCATCCCCTTATAAGAAGTGGACTGCAATATCCTTCTTATAGTCATTCGGTCATCTTGTGGAACTAAAGTTCCTAACCAAATGGCTACTCCACTTATCTGCCTCTATAGTGTACGAGTTTCCCTTAAAGTGCCTTGTCCCAGGCCGGGATATGTGCTCAATAAGGCTCAGAGAATCCACTTTCTGAATTATCTTAGTTGGCGGTGGATCTATCTCAACACACCTCCGCGGGACGGTGGTCGGATCTTGGTTGACTGCCGTACGGTCGGGTTTCCAATAAGAGGGAGCGTATGTGCTAAGACAGCCAACTGATTCATAATCGTCTTAAGTGCTTCCCACACCTCTCTAATAGAAGGTGTTACAGCCTGATTCCCGTCACCTGCCACGACACCATTACCCAGACCAACCAGGTGAGTTTGACTGCCTTTGACGACTCCGCTACCTCTTCCTGGTTCTCTGGGTCATGACCATCACCATCAACTACTCTTGTTGGGATATGCGTCATGTGATATGCTTGCACCGCACATGCCTGCCAAGTCCGAGGTCCGACTAGGTTGGAAATGCTTGGTTTCACCTTACCGACCGCTGCCTAGTACTAAGCATAATAAATCTTAACAGTTTTATAGGATCAAGCACGCTATGATACCAACTTGAAACTCCATGTTCCCGAACTAAGCGAAAGGATGTTGTTCCCGCTCGACCATTAAGTGAGACGAGCCATTCGGTGCGCTTTTAAAAGTTTTAGCTTTTAAATTATATAAAATTATATCGATCATTCAATACAAAAATTATTTTTTCTCTATAGGCTAATGAAATGTTATATTCAATCAATCCATTCTAAGAAAACACCCATCTTTATAACTTCATGTCTCGCACGCCTAGCCTGATCCATTCCACGTTCCTTATCTTCCCATGAAACCAAAAATGCATAAGTAATCCAAGAAACAATGCGATTCAGTTAGGCTCTATCCAACTATATGATGCACCATCACCATACCATATTCCATTAACCATTATACCCCTTAATTATACTCTCTTTAACTAGGCTACTTAGATACATGGTACGCTTTCGACCAAGCTAAGCCCTGAGCGGATTCGGTCCGATCCCCCATGTAACTCGGGGACCATGCGTCCCTTGAATCCCAACAGCCTGGTGGTCAGCTCATCCAACGGCAAGTTGCGACTGATATGCTCAAAGTTAATCCTTAGAGCTACTCCACAAATTCAGAGAATTGCCACCGTAGTATAAATGGGTCGAATCCACATACACTCAAGATCGCACAATAGATCGTAGTTTTGAATTAAGCTAAACCAAAATAAATGCTACTAAAATAAGCCAAGCAACAAAAAGATGTAGTAAATTCCATTGGAGGGAGATTCTCAGGTAGATCTGAATTCCATAATGAATAAATTGTCAAGGGTTTAATTAAGAACCAACTTTCGCTGTGCAAATTATCTATGTCGAAACCTAGAATCCCAAATTGTTTTGCAAATTCAACAATTCAGACAAGCATTAAAGTTCAGGTTCGATTGTTCATAAAATCTCTAAACAAAACTTCTTTAAGGATATATATTATGCTCATCTAGGATAGATTAGGCAATTAATCACACTTTCATGTCTACCGGTCAACGTAAGTTCTGCATTCCAGGTCACGAGTCTAGAATTAGCATTAAACACAATCCAGATGAAGAACTCTATTGATAACCCCAACAAATTCAATTCCAATCTAGCAATTCATCTTCTACCTTTGAAAAACCCTAAATCTAACAAGAAATCTACTCATATATGATTAATTAAACAAAAATCATAATTGAAGTAGAAATCATAAGAGAAATTAATGGGGAATTAAAAGGGGTTCGGATTCTTCTCTCGGGATGAACATGGTTCCAAATTGTCTTCCCAAAAACTCTGGCACAAATCTCTCTCTAAAATCTTGAGAAAATAAAGCGTTTGTCTAAACAATGATTCAAATAACTAATAAATAGGTTAAAATACGGAGGGACTATTTTGTAAATAAAGGAAGCTTCTAATCTAATTTGTAATTTCCAAAGATCTTTTAAAAGGCTTGTCAGAATCTGTAGTCCAGATTGGTATCGACCAACACCAGGGCCTTATCTTTTGCCCATCCTACTTAGCCTTATTTGGACCACGGACTGTTGGGCCAACATTGGGACATTCTTGAAGTGTCAAGCTTCACCACAATTGTAGCACAACCTTTTCCCGACACCCTAGCCCTGATCCTTAGGCTTAGTGTCATCCTCTAGAAAGTCATGCACATTAAGCTCCATATTATCACAACAATGACATGCTCTAAAAGCAGTCTTGCATGCTCCCACATGCATCTTTCCGCAACTCGAACACATACTATGCCCCGTAGTTAACTTGCTAGTCTTTCCAAACCTCTTGTTTTTCCCAACATCCTTTCTTTACGGCATTATCCACTAGCTCGGCAAAAGAGTCATAGTTGCGGATCCTGCATCGAGTGTTCAGTTTGACACAGAGTCTACGCATAAACTTGCACAATAAGGACTCTTCATCCTCTCCCTCACTACCAGCATACTCCTTAGGTTGGTTAAACGCACAACCATAGTTCCTTATTCCAGCTTAAGGGATGCACCTTCCATCTTATCAAACGGCTTGGCTAAAAAGAATTTACCCCTAAATTTCGCACATAATGTCAGCTAAGTGAAGTGTCGTCCACCAATCTGGCTCGCCAGTAACTCCTTCTCACGTTTTTCTCTCTTTTCTATAATATATTTTCGCAACACTTTGCCTTTTGGATGCGGATGTGTAAACCCGTGGGGTTTAGTTGGGTATTTATAAAATAGCTAGCCCAACCGCCCATGGGTCGTACGGGCACCTTTGGGCTTGGCGAACCATCACTTTGCAACGAAAGCCACCCATTTGCCCACGACAGCCACCCGTTCGCCCACGACCGCCAGGTAACCACACAACCACTTGGTAACCGCCCAACCATCGGTAATCACCCAGGTGATCTACTAGTTCACTTACCCCTTCAGTTGACCCTACTGCCGGCTACTCTCTGCTGTTGTGTCGAGCTGTCAGTCAGCTGGTCCAGCTAGTCTAGCTCGGCCCTTCAGCTTGGTCAAGCTGTTTTCAACCCGATTTCCTTTTTTCCTTTGACAAGTCTTGTTTAAAACAAACTTAGCCTTCTATTGGACCATGGAACACTTAATACTTGGTCTCTCGACCTTGTTATCTGATTCCTCGTCCCATGGTCCGTCCCGGTGATCCTAGCGAGGATCGGGGACATGACACTTCCAACACACGCTCCACATTGATTGTCGATGGCGGTGCATTGGCTGCAGACACAACAACTGCAATTCTTTCCAAGACTTGCACCAGTAAGCCCCAACATTAGCATTCTAATTCGCGGGATGCCCAGCATTACCCACGTTAGCATTCTCGGCTTCCTAATCTACTACCACATTCCTTGGTGCATTATTCCCACAAGTTTCCCCAGTTTCAACATTGTTACTTCTCGTGTTACGGTTGCTTTTAGCTATCTATAATGAGCAAAGCACAGGTAAGTTAGCTCCCCCACTAAATCAGAATTTTTAGAACAGAAAACAACTTACTGCAAGACATCATGCACTTGTAATGATGGATTTGATCCACTAACCTGTTATGCTATATTGTCCAACAACCGATCATGCTATGATACCAAATTAAAACGCCTTACCCCAATTTTCACGAACGCAAACGATCATACTTGGGTAACTTATAAAAAAAACCACATTTGAATTATTTTAGCGTTTTTGAGCATTGTAGACAATTCATTTAACATAAAAACGAATTTGAATATATTAAAGATAAGGTTTTAAGTACAAAGATCAATTTGCTAATAAGCTATTATATTATACTTAACCAATCTACCAAAATGCATCATCCTTCCCCATTGATGTGCCTTAGTCCCGCGTTCCAGCGTGCTTCACATAATCAACATAATTGCTTAGTAAAAGTGGTTGTCCCATCCCACTTAGCCACATAAAAAAATTTGTCAAGCAACAATCCAATCAGTCAAAACATGCATATCCAACAGGCACTTGACCGGCATGATCACCCAAGTCACAGAGCCAATATCCGCGATTCATTTCGTGAAGTAGATTTTATTTCTTCCCATGTTTTAAGAGTTCTAGAATCTTTTAACAGATTTGGGGATTGTGAGTCTTTATTCTAATAATAATGTGGTAATTAAAACTAAAATAGAAACGAAAAGTCTATATGGTTATGATATTAAAAGATTTTTAAAATATTATGACAGAAGCCATGATCATTTTAACACAATCTTCAGTCTGTCTGGAAAATGAGAACCACCATTGTTGCTCTCTACATATAAATTTCTTAAATTACATTTAAGTAGATATTTTTGACCAAATATTGTATTTCAAATATTTTTAAAGGTGCAAAAACGTATGTAAATTAATCTGTGCATAATGCGGAAGATCACCTAGCACCTCAGTGCTAGAAATAAGTGAACAAGTTTTCTATATGATTTCTCACGAACCAGTTAATAACATGGATTTTTCCTATTATTGCTCTCTGTTATTGTTCAGTGAATGAGTTAAAAAGGCTATAGACATTCGCCACGTCAAAAGGCTAGCCTTCAACATTTTTTGTTGATGTTAAATGAGTTTTCTTGAAGCTTTTTAGATTTCATTTTAAAATTCTAAATTTTATGTTTATACCTACTCATTTATTTTTTAATAAACAACGTTTGAACCACCTCTTCGAAATTTAATATAACTTACAAGATGAACTATTAAACAAATCTAAAATAAAATTTAATTCATACGTTAAAACCACAAATAATTGACCATAACAACTACAATTTACAGATTATTAATATGTGACATAAAGAACTTCAATATCAAACTTTCTTTCATACTCTAAAAAATGTCTAACCAACCATATATTACATACTCTTTCTCTTACAAAATACAATATCTTTCTACACCAAGAAAAACCTATATTTCATAATCAAACGACCTTGAACACGTCAAACCGACATTGAAAATCAAATACCATATGATACAAACACAGAAGGTTATCTCACACCGACAGTGATCAACTGCATTGAATTCTTTTGTACATACCATCAAGTAAAGCCAACGAATGCATCCATAAACACACAGTTTCAACCAATTCATCAACACGATCATGCTGCAAAACGAGAAGGAAATAGGTACAAATTTAATAATACCAAACCCAAAAGAACTATAGGCATCACTAATTAGTTTATTAGAATCTAATAAAAAAATTAATAAATATTTAAATTGTTAACAGAGATGGCGAAGAGACTAATTACTTTATTAAAATCTAATAAAAATAAATAAATGTTTAAATTGTTAACGGGGATGGCGAAGAGACAAGAAGTTGAAAAAATTATGATTTAGACAACCTTCAAATTGGTCCCTCAAATTTGTCAATCATTGTTCGCATCGTCCGCATTTGGAGAATACAAGATCACACTGACAAAAACAAATGGAGATGGTTCTGCTACTATTAGATAAGAAGGTATACAAATCTTTACCTGAACTTAAATTGTTCTCCCACTTTCTTATTAACAAATTTTCCCAACTTAAAACATGATTAAATGATATCGAGCAGAATGAATAATTTCTATGCAAAGCAAGAAAAAAAAATTAGAGGAAGGAGAAGTATATGAAATTTTAAACTTCATACTACATCAGAATAACAACAGATTCAAGCTCACATCCCATCAATATGTCATTCAAGTCACAAGTGATACATACTTCTAATAATAAGTTATGCACCCAAAATACCTACTAACAAGTTATGAGTTCAAAGTTATAACAAATTGTTAAGCCTACATACGGAAACATAACTACCAGGTAGTTTTCCTCAACTCTAAATTGTAAATAGTCAATAATATCTAAAACACTCGAACTCATCCAAATAAACTTACCAAAAACCTACAAAAGGATGTTGTCGGGAGTATATGTATCATACAGAGAATAGGTCTACAAAATTCCCAAATAGACACTGAAGTTATCATAGGGTTGCTGTTAAATAGGTACACGCCAGCAAGAAAAAATTAAAGTGTGTGCCCACAATTGAAATTTAACAAATTGACATTTCAACGTTTTACGTGTCCTCAATGGTCTGACTATCGCGTCCAACTTTCGTCAACTCTTGAACATAAAAAAAATAATACTCAATTATTTTGGTCACAAATGTCAATCCAAAAAACTTGATAGGGAAATACATAGTAAATTAAGATCATATAATCAATCATGGTATGTTAACATATATTTGAAAAATAATGCAGGAAAATTAGTATTCACCTCAACCCCAACAACAAGATTTTACTTTAAAAATCTATTTTTGCTATTAAAAGCTTCGGGAGAACAAAAAAAATACTTTAAGCTCCACATTCTTCCTTATCTCCTTGATCTTCTTAGTCCTAGATCGTGTCATTGGGCCAACTTGGTCATGTAGTTCTTGAGCTGGTCCAAGATTGGTCGAGGTTGGCCGAACGGTTCCGGTTTGGTCGAGATAGGTGATTTCTGAGCCATCTTCTAAATCGGTCCGGTCCAAAGGTGTTTTGGCGTGATCAGATTCTTCTCCATGCTCCTTTGGTCGAGAGAAGTGGTCCTCATTGCTCATTTGGTCGTCGGGATCCTCAGCTTCCAAGTTAGGTTCCATGGTGAGCTCGTCCGGCACGTTCAGCTTGATCGGGTTGGTCGGGTCGGTCGGTCCTAGGCCAGCGATGCTCATATCACAGGGGATCTTTGTAAAGGATTAATAATCCAGTTTGCAGACTAGACCAGCTTGTCCTTACCATCGCCTATGGATTTTACCAAGCCTTTTGTAATAAATTCAATGCCATGGAGGATGCTTCTCTAAGCATATGATGGACGTGAACCCGTAATAGAAGGGATTCCGGATTTTTCAAGATACGCGAAGCCTATTTGCCAAGCAAGGTTTGGTTAAAGCGCCCAATGTCATGGAAACCAAGCCTGCCTTCGTCTTTGTGCTTGCATAACTTCCGCCAAGCCACCAATGGTATCTTTTTCCCACTGTTACTGTTACTCTACCCAAAATCTGTTTTTTAAATATTAGGTTAGTCCAAAAATCAATAATATCCAGTTTATATTTTGCTCATTTGCTCATGCATCAGTATGCAACTTCTCTTTTTCTTCTTATATAAGCATTAGGTTTGTAAATCATGGAGATGAAATACTTTGAGAAATCTCGGAAGAAATGAGGTGTGACAGAATCTACAACATATTCGTCACGCTTATCCAAATGACAGTTGAAGTCTTTTGTTCGACAAATTATTTTAGCTTTAGAACGCGGAGAGAGTTGTATTCAGGGATGTATGTTTGACAAGAATTTGCTGGTTTTTTTCGGATCTTGTAGATGTTTTTTCTCTTCTCGAGCGCAATGTATTTCTGATTTTCAAATCGATATCGTGTATTTGTAGGACTTTTTTTTTCCTACTGTAAGAGTATAATTTTTACAATACGTACAATTCAAATAATGCTAAATCAAAATACAAAGAAAATAATTATAAATATAAAAATATTAATTTAAAAAATTCGGAAACACATAATCAATTTTTTAGAAAATTAGAAAATGAATACGTTTAAAATGTTTTAAGAAGATTTGATGTCAAAGTCTTAATCAAAAACTTATAGAAAGAACACAAACATTAGTAATGCATAAAAAACAATAGTTGGATATATGATCTAGAAGATAATTACCACATTATTTATATATGTAATTACTTCATACATCAACATGCATTTATTTTGAATTCTTCCATTAAGTCGTATAAAATGTTCTTTAAAATTTATTATTTTAATATTCTCTTAAAGACAAAACTCTGAGATATTGTCACAAATTCTTATAATTGTGCCACATGCCTCTAGTTTTTTTCTTCAATGTATCCCATATAGGTTTCAATTGTTTTATTATCTTAGTTTCTTAAATAAAAATAGCAAATGAAGTTTTTTTATTAATGTTGGACATGTAGTTAAACAAGATATATGATGTAGAAGAAAAAAAAAATTGTTTGTGTATATGATTATTTTATACATCAACGTCATTTATGCATTTATAAGTCGGATAATTCTTTTGATTTTAGTTTCTTTACACTATTTTGAAAGAATTAATCAAATATCTTACCAATTATTTGATCAAAATCTGTGAAAATATAAAATAATTTTTCAAAATTGGTGAAATTTCTGAAACATTTGTCTTTCCCGTGATAAAATATTTTAATTATATTTAATCGTTTGTAATAAGTAAATTAACATATTATAAAGCTTTTTTCCTACTTTTAACATATGAAATTGGAAACAATATTTTTTAGCAATTTTAATTGATAAATCATGAATTAAAGTTTTTTAATCAATTACAAACTATACTAACACAAATTTATCTTTATTATTGAAAAGAAGTGATCTGAATTTTTTAAAAAAAATTCAATGAATGGAACAATATTTCCACTTTATAAAGAAAAATAATTAACTTATTTACTTCCAAATTTGAATACTAAAAAATACACAAAATAAGAGATGCTTTCAAAAAGATGCAGATAATTGAAGTCACATTCATTTAAAAAATAATTCATAAAAATATTATTGAATATTTTTAAACTAAAACGAATAGTATCAGATATTATTTGATTTTTAGTAAATAACTTCTCTTAATGAAAAAGTACATATATATTTACAAAAATAATAACAAAAAGGATAATTACTTTAACTATATAGAAATCATTAAAAGTACAATATAATATAAATTTACATACAAAATATTTTATATTTATTTATATAAAACTTTAATCCCCATAACGTGTAAAACTATCTCGGTATATATATGTATAAGTGTTTCATTTTCTTTTGAAATCATGGCCGCATATCATTAAAAAATAAAATTGGTATTAAATTCATCAATTCACGTTTTTTTCATATTTTACATAATACCGAGTAAAGCAACACAATTAAGTTTTTTAGATTATTTGTAGTTCATCACTACACGAAACAACACTGTTAGAGACGGGTTTCACACCTCTCAATAAGTCCGTCTGAGATAAGTTTTCGGCCCAAAATAAGGACATCTCGGAGGTAGTTCGAGTTAAGGAAGTACGGAAAAAATAAAGATTTCTAGATTTGTCAAGGAGAAAATGGAGATTTCCAGATCCACTGGAAAAAAGGAAGACTTCCAAATCAGCCGAAAAGAAAATAGGAAGATTTCTAGATCACTAAGAGAAAAAGAGAGAAAGAAGGTCTGACAACATCGAGAAGATTAGGAAGGATTAGTGAGTATAAATAGTAAGGAGGGTCCTTTGGAGAAGGAGATTGATTTTAGGGAGAGCAGAGAGAGAACTATATTAAACTATGAGCTTGTCATTATTATAAGAACATGTCGGCGTTACTTCGACGGCCTGATTACAAACCGTTGTAACATCTTTCAGCTTCTATCTAATAAAGAATTTCTTCCTAGATCCACAAGTTACTTTCGTAGAGATAATCTCGCAGGGTTCCACTTCAACAAACACATATCATTTTTAATTGAATTGGACTGTGAGATAATTAATAGCAGGGTGCCATAAAGAAAGGTTTGACAAAATCAGGAGGGAGTATGATGAATAATCAGAAACTGAAACGATTTTGATTGAGTGAAGTAATGAAAGTAATAAGAGGATTTTCTTTTAACCCATAATGTGGTGTCGTCATAATAACACGTCACTAAATTTGGCTAAATCCTATATTTTAAAATGTGTTAGTACATAAGAGAACAATGTTTACAAGAAGTCAAAATATATATTCTCACCAACATGATTTTCTGGAAGTCTTAATTCTTGCTATCACTACAAGAAATATAGATTTTGTGACGGGAAAATCGTGATTACTGATATGATGCGATTAGGGAGGATGCAAAAATAAATATTTGTACATTTTTAAAGGATCAATCAACAAGCCTTGAGATATTCATGAATTGTGTATATCGATCATTAGAATCTTGTTTACTAAAAAATAGGCTCGATGCAAATTTCATTTTTTTTTCAATTATGGATTAGTAAAATAAATAGACATGCAAACGCAAAAAAAAGTTCAGATTTGTTTTCTTTTAACAATAATCTAGTTTTTTTAACTTATGTGTATGTTGAGGGTGTAAATACAAAAAAAAACAAATATGATTAGTTAAATGTTTCCTTCGTGTGTACAAAATAAAATCGTGTATGGTTCAAGAAATACTTGAATAATTGTTAGTTATATTTATGAGATTTTGTCTTTTAAATTTCAGAACCATGAAATATTTTTATAAATTAATTTGATTTTCACTATACTTATTATCTATTAGTAAATAAAACAAGCAAGTTGATATATGTGTACTTAATCAATTAGTTTATAATATATATTGTAAATATATTTGATTCACGTAACTTATATTCCATATCCGATATAGTTGCATACAGATAGCATTTCACATACGCAAAACCTATTAAATAACAAAATTAGTCCATTACTATACAAGAATAAAAATATAAATGATATTTGCTCCATTGAAAATGCCCAACAATATATTTCTAATTGAATAAGATGAAATACATTTCGATATTTAGTTACATTCTAGTACTGTTCTTGATCATAAGTGTTCATGGGGACATTGACAGAAGCCAAGAACCAAGTTTCGATGAGAACTATTTGGTTACGTGGGGACAAGATCATGTCTTAAAACTCAACCAAGGCAAATAAGTTCAGCTCTCCATGGATCATTCTTCAGGTCCATTAATTTCTTTTTTTCCTTAACAAAAGAATATCATTCTAAATACTAAATGTGTATTAATTTTGTGATTGTGTAACACCTAAAGGTTCAGGCTTTGAATCTAAAAATCACTATGGATCAGGATTCTTTCAAATGAGAATCAAATTGCCGGAAAATGTTTTTGCTGGCATCGTAACTGCTTTCTATGTTCGTGTTATTATTTTATTTTCCCACTTACATGAATTTGAATATTTTAACTTTATACAGAAAATCAAATTTTCATATTTGTATATAGTTGACTTCAAAAGGAAACATCCAAGATGAAGTTGACTTTGAGTTCTTGGGGAATAGAGAAGGGAAGCCAATAACATTGCAAATGATATCTCGTGTTTTCAACGTTTTTATGAGTCTTTTTATTGTGGTTTTTGATCTTTTAGCTTGCATATAGGTATCATAGGAGTACATATGCATTCATTTGTTCTTATCCAGGTTTACGGGTGACGACTCAACGGTTTTGGAGCATTCGAGATATTTCGGGCGAAAAAAGATGATAAAAGAAGGATGGACAAATTTCCAGGACGCCCAGCGGCCACTCCCAGCCGCTTCAGGTCGCCCGCAGCCGACATTGATGTTTCCAGGGCGCTCACCGACAAGTCCCAGCGGGTCCGTCTTACCCTCTGCACCCCAGCGGCTACTCCCAGCGGCTTTACGGCGCCCGCGGCCGACGTTGATGTTTCCAGGGTGCTCAGCGGCCACCCTCAGAGGATCCGTTTTACCCTCTACCCCCCAGAGGCCACCCCCAACGGCCTTAGGGCGTCCGCGGCCGATGTTAATGTTTCCAGGACGCCCAGCGGCCGCCCGCAGCGACCATCTTATGCCCGCTGCGTACTCACGTCCAGTCAACAACAAAAATTGACCATTTCGAACTTGGATCTTTTTCTGGATCGACCCAGCTTGTTGGGTTGACCCGGTTTTTTTTATTTGGCTTTTTAATTTTCAGAAAACCTAGTTTTTGGTTTTTTCTAAGTTTTGTTCTAAAAAAAAGATTGTTCTTTACTCTTTTGAAGATTTAAAAAGAAAGTTGGAATGAGAGATTCTTCTTCTTGATTCTTAGTAATTTTTCTTGATTTTTTCACTTATCTTTATCAGCCATCATAATCTCTACAACAATCACCTTTGATTTTATTGTTTGGATCATGAAGTGTGAGTAGTCCTTTTAGGGATTTTGGGTTAGGTAGATGAGAGATTATTAGATGTTATCCTTGATGTTTAGGACTTAGTTTTCATCATTCCTTACTCATTTGATGTGTTTAATGCTAGATTTGACGTAGCTAATCAAGTTCTAGATAATAGGTATTTCTATGCATAGAAAAAGTTTGATGAAATGTTTGAAAGAATCATTTAAGTGCTTAACATGCTTAGCCAACGGGAGTTGATGAAGGTGTTTAGTGGCTATTAGGACTTGATTAAATGCATGTGTGCCTTGTGATTGCCAATGAAAATTGATGTTAATTATTTGATTATCATAGGATTAGTACCATGGAAGTGGATTAATCTAAATTAGTGTTCCTAGGCCTAAGGATTAGCTTTGATTGGTGATATTAAGCATCTAGGATTGATATCTAATCTCTCAAATCGATTACTTAGACCCGAAGCCCCATCTCTATTATTTGATTGAATTTTGCTTGATTTACCGGTTTTTCCTTGTTTAATTTGCTTGCAATTTATATTTGATCTTTTGTTTACATGGCCTTTGAAACATTTTCGGATAGATAACACAAAACAACCATTGTTAGCTTTTATTAAGTAATTTCTTTGATTCCTAATGTGTCAGATTTACTCCCGTGGTTCGACCCTCGTACTATGACTATGATCTCCCGTTCACTTGCGGGCATTCGTTGGCCGCTGCGGTCCCCAAGAAGAATAGGTGAAAAAAATTTCCAGGACGCACAGCGGGCACCCGCAGCGTGCAAACGTTGGTCGTGGCATCCCCGCGGGTATCCGCAACGGGCATCCTGTGACCGCTAGGACACCCAGGTACGTGTTGACTTTTTTTATTTTCGTTGACCACGCGTTTTTCACTCTTCATCTTCCTCCACTCGATTTTCTCACTCTCTCTTCTCAATTTTTCGCCACTCACATACACAAACTCGATTTTTCTCTCAATCTTAAGTCAAAATTCATGATTTTTGCTGCTAAATTCATCATTTCTCTTGCTCCATTGAGTAATCCCTGCACACTACTCTGTTTCTCACTCGATTTCATCACGGAAGAAAATGGGAAGAGCATCGCAAAACTCATCTCGAGGTGCGTCCTGTCCAAGTAAAACGAGGGGACGGTTGATAAGGGCAAGGGCAAAGCACATTAGGAGCCATCTCGTCGAAGCAACCCGAAGAGGCAAGCCCAACCGAGCTGAAGGGGAAAAGCACCGACAAGTGAATATAACTTGCAGGAGATAACCGACGAGGAGGTCGATGTACCACCGCTCGAAACAACGAGAAGTGCGACTAAGAAAAAGAAGCAGACTCGAAAGCCGCCGACCCAAACGGAGCTCCTCAAGATACTCAAGGGTATGGCTTGGACACCGACTCGATTCTCCGATCCCGTGATCTTATAAAAGCTCGGGATTTTTGGAGATGTGAGATTGCTGCTCAATGCTATGGGCTTGGAGGGTCTCCTCCATGTGGCATTTCCGGTGCACAAGGATGTCTCATGCAAGTTCCATTACGACGAGCCAGATGAGGAAGACGGGCAAGGTTACATAACGTTCAAGGTCAACGGGACAATCTATCACATGGGGTTCCGCGACCTTAGTGCCATCTTCGGCTTTCCTGATGGACCGGAAGCTCGCGTATCCGTCTACCCCCACGTGTCGAGCTTCATGTGGCATACCATTCGTAGCGGACAATACGAGACGGGGTACGTCAAGAACACAGAGCTCCGCCACCCCGCGATCCGGTACGTACAAAAACTCCTAGCTCACACGATTTATGCAAGGAGAGAGACGGGCGGAGTCAATAAAGAGGAACTATATTTCTTCGCCAAGGGGCTCCAGCCTTTCCTGAGGAGGTTTTCTAACAGAGAAGATATATTCGGCAATTAAGGGCGTATGAGAATCGTCTCAATATTCGTCAACCAGCTACTCATCCATAGGTGTTGGGCTTGAACAAACGCTGATAGGACACAGCTTATGAGCTTAGGAGGATTGATCACGCCTATCTTGATGGCCCGAGGGATTGATTTGGGGGAGTGACATGTGAGATCTCACGCATGGACGAGGTGTATCTACGGAGATCCACATTGCTCTCGGGTTGGCTCGGGAACCGTTACGCCTACACCTTCCATCTCTACAACGACGAATCTGTGAAGCTCCTTCTCCCCAACGAGCCACTCACGACGATCCTCGAGCGTGACAACATCATCTTTAGGCCGGCGGCTCAGCATCTCTATGATCCTTCCATCACGGACCAGTTGGAAACAATTCCAATGTCAAAGAAGAGACGAGCTGAGGAAGGACCTTCCCAAGGAGCTGAGCACGAGGAGCAAGCCGAGGATGACATGCCACCGAGTCCAATCTATGGAAGTGATTGCTATCATTTCTAACCTTATGGAGAGGCAATGCCGAGTGGAGTCCGGACGATTAAGAAGCTGATCAACACAATGAAGAGTCTGAAGAAGCATGTAAAATCCCTCACAAGAAAGGCGAAAAGATCACCTCGAGAGCGCCGTGATTGGAATCAAGGAACCAACCCCGGCAACATCGAGGCTGACAACTTGGAGGTTGGAATGCAGCTTGAACCGGTGGGACCGACTCGGGAAAGACTTGCTCAGGAATTGGTCGAGGCTACCCCAACCAACCAACCCATGCGTCGAAGCAACGACCGCATGGCCGTGTACCAGCTGGACCCGACTCGGAACCAAGATGAGCTTCGCATGGTACCATGACCAGATGACCCATTCTCTCGGACCAAACGAGACATTCACCGACCTAACTATAGAGAGGAGTCCAGTGATACAAGCAGAACCGGTCTGGTTCGGGCCAAACAGATCGATCATGAAGTTACCCAGGACGTCGGACCAGAACCAGAAAAGAGCCTGTTTGAATTTTCTGAGAAGTGGACCGAACTTGAAATGGCCCAAGTTGAGGACGCCTGGACAGAACCGAAATGGCACACACTGATTTGAAATCTTGGTGGACCAGTCTAAACCGGATCGCGGGACCGGACGACCAACGGCCAGCCCTCCTAGCCATTGTAACTGCCGCAACACTTTATTTCTCCCTTTAATTTCTTGCTTTTATTTCCTTGACTGTTTTCTTTGAAGACAATTAAGTCTTGTTTTTTTTCTTTATATATTGTGTCGAATCCCATTGTAAAAGACATCGAATTTTTAAGTCAAAGTTTATTTCTTACTCTTGAGCAAAATAGATCATTCCTTTTTTGTTCTCTCAAAACCTTTTTGATTGCTTGGTACTTAATTCTCTTGCTTAGGGGCTTGAAATACATTCTTATGGATTTAGCTTGGGTTTTCTTTCTCCATTTGCCACTCTTGTGCTAATCCAAGCAACACTCCACACCCTTAACCTTAAATCTCTGTTCTGACCTTCGTTGTGTTGTTTGAGTGAGCCCTTCTTCTTGATAGCATTTACATGTACAAAAACTTGAGAGTATTGGGAACGACAAAGGTTGGTTCTCGTTATGGCTAGCAATAGGACCTCATTAAGATAGCAATTAGGTTAGGAATTGAGATTTGGAAGTGCTAAAGGATCTATCATGTGGGGGTTTGGGAGTAAAAGGAAAGAAAATGAACAAGTGGGTAAAAAAAAAGAGTCTCTAGAGAACAAACATGAAGAATGCGCGGGTCATAAAAAGTTAGTCTCCTAAAAAAGATAATCTCAAAAAAAGAAAAAAAAATAGGAAGGGGTGAAATAGGGGCTAAGTGAATTACAAAATTAAAGTTTTCTCAATTTAACTAGCAAAATAAAGTGAAAGTTCATTGGATGAAAGATGGTTTTGGCAAAATTTCGAGTTTGGTGAGTGAAATGGTTGGCATGTTTCAAAAGGGTAGAACTTCAAAAAAAATTTCCTAGGATTGGGTAGAACAATGAGAATCAATCTTTGTATGCATGAGTTGTTCCCTTTCTTAGATAGATTTTTGTGCAATGTCAAATGCTCCTTGTTTAGAGAATAAACCACCAAAAAAGAGAAATTCCTAAGCCACCACAAAAAGCTTTGACCCGAACTAAATGAGAATGATTGATATCCCCTTGGCAAGACTGTGCTTAAACTCTTAATTGAATGTAATGAGCTTCTTTGGTTTATATGCATGAGTTCTATTTGGCTTGATTATTAGAAATTTAGTTGAGATGGCAATGAAGAAGTACAATGATTAGGATGTTTAGCTGCTGCAATTTGTAACCACTTTCAAGGACTTTGAATTGAATATCGCTTATGAATGGCTCTGAGTCCCCGTTTTTCCTTCTCCCTCTTTATTTTTCCGGTTTGCTTGCGGACAAGCAACGGACAAGTTTGGGGGAGTTGATATCTCGCATTTTCAACGTTTTTATGTGTCTTTTCATTGTGGTTTTGGATCTTTTAGCATGCATATAGGCATCATAGGAGTACATATGCATTCATTTGTTCTTATCCAGGTTTATGGGTGACATCTCAATGGTTTTGGAGCATTCGAGATGTTTCGGACGAAAAAAGATGATAAATGAAGGATGGACAGATTTCCAGGACGCTCAGCGGCCACCCCCACCGGCCTCAGTACGCCCGCAGCCGACGTTGACGTTTCCATGGTGCCCAGCGACCAGTCCCAGCCGGTCCTTCTTCCCGCTGCACCCCAGCGGCCACCCCCAGCGGCTTTACGGCGCCCGCGGCCGACGTTGAAGTTTTCAGGACGCCCGCGGCCGACGTTGATGTTTTCAGGACGCCCGCGGCCAACGTTGATGTTTTCAGGACGCCCGCGGCCGACATTGATGTTTCCAGGGCGTCCAGCGGCCATCTCCAGCGGGTCCGTCTTACCCTCTGCGCCCCCAGTCGGCCACCCCCAGCGGCCTCTGGACGCCAACGGCCGACGTTGATGTTTCCAGGACGCCCAGCGGCCGCCCGCAGCGACCATCTTATTTCCGCTGCGTACTCACGCCCAGTGAACAACAAAAATTGACCATTTCGAACTTGGATCTTTTTCTGGGTCGACCCAGTTTTTCTTATTTGGCCTTTTTAATTTTAAGAAAACCTAGTTTTTGGTTTTATCTAAGCTTTGTTCTAAAAAAAAATTATTCTTGACTCTTTTGAAGATGTAAGAAGAAATTTGGAATGAGAGATTCTTCTTCTTGATTCTTAGTAATTTTCTTGATTTTTTTACTTAATCACCCATCATGATCTCTACAACAATCACTTTTGATTTCATTGTTTGGATCATGAAGTGTGAGTAGTTCTTTTAGGGATTTCTGGTTAGGTAGATGAGAAATGATTAGATGTTGAGTCTTGATGTTTAGGACTTAGTTTTCATCATTCCTTACTTCATTTGATGTGTTTAATGCTAGATTTTACTTAGCTAATCAAGTTCTAGATAATAGGTATTTCCATGTATAGAAAGTGTTTGATGAAATGTGATATGTCTACATTTTGCATGATTTGAGTATTGATTTACCACGACTTTAGCATTGTTTACTCCATTGTTCATACCAAATTTAGACATTTTCATCCATTTGCGCACTTAGTATAGATTGCATCATGCATTGCATACATTCTTGCATTTGGAGATGTTTTTAGGTGTTACTCGGATCATTTGGAAGCTATTCGGTACAAGGGACTTGACGTTAAACTAAAATCACCACAAAAACCTAGTATCAATTTGGCGCCGTTGCCAATTGGGTGATTATTTGCTACAATTAGGGTTTCAGATATTTTAAGATCAAGTTTCAAATTTAAAAAGTCGGTAACTAACCTCCCTATTTTTTCGGATTCTGTTACAGGTACACACAACTCGATCAGCTAGCTCGATCAAGCAAATCGAGTCAAGCTGACAACCTTGTATGCACACCAGATCAAAAGGGAATCAAAACCTCATTCGGTATAAAGACAACATCAACCGTCTACACCGCGATTTGAGGGCAGATCAAACAGGTCTAGAACCCGACGAAAACAAACAAGTGGGAATGGAAATCCCACAGAACGGGCGAGAGAACGCTGCACCAGCACAACAGCAAAGAGTGCAACATAACATTGGAGCCAGCGATGCTCCAAGTACTCACACGCAGAGGCAGGGGATTGTACCACCCACAATCCAGAACAACAACTTCGAGATCAAGAACGGGATGATCTCTATGGTACAAAGCAACAAGTTCCATGGACTCCCTATGGAGGACCCACTCGATCATCTGGACGAGTTTGACAGGCTATGTAGCCTCACCAAAATCAATGGGGTAAGCGAAGATTGTTTGAAGCTAAGGTTATTCCCCTTCTCTCTGGGCGACCGGGCCCATCAATGGGAGAAAAACCTTCCTCATGGCACAATCACTTCATGGGACAATTGCAAGAAGGCATTCCTTGCTAAGTTCTTCTCGAACTCACGCACTGCACGACTCCGGAATGAGATATCCGGATTTTCACAGAAGAATGGAGAAAGCTTCTGTGAAGCGTGGGAACGTTTCAAGAGCTATATTTCTCAATGCCCTCATCATGGATTCAGCAATGAATCTCTACTAAGCACACTATACAGAGGAGTTTTACCAAGGATCCGGATGTTGCTAGACACAGCTAGCAATGGCAACTTCCTCAACAAAGATGTTGACGAAGGATGGGACTTAGTGGAGAATCTTGCTCAATCGGATGGGAATTACAATGAGGACTATGACAGGCATGTCAGGAGCAATGCAGATGGTGAGGAACGTCACAAAAGGGAGCTCAAAGCCCTTAATGACAAGCTCGACAAGCTTCTTCAAGCTCAACAAAAGCGTGTACACTTCGCAGAAGAAGAGAGGATATATCAGGTCCAGGAGGGGGAGAACGATAAAACGGAGGAGATGAACTACGTCCAAAACCAAGGAGGATACAACAACGGGTTTTTCAACTACAACAAAAATCCGAACTTGTCCTACAGAAGCAACAACGTAGCAAACCCCCAAGATCAAGTCTATCCACCACATCAACAAAACAATCCGAGGCCGTTAGTTCCTTCCAACCAAAATAGGGGTTTCATTCCAAAACAACAATTCCAAGGAGGATACCAGCAGCAAATAGGAGGACCACCAGGATTTCAACATCAAAAACCACAAGTCTCCAACTCGACCGAGCCGGACGTAAAAAGCATGCTGCAACAGCTAATCCAAGGTCAAGCGAGTGGCGCAATGGAGTTATCAAAGAAACTTGCTGAGATGAATCACAAGATAGACAACACGTTCAATGATCTATCTGCGAAGGTTGATGGCTTGAATTCTAGACTACAATTCATTGAAAACCAAGGGGCCTCAACATCTACAACAAAACCGACAGGCCAATTAGCAGGAAAGTCTGTCCAGAACCCAAGGGAGTATGCACATGCGATCACACTAAGGAGCGGCAGAGAACTACCAGGTATATCAACTGACGGTTTATTCACTGAGGACAGTAAAATTCAGGAGGGGGAGAACACGATCTCAGATGGAGTTGAAGCAGAAGAACACGCACTGGAAGACGAGCGCGAGCAACGGACTCGAGGACCTGATCGAGCCAAGGAGCAAGCAGGTGACAAGGCAATCCCTAGGAAGGCAGAACAAAAAACCTTTGTTCCTCCAGCCTACAAACCACCACTACCGTTCCCAGGAAGATTCAAAAAGGACTTGGTAAAAACGTATCAGGCATTATTCGACAAGCAGATGAAGGAGATCGAAGTCAAAATGCCATTGATTGATGCTTTCATGCTGATACCCCCGTATCAGAAGTTCTTAAAAGACGCAGTCGTGGAAAGGATCAGAAAAGTTCAAGGAATGGATGTCCTAAGCCATGAATACAGCGCCATCATCTAGCAGAAAACTACGCCTCAGAAGTTAGGCGACCCAGGCTCTTTCACTCTACCGTGTTCCCTTGGTCCTCTATCCTTCAGTAACTGCCTTTGCGATCTTGGAGCATCAGTAAGCCTCATGCCGCTTTTTGTAGCTAAAAGGCTTGGTTTTAACAAGTACAAGTCTACCAAAATCTCATTGGTCTTAGCTGATAGATCAATCAGACTCGCTCATGGTCTATTGGAAGATCTACCCCTCAGGATCGGACATGTAGAAGTACCTACAGACTTTGTGGTACTTGAGATGGATGAAGAACCTAGAGACCCTTTCATCCTAGGAAGACCATTCCTAGCCACGGCTGGAGCAGTAATTGATGTGATGAATGGTAAGATTGACCTCAACATGGGAAAGAGCATGAGGATGGAATTCGACATCAAAGATTCCATGAAGAAACCTACCATTGGAGGACAGATATTCTGGATCGAGGAGATGGACCGACTTGCTGATGAGTTGCTGGAGGAGTTAGCTTCTACTGTTTCCTTGATGGGAATAGTGGGTTCTTTCAAATCCCAATACACCCAAATGATCAGGAAAAGACCACATTCACATACCTTTATGGGACATTTGCATACAAGAGGATGGCTTTTGGTCTTTGTAATGCACCTGCTACTTTTCAGAGGTGTATGACCTCCATCTTTTCGGATTTGATAGAGGAGACGGTTGAGGTATTCATGAATGACTTCTCCGTGTATGGCTCTTCTTTCTCCTCCTGTTTGTTGAATCTATGCAGAGTACTCATTAGGTGCGAGGAAACCAATCTTGTGCTGAATTGGGAGAAGTGCCATTTCATGGTGAGGGAAGGAATCATACTAGGCCACAAGATCTCTGAAAATGGCATATAGGTTGACAAGGCAAAAGTTGAAGTGATGGTACAGCTACAGCCTCCCAAAAACGTCAAGGACATAAGGACATAAGGAGTTTCCTAGGTCATGCTGGTTTTTACAGGAGGTTCATCAAGGACTTCTCCAAGATAGCTAGACCACTCACGAGATTGCTTTGCAAGGAGACAGAGTTTGTCTTTGACTTTGAATGTCTAGACGCCTTCAAACTCATCAAGGAGGCTCTGATTTCAGCCCCTATTGTCCAAGCTCCCGATTGGAACCACCCATTTGAGATCATGTGCGACGCATCAGACTATGCTGTAGGAGCTGTCCTAGGACAAAGGATAGATAAGAAGCTCCACGTGATCTATTATGCTAGCAGAACGCTAGATGATGCTCAAGGAAGGTATGCAACCACGGAGAAGGAGTTATTGGCAGTACTCTTTGCGTTTGAAAAGTTCAGGAGCTATTTGGTTGGTTCCAAGGTCATTGTGTACACCGATCATGCATCACTAAGACATATCTATTGTGGAGATTGAGTACAAGGCTATGTGGGCAACAAAGCTTTTAAACTTAGATATCAAAACGGCTCAAGAGAAGAGAGCCCTGGACTTGCACGAGCTAGAAGAGATCCGGTTGGAAGCTTATGAAAGCTCAAAAATCTATAAGGAGAGGACCAAGGCTTTCCACGACAAGAAGATCCTCCCCAAGGAGTTTAAGGCAGGAGATCAAGTCCTTCTTTTCAACTCGAGACTCAAGCTATTTCCAGGCAAGCTAAAGTCTAGATGGTCAGGACCGTTAAGTGTCAAAGAAGTCTACCCTATGGAGCCATCACACTGGTGGGCAAATCAGGAAACGAGTTCACTACAAACGGTCAGAGGCTGAAACATTACCTAGCCGATCAACCCATACCAGAGGGGACCTTGGTCCATCTCTCTGAACCCACTCAAGCCTGAACGAAGGGAGAAGTCAAGCTTAGAGACTTAAAACAAGCTCACTTGGGAGGAAATCCCATGCATATCCTTGTAAATAATGGATTTTTGTTTTCTTTGGTGTTTTTGGTGTTTCTATTTTTAATAAAGTCAGAATAAGGAAGAGTCAGAAACCAAGGGAATCCGAAAAAGAGGAATCTTGACAAGAAAGCCCTGGCTCGGTACTCAGGCTCGAGAGATAGGACGAGTCATTCGAAAAAGGAAGGAGGAGAAGAAAAACGCTTGACGCGACCAAGTCAGCTCGAGCAACCATCGAGTCAACCAGGTAAACCCCAAAACGCTGAATTTCATTAAAAACCTAAGAAATTAGGTTATAAATAGGGGTAAGCTTCGCTCAACTCTCTACCACACTCTCTGCGCCGTCGAGCTAGACCCTCTGCTCTCTCTATTTTCTCCAAAATCTTTTCTCAATTTCTCTGAGTTTCTAGCTCGATTTTACCAAGCTTCTTAAGCAAGGATGATCAGTAGGATCAAAAACATGGCAAAGCCCATGTATGTTTCTTAAACCTCAAGGCTCGACTTCATGTTTTCTAGGATTTGGCTTGAAGTGTTCTTGAACGCTTTTGAGCTGCTCTTAGCTGGATTCTGAGTTTTATTAGGAATGGTCGCAATTCGTGGCGCTAAATGCAAGATTTATGTGACATAACTCGTTTAAATAAGTCAATGCATGTGTCACTAAATCGCTTTTGAAGATTTTCTGGGTTTGGAACTTTGATCTTAAATGACACATAATTTTACCCATCTTAATCTTCAATTTCGTGCATTCAAACTTGTTTTGGTAGAGATATGCGCTCGATTTTAGGTCATTGTAATTCCTAGTCGAGTTCACAGGAAGTTTTGGTAGACTCGATGTCTGACTCAGGCACGTGGTCGAGTTTGTCCTCTAGCGCGAAATTTTTCAAAAAGAGGACGACTCCCTCGAGTGAAACCATCGAGTCAGAGAACAAGACTGACTTGTCAGACATTTTTTGTCTTATTTTGCAGGCTTCCAGCACCACCACACATACCAACAACGGAGATAGCGAGGCAAATCTCCAGAACGAGAAGGTCTGGGCCCCAAATCCCGACTCCAATGGAATTGGACCAAGAAAAAACGCCTAAGCAGAGTTCTAAGAAGGAGACTGGAAGGTCGAAGGGGAAGAAACCCAAGAACGATCAGGATATGGCTAGGGAATTTTCAAAGGACAAAGCAGACATCTTCAGGGGAAAGGAACCTATTCCCGAACTCAATGATGAAGATTTGAGTGATGAGGAAGAGGAGGCTGTGTCAAGAACCGTGAAAAAACAGCCACCGAGGGCCAAAGGCGAGCTTTCTGAGGAAGAACTCCTAGCAATCTTACTCAAACTTTGTTTCAAGGGGACCAGATACCCACACCGAGAGACTTTGAGAACTCTTGGACTGGACAAGGACGTGGATTATTTCCTGGAGATGTGCAACATCTACAGTCTGGTGAACATGCGCATGGAGGCATACCAGCTAGAGACTTGCCAATTCCTAGCCTCTCTTCAAGTGCATTTCCATGAAGATGAAGGATATGACGTACCAGACGAATGAATGGGTTACATCACGTTCACGGTCAGAGGAGAACACCATGCAATCTCATTCCAGCATCTCGACACCCTCTTTGGCCTTAAGAGAGGAACATGAGTGAGCCAAGACTTTGACAAGGCCGAGCTAGCAGCTGTGTGGAGAATGATTGGGAGCAGAGCTGGATATCAATCCTCGAGGTCTAAAAGTGCACAAATCAGGAGCCCAGTTATCAGATATGCCCACAAAGCCATTGCAAACACGCTTTTCGCAAGGACATCCACTGGAAACATGAACGAGGGCGAGTCATTCTAGCACTTAAGGGGATCGTGGAGTTCATAGGTGAAGGGAGAGAATTTGAAGGAGACAGCTCGAACACAGGACTGCTTATGGTCCTACTGGATCAATTCTTGTCGTACAAGGACTAGGCAAGCAGAGTACACAAAAAGCAGCACGCGAAGGTCGAGCTGAGTGTAGGAGGGTAATTCACGCCAATTCTTGTGGCTTGCGGAATAGATTTAGACAGGTCCCAACCTACTTCGCCCAGATGGATTGATATAGAGTATCTCATCAAGACTGGATTCCTGGACAAGAAGAAAGGAGATGAGATATATTTCTACAAGTTCACAAATCCAGAAATCGGAGAGGCAAAGCTAGCACTACCCAGCATGGAACTCGTACAGATAAGAGAAGGTACGAACATCAACTTCAAGCCACCAATCCATCTCCTTTTCTCTACCACACGCCAAGCACCATTGCCAATACCAGAAGTCCAGGAGGAATCCGAAGATGACACAGCACTTGGTCCAGAACAGCGCTAATCCAAGTAGCTGATTCCCCTTTGGAATAGTTTCCCTGCCTTTAGCCTGCCTTTCTTTCAAGCCTTGATTATTTAGTGTGTGGAAGGCCTATTTTCGGAATGAGCTTGGTAGAAAGTATTGGGTTTGAGCCGACAAGGATAGCATCTCATGTAGTTCTAGTTCACAATTTATGGACTATATAGGACTAGGTGGGAGTTGGAACCAGGGTATGGGATTAGTTGAGCTGAAAAGAAACGATTTTTGAAGAAAAGATGAAGGAAAAGAAACGGGTAAGAGTTCTTGGGAGAGGAAAAAGAGATAAAAAGTTTTGATCTAGTAAAAGATTTTGGGAATATTAAAAAGAAAAAATCATAAGCTTTGTGCAAAAGATAAAATGAAAGCCAAAAAGCTTACGTCTTAGACAGAAGAAAATGAGCCATAGTTTGAAGAACCCAATCTGCTAGACATCATCAAAGTTAGTGAAGACCTCTCCTTAGAATGAAACAAAAAGCAAGAAGAAGGGTAGAATTAGGATTATCTCTTGGGATTTGGGAAAGATGAAGTCGCCATTGTTTCTTTTGGGTAGATGAGATTTTATCCTTATATGCATAGGTTGGTTTTTACCCTAGGCGTTCTTCTAAAGCTCATTCTTTTCTTGAGAGATCCCTGTTATGAATACAATAAACCTGCTGAGAAGGGACCAATTTTGTCTCTTGACCTGACCCGTAGCCAAGTGAGTTCATTGAATATGCCTAGCTTGATTCATAATTTGTGCTTAAAGAATGTTAAAGGGATTGGTAGATTTAAACGCATGAATAGATTGAGACCATAGTTAAAGTTGAGTTATGAAAAGTATGGCTAAAAACCTTAAAGTAGAACTCGCTTACCTTGCATTTTAGAACTGCTAACTTGGACATTGAGTTTATCTTTTCTGCTAGTATTTTTTGGTTCTGAGTCCCCACCTTCAAACCTCTTTTCCATCTCGGTCTTGTTTGTTTGCTTGAAGGCAAGCAAATACTAAGTTTGGGGGAGTTGATATGTCTATATTTTGCATGATTTGAGTATTGATTTACCACGACTTTAGCATTGTTTAGTCCATTGTTCATACCAATTTTAGACATTTTCATCCATTTGCACACTTAGTATAGATTGCATCATGCATTGCATACATTCTTGCATTTGGAGATGTTATTAGGTGTTACACGGATCATTTGGAAGCTATTCGGTACAAGGGACTCGACGTTAAAACTAAAATCACCACAAAAACCTAGTATCAAAATGCGTGAAAGAATCATTTGAGTGCTTAACATTCTTAGCCAACATGAGTTGATGATTAAGGTGTTTAGTGGCTATTAGGACTTGATTAAATGCATGCGTGCCTTGTGATTGCCACTGGAAATTGATGTTAATTACTTGATTAGCATAGGATTCGTACCATGGAAGTGGATTAATCTAAATTAGTATTCATAGGTCTAAGGATTAGCTTTGATTGGTAATATTAAGCATCTAGGATTGACATCTAATCTCTCAAATCGATTACCTAGACCCGAAAAATTTGCACAATGTTTATGTGAAGCAGAGATTGATTTTGGTCAGCAATGGTTTCAGCAGGTGTAGCCATGGTGACTTGGAGAAAGCGGAATGAAAAAAACAGAGACAAGAAGAGGAAGAGCGGCGGCTGAAAATTTTTTAGGGTGCCGTTATAGCTCTGCTACCATGATAGAAATGTGTTTCGATATATTTCAATAGATGATACAATGAAATATTTATACAAAGGGAGAGATGTGTCTTGAGGAAGTAATTACAGAACATGCCTAAAATACAGAAGAAGACAATTTTTTGTCATAAAGGAGAATAAGATCAGAGCTTGAATCGTATCTCTAACAGTAATACATCCAATGTCCGTTGTTGAAAGATTAGCTAACGATATTTCCATATTCACCACAGAATCCAGAAGGGAAGTAATTGTTGTGTAGCTGTTATAGAAGTATTTCCCATCCTATCCAAGATACTCATAATGTTATCTTCTAGATTCAGTGAAGAAGCAATTAGCGAAGGAATTGGAAGATTTCCACAATGCCAAGCGAACAACGAGAAAGGACAAGTGAAAAATGGATGGTTAATAGATTCCTCTCCCAACTTACAACGTTGGCAAGTAGCATTCAGAACTACTCCCCGTGACTGGAGGCGAGAAGTTGTCGATATGGCTTTCGATAAGATCCACCATAGGAAATGCTTTAACTTCGGCAAAATATGCAAATTCCACTTTTTTTCGTAAATGGACTAGAAGCCATAGCCAATCTGTACCCCGAACGAACAGAGTATCCACCATCTTTACTGAAAGACCAGATTAAAGAATCCCCCTTCCTTTGTTGTGATAAATATAGTGATTTAACTAGAAGTATATCTTCTGCTTGTAGGTGAGTAGACAATGCGTCGTCATTCCAATGGTGTAAAGAACCCGAATATGAAATGAAATTACAAACCCGAAGCGAGTAATTTAAAGTATTTCCCAAAGCTGGTCGAGGGGGTGAATATGTGATCAAATTGTATTGAAAAACTCTAATAGAGTCTCTTTCTCCGACATTAAAACGTATTTGCTGTTTTAAAAGCGCCAAACCTTGTAAAATAGATGACCAACCATAGGACTGAAGTCACTTTGGAGATGCTTGAGAATCAATTTATCCCTAAAATATCTGGCTTTGAAGTATCTTAGGTTGTTTCAACAGCCGCCAAGCTTGTTTTTCCAATAAAGCATCATTGAGCTTTGACAAATCTCTGAATCCTAGTCCTCCCTTGTTTTTTGGTAGCTGCAGTTTCCCCCATGAAACCCATAGAATACTTCTTTTATCCGCTTGTTTATCCCACCAAAACTGTCTTAGGATGCCCGTGATTTCATCAACAACTTGCTGGGGAATTTTGAAACACGACATATAATAAACCGACATTGAAAGGACCACAGACTTGAGAATAACTTCCTTATCGGGTTGTGATACGAACTTGCCAATCCAACCTGAAGTTCTGATTCACCCTCTCGACAATGGCGTTGAATATATCTGTGTTTTCCTGGCCAAATTGTTCAGGCAACCCCAAATATTTACCCCCACCGCCTTGTTTATCAAATCCTAAAATTCCTTGAGTCTATTCTGGAGATCCCCCGGCACTTTCAATCCAAACGTCATAGTTGATTTATTCGGGTTAATCATTTGGCCTGGACATCTTTCATAAGCATCAAAAATCTCCTTCAGAGCTCGACAGTTGCGCTGGTTAGCTTGTATGAAGAACAACGAGTCATCAACAAAGAATAGGTGAGTGATTGATGGAACGCCATTACCAATCTTGATACCTCTGATCTTGCCTGAGTTAGTGTTTCTCTGCAGCAGATGACTAATAACATCCATACACAAAATATATATGAATGGAGACAGCGGATCACCCTGTCTCAAGCCTCTCTCCAGAATAATATGACCATATGGGTTACCATTAACCAGAACAGAAAAACTCACGGAGCGGACAGTTGCCATAATCCAAGGAATCCAAATTTCACAAAACCCAAAAGCCTTCTGCATCCTTTCCAAAAAATTCCGTTCAACGCGAACATAAGTCTTGCTAATGTTGGTTTTAATAGCCATGTACGACTTGGAGACCTTGTTTCGTGACTTGAGCAAGTGCATTAGTTCATTAGCAATCAAAACGTTATTTGAAGCCATCCTCCAAGGTATGAAAGCAGCTTGAGATTCCGAAACAATAGAATCCAGAGAGCTTTTAAGCCGGAACACCAGAAGCTTTGAAATGATCTTATAAACAACATTACAAAGCCCGATGGGTCTGCAATCAGAGAATCATACAAATGTTGGTATGATTAATCCCCGGTTTCATGATTTTTGTATCAAAAAATCTGCGAACCTCATAAATGATATCTACCAACTATGTCCCAACACTGATGGTAGAAACATGCTGTAAATCCGTCTAGTCCAAGTTCTTTATCAGCTCCAATTGAATAAACTGCAGGGTAAATTTCCTCGTCCGAGAAATAATGTCAAAGCCTTGTTAATGTCATTTGTTACTCTTCCATTAAAACCAGAGTAAAGCTGTTCCTGAATTGGATGCCTGTTACTTGAATAAAATATTTTAAAAAAATCCACAGCGTGATTCCCAATCTGGAGATCTCCCCTATATGAGTTACCCGCCTCGTCTTGGATGGAAAGCATCACGTTTCTAGAGTATTCCTGTTTAGTACAAGTGTGGTAAGAAGTTGTATTCCTTTCACCACGAGCTAGCCAAGAGTTTTGACTCTTCTGGAGCCAATAAGTCACATCATCTTTATACGCAGCCAATAACTGATTTCTTATCAACGGGACATGATCCCTTAGAAGGTGACCAGACGTCATAGCAAATTCTAATTCATGTTGTAACTCTGCAATATGACGGGAGGAATTTAAGTTGGAGTTACAGCGACAAAGTGAGAAAGAATATCTGCATTCCCTAATCTGATCAGAAATAGAGAAAGTAGCCCCTAACCGAGATGATTTCCACCGCTTTGAGACATATTGTTTAAACTCGGGTAGCTGAATAAGTCTATTATCAAACCGAAACTGCTTTTGAGTAGGGGTCGAATCAAATGATACCGTAGTCATTTTGGGTCGATGATCAGACCCAGCAAAACCCAAAAACTTTGTTTCCGAGGCGGGAAACTTCACCAACCACTTCATATTCACAACCACATGATCTAAGCATTCTTCGACCGTATGTGTGTGACGGGAGGCCACCCAAGAAAAACGATTACCAATAGCTCTTAAATCCATAAAGTCGCAGACACTATACATGTTTTGAAGGTCCCGGAAGCTCCATTCACCCCTATCAGGGTCACCCCTCTTCTCATTATTCGATAAAATTTCATTCAAATCCCCAACTAAAGACTACGGTCCATCACGCGACCTTGAAATCCATTCAATTTTCTTTCATAAGGGTCGTCTATGCTGTTGTATAGGATGACCATATAAACAGGAAAAATAGAACTCCAACCCATTGTATTTGAGATGAACATCGATGAGCCTTACATCTTCGATAATACACCTAACTGAAATACATTTCTGCCACATTAAAGCTTATCCTCCGCCCCTACCAGTAAGAGGAACAAAAACTACAGAATCAAAACCTAAAGAGACAGCAACACTATTTACGAAAGCAGAATCTTTCATTGTTTCAACTAAAAAGAAAATATCAGGAGCAAACTTCCGATCTGGTCTTCATGGCAACAGTGGGGATATCTTTCTTCTATTAGTTGGTTAACCGAATTCGAACTTTGACACTCTTCTCACCGATCTTTCTTCTTTGCTGGGGAGTAGCCGATTATGTTAACCTCTTCACATTCGTTCTCCAGAGAATCCTCAGAGATCTGCCTTTTCCTTTTGAGCAGACTGTCCTCATTATTCTCCATTAATAACCGGGAACATAACTCATCTTCCCTATTTTTACCCTTCGCCAAGTTCCCAAGACGCAGAGTAGTGTCGTTCAATTCCTCCACAGTAGCAGATTTTGCACCTACGTCAAAATATGTGTGTGACGGAATTGGATGAAAAGTATATATGTGCACCTACGTCAACAAATTTACAAGATCCCACACTAGCTGGTGATATCTGTTTTCAAGAAGCAGAACAGTGTCATCCAATTACTCCACCATAAATTTAGTCTTGCAATGAAATGAGACTTCACATTTTATTTTATTATTATAATAAAAGTAAGCAAGGCAAAATATATCTTTTATTAAGAGAAAACAACAGTATATCTTTTTTATTTTGTCTTTTCGATATTAAGGATATTTAGTCCACCTTCTTTGGTTGTCCAGGTATTATAAAAAGGATATTTTTTTACGTTCATACGTATCTGACGGCACGCACAAAAAATTTTAACAATAATAGTTGCAAAAAAGAAAAACATGGCTTTCTATGAGAACTCGCTGAACATCGAAAATTGCATGTCTTCGGACATTCTTCGTACAAATGTCGAAGAACATTAGATAAATCACAAATTCCGATTATAAATAAACTTGAGAAAGTAATTTCTTAAATAATATTACATTCTAGAGTAAGTGAGCCTTCTCCTCCCATCTGGAAGTTTTTGGTGCACACATTAGTTTGTTGATGACGCAAATTGAATGACTTCAAATTTACACATACATATATTAAGGAATAAGGATATATAAATTACATATATTATGTATTTTATAATCTATTAATATATACTTCTGTTCGAAAAATCGGGTGCCTAGCCGATTAATCGTCCGATTAATCCGTGATCAGACAATCACCGTGGCTTGTTGTTCTTAACTTGCTCCCTTTGTATTTTAATTATTGTTCTGTCATTGTTGCTTGAATTCTGCCGAGAACCACCTCATTTTAACTATTGTTCTGTCTTTGGTTACTCTGATTTGTCTTTCTTTGATTGATCTCATGGTGATATACTGATATAAACGGTTTGAATTTCTTTTAAGGTATATAAGTAATAAGTTCTAACTTCTAACACATCTACAAAATCCACTACACAGTGATTACTTGATATTTGAAGGAAAAAAAGATTATTACTATCTTTTTTTCAGATTTTTTGTTTGTTCTCAAGATCAAGACTGTATTTTTTTTTGTATCATGTGAGTGGATTTTATTTTGGTTTTTGTTTTTTGTATTAGATGTGAATGGAAAAAAATAACAATTATTTTTTATCTAGCTTGGTATTTCTATAAATCTTAATTCTAAATTTGATGCAATAAAAATTAGTTTAGTTATATTTTACATAAATAAATAAGTAAATTATTAAAAAATTACTCCCCGAATACTCTCCAATTTTTTCCTGATTTTTCAAAAAATAGCTAGACCCGCACCTAACGTACGCGTTCCGCCTAGCGTAGTTCCGAACAGAGATATATACCTTATGGATAGCAGATGCCTCAGACGGACTTTTTAACTCCTCAGCCTATACAAATATATATATATATGGATATAAATAACTAATTTTTAATGAAATCATAAACCAAAAGAAGAAAAATAAGTATTTAAATCTTTACATCAAAAAATTTAGTAGCAAACAACAAACTGAATACAGTAAGAACGGCATTGAGCTTCACCATTCTTTTCTATTTACTTTTTTTATATTTTTTATAATTTATTTTATGTATTTCATAGTCGATGATAAATCTATATATAACGAAAAACATTGGTAGATTATAGAAAATAATTTGAATAATACAGAAATTGCTAAATGCATAAAAAATCAAAACATGGATTATCATTCAAAAGATATGTTTTCTTTCCTAATTAATTTAAATAAAATTAATTTTATTAGTTAATCAATTTTGAAAAGAAAAAAGAAAGAAAGAATTCAACAACATTTATTACATACATTATTTAACTTTGAATTTGGATTGTGATGTAGCGATAACACTATCAAAAACTAATGTAGTTTGCTATCATGATCTTTTATTAAATCACATAATAAAGGTTAATGAATGCTATTTCGAGAGAGTGGGGTTAGATGAAGATTTTAGCCTAGTTTTTCTCAAATATAAAGAACTATCACCATAAAATTGTAAAATGGAAGAAAATAATCAACTATATGGAAAAAATCAATGAATTACAAAAAGCATTAGAACATGTCCAGAATGTTTATAATCGGACTCTAGAAGAGATTTTTGAGATTATACGTAAATTACAAGAACGATACTGAGCTGAGGAATTATATTGACAACTAGAAAACATATTCCCAAACGATCAAAGTACAACAATGAAAAACTTGAAATATGATTGTTTAATATGGTAGGGGATTGGATAACGACGGAGCCCAAAGTTGAAAAAGTTGCAGTTGAATATTTTAAAATATGTTTAAATCCAGATTGTCAACCGATTTTGAAGAATTTCTTCAGGAAGTTAATTATGGAACTAATGAACAATAAGTTTACAGTTATGGCAACTGAGGAGGAAATATGGCACGATTTATTTATGATGCACCCAGAAAAATTAATTCGACCAAATTGGATGATCAGTTTATGTTTCCAACAATCATGGCCAATCATTAAAACAGATATTCTGCAGATGATGATGAAAGAATTTTTATATACATTAAATTTTGACTCAAGTTGAAAGATGAAAAATATTTTTCTGATTTCTGAACCGGAAATCTCAAACATAATGATGGATTTTAGATAAATTAGTCTTTGTAATATGAACTACAAATTAGTATTTTGCAAACGACATTCTGTTTTTCTACCAAACCAAAAAATAGGAGTGTCAGGTTATATTAAAACTCCTTGAACATTACGAAAGGTTATTTGGACAACATATTAATTTCTCAAAAACTGTCTTTACAGTTTTGAGATAAGGTAAATGATATAATAGGAGAGTAGTTGAAATGGATTTTATGTATCTCCCTTGGAGTATGGGCTCTTATTTGGGAATAACATAGAGTTTAGGTTGGGCAACGTCCCAAAAATTCAGTTTCATTCAAGAAATTTTATAATTGAGTGAATGGATGGACGTCAAAATTTTCATCTAAAGGTGAAAAAGAGGTTTTTCATTAATTCAGTAGTGATTAGGTTACATACTCATGTCATATCTTGTTTTCAATTACCTCAATTGGTGACATCGAAACTTACTGTTTTGGTGGAGCTCGGGTGGAATTCAGAAAGGTATGCATTGAATATCTTTGAATAAACTATGTCAACCTAAGGATAATGGTGGACTTGGTTTTCCTGCGTTAGTGAATCTTAATACTTCTCGGCTGGCTAAGAAACTCTAGTGGTTAATTGAATATCTGGATTTGCTTTTCGCCAAGGTGTTAAAAGGACGGTATTTTCGCAATACCGATCCATTAGACCCAATTAGATCTTACTCTCCATCATGTAGTTTGAGAAGTATAGTTCTGGCTCAATCTATGGTTAACAAAAGACTTATCAAAAGGGTAGGAACAAGCCATCAAAGGAAGCGGAAGAAAGCTGGTTCCGGATTGACAAGTACGCAGCATATAAAGAGAGTGATACAACCAAATTTGCTGGATTTTAAATCGAGCTCACTGAATTACAAATTGAATTCATCAGATTTTGAAGCAGATTCAATATTACCTAGATTTATAAATCTTTATAAAAAATTGTATTTAGACGTGTTTTGAATTTGTTGTCAATGGATGGTATATTTGTCTTTTTCTTTTTCTGTAAAACAAGTTATATTCCTGAAAATTGTAACTTTTTGTTGTATTTTTTGAAAATTAATATACAGAAAATTGTAGTTTTGCAATTCGATTCAATTAAATTCGGTATCAAGTTTTCTACCAGTTCAATTCGTTTTAGATTTAAACCAATCTATTCTGTTTTGATTCGATTTCAGTAAAAACAAAAATTATAACCACAATAAAAAAATATTTTCTACATATTAAATTTAAATATTAGTGTTCTTATGAATTTTGACTAGTCCAGATAATTCAATTTGGTTTTATAAAATTCAGGTTGGCTTCAAATAATTCAGTAGAGAAATTTATATTCCATTAAGATTATTTTATAGTTCGATTTGGATTCAGAAACTTTGGATTAGTTCAGAAATTTTTTCCAAGTGGCGGATGTGTAAATATATACTGTACGTTGTTCGTGATTCTTCACAGATTTAAAAAAGAAAAAATAAAAGTCGACCTATTGGACTGCTTAGAAAAATGTAAAAACGGTCTTGGTCAAACGAAAAGCACAAATTCTCATGTTTTGCTTCAACGTAACTGGACTTATCAAAGCTTGCTTGCTCCCAAAGAACTTCATAAATAAAAGTCATGATGACTCTTCGGGTGTTGGACTTACACAGAGTATCTTATATATTCTCCTTACTCTTTCTGTTCTCTATCTCTCTCTATAACTACTGTATTTTTTTATGTGCTTCCGATATAGAGATGATACGAGCAGGACCAGTGGGAAAAAAAGGTTATCCGTACGATGAAGTTCAATGGGACGAGAAGGGTCGCACCATGATTTCTCATATATACGTTTCTTACAAAGAAATTATAACATCCGTTCAGTTTGGCTACTTGGAGAATGGAGCTCTAAACCTGTCTGCAAAGTTTGGTCTCTCTGAGGGACAAAACTTTCGAGTTGTGAGTTTTGTTTGTGTCGGCTAAAGAATCTGTTTCTTTTTCTCCTTTTCTAGTAACCTCCTGTGAAGTAAATAGTTTTATAAAATTATATGCAGGTGATACTGAATCAAGATGAATATGTGACTGGATTGAGTGGCGTAGGAGTGGGAGGAGGGATCAGATATTTGACATTTCACACTAACGGTGGGAAGCACGGACCGATTGGAAGCTCAGACTTTAATAATCTAAATGTTTCCAATATAGAAATTGATCCAGCAATATGTGATCGACGTGAATTTGGTGGTTTCTTTGGGTCTTGCGGTAAATACAATCTGTCGACGATTGGTATCTACGTGAATCCCGTTGCAAGGTCCGACATGGTGGTTAAACGTGAAAACATTTGACCAAGAAACGACTCGTAGCAGCATCCACATTAATCTGTTTCAGTTTGATGTTATTCAGTTTTCTCTCAAATAAAGTAGCTTTATGAAGCAAATATTCCATTGTTATCGTTATATTTCTCAAGTAATAAAAATGTCCCATTTCTTTTCTTTTCTTGTATGATTGGTTATTGTCAATTCAGGGTTTCATATGTTTGTAACAAAATCGAAGACCAGAGATGCTTTTCCATCTAAGGTCTGATCGGAACATCGCACCGGCTTTCGAAGAGTCTGCTTAAACACAAATTTCAAGGTTCTTAAGTGTACCTGGAAACTTTTCTAGCTTCTTCTATCAGTGAACTCCATATATAATAGTCATGACGCTTCTTGAGGTGTTGGACTAGACATAGTGCCTAATATACTACTAGTAATCGTCCTTAATCGATTGGTATCATATACAACTGTCGTACTGGCCGAACTCGAGCCCATCAAGAAAATTTGTTTTGTTTTTACAATTACTTTTTTGAAAGTTTAAAGATATAAGTGATACATATACAGGTCAGACTGAATCACGATGAGTATATGACCGGCCGGGTTGAGTAGAGTAGTTAATGAGAGAGGATATATCTACTCTTTGACAGTCCACACTAACCAGAGGAAACATGGACCGTTTTGTGAAGGACAAGCACACCTAAACATCTTAGGTCCTGGAAAAGCGAACTTGCTACGTGGTCGTCGTGAGTTTGGTGGTTTCTTCGGGTCCTACAGCAACAACAGTTGGACATCAGTTGGTATTTAGTTTTGTCCCGTTACAATCCCTTACACAGTGGTTAAACAAGAAAAAGTTTGATCAAGATCAAGCAACGCCTCCTAGAACGTGGAAGCATATCACCAATAGTTTTTTCTTCTCCAATTTGTTGTTTGGTTTGAAAATGCTTGAGCTACTGATCCATAAACTATTATACAATTTGACACCGGAGATAAAAAATTTTGAAAATATATAGAGAAATCTTGGAGTGTACTTACAAGTTCCATTTAGGTTTTTTTAACAAATTTGAAAAACACATTAACTTGTTATTCTAGCTTTTTATGTTCTAAGATCTATACACGATCCAAAAACCCTCAACAAACTTTTATCCCCCTAGTCTTATGCTTTTTTATAAAAAATCTAAACGCGTTTCCTAAAGTTCTCAATATTATTAATGTAATGAAGAAAATTACAAAAAATATAACTTGTGTGCTTTTTTTATTTTTTTATTTTTCGTCTGAAAAATTTATAGATAGAAAATCGAGATTATAAATTCAAAGTTAATATATAATAATTTTTGAAAGTAAATTATTACATAAACGAATATATGCGTCATAGAAACAGATGCAAAAAAGTGAAATGAACTATATTTTAAATAAATTTTTAATCGCTAACAGATTATTAATATTTTATTCTTCTTTTACACATTTGATCATGTTCTGATGAAAATTGTGTGCATGGTTATTATCTCTTGGCTGAATCTCCAAATTCCACACCACATAATAACCCGATGTTTTCTTTTAACGTTGTATTAATTTCAATGAAAGATTCAAATTTTGTTACAAGGAAAGGGAGCAATAAATGGGAACATAAGACTAGGATGCCAGTAGGCATCATCATAGATGATCTGAGAGGAACAGTGCACAGTCACTATTCGATGGTTGATGAGAAGCATATGTTGACTTGGTACAAGCCCACACGTGAAGACTAACTGAGATTTGGCCTTAAGAATTAAACTTGCCTATTTAGCAGTTAGTGGCTTCTTCCAATATTAGATGATTCAGCCATACCGGTTCTTTACCAGCGATGTAAGATTGGTAGTCTCGATCACGAGTGACACTAACAGTAATGGCATTAGCGGCCTTGTACCTGTCCGTGCACACATGATCAAGGCTCCACAGGTCAAAGGCATGTAAGAATTGAGAGATACTCATTATGATCCAGGAATGAGATGGGAAGGCAGTGGGGTTCATTAAGGCTTCTCTCGGTAGTGTAATAGTAGATTCAAAGATGACTTGCTTCTACCGCATAGTGCTCACACATTCAACAGCCCAGTCAACTGTCCTGATTTCAGCTTCGAGTAAGGATCCAACAGAGGAGTAGGAACGATGGCTATGATACAAGACCTCACCTTGTAGTTCCTTAGAAGTCACGAAACTCTACCAAAATAGCTCCAAGGTTACATTTTAGAGAACCGTCGCTAGGTTTTTTCCATCTTTGTTAGGCAGGTGGTACTATCACACATAAGTCTTGCTCTATGTGGTCCAAACTGTTCACCTTGAACTTCCCACATCTCTCTTCAATGAATTTTGGCACAGCTTAACCGTCCTCCCCAAAGACGCTTCAACTGCCTGAGGGTGATAGAATACAAAATATTCTTCGTATATTTTTTGTTGATACGCTCATTTAATCTTGGCAGATTTGTTGCCTAATTTCCTGCAACTATTGTATCATCTTTGACTATTTATAGTCTTGTGAATATATCAATCCCATTCAATGGAATTCAAACCTCTTTCATGGTAACAGAGCCCGATCTACACACTCTTGTAATCCGGCCCAAAAAGTGGCATGTGCTCCTCGATCCGAAATTGATGGTCTGACGAGATTAATGGCTAAAAGAGCCATTATCTCGAGGGGGAGATTGAGATAAGGTGAGATTAATGGGTCATGGGCTTTAATCTCTAAAAAGTGTGTTAGTAATATCCCACATCGGAAGTTGGGAGAGATCTTGAACAATATATAAGTGACTTGGGCCAATCCACTCATTGCCAATTGGTTTTGAGTTGGAAGCTTAGGAATCTTAACACATCCTCCAAATATGTTTTCCCGCAATTGATATTCTCGGATTCTGAATTCAACTGATTAGGACTCATTCACTTCCGAGATGGATAATAATCCAATCGAAAAACCAAAATTGTATGAATGTCAGTTTGGAATGGAGAGACACAAAGCCTCGTGAGTTGTATTTATGGACACACTACCCAAAACCGTCCCTCAAGATCCATGAAAATTGGTGGCAAAGTTGAAAAAATATTGTTTGGCACCAACAAAAAAAAAAGATGAAGAATGTTGGTAAATGGATATTGGAATTTCGAGGGTATGCAAATTTAAGGCAATGAGAAAAAACCGGTAAACACAGGGAATTTGTAGTCTCTGAAAAAATTTACTCAAAATTTTTAGAAAAACCATGGTTGGATAGATGAACCAAAACCAATGTGTTACATTAACAATAGTAGAGAAGAAGAGAGAAAAGACAGTAATTTCCATCCATGAATTGATGCGAGAACTTTTTTTCAGAAATCACCATCACTTTCAAAGGAGATAATTAGTTAGTTTTAGAGAAAAGATGAGGCAGCCGAAACTACCGGTTGAAGATATTTCGTTGGCAAAACGATATGTGAAAGAGAAAAAGGAAATAGTTTAAAGAAGTATATGGTAAATATGAACATATATAAATTTTACGCTTTTAACCAAAAGAAAAAATATGAAAAAGAAGCGAGAGAATATGATTCATTGTAATCAAATGTGGGTGTCAACTAAATATGAAATGAAAACTTATAAATTGATTTTTTCTCTAAATTAAATATACTTGGGTTTTTTTTGCTTGCTCCTTATAAACACAATTAATAACAAGAATTCACAAAGAATCTTAATTTCTTGGAAAATCTCTAGATAAGCAAACGCAACTCCTATTGTATATGTGATGCATTTAGCAAACAGTGTATGAAGTAAAATGATAAGAGATTGTAACATGAAAATTGTTTTTGTCAAGTTAATGAGCGTTTATGCTGCAAAGGTTTCTGAAACCAATTGGAAAGTAACTTAAGTGACCGGATTTGTTATTTTTTTTACATTACTAGGAAAACGGACTAGCTCAATGGTTAATCCGTCGTCTGACAAATTGACTTGGACGCCAGACCGCTCGTGCCCAAGAGAAACTCTTAACAGATCTTATGTGCGCTGGGTACGGAGATAGGAAGATACCAGATCAACACAACTCGTAAGGCCGAAGCATCAGACTTAATAAACAAATCCGCTGAGCTAGCACCATGCTTGGATAAAGTTACAGCTACCAAGTGATAAAGACACTCAAACCCACCACCAATAGCTCTCATAAAATCAAAGGATAAAGGAAAATAATCGAAACAGATCCAAAGAACTACAAAGACACTCTAAATACTCAGTTCTCTGATTTTTATTGATGATAATAAACTTGAAAATAAAATTTTCTATGTGAATTACATTTATTTTATAATATTTTGGAAATCCAAATAACATTTATTATTACCTAAAGAGAAAAAAGTGAAATGAATATAATTTTGACCAATGACGAAAATGACTCATGTGGCTTTGTCGACTTCAAATGATTCCAATATGTTTAACTCCACAAAATTTAGTCCATTAATTTGTTACCCGCGTTTTTAAATTTTAGATTAGTCCAAAAATCAATATCATCCCGTCTATGTTTGGGAAAACAGCTTATTCCACCAGGAATTATTAATTACCTGTTTAAAAATACACGAACTATTAAAGCATGTCAAATAAATCATTAACTATATGAAATTTTGAATTTAATACACAAGCTTTTAAAATTAGGTTAATTTCACCAAAACCGTGATTAAAATCGGTTTAGTTTTAATCAATTGCTGACGTGGCTGCCAGGTGGACAGATGGTTTGGTTCGGTTCAAGAATTCGGATATTTTCGGTTTTTTAAAAAAAAACCAGAGTTCAAACGATGTCGTTTTATGATGTTATGATGTCTCAGCTTCAAACCTTCTCCTTGTGGTGAGTATTAAATGATACAAAAGGTCCAAAATTTTGATGCTTTTGTCTTCTCTGCTGTGATTTTCTGAAAGGGTCAATATCTTTGCAGGGATGGTCGCACGAAAGAGCTACTGAAAGTGTTCAACACATAAGGTCAGACTGAAAACCGGGTCGAAATGCCATCAGGACAGGACCAGCCATCAGGACAACACAGAAGGTCAGAATAAAGTGTCTTGCAGAGCTAAGACCAGCCAAACGCAGCACCACGGAGTCTCTCCGGTGATGGCGACGACGAAGGCGAAGAAAAGGGTTCGTGGGGCTGAAACGAGAAGGAAGCCCAATTGAAAAAAATCGAGTGGCTTTGTAACAAAAAAAAAAGACAAGACACCATAAAACGACGTCGTTTGGACTCTGATTTGGACTCTGGTTTTTTTATAACATCATAAAACGACGTCGTTTGGATTCTGGTTTTTAAAAAAAAACCGACAATTTTCGAATTCTTGAACCGAACTAAACCATCTTTCCACTTGGCAGCCACGTCAGTTGATTAAAAGTAAACTGATTTTAATCGCAGTTTTGATGAAATTAACCTAATTTTAAAAGCTTGGGTATTAAATTCAAAATTTCATATAGTTAATGGTTTATTTGGCATGCTTTAATAGTTCGTGTATTTTTAAACAGGCGATTAATAGTTCCTGGTGGAATAAGCTGTTTTTCTGTCTATGTTTTACTCATTTTCTCCCGCATCAATATGCATCTTTCATTTTTCTTCTTATATGCATCTTTCCTTTCTCTTCTTATTCATCTTTCCTTTTTCTTCTTATTAGGTCTGTAAATCATGGAGATGAAAAAACTTGGGCCGTTACGAAGTAGGTTTCAAGAAATCTTGGAAGAAATGAGGTGGGACATAATCTTACACATTCGTCACACTTATCCAAATGACATTTGAAGTTTTATATTCGACAAATCATTTTAGTTTTAGAATGCAGAGAGAGTTCTATTCAGAGATGTATGGTTGATATGAATTTGTTTGTTTCTTTGGATCCTGTAGATTTTTTATCTCTTTTCGAGCGGACTCTATCTCTGACTTTCAAACCAATCATCTATAGTGTATATGTAGGACCTATCTTTTTTTGCTATTATAAGACTTTAATTTACACAATACGTACAATTAATATAATGCTAAAGCAAGATATAAAGAACATAATTATAAATATAGAAATATTTGAAATATTTGGAAACACATAATCAATTTTTTTTAGAAAATTAGAAAATGAAAACGTACGAAACAACACAAATCCAATACATAAGTATTAAATGATTTAACTAAAACTCAAAGATGTAAACCATCATCTTCATTCTTACTTTAATAAGATCTAATAAATAAAAAAGTGTCTCCAACGCTTGATCCTCTAGAGAAAATTCTTTAGACTCAAATCTCCTAAAACTAGTCTCATTCGGTGAATTAATGAAATGGATCGTTTTCAACATCTCACATATGATTAGTACCATCTTTGTAAACAATATTTTCTAGATAGAAAATAAATATTAGTGTGCATGCACATGGTTTCGACAACTCTAGTTTTTTTTCACGAGTTCTAACTTCTTATAGTGGTTATACAAAAGAATATTTGTAAGACAAATTTGGAAAAAAAGGCTATGTGTCCTCTAGAATTTTAGCACATATTCCTATTTTAAAATATATTTTTATGTTTTTTCTAGAAAAAAATGTTAATTTACATATCATGAATGAAAACTAAACCTAAAATAAATAACTTTTGAAATGACCACATGATATAGTAGTCTTTAAACTGACCATATAATATGGTGTATAGCCAACAAATATTTCCATTCAACTTGAGGACACAACATACAATGCTTCAAATTATTTTTTGAAACTCAAGGTTTCAACTAAAATGTTTTAAGAACATTTCTTGTCGAAGCCGTAATCAAAAACCTATAGAAAAAAAACACAAACATTAGCAATGCATAAAAAGACAATGGTGGTTAAATATATGCATATAACAAAGAGGACAATATATTGCAAACTAGTTACAACATAAGTTATCTTATATAATAAATTAAAGTTTTCCTAAACACAAGTTATGGGAGGCTGCCATATATCATCTAAATTACTTATTGTATCTATGATCTAGAAGATAATAACCATATTGTTTATATATGTAATTACTTCATACATTAACATGCATTTGTTTTTTAATTTCTCGATGTGAATATATAAATAAAATAAAAATATCTATAAAATCTGTTATTTTAATATTTCTCCTAAAAAAAGTCTGAAAGACTGTCACATATCCTTATAATTCTGCCATGTACCTCTAATTTTTATTCTTTAATGTATCCCATATAGATTTCAATTGTTTTATTTTTCTTATTTTTCTAATAAAAATAGAAAATATAGTTTGATTCTTATTATTAGTGTTGGACATGTAGTTAGACAAAAATATGATGTAGAAGATAAGAATAACATTGTTAGTAAATATGATTACTTTATACATCAACCCCATATTTGAGCATTTACTTAAAACTTCTCGATGCGAATTCATAAGCCGGACAACTCTTTTGAGTTTAGTTTTTTATAGTATTTTGAAAGACTTGATCAAACATCTTACCAATTATTTGATCAAAATCTGTAAAACTCATAAAGTGATTTTTCAAAATTGGTGGAATTGCTGAAACCTTTGTCTGTCCTGTGATAAAATATTTTAATTATATATAAGCATTTATAATAAATCAAGTAATATATTGTAAAGCTTTTTTCTATTTTTAACGTATGAAATTAGAAAAACAAATAGCAGACTTAATTGATAAATCATGAATTAATTTTTTTAATCGATTACAAACTACACTAAATCAAAAGTAATCTTTATTATTAAAAATAAGTGATCTGAATTTTTTTTTAAAAAATTTTCACTTTATAAAGAAAAATAGTTAATGTATTTACTTCCAAATTTTAATACTAAAAGTGCACAAAACAGGAGACGCTTTTAAAAAAGTGCAGATAATTGAAGTCACATTCGTTTTAAAAAATTCATGAAACATAATATTTAATATTTTTAAACTAAAAAGAAAAATATCAGATATTATTTTATTTTAGTAAATAACTTATCTTAATGAAAAAGTACATATATGTTTACAAAAAAGAAAAAAAATATTACTTTAACTACATAGAAATTATTAAAAGCAAAATATAATATGAATTTTACATACAAAATATTTTATAGTTATTTATATAAAACTCTAATCCACATATAACGTGTAAAACTATCCAGGTATATAGGTATAAATGTTTTGTTTTTTTAAATCATGACCACGTATCACTAAAAAATTGTATTAAACTCATCAATTCACCTTTCTTTTCATATTTTACATAATACCGAGTAAAGCAACAAAATTAAGCTCTTTAGATTATTTTTTAATTCATCACTACACGAAACAACACATATCCTTTTTAATTGAATTGGACTGTGAGATAATTAATAGCAGGGTGCCATAACGAAATGTTTGACAAAATCAGGAGGGAGTATGATGAATAATCAGAAACTGAAACGATTTTGATTGAGTGAAGTAATGAAAGTAATAAGAGGATTTTCTTTTAACCCATAATGTGGTGTCGTCATAATAACACGTCACTAAATTTGGCTAATTCGTATATTTTAAAATATGTTAGTGCATAAGAGAACAATGTTTACAAGAAGTCAAAATATATATTCTCACCAACATGATTTTCTGGAAGTCTTAATTCTTGCTATCACTACAAGAAATATAGATTTTGTGACGGGAAAATCGTGATTACTGATATGATGCGATTAGGGAAGATGCAAAAATAAATATTTGTAAATTTTTAAAGGATCAATTAACAAGCCTTGATATATTCATGAATTGTGTATATCGATCATTAGAATCTTGTTTACTAAAAAACAGGTATGATGCAAATTTTATAAATTACTCAGATTAACATTCATTTATCATGTTATTACTAGATTAATACATATTAAAAAGTAAATTCAAATTTATTAGTAAATAACAATATTCTCAATAAAAATGATTTTATTTGATAAAATTGATTAATTTGGTTTAGTTAGAAATAAGTTTGTGGCCAAAGGTAAATAAGTCTGACGCTAAAGGGAAATAAATACGTGGCCAAAGAGAAATAAATTTGTGGGCAAAGGGAAATAAGTTTGTTGCCAAAGGAAAATAAGTTTGTCGCCACAGGAAAATAAATCTGTTGCCAAAGAGAAATAAGTTTGTTGCCTAACAGAAATAAGTCTGTCGCCAAAGAAAAATAAATATGTGGCCAAAGAGAAATAAATTTGTGGCCAAAAGGAAATAAATCTGTAAAAAACTAATTAAGTCTGTCATAGTTCGATACATCTGTGGTCAAAGAAAAAAAATATGTGATAAATTAATTAAGTTTGTCATAGTTAGATAAATCTGTGGTACAAAAAAAATCTGTGAAAAACTAATTAAGTCTGTCATATTTACGTAAATCTGTAGTAAAAAAAAAATATGTGGAAATCCAATTAAATCTGTCAGAATTAAATAAGTCTATGGCTAACAAAAACAAATTTTTTGAAACAAATCTGTAAAAAACTGATTAAGTCTGTCAAAATTGTCATATATTCCATACACGAATCAAGTCTTAAGTCTAAAGACTTCCATAGTTATCAGAAAATCAATGAAATCAAAGAAAAATCCTAAGTATTTTTTTTTTTTGTCATAAGAAAAATCCTAGGTATATGAAAAAAAATATACTCGGATACCATATTAAATATCGAATAATTAGTCCGACATGATGTTTTCCATTTGCAATAAACCAAAATTAATCCGGGAAATTAATTTAATCACAATTCACAAATTAAACCAACCGGTTATGACAAACCGACATACTTCGTTTTAATCCTTTGAAGCTAAACCCTCGACAAAATACTCGCCTTCTCTCGTCTCCGTGAGTGTGCTCGCCGTCGCCGACGCCGACGCCGTCAATTTCACGATTTTTCCGTTTAGCCGTTTGCCACTTCCTACAAATCATTTCTCTTTTTCATTGTCTCTCTAAGAGATATATCTATTTCAAGGTTTGTAGATTCTCTTGTTTCTGAGTGGTATTCGATCTTCTGGTGAAGATAAGAAGGGGAGACTGAACCCTCTGTGCTTATCAGATCCTCCTTTCCTGAGCCGGCCGATTTGAACCAACCGGTCAATTCCGGTTATTGAAACTCTGCCACACATTGCCCCACGAGAAAATTCAGAGGATGTAATGATGTTAGCTTCAGGTTATGCCAAAGGAATCGCTAATCGATTTCTCAGAAATCCCAAATTGTAATTCACGTTTCCCCATTTTCAATTTTTCTGCATTTTTGTAGTTTCTTCATCGTACTTTTTTGCTTTTCTTCTGTGTCTTCTTATAGACAATGTTATAAGAACAATCATCAATTTTGTCTGCAATTTTGTGGCTTCTGTGTGGTTTCTTTAATTTACATTTTGTTGTGAAAAATGGTAAGTTTTATGCTTTCCTTCTTTGTGTTCTTATAGACATATTCTAAAAACACACATCAGTTTGTCTGAAATTTTGTGGTTTCTTCAGTGTAGAAAGTGGAAATTTTTCCTTCTGTGTTCTTACAAACATGCTCTGGGGTTATTGCAGGACCTCTGGACTCGTCTTGCTTAACCTGCAGTTCCCTAAATACTCCGTTTATGCAAAGCAGAGACCTTTTGTAGAAGTCCCATATGAATCTGCTTCATTCGAGCTTTTACGAACATCGACGCAGAATGTATTTGCGTTTAACAGACGGTACGTGAGTAATTCGACGATAGAGCTAAGAACAGATGATAATGTGGTGAGGTTTTCTTTCAACAACAATGTCCCTGATAACAAAAGTGTGCCTATGATGAAAGAGAAGAAATGGAAACGAGCTAAATCGTCGAGAAAGGCTAAAGTGAATGAGTTAAGGTTCTATCGTCTAAAGGCCAAAAAGAAGATGAATTCTCCAAACCCTGAAGTTAGGATTCGATACAAGCTTGAAAAGGTTACAATCAGTATTCATATAATTTCATTTTCTCTAACTGTAGTTTTCTCATCTTTTCAATACTTAACTTCACTATAATTATGTTTTCTTGCAAACGTCAAAAGGCTAGATCTTTTCTTTATGCGTTCATGATGTCTTTATTCAAGAATCTCGATAAAAAAATCGATATGTATATGACTGTGTATCATTCCATGATGTGTTCATCTGTATTAGTCAATGAAACATGTTAGTAGCTAATTTATTTTTTATCTAAATTTGTGCAGGCCAAGAGAAAAGAAGAATGGTTGATAGAGAAACTGAGGAAATACGATGTCCCGAAATCACCAGCAGAGCCCTATGATCCCGAAACTTTGACAGAGGAAGAGCAGCATTACCTAAAACGTACAGGTGAAAAGAGAAAGAACTTTGTACTTGTGGGGAGACGAGGAGTGTTTGGAGGTGTGGTTCTGAATATGCACCTTCATTGGAAAAAGCACGAGACTGTTAAGGTTATTTGCAAGCCCTGCAATAAACCGGGACAGATTCATGAGTACGCAGATGAGCTTGCTAGGCTAAGCAAGGGCATTGTGATCGATGTCAAACCTAATAACGCCATAGTATTGTACCGCGGGAAAAACTATGTAAGACCAGAAGTGATGTCTCCTGTTGATACACTCTCTAAAGATAAGGTATGTTGAATCTAGAAAATTTATGCTGGGTGTGTAGCCCTTATGTTTAGAGTGTGTTCGGTAAATTGACAAAAGTGAATGAAAATGGCAGGCTTTGGAGAAATATCGGTATGAACAATCGCTTGAACATACGAGTGAGTTCATAGAGAAGCTGGAGAAAGAGCTTGAGGAGTACCAGAAGTATGTTGCTCGGTACAAGAAGAAGAAAGATGAAGAAACGGAGACGAAGAAAGAGGCAGATTCAAAGAGCAAAGCAGTGTAACTTATACATTTGGAGACTTTGTTTAGCCTCAAGACCCAGTTCTCAAAAGGAATCTGAAAACAGAGGTAAGTCAATGATGTTTTGGCTTTTCAAAGTCGTTGATTTGGTGCAAAGAGTCCTTATTTTGCATTCTGTCCAAGTTGGTTCGGTGTGATTAAGCCCAGTTGTATACCAATCAATTAGAGGATTAGAATAGAGCAGTTGATCCACGATGTGTAGCCAAATTGCGAGGTATGTTACAATTTACAATGATAGAAAAGTTGATAAACGTTGGTTAATCCTTAACGCAAAAGTTGATATAAACTGTAAAGCATTAAGCAGCTTGGGATTCATTTCTTCTTGATACAGTGTCACCCAGCCTTCGAATCCTTCTCCATCCTCGATCAACACCATCACATTGTCTAACATCAGAACCACATTTCCAGCAACCCAAACTTGGGATCTCCGTCCAAACTAGCATCGAAAAGCTGCATCTTGCACCAACTAGTCATCGTGTGAGTCTCGGAGCTTATTTTGGAATAGTTATTCATCATATGACTAACCAATTTGGAACTGATCGTCATTGAACATCTTTCTTCATCTTGAACCAAAGGAGCTATGTCCTCTGCCCTTTTGCTTAGCTCTCTAACAGCTTCCACTATCTCTACCTCACCTTTTCCACTAGAAAATAAAGGTCATGGTTGTAAACATGAGGTTACCAATTAGGTCTCTTGGTACGCAAGTTAGCAGGTTGGGCCATAACTTTCTCAGGATTTGCATCTGACGATACAGCCACTACGCATCTCCAGATAAGTGAAGTCACACTATGAACCCGCGTGGGTTGAGGCACGGAGTCTACACTAGCCGCTTTGTTCCTGAGCTCTTTGATCTTAGGAGCTACAAAGACAAATCTGTCTGTGACACGTTCGATTACGTCTTGATCTTCTGTCGGAACGTTAAAAGCCTCATTGGCTGGTGGGTAGATCAAACAAAAGGCGGATGAATCCATAGAGAGGTATAAGGTTCGCTTGGTAGCGACAGGATATACCTAACAAGAGGGTATAGACCATGACGAAACGTTTTTACATGTGGTGAGGTTTGTCTCAATTTGCCTGCCGAATTTGATTTAGACATCAGATGGACGTTTTTCTTAACGGAAATTAGAAGAAGATATCCACATTGAACAATCTGTTAGTTTCGTTGTAAAGGGCCAGGAGCGCAAAGGTAGCCAACTCGAACGTTCAATATATGGTCTAAAGAAATCTTCTAGACAGTGGTACCTTCGTTTTCATCGAGGTAAAACTTACACAGCTTGAGGAGGTTCTTACACAGCTTACAACTCACAACAAAGGCTTCGTGCCTCGTGACTATTGTGATAGTCAAGCTTGTATTGCTTTTTTGAAGGATCCCAAGTATCATGGGAGGAGAAAAAAAGCACATTGAAATTAACCGTAACTTTGTGAACGACATTTTGGCAAAGAAAGACGTGGTCCTATGTTTGCTCATGTTCAAGCTATAGTTTTGCGTAGAATTTGATGAATATACTAATAGAGCTTAGCCATTTGACATTGTATATGTCTAAGTTTGATGTCATATATATACATCAAAGATATTTTAAACATCATGTACAATGGTACATTTTTGTTTTGCATACTTACACAATTTAAGAAGTGTCAGTAAGTTGGAGATTGGTTAAGTCACATGAACCATCGCCTCAGATTTTTTAGTGAAAGGCTGAGATGAGCCGTGATAAGCTTGGCGCGACTGGGAGCTTGCCTTGTAGTGGTTACCAATGTCCGCTTAACAAGAGGTTAAGCTGACGTATGCTATATTAGTATCGATCATGATCGACCCAAAATCATGAAAAGAGCCGATCCTGAACCCAAGCAAAGCAAACATGGACTTGCGATCCTTATTTATATACAAAAAGTTTATAAAGTAAATTGGTATATTTTTTTGAATATCGATCATGATCAACCCAAAATCATAAATATAGCCGGCCCTGAATCCAAGCAAAGCAAGCATGAGCTTGCGATCCTCATTTCTATACAAAAAATTATAAAATAAATCGACATTGTTTTTGAAAAAAATATAGAAAACATCTCATTTTTTCTTCATTCTTGCGGTTTTTCAAATGTCAAAACCGGCTCTGATCATGAATTCTTGACAAAGCTGGATAAATACGTTACCAGGCGCTAGAGAGCTAGCTGATAGTAACTTGATCCATATAGTGGTCAGAGCCGTGCTTAGTGTATAATAAAAGAGGCAAATACCTCAGGCCCCACATTACATATCATCCTAGTTTTCAGATTTAAGTTGGCTCAATTGGTCAATTTTAAAAAATATTTGAGACTTTTTTCTTATAGTTTTGAGCTATATTAGTAATTTTATATAAATATATTTAAATGGATTAGACTTTTCCATGATTTTTTATTTATTAGTTCTCATTTATTTTTGATATTCATTAATATACTCAACTTATTTTTTTATTAATTCTAATTATTTTATAAATTTCTAACTTTTTAGTTTGATTATATTTATTAATTTAACAAAAACAAATCCATCAGAAATTTACACAATCTATATAGACAAACTTTTAATATTAAATGTATAATAGTCTATTGATTGAGTTAGCCATAAATCTTTATAAATAGATTTTTTGTACAATTTTTAACATTGAATGTTTAATATGTCATAACACTATAGATATACTGCTATGTTTTGTAAAAAAAATCACATTTATCCACTAAAATAATTATTTGTATAACTATTTTTGGTAAAGTGTTTGTGTAACTATATATATGAATTATTATAAATACCATATTTTTTAAGTTTGGCCTTGAGCCCCTAGAGAGCTAAGCACGGCACTGATAGTGGTGCTTGGTTTACTCAATTGACATATGCTCTTTGAGAAAGAGTTAACCACTATGACATGTGTGTCATACCATAAGTGCTATTATGACTATAAAGAAGCAAGTGATTATTTGATTTTATTCTCTATCCCTCGCAACGTGAGTCCCTATAAATCTATTTATGATTTCAAGGTTACCCTTAAACCTTCTGCTATGTTCTTGCAGGGATGAGCTAGTGTTTCCTACTTAAGAATGTTTTCAAACGGTAATGGAATAATTAGCTTTATGTGACATGCTAGAACAGCAGTTAGTTCGGAACCGTTGGACATAAGAACAGAAGGAAAGCTATTTATTTTTTCTATTTGACATATATATTTGCTGGCCAATCACTATATCACTCAATTGGAGTTAAATATAGTGTGAATACAAATAGAGTGAATACATGACGTAAGCAAAGTCTAACATATGGTTTATATTATAAGACCAATATAAGACAAATGAGTTTGGGGAACAACGAGACATGCTGAAATGAAAATATTTTTCTTAGGGTTGTAGCCTGTATATTATATAACCCTAACATGTGCATAGTTTAGATTCCAAATGCATGTGTACTCGCAGGGGTCACATGGTTCATTTGCCGTATGATTTATTACTTACGATTCTCGGTCTTAAACTCTAAGACTTCTCTAGTGTTTTTTATGCTTCCTATCATGTGCGAATGGGATGTTGGGTTATGGTTGGTTTGTGTCTACGATTAGACAGCACAGCGAACCGGTTTGACTAACCAGTAGTCATGGGAAGTTATTTTTACAACCCCTTAAAATGAACACATGTGACTCTTAAATATATGTCTCTTGGTTGTATATATGTGACATTGCAGAGAATAGAATGAACACAAAAACAATAGTGAGTGACTGTTGATAAAAATCAAAAGTCTAGAGAGAATTCTAGAAAGAGAGAAAATTTAGAAGAATCAACTGGACACTTGAACGTTGACAAGTAGTTGATTTCCGTATATGATCTCTTCCTCGATTCCTGCATCCGTTTCCAATTCAGATCCGAGCCATGTTTATCGCTAAACCGGACAAAAAGTATGTGTTTGGTTTACACGTTTCCGTATAAAGTTTTTACAATTTATTATTCTACATGAAAATTGTATTTAAAACACACAGAATTCATTGATAAAAAATTACTAAAATTACAATATATTTTCTATATTTCTATTAATAATTAAAAATTAGAGAACCAACATAATTCGAAAAGTAAAGGAGTAGGAACCAACATAAGAAACCGAGATGTTCAATGCAACAAGTGCCATGGAAAAGGGTGCTAGACAACGGAGAGATCGTGAATGATGAAGAAAACCTATTTATGTAACCAGTTGAATCAAAGAAACCTATTTATGTAAATCATTGGATGAACAAATTTTTTATTTCAAGAGTTTTCGGTAAGATACAAGCAAGCAGAGAAAGATTAAACATATAAGAAATGTTTTGGCTTATAGCCCAAAATTTGGACAAAAATGACCAAAACAGATGTGACAATACAACAATATCTCAATTTTCATCTAGCCCCAAAAAGAGATCTGATCTTCTTACAAGAAAACTACAAACGCGAAGCAAAAACTTCACTGAGACTGAATGAAGTAATGAAACTCATCTCGAGGTTTTCTTTCTCCATTGAGTTCTCCCGCGGTTGATCTCCTGACCGTTTTCTGACAACCTCAGAATATGCAAGAATTGGCTCTCGTTGTGTCCTTGTTTGCTTATCGTTGCAGATCCGTTGGTCCCGGTATGCTTTGAGACCGCCTCGTCAGGGATTTCAGAGGTGGTGAGTGAATCTACGATGTCATCTTGCTGGCATTCTCTTCTGTAATCTAGAGTTATAACTTTAAGCTCGTGGGTGTCTATGATTTCTTGAGGTATGCTCTGCCATTACCAGGGAACCAAGCTCAAAATTTATTAGCTGGCTCATCAATAAATGACAATTGGTTTTGTGGTGTGCACTAAGTTACTTACCTCAAGGACCCATCCGATGTAGGTGACGTTATTCACATGCTGGTTCATGTCAAGATCAGCTCGTCTAGGCTTAAGTCCTAGCATAGAATACTGAGCTGGATCTTCAAGTTTTGGGATTTTCTTTAAGCTGCTATTGTTCTCTTCTGGAAACGCTAGTCTATGAAAAATACAGAGATGACCTAGTTGAGATCTTACATCTAGATAACTGTTTAACTAGTGATAAACAAGCTATTATAATTATTTAAGGGAGCCATGATTCTTCACCTGGGTTCTAGAGGACAGAATGCCAAGTACTCGTCCCGAACTTCATCTGTAAATCTTTGAAGTCGCCTTGTGTCTTGGTTCATCATCACCCACTTGCTGAGAGACCCATGTATCAATTGTCAAACAGAAAAAAAGATCAGGACTATGCATAAATCCACAAAACAAAACAAGCACACATACATGCAAGTTTCTGTTGCTACTAATGTCAATGACTTGCATTAGTATATTGATGGCAGAAAGGAATACAGAACCAATGCATATAACAAAGGACTCTGTGAATAGTAACAGAGTAAAGTTGTATGGAATGTTGAAAAAGGCAAACCTTGTAGCACGTCCAATAACTTCATTTGTAGCACAGTCCCGTAGAATCCAATCGCGTCTTGTTCCAATCCTTCCTTCACTCTGGCACCATGTCTCTATCTCAACCACATCACTCCTGTTTAACCAAATAAGCAAAAGCTCCAAAATTTCAACTCCGACCTCACGAATTTCAACTACTGAAAGCCTAAGAATTACCAAGCTGGATATTTGTAGATCTCAATGTGCATTCTTGCAGTGACCCATATGAGACGCAGTTTCCGCATGGTGAGTGTTGTAGCAAATCCATCGGTCGAGAATCCAACGTTCTGAACATGGTTACATGCCACCTCCTATATACATTTCATGCTTAACATCAATCAAATGAGAAGACATAATCGGTGACAATTTTGGCCAAAGCCCAAGTGGACTACACGCAGCGTTTGCACACAATGGAATCGAACCTGGGGCTGTACCGGGTTTACGCTACTTGGCCCTAGAACTAATACCACTATTACCATTAACCCTTGATCTCTACTCCTAGAGCCACGGAAGTAGCCATAGATTAAACTTAGATCACATTACAAAAGCTAAAACAAATCACCGACAAGAAGATGGTTTAACATGCACTGTTGGGAAGAAACCATTGCCTAAACACACAAGAATCGTGATTTCTATTATAATATGTCAGAGCCGCACAAGTTTGGTATATTCAACTGAAGAAAAAAACAGACACAAACACACAAGTAATCAATCTGAGTCGGAAATTTTCAAAAAAAGAAAAAAAAAGAACAGAACCTGTAAGAGATTAGCAATTGTCTCGACGGTGGCGGTTTTGTTAATCCCAACCTCATAGCTTCTAACAATGAACTTCTCTTTATACGAATACCCATCTTCCATCAATCGACCAGATCGGAACCGATCCGCCGGTGTATCGGAATTAACCGGACTGATGCTTCCCGGATCGGCGGAGATAACTGCCCGTAGAGGATCTAACGCCGGTTTCTTTAACTGAGAACACGAAACGGCGATGGTACGGCGATTAACCGGAACGAAAAGGGAGGAATCGGAGAAGAAGAAGGTGTGTAAGTGATTAGTCACATTACACGAAAGCTTCAACATTTTTCTGAATAAATTCGAAAAAGTTGAGATGCGTTGTGTATGTTTTTTTTGAGGTTTTGGTTTGAAGAAGAATCAGGGATTTGTGTTTTGTATCTGTTGTGGTTCGATGGGACCGAGGACTTAAGAAATTTGTAAAATTACGATATTGCCATTGAAAATCTGGTTGTTTGGCCAATTGGCAAAAGACTTAAAAGCAGAGGCATGTGTGGTGAATAGAAAAGCTCTGTTTTGAGACTTCGCACGTGACCCTCACCGCTCTATTTAATATGGTTACCACTCTTATCAGCTTTTTCGTGTATATACAAAATACATGTGTTGTTTTCTATAAACATATTAATATTTTTTTCAACAAATCAAATATATTGATATCACAAAAAATTTATAAACATACAAACAAATTTTCATTATCATTGTTAACATAAAAAAAACTGAAAACAATTTTATAGAAAGAGTTGTTGAATCCATCATTGCACATCTGCTACAAAACCGACCTGATGTGCGAATTACGGTGAATAGCCAGACGACACGTGTGGAGGGGTGAACTCATGATCCACTATTAAGCTATAAATCATGACCTAGAGGGAGCTGAACTATAAATAGATAACCCCTCCACACCAGAAAAGATCCTGCTTCCGAGAGAGAAATATACAAAAGCATATTATCTTCAACATTCTTTGTATTATCTTGAACATTATCAATAAATAAAATCACTACTCCATTTAATCCGAAAACCTTCGAACCAAGTTACCGATCTCCAGCCAAACATGGAGGAGACATTTTAGACAAGCTTTTGCGACGACTAAAACTCAAGTTGATGAAAGCTTGAAGCGATGCTTGTACGATAGAGGCAGTGAGGTATCATGGCTTTGTACTTCAAAATGATGGTGGGTGACTAAGCGTCGATGCGGTGGTGACCAACTTAGGTCAATGACGGCGAATTCTCAACAACAGTGTTTGTGCATGTTAATATTGTCACGTGGACGAACTTAAGATCAAAAGCTTACATGTTTTGGTTGTTTGTTTGTAATAATTTTGAGTGTGGGCTTTTAGACCATGAACCGTGTACCAATCTTTCTCTTTGGGTTAATGACATTGGCGACAAAAAAACAAATCTTTTTGAAAGTTTTATATGCTAACAGATGAAATTTATTTTGTCCTTTTTATATAAACTTTTCGTTGGTTATCATGTTTTCGATAAAACTCCAAAATACTTAGTATTTTGACAAATAAAATTAATTTAAATGTTGTTGATGATGAATCTGAATCTTGTCTGCTCATTAAAATAAAAACTAGGTGATTCTGGCAAAAACTCTATGTGTAAAGAGACCTGACAATCCAGACTATAGAACCGTCTTCAAAGTGATGAATAGAGCCATGAAAACCCAAAGTCTTCCTGTAGTTTCATCGATAACACTCAATTGGCATAATAATACATGTGATGTTTTCTATATGTTTTTACATCATCATTTAATTTATAAACTTTATAATCTTACATCTTAATAACAATTAGGCCCATTTAAATCTATATGCGAAGTCCAAAACAAAAATAAATTACATAATGAGACAAAATTAATCACAATGACATTCTCGTGTTCTACTTTAATGTTTAAGCTCATTAGTAACAATTTAAAATTAAACACAAAACCAATTCTAACTTTTTTCACACCTACCTATATTACTTAATAAAGAAATATAAATAAAACAAAAACCAATTTTTTTTTCAATTACGATGTCATACTATTAACTAAATATTTAAATTATCATACACTCTATATTATAAATTTGTAATATACTTAAACTAGCTTCAAAAGATTACATATCTACATAAAATCCAAAATTCTATTAGTTTCAGGATTATAGATAGAACTACCTGAAAATATAGAAAAAAAATTTAGAAAAAAATTAATTGTTACTGAATGTGTTATGTATAAATGTTAGTAGACAACAATACAGAATTATGTGCGAAACACGGTCATCTAATAGTTTAAAAAGAAAAGATTAGTTATGACATGGAGATTTGGTTCTGAAATTTTTCTGATTTTTGTTTAAACGGAACATTTTTTTCTGTAGACCAGATTTCATTAAAATTCAAACGTGGTTTATGAAAATCCAATTGTAAATTTAAAATAAAAAAATTAAATTAGAGCTGTTGGAACTTATGAGAATAAAGAATGATTAAAGATCTGATTTGTAAAGGAAAATGAAGAATAAGGAGAGTATGAAGTAAAGATAAAATTAAAGAATGAACAAACTCATCTTAAGTTATTTGGAACATTTTCCATGAAGTACAGAAGCTCCATTTGAGCTTTTAGTTTATTAGAAACAAAGACATTACATACTTATAAATATAATAACTAAAGCTTAGACATAATTTTTATGGACAAAAATCATTTATTTCAATACAAAGTAAGCAAGTGACTTAACTAATAATAAACTATGTAAAATACTTGAGCAGTCTTTATTGACTTTTTTTGTGGATATGCTTTTTATGAACAATACATAAACACAACTTGTGCGTTGTTCTTTTTATATATGGACTAAACACAATTGGGCCCGTATTGGACATCAATTTCGTCTTTTTGGAATATAAATGAGGTTTGTTGGAACATTTGCTAGAATATTTTCCTTGCACCACCATTTGAGCTTCTCCTCTTGATCTTTCCACCATAGTTATGTTTTTCTTTCGTCTGCCTCATTCCTATCTACTTCCTCTTGAAGCAGCTTTCATATAGCCAGCCTAGATCAGTTAAGTTGAGCCTGTCATTCTGATTTTTACCTTGGTTGGTTTCATGGTTTACATTCAACCAAACTTCCATTATCGAAGTTCAGTAAAAAAAATGATTACCAAAACTTAAGACATGTGTTCTTTGACAATTGTTTGGCGGAAGCTCCGCCAACAACCACCGCCTGAATGAAGCTCCATTATGTCGATTTTCAATGAATGTAATTGAGAAACATCATGAATCAACCTATTTTTCTTCAAATCCAATTGAGGTGAGTCCTTACTCCAAACATCAAAACTGATTGAATGATTCATTCTTAGTCGCCAAGATTAATCTAACTCAATCCTTCATCCGGCAAGAAGCTTTGCTTAAATAGCTTATCATAAAGCTCCATCAAAGGATTAGCAAATATAATTCTCCTGCCAGGAGTAAGAAACCGAGCAAACAAATATAGAGAGAACCGCTCGAATCAGAAGGAAAAAAGGCGTGAAAACTAAAACAAACATAAGAAATAAGTCCGAACACAATCAGAAAATTTAGGTCCACATTAGATAAGAAGACAGAGAATCATTCATTTTATAAACATCTACTTCAGCCAACATGTGACGTTCCGAAACCCTAATCCATGGTCGTCACTCATATTTAACATGTAAATCAGATATTTTCATCATGTTTCTCAACCTGTTTTACAAACGAAATCGTAGGTCTCATACAAAATATATTATTTCAAATCCAAAATCAATCAATTCTGAAAATTTTCTTCTAATCCTTCTGAAAAACAAGTAAACCGGCCATTTTATTAATTACTCAGGCCAGATGGGTGAGTAATCAGACAAGCGATTAATACGGTCGACTATGTCTTAATCTCAGTAAAGCAATGATGCATAACGACTTTGCAAACGATTAATCGTTTAGGCGGAGGATGTTTCGCACAAGGGTTAATAGAAACACAAAAATATAAAGGATAATGTTAAATACATGAAAGATATGAATGAAAAATCTTCAGTCTTTAGTAAGAACTTTAAACCAAAATTAATATACCATCTAATTAATTCATGAGGAATATTGTTGTGCACATGAGGACGATCATTGCACTTGCATGTGTTCCAAGAAGTTTGTAACATTTTGTGTACACTAGCGAATTCTCCAACATAAATTTATATTGCAGCACAGTCCACACAAAATAATGTGTTTCTCATGGCAATAACTCATTTCATGAGTGATCCTTCATAGATCAATACTATATTCAATGGAACTAGTCTGTTTTTCAAATTCTGTCAGCTGCATTCTTTCGTTTCTGCAAGAGATCACAAATATATTTTTGGACGCACTTAGACATTTTTGTATCTTGATTCTCACCGTGAAACCAGAGACTTAGTTTTATGGGAGATGTTTGGGAAGAAAAAATGATTTACACGTTAAAGAGAGATTAGAATAACTAGATTACCGAGTTGACGTGACTTTTATAGCCCAATTGTCAAATGGAGTTTGGAATATATTTGTACAAAAATATGTAAATGACACTTTTTCATCTTATAATTGTTAGATCATTTAAATTTTTCATACATATTATGTGAGTACCCGCACATACACACATATTTTTTTTGTTTATCTATATTGCGTATTTGTTTTCTCATCTTGTTTTTTATTTAATTTTTATTTTTACTTTTAAAATTTGGTACATAATGAAAATTTTGAAAATTAATTTCAAAAAAGTTGTTAAATGTAGTAAAACTGTTACGTGTAGAACTAAAAAATGTATGAAGTTAAGAGTTGGAAAACAAGAGATTATAATATTTTTAATAACCCAACTCATCCAAGATTTGAGTTTTCTTTGTAGGCTTTAGGTTGAGGTTAGATATAACATCAGCAAAAGTGTGTTTTTACATTTCGAACGACACCATTATACTTGTTCAAGAGAAATTTCAAATAAAATGATATAGATAAGACTATTGCTATGGGATTTTTATTCCAGGCTTAAAAGAAGAAAATGAATCATGGATGGTTCATCAAGTATAAAGATCGTCTCGATTTTATAACCACATGTGTTCATTATTTGTTTTTCTAGTGGAAACTTTCATATGATTTACTCGGTACATGGAAATCGTAAAACTTGAATTCTCCCAAAAGATTTCAGATTGGAGTGATAATCTGTGATAAAATATGCTAGCTCTAAACTATTAGACTCATAACTGGATGTTACATATTTCTCATTAAAGATGTATGAAATTTGGGAAACGAATTAATTATTCAAGATTTCTTATCTTTTTTACCACCATTTTTTGATCTTGAATGACTAATTCACTTTTAGTTTGTTTTGTACTTTTTGCTTTAAATATTTTTTATACCTCTCACACTTTTTTATTTTTATATTGTTAAATGCAATTATACTAGAAATAAACCTGCACTTTGCACGGTATAATGTTTTATTTATTTATTATATTATATTTATATATAAACGCAGTATTCAGAAGGTGATATAACAATCTTAGTATCAATACTTTAGAACCAACTTGATTACCTGTGATAATTGTTGCCTGCAAAACATGATCAGCCATTTATGTCATTTGTAGCCGTGTACCATTACATAATCCACTTGTAGGATCTATGTTTCTTAACAACATAACCGGAGTACTGATCTTCAGACGTAAACTATGCTTTGGTAATTCAGGGAGCTTAATACTGTGTAGAAAATCAGGAGTGAAAATAAGATTATCTTTTGATGCTGTATCCATAGGATCGATACTATCAGCACTTATTTGTTTGTAGTAATTATAATATTTATAGTGTTTGGAATATGCTAGGTTTGAGAAGTAGGTTGCGTTAAGGAGATTGAATATGTTTTGTATTAATTTTTTATTGATTTGATAATTTATTTTCTATATTTAGAAAACTATATACTTTTTAGGCAAGTTTTTTGTTAAATATATTGTTATAAATGATAGATTGGTTATAGTCACAAAATATTCAAAAAATTATATTTATTAAATATATCAAATATATATATATATATATATATATGGTATTTATTTAGATACATTTTAGGCAAGTTTTTTTATTTGTTAAATATATTCTAATAAACGATATACTGTTATAGTGGAAAACTATTTTATAGTATATATATATATATATGGTATTTATTTAGATACATTTTTAGGCAAGTTTTTTTTATTTGTTAAATATATTCTAATAAACGATATACTGTTATAGTGGAAAATTTTTATAGTATAATTCGATTAATATTTTCTATATTTAGAAAACTATATATTTTTGGCAAGTTTTTTTATTTGTTAAATATATACTAAGAAATGATATATTTCCCAAAAGTATATTTATATAGTTAGCAATTATTTAGAAAAGATTTATTAGTAGTAGTTATAGTGAAATATTATAACTATAATAGGATTCGATTCATATTTTCTATATTTAGAAAACATCTGAATTTTTAGGCAAGTTTTTTTATTTGTCAAATATATTCTAATAAATGATAAATTTACTAAACAATATTTATATAGTTATCAATTATTTAGGAAATATTCATTAATATCTTATGTATATAGTAGAATTCTTTTTTGGTGATTTTGGAAGATTAAATTTTAGATAATAAAATTGTCTAAATTATAATGACATTGTTTGTAATAAATTGTTCTTTTATTGGTTTTTTCTTAATAGTGCTTCTCAATTAATATTGTTTAGATGCAACACGTTAGAAAGAAAGGAACAACACAATTTTCTAGCGATTAGAGTTGGAGACATGTTGACAATAGCATTGTGAGATGTTTATTTATTACACGTATGAGAGAATCAATTTTCTTGTTTGATTAGTCATTTAGTTTATTAGTTACAGACATCAGTTGAATTTTTTTTTGGCTATGATCTCTTCTGTGGGTCATATATGTTTTTCTTACAAAGAATGGTTCCACTATCGATTGTTTATGAAGAATGGGTGATGAAAAACTTGTCGTTGTATATTGAGGTGTATAAACGCAAAGGAGGGAGGACATTATTATTGAGAGATGACTGTACAGATAGTGAGCTTGTTGATATGCTGAATACGAAAACCAATGATGTGGAGTTATCCTATCCATTACCAGATCTGATATTTCGACAAATGTCTCCAGATACCCCTCCTACATATATCAGAAACGAAAGACAAGTTCGGAGCTTGATTTAGTTAGTAGAATTCATCTTGTACGTTTTTGCATCTCAAGTCGGAGCATGAATCTTGGGAATGACAATGTGGGTATATGCGGAGGATTGTTATGTGGAAGATCTTAGGCAACGCGGATGAAGGGATCGATAATGATGCATATGATAATGTGAATGATGATACATATGATGATGCAAATGTAAAAGTCAAAGATGAGGTTGATGACACAAATGTGAATTACAGTCAGTACGGGAAAGAGAAAGATGACGGTGAGGATGAGGATGAGGATGAAGATGATATGTCTTTTGATATTGATGGTGTCAAAGCACCAAATGGTGGTCAATGAGGACGATCTAATACTATTTAGTCTGACAATATCTATGTCAAAAAATGTTTTGCTAGGAATGATGAACCTGTATTGGAGTGGCGATTGAAGTGATTAACGACGGTGACGTTAAAATTCGCATTCGAAGTATTTAAGTGTATGAAAACTCTGTTTGTGGCAAAATATTGTGTGAAAGAATGTCTATGGAAGCGTAGGGAAGATGTGAAGAAGAAGCAAACACGTTTTCGGTGACAAAATATTTGAAGGTTCATACATGTTATGTGGCGGTCCGATCAGCTCATCGTAGATGTTGTACTCCAAAATAGATTGGGAGAGTATTTATAAATCGCGTTAAAATAATCGATGGAAATATGGCGAAACATATTAAAGGTTCATTGAAAGATTATGTTTGGTTTGAAGCTGAATTGTACAATTTTGTTTAGAGAGCTTTGATATATTTCCGACAATTGATGAGGAGAATATCAGAATATGGATATGAGAAACTGCATTATTATTTGCATCAAACCAAGGAAGCCAACTTAGGAAGTCTCACTAAACATGTTCGCGATGAGGAGAATCGATTTAAATATATTTTTATAACTTTCGGAGCTTCGATAACTACTTTTTTAGTATTTGAGATGAGTTATTGTGGTGGATATGAGCCATCTAACATGGAAGTACAAACGTGTTTTGCTAGTGGCAGACGAGTAGGATTTTAACTTTCAGGTATTTCCATTGGCTTTTGGAATTGTAAATTTTGAGTGTGATGGTTCATGGGAATGGTTTCACCAAATTGCGCATCTGTTTTTCAGATGGATATTATGTGGTAATAGTTTATGACATTCACTCTTCCATAACTCAAGAATCTGAAAATTTTTCTACCTTGAACAACAAGAAGGCTATGTTATTATCATCTACAACAAAACATTGTAACACATTTTCACGGAAAACAACTCATGTACTTGGTGAAAGACACTGAGTATGTGAACATACTCTCCAATTTTGACCGAAACATGGATGCATTACAAAATGTAAATACTGTCCTTGCAAGATACTAAGAAGACGCGAGTCTGAAGTTATGGTCATAAGTTCACTTCCTGAGAAAAAATACAACATAAAGACAAGTACGATAGTATAATCTATCAATTTTACTCTTAAGCAAGCCCAAAGGTTTCCAATGTCTTTGGAGTTTATTACAGAGAAGCTATGGAGGTGGTTTTGTAAAGGGTGAGAAGATTATTGAGTCTCAAAACACGCCATAGCCGGTGAGTTGATTATTTATTGACGATTTGTGAACATTATGCGGATACGATAATGGTTGAACGAGAAGACGGTTGGCGTTTCACCATTAAGAGTGGATCACGAGACTGTATTATTGATTTAGATCATAAAAGTGTGCATGTGGTGTGTTTTATATTAAAAAAATATTTTACTCACATGTTATTACAGCTGCAATAGATGTTCGTCGTGTGTAAATGACTATTTGTATGCGATATATTAGCATAATATGTATTCCACATCATCTGATGAATCCAAATTCAGAGATGTATCACTCGTCCTCCTGTCATGATGTATGCTCTTGGCAGATTGAAGAAGCCGAGGTGACAAATTTGGCTAGAAATGTCAAGAAAGGCATTACACTGAACAAGTTTTTTTCATAGGAGTAATTTTAGTAGTTCTGACCGGCATCATTGGGATGTGGATTTGACTTCACCTGCTTCTTACTCCTTGCCTCTTTCATTTTCGCTATGATAATACTAGTAGGCTTCAACCATATTGTTAGGAGTTTAAAGTTCTTACTGTAATTAAGAAACTCTTCCTTCGTCTCCAAAGATAAGGTAGTGTGACATTGTCTTTTAATATTCTTGATAAGAGTCAACCCACACTCATTCTCAAAAGAAGAAGTACCTGAATGAGACCTTTTTCGCCTTTCTTCATCCAAGTCAATGCTTCGTTTCTTGTTCACTATATTTTTTCGACTTCACATTGTTGGAGAACTTAATACTTTGGATCAGCCAATCATTTTTTTTCCACTTCCAAAGACTATCACTAAAGTCCGCAAACATTCCTTTCACAACGTTCTTAATGTGCTCATCTTCTTCATTATCATCCAAAATTGGGAACATCCTCCATTTCCTTGAAAACATAATTGTTAAAACGAGTCTGCAACAAATCAAAACGTGTAGAGTTGAAATATTGAAAAATGAAACCTGGCTAAAAAAACATTTGAACAAATACATATATCCTCAATAACATCAAAGGAGAAGTCTGTAAAAATTAGAGAAGACTAAATGAGAAGTCGTCAAGTAAAATCTCAAATTTTCTTAGAATGAAGCCTAACATATAACTCTAACTAAGTCCGCAACACAACATCAACGAGTAAACCAAATAACAAATATAAATAGGTTACCTATTTTAATATAGCAACTTTCAAATACTTTCGACCTCTGAAACCGTTGTAAGCTAGCAGCGGTGGAGTTGGGTTATAGGCAATAAGTTCTGTGCAGGTCGCTGCTGAATCCAGCAGAACATTGTATACCTATACTTGGAACACTTCAACAAACCCATCAAGGGTATAAGTCTTGGTCAAGTCATTTTCCTTCACAGACTCTACGAGGTTCTTGAAAGCTACTCTTCCTACGATATTTTTAAATGCATCTAAATCCATGACTAAGTTAGCCATGTTAGCCCGTTTGGTTAACGTGATTTTTTGTGCTTCGACAAAATCACCGTAGATGGCTAAATATCCCAACCTAATCCGATCCTCCATAGACCAGGAATCAACAAACTTATACATATATGTAAGATCATCAGTAATCAGACAGATCGTAATACCCGAAGCTTCTCCCATAATTATTGCATCTCTTCTGTAACCTCAGTATCTTGCTGCCCTAGATTGTCAACATACTCACTTTTGGGTCCCGTTAGGTAATCAAACTCAATCAATGAAAACCTCACTAGGTTTACACCAACGAAACTCCATATCTCAAACTTCTTTCAAACTAGCTGAAAACCGAGTATATAGTGCACCAGCCTTGATGTCCAACCAAAATCAAGTTTGTGGAACCTTAAAAAGAAACCTAGCTTTGAGTCACGAATCTCTGCCCGTTCATCCTCTTTCAGTATTTTGAAAATGCAGGAAACAACATCGTATCATTGCTGTAGTACCCTATGCTTTTTAGTCGTTTGGTGATGCGATCCTAAGCCTACTAGACTTGGATCGCTCCCAATGATCGTCACTCCAAGGTGGTAGTTGGATAACCCTTGACAAAGGTTGAACGTGTAGAGCCAATATTGGGTATATTAAACCCAACACCTAAACTATCTTAAAACGCCCAAGCAATCCAAGGCTGTGGATCCTTCCAAATGCGACTTGGTGTAGAACCAACAATGGGTATATTAAATCCACCGCCTGATCTATCTTAAAACACAAGAGTCACTCTTTAGGATGGTAGAATGGTCACACAAGTGTTTGCGGAATAACACTTGATTTACCGGTTGATCTTTGGATATGACACACCAAAAGATCGAAAGTTCCAATGAGAACAAAGGACTTGCTCTCTAAGGAAACAAGAAAAGAATTTTTATGGATTAATTCTTTCACTCAAAGGCAAAGGCATTAAATCCAAATGAGTCAAAGGACTAAAACCATATACCAACTCAAACGGTGAAAACTTAGTGGTCGAATGTCTAGCATGGTTGTAAGCAAATTCCACATGATGCAAACAATCTTCCCAAGTCCTAATGTTTTTCTTGATAATAACACGCAAGAGTGTAGATAAGGACCTATTGACTATCTCAGTTTGCCCATCAGTTTGTGGGTGACAAGTTGTTGAAAACAATAGCTTAGTTCCTAGCTTAGACCACAACGTTTTCAAAAAATGACTTAAGAACTTGGTGTCTCGGTCGGAAAATATTGTCCTAGGGATTCCATGCAATCGGACTACTTCCCTAAAGAACAAATCAGCTACAAAGGTTACATCATCAGTCTTATGACATGGTATAAAATGAGCCATTTTAGAGAACCTATCTACCACGACAAAGATTGAATCCTTTCCTTTTCTAGTCCTAGGAAATCCGAGTACAAAGTCCATGGATATGTGAGTCCAAGGTTCACTAGGAATAGGGAGAGGAGTGTATAGACCTTGGGCTTGCACTTTAGACTTAGAATGCTTACACGTTGTACATCGGTTGCAAAGCCGTTCTACGTCTTTCCTTAGGTGCGGCCAGTAGAAGTGTTCTTGCAAAATGCTCAAAGAGTTGGCGACACCTTGGCCGGTCATGCTCATATCATTTGGGGTCGTCACCTTTTGTTAAAAGCCTCTTTGGATTTTCTGGTCTCTCCATGCTGCAAACAAAAGAGAAGTCAGCAAATATAAGAGAAGTCAAACTAAAATCTCTGCAACATAAATTTTTATATGAAGTTAAACATAAGGGATAATGAAGAAGAGGGATTACTGTTTTCTTTATGAGAAAGCAACAACGACGAGATCTAGTTGCAAGTTGACAAAGGTTACATCTTAAGCTTATTCGAATAAATAACAATCATGATATTTCTCGCATCGAGAAGATAAAAGCTTAATGATTTAGTGTTATGTTACTGCCCACGAGAAAATCTAATAGCAAGAGTGATAATTTAGACTAACATTAGACATATCATGAGTTTATGCTTGAAAAAAATGTTGAAAAATAGGTTGATATTTTTTTATGTCATTTGGATCACTGACAACCCAAGTGTTTGATCGAGTTATTCAATGTTTTGCTTTAAAAGATTTTGTGATGTATGATGTTTTTGATCTCCATGTTTCAGCAATCACCATAAGAACACATACCTATTCCTGAAAAACATTCCCGACAAAAACATATCCGTCGGGATTTCCATACGGATTTTCGACTATATACTGACAAAATAATAATCGTATGCAATCTATCGCGAAATTTCCAACGGATAAAAAATAATAGTTTGAAATTCCATAAGGGATTCCCGATGGAAAATAGGCCGTTGGAAATCCCGACCTATAGGTTTGTTGACAAATTATTCAAAATTGTCGATGGACAATAGTCTGTGGAAATTTTCCGATGGATTTCTGACCAATTTAGTATTTGTTAATACATTCCGTGTATTAGTCGTTTTATAGCCGTTTGAAATTTTAAAAAATCATCGGGATTCTGTTGAGAATTCATTGTGCATCTTTAGAAAATCTCCTATAAATATCCTTTCACAGTGATTTATAACATGCACAAACAAAACAAACACGTAAAAAATGTGTTCTTCAAACTCTTCTGATTATTTTCGATCACCAAAAGTAGATGTGAACGTAGGTACGGTTCAGATGGTGAATGATGTGTTTCGTGAAAACATTGTATCCTATTTCGAGGATGGAAATATAATTGAGGAACCTAATTTAGAAACCATAAAATTTTTTAATATGTTAAGACGCATCTAAGCAGCCATTATACAAAGGAAGTAGAGATGAAATATCATCTCTATCAACTTACAAGTAGGTTTATGACTATAAAGATAAATTACAACTTGGCTGAAGATTGTGTGGATGCGATTACTGATTTTGTTAAAGCTATTTTACCTGAAGATAATATCTCACCGGCTTCATACTAAGAGGTTTGTAGTTGGTTTAGGTTTGCCGTATCAGATGATATGTGCGTGCATTGAAAATTGTATGATCTAGTGGAGGAAGGAAGAAAACAGGATAAAGTGTCGATTGTGTAACAAACCTCGGTATCAGAAAACAAGTGGTAGACTACATGTTCCATATAAAAGGATGTGGTATTTGTCCGTAACAGAGAGGTTAAAAAGGTTATATCAATCACATCACACACCATGACCTATGAGATGACATCCAGAACATAACTCAGATGGAGAGATTGCACATCTGCCAGATGCTAAAGCATGGAAACATTTTAAAACTTGTATCCTAATTTTACGGATGAGACAAGAAATGTTTAACTCGGGTTATCAACAGATGGATTCAACCATATTGAAAAAAATGGAAGGAAATATTTGTTGTGTCCAATAATTGTGACACCTTATAATTTACCATCATCTTTATGCATGAATCGCGAGTTTTATATCTCTCGATCCTCGTATCCGATCAAAAGCATCCTAAGATATCCCTTGATATTTTCTTGCAGCCATTAATGTATGAGCGCAAAATGTTATGGAAATATATTGTTGACGTGTTTGATGTCTCCTTCCAACAAAATTTTGTGATGCGGATCATAACTGATTTCCCTAAATATGGTAGGTGGACAATATATTTTTTAACGATTTTAACTGTATTGATCCACATGATATACATGGAACAATTCCACGGTTGGTAACTTACATAAAGGATGAGCTTATTGTCTTTAAACAAAGAGAGAGTTCGCGAGTGCAAGTCCACTATTATCTATGTGTTTTTAATCCTTATATATAAAGGAATTGTAACTTGTTGTTAATTCTTTTTCCAAAAATTTAACACGTAACTATGGATTCTTCTAGAGGAGTAACTTTTGACATATGGTTAGTTGACTTGGTGAATGAACCTACGTTTATTGCAATGTCTTATCCAATGTATTGCACTTGGGGTTATGCCTTCAAAGTTCATCGGGAAGGAAGCTCAAGTACAACATCTAAATATGGTATATCGTCTCAATACAGAGAAATTTTTTATTATGGTGTTGTCCGCGAGATACTAGAAGTTCAGTACCAGGAAATGATTGACTTGAGTTGCATTTTGTTCTACTGTGATTGGTATGATACAGTTCTCAGTCAATCAGGAAGAATTCAATGTTACATCGATCCACTCTCAAAAGCGACTTCAGATGTATGATCCATTTATTCTTGCTTCACAAGTGGACCAGGTTTGTTTCATTCGATATCCCCGGGTTAGAAACAAGCAAGACCCATATATTACAATGACGTTGATGCAACCATGAGGAAAGGTATATAGTGTTTCCAACGACGATCCTTTGTAGCAAAATTCAATAGGTAGTTCAGGTTCGGTCGAGGAATCACTCGAAGTTAACATTGTTGTTAATTTCACCATGGATGAGGATGATGAGTGCATGATCATTCGGAGGAAGAAATTTGAGGCAAATTTTGATTTAGTTACATCATATTATTCATCAGACTATAAGTAATTTTTAATGAATTTTCTGTTGTAAAAAATAATTGATTTTTCCAAACTTCGAAATGTAATACATTGATATTCTGAAATGTAATATGTTGGTATTTTAGATTGTAATAAGTTATTATTCCCAAAAAAAGAATAGATATTTATTTATAATCATTTTCTTGTAAATCCGTATTAGCCAATTCAATATTAATTTATGCATTATAATTTTTTCATGGGATTTTGTAATGTCCGTCAGGAATTTATGACAGATTCCAGACGGACATTGTTCCGACGGATTTCTGACGGGTTCAGTATTTTAAATTTCATAGAGTTCAATAGTTAAAATTCAACCGGATAAGCCAACATGAAAATAAGCCAGAAGATATGGAAAATATTGATCAAATGAACAATTCTGTAATATAATGTTGCCACGAGCCACACCATCACCTGATTTAATCAATATGGTTCGAGGACTCTAAACCTTACAAGTGATTCCGTGTAAGAATTTCTTGCGATCTTCCTTACCCGATCCTTCTTTCTCACTTCTCACCCAACACTCATGTGTTTGCTCCGATTCACTTTTCTGAGTTGTGCAGGAAATAAGAGGTTAAGGGGTCCTTATATAGCATTTCATGAGCCTTTTCACCAAGTGGGAAATTAATGTCATTTCTTTATTTGGCTAGATCATGTCTCACCATTAAGTCATGAATTCATCCTCTGAAAGACATTTCTTATTTGATTCCAACATAGATGGGAGTGGGGTTTACCAAAAATATCATAATCAACCTGCAAGTGCACAAGAGAGAATTGTAGTATTTTAGGATCAACTCTATAGAGAAATTCTGTTACACTATAAGTTTTATTGGTAAAAGTTAAACTAATACAAAAAAACCTGAGTTTGTTTTTACTGAAACTAAATCAATATTTTAATAAATAAAAAATCATAAAATGACATGTTGGGCATTTGGAGATCCTTAGGGATTCATGGTTTAGATGATCCAGAATTCAAAACATTAGAGGCGATCGAAGGTCTTGTCATCTTAAAGATCGAAACACATCAGTTTGGTACTTCCATATTAGAGAGCTAAACCGACTTATCCCATGAATCTAAAGCATGCTTTCTTAAGTAATTAAATGGTTCATAGATGCAATTTCAGGTTTGATACACTAACTAAATCGTTTAAAATCAGTGTTGGCATTCCAAAGATATAACCTATCTAATCGGATTCAAGCTAATCAACCATGTGGTGTTCAAGCGATGACTATCCAATAACAGAGCAATGTGTACAAGCTCACAAAATGCTTTAAGATCCTAAATATAGACGGTAGATGATGTGATCTTGAAAAGCAGCAAAGCAAATCTAAAAGAAGCATGACTCAAATCAAATGGATCAAACGCAAATTCACATTTTCAACATTCAAAGATGACAATAATGGACTGATTTATGAGGTTTTGGGCATGGTGAACATTCAAAAATTCATCCATGATTTTTGGTATCAAGTTCAGCCCATTTTGAGTATGTTATAAGTCCAAAAAGCCCAAATAAATTACTTAATTTTGTGCCCAAAATAAGTGACGAAAATTGAAGATAAAAAATCATTTGGAGTTCAAGAGTCATTTGGAGTTCAAGAGTCATATGAAGGCCAATAGTTATTCAACTCTAATTTCTTAAATTCTAGATCATGGTCTTGGTAATTTATTTTCTTGCTTAAAGACAATTTATTGTCTAGTTTTATCACTAGTATTTCCTATAAATACTCATGTAAGCACAATTGTCTAGTTTTGAGAGTGATTCTCATTTTATATCAATGGTGTGTAATATCTATTGGTCCGATTAATGGTGCGTCATATCCATTAATCGATCCGTCTTGGTACGTCATATCCAAGGGATCAACCGGAGTATCAAGCGTCTTCCGCAACTCTTGTGTCACCATTCGTTCCACCGCCTTGTTTCTTTGGAGCTTCACCATTCCATTGAAGTCAAGGATTATCCCTACCAACTTAGAGTGCCGACTCCTTGGGAGGATTGTATCAGTAGAAGTTTTTATGACTTTTAGTTGGCGGTTTGTCAGACTCCTCTCAAGGGTTGATCTTCTTGTGTACATATACGTGCAAGAGGTGGCTAGGGAGAATTATTGAATATTTGGGAGAGATATTTGAAATGATTTTTTGGGAAACTTTTCATTTTTCATAGACTAGTGATTGATTATTCATGGCAGATGATCGCTCGGTCAGTTACTTAGCCTTCAGGTCGATCAATACATTTAAAATGTCCTCTTGGAATTCCCCAAAGAGGGTTATCGATTAGGTGATCGATCCACCCAGATTGATTACGTTTGGTCGATGATCCTTGTTCATCTACTTGCTCTATTTCGACGCCAAACATACTAGTATTAAGTATTTTGGATTTATCTTTATATCTAACCATTGGAATACCTTCCAAGCACTGGCTATATTTTATTTTAATTTGAAAAAGATCAAAAAGTAGAAAGTCCTTAATCTGATGCAAAACTTCTTGTGCGGGGAAGCTATCCATTCTTCAAAATGGTCAAATCCATTTTCTTTTTATCGAAACCATCTATATTTTCTAATAATGTTATGAGGCTTTAGAGTGTATATGGTTACCTTATTTCTTCATAAAATGCGAATTATCCTCAAAAACCGTAAGAGAGAGGGTTGTGATGTGAAATATAAACAAATATCAAAAACAATAAAATGATATAAAAACATGATTAAACCACTAGACTTATGGAGAATCCGTAGGGTTCATGTTTTAGATTATTCAATTTTCAACCATTATACGCAAACATAAATATTTTCATTCTAGATCTGGAGACCCTACTATTCGATACTTTCATTCTCGTGACGTTATACTGACTTATCCTACTAAAACTAAATCATACTCTTGTGTGAAAGTAAATTCAATAATAAAACGATGCAAATATGAGTTTGATATGCTCACTAACTGCTGTTTAGAATAAGATCTGACATTCCAATGATATAGCTTATTAATATAATCATGTACAAACAATGACTTTTCTATATCAGTTATAAGTGTTCAATCCAACAACATGCATTAAGAAAATAATTAAAAATAGGCTCAATTCTACCTGACGAATGTGCCACTCTTGAAACAAACCGATCTACCAAACTATGAATACACCACACCGTCTTCAGAAACCCATATTCCCAACAAGAAAATAACTTGATCATGATAGGACATAATAGCAAAAACAACGAAAAACAACTTATGAATAACATAATAGAATATGGTTTTTTAACAAAAAATCTTGTGATGAACAAAGTGTCGATATCTTCTCCCAAAGCATTTGAGAAACAAAGATCAAATTTAAGAACTAATAACAAATCATGTACTCTGCATTTAAGTCAGCCAGTTCTATGCATTCATTAAGTGTTTAGTGAGATTTTTTACTTTAAGATGTAAAACAGGGCAAACGGTGCCACAACATTGTACATGAACACATGGAAAAGAGAAAATGATCGACATGGTACATACCATATGGACCAAGACCTTGACTATGATCAATAAGACACACGTATCATGGACCACAAATTGCCTGAATCAAATAACAATACGTATCCAGTTACTATGTTGATTATGGAAGAAAAAATGGTAGTATGATACTACCTATGGTAGTATGATACTACCTGCAGCATAGTCTATGGCCAAGAGCACATACAGACGAGCAATGCTAGACTGACTAAACCATAGACTGACACAGGATCATACGGATTGACAGGCGACATGTTAAGGTAAACACATATCATTGCCGGACTAACCACTCAAATGCTGCATCTCATGCGACCTAATTCTGCAAAGTGCGGTTAACTGATGATGAATACAAGGCTTGATCCACTCGACCATACTGGCTATAAGTAGACCTCTTGGCTAGTTTTTTCTTATATTCGAAACTTAGATGAATTTTCTACCTTTGATGGTAAAGTGTGAGCGATTAGTGAGAGAAAGGAGTGAGGGGGGGGGGATTTCAAAGTTAATCATCGGTAAAGAGGGAATAAGGAAGACTAAAGTGATTAGGCAGAGCTTTAAACCGCTGGTAGCTCATCTGTTGTAAGGTAAGCCGGATTATCTAAGCCCATTGTTTCTTATTTACCCCATTATTTCTTAAGTAAGTCAATTTCCTTGTAGCTCAGGACGGTTAAGCTAAAGACGAATCAAGGTGGATATTAAGTTAAGTGCCAAAACAAATCAAATGAATCTCGGTAGATAATTCATGACTAACATGTTTCCCCTGGAATGGATCAAAGGAGAAATATTTAATTGTTCTCTTAAGAAAAAGTTGATCAATGGTGGGTGGTTTGCTTTAAGTACTTATTTTTTACTAATTTATTCGATTAAGATATAAATAATGCTAAATCGGGACGAATAGAGAACGTATGTGATAGTTTGTAACTGCAAGAAATGGTGGTAATTTGTTTTAGTATTGCTCTGTTAAACATAAGTGTTCATAGCAACCATGGCCGAGCATCGTACGACGGTATGGTCGAATTCCATTGTGTTGAGACATGGCTCAGTGTGATGTTGATGTGTAGAATATTTTGTATGTCTTATGTTTGGGTGTTAACTATGAGCGGGGAAGCGGTCAGTGCATCTAGAGGCCTCTTGTGTGTGTCTTACTGAATTATCTTACAGAGCTTGCTTGACTCTAAGCTTGACTATAATGGATTCGTATGAATATGAGCTTCAATAAGGTGATTTTTGTTTTGTAAGATAATGCATTTATAAAAGTTGATGTTTGGTGTTTGTAAAACCTTGTTTCCGAATAATAAAAACGTAGTCCAAAGTTAGCATAACTTGCGGCTTTGGTATGAGTTGTGAAGGTTAGACTTTGGTCATGAGGGTCGTTTATCACGATAAACTGAATTTGGTCTATATTTGTTCTAAGACTAAGTTTGATTTTCATACGAGAAAATGGAAGTTGAATTCGATGCCTAGTGGGATAGGGATGGCGAGTTTTATGGTGGTGGATAGGTGATCGAAATAGAGAAAAGGAGAAGATTTACGGTTCAGCTGCATGTAATTGGGTATTGTTTCCTCTTCATGCATAATTTCACACCATTCTCTCGGCCATGAAATCCACTCTTTATATCAGGCTTAGATTTTACTTTTGAATCTGAGTGTCAACAGTTGGTTAAGATACTTAATGAAGAAGAGTAATGACCTTACTTAATGACAGAACTTGAAAAATTCTTACACATTTGTTCCAAGTTTATATCTTGCTCTTTATCATATATTCTCGTGCTACACATTTGTTAAAGGGGCTTGGACTCGTGGACATATTTTTTCCATGTGAACTCTCAGATTTCAAGGTGATTGGTTTTAGAAGCCAAACTCTTTTAATCAAGGTAATAATATATTGAACTTTTAAAGTAAAAAATAATAATAATCTAATCAACATATCATATCTTTAAATATATGTCTTGGTTAGAATCGTACTATTGAGATAGCAAGCTTGTGACCAGATCATCACTCCAACAATAATGTAAATATTTGATAGTACTTTTTAATATATGTGTTGGTTAGAATCTTACTAATGAGATAGCAAGCTTGTGACCAGATCATCACTCCAACAAATCTTTGGCACATTATGATACATCATTGTAGTTCGTTTTGCTAGAAACTTACGAAATTTGTTGCTCATGCATAGACCACTATTTTATTTTTGTTATATTTATTACAACGAAATAAAAACTGATAAAGAAGCATTGTATTCATATTTTGATTTCATAGAATTACGCCATGTAAATTTTGATTAAGGTAAATAAAAGTGATGAAATATTTGTTCTGTCCACTTGTATTTTTATAATATAAAAACATATTTTATACAAAGTCAAGATTGTTTTTTTCTATTTTTTAATATTAATATGATATTTAACATGTAAAGACAATCCAATATGGAAACACAATTAATTATGAAACCCGTTGATGAAATTTTAAAATCTAAAATTATCTTATGGAAAGTGAGTATATAATACGAAATGAAACTCTAATATATATATAAACACACACATAACACCAACTATCCCTAATTACCACTATACCAAAAATACCATAGGTAACATTGTTAAGTTTGGTGAGAAATTTAGATAAAATATATCCTTCTTTTTTTCCTAACATCAATTTTTTTTTTGGTGATGTTATAGGATATTTTGAACAAAACTGTTGCATCTTCTTTTGTTACATCTTCTTTTGAACAAAGATACAAAGCTGTTGTATCTTCTTTTGAAACATAACTAATGTCAAGAAAAAATAATTCATTTATATGTAAAATGCAAATTTTTGGTTTATAAAAGAGGCGTTTATTGAAGGGTGTATCCGAATTTAACTTGTTGTTGTTGTTGTCCTAGTTTTGAATCTCAGTATTATTCTCTTGTGTCTAGTCCTCTAAATTAATGAATAATTTGTTATGTACTTTCAATTATATAAAGAAAAATATATATATATATATATATATATTTAAATATTACATATCTATATTATCTGATTCCATCACTATGTTGATCACATTATTTAGTCGCAAAATATTGATCACATTATTTAGTCACAAAATATTGATCACATTATTTAGTCACAAAATATTGATCACATTACTACTCACATAAAATTGATCACATTACTACTCACATAAAATTGATCACATTATCCAAACTAAAATATAAATATTTTATTGTTTTAAAACAGTTATACTAGTTATTTTGTCATAGTATCTTCTTCGTTGTTATTGTTGCCATGATTCAATGGCTTATACGAAAATTGGATATCTACACAAGTTGAAATCTCGTTCTATTGATCTACCAAATGAAAGTTAAAATCCTCATTACATCCGAAATAAAATAATTAATCGGATATTGGTTTGCGACATTAATCGGATATCAAACCATCTAAGAAAAAAGTAAAAACCCAACTTGAATTAAATCAGGGAAACGTAAGTTCGGGTCAAATTCTTGGGTTCCACTCCCCCCTCCCCCCCAATTTTCCAAATCTATATCTGAAACATTTGAGGAACCCTAAAAATCTGTTTTGCAAGTTTGATTGTTTCGAAATCAAGTTTCGAAATCAAGTTCCCAAAATCAAGTTTCCAAAATCAAGTTTCTCAAATCGAGTATAAGTGATTGTTAAGGTTGAAATTTCTTAGTTTGCTTATTTGATTTTGTAGTCAAGAATCTCGATTGTTCCATATGGCGTTCACCCTTCTATTGTTGATGATTTTTGTTTACTTGGGTTGAAATTTGATTATGGAAAATGTATTTAGAGCTTCGACTGAACACCAACTGGCCGAGCAAGAGGAAGACTTGTGGGAGTGCCTTTAAGATGTTGGTGTGGATGTGTAATCATGTAAATAATTTGTAATCATTGAAAAAGTTTCTGAATCCGATTCAATCCTTACCGCCAATACTATCGTTTGCTTATAGAAAAATTAATTTTTCTTGCCTTTTTTTGTGAAAAAATTTATATTAATTATTGTAGATCATTGCATTTATTATTTATCAATGTTAGTCATACTTTCAAATGGATTGACAAGGCATTTTTAAATGAGATATAGAATTGGCTTTCCAAACCGCGAGAACTGAACAAGGCATGAAAGAAATTACATGATAGAAGATATGGATGGTTTTGAGAATATGCAAATGAAGCTAGAGAAAACAGATATCTGATTTGCTGGAATATGTTTGGTTGGAAGCCAAATGAAGCATGAAATAAATATTTATTGGTATAGTTTTTGGATATATAATTATGTTTGGTATAATGAAATTAGTAGGTTTAATTCAGTGTTGTTATTGGTGTTTTTTTGTGTCGGTGTAAACATGTGATATCTTCCTTATTTATTATAGGCTAAAAATGTTATGTTCATATTATTGTCTCTGGTTACCTTGCAAGTCATATAAAAATCGTAATTAACAAATCGATCATCATAAGGTTCAAAATCTATTTTTATAATAAAAAACAGGAAGGTTTTCATGTCTTTCAGAATTTCATAAGCTAATTACCATATAGATACAAACCACAAGCTTCTTAAATCTTTCCATTAACCGAAAAAAAACCAAACTCAAAAAACTAGCTCCTTAAACTAAAAACACTTACAAAATACGGAGCCAAACTACCCGAATCTAAGACACTTCTTCCACTTGAATTTCCACTTCATGTGTCAACCTACGTGACAATATTTTGACAATTTTGACAATGTGAAGATTCACCTAGTTAATATGGAGAAAACCAGAGAAACATATACATAAAAACCATATGAACCACAAAACATCGGAACATAAATCACAAAACAAAAAAAACAGTAAAATGAAGACAAACATCTAGATTTCTTATTAAATCGAGAGTTGTAACTAGTTTTACCACATAAACTACAATGTCTTATCATTTTCAACGTTTTTGGTTCTTTTACGAGGAGACTCATTTTTCCCTTTCGTCCTTTTTTTCGTTCTTGCTGACTTTATGCCCTTTCTTCCGGCTAGGTTGTGGTTGCTCCATAGGTTGATGCACTAGTGCTTCATCTCCAACTGGCCAATGCCTCGTAACTCTCAGTGAAACTGGACCCTCCGTATATGTCCTATTTCACATTGCTATCTTAAAACCAGTGGCACACATACTCCTTACCCTCAAGTTTCATGTCCAAAATCACTCCATACGCATTCTCCCATGGAAATTATGTGATCTCCTACCTCCTGAAATGACAAGTCAATATTTTCCAAGTTGATGCGGTAAGAACATCCACTAAGTTGAGCTTCATGTTATATGTGCTTCTATTAACCTTACACAAATATACTTTCTTATGCTCTTCTGCAAGATAGTCAATCACATAGAGTCTGCACAGTTGTTTCCCATCCATATGTTTAACATCTATTTTTGCAATATGTACCATTAAAAGTCAAGCAATGGTCTCTAGAATCGGCACCTATGGCTTCTCTCTAGCTGTGACTATTTAGATGTTCTAAGATTCAGTTGAGTTATTCTCCTCATCTTAACATTGATTGCCAATATTGTCAAATACCCTGCATCTTCAAATCCGCATACACAACTGAGTTATAGTTTAATATTTTTTCCAAGTTTTGTCTCGACTCCGCCTCATAGTATATCCATGTAAGGTGTGACATCAAGGGCTCCATCTCCGGCTTCTTTACATGCTTAGCCTTAATGTTCATAGATGTGTCAAATATACATTCAATGCTCGATTTCAATAGCTCAAGCTAAATAGCTTTGATCAATCCCTGAAAATAAAGCAAAGAAAATAAAAGTAGAAGAAAGTAAACCACATAGACAACAAAGCACAAACAACATACACAATAAAGTATAAATCTACTGTATTTTACTTATTCGAGACCAAAATAAATCCTTCACCATTTTCTAAATCAAAAATAGTTTTAGTCTTCCACACAAACAACCAATTGGATGTGTTCTCTACTTGAAAAACAGCCCATTCTATATGATATATCGCATTATCTGCATCTCGACCTCGAACTACCAGTATATTAAAACACAAAGTTAACAAAAAAAAACTAACAAGATAATAAAACGTGCCTTATTATGTATGATTTGCTTTACGATTTAACATATAAAATATATTAGACAGTTAATTTCTTTACGTTATTCCACCTCAAATTTTTCTAATAATAATTTACTTACCTAAGTAAAGATTCACTAAATATTATCCTATAAAGAGAAACTATCATGTAAGAGAAAAAAATGCAATAAAAAGCTAAACCGTCAGATGAAAAAATAACAAATTTTAAACTTAAGGATTTTGACATTCAAGTTCTTTAATCAAATCAATTATCTCTTTTAATACCGTTATACTATCAACTCAACATATATATCTCCCTTTCATGAAAGGAAAAGTACGTAAACTCCTACTACAAAGCAGATTAGATTTTCAGTATAAAAATAAAAAAATCAAATAATCAATGATTTGTCTTTATCTCAACATTCGTTTTCTTCGTCACCATCATCGTCTCAGCCTCATAAACTGATTTGTACGATAAAAAAACTTCCTCCTACGTTTGCTCCGTATAAGTAGAAGAAGAAGAAGAATCGAGGGATTTATGGCAAACAAGGCGACATCGATGCCTCTCAAAAACGTTTCTATATCTCCGACAAGGAAGAGAGAAGGAACAATATACCAGTTCGGACCAAGAATTCAGGTAGCATCGCCTGAAGAATCCTCTTCCTTGGCGCCCAAGGCAACCCGGATACCTCTCACGGACATTATTGTTGATGTATCAAGATATTTTTACGTTAAGTACGAAAATAACAAAAAGAATCTGAATAAAAGAAACCTTTATTATTAAATGAGATTCAGAGTGTATTACACATGCCAAGTGTTGTGTGACTCGACGCTTACTTCTACACATGAACGGTTGTAACGTGAAACAATACGGCTCAATCCTAAAGACATAACCGTTCGAACAAACGTGTCCCTAAGACATAATTAACTTATACGAATAGAACTATGGTACACAGAACTATATATGTGTTATGGAAACTATATAATATATTATAAGAAATTTGATTATAGTTCAACACTCTTCCTTAATCAAATCTCGTTTTGACTCCAAGCTTCTTCCTGAGATCTTCAAACTCCGAAACTCCTAATGCCTTTGTGATGATATCGGCGAGTTGTTCTTCACCTTTGCAATACTCCAATTGAATAAGTCACTTTTGTTATACTTCATGTATGAAGTGATACTTGATCTCTATGTGTTTTGTTCTCCTATGTTGTACTGGATTCTTCCCAATTGCTATTGCCGATTTGTTGTCACAGAAGATGGGAATGCCTTCTTCAAACTCTAGGCCAAAATCTTCAAATAGCCTTTGTAACCAAACGGCCTGATTTATTGCTGCACACACCGCAATGTACTCTGCCTCGGCAGTAGATTGAGCAACGGTTTGCTGTTTACTTGACTGCCAACAAAACATAGCTGAACCAAGGGTAAAAGCATAACTTAAAACAAGGCGGCAGCTTTGTTTGAAAGAAAAGTTCTCGTTTTATTAATATACAAAAAAGGGTAATCGTTTACAATGCTGCAGTGGAATCTTATATAAGGGTTCGACAGCTTGACCTAAGTAGGTCGACGCAAAAAAAAGGAAAAATGACTCTAAACAACCGGACTTTCGAAGGAAAACAACAAGGCGTGCGCAGACGCCATAAACGAAAAGTTCACAAATAACTAAAATTAAACCTATGACTCTATTATGACTCGAACTGATGACCTCATGGACCACTAAGGTTAGCGCTGGTACCTGCATGAATCGTATAAAATGAAAATACCTGGTGAGTTGGTCAGGGCGGGTTGATGCTCGTCGACCATGTGGTCGAAGATAGATCGTCTTGTGTTGGCGTCTTCGCGGCTTTCTCAACTCTTGTACCCTTGTTGCCTTCGCTTGTTCTATCAGGGGCGAGTGTTGGTCGGGCGTCGTTGGTTCCCGGGTCGGTTGGTGAATTATCAGTCGTCCTGCCAATGTCGAGAGTATCGCCGGGTTCTTGGTCGGCCGGGGCTGGAGTCTTGCGGCCTTTGACTGCAATACCTGCCAAATCATTAGTATTACCAGGTGTGGTTCGCGGTTGAGCCTCTCTGATGCTTAGTTGCGCAAAATCCTCTAAGCTGTCGAGGTCGGGGCCGTTGCATCGTCCAGGGGTGTTTTGGTCGGACGGTGTGCGCCATGTGGAGTCTTCCAACTCCATTGAGCATAGGAGGGCTTCTACAGTCGTATTAAATCCTTCTCTCAGCCTCCTGGCCTTAGAACGGGTCATGCTATGGCTCGCTCGGATGTCTTCTCCCTGGGTCTTCTTAGCCTTCAAGCGGGTTGTCACCCCTTCTGTAACCTCCACGGGGTGTTTGGTCCTGTCTGGTAGGGACTCGGGGTCGTGATTGGGTCCATCGTCCATGGTGCTGCTTGCTTGGGCGTCGGTTGGGTGGATAGGTCGATCAACTATGATGCGGCCTGGTCGGAGGTCTGTATCATTCCCTCCCTCTTCTGAAGGTTTTGCCCTCAAAACTGGATAGGCTGCATCAAATGGAGATAGATCAGTGACATTGAAAGTATGTGAGAAATTGAACTCACCTGGTAGCTCCAATCGGTAGGCATTGTCGTTGATTTTCTCAAGGACTTTGAACGGGCCGTCTCCTCTTGGTGCTAGCTTCTAACTCCTCTGTTGAGGGAACCTTTTGGGTCGCATGTGTAACTAAACCCATTCCCCGGGTTCGAATATGAGTTGCTTGCATCCCTTGTCAGCTCTCTTCTTGTAGTCTTCGGTCTTCTTAAGTATATTATCTCGGACCTTTTGGTGGAGTTTCTTCATGAACTCCGCTTTGCTAAGGCCATCTGTATTAACTTGCTCAACTTGTGGAATTGGCAAGAGATCAAAGGGGGTTAGTGGATTAAACCCATACAAAACTTCAAAAGGGGACGTTTTCGTCGCCGAGTGAGTGGCATGGTTATAAGCGAATTCGATAAATGGTATACATTCTACCCATGTTTTCAGAGTCCTGCCAAGTGTAACTCGAAGCAAGGTAGATAGAGTACGGTTTACCACTTCGGTCTGACTATTGGTTTGGGGCTGACAAGTCGTGGAGAACAAAAGCTTCGTCCCAAGCTTCCTCCATAACGTTCACCAAAAATGGCCTAAGAACTTGGGATCTCGGTCAGATACGATCGTCCTAGGAACTCCATGTAGGCGCACAACTTCCTTGAAGAACAGGTCGGCAATGTGTGACGCGTCGTTAGCCTTATCACACGGAATGAAGTGTGCCATCTTCGAGAATCGGTCGACCACAACAAAGATGAAATCTTTGTGGTAGGTCTTAGGCAAACCTAGCATAAAATTCATCAAAATATCTACCCATGGGGCGTTAGGAATTGGTAAGGGGAGGTAGAGACCGTGGGGATGTAACCTGGATTTCGCTTTGTGGCACGTGATGCACCGTGCGCAGTGTTTCTCTACGTCTTTCTTGAGGTGTGGCCAGTAGAAATGGTCAGTCACGACGGCTAGGGTTTTGTCCACTCCGAAATGGCCCATCAGACCACCGTTGTGTGCTTCCTTTAGCACTAATTCTCGCATGGAGCACTGTGGGATACACAGTCGCTTATCTCGGAATAAAAACCCATCCTGGAGGTAGAATGCTCCAAAATTTCCATTTCCACACTCTTTGTAGGCTTCTCCTAATTCGGGGTCGTCTCGGTACAACTCCTTGATGTGTTCAAACCCTAGAACCTTGGCTTCCATTGTAGCTATCAATGCATGCCTCCTTGACAAGGCGTCAGCCACTACATTCTCTTTTCCTTTCTTATACTTGATCACATATGTGAAGGTCTCAATGAACTCCAACCATTTAGCGTGCCTCCTTTTTAGGGAGGTCTGCCCTCTTAAATGCTTAAGAGTCTTGTGGCCGGTATGGATGATGAAATCCTTGGACAACAAATAGTGTTACCACGTCTCCAAGGCTCGGACCAACGCATAGAGCTCCTTGTCGTAGGTGGGATAGTTCAGCGTAGGTCCGCGGAGTTTCTCACTAAAAAACGCCACAGGCCTTTTCCTCTGATGTAGGACAGCTCCAATGCCTATTCCCGACGGGTCGCATTCTACTTCGGACACCTCTTCGAAGTCGGGGAGGGCTAGGACGGGCGCCTGTGTGAGCCGTTCTTTGAGCTGGTCGAATGCGGCTTCTTGAGCTTTACCCCAAGAGAATGGCACGTTCTTCTTAATCACGGCCGTGAGTGGGGCTGCTACCGTGCTAAAGTCCCTAACGAACCTCCGGTAGAAACTTGCTAGGCCATGAAAACTCCTCACGTGTCCGATTGTGGTTGGGGTCGGCCACTCCCGAATGGCTTTGACCTTCTCCTCGTCCACTTGTAGGCCCTGTTCACTTACTGCAAAACCTAAAAAAATAAGCTTGTTAGTACAGAAGGTGCACTTCTTTAGGTTGGCGTATAAACCTTCCTTCCGAAGTGATTTGAGCACTAGTTTGAGATGGGTCAGATGTTCGGGCAAGCTTTTGCTATAGATTAGTATGTCATCAAAATAGACTACCACGAATTTACTAATATAAGCACGAAGAACCTGGTTCATAAGGCGCATGAAGGTACTGGGCGCGTTAATCAAGCCGAAAGGCATAACCAACCACTCGTACAACCCCTGCTTGGTCTTGAACGCGGTCTTCCACTCATCCCCTTCGCTCATCCGGACTTGATGGTAGCCACTCTTCAGGTCGACCTTTGAGAAAATGGTCGAGCCACTGAGCTCGTCTAACATGCCATCTAGACGGGGTATGGGATGCCGGTACTTGATGGTGATGTTGTTGATGGCTCGGCCGTCCACCCACATCCTCCATGTTCCGTCCTTCTTGGGTACTAAGAGGACGGGTACAACACCCGGGCTTAAACTCTCTCGGATATAGCCCTTGTCCATTAGGTCACGGACTTGCCTCTCAAGCTCCTTAGATTCTTTCGGGTTCATGCGGTAAGTCGGCTTATTAGGTAAGGCGGATCCAGGAACAAGGTCAATTTGGTGCTCGATGCGTCGGATCGGTGGTAGCCCCGGGGGCATCTCTTCTAGGAACACGTCTCTGAACCTCTCGATCACGTTACGAACGTCGGTTGGTTGTTCCTTCTCACCTATTCCTGCACTTAGACATTCTTTAAAGTACATCAGTAGTACGGTGCCCTTGGCACGCACCGTTCGACAAACATAGTTGGCAGACAAGTAAAGACTCGTCTTTTTGGATCCAGCCTCCTTGGTCATGTGTACCTGTAAATCTTGTACTTCTGAATGACTCAAAGGTACTAATGTATAATTACGGTCCTTGTGCATGAACGAGTATTGGTTGGTTCGACAATCATGGCTCGCGGCCCGGTCGAACTGCCATGGCCTTCCCGACAAGAGGTGGCCGGCTTGCATTGGGACCACGTTGCAAACGACCTGGTCTTGGTACTTCCCGACACTAAACAGGACGGTCACTTGTTCTGAGATCCTTAGCTCCGTATTGTCATTGAGCCACCTTAATTTATAGGGTTTCGGATGTTTGGTCTTGGCAAGACCGAATTTCTCTATAATCAAGTTACATACCTTGTTCTTGACCGTGCAGCGAGTGTGGAAGATGTTCTCCCGTTGGATTTTCTCCTCCGAGTTAACCATCACGCTCAAGACTCTCCTAGTCACGAGCAACTCTCCGGTGTCCGGGTATTCAAGGTCTTCTCCTTGCTCGCTTTGATCATCTTCTAGCTCGTCTTGGGATTCGTAGTTTCCATCATTGGTGATGATCATCACCCTTTGATTAGGACACTCGCCTCGGCCCGGTTAGGCTTGGGGAGGTCTGTCGCCCTCCCCTTGAACCGGTTATCTATCTCTACGGCCTTCCCCTTGTCTTGGGGTCTAGAGCCGCTTGCTACCCACGGCTGGCTGACCCGGTTGCGAGTCGCTGCCGCGTTCTTACGCTTGGTTTGCTGCTCTACCTAGACGGCAAGGTGTAGTAGTTCGTGGAGGCTGCCGTACTGTGGTCTCTCTACCTTCCAAGCTATCCTGTCCTGTAGCCCGTTTATGAACTGGGCCATGAGAGCTTCCTCTGATTCCTCTAACTCCAGCGAGTTCATGAGGTTCTCAAACTCTTCGAAATACTCATCTACGCTTCTGGCTCCCTGTGTCAACTTACGAAAACGCTTTTGTAAGTCTCTATGGTAATGTTCAGGGAGGTACCTTAGCCGTAGGAGGATCTTCATGTCTCCCCAAGTAGTGACTGGTCCGAAGCGCTATCTCCTTCACTCGGCCACATTCGGATCCCACCATGCGAGTGCGTTGTCCGTGAGCTGTGCTGCTGCCACAGCCACTTTTTGCGCTCGTTGTACCCGTAGCATTCGAAGATATGCTCCAGGCGTCTCTCCCAATCCATGTAGACTTCCGGGTTGGATCTTCATGCAAAAGTAGGAGGGGTTAGCTTGATCTCGTGATTCTGTTCACGAGTACCTACCCTTCGGTCGGGGTCTCTCCCAAGCGGGTCGTGCCTCCTAGGGTACTGCCGGGGACAGGGGTCGTCCCAAGGTTCCCCCTCTGGGTCGGACATCTCGTCGTCCTCGGACAGGGCTCCGTTTGGTCGGAGGTCTCTACGTCGATCGGCCATCCAGGGTTGGACCTCCACGCGGGCGATCCAGTCGCTGAACTCCTGCCGCATGTTAGCCAACTGTTGGCTCATGCTACGCATCTCCTTTCGGAGCGCGGTCATCATCTGAAGCATGGCGTCTTGGAGAACCTCTGCTTTGTCTCCCATGTCGTCTCAAGAAAAAGATTCTGGACTCAAAGAAATAACAAACGGTTAAAAACAAGGCGTAAAAGGATTAAAGCTAAATTTCTATTTTTTTTGGGAAAACGACCTATTTTCCCCTCGGAAGTATCATATAGCATTAGATAAACACAAACTTAGAGCCTAATCCTGTACCTCTCCAGCTTAGAAGTTAAACTCTTAATTCCACCCAATTTGAAAGATCGAAACGTATTTCCCCATCATTTGAAAGATCGAAACGTAAACCCACTCAAACCAGGATTAGACACGGTTTACTGTTGACCGAAAGAAGTTTAATTTTTTAAAACCATGATTAAACCGATTAAAACCTAATTATAACCCAATTACAACCTGTTTAAACTGGGTAAACCGAAAATTAAACATAACCGATCCCCTAATACAAAATCCCCAAATTCTAGATCGAAAACCTAAAAACAAAAATCCCCAAATGTTTCTCTTTTAGAACCCTAAAAATCCCAACGCAGAAAATTCCGATTCGACGCGATACCAGCGATGTCGGTTGTTAAGTGGCACAAGGTTCCTGAATTCGACCCTTCTTTTCCCGATTCCGTCCCTCCCGATGGCGATTTCGAAGGTGATTATCTACGGGAGGAGCCTCCCGATTTTGACTCGGATGGTGAAGATCAAAGGGAGCGCAACGACCACAACATCGAGGAAGCAGTTGTTGACTTTGTCGACGAGCCTCCCGTGCGACACAACGTCTACCCAGACACCGACTCGGATGAAGAAGGAGATGCAGTTCAACGAACTGTGTATCGTCGGCAGAACATAAGACGGGGCAACGGCAACTTGTATCAAGGACAAGTCTGTCCAAGCTCAGAAGGTATGATGCTGCTGTCTATGACGATGTGATGAAGTCTAAACCAGAGACTTGGTGCAGGGCATTTTATAGGCTTGGATAATATTGCGAGGATGTGGAAACAATTCCTTGGAATCATTCAACAACTCCATCGGAAAAGCCAGAGATAAGCACACATGTTGACAATTAGGGCAACAAAAACAAAAAAAGGAAAATAAGGTTTGTCGAAATATCTAGCCGCCTAGGTTAAACAAACGGACGACCAAGACAGTAATCTAGATGTTATTGTTTTTTTGATTTTATGCTAGCAACGTGAACAATCCAAGTAATAGACAGCGTGAAAGAGCAGTTCTAGAGATATATATATATTTTTTTTTTGAAACACAAAAGCGATTAATGAAAAGCAAAGAAACGTAGAGATAGAGGTGACGAAAACCAAAGGAGAATCTTTTGGCTCTGATACCAGATGATGTAAGACGTGGGCGGGGGGTAGAGGTTAGGACGCTGGCTTTCTTGCTCTCTCGTCCGAACATTGGGCGGTGGTGGGAGCAGCAAGCTGGCGGCGGCGGTCTCTCTTGCGAACTCGATGAGTGGTGGAAGGTGGATCGAAGTACACCACAGAGAATGTCAAACAAGGCGGCAGCTTTGTTTGAAAGAAAAGTTCTCGTTTTATTAATATAAAAAAATGGTAATCGTTTACAATGCTGCAGAGGAACCTTATATAGGAGTTCGACAGTTTGACCTAAGTAGGTCGACGCAAAAAAAAGGAAAAATGACTCAAAACAACAGGACGTTCGAAGGAAAACAACAAGGTGTGCGCAGACGCCGTAAAAGGATAGTTCACAAATAACTAAAATTAAACCTAAGACTCTATTATGACTCAAACTGATGACCTCATGGACCACTGAGGTTGGCGCTGGTACCTGCATGAATCGTTTAAAATGAAAATACCTGGTGAGTTGGTCGGGGCGGGTTGATGCTCGTCGACCATGTGTTCGAAGCTAGATCGTCTCGTGTTGGCGTCTTCGCAGCTTCCTCAACTCTTGTACCCTTGTTGCCTTGGCTTGTGCTATCAGGGGTGAGTGTTGGTCGGGCGTCGTTGGTTCCCGGGTTGGTTGGTGAATTATCAGTCATCCTGCCAATGTCGAGAGTATCGCCAGGTTCTTGGTCGGCCGAGGCTAGAGTCTTGCGGCCATTGACTCCAATACCTGCCAAATCATTAGTATTACCTGGTGTGGTTTGCGGTTGAGCCTCTCTGATGCTTAGTTGCGCAAAATCCTCTAAGATGTCTAGGTCGGGGCCGTTGCATCGTCCAAGGGTGTTTTGGTCGGACGGTGTGCGCCATGTGGAATCTTCCAACTCCATTGAGCATAGGAGGGCTTCTACAGCCGTATTAAATACTTCTCTCAGCCTCCTGGCCTTAGAACGGGTCATGGAGCCTCTTAACACCTTAGGGATGTGTGCATGATGTTGACCTGGTCGGACGCCCGTGCTATGGCTCGCTCAGATGTCTTCTCCCTGGGTCTTCTTAGCCTTCGAGCGGGTTGTCACCCCTTCTGTAAACTCCACGGGGTGTTTTGTGCTGTCTGGTAGGGACTCGGGGTCGTGATTGGGTCGATCGTCCCTAGTGCTGCTTACTTGGGCGTCGGTTGGGTGGATAGGTCGATCGACTATGATGCGGCCTTGTCGGGGGTCTGTATCAGATTGCTATAGCCAACAAAGACTCCACGTTTTGCCATATTATCCAACTTCCTTCTCTTCTGATCAGCAATATGCACGTAGCATATACTTCCAAATATCTTCATGTGTGACACATCTGCTTTGTGCCCACTCCACACCTCTATTGTATTTAAGGCTTCTGCCCATAACTTGAGTGGCAACACTTGTTCAAATATCATCGTCCTTGCCATCTCCACCAAAGACCTATTTTTGTGTTCGGCTGCGGCATTTTGTTTTGGTGAGTAAGGCGAAGTGACTTGCCTATTGATCCCTTCTTCTTCACAAAAATGGTTGAACTCTTGTGAAACAAATTCACCACCTTCATCGGATCTTAACACCTTGATTGTGCAATCCGTTTGGTTTTGAACCATTGCCTTGAACTTCTTGAACATTAGAAAGGTCTCTGACTTTTTTTTAGGAAGTATACCCAACACATATGAGTATAGTCATCCAAAAACAACGCAAAATATCGACTTCCATGAAGTTATTTATGATGCATTGGACCGCATACATCTGTATGTACGATCTCAAATCTCTCTTTCGTCTTGGTTTGAGACTCCTTTGGAAATCCTTTCGTGCCTGCTTTCCAAGGCTACACGCCTCACATACCTCCTTACTGATCTTGAACTTTGGTAAACCATTTACCAAGTCCTTGTCTTGTAGTTGTTGCATGCGAGTGTTGCCTACATGACCAAGTCTCTTGCGCCATGTTTCCATTTCTCCTTGCTCACTAGTATTCATGGCTTCTTCTCCAATCAGACTCAACTTGACAATGAATCTCTTGTTGGTCATTTGAATGTCCATGATCTTCTTCCCTTTTGCATCTAGAATGATGCACCTCTTGTCTTGAAAACATACTCCATAACCCCTTTGGATGATTTGCGACACACTTAATAGGTTCTTCTCCAACCTAGGCACCAAGAACACGTTCTTAATAACCTTCTTTCCATAAGGTGTCATGACTTCAAACTCTCCTTTGCCGGCGGTCATCATAATGTCTCGATTTCTGATTTTTATCGGAACCTTGATACTTCTATCGATTTTGGAGAAGTATCTCTCATCCTTGGTCATGTGATTAGTGCATCCACTGTCTACTAACCACAGATCGTACTTCAATGTTGTTGTTGCAAGTTCTCTTGCAGTGAACAACATATGATCTTCATTTAAGTCTTCTTCTTCTTCTTCGAGACTTACATGTGCTCGCTCCTTTTTCTTTGAGCGACACTCTTTTGCAAAGTGGCCGAACTTGCCACAATTGTAACACTCCTTCTTACTCTTTTGCTTCTTTCCTTGATCATTTCCTTTGATCTCTTCCAACACTCGGCCGCGGTGTGGTTGCTTCTCTTGCATAACTAACACCATTTCTTGCCTTGATTGGCACGACTCGGCCGCTGTGTGGTTTTGCTGTCCTTCTTGGACCCGGAATCTTTTCCTTTGCGAGCATAGAGTGCTCCTTCATTTGTGCGATCTTCACTTGCTGACAACCTTGCTTCATGTGCTACTAAGATGCTGATTAGTTCTGTCCTTGTGAGTGAAGTTAAATCGCGGGTTTGCTCCATAACACTAACGATACTATCGAACTTTGTTAGGAGAGAGATGGGTATCTTCTGAATCAACTGATAATCAGTCTTCTTATCACCATGATAAGTCAACTTATCAGTGAATATCTTAATGTCTTCATTATCCTCCATCTTCAACATTTCGTACTCCCTACGTAATGTTTGAAGTTTAACCAACTTGACTTGGGGAGAACCTTGATACTCAGCTTTCAATGTGTCCCATGCCTCCTTTGATGTTGTCACCGTCGCAATGCGTGAGAAAATGTGATCGGTCACAGCGGTTTGCATGATTTGCAAAGTCCTTCTACCACGGACCATAGCTTTCTGGTCTTTAAGATGGTTACCATCTTAATACTCCAGAAGTCGTACTACTCTCCATCCCATATTGGAATTACTTGATGTGAAGTTCCTTGCATCGTCATTTTGTTGTGTAATGCATGCAAAACTTCTTCTCTCTATTTGTTGTGTAAACTAGTGCTCTCTCTTTCCTGTCCTCTCCATCGTAAAGCTCTGATACTATGTTGATGTATCAAGATATTTTTACGTTAAATATGAAAAGAACAAAAGGAATCTGAATAAAAGAAACCTTTATTATTAAATGAGATTCAGAGTGTATTACACTATTTACACATGCCAAATGTTGTGTGACTCGACGCTTACTTATACACGTGAACGGTTGTAACGTGAAACAATACGACTCAATCCTAAAGATATAACCATTCGAGCAAACGTGTCCCTAAGACATAACTAACTTATACGAATAGAACTATGTGTTACACAGAACTATATATGTGTTACCGAAACTATATATTATATTATACGAAATTTGATTATAGTTCAACAGTTACAATGTCTCCGACAAAGCAAAGAAGTCAAACAAACATGATGACAGGAGAGTCCTTAGAAAACCCTAGAGAAGAATTAAAGGAAGAGGCAAGAAAGATAAAGAAGATGAAGTATTTCGAACAAGGAAAAAAAGGGAGAAGTGAATTGGTGTCTCGACGGAACTAGATCTTAACAGCCCTCCATATACCATTAGTAAGAAACTGACTGCAAGTGATGTCGGTGACCTAAGCCGACTTATGCTCTATACAAATGACGCCGAGAGCCACATTTTGAGTCATCTATCAGCAGATGACCAAAGAACAATCCAAGAAGGCAAAGGAGTCAAGGTTAAAGTGTACGACCATGACATAAACACTGAACACGAGCTTGTTATGAAGAGAATGGTCAAGTCATTAAAAAACTATGTTTTCAACGGTGTATGGGCTAAAGAGTTTGTTAAGGGGAAACATTTGAAGCAAGGACAAGCAATTGGACTCTTATGGAATTGCATTGATTCTAGACTCCATTTTTGTGTGCTTTCTCCTGCTCCTGCAGATCAAAGGAATCCTAACTAGGTGGAGAGATCGTCTTACTAAGACATAATTTACGTATCGATTGTCTTCCTTTTGTCATCCCACCCCTTCTCTCAATTTTTAGTTGTTTGATATATTATGGTTTTTCCGAGATTTTAACCATGATATTAGTCTTTTATCTAGAGTCTTTTTGGTATTTGTTGTGTCTTTTAGAGTTGTTATAGGTTTTGATGCTTTTAGAGCTTATCTGGAGATATTGGACCATTTTGGAGTCAAGCAAAGGATTTGCCTGAAAGATCAGATTGTTGAGCGATTTTGGACCTGGTGTCGGTCAACACCACCTCCTAGTGTTGGTCGACACCATACGTGTGACCATCATTAAAAAATTTCCCAGAAATTGCACTTTGGCCCAGAAGTTTTATTATTTGCAAAATAGCCCCGCCGTGATTTTAACCTACTTATTTCTTATTTGGGTCATTGTTTAGACCTACGTTTTATTTTATCAAGTTTTAGAGAGATTGAGATCTGAAGTGATTTTGGGGAGACGATTCCAAACTATGTTCTTACCGAGAGAAGAACTCAAACCCTTTTGTATCTTTATTTCAATTTCTTAATTGCATACTTCTTATTTCATGATGTTTGTTCCAATCACAATGTCTGAGTAGTTTGCTTGTTAGGATTAGGGTTAATTCAAAAGTAGAGAATAAATTGTTAGATTGGAATTGAATCTGTTAGGGTTATCAATGGAATTCTTCATCTGGATTGCGTTTAAGGCTAGTTCTAGCTTGATCACCTGGAATCTAGATCATTGGAGGATTGATAGATACGAAAGTACTATTGATCACCGGAACTACCTTAGATGACCAAAATATCTATCTGCAAAGGAATTTGGTTTAGAGATTTTGTGAACAGTCGAACCTGAACTTTAATGCTTGTCTGAACTATTAAATTTGCAAAGAAATTTGGAATTCAAGGTTTAGACATAGAGAATTTCCGCAGAGAAAGTTGGTTGATTTTACAATTGTGTTTTGAGTTTGAGAAAGGATCTTCATTTTATCGCAACAAAGTCCCAAGATCATGTGCCTTCGTAAGCTCACCATATTGACTCTTGACGTGTTTTAGTTCACAGAAACATAGTTCCATAGAGGAATGCTTGCAGCCTTAACACAAAACCTAGATGCATAGAAAGTAAATAAAGCACGAAGAGAATAAACAGTAAAACAACGCGGCCAAAACAAAAAGCCTCAAGAAAAGACCAATTTCAGAAGAGAACAAACACAAGAAGCCAAATTTTCAGGATTATGACAACATAAGCATGACACGTAGAAAACCAAATTTTCAAATAATATTACAAAGATTTTGAAATATTTTTTTTTTTTGAGAAATTTTGAAAAATACCACTTTCATAAAATCATTTCATAAAACTACCACTCATTCATGTCCATTTTAAAAAATACAACTTTTTATAAGTGTCACAAATTCTAAATTTATAAGGGGTTTATAAAACATGTTTATAAGGGTTTGTAAACTATGTTTTATAAAGTTTTGTAAAAAATATTGTAAGGTTTTATAAAGTTTATAACATGATTATAAATCTTATAAATATGTTTTAAAAACTCTTATAAATCTAAAGTAGTATCTTTGGAAATAGACAACAAAAATAATAGTATTTTTGAAAAATGATATCATGAATGTAGCATTTTTGAAATGATTCCTTTTTTAAAGAAAAATATTTCGTAATAAATGCTATTAAATGAAAAAAGTTAGTAATAACAAGTAATCATAATGGTTTTAATTCATTAAGGGTAATTTTTTTGGCATCATATGTCACTTTTTACAGCGACTAAGATATCCAATCAGGTATCGAGAAATCTATGTGATGGACATAATTCAATTGTTGATGTGCACTCCTTGCTAGCTTGTTGGCATTGCTGTTGTATGTCTTTGAAATGTGAACGAGATTGAATTCGGTGAAATACTCCTTGCATCTCTGTAATTCTTCCAGATGGGTGGCAAACACAGGCCAAGAAGTTGGTTCTCTCGCCATTTTAACCATCTGAAGGCAATCCGTCGCAAAGGTCACCATCGTTTGATTTGCCACGTGCATACACTCCATTGTCCATATTAGTGCTTCAAGTTCCGCGTGTAGTGGTGAGAGACTACATCGGATATTTCTTGCTCCCATCCAGCCGGTGGTGTCCCTATATTTAGTGTACCATCCTTGTCCTGAAAAAGTACTTCCCTCCTTCCACGAACCCTCAGTGAAGCACCAAACCCCTGGTGCCCCTGATTGTGGATCTATCTCCTGATGCGACCCTAATGAATCATTGTTATCCGGTATTTGAGCCTCCTCCCATACTACCGCTTCTATTTCTGCTAGATTTAGTACCTCCCTCGGATCATGATCAATATTATTGAACACCTTAGCATTCCTACTTTTCCAGATATACCGTAGAATCCAAGGGTACCGTATGTGTGGTGTAACCAATGGTTGTCTCCAGAAAAGGTAGTCCATATTGGAGAAAACTGATACTGTAGGAAATACCGCCGGATTTGATGGGATATTTGATAACGCCCACGTATGGGCTGCGGGTGGGCATTCAAAAAGTAATTGGTTCATCGTTTCTTCTTTTGCTCCACATCTGCCACGACCCACATCACATCTAATTCCTCGGTAATTTAGAGCTGTACCAACCGATAGACAGCCTGATGTGATTTGCCACAAGAAATGTCGTAGCTTTGGAGGACATTTGATTGACCATGAGTGTGCTTGTAAAGTAGTTACATCTGGTCCTATATATTGAGGAATTATATCTTTTTCCTTTCATCAACCGTATGTTTTGATATCCAGATTTCACCGTGTATCGTCTGGATGTCATAAAATACCATCCATAAAGGTCGGGTTTTATGGACCGGCTAATTGGTAATCTCAAAATAACTTTCGCGTCTTCTGGAGAAACAAAATCATGAACCATTTGTTCATTCCAACTTCTAGTATGTGGGTTAATCAACTGGCTAACCCACATCAAGGGTGAGTCATTTGTTTGAGAACGTATTGATGGCCTCGGGCATGCTTCCGGAATCCAGGGGTCATTCCATAACGAAATTGACGAACCTGATCCCAATCTTTTGATAAGTTCTTTTTTAACCAGACGTCGAGCTGAAATCATACTTCTCCAATTGTAGGAGGCATTGTATGACTTTATGGGGTCCAACGATCCACCATTTCTAAAATATCTGCCTTTGAATACCTTGGTAAATAATGATTCCGGTGCATCCATCAATCTTCATAGCTGTTTAGCTAGTACTGCCATGTTAAAGTCCTCTATATCCGTAAATCCAATTCCTCCTTTTTGTTTAGGTCTGCAAAGTTTATCCCAACTTTCCAATGCATCCCTTTTTGTCTACCATTCGAACTCCACCAAAATTTGGCCACTACACTAGCAAGTTTCGTGACGATCGTTTTGGGTAGTCTGAAACAGGACATGACATGATTTGGCATGGCTGAGGCGACCGATTTAATGAGTATCTCTTTACCTCCTATTGAGAGAAGTTTTGATGTCCATCCATTCAACGGTAAGTGAAGTCTACCCTGAAGAAATCTAAAAATCCGTACTTTTGCCCCTCCCATACTTTATGGGATCCCTAGATAAGTACCCATACAACCTATGGTGGGAATATCGAGGTGTGCTTTCAGTTCATCGCGAACCGAAGAAGTTACTTTATGTCCGAATTGTATTGACGATTTTGAAAAGTTATTATGTTGACCTGAGACATTTCGTACTGTCGAAGAATGTTTAAGATGATTTGACATTCTTTTTTATGTGCTTGACAAAAGAATAAACTATCATCCGCAAATAACATATGCGAGATAGGGGGCATGCCCTTGCAACTTTTATACCCGTTAGTAATTTGGTTGCTTCCGCCCTGCGAATATTCGATATTAAATGCTTATGTGCATAATATGAAGATGAATGGTGACAGGGGGTCTCCCTGTCTTAACCCTCTCTGGGGGATATCAATCCCCTCGGTTGTCCATTAATCAGAACCTTATATTTTACCGAGGTAACACATTTTATAATCCATGCCGTCCACTGCTGTGTGAAGCCCATTTTCCGAAGTACTTCCTCTACAAATCTCCATTATACCCGGTCATACGCCTTACTCATATCCGTTTTTATAGCCATGAAATGTTATTGACATGATTTGTTTGTTCTAAGTCCGTGAAACATCTCCTGTGCAATGAGTATATTATCCGTGAGAAAGAGAGAATCAAAGTGAAGCGAGATTTAATAAAGAAATGGGGCAAACGTTTGTAGTATTGATGACTTGTGAGCCTTTACAAGAATTTTGGACAAAAGAAGAACTGGAACTTTAGTAAAAAAAATGAGTCGAGTGCGTGTGTCTAGAATCTGACGTGTATGATGTTCATTCATTTTTTTTTGTTCGAAATCATGTTTAGCGTCCCCATTTATTGTACTTTGGCCTCAAATTGCATATACTTTAGTAGATTCCGTCGTTACTAGTCAAAGAGCTTTATTGATTTCTTTTGAGTAAACCTTCAGTCCACTTTGGAATTGATATTGGGTTTGACCATGTAAGTTTGACTGTGTGGTTTTTTTTTCCTCAAAACTCCATACATTAAATCAAGTTTGGTCGGTGGAGACTGTCCGATTGGACAGCTCGGCCAACCCGGTGTGATTTACATGGGAAAAATTGATATTCGGGCACTTTTTGCAAGTGTATCCGCTTGAACATTAAGAGTACGGGGGATTACCACTAAGTTACATGTCTCAAAGGAACGACTGAGGTTATGATAGACTTCAAGCTCCGACTTGAAGGACGGCCAGTCAACGGGGTCTTCAATAATTTTGAGTAAGTTCGAGCAGTCCGTTTCAAAACGGACCGATGTGATACGTAGGTTATGGAGGCAAGACATGGCCCATAGGAGTCCATCCATCTCTGCATGGAGTGCCGAGAGGCTACGTCTGCATGCCTTAGCTCCGAAAGAGCGATGTCCAGACTGATGTCTTAAGTACCATCCGAGGCCGCTGCATAATCCTTGTTCTGTCCAAGATGTATCAATTTGACATATGGGGATATGGTTTGTCAATGGGTAGATACGATATGGATTTGCATGGCCCTGCGCCACGTCCATTTCCTCTTCCTCCTCCTTTTGGTTCGCTTGGCGCCAGCTTTCTGCCTCTACCGAAGCCAGTTGAAGTGTATCTGTCGGTAAGGTATCCTTTCCATTAAAGATTTTATCGTTCCTTGCTTTCCAAATGTACCACAGGATCCATGGGTAAATATCTCTCTGGGGAGCAGGTAGGCCCCTTTCACATGTTCTCCAAAACACAAAATCCATGTTTTGGTATGAGGATGTACTCGGGAAGCAACCCGGAAAGGATGGAAAGTCCGATAAAGCCCACACTTGCAATGGAGGGGGGAATTCAAAGAGCATATGGTTTATTGTTTCTTCCGCGGCGTTGCATCTAGGGCAACTCTTGTCTTTGCCAATGTGTCGGTATGTGAGTCGTTGGCATGTTGCTACGCAGCCTGAGAGGGCTTGCCACATGAAATGCTTTAGCTTCCCGGGGGATTCCACCTTCCATACTTGGCTTTGGAGGCAGGTGATGCTCGGTTCCCCTACCTCGTGGCCGTCTTGCGTTGGGTGTATCCTTCGTAGTTGTTCATAACCAGTTTTCACTGTGTAAACTCCAGATTTTGTATGATCCCATACGTACCCATCAAGGGTGATAGATCGACTTGGCCTCAACCCTAAGATAAGAGGGATAACCTCAGGTTGGAAAATATAGTGCAGTATTTCCTCATTCCACTCATTAGTATCACGTCTGATAAGGTGGTGGACTAGGAGTTGATGATCTTGTTGTCCTTGTTGGTTTATTTCTCGCGGCGGTCTTGCCGGAGTGTCAGGGATCCAACATTCGGTCCAAACTCTAATATGTCTCCCCGATCCAATTGTTTTCCTTAGGCCTCGAGCTAACACGTCCTTTACCGACATGATACTCTCCATCCGAATGATGGCGAGTATGCTTTCCGTTCTTCCATAGGATTCGAGCCTCTATAGTAACGTCCTCTTAAAACCCTGGCTAAGAGTCAGTTTGGGTATTGGAGGAGACGCCATAGCTGTTTTGCGAGCAAGGCTCGATTAAAGTCGTGCAAGTCTCAAAAACCCAAGCCTGCCATATTTTGGGGAATGCAAATTTTATCCCACGCGATCCAGTGGAGTCCCCTACTATTTTGTTTGGAGCTCCACCAGAAATTTGAGATAGCGCCCTTTATCTTTTCGATAATGCCTTGAGGAAGTAAGAAGCACGACATGATGTATGTCGGAGTAGCCTGGGCTACCGACTTTATCTGGGTTTCTTTTCCACCTTTGGATAAGAGTTTTGCAGACCAGATATTAACCCGGTTGTTTAGTCTATCCTGCACAAATGCAAAGACTTTTTTCTTGGAACCACAGATTTGCTCGGGAATTCCGAGGTACATCCCCATTCCCCATTCTTGGGTTATACCTATCGCATTTTTTATATCACGACGTGTACTGGGGGGTACTTTACTTCCAAAGGAGAGTGACGATTTGGAGGTATTTAATGACTTTAGAATATCTGCACTTTGCAGGACTTCTGCCTTGCAGAAGAATAGGCTATCATCCGCAAATAAGAGGTGTGATACAGGGGGACTTGCCCGGGCGATTCGCATTCCAGAAATTCTTTTTTCTCTTTCCGCCCCGTTTAAGAGGGATATAAGTGCCTCCATGCATATTATAAATAAAAAGGTGATAAGGGGTCTCCTTGTCGGAGTCCTCTAGATGGTCTAATCCGCCCTTTAGCTTCTCCATTAATTAGGTCCACCCATGTCACAGATGAGATACAGAACATCACCAGGTCCAGCCATTTCTCTGTGAAACCGAGCTTTAACATTAGGGCTCTTATGAATCCCCACTCCACACGATCATATGCTTTACTCATGTCTGTTTTGATGGCCATATACTCTGATCGGCACATGCGATTTGTGCGCAAGGCATGGAAGTTCTCTTGTGCTAATAGGATGTTGTCTGTAATCAGACGCCTGGCCATAAAGGCCAATTGTGTCTCCGAAATGAGGTTCGAGAGTGCTTTCTTTAAGCGTTTACACATAATTTTTGAGACGATTTTGTAGCTCACATTACATAGGCTTATCGGTCGAAATTCCGTCATAGCTTTCGGACGTTCTTTTTTTGGTATGAGGCAAATATTGGTTTGATTCAGTCTCGGATCGAATCTCCCGTTCCGGAAGAAATCTCTGACCAGTTTGATAATGTCTTGGCTCATAAGCTGCCAGAATCTTTGGTAAAATCTACTTGTCATCCCATCCGGGCCAGGTGCTTTGTCCGGGTTAATGTCAAAGACTGCCGCCTTTATTTCTTCCACTGTTGGTTCGGTAATAAGGATTTGGTTTGTATGATCCGGTACTTTCTCGGTAATGAACCGGATGGATTCGGTGAAATCTAGGGGGTTCGATGTGGTAAAAAGGTCTCGGAAATATTTTGTCACCACTCGTTCTATCGCATCTTCTTTTTCAGCCCAGTTACCATTTTGATCCTTAAGGCTTATGATTCGGTTCCTTTCTCTCCTAATTTTGGTGGTAGCGTGAAAAAATTTCGTATTCTTGTCCCCTTCCTTATGCCAGAGGGTGCGACTTTTTTGACTCCGAAAGATTTCTTCCTCCCGGAAGGCTTTACAGAGTTTTCTCCGTAGCTCCTCAATCTCCTCTAACGTGGTAGCATCATCCGCTTGGGCGACATCAATGAGATTTTTTAATTCTTCGATATCTCTTGCCGTGTTTGTTGGCAGAGTTTTCTTCCAGGAGGAGATATTGTTACGACATGAGGCGACTTTTTGATGGAAGGCCTTTTGCGGCTCTTGTTTCGGATTGCGCCAACCCGCGATTACCGGACGGGACGGTGATCTGATCCCCATAGTTTCATGTACTCCACAGAAGTGTGGGAGAAAAGTGTGTGCCATTCTTCATTTCCTACCGTTCTATCTAGCCTGCATTTTACTTTACCAGAGCTACGCCGTCCCACCCATGAGAGAGAATTTCCTTTATATGGGAACTCGACCATTCCACAATTCTCTAGCATTGTGCGGAATGGGATGAAAGAAGATTCCGCCCTGCAGCGGCCGTCTCGTTTTTCATGATTACCAGTAATTTCATTAAAGTCTCCCGTCATGAGCCAGACATTGTGCCGACTGATACTCATTCTTGTTAATCGTTCCCAAACATACTCTCGGTGTTCAACCACCGGATCTCCATAAATAAAAGTCATAAAGATTTTTTGTCCTTCAAACGAAGTCTCTACGTCAATCATGTGATCATCGTGATAGATAATAGTGACTTTTGGATCATTCATATAAAATAAAGCTAAGCCTCAGCTTCTACCTTTCGGTTCCACGGTAAAGACATGATCATAATTAAAAGATACTTGCAAATTTTGCATAAAATAACGACTGTTTTTTGTTTCCGATAAAAACATGAAATTAGATAAAAAAAGCAACGATGGAGTTCTTCTAAATGGTCCTTTGTCAGATCAGCACCCGCCCCCTGGCAATTCCATGCGATCACATTCATCTCACTATTTTGTTTTTCTCGGGCTGGGCTCGCTTTCTGGGTTGGCTTCTTCTCTTGGGTCGTTGACGTTCTCCTTTGACTTTCTCGGTTCATTCTCCTCCTTGTGAGGGATAGCGTTGGTAAATTTTGGGCTTGTGCTAGGCCCAGAAAACTTTCCTTTGCTTTTGATCTTTGGGGAGGGTCAGCCCAATAGAATGGCCATTTTCTTTGAGGTTCCTATCTTGGCTAGGCGGAAGAACTCGTGAAGTATAAAGCTTAGGTATACTAAAGATACGACCCAATACTTTCTTAAAACGCTTCTACAATTGTTGATCGGAAAGTACCACAAACGGTAATGAAAACCCGATTGATAAGCTTATTGATTACTTGGATATTACAAATCAAGGATTAAAAAGTTCACAAGGAATTAAATGAAAATTACTCTAAAACGAAAATAAATATTATATGAATGAAAAGTTGGATGTCTTCTCAAATAAGATTACATAAATATATATAGACAAATAAGTTGTAGCAAAGCTTACTTGTTAATTAATCTTGAAAATAGACTAAACTTAATGAATGAAATGAAAGAATAGTTGACTAACTCTTTTTCTCAAAATGTCTCGAACTTCCAATTTTCGTCATTTCACTTGGATACTTTTACTTCACTCGAATTCACTTCACTTTGCTTTCTTCACTTCACTAGAACTGACCTCTCTTGACTTTACTTCAATTGAATTTACTTCACTCGACTTGACTTCACTTTACTTCACTCGAGTCCCGTCATTTTACTTTGCCAGAAAACATGTCATATTTTAGGCTCTGCTCAGACTTATTATAGGCTCAAAACGGGATGGACTGGAAAGCTAACATCACCAACAGATTTCTGAATACTATCCGTCTCCATAATTTCATAAACCAGCAATTAAGTTCTTCCTTAAGCTGTTTGGTTTATGCAATTCTTATTGGTCCAAATGATACAAACAATGACTCTCCTTGATCATCCTTGTTGCTTTCCATGATCACATCAGAATAGAAATTCACTTTACATGGGATCGAAATTCCTTTTGACAACCTTTTCAGGGATGGTTGTAGAACTAATCACTGAATTCTAACGAACTTCCACCAGCACTTTTTGTAATTTCTAATAATTTTTCGTGTTGTGACCAATTATTTTGTAGATAATGCAAAATTATGTCTTTTACGCTATAGAACGTGTATTCGTCCATCATAAATTCATTGTATTGATGTTTACTCTAGTCAGCTCCTTCTTTCTTGTGCATAACTATTGTCGCAGAAACTATGATTGTAAAAATTTGTAAATAGAAATAGCTTATGTACCGTATGCATTTGGGGATATGAAGAATCGTGAAGGCCTTTTCAAAAAATATGCAAGAGTTTTTGCTACAAAAAAGCAACTGATTTGAAGCGAGATTTTAAAAAGAAATAGGGACAAATATTTTCTAGTATTGATGACTTCGCACGCAAAAACCTGTCGAAATTTAGTAATAAAATGATTCAAGTGCATGTGTACATAATCTGATGAATCTATATTCTATCCATCTTTTTTTACCTCGAAGTAGCGTACAAGAAACGAATGATCAGCTTGTGTGTCATTTCAATGATGGGCTGCGACAGCAAATACAGAACATCTTGCTTCAATTAAATCGACCATCTCTGAAGCACATCGACATGACATGTTGATTGATCAGAACTCTCGCAGCTCTCAGTCAGTGTGATCTTCTAGCAGCACCAGACAACGCGTGACATCCACCATGGAGGTTGGATCTTATCGCGTATCAGAATAAAGCATCACAATAAGGTCCTCTCCGATGAGAGCTGATACTCATGACACCAATCCGCCGACGCGTGTGGCTTAACCCCTTTCATTCAAGTGATTTAGTTGTGGTGAAACAGGTTGCCATCAATCATCTTGCTCACATCCAATGTGTCATAGCTTGTACTTAAATGATGTACATATGTTTGATGAAGATCCATATGATGATAAATTCACTGTTGCGGATAAAAACGTTGCTGGAAATATGAGATTGGCTTTAGTAATTTGCTGAAGTTTCTTGGCTCGAAATGGAATTCAAGAATCATGGCTTCGAACAAACGTCTTACATTTGTCATGCAAGATTACAGGCAAGAGTGTGATGTTTCGTCGTTGACGCGACAGTTGTACAAATATAATTTTCGAGGAACCTGTTGCTATATTGGCGTTTGTTGGGCCTGTTGTGACATTCAACGCGTTATAAGAAGCTGAAAGTATGTTAGCCCATTTCAGTTTTAGCTCAGCTGGTACAAAGTTTAATCGGTGGATCAATGGTCAATTTCTCATGTGTCTGGTTAGACCAGGTTGTACCAGGTTTTGCTCTAGCTAGAAAAGTGAAAAGGGTATTAGGGATAATATATTGGTCTTCTCGCGTAAATGTGAGCTTAGGATCTTAGAAGGTTTCATGAGAGATCGAGAGAGGGAGAGTTATCATCTATGTTACCTTCTTTTGCGAGTCTTGTAATTGTGAACTCTTGGTGATCTTTGTGAATTTCTTGGCACCACCAAGCCCCAGACATAGGATTTTCATCTTGAAACCCGAATTTGGTAAAATCGCGTGTTTTTCTTTTCTTTGTTCATAACTTCGTTCCAATAATCTGTATGTTCTTTCCCGACAACATTGTTCACAGTTTCTTATCCTACTCCATAAAATCTAGTGTGGCTTAATTGTCGGACAGATCTGAAGATATCTAACCGACGCAAAGTCTCTTTTCAGTAGGCACCAACTGCAAAAGTCTTATTACTTGCCATGTCATCCCCATAGATGTGTGTCAACTATTATTTGGAAATCTTTTGCAGTACGATCTATGCATTTTACATGATGGATTTTGAAATACGTAGCGTAAGAAGAAGAAACTCATGACTCAAATTTCGAATCTTTAACTCTTTCAACAAACTGAATGTATTGTACAAACAATTATTCTTTTTTTATTCGAATATAATTTTACATTCAATGATATAAAAAAAAAAGAATCCATCTCTCTTCTCTGATTCTTATGTTGTACTATTTAAAAAAAAATGCAAACTCAGTTTGGTATGACTTGTTAGAGTGATTTTTCTAAACCAAACAAACCTAAAAAAGTTATACAGTATCTTTAGAATGCCGGCCCCTAAAATTGTACAACTACAGCTAGCACCATAAAATAATTATATTTAACCAAAATTCTGAATTCCTTTTACTCAGTATACTCTATTAATTTTAAAAATCATTAAAACTCTTTATAAAACACAAACCAATAACAGCCCCTAAAAAAAAAAAGTTTACTCTACGTTAACTGACATGTTATATTAGTAAGTATAGCAAAATAACACATAGAATTAACGGAGTCGAAAACACATATTCATTGTATTTGTGTTTGATTTTCAAAAATAACGTCAAATCATGACATATTTATGAACAAATAACTTGGAATCTAATCAAATTAAAACAAAATGAACTAAATTCAATAGTTACAAATATTTGCATGATTTTTAAAAAAATATTTTGCATTGTTCGATTCGAATCTACAATATTCAAAATATAATTGTATATTCAAAATTATTTAGCTACATTTAGATGTGAAATATTTTTTGGTTATTTTGATATAAATATATTTAATATATTTTCATTTGTAATTATAATTTTGGTATTTTGAATAATTCAGGTAATTTTGGATAGTTTTTTTGGATTGTTTGAGTAGTTTTTCTAGTAGTCCATACAAAAATATTCTATCTGAATCAAACCAGGATACTTTTTGGTTTTTTATGGGTTATAAATTCTTTTATCCAAACCAAACCGAGATCTATTTGAACAATCCAAACTGAAATCTTTATGTAAATATTTATAGATTCTAAATCTTCTTACACAAACTATATGAAATTTGAAAGAGTAATCCAAAGTGAGCAAAATCAAATACCTAAATGCCCAAATCTATCATGATATATGCTGAAAAAAAATCAACAAATCAAAATTTTATCAACGTGATTGAAAGCAAAAGAACAGATGAAAACACAAAATTCTTCTTCTGTATGATTTGCTTTACGATTTAACATATAAAATATATTAGACAGTTAATTTCTTTACTTTATTCCACCTAAAATTTATCTAATAATATTTTCCTTACCTAAGTAAAGATTCATTAAATATTATCTTATAAAGAAAAACTATCATGTAAGAAAAAAAATGTAATAAAAAGCTAAACCGTCATAAGAAAAAATAACAAATTTTAAACTTAAGGATTTTGACATGCAAGTTCTTTAATCAAATCAATTATCTCTTTCAATACCGTTATACTATCAACTCAACAAATATATCTCCCTTTCATGAGAGGAAAAGTACGTAAACAGATTAGGTTTTCCATATCAAAATAAAAAAATCAGATAATCAATGATTTGTCTTTATCTCAACATTCGCCTTCTTCATCACCATCATCGTCTCAGCCTCATAAACGTACGATAAAAAAACTTTCTCCTACGTTTGCTCCGTATAAGTAGAAGATAAAGAAGAATCGAGGGATTTATGGCAAACAAAAAGTTGGCATCGATGCCTATCAAAGGCATTTCTATATCTCCGACGAGGAAGAGAGAAGGAACAATATACCAGTTCGGACCAATAACTAAGCTAGCACCGCCTCAAGACTCCTCTTCCTTGGCATCTAAGGCAACCTGGATGCCTCTCACGGACGTTACAATGTCTCCGACATAGAAAAGAAGTCGAACAAATATGATGATGCGAGAGTCCTCAGAAAACCCTAGAGAAGAATTAAGGGAAGATGTGAGAAAGATTAAGAAGATGAAGTATCTCTCAAACAAGGAAAGAAACAGGGAGAAGCGAATCGGTGTCTCGACGGAACTAGATCTCAACAGCCCTCCATATACCATCAGTAAGAAACTGACTGAAGTGATATCGGTGACCAAAGCCGACTTATGCTGGATACAAACGACGCCGAGAGCCACATCTTGAGTCATCTATCTGCAGATGACCAAAGAACAATCCAAGAAGGCAAATGAGTCAAGGTTATAGTGTACGACCATGACACAAACACTGAACACGAGCTTGTTATGAAGAGAATGGTCAAGTCAACAAAAAGCTATGTTTTCAACGGTGTATGGGCTAAAGAGTTTGTTAAGAGGAAAAATTTGAAGCAAGGACAAGCAATTCGACTCTTCCGGAATTGCATTGATTTTAGACTCCATTTTTGTGTGCTTTCTCCTGCTCCTACAGATCAAATGAATCCTAACTAGGTGGAGAGATCGTGTTACGAAAACATAATTTACATATCGATTGTCTTCCTTTTATCATCCCACTCTTCTCTCAAGTTTTAGTTGTTTGATATATCATGGTTTTTCCGAGCTTTTAACAGTGATATTAATTTTTTATTTAGAGTTTTTTGGTATTTTTCGTGTCTTTTCGAGTCTTTACAGGTTTAGATACGTTTGTAGCTTATTTGGAGAAATTGAACCATTTTGGAGTCAAGCAAAGGATTTATCTGAAAGATCAGATCGTCGGTCGACACCATACGTAAGACCATCATTAAAAGATTTCTCGGAAATTGCACTTTGGCCCAAAAGTTTCATTATTTGAAAAATAGCCTCTTCCCGATTTTAACCTACTTATTTGTTATTTGGGTCATTGTTTAGACCTAAGTTTTATTTCATCAAATTTTAGAGATTGAGATCTAGAGAGCTTTTGGAAAGACGATTCTGAACCATGTTCTTACCGAGAGAAGAATTCGAACCCCTTTGTATCTTTATTTCATTTTTCTTAATTGCATACTTCTTATTTCATGATGTTTGTTTAATCACCATGAATTGTTAGATTGGAATTGAATTTGTTAGGGTTATTAATAAAGTTCTTCATCTGGATTGCATTTAAGGCTACTTCTAGTTTGATCACATGGAATATAGATCTTAGGAGGATTGATAAATACGAAAGTATTATTGATCACTGAAACTATCTTAGATGAGCAAATTATCGATCTGCAAAGGAATTTGGTTTTGAGATTTTGTGAAGAATCGAACATAAAAGTTGGTTGATTTTATAATTATGTTTCGAGTTAAATTTGCAAAGGAATTTGGAATTGAAGGTTTAGACATAGATAATTTCTGCAGCGAAAGTTGGTTGATTTTGTAATTGTGTTTCGAGTTCGAAAACGGATCTTCATTAAACCCTTGAGAATTTATTCATTTTAGAATTCTGATTTACCTAATAAACACCTTAAACCTAGCTCTCTCTCCTAATCGAATTTACTACATTTTCTTTTGCTTTGTTTATTTTTAATTACATTTATTATCGTTTAGCTATATTCAAAATTATAATCTATTTGCGATCTTGAATCTCTATGGATTCGACCCCTTTATAGGAAAATTGCAATTCTCTGAATTTGCAAAGTTCTTATTGTTCTTAAAAGCTTTCACTAAAGTAAGCCAAAACGTATTCCCCCGTCTAATCTTTTTCTTTTTGTAATTTTTTTTATCGGCCAATTATTGATTCATGTAAACCCTTTACGAAAGAAAAAACTCATATCGATATATAAGTACGTAAGTGGATTTTACTTAATAATTCACTGAGGATGATTTTTTTCCTGCAGAGGCCCATGTACTAAGAGTTCCTCCATTTCTCTTGTGTGTCAAACAGTGACTTGTATTGCTTACATGATAGACGTTTCAGTAGCCAAGTTATCAAGAGAAATTTGATGCTTTGTAGAAAAAGAATCATTCAAGGGTTTAATGTAAATCTTTTGATATGTTGAAAATGATAGTCGACAGCAAAAACCAAAGTGAAGACATTTCGTACGAAGAAGTTTCGTACGAATATAAGCCTAGATTATAATCAAATATAATAAATCTTTATAATATATCAAGTTACTTCCCCGTGAGTGAATCAATATATCTACAAAAAATTCTATCAACCTTATAATTTATCTCGTAAGTTTCTTGTATTCAATATTTTCTTCGTATCTGAGTCTCTTTACCCTCTGCCAAAAATTATAGAGAGGTTGTGTATCGTCTGCAAGAATAGTCACATTTTGTGAATCTTGCTCTTCTTCTTCAGGTAGACGGCGTACCATAAATCCCATTTATCTCCTTATCGTCAGTTACACCCCCAGCATCGGGTTCCTCTTGCTCCATCCTTCTCTTAGGTTCTGCAATTTTCAGAGAGCAGAGCAAAAGTTGATCAGCAAAAAACATACATTATGGTTGCTTTAGTAGTAAAACCTTACTTTTGTTAGTAATTGTTCGGCGTGTGCAAGCCAAGAACCCTTCCCAGCTTTGTCGTTTGAGTTCTTGTTTATCCTCTTCGGAGAGTTCAATGTTTGGTTCCCTTCCACACATGAAAGCAGCCCTAATAGAGGTAACAGTTGTCAATGGCAGTTATAAATGGTTGAATCAAACATTCAAGAATCTGATAAAAACAAAAGTTGTCAATGACAAGAAACAGTTGTCAATGGCAGTTATTATCTACCTATCATATAAACGAGCAGCCTCTTCCTGAGAAGAGAAAGTTCCCAAGTGGATTTGTCGCTTCTCGACTTTAATTGCAGCTTGCCATTTCATGTTCTTGTAGTAGACTCCCCTCATCAAACATGGTTCTTGGTTTTTTATATGTTTTCTTCTATGCCGCTTTCTTCGTTTTAGAGGCTGGTCTGTCAATAGGAGATAATGAAATTTGAAATAATTTGTGAATTTTACTCATCTCAGACACTACAATCTTCATTGAGTAGGTGAGAAATCAGACCTGAATCACATATGTCTTGCTCCCATTTTGGCGAGATGGAACCAGAATCATCCGGTGAGATACCTTCAGACCTGAATTGCATATATTTTGACGGAGTTCTTTGCCTCTGGGAGCGTGACCCTTCCTTAGTAGGCGTTTTCTTCCAAACCAAAAAAAGTAAGGCTCACTAGTTAGAATAGAAAATATAATCGAATGAGCTTTGATCGATCACTGAAATCCGTCAAAAGCAGCTTAAAGGAGGACTTGAGTCCAAATGGATGTTGTATCATTTCTTTCTGACTTCAAGATTTTACATATATGAAACAGCTAAAGTAATGCTAAACCGATCGTACCACATTCGCAGTCATTCATGTCGAACCAATCATAGATCACAAATGAGAACATTAGAATTTCATTAACAAAATTGACTTATAAACCACTTTGACGGGAATCATAACCGAATGTGCTTTGATCCGTCACTGAAATCCGTCAAAAGCAGCTTAAAGGAGGAGTTGATTGCAAATGGATATTGTGTCGAACATTAGAATTTCATGAACACAATTGATTTATAAACCACTTTGACGGGGAAATAGCAGAAGAGTACAAGCAGATAGTTGATGAGATTAACTTATTCGGTATTGCTCTTTCACTTGCATAAAGTCTTAATTTTTCCATACCTCCTCCTGAGGCTTTTTAACCTGAGGATTATAAACTGCTACATCACTAGGATTTGGAGTCCCAGTGATCATCTCCTCAGCAGTTAGAAAAGGAAGCGGTGTCACATAACCATTTGGTCCTAAAGAAATCAAAACGGTCGAAAATCTAGTTGATAACTTTGCATTATGCTAATGTTGGACCATATAGAATAGACAAGAACACATTTTACCGCAACAAAGTCCCAATAGCCTGCGCCTTCTTAAGCTCACCATATTGACCCTTTAACTGTTTTACTTCTCTCCTATAAACCACAATAAACACTGATCAAGCTCACAGAAACATAGTTCCATAGAGGAATGCTTGGACCCTTAACACGAAACATAGATGCATAGAAACTAAACAATGCACATGTCGAAGGAGTGTCACCAAATAAAACAGAAACATAGTTCTGTAGAGGAATGGTTGCAACCTTAACGCAAAACACGAAGCATAGATGCTGTAAAACAAGTGATTACTAGAGAGTAATAAGACGAATTTAGTAAGATTTTCACAAATATGCCTACTTTGAGACCACAAACTGCAAAAAGTTAACAACAAGATCCAAAAGTCAAGAAAACTATCAAACCCATCAAGATATGAATCGGTTGAATCTTTGTTCGATGGTATTTGCAGTTGTGATTCGTTTGTGGATGAAAAGGGGAAATTTGGACTACTGTTTATAATGGACGAAGACTTTTTATCCAAACACAAGTCAACCCCTGAATGAGAAACCAAACCTACCACCACCACCTTTTTTCATGGATTCACAAACAGTAAAACAACGCAGCGAAAAGAAAAAGCCTCAAGAAAAGACCAATTTCAGAAGAGAACAAACACAAGAAGCCAAATTTTCAGGATTCGTCTCTGCAGAAAGAGAATTCAATCACCAACATAGAAAAAGCACAAAACAAGACAGACCCGTTGTGCAAAAACTCATCAGGAACAAACCCATTGCATCAAAATCGAAGCTTGACGGGAAAAAATAGAAAACAGAGACCGGTTCACCGGTTCACCGGAGTGATTTTTCTTCAGGAAAGAAATGGAAATTTGAGCGAAAAAGGGAACAATTGAGATACCTTCAAGACAGAGAAGGCAGAAGGTGGTAAGTGACAAGGTTTTATATAGTTTCTGGATAAGTTTTTTGGTTATTGAAGTGAAGAAACGAAAAAAAAACAGAGAAGAGAGAAGAGTTTATTGTGTTTTGAGGCTCATGCATCTACCACCTTTGTCCTTTTATTTGGTTGGTAAACGCTGAGGAAAGAGAAGAAGGAAAACTAACATTTTGAGAGTTACTGTAAGAAATTGAATATTTGTGTTATTATGTAGGAATTAGATAAATCCTAGAAATAACAAAAATTGAATATTTTATTATTATGTGGGAATAGATAAATGCTAGAAAATATAAATATCAAAGAATAATGGAGGATAAATGCTAATGTAAAGGCCCATGTGGTTTAGAAGTTACATCCAGCAACGGAACGTATGATTCTTCTATTGTATTTGGATCAATATTGAGATAACTTCCAACTCAAAAACATTTAAAATAACTTAAAAACAAAAATTAATTTGTTTCTTAAAATAATGCTGTTTACGTTAACCTCTTAAAAAATCTTGACAATCACAAAAATTCAGCGGATCCAACAATCTAAACTCATTAAATTAGATCATCCATTTATTCACCTAACTCATTAATCAGATACTCTAATTAAATTAATATAACTATTTCTATTTTTTTATCCTTCTTTCTCGCACGAAATTAGGATTTTTCTTCTCTTTTTTTTTCCAAAATCTCTAATTTTCTTCTTCTTCTCCGCATCATTTCAGAGGAATATCATTTTTCTTCTCATTCTGCTGTTTTATCTTCTTCTTTTCGATCCTTCATTTTTTACATCAATTTAAGGTAAGAGATTTGGTATTAGAAATTTCTAAATTTTAGGTGGATTTTAAGATGGATTTTCTTATTTATAGTATTTGATTGGATAGGGACCACGATAATACAGCCTCGTAAAACAACTAAGCTTAGTAATCATCCATCGTCTCCGTCTTAGCCTCGAACTCGGCCTCCACCTTCGTATATGCCTCTATCTCTGTCTCCGCCTCTATCTCCGCCCCGCCCCCCTCTATCCCAGTCTCCGCCTCCATCTCCGTCTCCACCTTTGTCTCTCTCTGCCTCCGTCTCCGCCTCCGCTTATATCTCCCTCTGCGTGTGCGCCTCTATCACCAAAAGAAGGAGAGATCATTGGAGATAGTGGAGCTACTAGGTCACCTATCTTTTCACCATCGCAAATGGTATGCGTATGAAGTTAGAATTTGTTGATCATATTTGGTATGTAAAACTGGATGTAGAACTAGTATTAGTAGGTACAACTTACGAAAATTGTGTTTTAGTCTGTGTATAACTGTGTGGAACTTAGATAATTTGGACAACTCCATACAACTAATTATACATTAGTACCACTTCTTACCAAAATTATTTTTTTTTTATTACAGGATACCAAACCAATGCAACATATATAGTTTTACTTCCGTAAATCCAAACAAGGTGTGAGTTTTTCAAAACCATGGCCATCATTTAAAAACTATTAGGGTCGGGGTCGGAGTCGAAATTTCCGGAGTAGAGATGGTTAGTGGAGCAGCCCAATTTAAACATATCGTCCACGTGGATATGGAAAAAAACTGAAAGGTAATGGGTTTGTGAATGTTACTTGTTCGCACAGCTTATACGGATAACGGTAAAGAAGCTTGGTTTGATGTGAATGGTGCTCCCATTCGTTGTTCGACGAGTGAAAATGGCCTCATAAGCGGATCAAAGTGCCATCATTACCTGAAGAACTATGAGAATTTGGAGAGTTTCAGATTTTTGGATAAGCATTTTGGTAAACATAGAAATATAACAGTCCTTAATATGCTAGACAAGCTATTGTCAATGGAAGAAAAATTAACGACAAGTTAAAAATGGTTGTGCTTTTCTTTTTAGTCACTGTGATTAGACGAAGAAAAAACATAACCAAAGCACACATAGAGCCTTTCATACTAAAAATTATGGATGATCTCGATCTATGTGAAACGACTCTACGGGGACGATATACATTTGATGATTGTATTTGTGATATTTTTCATATGATGAATCATTTTAAAGGTTCAGTGCAAGGCTCTTCAACGTTGCTTGGCTTTCATATTGCCTATAAAGATAAATTTTATTATTTTTGTATACAAATATAAATTAGTATAATCATATTTATGGATAAACGTATCTATATACGTAGCGTTTGAATGCATACTAGCACTGAAGAAGGTGTTTCGGGAAGACTTACGAAACTTTGAAAGTGACTGTCCAAGGTTTTGCAAAGGAAAATTCAAAGATACAGAGACAACTGGATATAGTTTGGGAGAAATTTATAAGAAAATTAGAAGAACAAATGGAAGTCAATTTTATTTGAAATTGAGCTCCAAGGTTTTATTTATACTTGCAGGATATCTACAATATCTTAGAACCGGAGGGTGAAGAGAAGATTCTTATGGCTTGCAGCATCATGGAAGATGACGAGGAAAAAGATTCCATTGACTATATTGTATACGATTGGTACCAGATTCTAAAGAGGCAAAATGGGATGATCCATGGGTGTCTACTAGTTATGAGATGGGTGAAAATTCAAGACAAAATGGACAACAAACACAAAAGGAGACTTCTGCGGAGGAGGGGCTGCTGCAGAGGAGGCTGATGTTTTGGAGAAAGTTTCTACTCCAGAAAAGGCTGGAAAACGAAAACCGAAAGGACAACAAAAAGATGAAAAAAATAAAATTTATGTACGGTTGAAATTTTTATGTTCATATACATTACTTATACTCTTATTGAAATGACATGTGGTGGTGTTGAGGATGCTGCTAGTGAAGCATAGACGCCAAAAGTTTAACTAAAACACCAAAAATTCAAAACATGTGCACGAAAACTTAAAAAGACATTATCAAAGAAGAAGATGTCTCTAGGGCCTGAGGGTTATAAATCCTTCAAAATATCATATTTCTCATTTTGTTCCTAAAGAAGAAGGTGGTTGGTTGTTTCTGGTTATACGTGCTTTTGAAGTTTTGATATTGTTTTTGGTGTATTTTGCAGCTGGAACTCTTAGTGGTTTTGGACTTGTTCTGCACTTGATTTATTGTGCAACTGAATTTAGTTTTTGTATTCCGATATTGTTTTTTTTAGATGTATGTTGCATTTGTATATCTTAGGTACTACTGGAACTAATGAGTATAACTGGACTTTGTTCCTTAAAATAAAAATGGAAAAAGCTATTAAATAAAATTTAAATAACAAAAACATGCACCAACCAATTTTACAAATTAAAAACATACGCTGACAAATTTCGCTAGTGAATAAAAAGCATTTATTTAACATGTGGAACCATTAATATTTTATATATAGTTGTACCAAAGTTTTTAGTTGTACTCTAGAGTTGTATTTTAATAGCTTAATTTTGTAATTAGTTATACTTTATTTTAAATTAATTTTTTACTGTTGTCTTTGTGAAACTAGGTAACTATTTTACTTTAAATATAAAATATGTAAAAATATAATTTTTTTTCAATAATAATGTGGTTAAATTTCCTTAAAACAACTTTAAAAGTGTAAGGTAGATGATGTAAATAGAATGTGTAATCGATGCCTAAAATTATTTTTTTGTAACTAGGCTAGAAGTCAAATACACCCATAAATAAGTATAAATATGTTATTAGTGCAAAATTTCATATCTCGCTGTAGTTGTTGTACTAGCGGTATTAGTGGTACCAAGTCTTATTGAAACAGAAAATAAATTAAAATAAATTGTTCCTAGTCATAAAAAGTTACACATAGCAGAAAACTATTTAACTCATACACCATTAAATTTTTTGCAAGCGAACATAAGTCGTGTAATTTACTATGCACACGCGGCACAATATATGTGTATCCGACACTTCAACATAAATTTTTTGGTATTTGCTAAACCAGTCAGCAATCTTTGCCATAATTACATCAATCATATGTAATAATGTGTAATTCTCTGCATAAAAAAAAATAGCATTAAGAGATTCAATACAATTGGTGGTGTCTATATTGTATCTTTCTCGTAGAAAATAACATCTTGTCCATTTGTTCTCATCAATACTTTCATTCAGATACATAACGGCAGCATGATACCTTTTTTTGAAATCACCATAGAATCTTTCGAACTTCATCTTTGTATAAACTTGAGCGTATTCTTTGTAACTTTTTGCAACTACATCTTTCTTAAGGCTATAAACATGTGATTTCACATTTTGAGACAAATGAAATATATAGTATCCATGCTTAGACTTTGGTAGACCTCGTTTATTGTCTTGATCATCCGGTACTAATGTTTTCAACATTTTCAAAACCACCTCCAACTTGCACCAAAAGCAATTCAATAATGGTGATGATCTGGATCTTGAGCAGTGTAAAAAAAAGCACTCCACCATGTAAACTTTTCAGTTTAGTTACATCCACAAATATCACTTTTCTCATAGCCTTAAATCCTTCAATGAAAACACTCAACCTAATGAATAGATACTTAAACTTGTTTTTCTCATCCACTTTCACTCATATTACTGTACTCAAATGACAGTTTTGAGGAACAAAGCTAATGAGATATAGCATAGATATGGTTTATTAACAAAGATATTAACGATGGTAGTTATCGATCCACTAAAACTGAAAAGAAAACTAAAGAACCCGAAGAATCCGATTAGACTACATATTATAGATTTAGTTTATAGAAGATCTTTAATTGTAAAACTGTTTGTGGTTTACATTTTGTCCATTATACATAGAAAGTTCATTCTTAATCGGATAAATCAATAATTTAAGTTATATACCTGCAAAACGAATAAATCGAAGATAGTAGATAGCTAACTGTTGGCATGTAATATTTGGTCCACTAAACTAGGCACATTAAATAGGAAGTAAAGCGAGTCGAAGTGAAAGGTAAAGGAGAAAGTAACAAGAGCAAACTAGTTTGGAATGGACGACAAAGTCAAATAAAAAAAGTAGAACTCAAAGTCAACTCCAAAAGACTCATTTAATCTAGCAATTATTATAAACGATCAAATCAATAAGAATAAATGTAACAAATGATAAATCAAACGGAATAAATGAGGATATTAACCAAAGGCTTGTAGTATAAAACAAGAGGAGAAACACGGGAAAAGAACAACACAATAAATAAGAATGTTAACATTAACACAATAAAGGTTTATCAAAATCTTTGTTCTTGCTATAGAACACTAAACTCATTTACTACCATATTCGGCACGTATATCTATAAAATATTCATCCATTTCATCTTCAATCTCTAGTAGCTTGGTTATCGCGGAATGGCCATTTTTATCTTTACTTTCCAAAAGACAAACCCGATACTCTCATTATTACTCTTTAAAAATACTTCATTGTTGAGATTTATACTCTAATAATTTGGTTTTAGAAGGAGGGATTAGGCAAGTCTATTACAAACATGAAACTATTTGAATACCCAAACTATTCAAGAAACCCTCAACAAGTTTCTCAACGATAATAAAATGACGTGACTGAAAATATTGACGGGGCTTTAGCCATGGTGACTCAACAAGTCGAGAAGATAACTATCAAGCAGATTTAGCCCATGTAGTTACTGAGGTTCACTCAAAAGCAAAACGAGCACCAGAACTGACATTCCAGGCATTACGTTGAGGCCCTTGACCGGGTCACTAACCGGAGTTAAGGAAACTAGAATTCTGACTTCGAGTGAACCAAATCTGTGGATCGAGTCGACCTTTGGCCAAAACAAACCACAGCATGGCGATACCATCAATTGGAGGGAGTGCATGCCATATAATTACTTCTCTCCCACCTCTACCAAATTTTCTTCATGAAAGACAAGACCAAAGAACCTTCAGGACACCGGAGTTCATGAAAAGAAGTAGACATAACCAGTTCAAGAAACATAATGTATGAATTCGTGATTAATTCGATGAAAATCCTAGAGGATAAATTTATTCTAGAAGCCTATAATATTTACACCAAGTTCTCACAGAGACAAGAGTAGGGCTAAGACACGTAAGCTCAAGGGCTCATCATGCTATGAGCACAACCCCATAGAAAGATCACATGGTGGAAAAACTATATGCAGTCTCTTTACCAATAAGTTCAACAATACACCAATTAAGATGTGAGGAAATTAAGACTCCCCGTATATGAAGAAAAGAGGGATTCTAGGTCACGCCTAACCACACTTAAGATTGCGTTCGAGAGAGTTAATTACCCTGACTGTGTGAAAGACGTGTGGAATAACGAAAATAAACAGTTTCTATCAGCTTTGGCTAGCTTCTTGAAGTAATATTTAGTGTTCATTCAAAAATCTGCCTCAGAAGCAGATATTTGGGTCTTTTTGCAAAGACCTAGATACTCACTCCATTCTTACATAACTAAGTTTAAGGAAGTCATTGCAAGAATGTATTTTGTCCATGATGAATTACCTATATCGGCCCTAAAGAATGGGAAGATCATAAACTCTATGGAGAAACAGCCAGATCAATCAGAGACATCGGCAACATGCGGACACCAACAAAGCAAACAGTGAACCACTATATACCAAAGTAGAGACATCACTTTCCAAGGAAGATCTGACTGAGTCCGAAGAAACCAAAAAATCATTTTAACGATAGTCTTGATATTAGGGCAAACTGTGAAGTTTCTTGTATTTTGGTTGACACATGAAGCATGGTGGATATCATATAAATTAATGGAAGAAACTCAAAAATAAAAATTCAGAAAGTTAACTCAAATGATCTCATCTCCTCCAAACATCATCTAAGAGCCGATCTTGGACGGATGGAAGGTCGGACTTCTGGTACATTGAATATGTTATGGGGTTGAGATTTTCACTTTTTGGCATTGGTTGTTTTGTCGTGAAATCAGGCGGATCATGTGGTAGTCTTATGTGCTCATTTTCATTATTTTGATGTTTCTATCCTTAGACTTAAAATAACTAAACTACGAGAAGGTACCTTTAAAAGCATAAAATCATAAAAACACTTATGTTTATTATATAAAACCATAAGAAAACATATAAGAATCACTTATATCAAACACTTATACTCATGACTGAGTCCATTATTTATGCATCAGGACATTGACCCTCGATATGCTCTACTTATCTCAGTTCCGATTCATTTATAAAACTGATGAAACTTGGACTTATGCGCCGAGGATGAGACTGATTAATTCACCACGCTCCCGATCAAGTGGCTGACCTGGAGGACCATAGCTGATAGGGAGTTTCTACCTTCATAGGTAGAGCTCTGTGGGAACTCGTTGTAGTTCCCATGCATTCTCAGCCACGTGCATCACCTCCAACTTGCACAGACAATCATGTGCTTAGATTTGGATTTCAGAGAAAAGTGGAGACTGGATATGACATGATGATACCTCTACTTACCAATGAGTATAGCCTAGCATCTCGACCTGACGGCCCGGAGGGAGTTAAAAATATAAGCCATGACAAGAATAGTGGCTTACTACACATGATTCAGGAGTCTCCCTCAAAAGAGATGCATGTATGCGAGCCTCAAATTTAGTAGAGTACGATGGTCCATTGCCTTCGAGACCAGCACCAGCTCCACATACCACTATGCTAATGAGAATCTTGGGAGAGCTAGGAGCGCGAGCCCATATGATCGTCTATCATAGTATCATTTCTTTCTCTTTCTTTTTATGCTTTTCTATGTTTCGGCCTGTTGGACTTATACCGTACTCTTATTTTTATTTATATATGATTATGTTTCATTCCTCTCATCTGTTAACTACTATAGCACTGTAACAGTGCGAAGCAAATGTGGGGGAGGTTATATCCTTTACTAATGCTCTTTCTTTGTTTTTATATCCTTTTATTTATAAGAATATTTATATATGTACGTTATTTTATTGAGTTAAAATTTAGTCTTAAACTATGAATTTTTCTTAGAACTAACAACATTACATTAACACTTAAATGACCATCCATTACCGCATTAGTTAATTGAATATCTTACTAGGTAGAAAACCGCAAGTGAATCGATCTTCTAGATAAATCTCATATCATTGGAGCATTCGAAGGATCGTGTTGACTCCGCATCTACTAAACTTAATTTTTTTCATCTTGGGGCTTGGATATACATCGAGCATCACTCCTCTTTTAAACCTGATAAGAGGTGTTGGTACAGTTTCTCCATATTTTTCCCGAAAAGATATAAATAAATAAGGATATAGGTAGCAAGGAAGTGTTTAGGGTATTGGTGGTTACGTTCTCCATATTTCCGGGTCTCAAAAAAATCCTGTAAAAATATGAGGCAAAATCATTCATAGAAAAAAATAAAAAATGATACCTTAAAAATGTAGAGAGAAATCGATAAGGAAAAGAGAACGAGGAAAGAATAAATACCATGGATATATGTGTGCTCAGGTTCTTGGAAGGTAAAGAGCCTACATGTTCTTTGATCGATTATCCCTTGATGAAACTCACACGCCTTAAATATTAATGGTAAATTTGGATGACTCGAAAGGATTTTGAGCTGGATTTGGGACGATTGCAAAGCTCTTGATAAGTAGACTAACATATTGCATAGTTTTAATTATGATATATATGGGTTAAAAAGATGATGGTCAATATAGCATTCTAGAGAATATGTGAGTTTTAACGTTTTCAAACCTCTTTTCTGATTTCTATCTTTGTTTTGCTTTAGGACAAAAAAATGTTTAAGTATGTGGGAGTTGCTATATCTTGTATTTTATCACTTTTTAAAATGTCTTTGAAAGGTTTTTAACAAAGAAAGCATTGAGTTTTGCTATATTATTTGGAGTTTTTAGGGTTCTTATAGGTAATTTAGACAATTGGAACAAAAACAGCTGAAATAAGCATCTCGGAGATCGGACAACTTCTTCATATAACAAGGGGTTTTGCATTAGATGGAGAAAGTACTCAACTTTTGGGTTTCTAAAGTTTGGAAAAAAAGATAGCTGAGGATGTCTACTCAACGTTTTCATAGATTTTATTATTTTATTTAGTTATGTGTGCACTAGAAGGGAATCTTATATTTGTATCTACATAGAAGATGTTTTATAATGTTTTACTATGATGTTGTTCTTCATGATTGAGTAAATATGTAATTAGGATTAGTAGTTTATAAAGGGGAACTATTAATGGTTTGGTAGATGTATTTCATTTCTAGAGTGACACTTTTATTAGGTCGAATGAATTCTTCTCTATTTTTATGATGAATGCATGTTGACAGACTATACACCTAGTTCTGGTATTGGTAAGTCATCAATTGAATCCCATATAGTTGATTGACCTAAACTGGATTAGATAGGATATCTTTAGAGAGCGTAACCTAAGTTTAGAGTAGAGATTTGATAAAATTTTATTTTTATCTCACCACTTAACTCATAATTTTCTTCTGATGAAAATTTAAGCGTCCAAGAAAATATCAAAGGAAAATGAAATAAAGAATGAAAAAAGGCTAAGGGGAATGAAAAACGGCCAAGGGGAATAAAAACTTCTTCTCAGGATGGAACAAAATCTGTTTTTTTTGTTTTTTTGTTTTGGCAACAAAATTGAAAACAAATAAAACTAGTCTACTAGCCAGATGGATAGAGTCAAACCTACATGAATAATAGGAGTTTAATGGGCTCGAGCGGCCCGAGCTAACTTGTCCGCCGTTAAATTGTTTGAACGTGGAATGTTCACAATCTTTACTCAGTCAAAATACTCCTTGCAGCGTTGGAACTCTTCTAAATGAGTGGGCATCAGAGTGGTTTTTTTTTGACAACTCAGTGTGGTTCTCAATGAGATAAAAATGTTTGAAGGACGCTGAATCTATTAATACCAAAATCATTTGAGAGAATAACACAATTTTATCTGTATTATGTGGTTTCAAAAAATTAATTTTCCCAAAATATTTTTCAATGGTCAAGAACAGATCATTATTGGCAAGAAATCCTTTTTCAAATTTTATAATATTTTGGTAAATAGATTTTCCAAAATATTCTGAAGGAGAGCTTTCCGAAAACTCCTTCAAAACAATCTGATAATTATTTGAATGTTTTGAAAAAAATTTTGAGGTCTGGTTTTCTCGTAAAAAAGAGTAGTAGGTTTTCCTGCAATCTCCTGTGGAAGACTTGCTACTTCGGTTGGGATCTTTTTGGAATGTCATATTCTATTTATAGTTTCTATTATTATTTGAATTTTCTATTTTTGGTTTTAAATGAAATTGAGTCATCCATACTATATATGGTTTAATTAAATTTATCAATGGAGTGCCTAAAATAACGTTATCAGAGTTTGGGAACTAACATAATCAGTGTCTTTCAAACATTTATATCTCAATGAGAACAACACTAATGCAGAGGAATTAGAAAATATACTATGTTTCTCAATCCGCCTCATCTTCCAGCTCGTAAAAGAGGTCTATAAAAGATTCTAAAAAGATCATCATTAGTAATGAACCAACTACAGATGATTTCCAAGATTCAATTGATAATTGGGAAATCCCAAAAGTGCACATATATAAAAATGGTTTTTTAGAAAACAAGTTTCTCTATCAAAACTAATGAAAGAGATATTCAACTTACAAACCTTTTGAAACAATTCTTTGTTTGCTGTAAATGCTCTCCAAAGGCATAGAGACAAGAATTTTCAATATATACATAATGGTGAAGAGATAGACGGTTTAAGTTTTTTGAAGATGCCTTGCTAAGCTCTATAGATTCAAGCTTGTGTACATGACCAATCTCTTTTGATGTTTATCCAAACTTTATGGTTTCTTTAAATGACAAAAATATATTGAAATATCTGGATTTTACAAGTTAAAACGCATAATTACGAAATGATTGACAGATTAATTCCAATTGCTTTAATCTTTTGAGTTCATTACAAATCTATGACGAGTGATTTTTCTTCAAAAGTAAAGATCTCAAGCACGAAAGGGGAAACCCTCTTGCTTCAAACTGATCTCTCGAGATCCAACTACGTTATACCCATCCAATGGAAATATATAAGTCTCCAGATGAATAAGTCCTCAAAGCAGCTGTCCATCTAAAACCACTACAACCTCAAGAACTTATAGAACCAGATACATGTCTAAAACTATAGAATAATTTCGTGATGGAAAGATAATACTTATTTTCTTAGAAAAAACCAAGAACGCATAGATGAACATTTATGTGAACCTTCCTCCATTCCAGAAACTAATGATTTAAGAAGGGTCTCACAATTAGCACATGAATTTTCTAGCGAAAATAAGTGCCCAAAATTCCAACCTCGATTTTCAACCTCCAATATTCCAGAATCTGTTTTTACGAAATGTTGATTTTTAACACAAATTCTGAAACCTGTTTACTCAGCAGATAACAACTTTTTCACAAAATAAGTTTACAACGAAATCTGAGCCAACAATTTCAACGATAATATGTTAAATGAATTGAATATTTTAGGAAAATAATTTGGTACTGATAAAAAATTTCTTAGAGATGATTTCTATTCCAAAAATAACTGTCGTAAAGACTTTGGTTTTTCTTAAGAACTTATTGAAAAGTAGAACTCATATTCAAGATGAGAGTTAAAATTATCTTCAAAAACCTAGAGTAGAAATCTTCTTTTTTTAACTGGTTTGAGGATTATGCATTCAAAAATACACCGACGTAGACAATTTTTTAGTTTCTTAGTGATTTTAGTTCTATCTATCCATACATTATCTCTGATATGCAAAGGTATGACTCCCAATCTTTCATTTCACAGTCGTACTGAATATTGAAAAAGAGGGATTTCTATGTTCTTGCTTGTTTTTATTGAGTAACTTACTAAATATTATTTATGGATTTAATAAAGACTGAAATCGTGCTTAATAATGCTTAAGAATTAGAAAAATTGAATTTTTGGTCTTAGGGTTAGAAATATTTGAGTTTTTCCAAAGAACAAGTATTGAAAATCTAGATTTTGAATTCTAGATGGTTAGTTTTGATGATCTTGGGATTGGAATAAGGTTGTTAAGATTATTTTTTAATGAGATTTATGCATGGGTTTATTTTGAAGCTGGAGTTTCTTATAATTTACATTTTGCCGAAACTCTTGTTGATAAACGTACACATTATATAAAACAATTGATTGTTTATATGTCCATTGAATTTATCTCTATCTTGCTCGAATGGATAATTTAATCAATGGGTAATTTAAGTTCTCGGTGGGCTACCAAATTCATTGGGTAATTTAAACAACCTAAGATGGTTGGAACTTGAAGGGGAAAAGCTCGATGGGAACTTTCTTCTTGTGCTATTCAATTTGAGCTCACTCATTCTGATCGACTTTGGTTATAACCAGTTCGAAGGTATGCTCCCATATAACATAAGTAGCCTCTCCAAACTGGAGTCTTTTGATATAACTCATAATTCATTTTCTGGATCTATTCCACCGTCTCTCTTCATGATCCCTTCGTTGATCCAAGTTTACATGGGAAGTAACAGCTTTAGCGGTCCTCTTGAGATTGGGAATATCTTTTCACTATCTACACTCAGAGGGTTATCCCTTGGAGATAACAATTTCAATGGGCCAATTCCGAGATCTATATCGAAATTAATCGGGTTATTGTATCTTGACCTATCATTTTTGAATACAGGGAATGGCATAGTCGATTTCAGCATCTCAAGTCACTTGATACACTTTTCCTCTCCCATCTGAATACGAGAAGCATGGTTGACATGAGTCTTTTCTCACATCTTATGTCACTTACATGGTTGGATCTTTCCGGGAATAATTTGAAGATCAGTTCAGCTCTCCATCATCCAACAACCATAGAAATTGAAATGATTTGTTTATTTGGTTTTAAAAATTTATGTGACAGAAAAAAAGAAATTACATTATGCCATGAACTAATAAAGAGATTTAGAAAGGTCCCAAACGGTGTCAAAAATGATTAACCATGTGTGTTTGTGTTTTGGAGATTGGCTTGGCATAATCCCAATAATTGAAAGGGACAATGTAACAAGGAGGATTTTTCAAGGTTTATGGGAAATTTAGATTATCATTAAGATCATATTCCCAATCGCTTGGTGCAATGATCTTATGAATTTTGAAGGTAGAAGATGCAGCATCAGTGTTTTTTTTTTTTGACAACTCATGGTGGTTCTCAATGAGATAAAAGATTTTGAAAGACGCTGATTCTATTAATTCCAAAATCATTTGAGAGAATAACACAATTTTATATGGATTATGTGGTTTCATAAAATTATTTTCCCACAGTATTTTTCAGTGGTCAAGAACGGATCATTGTTGACAAGAAATCATTTTTCAAATTTTATAATATTTTGGTAAATAGATTTTCCAAAATATTCTGATGGAGAGCTTTGCGAAAATTTTGAATTATGCATGGGTTTATTTTGAAGCTGGAGTTTCTTATAATTTACATTTTGCCGAAACACTTGTTGATAAACGTCGAAATTATATATAAAAAAATGATTGTTTATATGTCAATTGAAGTTAACTCTACCTTGCTTGAATAGGTAATTTAAACATTGGGTAATTTAACTTATCGGTGGGCTACCGGATTCAATGGGTAATTTAAACAAGCTAAGTTGGTTGGAACTTGAAGGGAACAAGCTCGATGGGAACTCTTCTCTTGTGCTATTGAATTTGAGCTCACTCATTCAGATCGACTTTGATTATAACTAGTTCGAAGGTATGCTCCCATCTAACGTTAGTAGCCTCTCCAAACTGGAGTCTTTTGATATAAATCATAATTCATTTTCTGGATCTATTCCACCTCTTCATGATCACTTCGTTGATCCAACTTTACATGGGAAGTAACAGCTTCAGCGGTCCTCTTGAGATTGAGAATATCTATTCACTATCTACACTTAGGGGGTTATCCCTTGGAGATAACAATTTCAATGGGCCAATTCCAATACCTATATCGAAATTAGTCGGGTTATGGTATCTTGACCTTTCATTTTGGACACAGGGAAGGGCATGATCGATTTCAGTATCTCAAGTCACTTGATACACTTTTTCTCTCCCATCTGAATATGAGAAGCATGGTTAACATGAGTCGTTTCTCACATCTCATGTCACTTACATGGTTGGATCTTTCCGGAAATAATTTGAAGATCAATTCAGCTCTCCATCATCCAACAACCATAGAAATTGAAATGATTTGCTTATTTGGTTTTAAAAATTGATGTGACAGAACAAAAGAAATTCCATTATGGCATGAACTAATAAAGAGAATTTAGATAGGTCCCAAACGGTGTCAAAAATGATTAACCGTGTGTGTTTGTGTTTTGAAGATTGGCTTGGCATAAGCCCAATAATTGAAAGAGATAATGTAACAAGGAAGATTTTTCAAGGTTTATGGGAAATTTAGATTATCATTAAGATCATATTCCCTTTTTTGAGGTCTGGTTTTTTCGTAAAAAAGAGTAGTAGGTTTTGCTGCAATCTCCTATGGAAGACTTACTACTTCGGTTGGGGTCTATTTCAAATGCATATTCTATTTATAGTTTCTATTATTTGAATTTTCTATTTTGGGTTTTTAAATGAAACTGAGTCATCCATAACTATATATGGTTTGATTAAATTTATCAATGGAGTGCCTAAAATAACGTTATCTGAGTTTTGGAACTAACAGAATCAGTGTTCTTCAAATATTTATATCTCAATGAGAACCACACTAATGCTGAGGAATTAGATAATATACTATGTTTCTCAATCCACCTCATCTTCCAGATCGGAAAAGAGGTCTATAAAAGATTCTAAAACGATCATCATTAGTCATGAACCAACTATAGATGATATCCAAGATTCAATTGATAATTGGGAAATCCCAAAAGTGCACATATATAAAAATGATTTTTTTGAAAACAAGTTTCTCTATCAAAACTAATAAAAGAGATATTGAACTTACAAACCTTTTGAAACAATTCTTTGTTTGCTGAAAATGCTCCCCAAAGGCATAGAGACAAGAATTTTAAATATATACATATTGGTGAAGAGATACACGGTTTAAGTTTTTTTTAAGATGCCTTGCTTAGCTCTATAGATTCAAGCTTGTGTACATGACCAATCTCTTTTGATGTTTATCCAAACTTTATGGTTTCTTTAAATGACAAAAATATATTGATTTCTCTGGATTTACAAATTAGCATATATGAAATTAAAAATAACGGATACACACGTATTTAGTCTTACAAAATGTTTAGTAGTCAGAATTAATAGAAATAGTTTTGGCCTAGTTGCCCGTCCGAACAGGATATGCCAATCCTCACCAAAAAAGTACTTCAAAGTTAAACTTATGGTTAAATACAAGCAGCTTTTTTTTATGGAGACTTAAAACCCACCAATGTTAAATACAAGCACTAAATACATTGCACATAGGAGAACAAAAGTATTAGCTTCCAACAAAAATCTTTGCATTTCTTTCCCGCAAAGAAGTGTCTGGTCGTTCTCTCCAAACCTTTCCTTTGGTGGGTTCAATTCAGCATGCGCCGTTCCTCCAACGAAATCAGTCCCCATAGACACATAAATATATTACACGTTAGATAACAATATCATTAGCCGCTAATACAAAATATATAGAAATCTGCAAACATAACCTATATATTAAAGTGTTTACTGTTAAGATTCATGAGCTTCCAACTCAAAACCAATTGGCAATGAGTGGATTGACCCAAGTCACTTATATATTGTTCAATCTTTCTCCCAACTTCCGATGCGGGACATTACTCACACACTCTCTAGAGATTAAGGCCCATGGTCCACTAATCTCTACCTAATCCCAATACTCTTCCTCGAGATTATGGCTCTCTAACCATTAATCTCGCCAAACTATCAATTTTGGATCGCGGAGCACAGACCCCTTTTTTTTAGGCCGGATTACAAGACCAGTCCATTAACCTCTACCTAATCCCAATATTTATCCACCAGTGCCATTTCTCCCGTGAAGACAGACAGAGCAGACTCAACATTCATATTAAGTTGAGAACAAAGGTCATTAAATGACCCGGTTGTAAAACCTTCATTGTAAGGTTCTTTCTCAGTAGCCGTGGTATGTGATTGGGGTTGGACATTTCAACCATTACCGTACCACCACACGAATGGCATCACCCTTTGTTACATGGAACCCTGATAATCCAATATTTTCTACTGGTTCATAACCTTCTGCCATCAGTCTCTCCCAGAATCACGTCACATCGTCGTTTCCACCACAAGGTTTAGACAGGTTCCACTCATGGCCAGTTGCTAGCAAATACAGCCAAACGTCTCCAAAAACGTGGGATGCCTCATTCAAAGTGCACGTATTACCTACACCACAATCCAAATAAATGATTAACAAACAAATCACTAAAATAATCAGCTAACATGTTTGTTGTATCCTTACATTTAGAGTTTGCATAACACTTACAGGAACTAAATATATTAACTGGCAAACATGTGAGTCGTTAGCCGTAAATTTTATTGCTAAGCATACCGAAATGTAACAACATATATATATTATTTTTAGTCCGACCACATGTACAATATAAGCATAACATGCACAAGTATATTGTGATGTAAATGTACCTTCATGTACATGAATTTGTGTGGTATTGTTCTCTGCACATCCCACCTGAATAAGCGCTAGACCATTAATTGTCATCTTGAACCACTATGATTTCGTTCCCCAAGAGAGATTCATAGTTAAACAAGTTTAGTTTAACCGTTTTAGCCAGGTTCATCTCTAGGTGGACCTGATGTATAACAAGCATCTCTTCGTCATTGAAGATCTCTTACAGCACCTTCTGGCTTGCAAGCACTCGTACACTCATAAGAAGCCCTACATCAGCTGTTGTCAGAATATTGATGGGTGGAGTCCTCTTCACTTCTGGAACCAACATCCACTCTAGGAGCTGATATGTAAGAACAACATGTGTTTGTTCCTGCAAGAAGTATCTTCTCCTTACTATTGACATAATTGACTCGAAACTCTCATCTCCCGGACCATAGCTCCAAAGCCTAAATCCATCTGGTCACCATCAAAAATCCCATTCGCCACTATTGACCTTCGTCCAGTCTCCACGATAAAGGCAGACAAGCCTCCCCATTTGACACAAATTGGATGCAGAGAAATAAAGGTTAGATTATTATAGTTTATCGATACAGTCAGAAGTCAACTAGAACTAGCAAAATATAAGTGATGGACGGGAGGACGACAAAACCTCCATCAATTTCAAGTGGTATCCATAGGTTTATAAGTAATGCGTAAAACAACAAAATTTAATGTCACCACCTAATCTCACGATAGCGATTTCTCACTTAATACAAGAAAGAAAGAGAAAAAGCATAAGGTCACACCTTCAAAAAGACAAGTTACTCACCTTTTCAGATGCTTGTAGACAACATAAATGTACTTCTCGGTTTGGCTGCAAAGTCTCTTATTTCTGGTGAATTTTGCGTTGTGAAACAAGTAGCTTCTTGCATATACATAGATATACCACATATAATATATCTAAACATCACAAAATTTATCAAGGATATCCACATTTAGTGCTAGGCGCCTGACACAAAAATTACTTGGCTCGCGTTCGTTTAGGAGGTTAGAGGATACATACAATATAACCTACTATGCTTATCTTAATAGCATATATAATCGTTTATATAATTTATCAGGCGAAAAGTTGGTTTTTAGAAACAAATAGGAGGAGTAAACCGACTTTTCCACACCCATGAGCTATTACGATTTTAGTGTTAAATGTTTTTGGCTAATTACCTAAATAGATAGTTATATATAGTTTTTCGACTCATTCACTCTTTTTGTTTTTAAAGAATGTAAAATTGTATTCATCTTGAAAAACAAAACGTTTGTATAATGAATGGATAAGCTAACTTAGAGGGTTTGGAGCATAGTGTTACCTAAGCTTGACGTGTAAAAATCAGAGATGGAGCATTGTGCGAGTCTTCAACAGGTTACAAACATTTTTGTCTACGATTTTAGTGATCAGTTGAGAAGTTTATGGGTGGCTCTCCATGTCTGCATCTATTCGATTCCATCCATCCGAAGAAGAGTTGGTTGAAAAAGCGTACCTTAAATCGATAGAAGGAAAAATAGATAGAAAGGGAGTTTTTGATACACACCGTTTCGCTCTGAGGGGGATTCTGAGGGCGACTAGGGCATTCGAATTTCAACTTCTCCAAGGAGTCTCGTTGGCGCCGTACCATGCCTCCGACGGAGGTGTCGGCCTTGTCAGCGTCCACGGGAGAAGACCAGAACCACATCACCCCATCATGGTCAAGTGTTGTGGCCCATAAGAAAAAGACACTAGAAAAGTACACGATCCAAGATGGAGTCTGCTCTGCAGCTTTGCCTGAAGAGGTATTTCAAGACGCTTCTCCCTTATGGGAGGACTTCCTAATCGGTAAATTTCTTGCCACCGCTCCCCATATAGCAAAAATCCACGCCATTGTCAACAAAATTTGGGCGATGGGAGACAAAACCCAGATGATTGATGTCCACGCAATCAATTCAACAACTCTGAAGTTCAAAATCAGCAACCCCACCACTCGGAACAGGATCCTCCGAAGGGGCATGTGGAATCTGGCCGACATTCCGGTTATTATGTCCGCATGGTCTCCGTTAACGGAGGAGGCACAGCCGGAAACAACCTCCGTTCCGCTTTGGGTTCACCTTAAAAACGTGCCAATGGAGATGTTCTCATGGAAGGGGTTAAGTTACGTAACAAGCCCGATCGGAGTTTCGGTTAGACTCACCCTAAAACTGCCCAGTGCACGTATTTCAAAGTGGCCAAGGTCTTTGTGAATGCGGATGTCACAAAGGAGCTACCAAAGAAAATGAAATTTACTTTCCAAGGAAAAGAAAAGCTGCTGGAGTACTCCTATCCGTGGCTACCGCCAAAGGGCTCTACGTGCGAAAAATGGGGACACCTAGCCGCGGTATGTGTGGTCAACAAATCAAAAGAAGGGATGAATGAGGGGCACTCGGCTAAATCAACAAAGGAGGTAAATGCAGAGATAATTCCCATAGATGTGAGGATTTTAAACGAATCAGTCATTGCGAAACTACCAGAGGACAGAAGCTCTGTTATGCAGGGGGAGAAGTTGATACCCCAAACTAAAACAGGAGAGGACAATGTCTGGTTGAAAGTTACACCAGCAAAAGCTGGGCGAAGCCCCGGAAATAAATCAAACGAGCTTGAGTATGGGCAAGTATCTATTCTGTCGCCATCCCGTTTCTGTGTGTTGACTACGGAGGAAGAAGGGGAAATAATAGAAGTCGAAACAAAAAATGAAAAGGAAAACCTGACAGATGAGAATTCAGAAACACAATCCCAAGTCCAGACGCAACTAAGTCAGGGCAAGGCAACGGAGATCATCCCATGACCATCTCTGCCCTGTAGTTCGAAAGGAAATCATAAGTTTATCTCTGAATCAGTAATTCAAAGGTCTAAGGACGGAAGAGGTCTTGGCGTTCTGAATAAGAAGATATCTCGGAAAAATTAATGTCGGGATTCTTCTGGAATGTTCGTGGTTTCAATAAATCTACAAAACATTCTATTGTCCGACATTGGATAAAACAAAATTCGATCTCATTTGGCAGTCTCCGGGAGACGAGGGTAAAAGAAGATAGAGGCATAAAAATTGTCTCCTCTGTATTTAAGGATTGGTCTTGGATGTCAAACTAACGAGCAGAACAGCCTTGGACGGATTTGGGTGGTGTGGAGCCCGACAGTTCGGGCAACTCCATGGTTCAAAGGAAAACAGGTGATCACTTCCTCAATACTATTACAAGGGATGCAAGAGGAATTCTTCTGCTCATTCATCTACGCCTCGAACTCCATGGAGGAAAGGAAGGAGCTATGGGAGGATCTCAAACTCCACAATGACAGTCCTCCGTTTTGCGATAAACCATGGTTGATATTTGGTAATTTCAATGAGATCTTGAGAAGCGAAGAACACTCGGGCCACCTAAATTTTCAAACCCTTGCCCCGGGGATGAGAGACTTCCATGATATGGTTCAATACTGGTCCTTACTGGATATGCGATTGCATGGTCCACTCTTTACATGGAGCAATAAGAGAGATGAAGGTTTGATCTGCAAAAAACTTGATCGCACCTTGATCAACAACACCTGGATGACGGCCTTCCCGCAGTCTCATTGCCCCTTCGAACCTGGTGGTTGTTCGGATCACCTGTGTTGCCACATCCACATTCAGGTACCTACATTAAAACCGCGATGGCCTTTTAAATTTACGAACGCAGTCACCTCTCTACCTGGTTTTCTACCCTTGGTTGATACCTTCTGGAAGCAAACGGACCACCTTTATAATTCCACATTTGCTCTTCATCGGCTTTCTTAGAAATTGAAAAGTCTGAAACCTCTATTAAGAGAGCTAAGCAGAAACAACATCAGCGATATCTCAAAAAGAACTCAAGAGGCTCACTCGCTCCTTTGTGAATGCCAAGCTCGGACATTGTTAGACCCGACTCAAGAGGCAATCAGAGAAGAAGGTAGAGCTTACGAGAAATGGCAGCTACTATCAGGTATTGAGGAAAAAGTCCTCCTCCAAAGATCCAAAATCAACTGGCTGAGGCTAGGTGATGGTAATAATCGATATTTTCACCAAACCGCAAAGGTTCGAGAAGTGAGGAACTCTATCCGGGAAATCCAGCGGGAGGATGGCTCCAGCGCAAGATCTCAGGAGGAAGTGAAAACTGAGGCTGTCGAGTATTTCAAACAATTTCTCACTCATACAATTGCCAATTACCGAGGATCAACTGAACATGAGTTACATGAGCTTCTGCAGTTCGAATGCAATGAGGAAGATAGTAGAACGCTGATTCAGGAGGTTAAGGAGGAGGAAATCCGAACGGTGCTTTTCGCCATGGCCAACAATAAATCACCGGGTCCGGACGGATACACTTGCGAGTTCTACAAGGCAGCTAGGTCAATAGTAGGTAAAGATTTCACAATGGCTATCAAGTCCGGTAATAGCCCCTCATAGACGTCTAATCAAGTTCCATGTAAGTGTGAAGCTTCTGTTTGTTCATATACCAAACCACATCTCTTGTGATACCTGTGAGGTTTCGATCAGGAATGACTGGACCACATTAGCCTGAACTGGTCCTGGCCACAAGTTGAAGGGTTGTAGTCGCGGCAAGCAGACATTTTCCCGGACCATCGAAGTCCAACTCACGGCCAAGAGGTGTTTGGCCTTGCCATCGGAGCCCAGATAATGGCAAATACATGTTCAGTTGCGAGGTCATCCATCAGACTCGCAGAGGAGGTTGGCCTGTCTTTTTTGTTTGGCTTAGTTTCATTTTGATTCACGATTGGACCAAGAAGCACATTTTAAGTGCGCGAGATGGTTGGAACATTTGTCGAATGTTCGTGAATGGGTAAAGATACATCCATCCGCATGGGCAAAACTGTTGGCCAAGAACTTTCTAAATACTAGGTCTTGGATGGTTGGTCGACACAAAAAGACCAAGTTAATCCCTGCGAAAACTTAGAGAAATCTATCGATTGAAAAATCGAAGTAAAAAAGAGAGAGTTGGCTGGACGTTTACCCATGGTCAAGCACGTGGATCGATATATGAGAGATACTTTACCGAAACAAGCACGCCATCACACAAAATATTCGGTATACCCAAATGATTCTAAGGACTGGCAGGGTGGTCGTACAGCCATCACTTCTCATTCAGCTTATACTCATTCTCCACTTGATCGGTCGTGGAAAGAAGTATCATAGTCGATCAATTAGTTACGAATATTACTTGGACCATCCTGGCCGATCCTTGTGCAAAGTGAGTCGCGTTAGGTGCGTGGCTTTGAGTTGGGTTCGAAACTACCAAGGTTCGGCCATAATGAGAATCGATTATCCTTGTGCATGAAATGGGTCAGATAACTTTTGGAATCATGGGGATCATATGAATAAGCATATATCTAAGCCAAGCATTATCCGCATCACTAAATAAGTTTTCTATCTCTTTGCATATAGACTCTACGTGAATGAATCTCAAATAATCAAGTAAATGAACTCGTTTAAAGAATAAGACCCGAAAATTTCCATAATATTGCTGCACTTAGTAGGTTGAACGGGAACAACCTCCGAGGACTTTTAGTCTAATATACTGTGTTTCAAGTTGAATCAAATCATGGGATAGTCGACCAAGATCCGTGCAGCATTGCCTTTGGAGGGAGGGCGAGCGGGCATAAAACTTAGGGAAACTGTTTGAGATTGATCAACCGCCGATGAGGGCCATCCAGAAGTTGGATTATCTTAGCTTTTTGGAGTACATTTCCTAAGTTGGGACAAGGAATTTTCAAGGTTGTACATATCCTATAGAGCGGACGAGTGCCATAAATTTAATTCCAAACATAGCTTGAATAATTACAAGAAGGATATTCATGTCCACTTCTTGGAAAGAGACTAGTGGCTTGCGGGTGATGGACGCACATGAAGGCGTATTGAAACCTTTGAGGGTTTGAAAGCTTAGTTCAACCGGAAGTATTTCTCACCTGATACTAGGGATAAACTTGAGAACAAATTTTTGACCTAATTTAAGGATGCAGATCGGCCCTCGAATATGAAGAGAGATTGAATTGGCTTATATGCTATGTGGAAAGACAACTTGAGGATGATGCAGCACATGTTTGCATGTTCCTCCATGGCTTTAGGGTGGAAGTGTGTGTTCCTCCATGGCTTTAGTCGGTCTGTACCTTCAGCAACATCTTCGAGTTAGTAGAAAGTGTGGCAATGTTGGAGCCCAATACTGCAGAAGAAACCCGGGCAACAGTTCTGTCCCGACTAAATGTGGCTAACATGTCGGGCGATATGAAAAGGAAATGAGAGCAGGTTGATGATGGTAATAAGTCATGTGAAAAACATGGTGAATGCGCAAGTTGGAGAAAACGGCACAGTGGTGACAACTGGAAGGCCATGGGGCATTGTGCTAGAAGCAGCACTAGGAACCATGGGTTCCAAAGCTGTCAGCGAAAGGGGTACGGAGAAGAGAAAGTAACGAGTAACATTGCGAAGCCTTGCTACTGTTGCGGGTAAACCAAACATTTATGAAGGGAATGTCCGAGGTTGCAAGAGGAAGGGAAATGGGATATAGGGGAAACTGTGGAGGGATGTACGAATTGGTAGATGCAAAGAGGAAGGTCATGGTTCCGCGAGTTTAGGAGCTGTCGACGGAAGCTGGCGAGGCTGGTAACTTTAGTTCGATCACTGGTACGTCAATAGACCCAAACTATTCAATTACGAGTATTGCAATTGAATTGTGCATAAAGGCGTGGATACTTAGCATTCTTGACGAATGTCTAGGGACCACAAACATTGGTTATGTTATGACACACACCTTGTTTGCTTCTGGGCTACACAATTTTGTAAGCTCGGAAGTGATTAGAAAATGGATGTTCCAGCAGGAACCAAGTAATGAAGTTGGCATTGTAAATGAGGCTGGGGACCAGGTCATGTTCTCTATGAGAACGATCCGTGACACTCCAGTAAGCATTAAAATGTTGAAATGCCAGTTGATCTTGTCATAGTACAACTCAACAAACATGAATTGATCATGGGTAGGACTGGCTAGGGAAGTACAAGGCAACACTCAATTGTCACCGAATCTGGGTGCACTTTGAGAAGGAAGATGAAAATTTTGAATTCCAAGGAATCCAACCAACTCTAGGCCGTCTAGTTAACTCGACAATCCAAACAAGATGGATGCTTGCAGTTGGAAGTTTATATTTCTCCGATAATTCATATTTTGGATCTTCTTTTGAAAGGTTTTTGCTACAACTTGTTACAGATAGATTTGGTATTGTCTTGGGGGCTCCACATTTGGCTTCCAGTAAGAGAGATTTTTCATGTTTTGGAAGTTACTATTGAATCCGTTGTGGAAGTTTTGGTTTTTGTTAAAAACCTTGAGCTAAACAACAAAATTATATTCTTCTTTTTGTAAGTATGAATCGTCAGCTTCATATAAAATTCATCTACTGTCCTTATAGTAGTTTCACACTCATTCATCGATCGTGGTTGAGTCTTGAGAAGGTTATTCATCATGTATTGAAGCTCGGTGATTTGGATAGATTCCGAATCACCAAATCACAAATTTCTATCAGATTCGGGAAATTAGTTGTTGTTTCTTTTTCTAGCAAGATTCTCTATGAGTGGGCGTCCTTGACACAAAGTCTTGAGAGCTAATACCTGACATGCTCAAAGATATTAAATTTATGCCTTTACCTTCTTCGCCGCTAATTGCAGTGGTCGACCATAATATTTACTTGTTGGAAGAAACTTGGTGTTGTTCCTGTCAGAGCAAATGCTGCTTTTGGTTGGGAAGTTGCCTTTAAATCCATTGGAGATAGGCTTTTGGTCGTTCGACCATTGTTTTATTCTCAATCTTGGCATAGGAAAACATCGTATTACATCCATGTCTCCCTTCTCTTGACGCAAAAGTTCAGCTTTGGGAGGAATTAAAATAGTGCCGCAATAGTGTTTGGCACCACCAGTTTATTTTATGAATATTCACGTGGCTATATTGATATATTAAAATCAAAATTTTCATATTGTATAATATTTTTTTCATTTTATTTTAGTGTAGGTTATATTATTTGTATTTTAGTTAAAACTTTGATAATATTTTTAGCCCAAAATTTGAAGTGTCTGATATTGGATATATATACTACTTATACATTATGTTTAGGGTTTAGAGGTTGAGATAGAAAATGATTATATTTGAATTTTTTTTAAAATTTGTAATAAGTGTTGGATTTACTTTTTGGCATATTATTTGGTGTTTATTTTTAAGAGTTTATAATTCAAGATTAAAGATTTAGGGTTTATAGTTTAGATTATCTTCAAATAACCACATATTATGTTGTGTCTACATATTTCCACGATTGTTTCATGGCTAATTGTAGATTTTGATTTGTAACATTTATTTTTCGCTAATCGTGGGTCATTTTCTTTGGTAGCTACAAAATATAGTTTGTATTTATTTAGTCACGAAAAACTATATAATATCCACAAATGTTTTTTTAAGCGTGGTTGTATTGTGTTGTGTGTGGCTATTAGTGGCTATAATATATACAAAACACATTGATACAGAGAGTTTTAACTCTATATAACTATTGAAAATGCACAACAAATGTTGTAGTAATACATACGTCTAGTCCACAAGGACCAAAAAGCATACTATGATTTTATAAGATTTAAACTAAACAAAGATGAAAATGAAATTTGGTGAGAGTAATGTTATCAAGAAAATAAGCATTATCGGTGTAAAAATAATAAAATGAAACGCCATGTCAAGGATGATTCACATGAATTCAGAAAACATAAATCAAACAATTATTCAAGATATGATTAACGAACAAGTCTTAAACTCAAACATCAATTTAAGACCAATCCTGATGGAGCACGGGTAACCGAACCGCGTACGGACGACAATCGGGTCAACAGCCGGGACGAGGAACGGGACGGGTACCGGGACGAGAGCTGGGACGAGTGTCGACCCGGATCAGGATACGGGACACAAACAACTGTCCAAATACCCCAGATCGCTCCAGGAGCTACTACGAGGAGCAAGAGCGCTGCCCGCAACCTCAGAACCAAGTGCAACCTACTCGCGACCAACTTCATCCGATCGTATAACCCACGGTCATACGACTAATCAAGACACGACCCACCCAACGCACCCGAGGTTGTCCGGACAGTCTTCACCATTTCCCAAGGGTTAAGGCTCTAAGTCATTAGCTAGACTTGGTACTCTTTTTCCTCGTTTGGGTTTTTCGCAATGGGTTTACCAAAGAGGTTTTAATGAGGCAAAGGACTTCTAATGCATCGCCCATCATCTCCATATGACAAGGCGATCCTATCATTTTAAATTATAGCCGTTATTTTCCTTTTCCTTTTTAGTCAAGGACACGTGTTTAATGACCGCGTTGTTATTTGTTTTCACCCACGTGTTTAGGGTTGCAAGTTCCTTTGTAGCGCGCCTATATAAAGGCCCTTACCCCTTTGTAAAACACAGCCTACTTGATAATTAAAAAGTTTGTTTTCTTTTCTCTCTTTCGTTTTCAAGTCATTGCAAACGGAAAACCCTTAGAGCATTTGAACCGGGTTCAAGTCCTCTAAGTTGGCCGTATCACGAGCTCCTTCATCTCTCGTGTGTCGCCGCATCGTTACCCCATCACGCCATTCCTCAGAGCCACCACCGGGTCGAGTTACTCACTTGTCGTCACTCCCCCACCGCGGCTACACCTCACCGGAGACTTGACGAGTCGAGTTACTCATCGTCAACCTCCTCCCGTCTGACCAGCCTCGGGCGCCGTCGGTTCTAACCCGTACCATCCACTGGCCGTGCCTTCATCCCAGCAAGTCGTAGCCGGGGCCCCGTGACGCATCAGTTTTTGGTATCAGAGCCGAAAGTTCCACCAGGTTGTATCTATCCTTTTAGCTATCTTCTCTTGAGTTTGCTTGTTTGTGTTGTGGTTTTCTTTTAGCTATCAAAAAAAAAAGTGTTCTTTTGTCTCTGTTTGTGTTATTCATCTTATCCTTCTCGATTTCCCTTTAAAGTTCGCTTCTTGTGTTGTGGTTCTGTTTCGTGCTTAAAGTTTACGACTTTATTCTCGTTTTAGTTGTGGCGTTGAAACCCACTTGCTCTAAGAGCTTTGTTCCTTCTCGCGTTGTTTTGTTGTCGTTGTTCTTGAGTCTGCAACTTGTTCTTCTTTATTTTATTTTCTCGTTTAGGTTGTTAGATCCGAAAAGGTTCAACTTTTTTGTTCCTTTTCCTGTTTTTTTGGTGGCCTTGAAACCCACGTGTCGCACTTAGGTGATAAGCGCGTTTTGTCTTGTTCTTTTGTTTAGTCATAGGTTGCTTTTTGACCGATTTGCTTTTCTCTCTCCAATCATTAGCTATCACCATTTGAATAGATTCGCTTGCCTCATTTATCCCAACCCGAAGCACGTGTTGTTTTATTTGGGACAGGTGTAGTAATCGCGGACGACCGTACGGACCCAACCGGATCGAGATAGTGTACGTGGCCAAGAACTAGGGCGCGGCTGCCGTACAACGACCAGTACGACCGGTAGCCTTTCACCGGACCCGAGCTCCGGTCGGTCCTTTGGAGACCACCGGCCAACTCCGCCGTCTCCGGTGACCAACCACCGCCGGAAACTACTTTCCCGGCGACCGCTGTCCGTACACCACCGACCGTACAATGGCCGAACAAGACCCTCACGGCAACCCTTTACCACCGCCTGAGATCGGACAAATTCTTAAAGATCTCCGAACCCAAATGACCCAAATACCCGATCGGCTTCAGCGGTTGGAGCTTGAGAGACAGCTACCAGCACCACTCATCCCGCCGGTTCGTAACCACCGACCGGAATATGGACCTGACCATGAAGACTCATCCGAAGATGAAGCTGTTTACCCGGGACCAAGGAGAGACCGCGAGCGACCACAAGACCGTCGACCAGCCAACAACCCGTATGAGCCAATACACAAGCTGACCGTACCCACGTTTGCCGGGAAGGTCGATCCGGAAGTCTATCTCGAATGAGAAGGTCGAATGGACCACATCTTCTTTTGCTACCAGTACGCGGACCAGTGACAAGTGACCTACGCGGCTGCCCAGCTCACGGACCACGCCCTTACTTGGTGGGACCGAGACCTAGCCGACCGTAGGAGGAACCACGAGCGGCCTATACCCAGCTGGGCCGCCATGAAGGCCATCATGAGGCGCCGGTACATTCCACCATACTTCAGCTGTGAACTGCAAAGACGATTTAGAAGGTTAAGCCAAGGTTCCAAGAGCGTGGAAGAGCACTATAAGGAGTTTGAGCACTTGAGGAATCGGCTACAAGTTGAGGAAACCGAAGAAGCACTCATGGCCCAGTTCTTGGATGGACTCCAAGACCGCATAGTCCGTAAGGTAGAAAGACAAACCTACCAAGGGTTTAAAGAATTATTGCACTTGGCCATCCAAGTCAAGCAACAAATCAAGAAGAAGACCGCAAGTACCAACCGGACCCGGAGCCAAGGTCTTCCTAGCTGGTCACCGAATGCCTCCCCGTCACACGCAATCAACCTTGGACAGGACAAATCCAAGGCGATCCGTGTCGACACCCGATTCAAGCCCCGAGAGCCGGCCCGGAAAGTACGCACCGACCCAAGGCCCCAGCTGAACGACACGAGAAGCCGAGACATCATTTGCTTCAAGTGCCAAGGTCGAGGGCACTGTGCCCAGGATTGTCCCAACCCGTGAACTATGATTATCACGGCAGCCGGTGACATAGAGTCCCAAGACGAGGAGGACGACCCGGAAGGTCAAGAGGAGCCGGCCATTGCCGAACCAGATGTTGGGGAGCTTCTCATGATCCGGCGGATGCTCAACGCCAGCCAAGCACCGGATGACACGAACCAACGCGACAACATCTTCCACACCACCGATGCACGGTAAGTGGGAAGGTTTGTGGCTTGATCATTGATGGAGGCTCATGCACTAATGTGGATATGGTCAAGAAACTTTCTTTGGCCACCACAAGCCATCCTAAACCTTATAAGCTCAAGTGGTTCAATAACAAATCTGTAATACAAATGTCGCAACAAGTCATGGTTCCTTTTAGTGTCAGTCCTTACCAAGACCAAGTCTTGTGCGATGTAGTTCCCATGCAAGCTAGCCACCTCCTTTTGGGGCGACCATGGCAGTTTGACAAACGGACCTCACATTGTGGCCTTACTAATCAATACACTTTCAATCACGATAAACGCATTTGCCTAAAACCGTTGTCACCCACCCAAGTTAGTGAGCTGCAATCGAAAATGAATAAGGACTCGGACACTAAAATGAATTTTCTCATTAATGTTAGTGATGTTAGGAGATCACTTAGTGACTCCACTTGTCAAGTGTTACTAATAGTTTTCAAAGATGTGCTATCTACAGCTAGCGAAGAGACTACTATTCCGGAGGCCATCAAGAATCTCATTACCCGGTTCCAAGATGTCTTCTCCGAGGAGGTACCCCAAGGCCTACCACCAATCCGTGGCATCGAACATCAAATTGATCTTATCCCGGGCGCGCAACTACCCAACCGGCCGGCATACCGAGTCAACCCCACGGAGGCCAAGGAGCTTGAAGGGCAAGTTGGTGACTTAATTAAGCAGGGCTATGTTCGGGAAAGCTTAAGTCCTTGCGCGGTACCGGTTCTTCTAGTTCCCAAAAAGGACGGGTCATCGCGAATGTGTGTAGATCGCCGGGCCGTGAACAACATCACGGTCAAGTATCGTCACCCAATCCCACGACTTGACGATATGCTCGACGAGTTGATTGGATCTATTATCTTCTCTAAGATAGACCTGAAGAGTGGTTACCATCAAGTAAGAATGAAGGAAGGAGATGAATGGAAAACCGCTTTCAAGACCAAGCAAGGCCTTTATTAATGGTTGGTCATGCCCTTCGGACTCTCCAACGCCCCATCCACCTTCATGCGGCTCATGAATCATGTACTTCGTGCTTTTATCAATAAATTCGTAGTTGTTTATTTTGATGATATACTCGTGTATAGCCAAACAATGGAGGACTATTTGGTCCACCTTGAGTTGGTTATGACTACACTTCGAGAAGAAAAGCTTTATGCCAACTTCAAGAAGTGTGTGTTTGGCGCTAATGAGCTTGTCTTCCTAAGATTTGTTGTTAGTGCGCAGGGACTCAAGGTGTATAACGAAAAGATCCGGGCCATAGAAAAATGGCCGACTCCCACCAATGTGAGCCAAGTCCGAAGCTTCCACGGTCTAGCGAGTTTCTACCAGCGGTTCGTGAAAGATTTTAGTTCAATCGTGGAACCACTTACGGCCGTGACCAAGAAAAATGAAGAATTCAAGTGGGACCGACCCAAGAAGCTTCCTTCCACGAGCTTAAGAGACGCCTCACCCAAGCCACTCTTCTCGTATTGTCGGATTTCAACAAGACCTTCGAAGTAGAGTGTGATACCTCTGACATAGGAATTGGAGCGGTCCTAACCCAAGGCGGCAAACCGGTTGCTTACTTTAGTGAGAAACTCCACGGCCCAACCCTCAACTATCCGAACTATGACAAGGAGCTCCACTCCTTGGTCCGTGATACAATCATGGACCATGGTACCAGACCGCCCGACCCACGGATGGACCGTGAATCTAGGGAGGATGACCCATTCGACCAATCGGACGTTGGCCTACAGATTCCTCGACCAGATGGACGTGACAAGCCGGACGGTCGAACCAGATTTGGCTTGGAACAAGAGGAACCCGAAGATACTCGTGCTGACCAAACCCCGACCGATTCGGTACGACCAGATCAAGCGGAGGTTCGAAAATAACGACCCAACGATCACTCCAACTACCAGAACCGAGCTATCTATCGACCAAGTGGAGCTGCTCACACAAGTGATCGAGACGGATTACCCATGCATCGGGCTGAATTTGAAGATGACCGAGAAACGCTACCCAAGGACCAAACCGGTGACCGAGATTTGGCCAATGACGACCCAATGTCATTTTTACCTGGTCCAATGATGCGGTCCCGCGGCAAAACCCTTCAAGGGGCGGTCACACTTGCTTTGGCTCGAGAATTCAATTTCCAACAAGACGAACCGACCAAACCGACCGCGTGTACTGTATTTGTTGCCGCACCAGCCGGTTAAGGCCGAGTCAAGGCCGACAGCGGCCGACGGCTAGCCCATTTATGGCCGGCCAAGACCATGACCAAGACCATGACCAGGACTGCATTTAAGTCAAGATCGCGGCCTTAAAGTCTATTTTATTTTCTTCTTTTCTTTTTATTTTCGTTATGTTTTTCAATAAATGTGAAATAGGAACTTGGCTATAAATTGGTAATCTTTGTGCCTTTTGTACACAACTCATTTTAACATTATCAAGCGATTTTGCTTCTCTTCTAAAGTCTCAAAAAGTTTTTCTTTTGTACTTTAGAGCTCTTGGTTGTTTGGTTTGTCAAATCCTTACATTTGGCTTAGTCCAGCGTCTTGGTGCGTCATATCCAAGGTTGGAACAGGTTTCCATTGGTATACCATTGGGCTTTCACACCCTTTGACGGCCCGAATCAATCCACCACCGAACCGTGAGCGTTAGTAACCTCCTGAAATTCCTTACCCAACGCTTCAACCATTTTTCAAGTGCAATTTCATTGGGAAAATTGTATCAAGTGGTATCAGAGCGCACTTGAAATGGGCTTGAATGGTTAAACGACAAAGGAGAGATGCAAGTGCAAGAGCAAGTTGAGGTGTCGCTTGCTATTGGGCGGTACAAGGATAACATCCTGTGTGATGTCCTGCCCATGGACTCTAGCCATATCCTGTTAGGACAGCCTTAGCAATTTGATAAAAAGGCCATACATGACGGCTACACCAACCGCCACACCTTTGAACACAATCGGACGAGAGCTGGGACGAGGGTCGACCCGGATCAGGACACGGGATACAAACAACTGTCCAAATACCCCATATCGCTCCAGGAGCTACTACGAGGAGCAAGAGCGCTGCCCGCAACCTCAGAACCAAGTGCAACCTATTCGCGACCCACTTCATCCGATCATATGACCCACGGTTATACGACTAATCCGGACAAGACCCACCCAACGCACCTGAGGTTGTCCGGACAGTCTTCACCATTTCCCAAGGGTGAATGCTCTAAGTCATTAGCTAGACTTGGTACTCTTTTTCCTCGTTTGGGTTTAATCCAATGGGTTTACCAAAGAGGTTTTAATGAGCCCAAGGACTTCTAATGCATCGCCCATCATCTCCATATGACAAGGCGATCCTATCCTTTTAAATTATAGCCGTTATTTTCCTTTTCCTTTTTAGTCAAGGACACGTTTTTAATGACCGCGTTGTTATTTGTTTTCACCCACGTATTTAGGGCTGCAAGTTATATAAAGGCCCTTACCCCTTTGTAAAACGCAGCCTACTTGATAACTGAAAAGTTCATTTTCTTTTCTCTCTTTCGTTTTCACGTCATTGCAAACGGACAACCCTTAGAGCATTTGAACGGGGTTCAAATCCTCTAAATTGGCCGTATCACGAGCTCCTTCATCTCTCGTGTGTCACCGTCATTCCTCAGAGCCACCACCGGGTCGAGTTACTTACCGGTCGTCACTCCCCCACTGCGGATACACCTCACCGGAGACTTGACGAGTCGAGTTACTCATCGTCAACCTCCTCCCGTCTGACCAGCCTTGGGCGCTGTCGGTCCTAATCCGTACTATCCACTGGCCGTACCGTCGTCCCAGCAAGTCGTAGCCGGGGCCCATGATGCATCAGATCCACTGTCGTGGCACCGACAATTTTATCTAACAACGTAGGAATCTAAACTGTCGTTTGAACCTAGAATTGTAAACAAGCATTAATGAGCATATTTGATTTGTTCACGATTTGCCTCAACATTAGTTTTTGTTTTTTGAGGACGAATCACTCATCTAAATTTTTTCAAGCAATCTATTGCATTTTTGATGAATAGATTTAACCTAAAATCATAGGTTAAGTGATCAAGTAACCTAGGTAATAAGAACAACTTTAGATGTCATGTCGATGGCTTTATAAAATTAAAATAAAGATGGATGATAAATTTTTGCCTTTCAATAGTATGAAAATTTGATTGTTTAGATATCGATTTTAGGAGGAAGAAACTGACTTTTCCACACCCCGTGAGGTTTAACGATTTTAGTGTGAACTTTTTTGTTGAATTACCTAAATAGATAGTTATTTCTAGTTTTTTTTTACTCATTGACTCTTTTTTTAAGAATGTAAAATTGTATTCATCTCGAAAAACAAAACGTTTGTATAATGAATGCATCAGCTACTTTAGAAGGTTTGGAGCATGGTCTTACATAAACTTGATGTGTAATTATAAGAGCTGGAGCAATGTGCGAGTCTTCAACAGGTTGCAAACCACATGATGAAACAAACCTCCTACTTGTTACAAACATTCTTGTCTAAGATTTTAGTGATCGGTTGAGAAGTTTCTCGGTGGATCTCCATGTCTGCATCTATTCTGGTCCATCCATCCGTGAAGAAGACTTGATTGAAAAAGCGTACCTTATGAGAAAATTTGAAGTTGAATTATTTGAAGGATCCAAGATCGGAACAAATTTAGATTTAACGAACTATTTGGTAAATCGAATAAAAGGTCAAGTTTAATACAAGGTTATCATAGAATCGTGTTCTGATTCTCTTTCAATAGAAAACCATAAAACGCTTGTCATTATTTGAAACTTTTGATCTGATGGTCATCGGCGTTCTTGGCCGTGGGTTTCTCTGAGAGCTGGTTAGTCATACGAAGTGAGACATCCTAATCTCATAAATCTTAACTAGGGTAAATTCTACTCACTTGACAACCTTTTAAGTATAACCAATTCTTTAAGTACTAATTCATAGTCTAAAATTCTTTATTAAAAACTGAACCGGAAACTTAAAGCGTCTTAACATAAAAAGAAAGCGTCCTTTTGTTCCCGAAAAATGGAACCGATGTAACACCAGTACAAACTTACACATCTGAAAAGATAAATGAGGGATGGTAACAAGTTACTCAATGAAGCAATGTCACATGGTCAATGATCTATATGAAGCATTAAACATAACCATATAAGTGCTTACACAACCTAGCGATTAGACAGAGAACAATCATCAACATTCACAAATTCATAGAAACATGGCAAACAAATTCTCACTCACGAGAACGTTACATTTTTAAATATGGTGACTGGTCAGTCACAACTTTACATGCCCATTAGCCCATGTATTGACTACACTTCCTTTGTCTGCAGTCCAACAATGTTCCACTTCGTGAAACGTCTTTCGTGAAGACCAACAAGTCATACCATGCTCCATGGCTCACACCCATGACGTCAGCGATCAATCATGCGGTCTAACGCGCCTAGGCTAACACCAATCAACATTACATGCATCCATTCTCAATCAATATTCAGTGGTCATTTTAATTATCAATCAATCTCTAACTTTTAGGTTCTGTACACACATATACAACTAAACCTAATAGAACTTATAGATCCACAAGTCCTGCCTCACCTTTGCCTTGTGATTGAAGTTGCGGTTTGAATGAAGCGTCCAAAGCTATAGACAATCAAAACTGTGATTCAGGAATAACCTTTTAGAACTTGGTTTCCATAAACAAACTTTCCAAAACTGAATTAGGATTTCCAAATTTGTGGATCAAGATCTAGGATTTTTGGAAATTAGATCTGGACAGATTTGAGGCCGGAGGGGGAAACAAAGATAAATATCGGAATATACCTCATTTTGCAGATCAAAAGATTTTCTGGAAAGGTAACAGAAAAATCTTTCTGGATCAACAGAAACACGCTTAGGAAAACAACCATAAATTTTAAATCAAAACTCTAAATAGAGACCTGCTTTTTTCTATAGCTATATCTAGGAATTGAGAACCTATGCTCAAAGTTTCACTTATATATAATCTGATTTCCCGATCATTTCTCCCCTTCTCCAAAACAGGTCAGAACTGCCCTCTTCTTACTTCTAGGGTGATGCGGTGGCTCCTCTTTCATAGTGGTTGCTCATAGCTCGGGGTTGGGAGGGATTCACGAGTGATATGCTCTATGCCACATACTATCACGAGCTCTCTCTATTTATAGGGTGAGGGGTGACTGTATTAGGTTTAGAGTTTTCTAGAAAAATATATGTTTTGTCCTTAATCATCATTATTGGTTTTGAAGACATTGAGTTTCATTTTTAATGATTATGGACCACGAAATTTAGGATAAATAAACATTAGGATCTCTTCTTAAATGAGTATGTTTACTCACTTTACCTTATGGCTTCCCTTAACTCGAAACAGGCGCAACTTTTCTTCTACCCGGTTCTTTGATCCAACATTTCTCCAACATAACCATAGATTAAGAGGTCAGAACATTGTTTCCTTTATAAACTAGGGTTAGGGTTTTGATCAAAAAAAATAGGCCATAATTTCGGGTTGGAATGTCAGAAGAAATTTTGCTGATGGTGTTTCGGGTCGCTGGTTATGGACAAGGCGATTCTGCTTTGGTGTTGCTGAAACTTTGGACCGCTCATGTCTATCAGGGATTGAACAGCATTAGCTTTTTTTATTGATTGGTAGTTGTTAAACGTAAAACATTTCTGTATGTTTTTGTTCACCGGAGTTTTTTCCGGTCATGTCGTCAAGGTATCGATTTCCTGATTTGGATTGAAATTATTAATAATATAATATATAAAAAAGAAAAAAAAATAGAGATTTACTGCCACACATCCTCTCGCGAGATATACATCACTAATATTGTCCATTCCTTTTTTTCACTCGACACTATTGTTTATTTTTATTTTTAATCCAAACAATTTTCTTAATAACTAAAATGAGATCAATTTTTAAAATATATCTATGATGGTTTGAGAGTTAAGTGAATATAATACTTTTTATCTTATAGGCAATAATACTCCTAAATAAATGCGTAACGTACTAATTTGTTTGTTTTCTTTCTATACTATTTTAGTTATATTCTGCATAAGAAAAATTCACTCTATATAATAGTATCTTTTAACTTATTTTAGTTTATTTTATATGAAAATTTTGAAATGCAAACATTTTGTCATAATTTTTATGTTTGAAATTTTTTTAAAAATATAAAATTGTTTGAAAAATTAGATTAGTTCGTCTAAATAAGTATTTAATATTATATACAAAATACATAAAATAAAATGATTATTTTTATATAGACAGACATAGAATAAATGTTTTATATCTAGAACTATTTTTGTTTAGAAGCACTTATACATTACCGAGTTACAAATACAGTTGATGGAGGTAATGATATATCTTACAATACAATTTGCATGAAAATTCGAGAAGATTATATATTTTTGTAAATGTAACCAATCATTAGTTCCCTTTGGCTTTAAAAAAGAAAGTCATAGTCTTCCTCATTAGGTTTTTCCACCAAGTTTTACATACCAAGTTTTCCAACGATTTCTCTTAGTAAAAATAAGTCTCAAGAATATAGCATAATATTTTATAAGTTCGTAGATTCCGGATTCGAGTGTTTGCAAATCGGTCTCGAACGTGTTGTGTCCTGGGACTCAAAAATCGTACAGAACCATCACACTAACGGGTGATTTATTTTAGTTAAGGATATAAATTATATCTCGCCTCGCATTCTTGTTTGGTTCAAACGATTTTCAACCATCTCATATTGCAATCGTTTAATATTGTTACAATCGTTTATATTGCTTGATTTATCGCATTTTCTCTCAATCGGTTTTAGTGGTCTTATTGTCTTAACTCAAATAAATCCGCGTCTAGCCTATCGCTACAATCGGATTGAGCATTTTTTTAGGTTTTAAAAAATGATTTTAAACGTTTTAATCAATTACGGATTTGCGAATCACCTCTGAGCCTTTTCACAAATCGTTTACCATATGATACAAACGGTTTTTGCGAACGCTTTATAGTGATTCTGCGAAACATTTTTTCATACAAAACAATTACCCTGACTGACTGCTGACGGAATGTCATTGTTGACTACCCCCATTGAAGTCAACAATGACATTCCATCAGCAGTAACTCAGGGGCTCATGCCGGATAAGTTTGATGGAAAAGGCTTCGAAAATTGGCAACAGAAGATGATGCTTGCTCTAACCAACGTGAAGTTTGACAAGTACCTAACGAAGGACAAACCAAGCATTCCGGCTGGAAACACTGATGTCCGTACTTGCAAGCGTTGAATCATGGATCCATGGTGATTACCTGTGCAGAGGATGGATCCTGAGCTGCCTGGTTGAAAAGCTGTATGGTGTCTACAGCAATGCCAAATCATCTAATGCATTGTGGGTATCCTTGGAGAAGCATTACAGATCAGAAGATGTTGGATGTCATAAGCAAGGCCGGATTTTCAGCTCACCTTAAGGCAGACAAGTTGGTGTTAAAGAAATTTGGGGTATGTGAAGAATGGACTTGTCAAGATGTGTGATACGGCAGTCCTTCATAACAATCATATTGATAATGTTGTTGTTTCTGATGTTACTAATGTTGCTGATGTTGCTTCTGCTTCCAATGTTATAGCATATGATGGAAACATTTCCATTAATGAGAATAATCCAGTTGCTTATTTGCTTGAGTCATTTAATATTTGGCATGAAAGAATAAGACATGTGAATAATAAATCTATCTAAAGATTAATGAACTTGAACTTAATTACGAAATGCAAAACAAGCACAGAGAAATGTGAAGTATGCATACAGGCTAAACTCACTAAAACTTCATCACCCAAAGTTGAAAGAACAACTGACCACCTATGTTTAATACACACAGACTTGTGCGATTTAAGATTCATAAAAACTAGAGGTGGTACAAAATACTTTGTGACATTTATAGATGATCACACAAAATATTGTTATGTATATTTGTTACACAAAAGGTAATTCACCATCGTATAAATACTTAAAAGTGTGGGGGTGCCTAGCAAAAGTTGTAGTACCACCTCATAAGAAGGTCACAACCGGACCAAAAATCGTTGATTATATTTTCATTGGATATGCACACAATAGTAGTGCTTATTGATTTCTGGTTCATAAAGCATTAGGGTGCAGATGGATTTTTAAAATAAAGTTGAAAACCGATGGGTCAATCGATAAGTACAAGGCCAGGCTTGTGGTGCAAGGATACCGAAAAAAAGAAAGATTGGATTTCTTTGACACCTATTCTGTAGTAACAAGAATTATTTCAATAAGAATGCTGGTTGGAATAGCAGCATTAAGAGACCTCGAGATACATCAAATGGATGTTAAAACTGCTTTTCTAAAATGGAGATTTATAAAAGGAGATTTATATGAAACAACCCGAGGGGTTTGTTATACCTGGACAAGAACACAAAGTTTGTAGACTTGTGAAATCATTGTACGGACTTAAACAAACTCCAAAAAAATGGCATGAAAAATTTGACAGTGTGATGATGTCAAATGGCTTCAGCATAAATGGATGTGAAAGGTGCCTTTATTTAAAAAATATCTCACATGGATATATATGTTTGTATGTCCATGATATGCTCATTCTTGGAAGCAACAAAGACATAATCAATCAAACTGAAAATATGCTTAAAAGCATGTTTGATATGAAAGATACGGAATTAGCGGATGTTATTCCAAGTTTAAAAATCATTAGGATCTCTGAAGGATACATCCTGACTCAATCTCAATATGCAGAAAACGTACTTGAGAGGTTCAAAGCCAACTGAAATGGTACAGCAAAAAATTATGTGGACCCTCTTCTCCGCTGGTTGCTTGTGTTGCTTGGAGAAACAAACTTTTTTTTGTGGTTTTCCTTTTTTTATATATATACCAGAAAACATTTTTTAATAATAAATATATGATATGATAATGATAGAGGAAATCCTTTCAGTACATAGTGAGGAGAAGCAAGTGAACTCTTTTTTACTGACTCTTATCAGAATATTGAAACCAATCTTTCCCCAAGGATAAGACATCATTTGGTCTTTTGCTAACATCAGATGTAGCTGTGGAAAGGCGCAATTGCAGTACTTTACAAAAAAATATACGCTCCATTTGCAAAAAACTGAGATGCCAAGATGAGTCTGAGGATCAGAATGATCATATATTGTGTGCGCAAAACAAAACATTGTGTGATAGTCTCTCACAGCTACAGAAAGACTGAGTCTATGCGTCTGAAAAATGCAGGTCCATCTGAAAGTCGTGATGATGAATATGTCGAAGAGCACGCTGATAAATCTGATGATGAGTATGTGAAAGAGCATGCTGATAAATCTGAAAGCCTTGATGATGGTCATGCAGAAGAGCATGTCGTCGTGGATTATCATTATGAGAATGAAAGTGCAGAGCATAGTCTTGATGAACATGAAAAATATGAAACTGTCCCATCTGGCGAAACTGCACAGCATGGTGTTGATTGCGCTCCATCTAGCGGCCTTGACTCATTTGCGTTATCCATTCCTGTTAGTGCTGGTGTATATCAAACGAAAAACGGACGGCGTATTGTACCACCAAGCAAACTCCAACTAAGTGGTAAAAAGCTTCCCAACCTGAAGAATAGGACCAAGAAGAGGTAAAAAGCTTCCCAACCTGAAGAATAGGACCAAGAAGACCAAAAAGAACTAATGTGAGTTTGTCAAATGTACTTTACTCTCCATCTACCTGGATTTTGTTGTTTTTGTCTAAATGTTCACTCTAGCAGAGGGAGAATATGGAGGAGCATCGGCATCCATGACAAGCTGATTGATGCAGATCATGTGTCAATTTTGTTTTGGTTCTTTTTGTTTAACACTATCCTTAAGACCTATATGCTTTTGTGTGGTTATTCTACGGATTTAATAGACCTATATGCTTTTGTGTGGTTATTCTACGGATTTAATAGACCTATATGCTTTTGTGTGGTTATTCTACGAATTTAATATTTAATCTCTCAGATTGTGACTATATAAACCAAATACATATACACTATGTGAAGAAAACTATATAAACCAAATACATAGAGACTATGTGATTGAGAGACATATTAACTATATAAATTCATTATATCGGGTGCTAAGTTTTATCATCTGTGTACCACATACATAGAAACTCTGTGAAGAAAACTATATAAACCAAATACATAAAGACTATGTGATTGAGAGGCATAGTAACCATATACATTCACTATGTCGGGTGCTAAGTTTTACCTTCTGTGTACCAAATAACGCAGAAGCTATGTAAAGAAAACTCTATAAACCAAATACATAGAGACCATATGATTGAGAGACATAGTAACTATATAAATTCATTATATCGGGTGGTAGGTTTTACCTTCTGTGTATCAATCTCCATGGCCTTTATTCACATCAGGGTTCACTTCACTTTTTCCTTTGTTTGAATCTGCAGCTGTCTGCAATTGTTTAATCCTATAAATCAGACGCATAGTCAACTATGTATGAAAACTATGTGTAATGAGTTGTCCGTTTTAATCTTATAAATAATATGCATAGTCAATCTGATATACTTGTTAAAGAGATATAGATTGATTTTAGCACATTCACGTTTTAGTTTTAATTAATATTAGTATAAATATTTATATTATACACATGCACGCGTATAAATATTTCTAAAATAATTAAATTATAAGAATGGTTAGGTATTTTATTTTTATTTATCTACAAATTTTAATTTGTTTTGTCATTTATATTTATGAAAATTTAATAAGAGATTATTTTAAATGATTTTATGTTATTATTTTAATTAGATATGTGATTTTGAATATAAAAATTAGGAATGATTCCGTTATTCATTATTTGGGTATATTGGATTTGATCTATTTTTCTAAAATGAACCACATTTCTTGTTAGACTAAAATTTTTAAAAATATAATAATTATATTTAATTCAATTTTCGTCTTGTATTTGTAAATATATTTTCGTAAACTTTTGTACAATTTGATATATGCTGTTTTTGAAAGAAAACTAGGAAAAGAATTTGAAGTGTTGATTGGTTTTGAGTTATGTAAGGAAACCAAACCAGTAATCTTTTGAAAACTAAAATAAGTTTGAACAACAATTCTTCCGAATTGAACCATAATTGCATTTGATTCTAATTAGGCTAAAATCAGTTTAATTTTGTTAAGTAGATATAATTAAATTTTAATAGTGCAATTCTTATAAAACACTTCTAACTTATGCCTCATGATAAAATACATATATTAGAATATTTACAAAACAACAAAACAAAAAAAATTAATTCATAACTAAAATATAATCTAATATCAAATTATAACGTTTTTAAAACATAACTAATAAAACTATTCTCTACGCATACATGAACTAACTTATAATACAATCTAATTGTAAATTTCAATATTTTTAATCCAAAAAAATGTGTTAACTAAAATAAAAAAATAGCATAATACATTGCTTTGCGCAAGCGCGGATAAATTGCTAGTCTTTCTAATATCATTTGAGAAGCATTTTTATGAAATCGTTTGAAAAAGGATTTTTTTATTATAATTTATGCCACTGATTTAATGAAAGAAATGTGTTTGAAAACAAGTTAAGATTAGGTAACGTTGACTGACTGAAATGGATCTGACCCAATACCCATTTAAAAAGATGCGGATCAAAAATTCACTTAAAAAAAACTGAAATCCAAACTGCCTTAGACAATCTATTTAACTTAATTCCAAAAATTCTGCAGGAAACCACTTAACATATTTGGTTTTTTTTCAAAACCCTAAATCGACTATTTTTCACTATATATAACATCAAGTCATTTTGAGTAAACAAAACATTCATTTTTTTGTTCTGACTTTTATATGTATGTTCTTATGTTGATTTTAAGTTTTTATTTTGTTAATGTGGTTTTATAAAACACTTCTAACTTATACTCCAAAAAGTGAATCTATATATTAAAATATTTTTGAAAAAAGTTATTCTACGAAAGCACATGTCTTTTTGTTTTCTTTTTGAGACCATAATTTTAATTTTTTTTATTTGCTTGCTTTCTATTTTTTTGGCTTCTTGGTTTTGAGTCTGACTTTAGTTTAAATATGATTAGTTTGAGTTTTAAAATATTTGTTTAAATCATAATTTGAGTTTTAAATTAGTCTGGAATTAAATTTTAATAGTGCAATTCTTATAAAATACTTCTAACTTATGCTTCATAATAAATTACATACATTAAAATATTTACAAAAAACAAAACAAAACAAAAGTATTCATAACTAAAATATAATTCAATATTAAATTATAATGCTTTTAAACATAACTAATAAAATTATTCTCTACACATGCATGAATTAGCTTATAATACAATCTAATTTTAAATTTCAAGATTTTTAATCCGGAAAATATATTAGCAAAACACAAATATGATAATCTTTTTTCCAAAAAATGATACATGTTAATTAAAAAAATATCATAATACATTGTTCTGCGCAAGTGCGGGTAAATTGCTAGTTCTTTTATCTGATTAAAACAATCAAATTAGTGTTCAATCATATAAATTATTTATCGTATGATAATGAGTCAGAAAATTTACTCTACTCTAGTTTACTATGCATTTGATCTTTTCTATTTTCGTACATAGTTGACTATGCGTTTGATCTATTCTATTAAAACAAGGTTAATTTTAGAAATAACATCCTCTCCTTTTTTACCCTAACCTTTTTACTCTACTCTTTATCTTCTTACTGCCCTAGCCGTACAAAAACTTTCTCAAAGTTCTCTCAAACGTTTCGAATTCTCCTTGATAAAGCGAAATCCTCTTCACGGGTAAGATTGATTTCTCCCCCAAAACTTGTTTATGCGGAAGCTTCAAATTTTCTTCATCAGTTTTGCGTTTTGTCGCCATTGTTTTTCTTGTGTTTATTTCGTTTTTGAGCTTTCTCTTAATGTATCCTTGTGGTAATTGACTTTCTTGTATATTTTCTTGTGGTGTAGTGGCTATTGTGGTTGCTCTATCTTTTCTTGATGAATATAGAGATTTTAGACATGTTGCTAGTCAAGCTTTAGGTTGTTTGTGGCTTTTTCGTGAATGAATTCTGAAGAATCGCCTTAGTGACTATTTATTGATGATTTGGGTTAAAGCAATATGTATACGATGAGCAATCTTTCTTTGGGTTAAAGCAATTTGTATATGATGAGAACTGGTCCTGCCACGAGGAGACTCCAGTAGCATATAATCTGATTATTGATTTTGATGGCAGGTGGAATGGATCCTTCTCTGAAAAAGGTCAAATATTTAGGTTTTCAATTTTTTGTGATCAAATTTTCTCCCTCCTCGACATGCTCAAATGGAACACAAGTAATATTAACATATCTTCAAAAAAAAAAGATTTACTTTATTAGTTTTGAGAAATATAAATTTATAAGTGAAAGTTTGATTTGAATATGTAAATGGAAAAAACTAATTACTGTCTCGAATGATGTTTCATGCGTGTTTGGTTTTGGTAAATATAGATTTATTTATACCAATTTTTTGAAAAGCAGATGTGGCAGCCTCTCATAGATTGTGTATATAGGAAACTTTAAATTATTAAGTAAGATTGTCTTAAAAAATAGATTTACTTTATTTTTCTTGAGAAAAATAGATTTATAAGTGAAAGTTTTTTATTTGAAGATGTAAATAGGAAAAATCTAATCAAAACTCAAGTTTCTCTAAATCATGAATCTTAAAACTAATTAATGTCTTGAATAATAATTGTGGTTGATTTGGTTTTGGTAAACATAGATTTCTTAAACCAATTTTTTAAAAGGACATATGGAAGCCTCTCATAGGTTGTTTCTATAAGAAACCATAAAATATTAGATAAAATTGTCTTAACAAAAATAGATTTATTTTATTTGTCTTAATAAAAATAGTATGGTAGTTATAATGCCTCCATATGTAGTGCTAGAACTCGTGCAATTGGATCCAAGGATTTCATGATTGACTTTACTAGCTCTTTAACTAGGATGCAAGCAAAACAGATCGGGCTCGGGTTTTCTTGGAAAACCATCTGAAGTATAACGAGTTCGGGAATAAGGATACATAACTGCACAGTCCTAGAGTAGAGCTTGTGAGCGAGCAACCGGTGGATGAATCGCGTAGCTGGATGTGACAGCAACGAATCTGTAGATCGCCCTCTATCAAACCCGCTTTATCCCATAATTTTCCAAAGTTCATCATCCAAGGTAAGATCGATGTGAATTTGATATTTGTACTCAGTTCTAAGTGCTCCACAAAGCTGCGGATTGATCAAACAGGAGGATCGCCCATTGATAGTGAAAGAGAGAGTACCGCCCCATGCCCATGGATGCTTACATTGAGTGTAGCAGATCTGAACGGAAGTGAAAAACTCTTGTAATAGCCCCTCATAGGCGGACTAATCAAGCTCCATATAAGTGCAATGCTTCAGATCGCTCATATTCCAAACCACATCCTTCAAGATACCCAAGGCATCAAATGTTGTGTAATCAATAATAAGTGTCGGCTTGTTTGTCAGCATCTCCAAATGAGCAAGATAATTAACTTGCGGGTCCATCGATCTCAAGTTAAAAGTAACGGTTGGCCTTAGAGTAGGAGGCGTCAATTTTTTAGGAGGTGGATTAAGTATTCGAGGTACTCTATGCTCTCGACAAACCCCTCTTGTGCGCTGATGATTATGAGTACGCCGACGATTTTCGGATTTATGATGTTCATCACAAGAAATTTATTCAAAATTTTTTTTTGGCAACTAATCTTGTCCAAAATCTAGTGTTTACCGAATACCAATTACTAATCAAGCTAAACTTATATAAATTGAGCAACATTATATCACTATCCAAATTCGTTTTTATGAACAAGCTCAAATGTCATAATCTAAAAAATTTAAAATCATTGCTAATAGTCCTTTAAAATTAAAATCTAAAAAACTTAGAAGCTTAATTTAAAGATCCCTGCTAATTTGTAACCATTCTAGACCATGATCTAGTCAAACAAAAGATACCCCATTGAGCCCATTTAAATATTAGAGACTGAAGAACATATATTGAGAGAAGATGAAAGGACTAGAGATTTAGAACCTCCTTTGAAAAAAATTGAGTTTTGGATAAAGAATTATATAATAAGTTTTGTTTTGAAAAAGATGAATTTTCTAAAAATCTCCAAAGTCTTTTCGAAGAAAATAAGAAAAAAGGATTTTGATTTTTTTAGACACTAAAAGACAACATACCTTACTTGAGGGCCACAAAACACAAAAATATGTTATGTGCGGTATCGAATTCGAGACAAACAAATGTACCAAACATTGGGAGGTTTCGGTCAAGAATGACCGGATCATATTAGACTGAAGCGGTCCTGGCCGCAGTTGAAGGGTTAGAGTCCGTCAGGAGGCATTTGGCTGGGCCATCAAAGCCCAGCTCGCGACCAAGAGGTGTTTGGCCTTGCCATCAGAGCCCAGACAATGGCTAATGCATGTTCAGCTGCGAGGTCATCCATCGGGCTCGCAGCGGAGGTTGGTCGGTCTTTTTTGCTTGGCTTGGATTCATTTTGATGCATGAATTGAATTTCTTCCCTTCTTATACCTTCTACAATGGTCTTAAGAGCTCAAACCATTGTTGACATCTACATATTAATAGATATACATCGTTGAATCTCTGGACGAAGCTTTAGATTGACGAGATGATATGATTTTGGTTTAATAAAGACCATATCATATCTCACCAACTTGATGCAAAACATTTATACCGCGGTTTTGGAGTTAGAGAGTGCGGTCTAAAAGTTACGTCTTGTAACGTCCGCGACCGTCGATAGGATTTCCGGAATGGACCATGAAATTGGAAAGAGGAAAAATGGTTTAGAAGATTCGCGATTGGACCAAGAAGCACATTGTAAGTGTGCAAGATGGTTGGACAATATGTTGAATGTTTGTGAATGGGCCAAGAACTTTCTAAAAATAGGCCGTGGATGGTTGGTCGACACATAAATACGACACAAGATTAATCCCTGCAAAAACTTTGAGAAATCTACCGAGTGAAAATTTGAAGTAAAAAGAGAGAGACTTAGCCGGACGTTTACCATGGACATTTCTCGGATGATTACGAGAAGGATATTCGTGTCCACTTCCTGGAATGAGACTAGTGGCTTGGGGTTTATACACACAGATGAGGGCGTATTGAAACCTTTGAGAATTCAGAGATTTAGTTCAACCAGAAGTATTTTCCATCTGAGACTTGGGATAGACTTGAGAACAAGTTTCTAGACTTGGTCCAAGGATGCAGTTCGGTTCTCTAAATGAAGAGATGTTCAATCTGCTTAGATGATATATGGGAAGGGAACTTGAGGATGAGGCAGCACATTTTTGTATGTTCCTCCATGGCTTTATAGGGTGGAACTGTGTGTCCACTGCTCGGTTCGTACCTTTAGCACCATCTTCGAGTTAGTTGAAAGTGTGGCAATGTAGGAGGCCAATATTGCAAAAGAAACCCGGGCAAGAGGTCATTCCCGACTAAATGTGTCTAAGATGTCTGGCGATAGGAAAATGAAATGGGACCAGGTTGATGAGTGGAATAAGTAATGTGAAAAAGCACAACAGTTACTACTGGAACGCAATGGGGCCTTGTGCTAGAAGAAGCACTAGGAACCATGGGTTTCAAAGCTTTCAGCAAAAGGGACAAGGGCAAGAGAAACTGACTAGTGACAATGCGAAGTCTTGCTACCATTACGGGTACACCAAACATTTCTGAAGGGAATGGCCGCTGTTACAAGAGGAAAGAAAATGAGACATAGGGGAAATTACGGAGGGATGTACAAATTGGCATAGGCCAAGAAAAAGATAATGGTTCCGCGCATTTCGGAAATGTTGAATGAAGCTGGCGAGGCCGATAATTTCAGTTCGATCACTGGTACGTCAATAATCCCAAACTATTTAATTACGAGCATTGCATTCCAATGTGCAGAAAGGCGTGGCTACTTGGCATTCTTGCCGAATGTCTAGGGACCATAAACATTGGCTATGTTATGACACACACCTTGTTTGATTTTGGGGCTACATATAGTTTTCTAAGCTCGAAAATAATTGGAAAAAGGATGTTCTGGAAGGAACCAAGTAATGAAGTTGGCATTGTAAATGCTTGATGTGTTGTGTTTTTGATGCATACTAACAATTGTTTTTGAGTCTTTATCGAGTCCTATTATTTCTTTTTGAGTCATTTCAGGTTACTAAGAGGCTTTGGACGAGGATTAGAGGTGTTGGAGATATTTGAGCAAAAATGAGAAAAAGCCGAGCAAAAAGGGTCCAGAGCATCATTCGGTGCACCCACTCCACTTTGGAACATCCGCTCCACTTTGACGAGATAAAAAAAGAGATTTTCTATTTTACCAAGATTCGACCCAATCCTCCCAATATCTCATCCAAGCCGCCTCTAGACTTGTAGACATGATTTTTTAGAGCTTTTTTTTTAGAGAGAACTGATTTTCATTCATACTTTTGAGCTTTGGAATTTTGAAAACTTTTGGGAGAAGATTTATGATCCTGTTCTGACAAATTTGAAGAAGATTTCTAAACCCTATCTTTTATCTATTGAATAATATTATGTTTTCTCTCATATCTCTTTGATTGTTTTCTGCAATTATGTGTGAGTAGATTCATAGTTAGGATTAGGGTTTCAATGGAATTCATGAATCGCTAAATCAGAATTGTTAGAATAGGGATATATCTTTTAGCTCTTCATCTATTGTTGGTCTTAATACTGAAACATGATTAGCTACCTAGTTTCTGATTTTAGGTTCTCTAACGCACCAAAAGTGTTTGATTAAATGCTTGAAAGAACATAGATGAGCAAAATGTCCTTAGCCAACGAAAGTTGATGTTAAGGTATTTTGTGAACATATCAAACTCGATCTTAATGCATGTTTAACTTTCTTAATTCAAACGACAATTGTAATTGATTCTACGACAGTAGCTTGATTATAAATTGATGATTTGAATTCTAGAGCGCGCTTAGTGATTTCCATGTTCGATTCTTTGATTTTTGATTCTAAATTCCTGCGAATTATCCATGCCCTAGCACTTCGTTTATTTATTTCTTTAAATCGACATTGCTTATTTTTGTGACTACATTACTCTCACATAATTTCCTTTTCATCGTAGCTTAATTTAAATCTCATAAAACCATAGCATGACTCTTGGTCCTTGTGGATTCGATCCCTACATTACTACATCACTTGATGTGCACTTGCACTAGTTATATAGGGGTAAAACTCTGTGTATCAATGCTGCTGGGGGCTAGGTCATGTTCTCTATGGGAACGGTCCGACACATTCTAGTAAGCATTGGAAATGTTGAAATGCCAGTTGATCTAGTCATAGTACAACTCAAGAAACATTAAGTGATATTGGGTAAGGATTGGGTAAGGAAGTACAAGGCAACACTCAATTTTCACCGAGGCTGGGTGCACTTTGAGAGGAAAGGAGAAAAGTTTGAATTCCAAGGAATCCAACCAACTCCAGGCTGTCTAGTTGTCTCGAAAATCCAAACATGACATATGCTCGTGGTTGGAAGTTTATGTTGCTCCCATAATTCATATTTTGGATCTTGTTTTGAAAGGGTTTTGCTTGTTGCAGATAGATTTGGTATTGTTTTGGGGGCTCCACATTTGGGTTCCAGTAAGTGAGATTTTTCATTTTTTGGAAGTTATTGTTGAATCCGTTGTGGAAGTTTCGGTTTTGGTAAAAAACCTTGAGCTAAACAACAAAATTCAATGCTTCTTTTTGTAAGTATGAACTGTCGGCTTCAGATAAGAGTCATCCACTACCCCTATAGTAGTTTCACATGCATTCATCGATCCTGGTTGGCTCTTGAGAAGTTGACTCATCATGTATTTAAGCTCTGTGATTTGGTTAGACTCCGAATCACCAAATCATAAATTTCTATCATATTCACAAATTTTTGTGTTATTGTTTGTAGCAAGATTCTTTATGAGTGTGCGTCCTTGATGCACTATCTTTGTAGTGAAATCTCCATTACTTGCTGTGTTGAGCGAGAGTTATAATACTTTGATTGTAAACCACTGTAAAGCGTGTTTAACAAACTAAAATCGGAGAAGCCATGGTGTGGACAATCACATTTATGATCTTTTGAGCGCTCCCATGCTTAAAAATGACATGAAATTTTGATTCTTGTTAGTAGGTTGGATCGCGACTTCGTGTAGAAGTGATTGAGAAACGGGGACTTGCATTTCTCCTAGTTAGTAATTGATCCCAATGGTGAGGTATTTAACTATATATCACCTTTGTCGCTCAAAAAGAATGGATATAGATTACACTTTAAATAGTCTGGCGGGATTTGGTTTTTTCTTGGCGTGCTATAAATCTCTTCAAACAGCTCGATGTGGTCCAGCGGATGGTTATTAGAAAGCTCGTCAAACTGATTTTGATTAACCAAAGAAATGTTTTGCTGCTTGATCCTGCATTTGGTCCTTTGAAGTCTGAGAACACGAATTGCTGCTTGGTTTTGATGAGGAATATCATGATCATCAATAGTGTGGTTACGCGCTTATCTCATCGGTTGTTGTTGTGCGAGTAAGATTTGTCGGATGGAACTTTGGTTGATCGGATAGACACAATTTTCACCATCTTTATTATCCACCAGACTTCCTAGCTGTTCAATTGGCTCATATTATCCTATTGTACCAGTCATGGCATTTGGAGGATGGGATTTCCTTCCGCATCGAGTCGTTTCTCTCCGCCTAGAGCAACATGAGCTATTTGATCAGCATTGTGAAGTTCTTCTTTATGATTTCGTTGGTCTCCAAGTTAGGCATCATTCACAACCATTCTTAATTGTCTTTTTCAACGTACGGATTTCTTTTCCGTGTCTATCAATCTCAATGTTGTGGCTTAGGACATTACAAGCATTTTGATAGTGACTATGCAGTAGCACACGCCTTAATAACGATTTTGTAAGTGCTCACAATGCTGTAAGTATGATTTTGTATCTTACAATGCAATTGCTTGCATATCCTACTTCTGGTTAATAAATTCAATAAGTTGAAGGTTTTATTAATCCTAAGATCAGCTGCAAGGTGATCAATCAAGCAAACATGCATTAAGAATAAAGACAACGAAGATACCTAATATAAAAAATCCAAGATTAAACACACCAATTCTCTTGCTGACTTTTCCAATACCAGAGTAAGGCACCCATGGAGGAAAGAAGGAGAAGAGAGTCGAGAGTATTGGGGGACAGGGGGTATTCTTACTCCATTATTCATGCATCACGAAATTGGTCCTCTTCTACGCGACAACTTCCAGAACGTGGATATCCTCGATATGCTCTACTACTCTCATTGTCGATTCATTTATAATGCTGGTGAAATTTGGAGTTATGTTCTCTTAGGCCTAGAAGAAGTTAAGTACTTCACAAGGCTCTCGATTGAAGGGCTTACAGCTTACCTTGAGGACCAAAGCTGATATGGAGTTTCTACCTTCACGCGTGGAGCTCTACGGGAGATCAATTGTAATTCCCATGCAATCTCAACCACGTGCACCACCTCCAGCTCGCACAGACAATAAGGTGCCTAGATTCACATTTCTGAGGGAATAGGAGACTGGATATTACATGATGATGTCTCCACCTACCGACATTACAGCCTGGCACTCCGACCCGACGCATCTCGCGAGAACGGGGAGTGGACAATAGCGAGCTAGGAAAAGAATAGTGGCCTACTACACATTATTTGGGAGTCTCTCTCGAGGGAATACCCTGCATTATTTTTTATATATGAGCTTTATATGTACAAGAGCGTGTTGGTCCATTGCCTTCGAGGCCCAACACATACAAGGCTGGCACCAGTTCCACATACGAATATGCTAACGAGCATCTCGGGAGAGCAAGAAGGAGACGTAGCCACGAGCTAAGCGCGAACCCAGAGGATCGTTGATTAGAGTATCATTTTCTTTCTCTTTTTTATGCTTTTCTATTTTTTGGCCTGTTGCACTTATCCCGTGCTTTTAATTTTTTTTATTTATGCTTATTTTTTATTCCTCCTCTCGGTTAACTATTATCACACTAGGGACTGTGTGAAATAAGTTTTTTCATTTTATTTATAAGAATATTTATATTTCTACGTTATTTTATTAAGTCAAAAGTTAGTAATAAACTATAAGTTTTTTCTATAACTAACCATATTACACTAACACTTAAATGACCCTCCAATAACACAGTAGTTGATTAGTGTTATGTTTTTGGAGTTTTTACGGTTTTTACAGGTAATTTAGATGTTTTGAAAAAAAAAGATTTAAAAATAAATATTTTGGAGATCGGATAACTTCCTAAAACAAGAGGTTTTGCATCAGATGCAGAACTTTCAACCGTTGGATCTTGCAAGATATCTGAGGATAAAACTTCCATATACAAGTTATTTGAGGAAAATATAACGGTTATATCTAAATTTAGACCTAAAACACTAAAAAATCGCTTGCTTGGCCTCGAAGCAGAGCAAGCAGAGGAAATGAAGAGTGATCAACCTGACTTACATCGATCATCCATTTGATCACTGCTCTCGAGAAATCCAAAAAATGACTGATTGATCACCTGATCGACCAAAGCACAAAGTAATCAGTCAATGAGGGGTAATGATCAATCGATCAGCTAACCTGGTCAATCAATCACCTCTTCGAAATAAAAGATAAATTTCCAAAAACATCCAAAAACGTCTAAATATCTTAGGTTTTCGCCCTATCCTTCTTATACACATATAAAAAACAAAGATGAGCCACATAATGAAGAGGACAACACCTTAGAATGGGGTTTGACAAATCTCCAACTAATAGCCACCAACATTTTCACAGATTTCATTATTTTGTTCATTTTTCTATGCTTTTGTTCACTGGGAGATGATCTCATGTTTGTATCTCCATATAGAGAATACTTTTGTGTTTATGAAATTTTATATTTCTACTGATATGATTTTTCTCTTCATGACTGATTAGATCTCTGGTTCGGTTGAAGTAGCTTGGCTTAAGAGTGTCTACCATGAAAGTGGATTTGTCTGGTTTTGATGTATATTGTCTAGGGATTAGCTCTGATTGAGTTTTCTTAAACACCTAGGGTTGATTAAGGAGAGTCATTGGTCGATTACCCCATCCTTAGGAGCTTTCATTCTCTAAGTTTGTTCATCCTTAGGAGCTTTCATCCCCCAAACTCCCTTAAGCAAACAAACATGACCATAAAACGAAAGAGTTGATATGGGAAACTCAGAGAATGAAAAATTTAAATATTTGAAAGAAGTTGTTGAGAAAGAAATTCTTAGGTTGCAAGATGCTAGTGTCATTTACCCTATCTCTGATAGTACTTGGATATCACATGTGCATTATGTTCCTAAGAAAGGTGGCATAACTGTAGTGAAAAAATATAAGGATGAGCTTATTCCCACAAAAACAATCACTAGTCATAGGATGTACATAAATTAGAGGAAACTGAATGCTGCATCTAGGAAAGATCATTTTTCATTGCCATTCATTGCCCAAATGTTAGAAAGGCTATCAAATCATCCGTATTACTGCTTTCTGGATGGGTATAACGGGTTCTTTCAGATCCATATATACCCTAATGATCAAGAAAAAACTACATTCATTTGTTCTTATGGAACATTTTCATATAAGAGGATGCATTTTGGTCTTTGCAATGCATCTGCTACTTTTCAGAGGTGTATAACATCTATCTTTTCGGATTTAATAGAGGAGATGGTGGAGGTATTTATGGATGACTTCTCTGTGTATGGCTCTTCCTTCTCCTCATGTTTGCTGAATATGTGCAGAGTGCTCACCAGGTGTGAAGAGACCAATCTTGTTCTGAACTGGGAGAAATGCCACTTCATGGTCAAGGAATGAATTGTTTTGGGGACAAGATTTCTGAAAATGGAATATAAATTAACAAGGCTAAGGTTGAGGTAATGATGCAGCTGCAGCCTCCAAAAAATGTCAAGGATATCAGGAGTTTCTTTGGGCACGCGGGTTTTTACAGAAGATTCGTTAAGGATTTCTCCAAGATAGCCAGACCACTCACTAGGCTGCTCTGCAAGGAGACAAAGTTCATTTTTTACTCTGAGTGTCTAAACGCCTTCAATCTTATCAAGGAAGCTCTGATTTCTGCTCCTATTATCCAAGCTCCTAACTGGGAGTATCCATTCAAGATCATGTGCGATGCGTCTGATTATGCAGTAGGAGTTTTGCTGGGACAGAGGATAGACAAGAAGGTACATGTGATCTACTATGCTAGCAGGACATTTGACGATGCACAAAGGTGATATGCAACCACAGAGAAGGAGTGCTGGCAGTGGTGTTTGCATTTAAAAAGTTTAGAAACTACCTAGTTGGTTCTAAAGTCATTGTTTATACTGACCAAGCAGCCTTGAAGCATATCTATACCAAGAAATATATAAAATTTCAAGGTTGACATAGATTATAAAAATGAGAACATACTATTCCATGAGATAAATGGAGATGAAGTTGACTACTTTACTGAAGACTCGTTTCAAGAAATAGCTGATTTTATTTTCAACCAAATGCATGTGATTATCATGAGCTTCTTACCATTGGAGACAATTTTCAAGAATATGTTGAGCATGCAAAAAATTCTTGCATATGAACTCCAACTCCCTACCATAGAAAATTATGTGTTGTTTTGCTTGCCTTGTTTTAGATCTTGACAAGAGAACATCCAAAGGTGCATTGACTCAATCTTTTGATTCTTACGACTAGCACATATGCCACCAAGTCGAGCTTATAACTTTAAAAAGAATTGGAAGGCAATCTATTAGTAAGTGTTTTTCAATGTTTAGTTTACAAATGTACTTTGTTGCTAACCGAACAGGTCGATCGACCGGTATTTAATCGATCACACCAGGTATTTAACCGAGTCGACGCATTTGTACACGATCAAACACTTCCAACCCTAGTTATTTGTGAAAATATCCCAAATTATTATTTTCTTCATAACTCTACAATTTTACACCGATTTGAATGACTTTTTTTTTCCAAAACCATTATTTCTATTGAGCTCTATCTATCCATACACGTTCATCTCCTCACTTCGAAAGAAAGAACTATTCTTTAGACAAATCTCAGTTTAAAGATCTTTGGAATATTATTTGCGGCGGCGTTTTCCCAATGCGCAAGGCCCCAACGAGGAAGGTGTTCATTAGTGATTTATCATTGGGTCATTACGCTTTCTCGGTGCAGAGATAGGAGCTCCGAACATGCACAGACATCTCATGACACGAGCTGACGACAGCCATGCAGCAGAAACTTTTCCTCTGTCTATTAGACAAAGCGGAATCCGCTCGGAGGCTGTTCTTTGAGTAAGAGACTAAGCAGGCTTCACTTCTTCGTTTTGTACAGGTATCTTCAGAAGTAGGAAGAGGACCATACAGATAACGAAGGAACCATCTCCTCAACTACAACCGTAGCTAAGCGGCACTAGTTCATGTTGCGATCAAATAGAATCTAACTTTTGACATTCAAGAGTAGTAAAGCATCGAAGCAAATAGCGTAAAAGAATACCTATCAAATAGGCTATGGGACTTCAGGATCACGGTGATTGTCGTTCTGTCTTCCCTTTCCTTCCGTTGTTGGGTGTCCGGGACTGGCTTCAATATTCAGGTAACATTAGTCTGTTCTGCTCTCCTCTCTTTGAAGTGTACTTTCCGGCCGAGAAGTCGCGTTCTTTCTAATATAGGTTCTTTCGTTGTTGTTATGGGAATATTGCGCTTGGGTCTCATTTGCTCTCTTATACTCAATTGACGATGTAGTAGTAGATCTAATACATCCCCCACCCAGCCCAGCCTTTTTTTAGGGTACTTCTAGGAACAGATCCAGTGGAGACGGGGTTCGAAGGCAACTTTACATCTCAGTCGAAATCTGCAAGTGTATGACTCCTGGTTTTTTATTTTACACTTGTGTTGAATATTGTAAAAGAGAGATTTGTCTGTTCTTGTTTTTATTGAAAAACTTGTTATATATCATTTATGGAGTTAAATAAGACCGGAATCATGCTTAAATTCTTTGGAATTGGGAAATTTTGAATTTTAGGACTTTGGGTTAGAAAAATTTGAGTTTATGAGATGAACAAGTGTTGAAACCCTAGATTTTGGATTCTAGATGGTTTGTTTTGGTTTTCGAATTGGAATAAGGTTGGTAAGATGATTTTTAATAAGATTTATGCATGTGTTTATTATGATGACATAGAAATTTCTTATAATTTGCAGTTTACCGAAACTTCATGAATCGTACATAAACGATGAAATTTTGAAGGAAAAAAATTGTTTAGATAGTAATTAAAATTAATTATACCTTGTGTAGTTTTTTGTTTCGCAAAATTATCTATTTTCTGCGTTCAATTGGATTATTTTTAAGCAATCATCTCTGTCAAACTGGGACAACCTCATATCTCTCATCAATTTTTTGTTAGGTAAATTTTCCATATCACAATAGATATTATTTGGATACAGAAAAATACTCGTCGTCATGTGAAGCCATCCACCACACCAAGTCGACTTGTTTATTTCATTGATAAACAAAACAGAATCCTATTACTGTCGATCAGAGCAATGGGGACATGACCTATGACGAAGGCCTTGTGATATGGTTTGTGGCAAGAAGCTAAACATTGCAATTCCGTTCTTGATTCAGACTAGTTTTGTACCCTCTACTCATCTATTAAAACTCAGAGCAATGATGCATTCGATGTAAAAAACGATTTTTTTATTTGGTTTTGAATTAAGTTTTACAGTCAATATCAAAAAAAAAAAAGTTGTAACAGAACAATCAGAAATATGGGCGATGCTTCATACAACGACAGTATAATCAAGTGGCTAAATAATGTATCACAATAGGAAAGCAGAAATGTAATCTTGATTCTGATTTAAGAAGGTCTACTTGAAATGATGTAAAAAAAAGTTTTTTTGGATTTGAATATAAATTACATTCTTTTTTAAAAAAATTTTAGTGGATCAAAAGAAAAGTGTTAATTTTCTTTATAACACTTACGTAAATATGTTCAACTCGTAACTCTTAAATCTCCTAATATTTCGATGATGTTCTGGCACTTAAATGAGTCAAAATACAACTATTATATCTCGAGTGGAAAGGTAAACCAGGTGAATTTTAGCACGTGCAGTTACTATCAAGTTCTTTAGAGCAGCTAGAAATGAAAAAGGGTAATCTAACTAATAAAATAATATTTATTTAGAATTAATTTAAATTGAGAAACTCAACTAATTTTGTTGTTCTATTGGTTAAGATATCCATTAAGTATCTAAACATAAACATAAATAAAACTCACATCCTTTTTTCTTTAATCTGTATATTTCTCTCTCTTCCCATAATAAAATATAAACAATAAAAACGAGACACATTAAGGTTCGTAAGGATTCTGTAAAGTTCTCACTTCAGATACATTTCTTAGCTTCTTCTAATAAAAATTTCTTTTTTTTGATTTATTTTTAATTGTTTTGGGATTTAGATACCCTTCCTCATTTCTTGGATGGAGCTGCTCTTAGAGTCTTAGATATTACTTTTTATTTTTCTGATTTGGTCCTTTTTACATTAAGTTCAGAGTGGTATTTATACAAGTTTATCCTATTTGGATCCCAATACTAGATCATTAGATTTTATGACAAAATTTATCCCTAGTAAGATGTATTCTATCAGTTTAAACTAAATATGTAGTTTTTGATAAGATCTCAGAATTTTTATTAAAATTAAAAAATATGTTATAAGAGAAGAGTAGAGGAGTTTCAGCGATGTAAGGAGTATTTCACGTCTTTCGCTCTAATTCTCATTTCAAGGACAAACAACATTCTGGCGGACACACTGGCACGAACAGCGCGTCAACAGCCGTCGTTTATTAGTCACATAGTTTTTTCTCAACCTTTATGGTTTTCTGATTCGTCTTAAAAGACGGATCTTGTTGACCAAAAAAAAATGTTATAAGAGAAGAGAAACAAGACCGAAATTAAAGCTTTTACATGAGAGATTAGCCAAAAATAAGGAATTTTGGTTGAACCAGATTCATTCAAATCAAAGTTTAAGGTGGCAAATTAATTAGTTTTGTTTCAAAGTAGTATAGATCAAACTTCTTACATATATACATATACATATATTCTATTCTTTCTTTTAAATTTCGTAAAACACCATCATTCCATTTCTACCATAAAATTTCTACCATAGAAGATGAGCAAACACTTTAAACTCACATTCATCGTTCTAACCATCTTCATCATCTTCGTGTTAGGTTTGTATCTACATTTAATATTATTTTAATATATTACAAGATAATCAATAAAAAATAACTTCTTGTGAATACCATATTACTTTGTTTAAAATATCAATTCAAATATATGTGAAAAAACTTTATGAAATGAAAGAAATGTTATTTTTTTCATTATAAACATGAAAACTAAAATGTAATGTCTTGTATATTATTATAATTAACAGGAGTGGTGGCAAATGAGAAGTATGACTGTCAGGACACTCTAACTAATGGGAAAACTTGTTCTCCAAAACAATGTAGCTCTATGTGTGCGCAGATGTGGAAGGGGGTGGCTACTTGCCATAAGTTTACAAAAGACAGAACCGCATGTCTTTGCGCTTATCATTGCCCTAAATAATTTCAATAAATTTAAATCATATCTATAATAAAAACTTAATTATTTTGACCCATTTTATAGTTTCTTGATTTGTATTATTTATTTTTCCATATTGTAAATTGGATTAAAGTCCAATAGCGTTATGTGTTTCATTTTGTAGTTTTGTTTTATATAAGTATGGACTCACATGCCAATAGTATCTAAAGCATGTAGAAAACCGAGTTAAAACCGTTTTTTTTTCTCAAAGAAGGTTAGAAAACGAAGTAGTTCTTTGCCTAAGATGTTTTATAGTGGTCAAGTATAATTGATAATTGCTGTAAAAAGATTATAATCCCATATGTAACATATGTGTTTGACTTTGCAAAAGTAAAAAAAGGTTAAGTAATTATAGTTTAAGCTTATAGAAGAAAAAAAATTAAGTAACTGTCTCATTATAACAAAAGAGTTACTTTTGGCATGACATGGCAAAAAATATTTATTGTTTAATATACTAGCTTAATTTCATAACCAAAATAATATATAAAAATTATTGTTTCCAAACTACAACGACATCAAGAACTGAGTTTATCACCACAAACGAATCCAGATCCAGAAACGTATTTAGTATGTGGCACATATTGTAAAAAAGATTTCCTTTATATTCCTCTTAGTAATAATATTTGAAAAAAAAACAGAATAGAGCACATACCGCCACACTTTTTTTACCTACATCCATCCCTCTTGTCCAGAAAATGTTTTATCTTTCTCGATATTTTTATCTTCCATATTTTGCATTGTACAGTCGATATGCTTGGATTTTGAACTTCTTGAGGATTTATGACAGCTTTAAATGATACGGATCATATCTGTATTTCACGGAATACATGCTTGACTTAGTGTGTATCCAACAAAAACCTAATTTTTAATGTAAGACTTTGTTTCAAACTTTTAATTAGAGCAATGCCTTTTTAGGAAAAAATATTTTGATGGCTTTATTCTTTCATCTCATAATCAATTATGAGATTATAGATATTATAATCTTGACTATTCCCAATATCATGTGTTCGAGAAGCAGGAATTGCTAGGATCCTGTTGGGGGTGGATCTCGTCCCTCGACCCAGCTCGTCCCAGACGATAGAGGTCCATCGGATTATCTGCGAAGCCCAATCAAAACCCGTCAAGAGAGCTGCAAGAGGAAGCATAACGGAGGCTACAATTATTTCACTATAGCCGTAGCGCCTAGACGCATAGGCAGTATACTCACAGAATTGAGGCGAACCGACACGTGGAGCAGCAGTTCGAGCTACCTCCACTGAGCAGAACTATGAACAAGACCGGATTCCTCCATATAAAAGGAAGGAGGAGGAGAGTTTAAAAGGGACGCTTCATAAAACCGTTATCTTCAACCTATTTCCACAACCCATTTCCACATAGATACTATTCATCTCCTATCTTCCCCTCAAACAATTGACGCTCTCTATTGGGAAAAGAAGATATCTTGATGCACGAAGCAGAAAAATGACCGGAAACATTCCCCCGCCGACGCAAGACGAATCACCACAGCGACGGACTCTCGAACTGGGAGCTCGTTGGAAACAGAAACCAGCTCCCATCGCGGCCAAAACATCATCTACTATGACCAGAAGCACAACGGAGGAGATGCACCAAAAACCAACAACAGTGGCAACAACTCCTAAACGCCGCAGTTAGCTCATCACCACGAGCCTCACCATTGCAATCGCCGGGAATACCCAGCACCGACGCTCGACCCGAAACGACCTTGGCAACGACGCTGACCCCCCGGAGAATGCTCCCACTGAACAAACTCTAGAATATGACAAAACTATACGAGCAGAAGGAACGTACCGGAGAGCACTAACGTAGGCGCACAGTGCCAAGCACTCGTCGGGCGAATGGACGAAATGTCTCACAGCGCCGAAGCTCGTTTCGACGCCTTGATAGCAGCTCAGACGATATGCCATGACCGAATAGACAAACTCTCGCGCGAAGAGATTTCTCTCCCCACCTACATAAGAATCTATTCGCCGACCTCGATGCATCAGTTTCCCCACCTGTCGAACCGTTGACACAAGCCCTTCGCGCCGGTCCGAACTTGTACATGGCCACCGAAAGAGATCGGGATCTCGCAATCACCAGGCTCCAGAAGACAAGTCCTCAAAGGTCCATCAAGTGACCAATTCGGCGCCAGAAATCAATAAGTCATTAAAGGAAACACAAAACACACCATTCGCGACCTGGATTACCGATGTCCCAATCCATCACCCCGGCAATAAATGACGGCCTACAGCATCGCCAGCTCTTCAGCAAAAATTTAAACGGAGCAGCATTAACCTGTTTCTCCAGGCTGGAAGGGAACTCGATCAACAGTTATCATGAGCTCTCCACGGCGTTTCTAAAGCACTACTCGATGTACATCGAAGAGGGGGCTTCAGAAGCAGATCTGTACACCCTGTCTCAAGGACCCAAAGAGCTGTTGGGGTCATTTATAGCCTGGTACAAGGCCATTATCTCAAAGGTCACTGTAACGGATAAAATCGCTCTTGCAGCCCTGAGAAATGCGCTATGGTAAATCCGCCTTCCGAGACGACATTAAGATAAACCAACCCCCCGCCCCACTCTAAAGGATGCGCTCCACCGAGAGACCATATTTGTCGAAATGGAGGAAAAAAAGGCAATCATGGTCAGGCGCCTCGCGACAGTGCGATCGGTCCACCCGAAGGAAAAGGCAGACTACCATGAGCCCTGCCAACACTATGACAAAGATTACAAACAAGACGAGCAAGCAAGGAAACATGTTACCACGTCAACGAGCCTCAACAACAACCATCGAGGTCGCAACAATGGAACAAATATACCCGCGGAGACGATCCTAAGGGGAACCTGTATTGCGAGTATCACAAGAGGGCACAAAACTCGACTGAAGATTGCCGACATCTGAAGAACTTCCTGCTCTCTAAATTTAAGTGAGGCGGGATCAAGTCACCAATTTACGGCCCGCCAAGGGAGGATGAAAGACGAGACGTGTCGCAAGCAGCCGCACCCACCGAAAACAAAAATCAGCCCAATGGTTACACTCGCACCCATCAAGATACCGCGAAGTGAGGACGTGACGAGCGAGAATCCGCGGAAATGTTGCCTCCACCTCCGCCGAGGAGGAGGATGAACATGATCATGTGAGGACTGATTGCCTGTAACGACATCGTCCGAGCAATCGAGGAGTATAGTCGCCAAAGCGAATGGTGCTCAAGCGCCATGAAGACGACCAAATGAAACCGAGCCGATTTGAAAGGCCAGAAGTCAGGAGAACAACCATTCCCCAAAACAAGCTGTTATTCACCAAAGACGACGCTCAAGGACTGGACAAACCACATAACAATCCCCCTGGTGGTCGAGTTAAAGATCGGCGATTGCGAAGTCAAACTTAATATTCATGGAAACCCTGAGAAGGATGGAACTCAAGAGTTTCGAGCTCAAATCTCAAGTGAAGCCCCTGACCGGATTCGATGGCGATACAATGATGACAGTCCGGACGATCAAACTCCCCGTTTACATCAAGCAAGTAACAAGACTAGTCAAATTCCTTGTAGTCGATAAATCAATCATATACAACGTAATCGTGGGTACTCCTTGGCTACACTCAATGGAAGCAGTCCCGTCAACTTATCACCAGTGCTTAAATTTCCCGACGTCAAGAGGAATCTACACACTTAGAGGAAACCAGATGATGTACAAGACATGTTTTATCACTGAGAAAAAACGGCGAAAATCATCACAAACATGCCTTGTGATCGAGCCAAAGCCAAGAACCGACCTACTAACCCTGGAAAATCCTCAACACCAACTCATCCAGCAGGTCCACGTCGATCCAATCAACCTTGGCAAAACAATTGGGATCGGAACTAATCTTCCCGAAGGGATTGAAACCGAGCTCATTGACTTCTTGTAGCATAATGTTTCAACCTTTGCATGGTCGACCAGCGACATGCCCGGACTCAATCCCAGCACCATCAGTCACGAGCTTAACGTCAATTCCACATTGAGGCCCATCAAACAAAAACGGCGAAAGCTTGGCCCAGAAAGGGCGTCGACCATCGAGGAAGAGGTCAAGAGACTTATCAAGGCCGGCTCGATTTTCATGACGTTCTCAACCCCTAACTAATCAATCAAAATCACATGTTTAACTAAGATAACAAGATTAGATTATCTAAAATTATCTTCTATTTACTTTCTATATAAATAAATTACAAATCGATTTTAAACATATAAACAAGTAAACTTTTAACTTTAACCAATTATTATGATTTAATTATTTTTTGAATATTCCTATATGTGTATGAGTTTTCAAAAGATTATCGATTCAATTTGCTTATGCAACTCCCAACCGATAACACAACAGTTATTTTTCCTAATGTTTTCTCAGAACAACATATATCAAATTACACAAAATTTTACGAAAATATATTTATCTAAGACGAAAAAACCGAACTAAATATAATTAATAAAATTTACACCCTTTTATTATAATTGGAAAAAAAATTATGGTTCAGTTTGGAAAAATAAATATAATTCAAGATACAAAAAGTGAATAGTTTAACCGATTAGAATTTTGATGCCCGAAAATCACATGTCCAATTAAAATAACAACATAAAATATATAATACAATCCTACATTTAATTAAAAAATAACTTCAAATTATAAATAAATAAAATCAAAATATTTAATAAATTTTATAATTTATTTATTTTGTAAATATTTATACATGTATACGAGCTTGTGAGAATGATCTAATCCGGTAGGAAAGAGAAATTGATTTTTTCAAAACATCCTGTTTTATGTTTAGTTTTCACACCATCTAATTTATTTTTTTACATATAAGATGTTGATGACTCTTTCATACTTTTCATTCAACGTACCACAAGCGTCGAGTTGTTCGCCAATCAAAGCTTGGTTCACCCTCGGCCTTGGCCACTTTCCCTTCGTCAAACCACAAACGTCGAGCTGTACGCCAATCAATGCTAGGCTCACCTTTAGGCCCAGCCTCAGACTCACGATTTCGAATACGGGCATAGTTATGTCTCCCAATCACCGGCCAAGGACCAATCCTACGCTTTGGCTGGACCTCACGCGTGAGGTTGTATAGCAGTGGACGAGGTCGTAGTGTAAGCACTTCGTGCTGAGCCTCACGTGTTACGTTTTGGCAGCTGTCTTCATGAATAAAGCAGTTTATCGCCAAGGCCAGGAATAGAGTCAAAGCAATTGAAAACATAGTCATCCTTGTCCGGTTTGTGACGCCTCCTTCCACCTACAATTCATTATATCATCCTCACGAGTTACGAAATAATAACAACTAGATGGTCCAATCCAAATCAATTATACTGATCCAAAACAAACAAAAATAAAGCCAAACCACATCCTCATACAGTTAATATGGATTCAGTTTTTCCATATCTGATATAAAAGAATCAAATTATTAAACCGGTCCAACCCCAAACCCATGAATCAACACCTAACCAGTCATCAGTCCCTAAACCCATGAATCAATCATCTAACCAGTTATCAGACCAATCATGTTTTGAAATCAAAGAGTTAAGAGCCAAAGATGAAGCAGAAACCTTGGATATGGTGAATTTCATTTTAGGAAAAAACCGAAGATTCTTATCAGCATGTTCAAGACAATGGCGTAGCAAGTTACAGACTGTGAGCGCTGTGGCTGCGTCCCGGCTGTCTGTAATACAAGCACATATGCAATTCCTTTCAGTAACCAAGAAAATAACCGTCTCAAAAGAGAAACAAAATATGATTCAAATGCCTATAGATTTGTGACCTGGAATGTCGAAAATCTGTTTGTTAGGTGGGATACCAAGAAGTTCTCCAAGGAAAACCTGGACTCGGGCGCGTTCCTCCCGTGAAAGTATATCTCCATGAGTCATGACTACTGCTGGTTTGTCATCTGTAAAACATATTCAACTTCTTCAAAAAAGAACAAAAGAAAAAGACTATTCTGAAACTTGCAGCAGTTTAGAAAAAAGGACTAACCAACCTTTAAATGATAGTAAAGGACAGTTAAAAGCAGTCGAGATCATATGAGCATAGCTCGTTTCACTCTCCATCGACTTCAAGATTTCAACCGCATTCACAACAAAGATAACAGAATTCACTTTCCTTATTTCACAACCGGTACAACCATCTCGGATTAGTCTATCCTTAAGATCCGAGCTGTCCGATGTCCTGATGGTAAACAAACTTATCGTGTTAACTAAACAAAATAAAACCTGATGAAAGCCAACAGAGAGAATAAATCAAGACAAAAGAAGAAGAAGAAGAAGAAGAAGTAGAATCAAAACCAGACTACAGGTTGGCCATGATGAACACCATTTGTAAACCACTGCTCAATCATACTAGTGTTATCAGATGACGAGATAAGGCTCAAGCCACGCGTGTCATATAGGCAAAAGGAAGAAGAACCTCCTCTTGGGATCATATATTCCTGAACAAAGAATGTGCCTCCATTAGATGGCATACCATCTGCAAATTCAGAACGACAAAACATTAATCTCATAGTCGTCTTTTAAAGAAAAAGAAAAAGACTTAAGTATGCATTTAGTGTACATGATTCTTGAGCTCTAGCTGGGGCAAACTCGTCTTCATTGATCACTCTTGTAATCCTATTAACAAGACCACTCTTCCCGGCTCCTTTCGGACCAACGATGATGATCGATGTCGTCTTTGGAATATTGTAATCCCTCAAATTGACATCAGCAAATGATCCAGGAGTATAGCTAAAAATTGTTTTGGTAAAAGATATTCGAATTCGTTAGAATGTACACAAAAACAAGATTTTGTACCAAGAAACAAGAATTAATGGCCTCAAGGTGGAACTAACACAGGACTTATAAGCAAGCACTAAGAGATAATCCAACTCCAATCTGTTAATCTAAAAGTTGAAAATGAATCAAATTAGTTATAAAACCTCAAAATTTGGCGTCTTGTGAGTTTGAGTCTCCGATTGTTCTTTCCGAGTCTTTCCTGTAAAAGATCATGGCTTTGGAGAATCTCTTGGTAAGTCTTCTCTCTCTTTCTCAAATCAGCCGCAAGATTCGAGATATTCTCTTCACAAACCCCTAAATCATCACTGCCACATAAAAATCACTTTCTGAGTACTATCATCGTCGACAGAAGAAGTGATTAAGAGTAATAAATGTTACCTGAAACAGCAAGAACAAGGAGATGGCGCAAAAACAGGGTTCGAAGAAGATTCATCATCCTCTACAACAACTTTAATCATTTTCGTTAAACAAACATGCGAAACAGTTCAAGAAACAGGGTCGATAAAGAAAATTGCAGAAAATTCGAAAGAAAGAAGGGAATAGAAGAGAAAGCTACCATCTTTGAGAGTATCACCACCCATGGCTACGATTTGGAAGATAGAGAAAGATTGAAAACTTTCAGTTCTAGTTTGTTCTTTGTCGCAGAGACTTTTTCACACTGACAATTAGGAGTATTGTTTCGATAAGATCATTTGTGAATCAAGAATCATAATATTCTGTTCTTACAACAAAAAAATAATTATATATATATATTTTATGTATTCGGTTCTATCCAATTGATTTTTCCTTTTTCAATATGTTTTGGTTTGTTGATCATTCCTACACTTAACTTAATTTGATGAAATTGGCGAATACTTGTAAACACATTAAAGTGAGAAATTAAATTGAGAACGTGGACGTCACCAACAAAGAGGACGTGGCCGTCAAACAGTCAGAAACGCTTCTCTCGCCACCAAGAACTTCAAGTCCTCTTAGTCGGCCGAAAGAAGGTGCCGCCAACGACAACGCATGAACACCGCAAAGGTCGCCTAGCCTCGCCAATCGCACATTGACAGAAATGACACAGAGGACCGAGGCGCGGTTTGACGCACTAGACACAACTCAAACGATATGCTATAGTCAGATCAATGACCTATAACTCTCACGTGATCAAGCACTCATGTGACAGTTCGCCGACCCCAGCCTCGACTTCAGTGAAATTTGTTCGCCGACCCTTATTCAACCTCGTCAGTGGAGCCCCTTATTCGAGCCACTCCCGTAGGCCACCAAACGAATCAACATCGTCTTATTGAGGAGCACGAACGAGACCTCGCAATCATAGAGATGCAGAACATGCGACGAGTCTTCAAAGGTTCATTAAGCAACTAGCTCAGTGCTCGAAATCGACCTAGTGCTCAAAGAAACCTAGAGCATGCCATTCATAGCCCGAGTAACCAACATCCCAGTCTATCATCCCGAAAAATAAAATTTATAACTTACAGTACATGACAGCGTTCAAGATTGCAATAGACCGAGCTTATTTTCAGCCCGAGGAGCGAAACGCCAGCTATTGCCAACTCTTCGTCAAGAATCTGAATGGCTCCACGCTGGCCTAGTTTTTCCTGCTCTAAGCAAATTCCATAGAAATCTATAACTAGTTGTCCACCGTTTTCCTACATTACCCTATATACATCGAAGAAATAGCTTCACAGGCCGACCTCTACACATTATCCTAGGGACTGAAGGAATCTCTACGATCTTTTGTTGATCACTCCAAGGCTGTAGTTTCGCGAGTGTTGGTCGCAGATAAAGTAGTTTCACATCCAACGGCAAACTATTGTCACAACCACATAGTTCGCACATATATATAACAAACTTAACAAAGTTATAAAAAACACATTTAACACATATAGCTCGCACCTATAGATGTTTTGTTACCTCTTGTTGGAGCAGTCCAAATGTATGTGGTGAGTGATAACTTTTTTTTGCTATCGAATAACCAGTTTTTAGAGTTATCTTCCTCTCCACATACATCTGGACTATGTCTCTCGTTGATATCCTCATTGAAACAGGTTTGTACAAGTTCACCTTCATGTTCCAAAAGAAAACACATAAACAGAAATAACAACATATAAAGAGACAGAACATATAAATGAACATGTCGCTAACCTTGTTGCAGAAGTGTTTCCAAGCCATATTTTCAATGAAAGACAATGGCAACTCCCCTAGTACAAGCATCTCATTTGATGCTTCTCTAAAAACATGCTCAGACACTTTCGCATTCTTCAAACTTCCTTCTTGATTAATAATCGGCTGGCTATCAACTTGACCCTCTAACCAAACCTTTAATTGCTTGCATACTCCAAGATGCTTCTCCAGGTTTGATGTCCCTGACTTTGTTGCACATGAAAAATCCCTTTGGCAATAATGGCAGACACATTGTCATAACACTCCTTGGTTCTTGTAAAATGCTCCCATACAATAGACCTTGTGGGGAGGGAGTATCCGCTTAATTTTATTTGGCTGAGAAATAGATGCACTTGCTCCAGCTGTTTCTTTCTGTTTAGGTCGACTTGCCTGAGTCAAAATCTCTTCTTGTTCTTCTTCTATTTGTGCATATTTGTCTTTGCTAGAGTTATCTCGATTAGGAGATGATGATGAATCCATCTTTATACAAGAACATGCACATCGATATTCAATAGAAACCAAAAATTAGAAAACCAGGCATCAATAATCTATTTCAATCGATAACCTAAACTGTACATATTTCTATTTAAATAGCTGATTGCAAAGAAAAATTGAAGAAGATTTGAAGAAGAATCATTACCTGCGACCGATTCCTCGAAGTCTCAGACGGAGTAGACAGTGAGGTTATATGATTTAGAGCTTCCAGTTTTGGATTTGAGTGAATATTTGGGGATTTAGGGATTTCTCAAAATCACGAGGAAGCGGAACCGGCATAAACAGGTTACTCAAAAATAATGTAAGACATATGCGTTTATATGTTTGGTTTTGTTCGGTTACAAGTTCGGTTATAGATATTATCCGAACCGAACTGATATCCGATATATCACGACATAAGCCCCATTCGGATTTTTTAATGGAACTGATACCGATCCGAACCGGTTACTTTGGATCAGGTTCGGTTCTCAGGTTCAGTTACATATGCCGATACCTAATTGTTATAATAAAAAATACTGCTTTTTGGATTATGTGGCGTACATGAAAATCAAGAAACACTTGAAATTTCAAGAAGCAAAGGATAAACGCATTGAAAGATGTTGAACTTGCTCTCATGGTTACTTTTCCCGTGAGAACTTGCCATCGTTGTACCTTCCACATCAACCATTAGCCACTTCATCCTCCTCATGGTCTCGACCAAATATAGGATATTCAAGTGCAACTACGATGCTGCCAATCATCATGATGTTTCAAAATATTTGGGTTTGGCAAGGTTAGGTCTACTATATCAAACCTTTACATTTTTTTGCCCATCTGTTTTTTTCTTTTTCTGATCTAATTGTTCCTTTTGAGAAAGATGTGACATGGTTGCTTCTAGTAGATAGCTTTCTTCTGGGAAACAAAGATTTAATTCTTAATAACTTGAACCAACAATTAACTTTTCAAACTTCCCCCACCTAATTCTCATCAAACATTAATATAAACCTTTCTCCTTATATATAGATGTTCCTGCACAAGTCTCATCCTCACTCAACCCAACAAGCAAACCAAACCAAACCAAAACTACTCAAAGCAAGCACACAGCATCAGTAACACCATGGCTCCTCTCAAGAACTTCTCCTTAGCATCTCTGGTCATTGCATTTACATTCACAAGTTTCTTCACCGCCCTTTCCGCTCACCGTCATCTTCTCCAATCAACACCAACGACTCAACCTCCGGCGTTAACATTCCCACCTCTTCCTAAAACCACTATGCCGCCACTTCCTTCTCTAACAACTCCACCACAACAAACCCTGCCACAGCCTCAACCAACTCTGCCACAGCCCACCGTGTTGCCACCAATGCCGTCACAGATACCTTCATTGCCCAACCCGGTGCAGCCCACAATACCAAATCTTCCACAGATGAACTTTCCCTTCAACCTTCCTTTCAACATCCCTAACATTCCTTTCCTCACTCCACCACCTTCAAAGTAAAAGAAGAGACAGAGCTACCTCTTTAGCTGCTTACAAAATATATTATTCTTCTCTTGACATTGCTTTGAAACACACACTTTACTTTGTGTCAGTTTGTAATACACGTATGTGTACTGTTTCTTATTCTTTTTGCTCTTATTTGGTGTTGTAGTCCTCGATGTTGTTGCTTCCATGAGTCAGTTCTTTTTGTACCACTATACAGCTTTTTCTAATGATTGATTTTTCTTCTTGTGCAACTAAAATTAGACTGAATTCGTAGGCTATCATTTATGCATAACGTATCATATCTTTGCACGATGCATTCTTCATTAAGTTGATATATGCAACAACATAGAATTATGAGTTACATGATAATGTTTTTACCGAGTTAGCTACAATTTCCCAAGCTTTTGTAAAAGACAAGGTCTCGTTTACAGTTTGCTTTAATAGCATCCTCTAATTTATCAACCTGGTCAAAATCAACCTTGAAGGAAACCATGGTCGTACCATCTTTACCAGTTTCATAGTCTTCCTTGATGTCTTCAGCCTGACACGATTGTAGCTGCGACACACACACATATATATATAGAGACAGAGATCAATCCATGAGCATTGACACGCACAAAACCTCTCAAAATTTAAACTTACTGTCAAACAAAATTTCTAAAGAAACTCAAAGATGATTAATATTAGGTGGATATCAGAAAGTTACCTGATTGTACACAACACCTAAAAGATCAAATGTCACCTCGACTCCCATTTGAACCTGCAGAACCAAAAGCAAGAACATCATACAACACAATATGGCAAAAAGAAAAACAAAAGACTTTTGTTTTACTTGAGACTTGACAAGCCGAGTAGAAGCAGTTTTCAAGCAATCAGATGTAACACCACCATATGCTCTAACAAGACCTCCTGTTCCTAGTTTGATGCCCCCAAAATACCTTCAAACACACACACAAACACACATTACACGATTTTGCAACATTGTGGTGATGAATCAGTCACTAAACTCTATCAAGAATTTAACAATGGCAAAAGAGAAACCTACCTAATGACAACAACCATAACTCTGTCTAATCCAGATGAACAAATTGCAGACAGCATTGGCTTTCCTGCTGTGCCCGATGGCTCACCATCATCGCTAGAACGATGTTGATCACCAACCTACAAAGAAAAATTCATCAAGCAATCGAAACTGAGTGCAAACTAAGAACCATTTAAAAGATCCCATTTTGTGATTCGAATCACCTTATAAGCCCAACAATTGTGCGTAGCTCGAGGATCTCGGACCTGAGAGAGGAACAGTTGAGCCGATTGCTCGGTGGAGATAGGACCGGCGATTGCGATGAACTTGCTCTTCTTAATCTCTTTCTCTAAGGATACAATTTCTTTGATAGTCGTGAAGGCGGCGCCGACGGAATCCGAAGACATCGAGCTTTTAGTGGATAGAAGAGAAGCGGCGGGGATTCGCCGGCCGAGAAAGACGACGACGGTTCTCGCTGGTGCTACCGGTACGCCCACCAACATCTGGTTGCTTACTTTTCACAAGTTCATTTTCCTCCTCCCTCTCGCTTGTTATCCATTGATTGGGCCCATTCTAAGGCCCAGTATTAGGCCCATGCTGGGGGACGATAACTGAATTAGGCTAATAGATTTTGTGAGTTTAAGTTTTGTATTCTCTACTTTTAATTTGACTGGTGAAATGTGTTACATTTGATTTAGTTTGAATTATGAGTAAACTCAAAATATTATTTAGCAAATTAATATAAACTTTTTACAAATTTAAGTTTGAATTATAATATGTTATGGTTTAGTTAGAGGGTGTCATGCGCCATAAGAGAGCATAAAAATTCTTAATTTAGTTTTATGTCGATATTATTATTATCTATAACTTAGAATTATTCTTAGGTTTTTATATGTTAATTTTATATAAAAATAATAATATTCAAAGATTATAATAATGTAATAGAAATTTATAACAAAAAAAATAAAAATTAACCATTAAGATGATTAAAAATTATAAAATGATTAATGTCTAGGAAGTCTGTATGAGTTGTTGGTATAAACATCTACAAATTTGTGATATTTTAACCCAAATTTTAAAACGAAATAGATAGATTCTTAAGTTTTATTAATAAATTTATTCTTACATATTTCTTTCTGCTTGTATTTCTGGAATTGAAAGATCAAGATGTGTTTATGATAATTCTCTTCCAATACAAATACATATCTAACATACAAAAAAAATATTGTGAATAATGTATTAAAGGAATTATGGATACATCATCTCATATGCCTTTTTATCTTAAGCAAAAATCCAAAAAAGACACTCTTAAAATTGATTTTTTCTTTCATTTAATTCGAAAAAACAAGAGTTTTACATTTTATCCCGGCTAACTCTCTCTAATTACTTGTTATATCTGGATTTTATCCACCCACGCTCTCCTGTCACGCGTCTCCTCTCAAACACATTTCAGTTTCATTTTTTTTTTAACTTTCAACTTGCTCATTTTTTTCTCCTTCTCCACACTTCTTCTCTCTTGTTCAAGGTCGACGCGACCTCTCCCTCTCTCGGGACCTCCTCTCTCCCTCACTCGACTCTCTTCTCTTGCTGAATTGAGACGTCTCACCTCACTCGACTCTCTTCTCTTGCTCAATCGAGATCTCACTCGACTCTCCTCTCCAACTATCTCGGGATTTCGTGTGAGGTAACTCGATGTCGATTCATTTATGGATCTCGTTCCAAATTGGAGACTCGGTGATGCACTTTCCTTTAACTTTCGTTATTGTTGCAGAAAAGTGATAGAGAATGCCACCCAAAACTCAATGGAGTCGGGCAAAGGATGCAAATGCTTCTTCTTCTCATTTGGGTGTAGAGGTAGAAGTAACAGCCGAACCGCTTGGGATTGTTGACGAAGACATGACAAATTCTGAACAAGGAGATAATGATGAAAAAAGTAGCAGCCGAACCGTAAGCGACGACATCAACCCAACGGTTAGTAGTTGAACTCGAAGGAATGTAGTTGAATTTCCGGGGTTGGATTCGTTTGAAAACTCGACGGAATGCAGTTGAACTTGACGGAATTGGTTGTAGCCGTAGTTGAATTTCTGAGTTTCGATAGAGTTCTCGTTTAGATTCGTTTGGGAACTACGGAATTGCTGTCGCCGTAGCCTTAGTTATATATACCTATTGTCGCCAGAATTGGGATTTGGATTTGGATAGTTTTTGATTTTATGGGTTTAAATAAGTAATACCGGTATAACTAGTAAAACTAGTCTGATTATATAAGTTCAAACATGTTTTTTGTAGGATTCAGAGGAGAACACTAATGTATTACAATCTTTAAAAATGTACTTCCCGCCAACAGAATACAAAAAAAAGATTAAGATATCGACAAGGTGTTTCATCTATGAAGCCTTGTTTACTCTACAGAATCTGAAGCCCCCGATGAATACTGTTCAACGGACTTGGTTTGAAACTTATCCTCAGTTCAAACACATCTTCCACATGCCTAAAGATAAAAACCACAAAGCTTATGGGCTTGTGGATGGTTCTTCTGCAAACGGCATGCGTTGAAAGGGTAAAGGAAGCTTGGTTTGTCGTTAACGGCGTTCCCATCCGGTATGGTATAAATGAACACGCATTGATATCTAGATTGGACTGCTGCAATTATCCAGTCCATTATATGCAATTGGGCAGAATGAATTTTGTGGAAAAGTACTTTAAACCGAGATCAGCGATTAGATATAAAGACGTGAAAGGACAGATGGAGGTTATGGAACCTGGTCATGATAGGTTAAAGATGTATGTCCTATACTTTTTGTCTAGCATTATTGGTGGACAGGCGAAGACCAGAACATATGCTCCGTCCATAGAGCCGTTCTTTTTTAGAGCTGTTGATGATCTTAACTTGTGTATGACATTTCGTTGCGGGAGACTGTCGTTTGATCATATGCTGAAAGAGATCATGCAGACGATGATCCATTTTGGAAGGGATGTTAAAGAGGGTGTGTTGTGGCCGATTCCCGGTTTCTGTATATATTCCTCTAGAGGTAAATTGGCAGAGGTCGTAAATTCCATGAACCAAGATATGGAAGGACGGATGAGGAGAATAGAGGAGAAGTTTGATGGATTGGACAAGAGAGTCGCAACCTTGGAAGCTTATGTGAAGAAGCAAGGTGAAACCAAGAAAAGAAGGCAGCAAGGTAAAATTTGCAAGTCCTTTGAGAAAGTCACATTTTGTAATAGTAGGTATAACTATATTCGATTGCAGGCGGATCATATGGAGCCTGGTTTTGATTCTCAAGATAATGCGTTTTGGACTTCTGCCGTACATACCTTGAAGAAGAAGAGACATAAGGGCGATAAAGCTGCTGGAGTAGAGGAGATTCCAAGAAGGCGTGTGACAAGGGCAAAGAAAAATAAAAAATGTACTATGTTAAAGTTATTTCATTTTAAATTCGTAATACTGGTATTACTAGTAAAACTATGTTGAAGTTATCTTATTTTAAATTCGTAATACTGATATTATTAGTAAGACTCTGTTCATTTTTATTTTATTTCATATTCGTAATACTAATATTACTAGTAAAACTATGTTCATTTTAATTTTATTTTATATTCGTAATACTTGTATTACTAATAAAACTATGTTCATTTTAATTTTAAATAAATTGTAAATTTATAATACTAGTATTACTAATAAAACTATGTTCATTTTAATTTTAAATAAATTGTCAAAGTTTGAACATTGGTTATTACAAAACGCATTACAAAACACATCTCCATCATCCGCAATAGATGGAGGTTTTAAACATCACGACCCACAAGACCCGCAACCAACTCCTTTAGCTTTGCAATCTCTTCGTTATTGATTTCCAACTCCACACGCATTTGCCTGATCGTGTATTCAAGCTGTCCAAAGCTTCGAATTTTCATTGCCTGTTCATCGACCTCCTTTCCTAACTTAGTCACCTCCTCCTCCACACCATGAACCCAACATTTCCGAATATGTAAGCCATCATTCTTCACATGAAAGATAAAAATTACAAAACCCGTTAAATTTGTTAAAGGGCTCTCCTCTTCTCACCTCAAACACATAGCAGGTCCAAAATCATCTTTCCGGATCGGTTTTATTTGCAGGGACCTCCATTTTTATTCGTCCACCACATGGACACTTTTTCGGAATGCCATAGTCACCATCAGCTATGACATAAATTCTCTCAATTAGCCTCGTGTTTCTCTTCTCATCACTGTAACTTGGTTCCGTCATAATCCAAACTTATGAAAATCCAAGTAAGGGCGGAGATCGAAACACATAATCGAAATCGAGAAAGTAGAGCCTCATAAAAAATTGAAATCCGGTAACTGTCACTAAAAATGGAAGAACTAACACAAAAGAAATGAGAAGAGGAAGAAAGTACCCATAATCGTAATCGGCAGAGGAAGAGGGTCGTGAAAAGTGAAATGAGGAAGAGGTGAAAGAAATGTGCAAATTGAAATGAAAGAGGAAGAAAAAAAAGTGCAAATTGAAATGAAAGAGGAAAAAAGAAAAGTGAAAAGTGAAATGAGAGACAAGGGGTCTTAAAAAATTCGGGTGAAAAGTTAGAATTTTGGGAAATTTTGAATTTTATGGGCCATTTTTTGTACATAGTTATCCGGCAGATACTAGTTGTACTAGAATTAAAAATAGTTATAGTTTGGATGTTATATATTTTAATTCTTACTACTCAAATTTAATTTTTTTTGTAGTTTTACTGTTGATTAAATTATGTTAACATATTAGTCTGACTATTATATACATTAATATATTGTAACACTATATTTTTGTACATTTTTCATCCTAAGTTGGTTATAATTTACAATATTACCTTAAAACTATACGGAGTATGTTTTGAAGATTCTCAAATAACAAACCAATAAGATATAATTTTGTATTTTTAATTGATTAATACACATTTATACCATTTATTTGTGAAGTTTAAACACCATTTATTTGTCAGGTATAATTTGTTTGGTTTTTGAATAGAAAAAAAAACGCACCAAGTTAAAATTATTTCTCACCATCAACACTAATTTTACCAGTTTTACTAGTTTTACCAGATTTACAAAGAAAAAAGCCATCAAACATGGATCTACAAAACAAAAGGTGAATAATAAAATCAAACACTACAATGACATCGTTCATTGGAGTTTCCAAATAACAACCATTGGAGTCCTTGTCTTGCCTGCTTTTTATTCTTTGTCCTTGGACACCGTTCCTCCGCCGATGGAAATCTTTTCACTTTCTTTCTCCTGTTCTTTTTGATGCGATCCGGAGGCATGATCTCAAGTTTTTTTGACGTAATCTAGGACATTACAATCAGACATATCCAACACTAAATAAATTGTCATGTAATATGCCAATGCCCACAGCTCCGTCCAATAATATTTTAAGCACAAATCATGTAATTGGATTTCACAACTTCTATCCTCATGCTTTTTGAGTTCATTGAAAGCGGCTAGTGCGTGCATACAAGGATACCTTTCAATATGAAAGAACCTGCAACTGCAACTTTTAGAGAGTAAGTTCACCAAATAAAGTTTTCCATCACCACCGACGACATTATATACAAGCTCAAAGGTATTTAGCTCTGTCACAATTAATTTCTCAGCATCCGTTCATATATCATGCATACAATTCTCCACTAAAGGCACCATTTACGTTCACTGGATCCAGAAATGGTTTTCTTCCTATGTTCATTAAACCAATCAAAAAATTTTGTAATGATCGTATCAACATTGGGTATTAGGGAGTACTTCCTTCCATGCTTAACACACATTGTTTAAAGAGTCCACGCAGTTGCTTGTTCTATGTTATATATATCTCCTGGAAAACAACACCTTGCCCATTTTTCTTCCACATTAGTTTCCTCCAAATACTTGGCCGCGGAAGAGCAATAAGCACTGTTGAACTAAACCAATGTGTAAAACCTACTGCACTCCAGGAAGCTCCAAGCGACTACATATTTGTTGACGTTAAAAGCATGGCCTTTCACATTTTTGGATATATGCCATATACAATACCCGTGATACACATTAGCTACGGCGCTGTTGAGGCTCGGATTTCTTTCACTCATAAATACCAATTCAGAAGGGTCCTCTACGACGGTTTTCAGCATCTCGAAAAACCAAGTCCAACTACCATTATTCTCACCATCGAGTACACCGAATGCTGTGGGATAATAGTGACGATTAGGATCCTGAGCGGTGGCGAAAACTAGTACACCACCATATTCGTTCTTCAAAAAATTGGTATCCACAATTATCACTTTCCTCATTACTTCAAATCCTTCAATACTAGCTCCCACAACAATGAATAAGTACTTGAATTTTTTTCTTCTCATCATATTTCACACTTGTTAATGTACCAGGATTGACTTTCTCTAACATGTACAAATAACAATACAACATTTTGTAGCTTGCTTCTGGAGTACCACGCAAATCACAAACAACTTGATTTTTCTCTCTTAACGCAATTAAGTATGAGATCTTCACACCCTTTTTTGTCTTTACAAGATCAATGATGATTTTGGGCGTCAGAGTTTCCATTTGCCCTGGATAATTTTCATTCAAAATAGATGCAACTAATTGTGGTGTACCTTTCCTTTTCAAGTTGCTTTAACTCTGACTAGTCCGAGAGCATGTATGCGTATTAGTGTACATTCTTATCGAGAAAAAATCTGTCTTCCCAATATTTGCAGCTCGTAAACCCCATTTACAGCTTTCTTGGCGACATTTGACCACATCACGTTTTATCCGACTTTGTTATGGCATTACCAAAACACTTTTCAAATGCCGCTCTATCCACCAATTCTTGCACTGCCTTCTTATTTTTGAATTCTTGAAGTTCAGCCACACCCAAACCGTCTTCCCTTGCCTCTACAAACTGACTAGCTTCTAAAACAGGTTGAAGCTCAACATATTCATCACGCATATCCACAGATTTATCACGTGATATGTTTCCACTATAGTATTATCCTCCTCCGGTTCTTCATGTTGTTCTTCAGCTTGTTCTTTGCCTACATACAAAGTAATGGCATTAGCCCCAATTTCATCATCCTTAGAATACAACTCCTCATAGTTCAAACCAAAAGAACTCCTTTTGCCTACTCTCGAATGTTGCTCTGGAGTTCCGAGATAGTGATGAACTCCACATGCAAAATACATCTACGATTTTGTTTATCAATGGACTTTAGATAAACACAAAGATCTTCATCATCAGAAAGAGTAAAATGTTTCTCACATCTCACCAATAGTGAATAGTAACTCGATTTTAATTTCACCGTACTCTCATCTAACGTAGCTTCTTGCATATCCTAGCTTCTAGCATCGACAAAGTTATCTCCTTCATTGATGACTTCAACATTAAAATTATACATGCAACTTTCGCATTTAAAATGTATGTTGACATTGCTGTTCATTGTATCCTGCCAAAACAGAGTAAAAAACAATAAAAAATTACTGAACACAGTTACTAATTTATACAATTATGCAGTTATACCAGTTTTACTAGTTATACTACATTTTTTTATTATACTAGTTATACTAGTTCTACTAATAATACTAGTTTTACCTTATACTACAGCTGAAACCCAAATTGGATGATTTCGGATCCTCTTCAATTCATTCTAATCTACTTATGGTTCCTTACTGCAATACATTCATTACCAATTCATAGTCCTAATCGACCCATAAAACAAGGTTATATACCCAAGGTGAGTAATCAAATCTCATTCAATCCCTATTTACAATTGGAATAAAATCAAAGAAAAAATCAATTTTAAATCTCAGACCTGGATTAGAAGCTAGATGTAACTCTTCCACGGTCGACTAAACGATTGAGATTCACAACTCGCCGGCGGAAATATGGTCGACACGTCGAGAAAGCTGCCGACAGAGATGAACTCGAGTCGAAAGAGGAAGGAGAGGAAACTTATGGAAAAAGAGAAAGGCGTTTACTTTTTATTTTTTCACAGATTCTCCTATTGGCGTTGAGACGTTTGTTTGCGTTCAGCTTTCTTTTTAAATAGGGGCAAGTTCATCTTTGCATATTTCATTAATGAAATGAAAGGGTGAAGGTACATAGATTATTGAGAAACATAGTAGATTAAAAATCTCCCATAAAGGACTTCTCAGATGATGTCTCAGAATTATGCGAACAATATTATTAAAGAGGAAGATGAAGCCTGTCATGAAATCATCAGAAAGTTTTCTTCTTTTTTGTTTTTTTTTTCTTTATAACTAGTGTGACGTAGTTGGGAACTGTATAAAACAAAACAAAGTAATGTGAAAACGAAAACCAAACTACTAAGCTTTAGAAACATAGACAACAGACAACAACAGCAAAAGCAAATCCTAATCATGGCTCGACAATGATCTTCCCAGTAGCATGACCATCGATACTTTTGGCCCAAGCATCCTCTGCTTTGCTCAAAGGATGCTTTGAGTCGATCACAGTCTTCACTTTCCCTTCTTTCACTAGATTAACCATAAACTCCAAATTCTCAGCTTTCGGGATCAACAAAAGCGGAACCAATTGCTTCTTCGACATGGTTATTTTCTTAACCGCGTAAGTCCACATCGCACTAGGCCCTGGTGTTATGTCTATCACCTTCCCGTTTTCAGACAAATTCGGTTCAAATGTCGAAAACGGTATCCCGCTTGCGCAGTGGATCACAGCGTCGTATTTCTTACCTGAAGGACTCTTGAGGGCAGCTCCTTCGGGACTCTTGTAGTCCAGAACCTCGTCTGCTCCTAAAGATTTGACAAAGTCTATGTTCCGAGCCCCGCATGTGGCTGTTACATGAGCGTTACCAAGCTTTGCTAGCTGGACTGCATAGTGGCCGACACCACCAGATGCTGCTGTGACCAGGATATTTGCCTGCTTGCCTGTACCATCCAGCTTCAACCCCGCGGGATTTGTTAGAGCCTGGAGAGCGGTTAGACCCGCCACAGGTAAAGCGGCTGCTTCAGCTGGTCCAACTTCTTGAGGCCTTTTCACTGTCAGTTTCTCGCTTGCAACGGCGAACTCAGCAAGTCCACCTCCAGTCTGAAAACAACCAACAAAGTTAACTTTCTTCATGTTTCATTTTGAGTAATCACTAATGGCAACGTCTTGCCTGTAAGGAAAAACTTACAAGATGGCTGAGAACTGATACAACTTTGTCACCAGCCTTGAAATTCTTGACTCCTGATCCAACCTCCATGACCTCTCCAGCAACATCAGTAGCTGTTCAAGACAAATTATCAAAAGGTTCTGCCAACTTTTAGAAAGCCTATAAGTTATACAAGACCAATTACACCCAAAACCATCTAAGCAACATAATCTTGATCGTTTCAAGATTATCCTCCAAATGCTTCAAATAGAGAATCTCAAGGTAAAGAACTGGACAAGAAATAAGAACAAGATGATTCCTCAAAGCAATTAGAATACCTGGAATGCAGGGGAACTTGCGAGGCAGAAAAGGCCGAATCATTCCTTTTTGGATTTTCCAATCAACAGGGTTCAGACTAGTAGCTTCTAATTTCAGCAAAACCTCACTGCCCTTTGGCGATGGAACTGGCACTTGGACATGCTGAGAACATATCAGAATGCATCACAAACTAAACAAGAAAGTCGCAAACACTAAACAAAACTGATAATGTTGCTGCCGTTAGATAAAAATAGAAAAGCACACACGAGAAGACTACTTCTACAGTTCTACTTAATGATCTTAATCTGTAGGTGAACTCCCATGTCCACTACCACGAAAACAATCAAATGTAATCCAAATTAAAGCCTCATTGAAACCAAAAAACTAAACATGTTAGTATCAAAATGAAAAATCATCTACTAAATGCCTTTTTTCGTAAATTCCCAGAACAAAGAGATCAATTAGTGACAATAGAAGCATATCATTCATCATATAGAGAGATGCTAACTGAGGCAACGAATCTTCCAAAATCATTGCTCGTAAGTACACGCTAATTATACATACATCTCGATAAAGTAAAAACAACAAAGATGAAACTGAGATAATATCGAAAATAAGGAGAAACGAATAGCAAAAGCTCAGAGAAAGCTGAGAAGAAAAAAAATGAATCTAACCTTCAAAGCGGCCGCGCCACCGCCGTAAGACTCGTACTGCAGAGCTTGCATGAGTTTTCCGGCCATTGTTAAACGACGGCGATCTCTGAATCGAACTATATAGTTTTTTTTGTAGAGAAAAAGTTGAAGTGAAGGGTCAAAGCGGTATTAAAATAAAAATGGTTGTAATTTTGCCACGTCACTTCTTCTTACGTCTTAAGTTAACGTGTGCCTATCACATGTGTCACGACCAGGTGGGTCGTGTAAATGTTATGGTGAGTTCGAGCCATTACGTGGGTGGGCCTGTTTCGGCTCAAATCCACTGGTTTTGATTTGATTCTAAATATTAGATTCTATAAGATTTGTAAGCCATTGTTATTAATAACTAGATGATAATACACGTGTACATCCAAATTTATTTTTTGGTTATTGTGATATAAAAATAATTTTGGAAAAACACATTTTTAAAAAAAATGATATAAAATTGTTTATCAAAATTTTCTAACCACTTGTAATTTTTTTATCAAAAAAAATTTGAAATAGTTTTTTTAAAGCTCTATACTTAAATAACTCAAGCATTTAGAAAAATTAAGAGAATTTATACTTCAATTTTTTTGGAGTAAGATTAAATATTTAAAAAAATTAAGAGAATTTATATTTTTTAGATGATGAAAACAGAAATATATGTGGGTACTCTTACTTTGGTATATGTTTACATAATATTTGGAAATTTTTTGATGTGAAAAGATAGAATTGTATTTTAAATCAAACAAACTAATGTTTTTAAGAAAAGTGAAGAAAATAGTTACCAAAAATTGTGAAAAAAAACAAAAGATAGAGAGATGTGTAACAGAAATTCATTTCAATAAATGTTATAACATTTGTGGTAGCGATTCACAATCATAGTGACCGTCTCTTCTTTACTGAGTGTTGACCCTCTTCATCCAAACCTGCAGATGTCTTCTCTCCCTCTTTTTTTATCCTCACCATGTCTGCTTTGCTATTAGAGGTTTTTTGTAGCCATTTAATTGTTTTGTCCTGTATAGTTTACATTATATGTTAGTCATTAATATTATATATATGTAGAGGAGCGAAGTTCAGATGAAGAGTAATCATACCATTAATGCTGATTTTTCATTGAAGACTCTTGTTACCATAAAAGCTTGGAAAGAAGTTCTAAAGTTGTGTTTAGTTATCTTCACTTGAAAGTCCATTGTCTATCCAATTAGTCCACAAATACAGTCTGGGATCACTTTAGAATTGATTTCTTCATCATCTCCTTCTCAGAAGTTGTGTGTATTCTCAGAAGCTTAGTGTTTCTCGGGAGAGTTAGATCAAATACAAACATAGATAGTTATGGAAGTTGAATAAATGGTACCATTGACTCTGTGATTTGTTCAGCTATAGTCTTGGTAAGCTTGCGTACATCTTTGTCAAACATAAGAAATTTGGTCATTGTATCTCCACACTGGACAAGTATCTATATCCTCAACCTGATAAATAATTAACTTTTCAATATGCATAAACTTTCTGAACTCGCTTTTACAGTTGCTTTCGTAACCTATCCCAGTTAATATATTAGAATGAGAATATACTTTTCTTCTGAATCCAATCTAACTATCACTCGGATAAATGGTTGATCATCACTATGTACCCAAACACTAATATCTTTCACAAACTACAAAATGTATCACTTATTATCATACCTACTACACATTTCACATTCTGTCCCATCATCATAAAAACATGGCATACTAGAGATTGCATTTGTACATAATAATAATTAGAAGAGCAGAATCTTAAAACACTTATTACGTGACCAATCCGATTGTGCTGTCTTCATTGTATACATAACATTTGAGATTTAAGTCAGTCTTCTCGAGTTTCTTAGAACATTTAGCACAAGATAAGTAATTCTGTCCATTGCGATCAGATATGTCAATTATTTGTGCTTCACAAATAACTTCTTTCTCCTATTTTTTCAGAAGATGAAAATATTAAGTATAAATAGTAGGTAGCTAGAGTATTGAGTGAGACAATATGATGTACACGTTGTTGTCCATTTATCATGTTTGTTTGAAACATTGATTTATTTCTCGATGGTTGTTTGGACTGAGTTTTCTTTTATTCACACTCTTTACCAAGCAAATGTAGAATAAAAAGTTAATTACAGATTATAAAAAAATAATTATTGATTATACAATTTGCTTTACCTAGTCATAAATTCTTGGACAGCCTTTAAGGTATAGTCAACGTAATATGTTGTTGCTCCACTAGAGCTAAGCTGGAGTTTTCCTGAGTTTTAACAAACCAAAACTAAATCAACCTACTTTCACAATTCTACGTCAATTAATGAATATAATGGTTTCTAGACGCAGATGATTTTGATCTGCATAAGGATTTCATAAAAGATGTTTACCTGTGATTTTTTTGGGTTCAACATGTAACCACAATGAGACTACTTTTGCGGCCAGTTTGGTGAAAGAGCTTGCGGAAAGCAGATGCTTGACCATCCTATAACGTTATTCGAACAGAGACATCACTGTAACAATGATTAAAATTTTATATTATTTTAAGAAACAAATTAATCTACAAAGTTATCAAATTAAAATGATTTTTATGTGACATACGCTTGCAATAGGAGGAGGAGCACAATTTTCTGAGTTGAGCTACGGTCTTCTAGGCTTGATCCTACCACATCTGTGTATTATTTTCTTAGTAGATGATTGAGTATATGATTTATGAACAAAATGAATAATTACCTAGAAGTTGTAGGTTGGTGTCAGCTAGGGATTCAAGTTCAGAATATGTCTGAAGCCTGAAATTTTCCTCTTTGATTGTAGAAAGGACATCATCAGGAAATTCTAAAATCTCAGACTCGTCAGTGAACCGGATTAAATATTGGTGATCAGTGATCTTATAACGATTGTAAGCCGGTACAACTTCAAATTGGCTTAGATAATACATATTTCCATTTCTAGGTTGGCTTTTGAATCTGCCAATCCTTCTGTGGTAAATGGAAGCTTGCACAAGTGTTTTCTCTTTTTAATTATTAGATTCTATTGATAAAGTCATCTTAATTGTATTTGAATATTTATTTGAAATTCAGAAATGAAAGTACCTTTTCATCCAAGAATAGTAAGTCAAAACTCATCAATGCTCTATTGAATTCAAAATTACAGAGTTCCCAAAACGTAGGAGACGTACCAATATGGTTTGATTAAATTGACATGCCTGAATCTTTTCTAAAGGAGTTATTGTCGGGGGTATATCGCATGGATATAGTTCTTTCATATTTCTGAAATCATATTTCATTATTAGAACAATTAGTTATATGAAATAGGACATTGTCTTTGATAGTGAAGAAACTTACGTTGAGGGTGTGTTGAGAAGAAGAGGCTTGGAGGCTTTGTGGATTTATAGTAGTTTGTAATCTAATAGAATTGTGTCTTTTCAATACAAGTGCACCACATTGACACAGAAATATAAACAATCATTACTTTAGGATTTTGAGATGATATTCAATGATTTATATCAATTGTATGTAAGAGCATATCTTGTTTATGGATAAATTCAATGTATGCTAATTGATAGATTGTAGAATATGTAAAGACGAGTTTTTATCTTCGGACCAATATAAAAAGAGGGTGTTGGGATGTTATTTTAAAAGGAAATAACTAAATACAATTCTCAAATACAAATCATGAAACACAATTCACCAGAAAAAAACCTTACTATGTTACCAAACGACATGTTAGTGGTCATACTTTGAAAAGTTGCCGCTGATTGTCATTTAGATTTGAGTTCTTGCATGACAACATGCAAAAACTTGCGTGATGTCTCTAAGTATCCAGAAGTTTTGAGGGACCTATGTTTAGATGGTGTTATAACACCACCATATGACAGAATTCCTGATGAAATGGGGCTGATGGAGGAGTGTGCTAAGTATAGAAATTTACATGCAACATTTTTATATGGTATATTCAGTTATTTCCATCTAAAGAATGTGTCTGAAGGTTTGAACCACATAGCAAGTAAGGAAACCCACGCGGAAGCTATGTACATATATGTGATGATTTTGATTACCATAAGTGATTTTAGTGAGGGAACTAACTATCTCACTCAACTATGGAAAAATCAAGGAACATAAGTGGTGAGGCAATGTCAAATTTGTAGGGTCATGCTAGAGCTGAGTGTGAGAGAGTACCGGGAATATGACATTCTACTTAGTTTGATGGAGGATGATGAAAACTGCGGTCATGAAGACATTAACCAAGTGTGCATTGTATAATGGGAAGAAAAGAAATATGCACGTGACATGAAATGATATGCAACTACAATAGAAATGTGTACATACGACACTTATGGCTTCACCATTTCTCCGATATGTCAGAATGTGTTTCGGTTCAGACATGATGATAGAATATGAAAACAAGAGAGGAATCAACACTTTTTTTTCAACGCAATTAGGTTATGGCAATTATTTTGGTAAGTGGAACCGCTTTCATTCTTTCCTAGCACTAGTGATGGTTCAACGGAATCATGATGTCTCTCTTAGTAGAGTGCTTGTTTTCAGTGAGTTCTCCCCTGTACTAAAAATTCAGTTTATCAACCTGCGATTTTCCTCCTACTCAATCGTATGAAGGTTTTCATTTGGGTGTTTGATCCTAAAATCACCAGAAAAATCACAGTAGTAGAAAGAATAAGACATTTTTGGGATAAAATTGGAAGAAATAAAATGTCACAGATTATACGAAATCAATGTATCTTCCAAAATGACCAAAGTGAATCCTTGACATGATTATTAAGTATTTTGATTTCAACAAAGAGATAAAATTCAGATTCATCAACAACAACATCTCAATTAATTATATCAGTCAATATAACGTGAAATGCATTTTGAAGTTTCATCCGGAAAATGATAGCCAATAGAAAATATATGAAGAAGAGACATAACATATTTCATATGTTAATCTACTTCCAGAAAAGAAGCTTAATTACTTTTCAGTTTTGATCGAAATTGTTTCAAATTCTTTTATTTGTATTAAGGGTTATAAAGAAGCCACACTTTTTTGCCAAAGCATTACATATATTTAAGTTTTTGTTTTGCTTGTTCTAGTTTCTCTCAATAACATTTTTTTCAGCAATAAATTTGACATTTATAAAAAAAGAAACAATTACCTAACAGTATCTACAAAATATTTAAATTAGCTAGGATGACCTCTCATAATTTTTGTTACTCAGATAACCTATTTATAACTTACTTTTTTTCTATAATATCCAAATTACCCTTTTATAAGTGATTTCAAGTTAGATGATTATTAATCAAGTTTTATTGAAAATTAATTATAAAATTAATAAGACTATTTTTACAGTAAATTTTACAGTTAAAAAGTATCTTAATATTGTCTAATTTAACGATATCATTTTTTCTAACAACTTATATTATTAATTTGTAAAGGAAAAATACAAATAGTCAACAAACCATATCGGTGATACATCAAAGATAGTAGATGGACAATTGATCACCTTGTCTTATACCACGTAATATGATCCTCCTGAATATCGTCACTTTGGAAGCGATGGAGGTTAACTTGAAGCCGAGAGTTATCAAGGATTCAAGAAAACGAAGTGTGGATCGTTGGGTCGCACAGAAGATGTGGAAGTCTTGTGATTTACCGAGGGATCGATTGGTCGCACAAAGGTTACGGAAAAGCCTTTGTTTTACCGTTGATCTAACTTTAGAAAGAGATTTTTATTAAAAGATTAGATGGTTTCTTCAAAGAGGTTACAACCAAATTTAAAGAGAAGAAGAAGCAAATGAAGAGGCAGTCTTAGAAATCTAATAAAATTCGAATATTAGACCCCTTGCTCTTCTTAGCCACGTTTTTGGACTCCTTCTTTGATGGGCTTGGGTCTTTTGATCATCAAATGGATTATATGAAAATGATCCATTAGCCTCATTAAAAACCTTACTTAGAAAACCATTGGGACAAAATCAAAATAAGGGAAAAAGAGTGCAAAATGGGTCACTTGTCCATTCGATGATCTCCATGGGCTTGGGTCAAGACCATGGTGTTCTGAACTTGGCATGCCTCATCTGGTCGGACCCAAATGCGACTAAGTAGTCCGCCAATGGCTCTTGGAGCGAATCATCAGTCCACTTAAAGCTTCCTCGGCTACACACTCGTCCATGCCAACATCCATCGCGGGTGTTGGCTCCAATGCGTCATCCATGATCATATCATCCCCTCCCTCTTGAGAAAGATTTGACCACAAATCTGTTTGATCTACCACAAAAGGAACAAGATCAGAAACATTAAAGCTATTACTCACATCGTACTTACCTCGAAGGTCGAGTTGGTAGGAATTGTCGCTGATTTTCTTTGTTATCTCGAACGGGCTGTCGATCCTTGGCATGAGTTTGGACTTTCTTTCGGCCGGAAACCTCTCCTTGCGTAAATGTACTAAGACTTGGTCGCTAACTTCAAATATCATCGCAAGTCGACCTTTGTTTGCATGTTTGACGTAAAGCTTAGTCTTTTCTTCTAAGTTTTTCCTCGCATCTTTATGAATCTCCTGCACTAGTTCGGTCTTTTGCTTTCCATCTGTACTAGATCTTTCACTCAAAGGCAACGACATCAAATCCAAAGGAGAGGTGGAGTTGAACCCATAAACAATTTGAAAAGGAGAGTATTTCGATGCGGAATGCACGACATGATTATATGCAAACTCTATGTGCTCCAAACATTCTTCCCATGATTTCAAGTTGTTTTTAACTAATGAACGCCGGAGTGTTCCTAAGGTCCTATTCACTACTTCCGTTAGTCCGTCGGTTTACGGATGACAAGTAGTAGAAAAGAGTAACTTAGTTCCTAATTTACACCATAACATCTTCCAAAAGAAAGAATTTAGCATCTCTGTCTGACACAATAGACTTTGGCATACCATGAATGAGAACAATTTCCTTAAAGCACAAATTGGTTACATGCAATGCATCATTAGTTTTATGGCAAGCAATGAAATGAGCCATCTTAGAGAATCTAATTTTTACCTTTTCTAGTCCTAGGCAATCCCATGACAGAATCCATTGATATATCATTCCAAAGATGCGTGGGTATGGGTAAAGGAGTATACAAACCGTGGGGTTGGACATGAGATTTGGCTTGCTTATACGTCATATATCAGCCGCAAATTCGTTCGACATCTCGCTTCATGTGTGGCCAATGAAAGTGTGCTCGCATAACCTCTAAGGTTTTTGCTATGCCAAAGTGCCCCATGAGACCTCCTCCGTGAGCTTCCCTTACAAACAAGTCTTTTAATGAACAGCTAGACACGCAAAGACGGTTTTCATAAAAGAAAAACCCATCTTGTCAAAAATAGTGACCCGAAGCATGTTTATCACAATCTTTAAAAACATCTTGAAAATCCGAGTCAGTAGCGTAGAGTGCCTTAATTTGTTCAAAACCCAGCAATTTAACTTCAAGGGTAGAGAGAAGAGTGTACCTTCGGGATAACGCGTCGGCGGCCACATTATCCTTACCTTGTTTATATTTGATGATGTATGGAAACGTCTCGATGAACTCAACCCACCTTGCGTGCCTTTTGTTGAGTTTTTGATGTCCCTTAAGATGCTTAAGAGATTCATGGCCAGTATGGATGACGAACTCCTTCGGCCAAAGGTAATGTTGCCACATTTGTAGCGCTCACACTAACGCGTACAACACAAGACTATCCTTGCAAAAAGTACACTTTTTAAGGTTAGCATACAACTTTTCTTTCCTAAGAAATTCTAAGACTAAACCGATATGCTCAATATGCTCGTCCAGGTTTTTGCTATAGATGAGGATATCATCGAAATAAACTACCACAAATACACCAATGTAAGCCTTAAGAACGTGGTTCATTAAGCGCATGAAAGTACTAGATGCGTTAGTCAACCCAAATGGCATTACGAGCCACTCATATAACCCGTGCTTAGTTTTAAACACAGTCTTCCATTCATCACCTTCTTTCATCATAATCTGATGATATCCACTCTTTAGATCAATTTTAGAAAACATGCTAGATCCATGTAATTCATCTAACCTATCATCTAACCTATGTATGGGATGGCGATATTTTACCGTAATGTTGTTTATGGACCGGCAATCAACGCACATACACCACGTTCCATCTTTCTTCGGGACGAGTAGGACTGGAACGGCGCATGGACTCAGGCTTTCGCGGATGTGTCCCTTTTCCATAAGTTCCCCAACTTGCCGTTGTAACTCCTTGTTTCCACGGGGTTGGTTCGGACGATCGGGTAGCGATGCACTGGGTAATGCTTCGGCCTTGGTTGGTGTGAATGGTTTGTTGTTCTTGGTCGGATTAATCTTGTCAACTCGCGGAAAGGTCGGACGTTGGTAAGATGTCCCAGCCGGCTGATATGGTTTGGTCGAACCCTTTCTCTGTAAATGTTGCTCAAACATCTCGGCCTTATGTAGCATATTTTCGAATTTGACATAGTGTTGAGTCTCCAACCTGTCCTGAATGTCTCGATTCAGACCTCCAAGAAACCGAGCCATAGTCGTTTCACGATCTTCATCAACGTTAGCCCGTAGCATCAGCGTCTCCATCTCCTTGTAATATTCATCGACCGACCAGTTACCCTGGACAAGCCTCCTCAATCATTGATGCAACTACCGGTGATAGTGATTCGGTACGAATCGTCTCCTCAAAAGTGCATTCATTTCCGCCCATGATTCGACCGGGTATTCTCGGTGGCGCTTTCTCGTAGTGACGAGCTGGTCCCACTAGTTAAGGGCGTAATCTTAGAAATCCATGGCCGCTACTCTGACCCTATTATCCTTGGTGTAGTCTTGCGCGTCAAATATTAGCTGAACTTTTTTCTCCCAATCAAGGTAAGCTTCCGGATTGCTATTGCCATGGAATGGTGGAATCTTGGCTTTGTACCCTTGTAGATTGTCGATGACTCGTTCTCGGCCCTCACTTTCCCTTCTATTTGGTCACGTAGACCCGTTTTGCGATGTACCCTTGTAGATGGTCGATGATAGTAATTATCTGTGTCTCCATGATTCGACCATTCGCTACCCCTCCTCTCATCTTGTCGATGTTGGGACTGCTGGTCATTTTGCGGAAGATCGGCCTCATGTTGTGGTCGAGGGTCTGGTCGGGGCGGAACATTACCCGAAGCATCTTGACGTTGCTGGACAGTTTGAAATTGCGCTTGAAACGAATCAAACTTTTCCATCATTTTCTCCATTTGTTTCGTGAAGGCTTCCATCAAGGCTTGGTTCTTATCCACACTTGACGCGGCTTCTTCGTCCGTTGATTCTTGTTCGGATCTCCTTCGTTGTTTCTTAGCTGTCTTAGCCATGGTACCTGAAATAGATTATCACAACAGCTTATAGTTAAATAGTCCAATGAAGCACACACGACAAGATCAATTAGCAAGCGAAAGAACTAAATCGGTCTTAATCAAAATCCGAGGATCTTAATTAAAAAAAATTCAGTTGATTTTTTTTGCGAATTCATAAAAATTATCAAACACTTCTAATGATTGAAACAAGCAGTTTATGAATTATTAGAATTTAATTTGACAAAAAAAATTCAAATGATGAAAGTTTATCAAACAAAATTCGAGCTATCAACTTAAGTGATAAATAACTTAGATCCGAGGGTTTTCAAAATTATTGAAGAATTTGAATAGACAGCATTTAAATGGTAAGAACACTTGTTTGAATTCTTGGAAATCTAATAAAATTCGAAAATTAGACCCCTTGCTTTTCTTAGCCACGTTTTTGGACTCCTTCTTTGATGGGCACAAGTCTTTTGATCATCAAATGGATTATATGAAAATGATCCATTAGCCTCATTAAAAACCTTACTTGGAAAACCCATTGGGACAAAACCAAGATAAGGGAAAAAGAGTGCAAAATGGGTCACTTGTCCATTCGATGATCTCCATGGGCCTGGATCAAGACCATGGTGTTCTAAACTTGGCATGCATCATCTGGTTGGATCCAAATGCGACTAAGTAGTCCGCCAATGGCTTGGTTGAGCGCCTTGGTCTTGGAGCGAGTCATCGGTCCGCTTAAAGCTTCCTTGGCTACACGCTCGTCCATGCCAACATCCATCGTGGCCGTTGGCTCCAATGCGTCGTCCATGATCATATCACCACGGGTTGGTTGTATATCTCCATACTCACTTCCATTGACCAACAAAGAGTAAGAAACCTATGTAACACATAACATTACCCATTTAATCCATTTAGTATCAAACCCTAGTTTGTTCATCACTTTCTCCATAAAATCCATTCAACCCGATCATATGCTTTGCTTATATATGTCTTTATAGCAACAGAATTTTCTGCAAAATCTCTTTTAGATTTCAAGCCATGCAACAGTTCATGAGCTACAAGAATATAATCATGTATATTCCTACCTGGCATAAATGCTGCTTACGACTCTGAAATAATACACCTGAGGCTAAAGACGAAACACCAAGATCTTAGAAATGATTTTATAACTTACAGTGCACAAAATGATATGTCGATATTTACTGATAGTTGCAGCATCTGTGGTTTTGGATAGGAGACCAGGTTCACATTTGGATCCAGCACATTATCATTAAAGAAATGACTACATATCATAGGCATCCTTGACAATAACTCCCCAAAACTGTTGGTAAAATGCTGCAGTTTACCCATCTGAACCTGGTGCCTTATCTGGCCCTATCATAAAAACTGCTCGTTGAATCTCTTCATCAGTTACAGGTTTAACGAGTTTCGTGTTCATAGCATGAGTTACCTTACTAATAGTGGTCGGTGATCTGATTCCGCAAGGTTCATGAATTCTATGTCGGATAATGGGTAATTGTTACTCCATGCTGAGTTCAAAAAAATTCGATCCAGACATCATTCTATCACCTCTTTTCTTCTTTTACCAACCCAACTAAACAGATTCCCTTTGAATGGCAGATCCTTCATACCGCAGACTTGCAACATTGTTTTAAAATCTTTGAAACTGCCCACATTCCGAGTCCTGCCTCCTCTATTCTCGTTTTGATTCAAGATCTCGTTAAAGTCTCCACACATCATCTAGGATCCAGTTCTATAAACCGCAATTCATTGTAGTTTTTCCCATAGATGATGTCTAAACTTTGGTATTGGGTTGCCATAAACGCAGGACAAATAAAACTGAAACAATTTGAATTCAACAAAGAGGTCTACAAGTCTTTCATCAGCAGAGATACATAGCTTTTTCAGTAGACTACCAACCCGCCACTTAACCCCTGTGGAGATACAATTTGCATACCATCAAAACCCAACATTACCCCTAGATCCCTATATAGTTATCATTCTGCTTAGTTTAAACCAAAAACAGGATATCTGGAAGGTACAACCGCTGTAACTCTTTTAGAGGTTGAACTGTGAGGCGATGTCCCAAGCCTCAGCAGTCCCACACCTGAACTCTCATGGGACCGGAGGTAGATTCGGGCCGACCGCGCCTCTGTTAAAAGACCTCATAGTCCTCACACAAAATTTATAGTTTATCACTTAATTGTATCATTTTTATCTACATCGATAAACATATACAATTTTTTAAAAAAATTTTTGACTATCCATCGAAAGTTAACTATTAAATAAAAAATAATATTTTAAATGATAAATTATTTCTTAAAATAGAAAAATTAATAACTTTATGAAAAATTAATAACAATTATGAGAAATTTACATTTAAACTTAAAAATTAATAAATAAAACTACAAAATTACAATTTTATCAAAAAGTAAAACCAATTTACTTTTAAAATCTACCAAAACTGCGCATATCCGTAGACTAAACATAAGTCTGTCGAATAAAATTTTAAACTCTGTCAAAACTCGTAAATTTGATGCAAGTCTGCCAAATGTATGTAGACTAAAGTTGAGTGTGTCAAACGGACTTTAGAAGTCTACAAAAGGTGTGTAGACTAAATATTAGTCTGCCAAAAATATGCAGACTTGACGCAAGTCTACCAAGTTTTCATAGACTAAACATATATATGCTGAATATACTTTTATACTGTGCAAAAACTATATACATGTGACGAAAGTCTGCCAAGTGTACACATACTAAACATCAGTCTGCTGGAAAAACTTTTGAAGTCTAACAAAAATTTATAAGTCAACTAGATATACTTTTGAAATTTGTAAAAAATGCGCAGACTTGACGCAAGTATACCGAGTGTTTGTAGACATAAATGTGCCGAAATGTTTTTTCTTGTGTGCCAAAAATATGCATATTTGACGTAAGTCTGTCAAATGTATATATACTAAAGGTATGTCTGCCAAATAGACTTTTGAAATCTACCAAAAACGCATAGATTTGATGTTAATATGCTGATTCATCACAGAGTAAAAGTCTGCTAGATTGACTATCGAAATAGAAAGACTGGACTAAGTATGTTGAATGTTTGCATTGTAAACATTAATCTGCTATATAGAATTCTAAAAAAATCTGTAAAAATATGTGGACTTATTGCAAACATGCTAGATGTTTGTAAATTAAACATAAGTCTTCTAGATATATTTTAGAGCCTGTACGAGGGAATTTAAAATTTGTCAGCTAGAATTTATTGTCTGCTAAATATAATTCAAAGTTTGCAAGAGTAATATTAGACTTTATTTTTTCTAAATTTTGGCTATTATAATATTTTATGGGTTATCATAGCAAATTTTCTTTTAAAAAAACTTATATATATATGATGCTTTGGCAAAAAAAATGGTTAGTGTTTGAAAAGAAAGTAAAATGGTAAAAGCAACGTAAAGAGAATTTATTACGTTTTTATTCAAGTCTTTCCCCGCAAGGAAACAAAAATCAAAACAAGTTAAACCTTTCTTTTCTATAAAGCCCGTTCACAACAACCGAATCACAAAAATCAAACAGAGACAAAGACAGAAAAACAAAAAACTCCGATTATTCCGGCGATGAGCAACGACCATCACCCACCGCCAGAAAATCAGATCCCAATTCTCGATTTCGACCATCTCGAAGTTTTTTCACCACTAGGCCGTGGCTCAAAAGGAGTTGTCTTCTTAGTGAGATCATCTACCATCTCCAACAAATGGCTTGCTTTAAAAGTCATACTCAATGAATCAATCGAGAATAAGAACAGACGCACGAGTTTCGAACAAGGAGTGTTGTCTAAACTTAACCATCCTCTGTTTCCTCGTCTTCATGGAGTTTTATCGACAGATAAAGTTGTCGGCTATGCGATCGATTACTGTCCTGGTCGAGATCTCAATTCTTTAAGGAAGAAACAATCTGAAGAAATGTTCTCCGATGAGATCATAAGGTAAAACTAAATTTGACATTGTCTAATGTAAACCAGAAATTATGTTAAACCAATCCTAACCGGATCCTTCGATTCCATTACTAATATTAAGTTCTTTAGATTTTATGCAGCGGAGCTTGTAATAGCACTTGAGTATTTGCATAACGAAGGAATCGTATACAGAGATTTGAAACCAGACAATGTAATGATTCAAGAAGATGGGCACTTGATGCTTGTTGATTTCGATCTCTCCACGAATCTTCCTCCGAGAACACCTCAACCTTCACCAGCGACGGCGAGACCATCGACGGCGACGAAAAAGGAAAGATTTTTTCAATTTTCCGGTTTCTGCAACTCGGGAATCTCACCGGACGAATCTGACTCGGTTTCGGCTGAGTCCGACTCGTCTGTGGAGAAGTCGAACTCCTTTGTTGGAACTGAGGAATACGTTGCGCCGGAGGTAATCACTGGAAAAGGCCATGACTTCGCCGTCGATTGGTGGTCGTTGGGAGTGGTTTTGTATGAGATGTTGTACGGAACGACGCCGTTTAGAGGAACTAACAGGAAAGAAACGTTCTTTAAGATTTTGACTGAACCGCCGTGTTTGGTCGGTGAAACGACATCGTTAAGAGACTTGCTAAGACAACTGTTGGAGAAAGATCCTAGCCGTAGGATTAATGTTGAAGGAATCAAGGGACACGATTTCTTCAGGGGGTTGGATTGGGACTTTGTGCTTGAGGTATCACGACCACCGTATATTCCGGCGCCGGAGAATTACGAAATTTCGAAAATTAACGTTGAGAATTTCGTCCATGAAATATTTGATAATAACCATAGTAATATGAAAGGTAAAGATGGGATTAATGACAATACGGTAGATAATTTTTAATCTTTTGGTCTTTTGAATTTTATTTTATTTCTATTATATTATAAAGTTGTAGAAATATATTTATGTCGCTCATGATTTGTCCCCAACTGGCCACTACATAAAGAATATGCCAACTAGTTTCAAATTGTTTGCTTTTTCAGTTTTCACATTCGTTTTATGTATCTAGTCCTCTTTGGGTATTTGATTCGATTTAAGAGCATTTTTTTTCCCAAAATAAAAATAAAATCCAAAATCTTGGAATATAAAAAAGAAAAGGAAAAAAGAGGGAGGAAAATAGATGCTTTAAAGAAGATTTTTTTTATTAATTAGCGTTATATATTAAATCAAATTTGTTCTGTGGGATGCATATACAATTTTTTTGGTCTACTGTAATTTATTTGAAAAAGTAAAATTTTATGTTCATGGATTTTTAGCAAACGAATCTGTAAAAATATAAACAGCACGAAAATCAGATTGAAATTACATAACTAACAAAATGTTTTTCAAAAAATTTAAATAATTTTAGATGTCGAACTCCAAAACCCAAAATTATGGAACCTGAAAAAGAAAAAGAACAAAAAATAGATAGTTTAAAAAAGGTATTTTTTATTAATTACTTGTATATATTAAATTAAGTTTGTTTGGTTGAACGATTATCTGATTTTTCTGATCTAGTATAATTTATATGGAAATTGTTTTTTATGTTTACATGTTTTTAGTAAACGAATCGACTCACAAAAAAAACTTTTCAAAAAAACTTAAATAATCTTGGCTTGGCTGTCGAACTCCAAAATAAGGCACTAAAAGAAGGAAAAGCAAAGAAACAGAAGATGGAATGAAACTGTTTTGGCGGTGGCATCAATATTCACTTGGAGTTTGATAATGGACCTACTTCTTCCTTTGTCCCCTCTCTCCTCTTTTTCTTTTTGTTTGTCACTCATTCATTATGATGGCAATTTAGAGCCACCTATAGTGCCTATTAGACTCTACTTTACAATAATTACAATACCAATCTAGGTTGTTGATGATAAGTGAATTTGATAAACATCAAGATTTGGAGGTAAAATCAAGAAAATAGTACTTTAATATTCCATAGTATTTACCTTCTATTTAATTATAAAGGGACATATCATTTTCTTTATAACCTAGCATTTCTATGTACACATCTAGTTTTTTTTCACTTATATATTAAAAACAGCAATGATATCGGATACATTAATAATTGGCAGAAAACTTGATATCTCCGGAAACAAAGCTCTCACAGAAGAGATAGATGCTATAATAGGGAGACAAAATACGAAATTAAATATAATTCCTTGACAAAACAAGAATCAAAACTTGTAAGGTATTTGACGTTGCTTTATCTCTTTTACCTGAAGTTAAGAACCCTAAAGACAGAACACAAGTAAGTTTGGTAACCCAGTTCCCGGTCTCGAACCGGTACGTCTGGGGAGGGAAACTCTGTTCTTCAACTTCTACTATGAACTTGAGGTTACACACTCTCACTCACTCAGAGTTTCTTGTGTTCTTTAGGTTATTACAAGGAGACTTAGTGCCAAAGAGAAAACCCTACCGTACAACAACAACTAAGGTAAGAGCTCCTTTAAATAAGAATGCAAAAAAGTCTAAAACCTAAGTGTTTTGCAGGGAATAAACTGCTGGGCTTCGACCAGGAATAAGTGGCCCACAGCTTCTCTTTATAGCACACCAAAGCAGACTTCTGCGCAAGCCCAAAGTCAGCCCATGACCATCTCCTTTTTGGGCTGGGTCAACTCTTACAATCTCCACCTTTGACCAGCCCAAACATAACCTCGTGCCTTTCTCCTTTTGTCGACCGTCGCGACAGAAGATTATCAGCCAAACCTCTCTAAATTTACCGACGATAACCATCGCCACCGTTTAGATCGGTAAGAAATCTGAAGCTCTGTCTGATTTCTCTGCTCATACACACTATGAGTAATCTATCAAGATCAAAAAACCTTGAAGTTTAATCCGATTTCCTCTCAATCTGCAGGTACCTGGAGCAGAAAACGCAACAACCATGCGACCCTTTTGCGCCTACCTGAGATTAGAGAATGAAGCTCCACCTGCTCCGGAACACTCTGGTAACAAACGACTCCCCTTTATCTCACCCCCTCTCTTTGATCTGAAGAAACCAGAAAACTAACCTGTTTTCACTTCTTTCTTGGTGAGGTAATGAATCGATGCTGACGTGTTCAGCAGGTAGAGCTTCCTCTTCACATCACCTTTAGGATTCCCAGACACACATCAAGCTTGTTTCCAGGTACACATTTCGTTAACATATCTGCCGGATTTAGAGAAGTGTGTATCTTAGAAACTTTGATTGTGCCTTCTGCGATGTGGTCTCTGATGAAGTAATGTTTAGTAGCAATGTGTTAGTCCGTTCATGATGAACACTGTTTTTAGCTAGGCAGATGGCGCTTTGTGAATCACTGCAGACTTGAACGAATTCTTGATTTAGCCCCACTTCTGTGCAAAACCCCTTTAACCATACAGCTTCCTTTACAGCTTCTATAATTGCCATGTATTCAGCCTCTATAGTAGATAAAGCCACCACGTGTTTTAGGGAAGACTTCCAACTAACTGTATTTCCCCCAACTTGAAAAACATGACCTGAAACTGATCTCCTTTTATCTAAATCTGCTGGATAATCAGAATCACAGAAACCTTTAATATCAAACTCATTCTGCTTGGTAAACGTTAAACAAATGCCTGCTGAGCCTTTAAGATATTTTAAAACCCATTTAACCGCAGACCAATGAATCCGTCCTGGTTTTGCCATAAACCTACTAACCAATCCTATAACAAAACCTAAGTCTGGTCTTGAACCAATCATAGCATACATAAGACTGCCAACAGCACTAGCGTAAGGTACTTCATTCATGTGAGGTGATTCTGCGTTTAGTTCTTCGTTGCTTAAGCTCAAGCTTGTATTGGTAACTCACATGAGTAACAACTGATCTTGAATCTTCCATGTTAAACGTTCTCAGAATCTGTTTAATGTACCTTTCTTGTGAAAGCTTTAAAGTACCTTCCTTCCTGTTTCTGATTATGTCCATACCGAGAATCCTTGTGGCTGCTCCTAAATCTTTCATCTCAAATTCTTCCATTAAACTTCTCTTTAAGCTTTGAATTGCATGAAAATCTTTTGAAGCAACCAACATATCATCCACGTAAATTAAAAGATAGATTCTATCCAGAATAGAGTTACCTTTGTAGTAGACACATGAATCATATTTACTTTTCAGAAACTGTTGCTCTTTCATAAAACTGTCAAATCGTTGATTCCATTGTCTAGGAGATTGCTTAAGCCCATAGAGAGATTTCTTCAACTTCCACACTCTGTTTTCCTTTCCTTTTACTACAAAACCCTCAGGTTGATTCATGTAGATTTCTTCTTCTAAAGTCCCATTCAGGAAAGCGGTCTTGACATCAAGCTGCTCCAATTCGAAGTCAAAATTGACAGTTAGTGATAGTAGGATTCTGATAGAAACATGTTTCACCACGGGGAAAATATTTCATGAAAATCAACCCCTTCCTGTTGTCTGAAACCTTGAGCAACCAATCTGGCTTTGAATCGTGGTTCTTCTACTCCTGGAATACCCGGTTTCCTTTTAAAAATCCATTTACAACCTATAATTCTCTTCCCATCAGGCAGTTTAGTCAGATCAAAAGTGCCATTTCTCACAATAGAGTCCATCTCTTCTTCTGTAGATTCTTTCCATTTATCCCAATCTTTGCTCCTGGTAGCCTCATAATAAGATTTTGGTTCATCAAAATTAATATTTTCAGCACTTGACAGTGGATACGCTACAAAGTCGGCATCTTCAAATCTTGAAGGGGGTTTCTTCACCCTTCTAACTCTGTCTCTAGCCAGAAGATACCCATATAAATCACCGGATTCAGTGTGATCTTGTCTTTCGCTGTCTGGACTGTCGGTTTCTGAATCTTCTTCAGATTCTGAACTTCCTGATTCAGAAGGAACTCCACCTTGATTCGAATCATCTTGAGAGTTTTCGGTTGGAGCAGGTCCTTTTATCAAGTTTGGACTCTTTCTTCTTTTTCTTCTTCTTTTCTTTTTCACTGTTTTCTGTTAAGAGGTCTTTGAACTCTGTGTCTTCATCAAAAACAACGTTCCTACTAATGGTGCACTTGCAATCCTTAGGAATCCAAATTCTGTATCCTTTTGTATCTTGAGGATATCCGAGAAATAGACTCTTGATGGCTCTAGGACTAGTTTTCTCTTGCGTGACATGTACATAAGCAACACTTCCAAACCTCCTTAAGTGATCATAGCTCACTTTAGAACCTGTCCATACTTCCTCAGGGATTTTAACATCAATAGAAGAGTTTGGTGACCTGTTTACGATGTAAACAGCTGTAGAAGCAGCTTCAGCCCAAAACTTCTTCTCCATACCAGTCTCGGCTAGCATATACCTCACTTTGTCTATTATCGTTCTATTCATCCTCTCTGAAACTCCATTTTGTTGTGGAGTATAAGTACATGTCTTATGCCTTTTAATACCAGACTTCTTGCACATATCATCAAATTGCTGATTACAGAATTCCAATCCATTATCAGTCCTCAAACACTTACACTTTCTTCCCTGTCTGATTTTCCACTAACAGCTTCCATTCTGCAAAGTTTTCAAACGCTTCGTCTTTGCTTCTTAGAAATCTGATCCACACCTTCTTAGAATAATCATCGATAAACGTTACAAAGTACTTGCATCCAGCTAGGCTTGGTTCATTAGAAACTGATCCCCATAAATCACTGTGAATGTACTCAAGGATGCTTGTAGTAGTGTGTTTAGCCTTTTGAAAACTTTTTTTGTGTGACTTCCCCAAAACGCAGTCTTCACAGAAATCCAAGGTGTGTACCTCCTTTTTCTTTAGATAGCCCTTCTGAACTAAGATATTCATGCATGTAAGACTCATGTGTCCAAGTCTAGAATGCCATCTGTTGGTCAGATTCACGGGAGTTCTCACCACAGCTGCATCACCTTTTACTACTTTTCCTTGGAGATAGTATAACCCATTGTTATACTTGCCTGCAATAACCTTTTTCTTTCCTTTGTAGAATTGTACCATGAAGTCTTTACCCTCATAATGACACCCACTCTTTTCCAGCTGACCATAAGAGATTAAATTCTTTTCCATAGAAGGCATGTACCTGACATTTGTAAGAACCACAACCGTATCATCTGGATTTACTATCTTTAACTTGCCAATGCCTTTAATTTCACTGTTAGTGTTGTCCCATCAGAACCTTTCCACCTTCAAATTCCTGCAAGTCAAACAAGGCTTCCTTGTCTGGTGTAATATGAAAGGTACACCCCGAGTCCATTACCCACTCATTTTCCAAGTATTGAGTGCTAGCAGTTAAGACCATATGTTCCTTTTTCTCAGTAGCAACATTAGCAGAACTGGAAGGTCTGCCATGTCCTCTTTCAGGACAATTTCGTTTCCAATGATCTTCTTTACCACAAACAAAACATCCTTTGTTGCTTTTGTTGAATCTGGGTCGAGATTGGGACCTGCCATTGAATCTGGATTTATATCTTGTTGACTGTTCCCCCTTTTTCTCTGTTCTACCCCGAGATCCGACATACAAGCCATCACCATCTGTCTTTTTTTTGAACAGCATTCCCTTTTCCTTGAGTTCAACCTCTTTAGCATATGCTGAACTAACGACTTCATTAACAGTTAGTGTATCCTTTCCAGTACCGTATTTGAGTGTGTGAACTAGCTGCTCATACTTTGAAGGCAGGCTGGAGAGGATCTGAATCGCTTGATCTTCATCTGAAATATTGATCTTTAAGCTCTCTAAATCATCTACTAACTTGAGAAAATCATTTAGATTCTCTTCTATGCTTTTCTGTTCTTCCATCTTGAAGCTTGCAAATTTCTGTTTGAGGTATATTCTGTTTGGTAGAGCTTTAGTCTGATAGTCCTTTTCCAGGGCTTTCCATACGGCAAGTGCAGTAGTTTCTTTCATAATCTTCCTGAGTATAATATCGCTTACACTCATACATATAAGATTCTTGCATCTTTTCTCTTTCTCTTTAGCTAACGGGTCAGGCTGACTCAAGTCTTCTTCTTTGCTTTTTCCTTTAGGGTCAGATCCTGTCTCTTCTTCTTCTTCAACTAGACATTTGTCTAAACCCAAAATTTCCAGTTGACACATCATCTTTTACTTCCACAGCCCAAAATCACCTTTGCCATCAAACTTCTCAACATCAAATTTCCCTGATGTGGGTTACATGACTTACTGATGGGTTTTAGGTTTTCTTAGTGTTTTTTTTTCTTCTAGCAAGTACCCAGAAGACCCGACAGATGATAGATAGAGACGATTGTGATTTTAACTCAGGCTGGAGAGAAAATCACTAACCTTTGAAGAAAGACAAGTACCGCAGAAACCACCTTCCTTCACGATCTCGTGAGATGGCTGAGCACTCCTGAAGCAACCAACAGCTCTGATACCACTTGTAAGGTATTTGACCTTGCTTTATCTCTTTTACCTGAAGTTAAGAACCCTAAAGACAGAACACAAGCAAGTTTGGTAACCCAGTGCCCGGCCTCGAAGCGGTACGTCTGGGGAGGGAAACTGTGTCCCTCAACTTTCACTATGAACTTGAGGTTACACACTCTCACTTACTCTGAGTTTCTTGTGTTCTTTAGGTTATTACAAGGAGACTTAGTGCCAAAGAGAAAACCCTACCGTACAACAACAACTAAGGTAAGAGCTCCTTTAAATAAGAATGCAAAAGAGTCTAAAACCTAAGTGTTTTGCACGGAATAAACTGGTGGGCTTCGACCAGGAATAAGTGGCCCACAGCTTCTCTTTATTGCACACCAAAGCAGACTTCTGCGCAAGCCCAAAGTCAGCCCATGACCATCTCCTTTTTGGACTGTGTCAACTCTTACAAAACTTACAGCATCAACCACCAAAAACATGAAAGCCATGATACTCTAAAAAAACTGGAAAAACGGTTAAGAGCAGTAGACACGACACTACAAAGGTCCGAATTGCAGCTGAAGGATCAACAACCAAAGACTGAGAAGAACTGAAACTAGGGGACTGTACACGTCTAGTTTATCAAATATAGTTTTATACAGAGTAGTAAACTGTAATCTCTATTTAATAAATTATACATCTACAAAACAAGAAAAATGACATGTTTTCTACCACACAAGTGAAAATTAAATCGTCCAAAAATTAACCAAAAAATGGATTGATTGTCCTCATTTTCTGATTTATAAATTCTTAGTTTGTCATGGACTACATTTCATCCTGTTTGTTTATAGGTAGGATCGCATTTAAACTTGAACATGTTAAGTCGGTTTCTTATGATGTTGAATCCACCAAATCCATTACTTGTCTCTTTTATCAAATTCCAACAAAGAATATTGGGTTGTCCAGACCAAAAGAGTTAGAAAAAGATGATGTAGAGTTTGAGTTGTAGCTCATAATATTGATTCTTTTTACATTACTCTTGTTAGCCGAAGGCTCACGGGAGGACTTTTGTATATTAGCGAATAGTTTATTACTTTATTGACTAACTTTATCACAAATTATTTTTATGGACAATTATTTGACAACAAATCATGTAACTCATTACACGTTTTCTAAGAATCATATGATTGAACAATATGACCTTTATTTATTGCTTCACCTACATAAAAACTCGTTAAGTCCATGAGTCTACCTGTTTATTATATGCACATTTATTATTGATAAATATATACGAAGCATGTGATGATAGTAATGAAATTATGAGATGACAAGATGAATAACGGTTCGGTGAGATAACTCGTTGAGTTTGGTATTTGTCCACAGAGTATTTCTTCGACCAAGCTGTAATTTGTTTCATCGTTGGCATTTAAGAGAGTTGTCGTCTTCGACATGATTTATTTTCTTGAATGATTTTAAAATAAAAGTTACAATGGAACTCTACAAGCCGATTCTTCCCAAACTAGCCCAACCGATTAGTATATGTGAAAACAAAGAAGAAAAGAAATGTGATTTGTTTACAACCACTTTAAGAAACTAGCCGGAAATAAAGACTTTCACGATTGTAGGCTCCTCTAATTTTTGGCGGAGCTCAAAACAAAACAATATAACTATATAAGATAAAATGTGTATTCTTGAATATGGAAAGTCTTGGATTCTAAGACTTACATTATTTTAATTTCAATTTGCTTGCTAAGCAGTGTAACGTCTAATACATTATCTGATTTTTCTCCTTGTTAAAGTACTAATATATAGCAATATTATATAGACAATCCAATTTCTTGAAAGGTATATTTCTCTAATGTATACATAGAGGAGTATCATAACTTCAAAACCTTCGCTTACGACGGGTCTAATGTATACTAAAGTTTGGAGTAATCTTTGGATCTCATACATTATGGTATGTTCGCCGAAATGACTAAATTAATTTGGACACAAGGTGTAACATCCCAAAACCCATAATCAGCGCTGTATTATGCCAAAACCATTTACTACGCAAACAAGACCCACAACTAGTTGAGCTAACCACAGCTAAGATTGACTCAAGAACGTATGTGGCTAAAAGACTAGCAACATATTCTTGTTCAAAAGCGACATGAGCTTATTTTGTCGCAGCTTATTTGATGCATAATGCTCCCGGTTTTTTTGGACAAGGTCTATCCAACTTTTCCGAGCAAGAATCAATATAGAGAAAACTGCCTTGGAGGCTGGAATCAAATAGACCTGCATGAGTTCCGAAATTCACGATTCATGAGTTCAGCCAATCCCTTTAACTAATAGATGCTAGTTCTGGGGCCATCCGCTTAACCCAGCCCCATTCTAAATAGTTGAGCCCAATTCGAAATCTTTTCTTGGTTCATCAAAAGCCCATCTATTTTTTGTAATCGAGCTCATGTATGTGTATGTATATATATGTGTATCACTGTTTATATCTCTCTCTCCGATAAAACGAAACCCTAGCCACATTGGTTTTGAGAGACAGAGAGAGAGATCGCGAACTTATGCATAGAAGGAGATCCGTTCGTATCATTATCTATGATCACCATTGCTTGACGCTTGGAGAAGTCACAACCCACCAAGGGGTCTTGCCATTGCTCACGGAGTCGTTGCAAGCCACGTTGCACTATTCCAAGAAAATTAGGTTACAACCTAAAACTTGCTTGCGGCCCAAGTTTCCTCTTGTTCACCTCCAATTGCACCGGTACGGAAACAGGAACATATACGGGAACGGATACAGGGACGGAAAACGGCAAAACTACAAATTTATAAGATATGGGTACGACAAATATATATTTATAAAAATCCATATACTTAAATATAACACCATAAATGGAGACTTTATGACTAAGACCATAGATGGAGCGTATGAGCTGATTGAGAATTTGGCAACTAGTTCTAGTAATCGATCTCCAGAACACGATAGAACTCGAAAAGGCAGCAGTGTAGAATCGCAAAAAAATGATGAGCTGACCGCTAAGGTAAATCTGTTGCTGAGAGAAAATCAGAGAAGTGTGCAGCTTTGTGAGGAGACAGGAGATGCAATTCTATGTCATGAGCAGCATGCGGAGGTGAACTATGTGAATGGCCAAGGTTATGTTCATAATAGACTTCAGGGTGGAAACCAGCAGAACAAGCCTTTTTGAACACCTTCCAAACGGCACCCCCAACTTCATTCCAAGCTGCTGCGAATGATTCTCAGGACGAGCTCAAGAATCTCATGCAACAACTCTTGTTAAATCAGCAAAAATCAGCCAATGAGATCAATGTCAAGGTGGACAGCATGTACAATGATTTCAATTTCAAAGATGAGGCATTTTGTACCCATATGAGGAAACTCGACGCTCAAATAGCTCAAACTGCTGAAGCAATTAAGAGACAACAAGGAACTCTTCCTGGAAAGACGGAGACGAATCCTAGGACCGAGTATGTCAATGCAGTTGAGCTGAGCAATAGAAATATATTGCACTTTGCAGCAAAAGACGTGGTAAATATAGAAAAAACCAAGAAAAAGGGAGAAGAGCAAGTGCTCCGAGCCATACAGAGTGCTCTGGGCGGAGAAAACTCGACAGAGCACCCTGGCCATACAGGAGAATATGCTCCAGCCGATGCTCCAGAAAAACCTGCAAAAATTTATGCTGCTCGAGTTTATGTTCATAATATTCCATACCCAGTCCTGCCCAAACACCTGAGGAAACATATTAATGCAGAGAAATTGGCTGGTTTTAACAAGATGATGAGAAAGATTTCCCATGAAATCTCATTTGAAGAGGCCTTAGAGAATCACCCATTGTATAATTTCTTTGGGAATTGTAGAGAAACTAAAGAAGAAGTTAAGGCTCTCTTTATTGAAGGAAGAGGTACACCACCACTGAAGTTATTGCCTAAGGTTAAAGACCCTGAAAAGTTTGTTGTTCCATGCTCCATTGCAGGAGTTGATTTTAAAGAGTCTCTATGTGATTCTAGGTCTAGTGTGAATCTCATGTCAAAGGCTATTGCAGAGAAGTTAGGAATTACTGATATGAAACACCCTGAGATGACTCTCGCGTTTGCCAATTCTTCTACCACTACTCCGTATGGTACGATTCCAGATTTACATGTTAAAATGGGAAATCGTTTGGTTCAAACAAATTTTTAGGTTGTGGAGATGACAAACAGATTTGATGTACCTTTGCTTCTTGGAAGACCATTAATGACCACAGTGGGTGCAATTATCGATATGCCTAATAAGAGAGTCTCGTTTTCCAAAATCGACAAGAAGGTTTTCTACAAAGCCATACCCACTACAGGAGTCACCAAACATGCCTCTTGCATCTCAGTAGTCGATAGAGAGATATTGATAGTTGATCATGAGAAAGAGTTTTGTGATAATAGTGAGATCAAAGAAGTCCTGGATGGAGATTCTCACTTTACTACCATCAAACTCAGTGAGAAGGCAAAGTTGAAGGGAAAAGTGAAGAGCAAAATGATCAAGGGTGGTCCTAAAATGACTTTGACCCCTCAAGGATATGATGAAGACACAATTGAGTATAAGGTGAAGTGCAAAGGTACCTATAAACCTTTCTCTAAAGTTAGAGCTATTCTCTCTTCTGAGTTGAAAGAGAAAGGCAAGGATGTTGTGAATGGTATGCTGGATAAGTTCTGAATTTGGAGATGTCCAATTGTGGAGCTTGTTTTGGAGCAAGCCCTCATGTTCAACCTGATTGATACATGGCACCAAAGTCAAGCTAATAAATATAGCCAAGCGCTTGGTGGAAAGCAACCCACCGGTAATCAGAGCACCTGCTCCGCTGTGGTGCTCCAACAAGGTAAGTCTTCGAAAAAAAAATGTTTAGTTTTGTTTTGCCTTCTTCTTGATTTATTTTCACACAGAGATGGTGTGAAGTAAGTCTGGGGGAGGGCATTCATTGTCTACTAACGCGTTTGTTCGTTTTGTTTTCATTTTTTCTTAAGGTGTTTTATCGAGTCAAAACTTAGTCGGAAACTATGAGCTTTTCTTGGAACTAACCGTTTTAATCAACACTTTAGTAACCATTCTTTTAGCAATTTACTGCAGATTTTACTGAATGGAAACCTCGTAAGTCGAATGACCTACCAATATTGCCGATATCTCTTTGGGTATTTGAAGGATCCAAGACTGGCTTCACACTTAAATTAACTAAATTATCTCATCTTGGGGCTTGCACATCAAATCGGATTTCTCATTCAGGCTTGAAAAGACTAGTCTGTGTGAGTACGGTTTCCCTCTCTCTTCCCTTCAATAAAAAGAAAATAAATTGGATATAGGTGGTAAGGAATTGAACCGGGAATTTTGGCGTGAACCCGTTAGTTCTCGCGTTTCATGGAAGCCTGTCCATGAAAAGCAGTCAATAGAAAAAATAAAATGATACCCTAGAAAAGTAGGGAAAAATCGACAAAGGAAGTGAGAAAAGGGAGAGGAAAGGAACCGGTAGTAAGATTTTCTGTGTGATCAGGTACTTGAACGGGTAAGAGTCCACATGTTCTTTGATCGATATTCCCTCGATAAGACTGCAAACTTTAAACTAAAAAGAAGTCAGCAATGGTGATTTTGGATAACTATTATGGATTGTGGGTTGTAATTGGTACGGTTGCTAAGCTTAAGGTAGAGTACATGGAAGTACTAGCTAAGGTTGATATTGATTGAAGTGGTTTACAAGGTGAAGGTCACGACGGCGTTCTAAAGGATATGTGAGTTCCCATGTTTTCAAAACTCTTTCTTGTGCTGAGATTTCTGTTTTGTTTGAAGACAAACAAAAGTCTAAGTCCGGGGGAGTTGATGTGTTGCATTTTTGACGCATACCAACAGTTGTTTCGAGTCTTTATCGAGTCCTTTTAGTTGTTTTTGAGTCATTTCAGGTTACTAAGAGGCTTTGGACAAGGATTGGAGCTGTTGGAGACATTTGAACAAAAAGGAGAAAAAGCCAAGCAAAAAGGGTCCAAAACATCATTTGGAGCACCCGGTCCACTTTGGAGCGGCATTTTGGAGCATCCGCTCCACTATTGGAGTACCCGCTCCATTTTGACGAGAATAAAAAGGGATTTTCTCTATTTGACCTAGATTCGATCTTATCTTCTAAAGATCTTATCCAAAGCCGCCTCTAGACCTATATACATGATATTTTAGAGCTTTTTTTAGAGAGAACCAATTTTTATTCATACTTTTGAGCTTTGAAACTTTGCAACTCTTAGGAGACGATTTCTGATCCTCTTCTGACAAATTTGGAGAAGATTTATAAACCCTATCTTTTATATGTTGAATTCTATTATGCTTTCTCTCATATCTCTTTGCTTGTTCTCTCCAATTATGTGTGAGTAGATTCATAGTTAGGTTTAGGGTTCAAATGAAATTTTTGAATTGCTAAATCAGAATTGTTAGAATAGGGATCTATCTTCTAGTTCTTCATCTATTGTTGATCTTAATGCTGAAACTTGATTAGCTACCTAGTTTCTGATTTTAGGTTGTTTAACGCACCAAAAATGTTTGATTAAATGCCTGAAAGAACATAGATGAGCAAAACGTCATTAGCCAACGAAAACTGATGTTAAGGCGTTTTGTGAACATATTAAACTTGATTTTAATGCATGTTTAACCCCCTGAATTGAAACGACAGTTTATAATCTTAGGCTTTTAGACATAGTAATTGATACTACGACAGTTCGTTAATTATAAATTGGTGATTGGAGTTCTAGAACGTGCTTAATGATTTTTCTATTCGACTATCTGATTTGTGACTCTTAATTTCTGCGAATTATCCTTGACCTAACACTCCGTTTATTTTTTTTACATCGATATTGTTTATTTTCGTGATTACATTACTCTCACCAAATTTCGTTTTCATCTTAGCTTAATTAAAATCTCATAAAATTATAGTGTGACCTTTGGTCCATGTGGATTCGATCCCTACATAATTACAACACTTGTTGTGCACTTGCAGTAGTTATATAGGGTTAAAATTTGTGTATCACTAATGAGACGGTTAACATTATCATAAAGCCTTTTGTTCTCTAGCAAACACTATGTTCCGATAAGCTAGCTTTCTCAATTCCTTAACTGCCATAAACAATGATTGAGCTTCAGTTTCCAACAGAGTCAATGTAAGATCTATGGAAGCTCTTCCTGAATAATCTGAATGCCATCTTTTTTATAAAGACACCAAGCTATTCCTGCTCTACTTATACTCGAGGACTAGGAAGCATTCAACCGTACAGTAAAAAATCATTACCTGCCCTAGAGCACAGGGCACTCAGATTCTCCTCAGTATTTTTGCTTTCACTTTGCTTACATTTCCCTTTCTCTTCATTCCATTGCTTCGGCTCTTCCCGTAGGCGCTTATCCATAAGAGCTTCGGCTCTTACATGCGGGATGTAATATTTTTTTTTATTTTGAGAAAGCAAAGCAATCCTCACCTTCAAGTGTTCCAAGCGAAAAATGGGAAGAGGTTAACTTTATCTGACTTAAACAACATTGTATGTAACGTTTGAGAAAGCAAGTTCTCAGCTAGTGGCTTTCATAAAGGCACCAACTCCCGAATTTCTCTTGATACTCTACATTGAAATGTAATATGATTAAGGTCCTCATGATCTTCTTCATAGAGATGGCATTGGGAAATGATTATGCACCCTCTTCTTTGAAAACTCTACACCAGTGGAAGACTATCATATGCCATTCTCTAGCAAAACTTTTAAAATTTTGGTGGTATATCTTACTTCCATATAGTTTTGAATATCTTCTTTCTCTCTTCATTTAAACATTGTCTCCAGTTTTGATTTGTGTCCTTATTCATGCTCATGCTGCACGTAGTATCCCTACTTAACATTATACTCTCCACTCGATGAGAAGGACCACAACAAGTAATCTTTTCCATTAATTACATTTGGTCTAATATTCCATACTTTTTGGACATCTTCATTAATGTTTAACTTCCAAAAACATGTGCATGTATACATAAGATCACTCATTGTAAGCAGCGGAATACCTGTAAGCTCCTGGACCAGCTGCAGGCTTTGGAACATCATGTAATATCCAGTTATCTTGTCAGACATTAATATTCTTTTCATTAGCAACTTTCCAAATCAAGCCATGTCTAAGAAGCGGCTGAGTTGGAATGATATTCTTCCAAGCATAACTAGCTATTATGAAGAAAGGAGGTTTTGCGAAAATACTTAGCCTTGTATATCCTTGCTAGCGGGGAGTTTGGTCTCTTCAATAATCTCCATCCTTCCTTAGCAAGTAAGTCTTTATTGAAATCCTAGGGATCTTTGAAAACCTTTTCATATTTCTCTCGAAGGGGAAATCCAACAGAAATCCCAAGAAGAAGATTTAATCTAGGCCTAGGATACCCTTGGATCGGAAAGAGGAACTTTCAGGAGAAAAGAGAGAAACCGCTTCATCAGTGGATTAAACTATGTAATAATGTTACCATAACAGTTTATATTACATAAGTTTTCTTAAAATATCAACTTTAGTGTTGACCGTATAAAAAACATCGGACTTTGGTAGTTTAAGGACTGAAATATCTTTTAATTGAACCTAATAAACCAAAACAAACTAAATGTATTGATCGAACCGACCAATGATTTTTAAACGTAATTAATTTTAAATACAATTGCACTAAAGTAAACCGCATAAAGTAAAATTAATAAAAAAACGTATATGCTTTTTAATATATTTGAACATAAAGTAAAATTAATAAAAAACGTATATGCTTTTTAATATATTTGAAGTATATATGCGTTAATATATATATATATATATATCTTAATCATAATTATATTACAATAGATTAAAGCCGTGTGATATGCTGATGAAAATAAATATTTAGAATCTAAAATTGGTTTTCCATAGATAATATGATATGTATATTTATATTTTAGATTTAAAACCGCATTAAATTGTCTAAATATTATATTTTTAAAATGTAATTAAAAAATTCTATAAAATTCAAAAATCAATTAAATATCTTGAAATTGACTCATACACAATCTGAAAAAGAAAATAAGTTTACATTAAAGCTTAAATTTTCTAACACATAGTCACACACAATAACAAACTATTATCAAGTAACTAATATCAATACAATAAAATATACAACATTATTATATTAACTATCATTTAAAACTAATTGGTTGTACCTGTTTTACCAAAACCTATCCATGAGTGACATGTAGAGCAGAAGCATGGCCGACCAGACTGTACCGGACATGGGTAGCTGCGCTGCGTAGCGAACAGAATATCACCTATCTCGGCCGCAGGAAGGATCCCACGTACTGACCGGCTGCTCTTCCCCAATTGGGCGAAAAGCAACAGATTAGAAAAATACCAAGAAGTCATCCCGCATGGGAGCACGTGGACCTTCCTCTATAAATAAGTGGAAAATCTTCAAAAAAAACAAAGGATGATTCAATCACATATGGAGAGGTAAGGAGAGAGTAAGAAAATGAGAGAAAGAGGGAGAAGGAGAAAAATACCCACTCCTTTCGACCCAAAAAGGAATCCAAAATACTTATCAACGGAAACGAGCTCCAACCAACAGACCAAACTCCTAACTTAAACTCATACACGCTTCCCGAACTACCACTTTCAGTTGATCGGTGATTAACTAGGCATCAGAGAGTCTTCAGGAGATAACCCGTGTTCCCACTCAGAAGCATAGTGGCCATGCTACCCTATGAAGGAACATGAAGAAGATTGTTTCTCCCGGAGAGATTTAACTCGAAGACTTACTAAAAGGGTCTTTGTTTCTCCCTGAGAGGTTTAACTCAAAGACTCGCTAAGAGGGTCACTCCCCAATCCTCCAACATATGGACTCTTACCCACCGATCACCAGCTATTTTATCCGAAAGTAGACACCCCTGGCCGATGCAGAAGCAATGGACGAGATAGCTACAATTTTCTCCAAAACGAGTACCTTGAGTGAGAAAGCCACAATAGGTAAAGACACACAAAGTCATTCCTTTATTCCACCAGCGGCTCGTACATCAAGACCAAACTCGGTCGGGCGTGAATGACCAAACCCTAAAGCCCCAGGCAAATCCATGGACAGATTATTTTGGGGACAATCGGGGCCTCTAAGCCAAACCTCAGGTACGCCCGTCAAGCATCGCTGGGTGAGCCACACCTCACGGAACGCACTTCTAGGGCATGGGTGTGTCCAGCGTGTTATGCTGCCTTTGAAAAATGGGGCTCCCTAAAAAGGAACATGGTTTTGGAAAGGCACAAGGAATTGAATGCATCCTTAACGCACAGGAATAGACGAAAGAACATTGATGGGAGCAAGAACATCAAGACGCTATAATAATAGAACATCGCCTCTCCCCCATCTGGAAAAGGACACACGTCCATTAAGTTCTAGGTCACAAATTGCTTTTATTTAATTGTTCTAAGAGATTCAAGGAGTTTCGCCCTTTGAGAGTTTGGTATGATCTTATGACCCTTTTCTTTTCATTATGTCATGAGTGATCCATTGTTGGGTTGTAGATTTTTCAATGAGTGCGTAGCATGTTATCTTTATAGCGATTCTAATAAGGTTTATTCATCAGTTCTTCATATTTGTTTGAGGTTTTAATGCATGATTCTAGAGTAGCTAACTAGTAATCAGATTTTAGGAGGTTAAACCATGACAGTGCTGCATTTAATAACTTGAATTAATATTTGGTAGGCAATAAAATCGAGTTGCAGAGGTGTTATGAACATTCTAATTTGGTCGATGAATGCATATCTACATCATACAATAACCAATGAAAATTCGAGTCTATTGATTTGTTAGGTAGAATGATTGTACCAACGACATGGAAAGATTATATCTGTTTAAGAACTTATCCAATAAACCTTAATTATCGTTTTTGCATGCTTATGCTTATGTTTCTCCTTTAATTTTCCATGGCTTGACTACCTTTTCCTATTGCTTTTAAATCTCATTTCTCCATTTCTTTTGTTTATACATCAGAAACTCACAAGTATTTTGTCTTGATCTAACTTAACCGATATCTCATAGGTTCGAAGTGTGCACTATACAATCTTCAGTGGATCAACACTCTAATTACTACATTGTTTGCTCTGCACTTGCAGCTGTGGTTTCTATTCATATTTTTTTTTTTTATCTATTTGGTTCAATTAATCTTTGCATCACGTATTTTGGCACCATTGTCGGGGACTGCTTGTTCACCTTCAAATTCCTGATAAAAATTTTAATCTAGGTCTTTTTTATTTTCTGCATTCTAGTTTTTCTATTTTTTCTCGTGTTTTTTTTTATTTTCTTGTGTTTCAAGAACTTTGAGATAGATCACTACAGTAGGAACGGATGATACTACTGTCCTAGACGTTGCCATCCTCCTCAAGAACTCCAAAGAAGCTCATTACCTCACCAAATTAACCACAAGCCTGTTTTTAGATAGCATCTCAATGCCTTACTTCCGCAACAACCAAAAAGAAACTAGTTTTGGAGATTTTGATCAAATGGCCTTTTACCATCACCACAAACATCCATACGACCACTACTACCATCACCCACTACCACAAGTACGTACACCAGCCTATGTTCACACCCCAAATCAGTCTCAGGAGAGCAGAATTGAAGGTATGATATAAGAATACATGAGGTCTCAAAATAGTTTGTTCAAGAGTTGAATGCAAAATTGGATTATATACATAATGATTTAATAGAAAATTCAATCTCCTCATCCTAAGTTCAAGGTATTGAAGAAAGGATGAAAGAAGTTAAAGAAGAAAACTGAAACAATCCTAAATCGTGGAAGGCAATTCAACAGCCATCAAGAACGCCAATCTTGCCATAAAAGAGATGGACAATCATCTTGATGAGAGAGTTCCTAGCTTGGATGGAAAAAAAATCAACAGTTATGAGCATCTTAGTACCATTTCATTCAATACGAGTTCCCTCCAGGGACAAGCATTCATCAAGCCTACAGCCGGTCTGGCCGCATGAAAACTTATTTGTAACAAAATGAACCAGTAGGAGGATGCCACATGTCAAAAAATGAGTTAGTGTAGAATTTCAGTTACAATTTAAATATGAAGCATCCTGAGCTTAGTGGAGCATGGAAGTGATGATCAAAAGTGGTCTGGAGTATGTGTCAGCTTACTGGAGCACTATAAACATATGGCCACATGAATATCCACTTTTGGATTTATCAAGACTAATGGTGCTATCAGATTAGCTAAAACGAGTATTATGAATGAAGTGAAAACTGTGACTGAAAGGATAATAAAAGGTAACATTTCTAGAGTACAGAGTAGCTCAAGGCTAGGTTTTCAGTCAAGAAAAATCAAGAAGGAAGTCTAAGAACACTTATTTAGAAACGCAGTTTTGGTCAGATTCGGTTTTGATACATTTCATGTTCATATTTGGTGATGGCCCACCAATGTTATATTTCCAGGGTAGGTGCAGCCTAGTACTAGTCTAGCATGTAGAAAGCATGTTTGCATAGCCTGATTATTCTTGAGCTTAAGGCTAGGTGGCTGGAACTTATGGGTAGACATATATCAGTTAACGAGATGTGTGGAGGCTAGTCTTTTGGGAGTCAAGTATCTAGACCAGAATCAGATCAAAATCAAGTGACTTCCGGTAAAAGGATCACTCCCCCTCCCCCAGCAGATGGATTAATATGCTATACTCACCAGTCATTGCACCTGAAAGAACACCCCGGTCGACGCAGAAGCAGTAAACAAGAAGCCCGACAAAATCGTCTTGAACATTAACATCAATGTATCATGTTGCTACATTATCACACAAAGAGCAAAAAATATATACATAAAAATTATGATATTTCAGGTTTTATACATCATAAGTTTTCAATAGATTTTATAGTTCTCAAAACATTATGGCTAAATATTTAATATATAGTAATTTATTGATGATTTTCTTAGTATAACTATACAATCTTTTTCTTTTAGAATTATTAATTCATTGTATATTTTCTCTACAGAAATATATATATATTTAACAAATATTAATCATAATCCCTTTGTTTTTAGGATTTGTAATCTATTGAAAAAAATATATAGTTTTTTTTACATGTGTAGAAATAATGTATGTTTTTTTGGATTAGTAGTCTACCGTATAATTTTTCTTCATCTTTTACTATGAGTTCCTCAATATATTTTAGTAGTAATTAATTGTTGGTTTCCTTGGCCTAGTGGTCAAAGCTTTAAAGGCTTTTACACCGTTTCGGGTTCGATACCCAGAAAAAGCAATTTCTACAGATTTATGGATACAAAGCATATCAGAGGTTCTAGAATGCTACAGGTAAAACCGTTGGTAGTGGTCTCCAGTGTGGTAGAGAGCCTTTTCTATCATTGATGTTTGCATGTACTATTCGTTATATTGCGGGAGAGCTGCATCATGAAACTATTATTGGAGGAGCTGTTTATCATAATTACAGGTAGTTAAATCTAATCGATCATAATAGAATTAACTCATAATAATGTAATAGACGACAAAAAATGTAAGTACTTGTATAATTTTATTATAAAAATATATCCTTTCAAAATATTAATTTTAAATCTTAAGACTAGTTATTTATTGTAAAACCATTTTACATATTTTTTTTACATTCGTCAAATAAACATCTTTTTCGAGTTAATAATATTTTGTTGGTAAATCGTCGCTAATTACTGACGGTAAAAAGTCGTCGCAAAACCGATGGTAACTGTTGGTTGGGAATTCGTCGCTAAGTACCAACCGATTAGGGACGAATGTCAATTAGACATTAATATAACGCTAAATCGAAACAGAATGACAGAAGGCCAATCGTTGCTAAATCGTTGCGAAAAATGCATCGTTAAACTGCTTAACAGAACAAATAAACGGAGTTAATTTCCGTTTAATTCGTCGGTTAGTCAGAACGACGTCGTCCGGGTAAATCTCAAAAACCTCCAAATCGACATAAACCCAGAAATCCAATCCCTAATTCTCTAATTTTCAAAATCAATTTCATTCTCCTCTCCATCCTGATGTAGGCACGGAATCACTCCAATGCTGAGATCACTTGATGATCACGAGATTCCTAAGCCAAGCTTGCGGAAGGTTAGATGCTGGCGTGATCTATCCTATTTCTAATAGTACTTGGGTGTCTCCTGTGCATTCTGTTCCTAAAAAGGGTGGTATAAGAATGATGGTAGAGGTGGTGGTGGAATGGTGACTGACTCTCTCAATCGGTGGGTTTTGATTGACTCGACAAATAACTCAAAGAAACACTTTGAAGAAGAAGCAAATGCTTTGTATTAACTTAGTTGATTGAAAGGTGAGTTTTTACAATGAAGATGACTTGAGCTTATATAGTGCTCCTACAGGGATTTCTCTAACGTTCTAAAGTACCCACTAGGAAGACAATAATTGAATTAAGACAAAGAATAATCTAAGTAATGAAAGGAAAATTTCTTGGTTGATTTATGGCCGTTGGAGGTGATTCTCTTGGCCAAATAAGGAAGCTTGGTGTCAGCTTTATATCTTGAAATCCTCTTGATATATCCATGGCTACTTGGTCTTCTAGAAGTCTCATAGGTTTGCAAGAAATCAGAAAGTAGCCGTTGTGAGGCAACTGTGAAGGCTTGATTTGTTGAATGGGGAAAGTAGAGCTCTGCCTTGATTCGTCTAATCAAGTGTGGTGTGGTGCAGCTTAAGGTGACTTGAGGTGTTGACAATAACTCCAAAATGTTGTAGCTTTCAGGGACTGGTCGTTGATGCTTTATGACTCCAAGTATGGACACTTTTAGATATGGCAAGTATGGGTGCAAGAGGGTCCGCCGATCATGTGGTTGTTGGTGTATGGGAATGTTTGATCCGCCTCTTCAGATTGGTTTAGTGTCTCTCCTGAATGGTTTGATGCCTCTCCTGGTCGCCAAAGTCTGGTTTGCAAGTGATTGAATCCTTGAGCTTCCAAATCAGGTAAGCCGGTTATCTCCCGGTTTAGAAGTTGAATAACTTTTAAACCATAATTGATTTCGGTATGAATCCCATTTGCTGCGGGGCTCTGATCGGTTGAGAATCCAAAACAAGTGGATTTATTGCATGTTTCTTCCTGGTTTGGTCGGTATACTCCTATAAGTGATCGTATGTCTCCATCGGGTTGATTGGTGGTCAGTCGGTTTGAAACTTCCATATCTTCTTCATGTGGAAAGCTTTGCTGGTGATTCTTCTTCATGGTGTGCTCTAGGTGAGCTGAGTGTGTGCTCCAAGTGTTTTTTAAGCTTGAATTGTTCTTCTTGGTCTCCTCTTGGCCTAGACAAGGCTTGTATGTCTTCTTAGCTCTCCTTGGGTCCATGCTCTCTTCTTCATGTCTCCTAATTCCTGTTCCTTAGCTGGTTATGACTTGATGTCCTTATCATACTCTCCCTCTTGAAAATCTTTCGACCTCGAAATCATATAACCTGCACCAAGAAAAAGCAAGTTAGCTTTCACTCGCTTTTGTGAGCTTAGGGTCTTACCTTGATGTGTTTGCGGTTTGATGAGGTGTGGATTGTCAAGGGGTTCTCCTATGAGCAGGTAAGCTAGGATCATTCCTCTGCTTTTGTCTGGCGTGTTGTTGCTCCTCATGAACTGATTATGTGCAACTTTTTCTCCTTTGATGGCCTCGATTCTTGTCATATTTGGGTTGGTTCTCCTTGCTGCTCTTCTTCTTTGCTTGTATTAGACAAAACCTCCTTGGCAAAGACAAGTGCATCAGTCTAGAATTGGGAAGTAAAATATCAGAACCAAATAAACTATCACCTTCTCTAGACGTTTCTTTTAATAATTTCTTAGTTGGACAATTTGCAGGAAAATGTCCTCTCCTATGGCACTTATAACATGTTGGCTCTTTAGGATTCACAAAGTCAGAAGACTTACCTTGGATTGGTGGGTGTGGTGATTTTGTTATAGCCTTAGAGCTAGTTATGGCGTCACTTCTCTTCTTATAGGTTCATCTTTAAAGCTCTGATTCTGCTCTCCTTTCTTGTACTTTACATTTATTTCTTTCTTGAGCTCTTCCCACTTTTCCAGTAGTTCTGGTGTGAACATGAGTGTGTGCTCCAAGTGTTTTTTAAGCTTGAATCGTTCTTCTTGGTCTCCTCTTGGCCTAGACAAGGCTCGTATGTCTTCTTAGCTCTCCTTGGGTCCATGCTCTCTTCTTCATGTCTCCTAATTCCTTGTTCCTTAGCTGGTGATGACTTGATGTCCTCATCACATCCTTCCTCATCTCGATTCTCATATCCTCTCGTTTTCTCATCTCCTCAAAATCGATTCGCATCTCCTCTCGTCTCGATTCTCATCTCCTCAAAACCGATTCTCATCTATGGGGTGTGAGCTTCTTCCTTCTTCCTCTAGGCATTTTCTTCTAGCAGAACAAGAGAACAACGAATTAAAGGTTTAAGAAAAGAAAGAATCGAAAGAGGATAATCGATTTTGAGAGGAGAGGAGAATGAAATCGATTTGGGGATTTTTGAGAATTAGGAATTTTGAAAATCAATTTGCGGATTTTGGGAGTTTTCGCGATTTACCTCTGCGACATCGTTCTGATTAACTGACGAATTAAACAGAGATTAACTCCGTTAATTCGTTCTATTAAGCAGCTTAACGATGTGTCTAATACAGTCTCATCAACTAAAGTCTATGATTAAAATTGAGTGCCAACGATAATATGGGGATTCAAATGGTCTTCACCAAAGTCTGTAATTTATTCTGTCCAAATGTATAAGTATGCGATTTAAGTGACATTTTTCCCATTTTTTATTACACATATCAAAGTGTAATAAATAAATTTACATGTGTCATTATCATATTAGTTACTAATTTTTGGAGAAACCAAATTTTGTGAAATAAGATTAAGATGAACCATATTATCTGTTTCTTCTTTAAAATTTAACTGTTTTGGTTTGATTAAGGTTTGCTACGGAATGTTTTGATTTGGTTTGACTTTTTGTTCGGTTTTTGATTAAGATGATATAGCTTTTTTCGTGAGGAGTTTTTGTCATGATATCTTTCTTATTGATGCAGGTTTGAGAGATCTTCAATCTTTCTACATGTAAATGGAAATTTGTAGAGTGATATAGGACGCTTACAGAAGGTTTACAGGAAGATGAAAATCCTCAAAAACTGGAGGAAGACTATCCTGTTCGTGTGCGTGGTTGCTTTGGCCTTTGATCCTTTGTTTTTCTTTACTGTGCACAAGAAGCTTGGAGTAGCAGTTTGTGTTCTTCGTATCTTTATTGACACATTATATGTGATTCACATCATTTCTCATCTTATAACCGAGCTCAGTACTTATCGTTCTCAAGTATTGTTAGAGAAGTAGAAGGATCGAGAGAAAACCAAAGAAAGAAGATGAAGATTCTGTTATTCATCATAATGATTCTGTTACATGAAATCACTTTATATAGTGAACCGGTATATATTAATCTAACCAAACTAACCAGTGGTATAGTATAACCGGATTTAATCAGCTAACTCTAATAAGTATCTTTGAGAGGCGAGATTGTCGTGCATTTTAAGGCCATAAGGAAAAGATGTGTCCTCTTTTACTTCATTGTTGACATTATTTCTGCTCTCCCCATTCCTCAGGTGTGTTCTCTTCCTTTGTAACATCATTATAGGCTTGAAGAAAATCAGAACTGTCATTAGATATGTTGCAGGTGGTGGTTCTTGCTCTTATTGTAAGAAAGCAATGGACTGCCTCACTGGTGACAAAGGAGATACTGAAGTGGATTATGTTCTGTCAATATATACCCAGACGCATCCGCATCTATCCGATTTTTAAAGAAGTAACAAGAGTTTCTGGTACTGTGGCCGAGACGAAGTGGATAGGAGCTGCTGTAAACCATTTCCTATACTTGGTCCTGTTAATTATACCTTCGTTGTTACTTTGTTAGGAAAACAAATTTTGCTGAAAGCTTTGACGATGGCCAGGTTTTTGGGGCTTTCTGGCACTTGATTGCAATAGAAACGAGAGACAAATGTTGGCGTGAAGCCTGTGTCAATACACCAAGATGCAATGTGACGAGCCTGTACTGTGCCAAAGGTCTGGAAAACAACAGTCGTTTTCTGAAGACTTCATGCCCATTAATCGACCCTGACCAATTCACAAACTCCACAGTCTTTAACTATGGCGTGTACATTGTGTAGAACCACTAAAATCGATTGAGAAAAAATACTATAAAAAATTGATATAAACGATTATAAAACTACTAAACGATTGCGATAAGAAACGTTCGTAGGAAAACGAGAACATGAAGCGAGAAAATTCTTTTTCCTTAACTCAAATAAATTGTCCGTTAGTGTGATGGTATTGTATGATTTTTGAGTCTCAGGATACAACAGGTTTGAGACCGATTCGCAAACACTCGAATACATAATCTACGAAGTTCAAAAATACTACGGTATACTCTTGAGACTTACTTTTAGTGAGAGAAATTGTTGGAAGATTTTTCTATGTAAAACTCGGTGAAAAACGTAATGAGGAAGACTCTGACTCCTTTTTAAATGCTAAAGAGGAGCGGTTTCGATCCCAGAAAAAGAAGAATATTTGCACCTGATCCGTGAGACTCGGACTCATTAATGAGTTACACTAATGGAGAAGATCGTGTGGAATCAAATCTGTAAAATCTTTGACAAATTCAAATCAAATAATTATCAGATTTTAATTAATAAATGTTTGGATTTGATCTAAAATATTTATCAAAATTTGACACAAAAATATAGTTAATGGGCCGGAGGCCCACTACCAAGAGCCAAAAGCAACGATCCACGCGCCTGCACCCCGACCTGAGTCGAGCCGAGGCACATGCATGTGTGGTACTCTTCTCCTTCCAACACTTTTTAAACTCACAAAAGAGTTCAACCCTTTATAATCTCCACATTTTTTCTCCTCTTTTTCGATGTGGGAGAAACCACATTCCCACATTTAAAATTTTGCCGATTAAAGGGCTTCCTCACTTGAGTCCTCTGGCCCAATTCAGTTTTACACTTACCGTATTTAATAAAAGCCAAGTTGGCTTTATTAAATTGGTCCAACAATACCCGACTTGAATGTAATCGACTCTAAACATATGCAGACTCGATAAACTATTGACTAGACTTACACTAGACTAGACTTATACTAGACTAGACAGACGGACTTTTCGAGAATATAGACGAAATTGACTGTTTCTGAGTAATTAGCATTTTTCAGCTTTGAACCACTCATTGTTAATACATATATGTTGGGTTTACTTGGTCGGGAGGTGAACATGATGTCTTGAACCACCCATATTTTGTTGTAAACCGAGACAACAGCTATAACCCACCTTCATTTCTCGTAGAACTAAGTTCTCTATTGTGTTCATTTTGGCCTTGAACTTGTCTGGTTAGTCTTACTAGAAACTTGGAGAATATAGCATTACTTTCATTCTCCTAGAAACGGCCCCATTTCACACTCACTAGGTAATGTGCCTTTAGCTTGTGTTTAAGAAGTATCCTATCATACTCCACATATCTTACAAGGCTATGGAATCACTAAAAGCCATTGCTTAGCCTTATCACGCACAAATTAATAACACTGTTTTTATCATCTTAGGAACTGGGTAGAGACACAAGTCTCACAGTGCTCTAGGCATATTCAGTTTGATTTAGTTGTCCCCTTGAACTTAGATGTTGGGATCTCCAGTCCACATAAATAGAATTTCCACCAAACATCCTCTTAATTCACAGGCTTTAAACTGATTCCTCTTGATGATTTTAAAACTTGATGTCGACTCAAACCTTTTGTAAATGTATCCCATAGGTTGTCTGCTGACTTTACATAATCAATGGTGATTACACCAATTGAGATCAAATGTCTAATGGTTTTATGTTGTCTTCTAATATGACGAGATTTACTATTATAGAGATCATTCAGTGCATGAGCGATAGCCGCTTGGTTATCACAGTGTACACGTATAAAACGCTATTGAAATATCTTCCAACCAATTTTGAAGCCCTTCTGCTTCGTCTTCGGCTTTATCAAGCACTATAAACCCAGATTCCATCGTGGACTAGCTATTAGAGTTTGTTTGCCAGATATCCAGGACACTCCTGCACCTCCTAGCATAAAGACATATCCACCAGTGGATTTTGAGTTCTTAGAATCAGAAATCTAGTTAGCATCACTGTATCTTTCTAAAACTGTTGGCTCTTTACCATAGTGCAGACCATAATCTTTTGTATACCGAAGGTAATTTAATACTCTTGTTATTCCTTTCCAATGTGTTTGTCTTGGATGACATGTTTAACGACTCAGTACATTGACTGCATGCGCTAACTCGGGTCTAGTACAACTTGTTAAGTACATCAGACTTCCAATCACTCTAGCGTACTCCAATTGTGACATTGTTTCAACCTTCTTGTGTTTAATCAAGTGGAGAAGAGGGTCCTGGCGTGAGAATTATATGTTCTCAACTTCCTAGACCCTAAGAAGATCAAACAATAATCCTAACTAAGTTTTACAATTTATAAAACCTCAAATATTTCCCAAGTGCAAGAAATACACCGAGTAGTACTTAAGGATCGATCCCACGAGGAATTAAAGACTACAACACTAAAGATTCGAGAAACAAACTAATCTAGAGCAAATATTTTTGTGTTTTCAATTTATAATGAAAGAAATGCAAAGCAAGAAGTAAAAGAAGAGAAAAACATTGGACTATGGGTTGAACTATCAAAACAATGAGCTAACAATCAAATAATGATGGCAAAGATTGAATTAAACACCATCCTAGAACATGGAATTCACATTTATGACTAATCCACTTCAATAGCACTAATCACTTCACTAATTAAGTGATTAACAAAAACTCCCGTTTCTAATCACATAATCAATGAGCACTAAGAAACAAAAACCCACGATCCAACTAAAAACTAGTTCCTAAACATAAAAAATAAAATAAATAAATGACATAAGCATAAAGATAAAATATAGAGATGAAGAATCCTACACTAGAGTGGCATGATAAGATTAAGAGCAATCCAAAACATCAAGAAGAGAGTTTGGATTTAAAACCAACTCTAAAGAGAAGAAAACTTAGGTTTTTTTAGGTATTTAAACAAGTCTTTATAGGAAGGAAAACAAAATGGATTAAAGGATGGTCAACTCTTAAAAGTTGACTTTTCTGAGCCCAGCGGTGTCCCCCAGGCCGCTGTCTTTGGCCGCTGCACGCCCTGCCCATTTCTCCTCCATTCGCGGATGCTTCCTTCTTCACGGCAGGATTGATATACGTCCCGTAAATCGAGCATAACTTTTGGAATATAGCTCCAAATGACTTGAAACCACTTCCACTGAAAATATGACTCAATTTCCTATCTCGTGTCAAAATATGAGCTTCAACGGAAATCGTTAAGACCTTCATCTGAGTCGATCTTTCAGACACATCTTCTGAATTCTGGATATCAAGTCTTCTCCATCTTTTTCACTTCTTTTTCCCTTGTCTATCCTCCATACCAAGCTCTCCAATCTTCCAAGATTCCAAAAATTCCACCTAAATATAGACTCAAAGACAATGCATATGCATGAAATGCAACCTAATACTCTAAAATGCAAACAATAAGAAACAAGACACAAAAACATAAAAATGTCTAATATATGCCTAAAAGAGAAATCAAAACTAACAAAGTTAAATGTTAAAATCATGCAAAATATACAAATATCAGGTCCACATGAGTAGGTCTCAAGTACCTTTTCTGTATAATGAGATTGAGTCAGGATGTATCCTTCTGATTTTCTCAATATTTTAATCCCTAGAATTACATCTGCTAGTCCCATATCTTTCATGTATGTCAAACTTGCTTTTGAGCATGTTTTTAGTTTGATTGATTATGTCTTCGTTGCTTCCAAGAAAAAACATATCATCGACAGACAAACATAACAAAATATAACCATGTGGGGTGCTTTTGAAATATAAGCACTTATCACATTCATTTATGCTGAAGCCATTTGTGTTTTTGTCCAGGAATCACAAACCCTTCTGGTTGTTTCTTGTAAATCTCCTCTTATAAATCTCCATTTAGAAAGGTAGTTTTGACACCCATATGATTGATTTCTAGGTCTCTTAATCCTGATATTCCAACAAGGATTCTTATTAAAGTTATTATCGTCATTGGAGAATAGGTATCAAAGAAATCAAATCCTTCTTTTTGTCGGAAACCTTGCACCACAAGCATGGCCTTGTACTTATCGGTTGACCCATATGTTTTCAGCTTTGTTTTGAAAACCCATTTAGACCCTAATGCTTTAAACCCTTCAGGTAGATCTGTGATGTACCATGTGTTTGTTTGTTTAATAAATTCGATCTCATTATTAACAACTTCCTTCCAGAAAGGTGTGTCTGGTATAGACATAGCTTCTTTATATGTTTTTGGATCATTTTCTAAAAGAAAAACCACCAAGAAATCATCTCCAAAAGATTTTTCCTTACAAGCTCGTTTGCTGTGTCTAGGTTCATCTTCTACGTTTTCTGAAGTGCGGCTACCTCATAGCAGATCAGCTGCAGTTGCTCCACTTGATCCATTACTGGTTTGGACTCTACCATCTTAAAGTCCAGAAACTTTGCAATAGCAAACTTCTGACATCCAACATCTTCTGATCTGTATTGCTTTTCCAATGACATCCACAATACTGTATTACTGTAGATACCATATAGCTTGCGAGTGTGTGGACATCAGTGTTTCCAGCCGGAATGGTTGGGTTGTCCTCCGTTAGATACTTGTCAAACTTCAGGTTGGTCAGAGAAAACAACATCTTTTGTTGCCATAAGAAACGTTTGTAGGAAAACGAGAACGTGAGACGAGAAAAATCTCTTTCCTTTAACTCAAATAAATCGCTCGTTAGTGTAACGGTGTTGTACGATTTTTAAATCCCAAGATACAACACGTTCAATGGAATTTCGAAGGAAGTTTTTTCAATGGAATTTCCAAGGAAGTTTTTTTTTGTCAACATATAAACAAATCTAAAACGACTCGGATAACCAAATCGGTGTTACAATATCCAAATGGAATACAAACGATAGTTGCTTCCGAGCACTCCTTGCTAGTTTGTCTGCCTTCGTGTTAGACGTTCTTGGAACCAAGGACAGAGTCCAGACGGTGAAAAAAGCTACTGATGGGGAGCACCACCAGGTTTTGTACCCCCGCAAGCCCAAATCTTTACTGCCTCAGAGCCAGACATGAAGAGTATGCTACAGGAGATAATCCAAGGTCAAGCAATTGGCTCTATGGAGCTATCCAAGCGGCTTGCCAAAGGGCACAACAAGATGGACCGCACATATAATAACCTCACTGCCAAAATAGAGGCATTAAAATCAAAGGTGAAATACATTGAGAACAAGAGAGCTTTTACATCATCTGCAAAGCTTACAGGACAACTCCTAGGAAAAGCTATTCAAAATCCCAAGGAATATGCCCATGTCCATGCTATCACATTGAGGAGTGGCAAAGAACTTTCTAACAACGATGGCAGCCATTTAGTCACTGAGGACAGTGAAGCTCAGGATGAGGAGGGCTTGACTCCAGATGAAGTCCATACCGAAAGCCCCACACAGGGAGACAAGCTCGACCAGCTGGCTCGAGGTACTGATTGAGTCAAGCCTACAACTGCTAAAAAACCATTTGCTTCCAAGAAAGAGACAACACCCTTTGTTCCCTCTCCATACAAACCACCACTCCAATTCCGAGTAAGATTCAAGAAAGAGCTAGTGGAGAAATATCAAGCCATGCTTGACAAGTAGATGAAGGAACTTGAGGTCAGGATGCCTCTGATAGACGCTTTCATGCTGATACCTCCGCACCAAAATTTCTTGAAGGATGCAGTGTTGGAAAGAATTAGGGAAGTTCAAGGGATGGTAGTTATGAGCCCCGAGTGTAGTGCCATAATTCAGCAAAAGACCGCACCAGAGAAGCTAGCAGATCCCGGTTCTTTCACTCTACCATGCTCTCTTGTTCCATTACCCTTCAGCAACTGTCTATGCGACCTTGGAGCATCTATAAGCCTCATGTCACTCTCTGTAGCTAAGAAGCTGGGTTTCAACAAATGTAAGCCTAGCAAAATCTCGTTGGTCTTGGCTGACAGGTCCATTAGACTTCCTCATGGTCTATTGGAAAACTTACCTCTCTAGGTTGGGCATATCGAAGTACCTACAGATTTCGTGGTGCTGGAAATGGATGAAGAGTCAAGACACCCCTTGATTCTATGAAGACCTTTCTTAGTTACAGTTGGAGCAGTAATAGATGTCAGAAATGGAAAGATTAGTCTTAACATGGGAAAGAGTCTCAAGATGAACTTTGATATCAAAGATGCTATGAAAAAGCCAACGATAGGGGGACAGATATTTGAGATTAAGAAAATGGATCAGTTGGCTGATGAGTTGCAGGAGGAGTTTGCTGTGGAAGACTACCTTCAAATTATTCTAACCAGAAGTGGAGAAGCTGGGTATCTCCACAATGAAACCTTGGGATATGAGAAGCTGCTGGATTCACACGAAGCAGTAGAGGGTCCAAAATATTTTGAAGATCTGATCGGGTCAAGGGCAGAGGTTTTGGCAGCAAATAGGACAAGATCATAACAGACTCGACAGGCAGACTCGATACAAACCAAGCAATGAATGCACAAGTTTGACGTCTAAGCTCAACTTGCACATGGAACCAAGCAATACCGCATCAGATGAGTGGTCAGAACTCAAGGCGCCTAAATTAAATTTCTACAAGTTGGAACATAGATCACCCGAAAGACCCCAATTGGAACTCAAGAAGGCATCACCAATTACAGACCTTTGGAATGTAGAATGACCAGGATTTCTACCAGAATGAGCTAGTCATTGATCAAGGAGCCGAGCTCACCAAGGATGCAAAAGAAGACACTTGATTGCTGCTCAAGGCTCCATCGATCTCATTTTTACCAGTTTTTTAAGGAAGCCAATCCTCGATCTTATTTTTTATTTCAAAGAAACTCTAAGGCTCTAGGAGACATGGTGCACGAGTCTCCAACAGTCCAAGGTATGTGCGTGTATTGATTTGTAATACTAATGAATTTCCTGTTCTGTTTTGCTGGATTTTTCCTTTTATTCTTTAAACGTTTTCCTTTGTGTTTTGAAGCAACTTGTACTTTCATTTTTTTGAATTTTCGACCCTTGAAGGTCATAGCTTCTAGAATAATTAATAAATACTAATGAAAGTCTCTTCTCAACATTGTAGAGACGGTTTTTACCTAATCAATATACGAGTCTTTTCTTGTCTAAGAAAGCAGCCGTCACTCTTGTCTTCCTTACGTGAGAATCCTTGAAGTTTGAGTATTTGAGACTTATCACCTAGTTCTTCATTCTCTGTGTGGCGTCTGTTACTTCTCCTAGTTCATGTTCACAAATCAATCCACCACTCATTTATGTTGATATTCTAAATAGAGCTTGTTAGACTTTCACGATCCATTTTTCCTTATAAGATCAACCAGCCTTAATCCTACCTCATCTGGTATCAGAGCTTTAAAGCGCTTCTATATCAGGTTATATAGTTCTACCATTACAAAAAATCATAAGTTTTACAACCGATGTATATGATGTAAAATCGTTGCGAACTAGCTTTCCCAACCTATTACCGATGAAACACAAATCATCGATAAATGATCGTCGTAAAGGGGAAATTGACGAAAAATCGTCAGTATGTTGCATCGAACAATATTTCATCGCAAAAACTATGGTAAACTATCATCGGGAAACCATTGCTACGATTACAATAGATTAGCAACGAAAGCACTTTTGACAGTAAAAAGACGTTGAATCTTCACTTAATGTTGAAGGAAAATGGTTGCATAATCATTGTTAAACCAACCGTTGTTGAGTCGTTGCTATCTAAACTGTTGCAATCACGCATTGCAAATTTCCCGGTAAATAAACCTTTGCAAATTCGTTACTAAGTAAACCTTGTGACAAATCTAATGATGCCACATAAACCTTGTTTTTTGAACTTTTCTGTCACCATTCCTTCCCATTCTTAATATGGACACATCCAACTTTGTAATTCGTTTATAGATATTTTTTTTGAAAAAAAGAGAATTTTTTTTATGAACGTTGTTTCTCATTTTTCTGATGTGTTTTTGTTGTAATTGTTCATTTACATGGAATAGCATATTTATAGACATTTTGCAACAATTTTGCAACGTCAAAATATTACTAAAATTTTACCATCATATTTATGTTCATTTTGCAACCTTTTGCAGACGTTTAAGACATATAAAACCAAATTTTTCTCGTGTTCATCTATCTTATTATTCGATGTTAATAACAACTTTAATTATTTGTTAAACACAATTGAAAACCATACGTTGTTGTTTCGACGTTATTTACCATCAAAGTTATGACAAAATATGCAATAATAGTACATACGTTTTAAAGTTATCGCTATGAGCATCAAATTTCCGGCAATTTAATTTGGTTGCCAATTTATAATGATTTAGCAACATTTTGCTGTTTCGCTGTAATTTGGTTGTAAATGGTTGGTAATTACAAAAAATTCAAATTTGTTGCTATTTTTTTATCTAATGTCCTGCTTTTCTTGTCGTGTACTCTTTAGTTATCCTGTTTTGCTTTCTGCTTCAGTTTGTCCTTCAGAGAAAACTATAAATAAATTGCTCATATTTGGTAGTAGTTGTTTCTGTTGCTGCTTCTGTTTAATCAGTGTAAAAAAAAAATACCAAAATAATTGCTTCTATTCTTGCTTTTATTTCTTTTTCTTGCTTTCCATTATAAAAAAGAGAGAAAATGTATTGCTTGTTGTTCTGTTTATGTTTGCATCATTCATCTAAAACAAAAATCCTAAAGAGTTCATTTCTCTTTCTTTTAAATCCGTTTGAGTGTATTGTTTCCATTTGTTTTGTTTGATTTTCTTCCTTTTTCACTTGATCAGTTCACTTTGTACGATTAGGGCATGAATACAAGTACCATGGGAGAACAAAGCAAGGTGGAGATGGCTCAGCTACTTGTCTTTGTGCAAGCTCGGCTCCAAGCATTGCGAGAGTGTATGACTCAGATGGATCAACTCCAGACTTCCTCGAGAGGCCCCATCAAGTTTTTGAATAGACAAAGAGCACAACAAGAAGAGGAGGTTGACATGCCTGACTTAGAGAATGATCCACCACCTGACCAAAGGCAAGCCAATCCACATGAACCTGATCACAATCCAAGACCACGAGGACAATACAACCGACACAATGATAGAGAGGAGGATCCTATAAGGCCAGGACGCAAAGACATCAAGCTTAATGCACCAAGCTTTATGGGAAAGGTCAATCCAAATGCCTACCTTGATTGGGAGAGGCGTATGCAATATAAGTTGCGAGTATTATAATTACTAAGAACATATGAAAGTGTCTTTACAAGCTGCTAAACTTACTAAAAACGCCTTAACTTGGTGAGACAGAGATATTTCCGAGAGAACAAGGCATAGGCATGGACTTGGGGAGACATGTGGAGTATAGGAATTTCCATAGAGACTTGAAAAAGAAGTTTAGGAATTTCAATCAAAGGAGCAAGTCAGTTGAGGAGTATTTTGAAGAGTTTAAGACCATCAAAAACAGATTGGAGGTTGAAGATGCTTAAGAAACCCTAATGGCGCAATTCTTAGATGGTCTACATGAAAGAATTCTAAGGAATGTGGAGAGACAAACTTCTCTTGACTTGGAAGAGTTGTCGCACTTGGGTGTTCAAACAAAAAATCATATCAAGAGGAAGATAACCTCTACAAACACAAAATCAAACGATTTGGACGCCACAGCCTCCGAGAAACATAAAAAGGGAAGTCTACTGAAGTAGAGCCAAGGTTCAAGAAACCTGTACAAGAAATCTTGAATGGAACCAAGCCAGAGCAATGTAAGTTCCAAAATCAAAGATCTTGCGGCATTACATGTTTCAAATATCAGGGAAAATTACACTATGCAAAGGAATTTCCTAATCAAAAGGTGATAATCATCAATTCCGATTGCGAGTATCAGTCTCTAGATGAGGCATGGGAACAACAAGGAGATTTAGACGAATAAGTGGTAGATTATCCACAAACAGGAGAGTTTTTAGTGACCAGAAGGGCTTTTAGTGCACTCTTTGATCCTGATAATATTGAAAGAGAAAACATCTTTAAATATCGATGCACGATTGAGGCTAAGATATGATGATTGATTGTTGATGGTGGTTCTTTCACTATTCTGGCCAACAAGTACTTGGTTGAAAGGTTACGCTTCCAAGGACCAAGTACTCGAGGCCATAACTGCTGAAATGGCTCAATGATGAGACTGAACTCAAGATTGCGGAGTAAGTCACTGTCCCTTTCAGTGTGAGTAAGTATAGTGATCGTCGTGTATGATTTGTTGGCCATGCAAGCATGCCATCTCTTAATAGGAAGACCATGACAGTTTGATGAGAAAAAACTACATAATGGTCACACCAAATATTACAGCTTCACTCACAACAACCACAAGCACAATCTAGCTCTTCTCACCCTACAAGAGGTCCGTGATATGCAAACATAAATGTCTATGGGAGCTAAGGTTAAGTAAGACTAACTTTTATATCACTCCTAGTACTGTTTTAAAATTAGTTGACTCCAAAGAACATGTGCTACTTATGATCTTCAAAGAAGTTTGTTTTTAGGCCTTGAGGAGAAAGAGCTACACGTAGAGATACTTGAGCTGTTGGAGAGGTTTAAAGACGTTTTCCAGAGGATATACCATACGGACTGCCCCCAATCCGAGACATTGAGCACCATATAGAGTTCATTCCTGGTACACCACAACCTAAGATACCAGCCTATAGGGTTAACTTAAAGGAAGCTAAAGAATTGGAGAGCAAGTTCGAGATCTTATGTCAAAGGGGTACCTAAGAGAGAGCTTATGCACTTGTGTTCCTCTCTTATTAGTACCCAAGAAAGATGAGACATGGAGAATGTATGTCGACTGCTGAGCCATCAACAAGAAAGGCCTAGATGACATGTTGTATGAGGTTAGTGGAGCCACCGTCTTCTCCAGTATTGACTTGAAGAGTGGATATCATCCACTTCGGCTGAAGGAAGGTGATGAGTGGAAAACTACGTTAAAGATCAAGAGAGACTTATATGAGTGGTTGGTCATGCCATTTAGACTAACAAAACACACCAAATACATTCCTAAAGACATAAATCTGTAAGTTTGTGGTAGTATATTTTGATCATATATTGATATGTAGTACATGCTCTGTGGATCATTTAAGATATCTTGTACTAGTTATTGAGAAGCTTTGGCTAGAAAAACTTCATGCAATTCTCAAGAAATGCATATTCTGAACTGATCAAGTTGTGTTCTTAGAATTTGTTGTAAGCTCACAGTATATAAGATTGGTCAATTCCGTCAACAATCGGATATGTGAGGAGTTTTCATGGGCTGGCCAGCTTGTATAGAAGATTTGTGAAGGATTTTAGTACCATACCCGCCCCCACTAACCTCGATTTTAGTACTTGTCTTGCAATTTGACCGAGCTACAAGTCACAGTGGCCGAATTAACCAATACACTTTAATTCATAAGGATCGTAAGTTTACTCTTGTACCTCTTAGCCCATCCGAAATACATGACTTACAAGTGAAAATGAACAAAGAGAATGAGTTAAGTAAAACAAGCATTTACTTGTCTTCGAATGATGTTTGTAAAACCATGAGTGACAAGGGCACCGTGCTACTAATGTGTTTCAAAGAGTGTTTGAGTTCAGGTCTAGGTGCGATAGAGCTTCCAGCTGACGTACTTGCTGTTTTAGACAAGTTCAAAGACGTATTCCCTGATGAGATGCTCCATGGATTATCCCCAATCAGAGGCATGAACACCAGATTGACCTTGTTCCCAACTCAACCTTACTCAAGAAGCCAGCCAACTGAATGAACCCATAGGACACTAAGGAACTTAAGAAGCAAGTTCGTGATCTAATGAACAAAGGATAAAACAGAGAGAGCCTCATCCCGTGTTCCGTACCAGTTATCTTTGTGCCGAAAAAGATGGCACATGGAAGACGTGTGTGGACTGCCAAACCATCAACAATATCACCATCAAATACCCGCACCCTATTCCACGTCTAGATGATATGCTAGATGAGTTAAGTGGTTCTAAAATTTTCTCAAAGTTGTATTTGAAGAGTGGATACCACCAAGTATGAATGCGTGAAGGAGATGAGTGGAAAACCGCCTTCAAAACCAAACAAGGCTTGTATGTGTGGTTGGTTATGCCTTTCGGCTTGACTAATGCATCAAGTATATTCATGCAACTTATAAACCAGGTTCTTCGTGCCTCTATAGGTAAATTTGTAGTATTTTATTTTGATGACGTACTTATCCATAGCAAGAACCTATCTTATCATCTCATACATCTCGAATTAGTGCTTAAATCACTTCAAAAGGAAGGTTTACATGCCAATCTCAATGAGTGCATATTTTTCACTAACAAGCTCATTTTCTTAGGCTTTTTAGTGAGTGAACAAGGGCTGCTAGTGGATGATGAAAAGGCAAATCAATACGCGAGTGGCCACCTCCAACCACAATCGATCATGTAAGGAGTTTTCTTGGGTTACCAAGCTTCTACAGGAGTTTCGTCAAGGACTTCAGCACCGTGGCCGCACCTCTTACAGCCATGATCAAGAAGAACGTGCTATTTTCATGGGGAACAGCTCAGGAGTCCGCATTCAATCTGCTCACAGAAAGGCTCACACAAGCGTCGGTTCTAAACTTGCCTGATTTTGAGGAGATGTTAGAAGTAGAATGCAATACATCTGGCATTGGCATTGGATGTACTACATCAAAGAAAGAGGCCAGTGACATTTTTTAGTGAGAAACTCAGTAGAGCCACGCCTGAACTACCCGACCTATGACAATGAGATCTATGTATTGGTTTCAGCTTTAGAAACGTGGCAACATTACTTTTTGTCCAAAGAGTTCATCATCCACACTAATCATGAGACTCTTAAGCACTTGATAGGTCAGACTTCACTCAATAGAAGTTATTCAAAGTGGCTGGAGTTCGTCGAGACTTTTCCCTATGTAATCAAGTACAAAATAGGGAAAGAGAATGTAGTAGCCGATCGCTTGTCAAGGAAGCATGCTTTGATAGCTACCATGGAAGCTAAGGTTCTAGGATTCTAGCACATTAAGGAGGTATACAAAGATGATCCAGAGCTAGGAGAAGCTTACCAAGCATGTGGGAATGGAGCCTTCAGATCATTCTACCTTCATGAAGGATTCTTATTCCGAGACAAACGCATGTGCATTCCACAATGTTCAATGCGACAGCTGGTGCTTAAGGAAGCACATCGAGGTGGTCTTATGGGTAATTTTGGAGTGGACAAAACACTAGATGTAGTGGCTGATCACTTCTATTGGCCGCACGTCAAGAAAAATGTGGAGAGGCATTGTGCGCGATTACATGTCACAATCGAAGTCCTGGTTACATCCTCATGGTCTCTATTTTTCTTTCCCTATTTCTAATGCACCATATGTGGATATTTCTATGAATTATGTGATAAGATTGACTAAGATCTGACACAAATATTATGTCTTTGTTGTTGTGGATCGGTTCTCGAAGATATCTCACTTAATTCCTTGTGACAAATCTAATGATGCCACACAAACCGTTGATATATTCTTCAAGGAAGTGGTGCTCTTACATGGAATACCAAGGTCGTTTATATTTGATCAGGATACTAAGTTCGTGAGCTACTTTGGAGGACGCTATGCCGATAGCTTCGAACCAAAATCTTATTCTCCACAACTTGTCATCCTCAAATGGATGGTCAGACAGAAATGCTAAACCGTACTTTATCTATTATGCTTAGGGCTTCTCTTGGTCGTAACTTGAAAACATGGTTAGATTGTTTACCCTTTATTGAGTTTGCTTACTACTACGCCACTCATTCGACAACTAAAATGTTACCATTTGAAGTTGTGTATGGTTTTAACCCACTAACGCCTCTTGATCTGTCGTCAATGTCCCAAATTGAGAAAATTAATCTAGATGGTCTCACGAAAGGAGAATTCATGAAGAAACTTCACCATTTTATCATAATGGTCATTCAAGCGGAAGTGTTATAAATAATTGGACATGAATGTCCATTATTAAAAATCATCTTCTAAAATATTCTAGATATATTTGTATCTTAAGCTTTATTTTCATAAGTTTTACTTGGTCTCCAAGATAAAGATAAATCTTATTATTATACCTCTAGATAAAAGACTCATTATTAGGGACTTGATGAAATACCTAACCCGAGATCAGAATTAGAACATGACATTATTTATTTATAGAGGTTTTACTGTATTTTCAAGTACTTTCGGGAAGTTTGGATATTTTTTTATACCATAGTTTTTTGGTTAATTCAGATATCGTTGAGTACTTAAATGTATTATTGGGTAGTTTTTTACGGATTTTTTGGGTTATTCGGATATTTTTGAGTATTTTCAGATATTTTTTAGATAATTGTTTTCTAGATTTTTGGATAATTTCGGGTATTGGGTACAACAATATGAACCAAATCTATAAAGATCTGAATGGAACTTGGAAAAATTCGAACTGAATCCGACCTAAAAAGTTAAAAATATTCTAATAGGATTATGAATATGATAACGAAAATTTGAAAAAATTGATCTGAACCGAAATAGATGCGCCACATCTACTTATTATTAATAGAAACAGACACAGCAATCAGCTATATCCTTTATTACCATAACGTAAATGTATTTTATTTCCAACAATTTTTTAAAGTAAATGATTTGAAAAACATGCATGTACAACTAAAATGGTAGTATAGAAAATATATTTGATTTTTTAGACAAAAGTAGATTCTTTTCTTTTATTGAGAAAACAAAAATAGATTTATTTCAATAATTGTGTGAATCAAATTTTTATTATAGTAAAAACGTATACAAATATCTAAAAAAAAATCGTCATACTTGAAGGCGAAAAACACTTTAAGATCCTTCGTCTTAGGTCAAACATAACTGTCAACTACTTAATCTGATAATGTTCTGTTCCATGCCCTTCTAGAATCCGACAACACAAAAAGTTCTGTTATGTTTTCCAGAAAAAAAAAAAACTAAAATCAAAATTCAAAGTTAAATACATAAAAAAAACCTTTTATTAGCTGCAACCACGTGTATATCCGTAGATTTAGATACAGGCTATAATTACCACCCATTAACCCTCTATTTATTCCCAACGAATACTTGGCGGTTACTACAACACAAACGCATCATCATGGCATCTTATCTTCGACTCTCTCTTTCCTTCATTTTCTCGGCTCTGCTAATCTCACCGGCTGTCTCACAGTCATGTTCGTCACAGACATTTCCCGGCGACAAATCTTACCCTCACTGTCTTACCCTCCCTGACCTCAAAGCCTTCCTCCATTACTCCTATGACGCTGCTAACACCACTCTCGCCGTTGTTTTCTCCGCTCCACCGTCAAAACCCGGCGGTTGGATCGCTTGGGCGATTAACCCTAAATCCACCGGTATGGCTGGATCTCAAGCACTTGTCGCCTCAAAAGACTCAAAAACCGGTGTTGCCTCCGTGACGACCCTTAACATCATCTCATACAACTCTCTTGTCCCTGGGAAGCTTTCGTTCGATGTTTGGGATGTTAAGGCGGAGGAGGAGGCGGCAGGAAGTTTACGAATCTTCGCTAAGGTTAAGGTTCCGGCGGATTTAGCGGCTAATGGGAAGGTTAACCAGGTTTGGCAGGTTGGACCGGGTGTGTCACCTAACGGGAGGATACAACCGCACGATTTCAATACTCCGAATCTTAACGCCGTTGGATCGCTTGATTTGACCGGTGCCACCAACGGAGCTCCTGTCTCCGGTGGAGGTGATGGTAACTCTAAGGTTCATAAGAGAAACGTGAGTTTGATTTTGATTATATAAAAAAAAACTATTTTCTCTAAAATTTCAAGAATTTCAAGAAAATTTTCAAGAAGAGTTTCAAGAATTTGAATTTGAATTTGGCAGATCCATGGGATATTGAATGCGGTGAGTTGGGGAATTCTATTTCCGATTGGAGCAATGATTGCAAGATACATGAGAATATTTGAATCAGCAGATCCTGCTTGGTTTTATCTTCACGTGTCATGTCAATTCTCTGCTTACGTTATCGGTGTAGCCGGATGGGCCACAGGACTCAAGCTTGGCTCCGAATCTAAAGGTATTCAGTACAACAGTCACCGCAACATTGGGATTGCTCTATTCGCTATGGCCACTCTTCAGGTAAATCAATGCTATAATCCTCATTAGATTTTTGTTTTGAAACACGGCGCGTGGGCCACTTGGTCACTTAGGCTTCACGCTATTAGAATGTTAGTGACATGCAAGTTGGCAAATGGGAAAAGAAGTTTTTTGTTATGATGTTGAACTATGTTTGTGTCTTTTTGCGCGTGTTTAAAGATGTTTGCGATGCTGTTGAGGCCGAGGAAGGACCACAAGTTCAGATTCTTTTGGAATATCTACCACCATGGAGTTGGATACTCTATCCTTATCCTTGGAATCATTAATGTTTTGAAAGGTATTAGCATCTTGAAGCCAGAGCATACTTACAAGAACGGTTATATCGCTGTGATTGCGACATTGGGAGGCGTCACTTTGCTCTTGGAAGCTGTAACTTGGGTCATTGTCCTCAAGAGAAAATCTGCCAATTCGAACAAGCCTCCCAAGGCCTGATTAATTCAAAATATCACTTTTTATTTGTCAAGTTAGAAATGCATTGTCTTTCTCCCCAATTTTGATTCATCTCCAGACGATTGCTTGTGTTTGATGATGTTGATGATGATGATGACTTTTGGTGTTTATGTATAGTTGGAGAAATATACATGTATTAGTGTTTGTTCGTTGTAGCTTTGTCTTTTGTTTCGTTTGTTTATGTGACTGTGGTTCAGAAGTTTTATTTTATACGGAATTTAAAAAGTTTTTATTATTTTTCTATGTTCTTTTAGATTTCATAATTCCCCTACTAATAAGTTCAAATGAAAGACAAGAAAAACTCTACGTTACACTTGTCATACAGTTCTTAATTTTTGAGTATTTTTTAAGTTATGTTTTGAACTTTAAATCTGAATATTGCGTATAAAAAGTATAGTGCAAGGAGACTTAGTTACGGTTTGACCCTTGGATTCTAGTATGATCGTAAAGAGACATTGTGTTCGGTTAAAACGGTTCATGAAAAGAAGGTGATAAATTTTTGGACAAAAAGTAAATAAGTAGGTATAAGTGTCTGGAGAGTGTTTTGGAGGCAAGAAAAATAAGAAGGAGTCGGTCAATATTACATACTGAATTTGAAATATTAATTTGGGTTAGAAAATGTATTAACGATTTTCAGCAACGATATTTAACTTTCACAACAAACTCTTCCCAATTTACGAAGTTAGTGTATAAACCATATAAATGGTCAGTTTTTTCAATTTACCTTGAAGAATTCCAATGACATAAGAAATACTAGGAATGGATCGACCTAATAAAAATCCCGCGAATAAAAAACTCTAAGCCAAATAAATTAGTATGTTGTGCTTGCACTCAACTGTTATCAATAATTCACATAGGTTTGGAACCACCTTCGTGGCAATTTGATGTAAAATTATATATTATTATTGATAGTTTTATAATTCAAAAAATGATAATAATTTTTTACAAAAAAATTCCAGTAAAAAATATTGGTGTAATAATCTTCTTTTTTTCAACATTGTTTTGTTTTAGAGATTTCCAAATTTTTCAAAATTATTTTAATAATTATTTCAAACTAAAAACTTTAGGTGCTACCGTTCCGGTTTGACTTTTGTGGGGGAAAAGCACTTAGATGTCTTCTTTTTCTTCTCTTCAGCAAGTGGTCATAAGATTCCTATTTTTTGGGTATTTTTTAAGTTTATGTCTTTAACTCTAATGTATCCACCTACTACCGAATCATATTTAATTACAACGTCTTTCTTCTTTCTATTGTTTTTTGGAGAATGAAATTCAAATTCTAGTGGAAGTCTCTTTCAACTTTTTCAACGTTGTTTCAACTTTTACATTGTCGGGATTGACTCGTAAATACACCGAAATTTGGGTCACCGTCGTCAAACAAATTATAAATACCAAACATATTATTATACATATTAATTGGCGTATCTGGTCAATATATTTTTTATCTTAAATAAAGATTTTGTTTTCCATATTAGCGTTAGTTTTTCTGGTATGCAAGATTTACATTATGAATTCACATGCAATCAATCATGTCCAATGACAGAATGGTTCATATCCATGTGGCTAAAATGATTATTAATGATTAGTATTTCAAAAATATTAAAATGATGAAGTGTCAAGGGGCCATGTTATAAACATTGATAATATAATAGCTTGACTTCGTAGAGGATTCTATTATAACTGTATAATTGTCTTCTCGCTGCTAGTTCATGGCCCGTTTCAGTTTATTTCCTTCTGGGTGCCATAAAATATCCATGAGATAATGATAAAGTCATAGTGGTAACTAGAAAAATTAAGTGGAGGTTGTTGCATTAAATTGTTGCATTAACCGTTGTATTACCCGTGAGCAGTATTAACTTGTCTAAAAATTTAAGAGTTTTTGGATTGAACTAACAATTGTTGAGTCAAGTAAGTTTAGAATGTTAGTATGGAAAAAATGGTTTCCGAGTATTGATTATGGGCTTATCTTTAATAGCAAAAGATTTTGGGCTTAGAAACAAGCTCAGGTTAGAAGTAAAAGAAGAAAACCAAACCGATCCGGATTAACGGAATCAGGTGTGACAGTTTTTCTTTACTTGAAAAGAATTTTTCTCTGATTATAGTGAAAATAGTTTTAGATCTTGTGACATCTAACACCTGATTAAATTGATTTGAGGCGGTTTTGGTTAACCTCATGGTACATGAGATAATTGGTTAGTGGCAGAAAACTAATTGATATCCGGGTTTACGTTAATTATACTAGTTTCTTCAATCTATATGAAAAAGGGGGTTTAGGGGTTGTCAAAGATAACATGGGATTTTGTAAATACTAGATTGGTGAGAGAAGGAGAGGAGAGATCAAAGAGCTTGGGTTCTTATCAAATTATTGTAGATCGATTCTAGACTTTCAAGGTTTCTAGTGAATTGTTTGCTTGTGCCGTCAAACACCCAGATGTAAGGTTCTCATTTGAAACCTGAACTGGGTTAACGAAGCGTGTTGTTTCTTTCTTTTTTCGTTTCTGTGTATATTTCTTTACAGGTGATTGATTCTAGCTACGGATCCAAGAGAGATACTAAGTCTTACTTGATTGCGATTTAAAGGTCATAGGTTACAACAAGTGGTATCAAAGCATCATGTTCTTCAAATCTATGGTGAACGCATAAGTCGAGACTGCAATCTTCAATGGACAAGGCGATGTCACGATGTGTAAGAAAAGGATGCTTGCGCATCTTTCGATCCTCGGTCTGGAGAGTTCTTTAATCGAAACCTATCTTAGGAATCATGATAAAGAAAGATGAAGATGAAGCAGTCTTTGAAGAAAGAAAACTTAATGAGGAAGCTGAGAAGCTTAAGAAGGCAGAAAGAACAATGAATATGCTGATATTGAATCTTGGGGATCATGTTCTAAGAAAGCTTTGAGATTGCATCACATCATCAGAAATTTGGTCATCATTGGAACGACTGTACAACTTTAAGACCCTACTTAACCGAATCCATATGCACCACAAATTCTATATTTTCAAGATGGTTGAGTCCAAGTCTATAAATGAGAATGTGGATGATTTCTTGAAGTTGGTATCAAATATGAGCAGTGTGAATGTGTCAGTGTCATAAGAGGTCCATGCTAGTTTTCTTTTTACCTCTCCACCATCTCAGTATAACAACTTAAAGGATACTCTCAAGTATGGTAAGGAAAGTTTGACTTTGGAAGACGTAACAAATGCAGCAAAGTCTAAAGAGATGGAGTTAAGAGAGGTTAAGGAAGCCAGATGATCTCAAAGAAGTATATAGGCGTATTTGGCTCGAGGAAGACCAGATAAATGAAAATCTACAATGGAAAAAAATAAGAATATATCAATATCAAGATCAGACTCAAAAGTAACCTGCTGGTACTGCAAAAAAGAATGTCATATGAAAAAAGGATTGTTTTGCTCACAAGAAGAAGCTAGAAAATGATCATGGGGAGGAAGCATTAATGGTTGATAAGCTACAGAAAATAGATGCCGTATTATTTCAGATCAGAGTCCTAAAGATTAGTGGGTGATAGATTCAGGTTTCTCATACCACATGATGTCCAAGATTTCAGTGAAATAATCGGCGGGCAAGTTCTGTTGGCGGATGATAGAAGTGTCATGGTGCAGGGAATCGACACCATCAAAGTCCATGTCAAAGGAGGGACAGTAAAGCAACTAAATAATGCCAGGTATGTTCCTAATCTTCAAAGAAATATAATCTCAGTTAGTGCTCTTGACTTGCAGGACTTCACACATAGAGGACGAGATGGGAAGACTATTTTTTCAAAGAATGAAGGTTAGCGCTTCAGGGCACCCTGCGTGCGATTCTATATCTTCTCGATAGTGAAACAATTATACTAGAGGTAAACACAGTAGTATCAAAAGATGATACAACACTTTCGCACTGCAGGCTAGGTCACATGAGCATGAAAAATATTAATCACACTCATAGAGCACGAAGAACTGAAGAAGAGACTGCTCTTTGGTAATAGTTTTTTTTTGTGTTTTACCAATCAATTACCCTATGCACTATCATTGTCATTACAGTACAATAGGTTATCAGTCCAAATGGGTGAGATGCTAGCAATCAGGATATGATCAGAACTAATTAAGTCAAGCCAAACAGTTTAGTTGTAGAATCTAACAACCTAAATGATAGAAATAAAAAGCAATATGAAACTAAAGACTAGGAGCTATCAAATGCAAAATAGCAGATTGGTATAGCTCCGGCTAGTGGTCGAGTCAAGTGGTCTCGTCAGGTATAACTTCCTCTTCTTTCTTCTCTTCTTGACTTCCCTCTTCGTCTGGGTCAGCGATTGAGTCCTTGTCCAGAATAGTTCCCAAAACGTCCAAGAAACACCTAATAACATCTCCAAATGCAAGGATGTATGCAATATTGTATCAGAGCTTCAAAGCTCCTATCTCAGGTTGTGTTCATCCAGCCCTCATCTTTTTAATCTTGTTTTGCAATCTGTTTTTGTTTCATTTCATAAACACCGAAAAGTAAAAAAAATTGTTGTTTCTTGTTGTTTGGCCCCATAAAAAAAAAAGAAGTCTCTTGTTTCGGTTCACCTAGGATTTTTATTGCTTTGCTTGGTTTGTATCTTTAAATTCGAGTGTTGCTTGTCTTGATTTAGGCGAACCCTTACAAAAAACAAAAATATTAGGTTTCTTTTAAAAGAGGAAAAAATCTTTAAGAAAAAGCATTATTTCCATTTTTCTTCCTTTTTGTGATTCTTTGAATTCCGCAAATTTCCTTTGCACTTGATTACCTTGACTTGTTGTGCACAGGCCGACATGTACCATGAGAAAACAAGGCGAGGTGAACATGACTCATCTGTTGGTGACCATGCAAGCACAGCTCCAAGCATTGGGCGAACGCATGGCGAGGATGGAACAACCCCAGCCGGTTCGGCGAGGACCCGGGGGGGCCTTGAATCGGCCGAGGGCTCAATAGGAAGAGGACCACGGCATGGACGACTTGGGTGACGATCCACCACCCGACCCGAGGCAAGCTAATCCCTATGACCGTGACCGAAACCCTAGGCCGCGAGGTCAGTACCACCAGGACCGAGGCCGGGAGGACAACCATGTGAGGCCGGAAGGCAAGGACGTCAAGCTGAACACCCCAACCTTTGCGGGCAAGGTCAACCCGGACGCCTTCCTTGATTGGGAAAGGCGGATGGAGTACATTTTTGAGTATTACAACTACTCAGATCAGAGGAAGGTGTCCCTAGCCGCTGCTCAACTCACGGAGAACACATTGTCTTGGTGGGACAGGGATGTGTCCGAAAGGCGACGGCACCGGCATGGACAGATCACCACATGGGGGAGACATGAGGTTCAGGCTAAGGAAAAGGTATGTTCCTGCTTACTATCACCGAGACTTGCAGAAGAAGTTTCAGAAGCTTACCCAAGGGAGCAAGTCAGTTGAGGAGTACTTCGAAGAATTTGAGAACCTTAAGAATAGACTAGAGGTTGAAGACTCGGAGGAAACCTTGATGGCGCAATTCTTGGACGGATTACAAGACCGGATCGCAAGGAAGGTTGAGAGACAAACTTACCAGGACCTAAAAGAGATGTTGCATTTGGCTGTTCAAGCCGAACACCAAATCAAGAGGAAGACGATTCCTCCTAACTGGGCGAAGACGCCTTGGAAACCACCATCACTGAGGCCTCTACACAAAGGGAAGCCTGGTGAGACGGACCCAAGGTTCAAGAAGCCTATACAAGAGGCCTCCAGAGGGTCCAAGCCGGAACAAGGTAAGACCCAAAACGAAAGAGCACGTGATATCACTTATTTTAAATGTCAGGGCAAAGGACACTACGCAAGAGAATGTCCAAACCAAAGAGTCATGAGTCTCAAGGCCGACGGTGAGTATGAGTCCTAAGATGAGGCCGAAGGAGAACAAGTAGGATCAGACGACGAGATCGTAGACTACCCCGTGGTGGGCGAGCTGCTGGTGACCCGGAGGGTGTTAAGTTCCTTCTTCAACCCGACGACCATCCAAAGAGAGAACATCTTCCACTCCCGGTTCACCATTGAGGCTAAGGTATGTAGCCTGATCAGTGATGGTGGTTCTTGCGCTAACATGGCGAACAAGTATTTGGTTGATAGGTTAGGTCTACCAAAGACCAAACACCCTAGGCCTTACCGGTTGAAGTGGCTTAATGACGACACCGAGATCAAGATTGCGGAGCAAGTCACAATTCCATTCAGCGTGGGTAAGTATAGTGATCAAGTGCTGTGTGATGTGGTGCCCATGCAAGCCGGCCATCTCCTCCTTGGACGGTCGTGGCAGTTCATAGGGCCTCAAGGTAGATGAGGAGAAGATCAAGGCCATACAAGATTGACTGACTCCATCGACCATTGGGCATGTTCGGAGCTTCCACGGACTAGCCAGCTTCTATAGGAGGTTTGTAAGGGATTTCAGTACCATAGCCACCCCACTTACCTCGGTTATCAAGAAGAACGTCGCGTTTAGGAGGGAAACAGCATAAGAAGACGCGTTCCACAAGCTCAAGGACAGCCTTACCAACACACCTGTCTTGGTACTACCTGACTTTGCACAAACCTTTGAGATTGAATGCGATGCCTCAGGTACATGTATAGAGGCCGTGCTAACTCAAGGAGGCCGACCCGTAACATATTTTAGTGAGAAGCTCAATGGTGCCTCCCTCAATTTTCCCGTCTACGACAAGGAGCTATACATGCTGGTACGATCTCTTGAGACTTGGCAACATTATCTTTTGTCAAAGAAGTTTGTTATTCATACAGATCATGAGACACTCAAGCACCTAAGAGGTCAGACCACACTTAAGAGGAGGCAGGCAAAGTGGCTAGAGTTCATAGAAACCTTCCCATATGTGAGTATGTACAAGAGAGGAAAAGAGAAAGTGGTGGCTGACGCCTTATCAAGGAGACACGCCCTAATCAGCATTATGGAAGCTAAGGTCATGGGTTTTGAGCACCTCAAGGAGCTATATGAAGATGACCCCGACCTCAAAGAAGTCTACAAGGAGATGAGCAAGGCCGCTCATGGAGGATTCTATCAACATGAATGGTTCCTATTCAAGGACAAGAGGTTGTGTATTCCTCAAGGCTCCATGAGAGAGCTACTGATCCGAGAGGCGCATGGAGGAGGACTTATGGGAGTATTTTGGACGAGTCAAGACCCTAGGTATACTCATGGACCATTTCTACTGGCCACAGTGTACCTTATAAACCGGACTCCCTCGTCTGCAAATGATGAAAATATACCAGAACATATTTGGCTAGAAAAAGAATCAGGGTGCTCTCATCTCATGAGGTTTGGATCAGTAGTCTACATCCATATTGATCAAGGAAAACTCAAACCCAAAGCTTTGAAGGGTGTCTTCTTACGATATCCACATGGTGTAAGAGGCTACAAAGTTTGGCTGATAGAGGACAAGAAAAGTGTGCTAAGCGGGAACATATTATTCATAGAAGACAAGGTTTAAAAAAACTTGTTTAAAGAAGTGAAAAGAACTGAATATGTGGTGACTAATAAAAGCAGTGAAGTGATGGATGAACTTGCAAATAAAGCTGAAGCCATAGAAACATAAATATGTAGCTCAGTTGAAGATGGAATGCTGAGATGATATCTAACAGCCAATATGAATCAGAAGAAGAGCAAGAAGATTTGAGCAAGCTGGCTAGAGACAAGGACCGCGAAATCATAGTTAAACATGTGAGGTACAATGAAGATAAGAAAATAGCCTTCACATTATCTGTAGCAGAGGAGCTTGAATTCAAGGAACCAAAGGATTATTAGTGAAGCAAAAAGGAGTAAAGACTTGGTCAAATTAGAAGGAGCATTTGATGATGAAATGAATATACTTATGAAGAATTACACTTGGGTTTTAGATAAGAGCTTGACAAGGAGAAAGTCATTGGCCGCAAATCGGTGTTAAAAGAAAACCTGGTATTCCTTGATTTGAGAAGTCGAGGCAATGCAAGACTAGTAGTTAAGAGATACTCACAGAGAGAGGGCATTGATTTTAGGAGATTTTCTCTCTTGTTCTCAAGCACGTTTCAATAAGGATGATGTTATCAATGACTGGACTTAGATATGGAGTTGGAGCAGCTAGATGTTAAAACGTAATTCCTGAATGGGAATATATAAAAAGACATTTACATGAGTCAGCCAAAGGGTAATGAAGTCAAGGGTAAAGAAGATTATAACTGTCATCTAAAGAAGTCACTGTATGGTCTAAAACAGTCTCTGAGGCAATGGAATAAATGCTTTGATAAACTCATGAGTAAACATGGGTTCAACAAGAGAAAATATGATATTTGTGTCTACTTTAAAAGGATACATGAAGGGTATATCTATCTACTGTTGTATGTAGATGATATGCTTATAGCATTCAGGAACATGTCAGAGATCAAGAAGGTAAAAGTTTTGCTTAACAATGAGTTTGATATAAAAGAGGAATCTATGGATGGATATTGAAAGAGATAGAGCAAGAGCTAATTTCAAACTAGAATCAATAAAATATGATGAAGAAAGTGCTTGGGAAGTTCCATATCGGAACGATGTTGGAAGCATAATGTATGCTATAATAGGAACTAGGCGAGATCTAGACTTTACTATTGTAATTATAAGTCATTTTATGAGTAATCCAGAGACTGTGCATTGGTCGGCGGTGCAATGGCTACTCAAGTATTTATAAGGGACACATGACAGAAAACTTGTATTCAAGAAGGGTAAAGACTTTAGTGTACACGTCTTCTCAGATTCATATTATGCTAGAGACCTGGATCGAAGGAGGTCTACTAAAAGATATTTGTTCAAAGTAGGAGGAAACACTGTCAGCTGGAAGTCAAGTCTACAATCTGTAGTTGCACTGTCTACAACTGAGGCTGAATATGTGGCATTGACAGAAGCAGTAAAAGAGCGCATATGGCTGAAAGAGTAGGCAGAAGAGTTAGGTTTTGAACATGGAGCTGTTGACGTGTAGTGTGACTCTCAAAATGCTATTTGTTTGGCAAAAAACAATGTATTCCATGAGAGAACAAAACATGTAGCAACAAAATACCACTTCATCAAAGATGTGATTGAAGATGGAATGGTGAAAGTACAAAAGATACCAACATTAAGAAATCCAGCAGATATATTGAGAAAGGTGGTTCCAGTTCAGAAGTTTGAGAAACCTCTAGCCTTGCTAAAGGTAGCCAGGTGATAAAGGAATGGCTATGCTTGGTGGGTGCTAAGACGAACTCAAGAGTTGTAGTGTCAAGGTGGAGATTGTTGATCTTGTGACATCTAACACTTGATTACACAAAACACACACTAGATTAGAAAGAAAACATACTAACTAAAAGGCATAAGCTGAGTTTAAGCGCTTATTGGTGATTTAAAATCCTCGTGCATAAAACGTTAACAATCACTTTTAGGAAATGGGATGGTGACCGACCCTTTGAGTCAGAATCGGAGTTGTGCTCTAATACCAAGTTGTGAAACTGCTGCCAGTCGTCTGAACTGGAACAACTATGTCAAGGGCAGCCGTCTGCCTTGCGGCTCAAGAAAGCTTGGCCCCTCTCGAATTGGTTCAAATGATGCTACTCTTCTTGTTTTGGGAGAAGCTCTCCCCCTCTTTTCTTCTTCTTAGAGATGTTTTCTAAAACCTAATCTCTTTTTATTTTATGAATAAGCTGTCATGCTATGCCTTTGCTTTAATATCAGTTGGGAGAGTGGATCAATGATTGATAGGGTAAAGTTAATTATCAGCCATGATTGAAAAATAGTGTTTCAAGTGCTAGGATGAAAATATGATGTCAATTGTCTCTAGAAAGTAAAATTAAAATAGTATAGCCCATGGACATCTAAGATTCAACGGTTAGATCTCAAGATATGCAAAAAATACCGAAGAATGGTCCATTGGTCAAAATGGAGCAGGCCAGAGATGGGAAAAGTGATCGACCGAGTGATCACTCAAGAAAAAAATCTTCGCGAACCTCCTGATTGACTGAACCCCTTTTTATTAATGCAACATTTCATTTATAATGCTATGTTTTCTTTGTTCGTGAGTGAACTGTTAATTTGTTGGGTTTAACCGTTTTCAAAAGAATTTCATGCCTTGATGAATATGGATGAATTAATTTAGATTCATATATTGATTAGGACCTCTTTGTCTATGTTATTATCCACTGCATATTGCCTCTGTTGGATTATGACTCAACTTGAAGAAATTTGGAATCTGTTGAGAGTAGAAGGAAAAGAATAAAGAATAACCAAGTTAGATAAATTCTCTAGCCAAGCCAGAAGGTTTCACAAAGGACACGTGAGACACACACGTGAGAGGTTTTATACTTATTTCACAAAGTATACACGTTTGGTTATTAAGCTTCAAGAAGCTTGTTCTTCTTCAAGGGATTGGACTTTAATCTACACAGCCTTTCCGTACAAGGAGAAGAATCTGAATACCCTTTTATAATATGAAGACCATTCTCTAAGAGGAATTGGCATGTTTGCCCTTTTTTAAAAAAAAAAAAAGAAATAAAACGAGACACGCACGAGTTGGTTGAGTTTGGGGAAATAAAAAATTAATTCCAAACCAACCAAATTTAATTCAACCAACCAAACCAAACAAAATTGAATACAACCCAATTAAACAAAAAGTGTGTCCTCTTCTTCCTCTTGTATCGTCCACCATTGATGAAAAAAAAACTCGAAATTGAAAATTAGAGCTTTCGTTTTTCCTGGTATTTTCGGTTTCATGACCCCATTTTGAAGTTTATGTAATATGTAAAGCAATTAATACATAGTTTCTTTTCAATTAGGTAATTTCATAGTAATAAAAAAATTTGATTTTTTGCTCATACTGTAATTAAAACTAATGTGTTAAATGTATTATGACATAACATTGTTAGTTTTAGAGGATACATTGGTTTAATGATCATAAATCATACTTAAAGTTGGATAAAACTTCGTTGGTATTTCAGTATAAATGTAAAAATTTGAAATTTTTTTTGTCATTGGAGTCACTACGCTTATTGGGTAATGCCAACAGAAACTGAAATGGTCAACTAAATGAGATATCTTGGTTAAGTGAGCAACGAATCGCCATAATTTGATGAAGAACCAAAATTTCTGGATACTACTAAGCCTAATAGTATTACTACGATATACGTGTATAACTAAGCCAACTAGGACAACTATCATATAGTGGTACTACAGGGACAACTATTATATAGTGGTTCTACAGAGACAACTAGAGAACTACTACAATTATATACTTACGATTGTTTTGTTCTTTTCAGGGGGCAATGAGTACAAGTGCTTGCACAGTAATATGTTTTGACTATAGGGGATTTTATTCAAAGGACGGTGATAACATTATATGGAAATCAGGAGAAGAGGAAATTCACACTTAAGTGATGAGGAAATCTGTGGAGGAAAAAAGGTTTCCATAGATGCAGCTACATCTCAGCTGAATTCACACTTTATTATATGTTAGTTTGTGAAAAAAAAAATTTCAAAACTTTTTTTTTTGAAAAATGAATTATTGTTACTTCATCCTAAACTAAGCTATGATTATATGGTAAGTGTGACAATGCTACCATCATTATTAGGAGAAATATGCAAATTTTGTATTTTCTGAAATTTTATAACATGTAAATACTCAAAATGTTGTTTAATAATCATTTATGATAAGTACTACTACAAAAAGATGATTCTCTCATGGTATAACTAAAAAAACCAAAAATCTGTCAAATTATAACTATATGTATTTGTGTAGTACCCATTACCAAGTATAACTATGTTGACAATTTTTTTTTATTTTTTAAAATTTATTATAATTTAAAATAATGATGCCATGTGTTAAATATGTGTTAAATATGTATTTTTTTTCCAAGTGCTAGTAGTACCTAATAACACTAGTTATACTTGCCCAATTTTTCAAACCTAATAAGAGTTGTTATTTTTCAATTCCAAACCTGTTTCAAAACCAAAAAATCCACACAATTACCAATCATCCATATCACATTCTAAAATATCCAAAAACACATAAATAATTACGAAAGTTCCAAATCACATCCATAAACACATATACATGGATACCAAAGTTCCAAATCACTCCTAAAAACATATAATTCTAATTCTTCTTCCTCTTCATCTTCTTCCCTTCAGTTATCTCTGGTATTTTCCCTCAGTAAAAGAAGATTGCAGCCATTCTGATGGAGTACATTTCCTCTTTGGCTTTGGAGTCTTAGGCTTAGGCGTGGTCTTGATCTCAGTTTTTCTTGGTCTACCCCTCTTCCTCTTTGGTGGGTCCGCTTTCTCACCTTCTTCTTCTTGTTGGGTAGGTCTACTTTGTTCCATGATTATCACCGGCTCCTCTTCCACAAATGGAACAATAGCCCAACAAATGTTAGCTGGATACTCGTTGCAGTCTAATCCCGAAATTAGTGCATGCGCCCTCAAAGAGTAACGAATAAGAGTGCCATTCACCACAAACCACTTCATTGTCTTCTCCTTAGTTACTACTGTGCGAAAAAGTAGCATCCACAATCCCATCAGCTTCCGGCTTTTTTCCTGAGGCATGTGGAATATGTGACAGAACTGAGGGTGACTTCTGAACCAACTCAACTCTGTTTCATATTCTTTCTTCTTCAAAAGATCAACAATGTCTTACACATGACACCTTGTTTGAATCTTACAAGGCTTTGTATACTGGCTGCTGTCGAAGAAAAACTCTAGAGGTTGGTTTGGTCCACTATCCTGCAATAGACAATTTCAGCTTAGTTAAACTTTATAATACTTAGTTGTCCAAGAGAAATAATACTTTGCCAAACAAATGCAAACCTATTACTCCAAAACCAGTTTCAAAACAATGCTACTTCTCCTATGAATGTTTGGAATGTACATACTAGTCTACCTAACTTCAACCATTCACTTTTAACTAAACATAACTTCCTAACTATACAAAACTTCCTAAACAGCAATGAAGTAGATTCGCATAGCCTAATGGAGAAACAAACACAAGAAGCAATCAAATCACAAACAGATTTAACAACAAATATGACACACGATTCCTCTCAATAACAATTTCGATTTAAATTACATACCTTTGATGATGCAGTCATTTCCTCATGTTCGGAATCAGAAGTTGACTCCCTTTCTGAACCCAATTCTTCTACTACTACGTTTTTTGGAGCCGGACTTGATTTTTTTTTCTTCTTAGCCGCACCTCCTTCCTTTCTGAACCCAATTCTTCTACGCTTTGTCATTTCAGAGAGCAAACACACACAACAAAGAATGAAGACGAAGATAATGGGAAGAAGAAAAAGAAACCAACGAAGAGGGACAGCCGATTTGCCTGAATTGGATTTACTCCGATTTAGGGTTTTTTGTTGGAATTTGGAGGAGAATGAGAGGGAGAGAGGAAAATCGCGATTTAGAAAGGGGGAAGAAATACGGAGCTTGGGCCGTTTTCTTATTTTCACACCAGATCCGTTAACATTCAGGATTGGGCTTGATTTTGGGAGCCATCATCTCAAATATCCTTCTCTCTCGAATTAAAATCCGAAAAGGACATTCTAAAATAGAATAATTCTATTAATTTTTTTTAATTCAAAAAACTAACCTTTTACCCTTTTACCCAACTAAATAGGTATAATTACTAAGTCTACCCGGGTTTTATCCACCCACCCAATTTAATTGGGTGAGACCCGATTTTTTAAATCTAAATCGCCTCTCGAAACGCCTCCTCTCAATTCCTAAAAATTGAAATTTTTTTCTAACTCTGTCAACTCTCTTCTTCTCCTTCTTCTTCCTCTTCTCTCTTCGCGACGAGACTCCTTCTGAGAGACACGAGATACTCATTCTCTTCTCTTCCTCTTCGAGCTCGCGACTCCTTATGAGATCTCTTGTTCAAAATCGAGTAGTTGATTTCGAGATCTCCTTCAGTTCTCTCTCGGGATCTCTTCCTCTCGAGCTCTTCTCCCTCACTCGACTCTCTCCCTCACCCGACTCTCCTCTCAGCCGAGTCTTATCTCACCCGACTCTCCTCTTTCCCCTCACCCGACTCTCCTCTTTCCTCTCACCCGACTCTCCTCTCCACGACCGTGTAAGTAGAGTCCATGTTGGTCATTAATGTCTCTCGTTCGAAATTGAGGTGATGTTCTGAAATTTAAGTTTTGTTATTGTTGCAGAAATGAGAGAGAGAATGCCACCAAAAACCGAAGGAGTTGGGCAAAGAATGCAAAGAGCTCGGATGCAAATGCTTCTTCTTCACGTAGGAGTAGAGAAGTAGAAGAAACTAGAACAATGGAAGAGCTCAGAACAGAACAGCTTCGGATGGTTGACGAGGACGGATGAATTATTGATGACAGCAGTAGCAGCCGAACCATAAGTGACGGCATCCACCCAACGGTAAGTAGTTGAACTCGAAGGAATGTAGTTGAATTTTTGGGTTTGGATTCGATTGAAAAGAATGTAGCTGAACTTGACGAAATAGTTGGTAGCCGTAGTTGAGTTATCGTTTAGATTAGTTTGGGAACTACGGAATTGACATTGTAGCCTTAGTTTGGGAACTACATATTATATAACTATTGTCGCTGGAATTGCTATATAGATTTGTAGAGTTTTTGATTTTATGGGTAATACTAGTATAAGTAGTAAAACCATGCTGATTTTTTTGTAGGCTTTGAGAACACAACTGCGTTGCAATCTTTGAAAATGTACTTCCCGCCATAGGAGTCAAAAAAAAGATCAAGATATCGACAAGATGTTTCATCTACGAAGCCTTGTGTACTCTACAGCAATTAGATATCAAGACGTGAAAGAACAGTTGGAAGTTATGGGACCCGGTCGTGATAGGTTAAAGATGTGTGTCCTATATTGTTTTGGCTAGCATTATTGGTGGACAGACGAAGACTGGAGCAGATGCTCCGTCCGTAGAGCCGTTCTTCCTTAGAGCCGTTGATGATCTGAACCTGTGTACAACATTTCCTAGGGGGAGACTGTCGTTCGATAATATGCTGAAAGAGATAATGCACACTATGACCCAGTTTGGAGGGACTGTTAAAGAGGGAGTGTTGTGGCCGATTCCCGGTTTCTGTATTCCTCTAGAGATAACTGCCAGTACATGTATTAGTTATTCACATTAATTTAAGCTAACTATAAGAATGTGTCTTCTGCAGGTTTTAACGTTTGAGGCAATCCCACAATTAGGGGAGAGATTCCGAGAAGTTTGCCGCTGCGCAGACATTTAAAGCATCTTGACCATGACAGAAGAAGAATAATCTCTTCTATGTGAAATCACAAAGGAAGATGACATTGATGATAAGCATGTTGTCGTTGTTGATAGTTGGATGTGAAGTCTAGGTGAAGGGCATGCGGTGTGGTTTGAGGAGATGTACAAGGAAGATGTGGCTGCCCTTTTAGAAGAGGAACCAAAGAATGCTATGAATGAGGAGGTAGTTGCCATTGAACAACCGGAGAACACAGATTAAGCTAAATTGCCAGAGGTCCTAAATTCCAGGAACGAAGATATGGGAGAAAGGATGAGGAGAATAGAGGAGAAGGTTGATAGATTGGACATGAGAGTCACAACCTTGGAAGATTATGTAAATAAGCAAGGTGAAATTGAGAAAGAAGGCGGCAAGGTAAAATCTGCAACTTCTTTTGTTTCAAGAAAGTCACATTTTGTAATAGTATGTGTAACTTTAATCGATTGCAGGAGGATAATCTGGAGCCTGTTGTTGATTCCGAAGAAAATGCTGCACATACCTTGAAGAAGAAGAGAGATAAGGGCGATCAAGGATCTGAAGTAGAGGAGAACCCGCATGCGAGAAGACCAATGACAAGGGCCACGAAAAACAAAGAGTGATATATGTTGAAGTTTTTTTCTGTTTAGTTCGTAATACTGGTATTACTAGTACAACTATGTTCTTTTAACTTTATTTTTCATTTCGTAATACTGGTATTACTAGTACAACTCTGTTCTTTTTAACTTTATTTTTCATTTCGCAATACTGGTATAACTAGTACAACTATGTTTTTTTAATTTTATTTAACGTTCGTAATACTAGTATTACTAGTACAACTATGTTCTTTTAATTTTATTTTAACGTTCGTAATATTCGTATTACTAGTACAACTATGTTCTTTTTAATTTTATTTAAATTTCGTAATACTGATATTACTAGTACAACTATGTTCTTTTTAATTTTATTTAAGTTGTAAATTAGTAATACTCGTATTACTAGTAAAAATACTCATTGTAATTTCAAATAAATTGTCAAATTTTGAACACTGGTCAAATTGTCAAATTTATTACAAAATCATAAAAAACGCATTTCCAACATCCACAAGATGGAGGTTTTAAACATCACGACCAACAAGAGTCGCAACCAACTCATTTAGCTTTGCAATCTCTTCAGTATTGTTTTCTAATTCCACACGCATTTGCCTGATAGTGTATTCAAGATGTCCGACGCTTCAAATTTTCATTGCCTGCTCATCGACCTCCTTTCTTAACTTATTCACCTCCTCCTCCACACCATGAACCCAACATTTTCGAATGTGTAAGACATCCTCCTGCACATCAAAACATATCAAAAAAATATCAAAAACATATTAAAAACATATCAAAGACATATCGAATGGCTCTTTTCTTCTCACCTCAAACACAATGCAGGTCCAATATCTCCCTTGTGGGTCGGTTTTGTTTGCAGGGACTTCCATTTTGATCCGTCCACCATATGGACACTTTTACAGAATGCCATAGTCACCATCAGCTATGCCATAAATTCTCTCAATTAGCCTCTTGTTCCTGTTCTCATCACTGTAACTTGGGTCCGTCATAATCGACACCTATGTGAAATCTAAATCTAAAACCAAGTAACTGTCACTAAATCCGGAATCTAATCTAAATAGAGAAATATATGAAATCTAAATCTAATGGAGAAAGTACCCGGAGAAGACGGCAGAGGGAGAAGACGGCTGAAAAAGAAGACGGCGGAAGAAGAAGACGGAGGAAGAAGAAGACGGTGGCGGAGGAAGAAGACGGCGGAGGAAGAAGAAGGCGGATGAAGAAGAAGGCGGATGAAGAAGAAGGCGGAGGAAGAAGAAGGCGGAGGAAGAAGAAGGAGGAGGAAGAAGAAGGAGGAGGAAGAAGAAGGAGGAGGAAGAAGAAGGAGGAAGAAGAAAGAGGAAGAAGAAGAAGGCAGAGGAAGAAGAAAGAGGAAGAAGAAAGAGGAAGAAGAAGAAGGCGGAGGAAGAAGAAAGAGGAAGAAGGAGGAAGAACTTTCGAATTATGATGAAATGAGAGAGAATGGGTCTTGAAATTATCATGAGAGAGTTGGTCTTGAAATTGAAATGAGAATTTTGGGTGAAATTTTCGAATTTTGGGTGAAATTTTCGAATTTTGGTCGGAACACACTAAAATTTTTAAAATATTGAAAATTTCGAATTTTGGGCGCCTTTTTTTGTACATAGTTATCCGGCTGATATCAGTTGTACGATAATTGCAAATAGTTATGCTTTTGGTGTTTTTCAATTTAATTAGTATTACTGAAACTTAAATTTGTTTTTTTGTAGTTTTACTGTTGATTAAATCATATTAACATATTAGTCTGACTGTTCTATGCATTAATATATTGTCAAACTACTTTTTGTAATACACATTAACAAAAAAAAAATTCCTGAAAGTTTAACACCATTTATTTGTCACATTCCAAGGAAAAATGCACCAAATAAAAACGCACCTACTAAAAACGCACTAAGTAAAAAAACGCATCAATTTTACAAGTTATACCAGTTTTACAAATAAAAAATCATCATCAACATGATTTAACAAAACAAATGGTGCACAATGACGCCGTTCATTAGAGTTTCCAAATAACAACCACTGGAGTCCTTGTCTCGCTCGCCTTTTGTTTTTTTGTCCTCGGACGCCGTTCCCCCGTCGATGAAAATCTTTTCACTTTCTTTCTCCCGTTCTTTTTGGTGCGATCCGGAGGCATGATCTCAAGTTCTTTGTCGTGATCTGAACATTCCAATCAGACCTATCCGGCACTAAATAAATTGTCCTGTAATATACCAACGCCTACAATTCCGTCCAATAATATTTTGAGCACAATGCATGTAATTGGATTTCACGACTCCTATCGTCATGCGTTTTGAGTTCTATGAAAGCAGCTAGTGCATGAACACAAGGATACCTTTCAATATCAAAGAACATGCAGCTGCAACTTTTAGAGAGTAAGTTCCCCAAATAAGACTTCCTGTCACCACCAACGACACTATATTCAAGCTCAAAAGTATTTAGCTCCGTCATAATTAAATTCTCAGCATCCATCCATATATCATGCATATAGTTCTCCACTAAAGGCACCATTTTACGTTCAACGGATCCGGAAACTGCTTCCTTCATGTGTTCATTAAACCAATCCGAAAACTTGCCCATTATTGTATCAAGCATCGGTATGAGGGAGTACTTCCTTGTATGCTTAAAGACACTGTTTAGAGATTCCACGCAGTTGCTTGTGTCTATGTTATTTCTTTCCCCTGGAATTCAACATCGTGCCCATTTTTTTTTCACAGTCGTTTCCTCCAAATACTTGGCCGCGGAAGGATATCTCATCTTAAAAGAGCAATAAGCAATGTTGGACTCAGCCACTGTGTAAAACCTACTCCACTCCATGAATCTCCAAGCGACTACGTCTTTTTTGACGTTAAAAGCATAGCCTTTCACATTTTGGGACATGTGCCATATACAATACCCGTGGTGAGCTTTCGGATACACATTAGCTACAACACTGATGAGGCTCGGATTTCTGTCACTCATAAATACCAATTTAGAAGAGTCTGCTACAACGGTTTTCAGCATCTCGTTGGATAATCTGCATTCAAAATAGATGCAACTAATTGTGGTGTACCTTTCCTTTTCAAGTTGGTTTCACTCTGACTAGTCCGAGAGCATGTATGCATATTGGTGTACCTTCTTATCGAGAAAATATCTGTCTTCCCAATCCTTGCAGCTCGTAAACCCCACTTACTGCTTTCTTGGTGACATTTTACCACATATCGCGTCTTATCCGACTTTATTACGGCATAAGCAAAACACTTCTCAAATGCCACTCTATCCACCAATTCTTGCACTGCTTTCTTATTTGGAAATTCTTGAAGTTCAGACACACCCAAACCGTCTTCCCATGCCTCTACAAACTGAATAGCTTCTAAAACCCGTTGAGGCTCAACATAATCATCACGCACATCCACAGATTCGTTTCCACCCTCCATATCATTATCATCCTCCTGTTGCTCTTTTGATTCTTCTCTGTCTACGTACAAAGTAATCGCATTATCCCCAATTTCATCATCCCTAGAATACAACTCCGCGTAGTTCAAACCAACAGAATTCCCTTTGCCTGCTCTCGAAAGCTGCTCTAGCAAGTCTGAGATACTGATCAACTCCACATGCAGAATACATCTCCGATTCTCTTTATCAATAGATGTGAGATAAACACCAAGATCTTCATCATCGGAGAGAGTAAAATGTTCCTCACATCCCACTAACAGTGGAATGTAACTCAGTTTTAACTTCACTGTACTCTGATCTAACGCAAACTTCTTGTATATCCGAGCTTCTATCATCGACAAATTTATCTCTTCCATTGACTTCAACATCATACTATACATGTGACCTTCACATTTAAAATGTATGTTCACATTGTTGTTCATTGTATCCTGCCAAAACAGAGTAAAAACACAATAAAAAATTGCTGAACAAAGTTACGAGTTAGCACAATTATTCAGTTATACCAGTTTTACTAGTTGTACTACATTTGTCAGTTATACTAGTTATATTAGTTCTACCAGTAATACTAGTTTTACCAGTTATACTATCGCTGAACCCATTTTGTTTGATTCTTGATTCTCTTCAATTCATTCTAATCTACTTATTGTTCCCTACTGCCAATACATTCATTACCAAGAAGTAGTCCTAATCAACCCATAAAACACATTCAAAAACCCATTAGGAGTAATCAAAACAAATTCAATCACTATTTCTAAATGGAGAGAAAAATCAAGAGAAAATCGAATTCAATCCCTCACATGGATTTGAAGCTCGCTGCAGCTCCTCCAAATCGAGCCGATTCACAGCTCGTGGAGAGGAAGCTCGATCCAGCTCGCGTGAGGAGAGAGAAGCTCGCGGAGGACGAGAGAGAGAGAGAAAGAGAAACCCTTTTTTTTTAGATTCCGTTTTGAAACGTTTGAAGGATTTCAACTTTTTTTTTTTTAAAGAACAAAAGGGCAATTTTGTCATTCCACAAATCATTAAACTGTGGAGGGGTACACAGATTACTGAGGGGCATAAGTGATTAAAAATCTCTTAGTAACGGCTTTTGAGACGTGTTCTCCGATTTTGGGCTTGAAACATGTTTGGGTCATGAAGAATGGATAACCCGATTGGCGTCGATTTGGATCTGATTTTTGCTTGGTTTATTCGTAATTTCTATGATTCATTAAACCTTTCCTCGTCTTTTCCTTCCTTTTCGATTTAAAAGAAAACCAAAAAGAAATGAAGTTTTATAAGGAGGAATCATAGACTTTTCTGTTGTACAGAGGGGCTACCGAGATTAAAGTCCTAAGGGATTCTGGTGCGATAACAGAGAGAGAGAGGGAGTAAGAGATTGAGAGACTAGAGAGTGTAATTGTTGATATTCTCGGGTTAGGGTGTCTTGGATTCCTCTGTTCTTATTTCTTCTTGGTCTTCTTCTTCTTCCCTCTTGTAAAATCGATTAAGGTGTAATCGGTCGAAAGCATTTTGGATGTACTACCACGCCGGAGGTGTTTTCCGGTCATCGATTAACCTTGGGAATTAAAAGATCCCAACCTGACGTAGCGGTTCGTTAGCACCGTGAACCGGGTCAACTCGCTTGTGTTCGTATGATTCAAGACTTAATCGTGGCTCATGCATTCTGTCGATGGTAATTGTAGGCGTTTTATTCCGAACAAGTGGTATCAGAGCTCAGGTTCTTCGTCTAATGGATTCGGCGGCAACATTGAATTCAAGACAGGAAGAATCAACGCTTGGTCATTCATCGGGAAGAAAATAACTATAAAGAACATAGCCGGGAAAAGTGATATCTGATTCTGATGTAGAAGATGTACTGGCAAGAATTTAGAGACATTGTGAGATTGAGAAAGAAGAAGAAATCTCTATTCATTGTTGAAGACACTGAAATTGGAGAAAGAAATATTTACAAAGATTTATCCAATCGGATGGTATGATTTCTGGTTTTATGAAATCATGAGAATATGTAAGTTATTCTTTCTCAGTGGTTTTGTGAGTTCTGGTTTAAAAGAGACTCACGGAAGAAGATGTTCATCGCACTAGTTTTGAAAAGATCAAGAGACTGAACAAAGAACAATCAATAAGGAGATATTTTGTTTGTATTAAAGAAGCTAGTTGGGTTGATGTGTTGTGGAGGTCTTCTACAGCGTTCAGTTTGATTCTGATAAGTAAGGATTTAGTTCTGGTTAGAGACTTAAGTTCTTGGAATCAGAATCATGTAATCAACCTCAAAGACTCAAATCGTTTTGACACTTGGTTTGTTTCCGCTGCAGCCACAAATGTATTATGTGATGAGTGTATGGTTTGTTTCTGGTCATTGATGTCTGCATTAGAAGGATTGAAATCTGGTTAGATCACATGGATTGCATCATGTCTTGGTAAAAGAATGGTCAAGATTCAGGTTTGGCGTCAGATCATATGTTGGGGATATTTGTTTGTGTGAGTAAGGTGCAGTATGGTTCTATAATGGTTGAAAGAATGGTAATTGATGGCACATATGTATCTCAGGTCTAGGGGACGCCATAGAAGTTGGATTGGTCTCTGTGTCTGGTGTTATTTGAATATTGGTTAAGGTTTCATGATTGAAGATTAAAAGAGTTTCAGGCGGATGAAGAAACAAGTTCGAAGATGTGTGGGTAATATGATATGTCTAAGGATTATGAGGAAAAATAGTGTGGGTTCAGTTTTGAGAGGTTTTGATTAGAAGGATCAGTCTCATGAATGAGTTTTATAAGCACGGGGCAAAGCCATGGCCAGTACATCCGATACATCAAATCAGGTACGTTCGTCGTCTCCCTTCCCACTGACAGAAAATACTCACCTAGGTTATCGGGGAACACATAATGCTTTAGAGAATCGAACTGGTTTACTGCGTAAGATTGAGCTTCCGATCTTTGATGGAACTCATCCGTTTATCTGGATTACCAAAGCGGAGAGTTTCTTTACACTGGGAAATCATTCAGATATGGACAGATTGGATTTGGTCTCACCAAGTTTAGAGGGAGCGGTGTTGAATTGGTTCAACGTTGAGATGGATACAGAGCCGTTGATGGAGCTGTCTTTAAATTCACTTTTTGGGACTGTCTTCTCCTACAACAACCAAAATGTGGGGCACCGTGGGCAATGCAAACTTGGTGGTAATGTTAGACAGTGGTGCAACGCATAACTTCTTAGACCCCTCGGTTTTGAAAAAAACTCAGTTACAACCGGATAATGATAGCGGACTAGAGATTTTGTTGGGGACTGGTATCAAGGTCAATGGTACAGGTGTGTGTAGACAAGTACCATTTGCATTACAGTGATTGACATTTTCTGCAGATTTCATTGTGTTAGAGTTGGGAAATGCTGATATGATACTAGGGGTTCAATGGTTGAGGATGTTGGGGAAGTGTGGTATGGATTGGGAGAAACATGAAATATCTTTTTGGCACAACAATCAGATGGTGAGCTTATCCGGAGATCCGTCTTTACGTCATCATGGTAAAAATCTCCAGGCGGAGCAGTTGCAAATTTCTCAACCGATACGTGTCTTGGTTGCGCAGTTATTGGAGCAACATGGAGAAGGTTTTGAAGAGCCTACTAAACTACAACCTGTAAGAGGCAATGAACATGCCATCACATTAACAGCTCGTTCCGGACCAGTCAATGTAAGGCCCAATAGATACCCTCATGCATACAAGGAGGAAATGGAGAAACTAGTTTCTCAGATGTTGGAAGCAGGACTCATTAGACCAAGTACCAGCCCGTATTCTAGCCCTGTCTTGTTGGTGAACTAAAAAAGAGGGCTCGTATCGGTTCTGCGTTGATTACAGAGCATTAAACAAGGTGACTGTTCCGGATAAATTCCCGATTCCTATTATTGATCAGTTGTTAGATGAACTTCACGGAGCTGAAGTGTTCTCTAAGTTGGATCTGAAATCAGGGTATCATCAGATCAGAATGGTGGAAAGAGATGTTGGGAAGACTGCATTTAGAACATTAGATGACCACTATGAATTTCTTGTCATGCCCTTTGGTTTGACAAATGCTCCAGCAACATTTCAAGCTTTGATGAATCAGCTTTTTCGGCCATTTTTAAGGAAGTTTGTGGTGGTTTTCTTTGATGATATCATGAAGTTTGTGGTGGTTGTCTCGGATTGTATATCATGAACCATGATTTCTTAACCACATGTTGTTATCTCTGACCGTTCCTTATACTCTGCAGCTTCAAGACATTTTGGAGGAAATTGAGAATGATGCGGAGTTACAGGAATTAAAACAGAAGGTGTTGGTTGGTCAGGAGGAAAAAGCTGGGTTTGGAGTTGTTAATGGGAGATTGATGTACAAGGGCAGACTTGTAGTACCTCATACGTCTAAGCACATTCCTCTGATTTTAGCTGAATACCATGATGGCGTTGTAGGAGGACACTCGGGGTACTTAACACTACTAAGCGCATTCAGTCCGTATTTCAATGGAAGAACATGTTGGGTGATATTCAGAGGTATGTTGCGGGTTGTGACACTTGCCAAAGGCATAAGTATTCCACTTTGTCTCCTGCAGGCTTGCTACAACCCCTACCTATTCCCCAAGCTATTTGGTCCGACATCTCTATGGATTTCATTGAGGATCTACTCTTTCTCAAGGAGTTAATGTCATTTTCGTGGTGGTGGACAGATTGAGTAAGTATGCTCATTTTTTGGGTTTAACAGCGGCGGATGTAGCTCGCAAGTTTCTGAAAGAGGTGATCCGTCTTCATGGATATCCGGCGTCTATTGTTTTGGATAGGGATAAAGTTTTTCTCAGTTCTTTTTGGAAGGAGCTGTTTAAACAGGCAGGAACAAAGTTGTAGTACAATACTGCTTTTCATCCCCAAACCGATGGGCAAACGGAGGTTGTGAACAGTTGCTTAGAGACGTATCTGAGATGTTTTGCTTCCACTCATCCCAAGGCTTGGGCCAAGTTTCTCATGTGGGCAGAATTATGGTATAATACAACTTACCATTCTTCGTTAAAGACCATTCCATTTCATGTGGTTTATGGCAGGGCTCCACCGGCTCTTTTGAAGTTTGAGGCGGGGTCTACTTCCAACTTTGAGCTGGAACAGTTGTTGAAAGAAAGAGATGAGATGTTACGACATATTAAAGCTCATTTGGTGTTAGCTCAGGACAGGGTGAAAAACAATGCGAACAAACACCACAGAGAATTGGTTTTTGAGGTTGGCGATAGTATTCTTAAAGCTATGGCCTTATAAACAACAGTCAGACTACAAACGTTTATGTCAGAAGTTGGCAGCCCGTTATTATGGTCTGTACGTAGTGGAAGAACGTATTGGTGCCGTGGCTTATAAACTGAAGTTACCCGCGGAATCTACAATTCACCCGGTGTTTCATGTGTCCCAATTGAAACATGTGCTGGGAAATAATCAGGAGGTGTCACCGTTGCCGGAATCTTTCTCGCCTACTGAGGAGTTAATTGTTGAACCTGAAGATGTGATGAGTTCTCGTTATGATAAGGAATGACATTTGGAGGTTTTGGTGAATTGGAAAAATCTACCACATCATGAATGTTCTAGGACCCGTGCTTCGGAATTGATACATCAGTTTCCTCTTAGCGCGGGGGATATTGATATGCCGTTAAGGGCTTATTATTCGAAGAAGAAGAGGAATGCTGAGCTGGCACACGTTGCGTAAAAAAAGACGGTGAGCTGAAGGAGCTGAGGGAAGGGAATATATTTCTTGTAACAGGATTCTTTTACATTTCTCGAAAAGAAGAAAGAATAGAAGAGAGAGGTGAGAGAGAGTCTGTTCTCTGCACTTCGTCGAGGATCAAGAGAGTGTTCTTGAGCTCGAAGGCTGAATCACATCTTGGAGAGTCTCCTTGATTGATTTAGGGTGTGTAAATCTTGATAAGTAATAAAACAGAGGGTTTCTACTTATCAGAGTTTAGATTCCTGTGAATCTAAGAAGCTTAGTTTTTTATGGTCAAAAGGCAAAGGCAGATCATCATGGAGCTAATTGCAGTCTAAGAAAATTCAAAAGAGAATGAATAAGATTGCAGTGTTTGTTGTTGTTTGCTTAGTAGCACATATATGCTAAGTTGATGGATTAAGTTGAAACAACAGATGGGTATTACTTCTCTGAAATGAATCAGCCAAGGTTCTACAAAAGCGAAGGCAAAGAGTGTCATCGATTCAAGAAGAAGTCAGCTGGAGCAAAGCTAAACTGTGTAAAAAATACAAACTTCAGCAGTTTACAGGATCAAAAGTGGCTTTTGTATGAGCTGAGACAAGAAGCTCTTGTGGAGTGTTGAAGTAATTGAGCCAAGCTTGGGTTAAAGCTGTTGTGACACAAGAGAAGTTGTGTCTACACTTGGCTAGAAAAGGTGGTAGACTCTTGGTGAAAACTGGCGGAAAAATCAGTGTTGTTGAAACCAATTTTGAATCAAATGATTTGTGGTTCTTATGATTCAAATGACATGAATCAAAGAACGATGGATAAGATGGTTATAGAGGAGCTCATATATGAAAGACTCAAGAGTTAATGACTACACAGAAAGTTTCACATCATTACTCATGTGTTTATTATTTTGGTAAGTCCCAAACATGTCAATCTATAACAAATGTGAGATTTATGTATCTGAGAATGGTGAAGTCAAGTGATGATTGAAAAAGTCATTAGTTCTTACATGTTAAGGGCAGAACGAGATGCTGAATTTAGTTGGGTGAGTTATGGCTATAACGGTATACATCTGGTTAAATGTCTGTGTGACTAAGGCATTTTAATGTCTGATCAGTTTGGTGGTTTGATGCTAAATGTGGAAGCTTCACACAGATTAGGGAGGTATTGTGATTTCCAGGTGTAAGGAACACGTTGATTGGCTGTAGTACGGAAGAACTTGAGTCTAGTGGCTAGTAAAAGTTCAAGGAATGAACCATGTCTACACAGCCAAAGTCTTAAGACTGATAGGAAGATCCAAGTAAAAGGAAATGAAGTTGAGGTTAAAGTCAAGTGAGCTTCGAGATGGCTCTCATTCCAGGTGGAGCAGCTGATGTCATAGAGATTGTAATATATTCAGAAGATAATTGTTTTCTAGGTGGAGCCATGGTTTCATCAGGAATCTTGTATTATCAAATCTTCAAGCAACAAAGAAGTATATGATAGACCGAAGAAGAGTAAACGGTTTCGGAGAATGCACATTTTTTCTGTATGTGAGAAGTTTCTCAGGGTTGCCTCGCAATGGAGTGACCTTAGTTGTGAGTCGAAAGTCTTCCTGATATTGGGTGTTAGGCGGCGTGTCCTGTTTGTTTAAACAGCGGTACACATTAAGGTTTTATGTTGGTATTGCTGAAGGAGAAGTCAAAGATCATTTGATTTCTGGTCTGAGGTGAACAATGGTTAAATCAATCTAAGTTCTCAACAGTTTGAATCTGAGAAAGTCTCTATGTTTAATGGAAACAAGATTACTAGAACATGGAAGGTTGCAAGGTTTTGTGGAAATCAGTGTTGGCAGTCACGTGTTGGTTTGAGATGAAGACTACTGAAGTGTTTATTTTTGTTATTTCTCTTATTGAGGGATCTGGGAAATAAGTGCAGGTTGTGCATGATCATTCTCAAATTAATTCACTTCAAGAAGATCTTTAAAAAAAAAAAAGAATGTTGTGTGCGTCCAACATGAAGACATGTAATCTCAAGGCATTTTTGATTGGTAAAAGTCCTAGAAAGAGTTTAGAATACAGCAGTATTTTGTCAAATGAAAGCTCTGTTAAAAGCGTGCTGGAAGGAAATTATGGAGCTTATAGAGGTTATGGTTCAGGCTAATGAAGGTTTAAGATTTGGAGAATCACACCGTGAGCTATAGTTTTGACGTGAAAGAAGCTGTAAGGGAATATCTCAGGAGCATCTCAGGTTTTGGTAGTTAGTCAAAAGCTACTAGTATTTGTTGGTTTGTTCAGTGGAAATGAAGTCGGATTTTGTGTCGAAAGTCTTCACGACAAGGTGGAGTTGTGAGGCGTGTTTTGTTGACATTCAACAGCGGTACAAGTTGGAATCAAGAGATGTTTAACACATGTCTGATTCCGTTCTTTGCATCTGATTTATGCAAACTCAAGGATTTTGGACTCAATGCGCATGGGGAAATCCTAGAGGCTAGCAAGGGTATCAAGATGGCAAAGGAATAAGTTTTGTTTTTAATCACTGTAGCAGATTTATGGCTAGAACATAAACCATAAATGAAACTGTGTGATTAAAAAAAAAATCATAAGTGGTTATAGCTTGTGAAGAATCTGTTGGGTTAACATGTTTAATGGTGATTTAGATTTATTAACGATTGTTTTTTCTGAGTGTTAATTTCAGGGATTCAGATTGTGAAAGCACCAAGTAAGGATCAATGGGAGTTAAGCTTAGCACAAGTCAGTGTTAAGGCTGGAAAATAACTCAAGTTTGGCAATGATAGTGTTGGTGGCTCAAGAAATACTGAGTGGTTACTCACAGTAGAAGCACATTTTAACATATTGTCGTAAACATTGATTGTTAAGTGAGTTTATGGTGATAAGCTTACTAAGTGTGTGGTGTTGTGTAAGTGAATGCTTATGCAGGTTATGGAGTTTGGAATGCCAAAGTTAAAGTTGGATTTCACAGGCTCTAAGGGGCAGCTCACAAGAGATTCTTCAAGCTGAATCAAAGTGGAGAATGTTGGATTATGACTCAACTTGAAGAAGTTTGGAATCTGTTGAGAGTAGAAGGAAAAGAAGAAAGAATAACCACGTTAAATAAATTCTCTAGCCAAGCCATAAGGTTTCAAAGAGGACACGTGAGAGGTTTTATACTTATCTCACAAAATATACACGTTTGGTTATTAAGCTTTAAGAAGCTTGTTCTTCTTCAAGGGATTCTGGTGCGATAACAGAGAGAAAGGGAGTAAGAGATTGAAAGACTAGAGAGTGTAATTGTTGATATTCTCGGGTTAGGGTCTCTTGGGTTCCTCTGTTCTTATTTCTTCTTGGTCTTCTTCTTCTTCCCTCTTGTAAAACCGATTAAGGTGTAATTGGTCGAAAGCATTTTCGATGTACAACCACACCGGATGTGTTTTTCGGTTATCTATCGAACTTGGGGATCAAATGATCCCAACCGGACGTAGCGGTTCGTTAACACCGTGAACCGGGTCAACTCGTTTGTGTTTGTACGATTCAAGTCTTAATCGTGGCTCATGCATTCTGTCGATGGCAATTGTAGGCGTTTGATTCCCAACAGCCTCTTTGGCCAACTTGTCATTTATCTTAGATTGGTTTCTTGCATGAACACTACATGACTAATCGATTTTACCTAGCATACATAAGCTCAATAGTGTAACCTCTGGACATATGAATTATGAGTTGAATGAAATTACTGCATGTTTAACCATTTAATTATGTGAGATAGTTATGCTTATTAGGTAGTTCGACATAGTTAACAATCACTCTGGAAGTATGGTTGATTATAATATTAAATAGGAAGATTAAATTTAGAATACTCCGCTGAATATACCAGCCTAATCACCTGAATCAATAGATCCATGAATCCATAAAGAATTCCTCAGTGCTCGAAGTTTTTTTTATAATTTGAATATAGTTTTATTTACTTGCTCATTTACCTATTATAAATGACAAACAACAAACTCTTTTTTTTAATATTAGACTCTTCTGCAGAAAACTTGTAGTGTAATATTCAGTCCTTAAGTGAATTCGACTCCCTAATACTTATGCGTTTTGGTGCACTTGTAGAAAATATTCAGGGTAAAATTTTACAGCACATCAATCGGAGCATCTGGAGGCAAAGACGAAGAAGTAGGTAGAGAATCGTGTATTTCTAATTCCTTAGGATATGATGACTAACGTGAAGTTTATGGTGATTGGGTACTACCGCGACTGCATATCCTTACCAAAGTTGTTTCTGTTTTCTAGAGCCTAGGCTTGGGCGTTTATAACTGAACCCGAAACCCGAACTTGAACCCGACCTAAAATATCTGATCCCGATCAAGTATGGTTCTAGAGAAATACCCGAATGGGGCTTCAGGCTAGGTATTTCGGTATCGGATAATATCCAATCCGAACCGAAACTCGAACTAGTATCCCGAAAAATCCGAAGTTAAACATAACTTTACTAAATTTTGGATATTTCATATGTTTTTTAGTATTTTTAGGGAGTTTTCATACTACATTTTTTTGTTAGTTTGTATACTTTTGAGTAATTATGGAATAACTTAGGTCTGGACGTTCAGGTTCGGGTTGGATTTTTTTGGATTTTTTTGGATTTTTAAGTAACTTTGATTGTAATGTTTAGTCGTGCATTATAAAATATAACTTCAAGATGCATGAGTTCGGATATTGTATGATGTTTAAGAAGAAATTAAAATATGTTTTTTTAATATTGCTATCCGGATCCAAAGTAGTATAATCTGAACCCGATTTGAGTTATGATATAAAATAGGACTTGTATGGTATTACAAAATAGATCTGAACCCGAAAAATTACTAACCATACCCGAGCCGATAATTTTAAAAATCCGAATGGAGCTTAGAAGGCTAAACCCGAAAACGCAAAAAATAAAAAAAGCCCTATCCAAACCCAGACGGGTTCCTGAACACCCATGCCTACTAGAGCCTCCTCCATGTGTATGAGATGACTCACAGTAAGAATAAGGTTCACACGTTTTGGGGTAGAATACATGCCATGATTAAAAATATAACATATGTCTTTATCCTATGTGTACAAGGTTTTTTAGTGCACTATAAATATGAGTCTTAAGTGTTTGTAAACATACTTCCACGACAAGGTATTTTCCTTAATTTTGATTTGCTCTCTAAGGGTTTGACATTCTTTTTGCTCTTTCTCTCGCATATTCACAACAATTATTATCATAGCTTTAGGTTGAGAAAATATATGTGATAACCATGGAGATTTCTTTCAAGTTCGATGTTCCTAGGTTTCATGAGAAGAGAAACTTTGGTCTGTGGCAGATGCTAGTGAAATACTTACTGACGCAATAGAAGGGGATGAAGAAAGCGTTGTTGGTGACAAAAACAGAAGCAATCACGCCGGATGATTGCAGGATCATGTTGCTTCAACAATTTGTTTGTCTCAGAAGAGATTACATATCAGGTGATGAATCTTACTACTTGTAATGATGTATATGATTGCTGTATAAATTTTGAATTTTGAATGATGTATATGTCGATGTCATTGTCTAGCATAATGTATGTGAAACAGAGGTTGCACATACGAATGATGTGTGAGACTAGAGATCTTATTGTGGGATAACAATCTATTTCCCCAAAAAAACTATCATATAGCAGTAGATGCAACCCAAACTAAGACCTCATATTAAATATTCCTGGAAAAAAAGTTTAAAATGTAATTTACACCCAAACTAAATGTTCGAAATCTAATCACATATAAATATTGGTTTTATCAATTTACGATCTAAACCGATACCAAAGCACCTAAAACCAAACTAAACCAAAACCAATATTGGTTTCTTCTTTTCTTCTTATTTCACCCAAACACAGTCGTTACTCGCTATAGCTCTACCGCCGATGGAATTCACGATTCAAGGTAACCAATCTATTACATCAATATTTGTCTCGTGACCTGACTAACTATCAAACACATACACATAAATTAAACATTTTGTAGAAAAATAACAATCAGAATAAATTAGCAGAGTTGAATCAATTCATATCAGAACATTAAACAGATAAGAATGGACATAGGTTTTTGCAAGTCAATTCTAGAAAATTTCAAATGATTATAGACAAACTATTTTAGTTTTCTTCAGCATTAATATCCTCCAAGTGCCTAAGCTTCAGTTCATCATCATCTAAAAGTGCAAAATATACTCGTTGTTCACATTGAAGAACAATCAAACAAATTTACTCATCATCAAATCTAATCGCCTAAACAATAAGATTGTTCTAATAAGAGACAGATCAGTAACATCAATTTGTAGGATTCTCCAAAATCTGTAAACAGGATCCAAAAATAGATTTCAACGGTATTCACTCCAATATACTTGATGTAACAATGAAAATCACGCACGTTCTTGAATTTTAAATAAAGGTGCTTCATAACATATTATTAGAGTATCTATGTAAATGTTAATTTTTTTCCGTATAACCCTATATTTTTTCACTTTATTGCTGTATCCAAACCCGCCAATAACTTAGTAGCAACACTGGTGTCCATGTTGTCTACCTTTTCTGTAAGAGACTTCATCATGGTGAGCAGCCCATCAATTTCCACTGCATTCTGATGTTTGGTCGACTAAGCACCATCTTCATTCCCATCTGCCTAAGAAAATTGAAACTCAACTAAATAATTAAAATATAACAGATTTTTTGTTAACTTTACTAATAAACATGATATTTATACTCACATTCGTAGACTGCGTATTCTGTGTGGAATTCGTAGAATCACTAATGTGGACAGATTTGTTACGCTTCCTCGTTTTTGGAACTGGAGTTTCCATGACATCCCAAGCATTGGAAACCACACAACTGTGAAGTAAATCATTAAGTAAATTGCTCAGATTTTCATCTTCAATATCATCATCCCATTTAGGAGATATCTGGTCGTCCAAGTGTGATACGAAATTTCTTACACGCATCTGAAAATATAAAAACAACACATTACTCAATTTTCTAAAAAATAAAATAAAAAATAATAGATAAAGTATGTACCTCTCCATGCGTTTTCTTCTCTTGTACAATGAAATCCTCAAACGTGAATCGATTACGGGATCCACCCCATAAAAGAAGCGAAATATTGTCAGCATATCTTTTGTTCCCACAGAGCTCTCCTAATCCTATAACTAAGTCATACGCCTATATGAGCAACACATAAACAAATCATTCCATAGTATACGATTTCTTTGCATCGTAATTATTACTCTTAACTGAATGTATCAAACTCTTACACGCCACACGACCCCATGAGTATTTCTCAAAAGCTTCGGAATCAAGTACTTTTTTTGCACACTCCAAAGGAATTGGACTTGTAGGATATATGCCGTAAATACCAATATGCAAAATACACAACCAGCCAACCATTCTCCTCTTCTCAAAAAACTCCAGTTCTTGCATCTTTCCAGCACCAACTGCAACTCGTTAAAATTAGGACCTACCACTGCAGAGACGTTCAACTCTCCCCAAAACTCTGAATGATCAACATCACATGTATCCCCATCATCAAATGGACCACACTTCAAACCAGTAAGATCACCAAACTCTATTAGAGATAGACGAATCGGCTGACAATCAATCAATGACCATATCTCATGATTCTTCCTAACTACTAGCTGATTCGTTAGGAGATAGTGAACAGCCTTAGCACACCATACGAAGTCCAACTCATACAACCTAGGAATAACCCCAACACAAGATTTCTTCAATGCATCCCATGCATCTTTTCCAATTCCCGTATCAACCATTTGGAAATTCGACAAGTAAGAGTAGTAACTCAAACTTTTTTTTTGACTAGGAGCTTTTCCCTTTACGTAGAGTAGTGTAGGATAATTTTTCGAGCGACTTGATGAAGCCATGTCTAGCAAAAAAAATAATACACACTGTTAGAATGAAATATTGAATGTGAATTACCAATGAATAATAATTTTGACTTCAAGAAGTAACTTCAAGTATGAAATTTGCAAGATAATTCACAGATTTTGAATAACCAAAATAATCTCAAATACCTTCGATGTTGTAATAAACCATTCAATAATAAAAAAAATTATTCTTTTGAGCAAGCCTAAAAAGTGTCTATGCATCAAAAAAAAAATATCGATATATTGTTGATTTGCATAGATTAATATATCATCACATATAATTGTTGATTTGCATAGATTAATATATCATCATTTTTTATCATAAAATGTAAAGATATATCGATATAAGCAAATTGGATGGCATACTGTTAGGTGATCTCGAAACATGTCATCAAACCAATACTAAAAGAAAACACAAGTCTATGAAACTTTATTACAAGTTCAGATGTGGTAAATAGAGGAAATGGTAAAAAAATTAAAAATGTATTATAACCATGTACTAAATGTATTAACCTTGTACAAATTTATTATAACCCTGTACTAAAAAATTACAAGTTCATATGCGATACATGTTTCCGTTTGTAAACGGACAACATAAGAGGAACGAGTCATGGTTATCTACTCTATTCATGAAGTCATGGTTATCTATGCTATTCATGAAGTCATGGTTATCTATGCTATTCATGAAGTCATGGTTTCCAAATTTTTTGTAAGCTTTATTACATACACATCTAACAAATTTACAACATGCTATATACATAAATCAACATTCCAGCAAAATTATTTTTAATTATCAATATCAAGATTTTGTTTAAACCCATAAATCATCAATAAAGAACTAGAAATCAAAACCTAGATGGAGATCGAGCAGAGAAAACCAATGAAATCTAACTGAAGGCTGAACACGTGACTGCGCCCGAGAATCAGACTCGATTACGTCTGACGTAAAGCATGGAGAGTTGGCTTGTTGTTAGCTAACGGTTCTTGCTGACGAACTTGAGAGACTCTAGCTAGATACAAAAGATAAAAAAATTAACAAAAGTTAGATAATTCAGAAAGAAAAGGAATGGTCGACCAGATATTTCCTTACGTGTGCAACAATTGCTTCTCCAGCTTTTAAGATTTTTAATGCTTCACCCTGCAAATCCAAAATAAAAGTTGGAAACTGATGCGGCGGCGGACTGAGGAATAGCGGAATAGCAGCAGCGGACTGAGGAATAGCGGCGGCAGACTGAGGAATCAGTAACAAGACAGATCTATGCTGAAAATCGATGGAATTATCTTTTTGGATCTTGGGAGAATTGAGAAAAAGAAACAGATGTGAGACATTTGGATCTCAGTTACAATGCCGAGTGTGGAGAAAAAGAGAAATAGTAAGATCTCTTTGGTAAAATGAAGGGCATGACGGCAAAGGTGAAGAGAAGAAAGTGAAACATTTTTTTCTTTTATTTTGTATTTTGTTTCTTTTTTAATGGCATGATATGTAATTGTTTTGACAAATGCTGGGAATATTGTCATTTACCAATAAATTTGAATTTACTTTTTTAATATATGTTAATCTAGTAATCAAGAAATAAATGAATGTTAATCTGAATAATTTTCATATAATAAAAAGCCAATACACTAAATCTCTACTCATGGTATTAGAGCAGATATGATCGCAAAACCCTAAACCTAAATTGAAAAGCTTCTTTTGTCAAACTCGCTGCATCCACCATCGCCATCAAAAGATGTCCAGTAAAACTATTCCAGCCTCTCATAGTTCTGCTGTCATGTTTGATCAAAAATATCCATTTTCTCAACAGTCTCAAATTTTTATAACCACAACTTCTGGTCCATAGCAGTCTCTAATTTTCATCACTGTTAATGGTGTTACCTTGTCCAACTTGCAAACTCATATGTTACACAATCAAGTTTATGTGTCAAACAACTGCCTGCAGCAAAACCTACAGCAGCAGCAATAACAACAACTTCGAATCACACAACACATGATGAATGATACTAGGTTTTTGTCGTGTTTTAGTGATCAATTATCCCAAGTACTATCATAAAACAGTAGTAAGGATGATTTCCTAGTCTTTCTAACATTTGATCAATGAATGGCAATAGAAAATGATCATTTCTAGATGGAGCATTTAACTTTCTATAGTCTATGCACATTCTATGACCAGTAATCGTTCGTGTAGAGATCAATTCATCCTTATCGTTTTTTACCACTGTTATACCACCCTTTTTAGGAACAAAATGCACAGGAGACACCCAAGTACTATTAGAAATAGGATAGATCACGCCAGCATCTAACAACTTAAGCACTTTCTTTTTGACTACTTCCTTTAAGTTAGAATTCAATCTCCTCTGAGGTTCAATGCTAGAGTATGATTCTTTTCTAAATGAATTCTATGAGTGCACAATCTGGGTGAAATCCCCTTAATGTCTTCTAACGAATACCCTATGGCTCTCCTAAACTTCTTTAACTCAACCAACAACATGTTCAATTCATCAGGACTAAGACTTTCATTCACTATGACAGGATAGGTCGAGTTCGGTCCAAGAAAAGTGTACCTTAGTCCTGCTGGCAATGGCTTGAGGTCCACCTTGGGCGCCTTGAGTTCTGACCAGTCATCTGGTGTGTTCGAGTTTGGCTCGGTGAGCTCCTCTTGCTTCGACATCGAGCCTTCGTGAGAAAAGGTTTGACTCGACGTGATGGTCCAGTCATTTGGTCGAGTTAGACCCGCCGATAGGATTTCCTCCTACGATCTGCTCAGCTTCTCCACGTATCCTGGACCTTCTACTTCTTTGCACGAATCTAACAACTTTTCGTATTCCAAGGTCTCGTCGTGGAGATATCCAGCTTCTCCACTCTTGGTCAAGGCGGTTTTGAGGTGGTCCTCTTTAGCTAACTCCTCTAGCAGCTCATCCGCAAGTTAATCCATCCCCTCGATCCAGAAAATTTGTCCTCCAATTGTAGGCTTCTTCATGGAATCCTTGATATCGAACTCCATCTTCAGACTCTTCCCCATGTTGAGGTCTATCTTGCCATTCCTCAGATCAATCACAACTCCAGCTGTGGCCAAGAAAGGTCTTCCTAGAATCAAAGGGTCTCTAGGTTCTTCATCCATCTCAAGTACCACAAAGTCTGTAGGTACTTCTACATGTGCGATCCTCAGGGGTAGATCTTCCAATAAGCCATGAGGAAGTCTGATTGATCTATCAGCTCAAACTAATGAGATCTTGGTAGGCTTGTATTTGTTGAAACCAGGTGTCTTAGCTACCGAAAGCGGCATAAGGCTCACTGATGCTCCAAGATCACAAAGGTAGTTGCTGAAACCTAGTGGACCAAGGGAGCACGGTAGAGTGAAAGAGCCTAGATCGCCTAACTTCTGGGGCATGGTCTTCTGCTGGATGATGGCGATGCACTCATGGCTTAGGACAACCATCCCTTGAACTTCTCTGATCCTATCCACCACTGCGTCTTTTAGGAACTTCTGATACGGGGGTATCAGCATGAAAGCATCAATCAAAGGCATCTTGACTTTGATCTCCTTCATCTGCTTGTCGAATAATGCCTGATACTTCTTTACTAAGTCCTTTTTGAATCTTCCTGGGAATGGAAGTGGTGGTTTGTAGGCTGGAGGAACAAAGGCTTTCCTCTCTGTCTTCCTAGGGATTGCTTTGTCACCTGCTTGCTCCTTGGCTCGATCAGGTCCTCGAGTCCATTGGTCGCGCTCGTCTTCCGGTGCGTGTTCTTCTGTTTCGACTCCATCTGAGATCGCATCCTCCCCCTCCTGAATTTTACTGTCCTCAGTGAATAATCCGTCAGTAAACTTACCTGGTAGCTCTCTGCCACTCCTTAGTGTGATCGCATGTGCATACTCCCTTGGGTTCTGGACAGATTTTCCTGGTAATTGGCCTGTCGGTTTTTGTGTAGATGTTGAGGTCCCTTGGTTTTCAACGAATTGAAGTCTAGAATTCAAGCCATCAATCTTCGCAGATAGATCATTGTAAGTGTTGTCTATCTTGTGATTCATCTCAGCAAGTTTCTTTGATAACTCTAATGCGCCACTTGCTTGACCTTGGATCAGCTGCTGAAGCATGTTCTTCACGTCTAGGTCTGCCGAGTTAGAGACCTGTGCCTTTTGTTGTTGAAATCCTGGTGGTCCTTCTATCTGCTGCTGGTATCCTCCTTGGAATTGTGGTTTTGGAGCGTAACCCCTATTTTGATTGAAGGGAACAAACGGTCTTGGCTGAACGTTTTGCTGCTGTGGTGGATAGACCTGATCTTGGGGGTTTGCCACGTTGTTGCTCCTGTAGGACAAGTTCGGGTTTTTATTGTAGTTGAAAAACCCGTTGTTGTAGCCTCCTTAGTTCTGGACGTAGTTCATCTCCTCCATCTGATCGTTCTCCCCCTCCTGGACTTGATATATCCTTTCCTCTTCTGCGAAGTGGACACGCTTCTATTGAGCTTGAAGAAGCTTGTCGAGCTTGTCATTAAGAGCTTTTAGTTCTCTTTTGTGCCGTTCCTCACCATTTGCGTTGCTCCGGATTTGCCAATCATAATCCTCATTGTAATTCCCATATGATTGTGCAAGATTCTCCACTAACTCCCATCTTTCATCAACGTCCTTGTTTAGGAAGTTTCCATTGCTTGCTGTGTCTAGCAACATTCGGATCCTTGGGAGTACTCCTCTATAAAGTGTGCTTAGCAGTGATTCATTACTAAAGCCATGATGAGGGCATTGAGAGATATAGCTTTTGAATCTCTCCCATGCTTCACAGAAGGTTTCTCCATTCTTCTGTGAAAAACCGGATATCTCGTTCCGGAGTCTGGCAGTTCGCGAGTTTGAGAAGAATTTTGCCAGGAAAGCCTTCTTGCAATCATCCCAAGAAGTGATTGTGCCATGCGGTAGGTTCTTCTCCCATTGATGGGCTCGGTCACCTAGAGAGAATGGGAATAACCTTAGCTTTAATCCATCTTCACTTACACCATTGATTTTTGTCAGGCTACATAGCCTGTCAAACTCGTCCAGATGATCGAGTCGGTCCTCCATAGGCAGTCCATAGAATTTGTTGCTTTGTACCATAGAGATCATCCCGCTCTTGATCTCGAAGTTGTTGTTTTGAATCGAGGGTGGTACAATCCCCTGTCTCTGCGTGTGAGTACTTGGAGCATCTCCAGCTCCAATGTTTCTTTGCACCCTTTGCTGTGGTGCTGGTGCGGCATTCTCTCGCCCGTTATGTGGGATTTCCATTCTCACTTGTTCGTTTTTGTCGTGTTTTAGTGATCAATTATCCCAAGTACTATCATCAAAAACACAAGTGATTACTCACTCTTCATCATCATAAAGAAAGGAATATATAAGCGTAAACGAGAATACAAACTTAAACTTGATAGAACTCGAAGAGAATTACAAAGGTTTTTGTAAAACATGAATTCTAAAACTCAAAGTCGACTCCCCTAGGATGGAACCTAAAGGAGGTTATTTATACAAAGATAGAAGGCGAAGAACGAAGAGATAAGGCGAGAATAAAGGAAGAGATAATGTAAAAAGAAAGAGATAATGTTTTAGAAAGAGAAAAAGCAGAAACAGAAACAGGCCCATTGGGCTCAGGGTCTTGACTCGGTCTAATGCAGTCGAGTTGGGCTTGGATTTCGATTTCGGGATAAAGATCGAACCACGCGGTCGAGCTAACTTCACGGCTTCTTCTTCGGTTCCAGCTCGTGGTAGCTGTCGAATCAGGGGATCGCCTCCTCTTTCTGACTCTCCTCTTCGTTCAGCGTACATGATCGAGTCCTTGTCTTGTAAGGCTTCCAAATCATCCGAGAAACATCTAATAACATCTCCAAATGCAATAATGTATGCAATGCAGATGCAAACTACACTAGCTATGCAAAATGGATGAAAGGAACTAAAAATGGTATGAACAATGGATGAAACAATGCTAAAATCGTGATAAATGAATGCTCAAATCATGCAAATTATAGACATATCAATGAAGTATTTTTATTTATTTTGGAACTAAGCTATGTATGTGTTTATTATAAAAACGGATTTGTTGTATTTAAGTGTTGTTTATGCATTTATTCAACTTGTTTTGACCTATGCAATTAGTAATTGCTCGATTATTAACATGTTAGAAGCTTAAATTTTTATTGTGAAGCATAAATAGTGAATCCGAGAATTTCTTCATGTCTTGAGAAATTTGGTTTTGATTTTGCTTTTTCATTCCTAATACTTTATTATATCTCATTATGTACTTAATTCACTATTAAAGCATATCTAATAGTTGAAGATACTGAATAAATTTGAGTCATCATTTACTGGATAAAGAAGATAAGACAGATGATGCCCACACGAGGTTTGTCCCGTTGCAGCAAATGATTCAGCCTCAACCCATGCCTGAACCATAGCTAAAGCCAAGAGTAATACGCCTTACAGACCCGCATGTTCAGATGAAATTGATTGGACCCAAGATTGACAATGACTTTGATTATGAGGATGCTTTCAAGAGTCTCAAGCAACTACCAACACTTTAAATTGACGAGGACACACTCGATGGTCTTGATATGAGAAGGGATGTTGAATAGTATTTGGAAGCCTTTGGAATAGAAGAAATTCATTATGCTTTTTTTTCCTACATATGAGAAATTTACCCGCAAATTCCTTCGAACCGTCACTCTTGCTTATCCAAACAAGAAGCCACTAAATGCTAAGAAAGGATTCTTTTCACTCTATGTTGGTGAGGTCTCTTACTATTTCACCATTTAAAGCATTTATGATATATTTTGATTTGTATGTAACATCAAGACTCCTTTCGTGTACGATTATGAGAATTATGAAGTTTAGAAACAATTAGTTTATACAATGTGATGGTGATTGATGGGTGTTTGATTAGTTCACCCATAATTAAGCTGCAAGTGAACAGAAATAGGTTGCACTACTTGAGGTATCGAATCCACAAAGAGTGCACAATGATTTTCTAATTTAAGCTAGAGCTAAGTCATAATATTGTTTGTGGTATTGGTGCAAATGTTGAGAGCAGATTAAACAATGTAAAACTTATGATAAAAACGTTGGATATTCAGAAAATCTTTGAGGGTTCATGGTATAGACTATTCAGACATCAACAAAATTAGAGGCAAACAGTAATATATTTATCCTAAAGTTTGAAGCAATTCAATTCGATAATTCCACTCTCGTGACCGAATTAAGATCTCTCTCAAATTTGGACACATGATAGCTGAGGATGATTGATTTCATATCCAAGTGCTTTCAGCTCAATCCAACACTTAAGTGGGTTTATGAGTTTCTGTAGCGGGATTTATTATGGTCTGGTAGATAGATTTGATTTCTAGAATGGTGCATTCATGATATCGAATTAATTCTCCATCCACTTATGTTACGCATGTTGCCAAAATGTAAACCTAGCTCTGATATAGGAAAGCCACCAATTGTAAACCATTTGGTTGATTGGCCTAAAATAGATTAGATAGACTATATCTTTAGTAAGAATATCGAGCTTGAACTGATCTTAAACAGTATTTAGTAAGCATATCGAGCTTAAACTTGCAATCACAATGTTACTGAATTTATTTTGCGGATGAAAGTATGATTTAGATTCATATGTCGGTTTTAGGCCACGAGAGTGAAACTATTGAATTCAAGTGCTTCAAGTGTTAGGTGGAAAAGATCTATGATTACAACTAGTTTTTGAATTCTGAATGGTCTAAACCCCAAGAACCCCTAAGGATTCTATGGTGCCTAACACTTCTTCGTTTTAATTGCTCTCTTATTACTTTCATATTTCTTTTCGATAAAACTTATTGTGTCACCTTCAGTGTCTTTGGGTTGAAGGTTCACCCAACACCCAAAAGAATAGTGTAACCTTCACCCAACACCCAAACTCATGGGTTGAAATTTCAACCAACACCCATACGTATAGTGTAACCTTCACCCAACACCCAAACTCATATGCACTTGCAGGTTAATAGTAATATTTTGGATAAAATTTGACACCCCATTAGAAAACGACCACTATCTGCTTATGATTTATTTTCTATTGATAATTTTTAGAAAATTTACTTGAAGTGTCCAATATCTAGAAATCTTGCAACTCGAGTTCCCTAGAGAGTTTAAGCTTTTAGAAATCTATGTTGGAAATAACACTAACTCTATCTGATTTTAACTCTTTATCTTGACTTTATTTTATTCTCATCTAAGGTGTTAGACAAGGGAAACAAGAATATCATTTATGATTTTTTAATCCTTTTTTACCATTCTCTAATCCTGAATGACCGACTCGTTGGACCTTATCTTAATCCTAGGACGTTTTCGAACCTCATGCCTTTTGCTTCTTGTGTTACATGTGCAGATATGTGCAAAATCATTGAAAAGAAAGGAATAACACAATTCGCAAATCACTTATTCCGAACGTGGAGGAACAAAGAGGAAACTATAAAACTTAAGTCTTGAGCCAATTTTTCTTGGGATTTTATTTTAAAATGTATAAATTTTGTGCCGTAACAGATGTCGAAAGTAAAAGACTGTTTCTCCTTCTAAAAAAACAATGATTAACATGTTGAAAAAGAGTGCTTATTCAAAGAGTCTCAAAGCTAAAATAAGTCCCAAGGAACCGTAAGGATTGATACATAGCATTATGGCGAAGTTTCCAAACAAAAGTCTAAGTCTGGGGAACTTACATACAAGAAGAAGCGGTTGGGGAACTGTGAATATCAACTTGGTCTTGCGGTTTTGCATCCTCAACCCCCTAGTAATTCAGGTAACCCTAAAACATTTATAGCCTCTCCACTAAAAAAAACTTTAGGACCTACCATTTTTTCTAGCATCGTCTACCACGAATGATAATTTTGATGAGAAAATGATACGAGCATGACAACCATCAAGCAAAATCTAAAAAATGCATGACTCAACTCAACTGGATCAAAAGCAAAGTGATATTTTGCAGCATTCAGACATGGTGATACTGGCTAATTTATGAAGTTCTGGACATGGTGAACATTCAGAAATTCATCATTGATGGTATATATCAAGTTCAGCCCATTTAGAGCATGTTCGAACTCCAAAAAAAACCCAAATAAATCACTTAATTTTCTGCCCAAAAAGGACTGACGAAAATTGAAGTTCAAAAATTCTTTGGAGCAAAAGAGTCATCTGAAAGCCAAAAGTTATTGAACTCTAATTTATTCTAGAGTTGAGAGAAAAAAGAAAAGGCGACAGCGTTGGCGATGGTGTGAGGCTAGAGTTATGAAACCCTGGAGATGGAGAGGCAGGGGCGAGGATCTGGTTACGATTTCGAGCATGGGGAGTCAGGCTGAAGGTTCACAGAGAGTCGAGAGGAGCAAGTGTTGTGGTTTCCGAAGCTGTTTCGGTTGGATTTGGGAGTCTTTATTGACCCTGATTGTCGGTTTCTGCGGAGAGGCTGCTATGGTTCTGGGTTTGTGGTTTCCGCGGAGGTTCACTGGTACCAAATATTGCGGATTATGGGGGAGAATGTAGACAAGGAAAGGAAACTGATGGTGCAGTAGAGATCTCAAATCTCTGTGATTGACATCAGCGGTCATGAGATTCAAAAATCAAATGGTTTTGGAAAGTAGATGTGCAACCTATTGGCTACAATCACATCAAGAACAATTACAGAATAGAAGAGGAGATCGACATAAACGATTGAATGGAGATTTTGAAGATATTCGATTTTTGGCAAGAGAATCATGATGGTATTACTGCAGGAGTAATGGCCAAGGAATCAGTCTGGGTGAGATGAGTATAAAGAGGAGATGGTCTAAACCAGAAGCCTGCATCATTCTAAATCTGTTTTTTTTTCTTCTCGGTTATATTCTCGTTTTATCACAAGCGTGCGGCAGCAATGTCTCAAAGCATTGTTTTAGGTAAAAGAGAGTGTAAGAGAGTCATGGGGAGCTCTAGCTCCAGTGGCTTGAGAATCAAAATCTCCAAGTTCGACAACTCCAACTTGATCACGGGGTACTCCAAGACTCTAATAGGCCGATGTCTTAACCCGGAGAAGCAGGACATGAACTCCCTTCTGTTCATGATGCCGCAAATTTGGAAGCTAGAGGAGAGGGTAGCTGGTGCAGATTTGGGTCTCAGAAGGTTCCAATTCGACTTTGATAGGGAAGAAGACATCAAAGAGGTATTGACGATGAAACCTTTTCATTTCGATTATTGGACTGTTTCTTTAGTGCGTTGAGAACTGGTAGTTGATTTTAGATATCCGTCGAAGATCACGATGTAGGTAAGAGTTATCAGTGTCCCTTTACATTTTTGGGCAGATTCTACATTTAGGAGCATCAGGAATGCATAAGGAAAAGTAGTGGCGCTAAATTTGAATGATGGCCGTGTGCAGGTTACTTTGGACGGGTTTAAACCCCTCATTTTCTCAACCACGGTAGAGTTTGCAGGGGGGGGAAGAAACGGAGATATCCCTATGGTATGAAAAACTGTTTGGCTTTTGCAGAATCTACTCCAGTTTGTGTCATGAGACTGCGAGATGTTCTGTAAATAAGGAGGTTACCGAAAAGAAGGAGATATCGGGGTTCGTGGATCAAGAGTATGGTTTTGAGAGAGGTGATGCGTCTAGCTTTCGTGGAGCGGTTCTGAATGGGACATGCAAGGTAGAGGTGGCAGAAAAGGCATATGAGAGAGGAGCTGGAAAGGTTGAAGACGGGAAGAGCAGACAGAGGTTATAATGGGTGGCAATGCAGGAACAATGGTGTCGGTTTGACACATAACAGAAGGCACCCGGAACATGGAGCAGGCCCTGAGTTACGCCAAAGGTTCTCTATCTCCTCAAAAGGTCTAACTGCACTAAACCACCCAAATGTCGGTAGTCATCTTTCAGATCATGAGCTGAAAATGCTGGAAGCATTTAAGGGAGAGGGTTCAGATAAAGAGAGGCGGGCAAACAGGAAAGACAAGCCAGATGCTGCCCCTATGGCTGCCCCAAGGGCTCAGAAGGAGTTAAGGTTTGATGATGGTGAATTCCAGGATGAGGATGAATACAACCAGGCTATGATGAGGTGCATTAGCAGTTCAACAGTCAAAGATATTCGAGATCACACACTAGCAACAACAAAGCGATTAAAGAGGACGGTGAAATCGATGTGGGTGACTCTCAGGAAAATGCGACCGGACATGCATGAGCACAGATTGGAATTGACATTTCAGTAATGCCAATGGAGCTGGACTCAAAGAAGGAAACCTAAATACAGAGTACACAGGTAACAACACATGCTCTAACTACTTCAGATACGAAAACAGGAAGTGAGGAAAGGGCAGTTTCACAAGGAAGTGAGGATGTGATAATGGACATGGCTGAGACAGAGAAAGGGACAGAAAAAGCAGGACACCTACGGCTAAAAGAAAAACAGGGAAAAGGGATGACTATGGGAATGAGAGGAAATGCTAAGAAAATGTTGTTTCTTGCGCTAATCTCTCCTAGGAAGAAAATGAGCAACAAAATTGACACCAAGGGTGCGGTTGACACGGGTGGGGCAGAAGAAAATGACACACTAATCCAGAGAAAGATTCAAACAAATAAGGTTACAAGGAATGAGTAGGTTTGGTTGGTTTCAAGGCTTCCAGAAATAAAAGATTGGGATTGAGGCAGGTTACAAAGTTGACGTTCTTAACCTTAATCGTGATTGTTGTTTTCATTTATGGCAGATTAAAAGTTTAAAATATTGAATGTAATTCGTGCTTGCGGTTTACTTTAAAAGGAAAAATAAGATTTGTTTCATATGGTATATGTGACAGATATTTTTTACAATCACTATTGATTATTATGGAATATTATGGACGGTGTGTTAGTATGATATGTTTCACTACTAGACATCTAATTTATCAAGATATGAGGATTCTAAGCTGGAATTGCTAGAGACTTGGCAGTGTATGGACAATCAGCTATCTACGGGGGACTTGGTTTAGACATAAACCAGAGTTCATGTTTCTAGCGGAGACAAAACAAAGTTATAACTTTGTACAACAGTTTCAAGGACATTTTGTTAACAATAATTTATATACGGTCGATGCGATTGAAAGCAGTGGAGGGCTGGCGTTTTTTTCTAACAACACATTTAACGTTAAAATTATATTTGACAATAATAGGCTAATTGACGTTGAAGCAGAATATATGGGCACAAAGATTTTCTTAACATTTGGTTATGGGGACCCGGTTTATAAGCTACGGGATTTGGTCTGGCAACGGCTCACACGTATTGGACTGGTCAGATCGGAAACATGGTTTATTATTGGGGATATAAATGAGATCACCGGTAATCATGAAAAGCAAGGTGGCCCTCTACGCAATGCAACGACTTTGATGACATTTAAGAATATGATTCGCAATTGTGGGTTTCTGGAGTTTCCGACTCGGGGTAATTCGTTATCCTTGCGAGGGCGGAGAAGTGGGCAAATAATCAGATGCGGCTCGACAGAGCCTTAGCAAACGACGATTGACACAATTTGTTTCCTTTCTCTTATGTTGAATACCTGGGTATTGTTGGCTCTGATCACATACCGATTCTTGCGGAAATACAAGATAGGATGGTAAAACAGCGCGTACAATTTAGGTTCGACAAGCGATGGATCGGGAAGGAGGGTTTTAAGGAGGCTATTGAGAGAGGTTGGAATCGGGAGAGAGCAAACGCTGGGCTAGATTTGGACATAAGGATAAGAAATTGCTGACAAGAAATCTCGTTGTGGAGAAAATCTCACCCATCTTATGGGAAAAAGAAGATTGAGGAGTTACAAAAGGCATTAGAAGAGGCGCAAAATGATGACAATATGACAACTGAAGAGATCCTAACAATCTCAAGGAAATTGAAAGAAGCTTATAGGGATGAGGAGCTATATTGGCAACAGAAAAGCAGGAATCTATGGCTCCAAGAGGCGGGCCATAATACGAAGTTTTACCACTTTGTAACAAAACAGTGAAGGGCAAGAAACAAGATTGTGGGTTTAAATGACACACTAGGTGTTTGGACTACAATGGACAAGGGAATGGAAAAAGTTGCAATGGAATATTTGAAGGACATTTTTACATCCTTACATCAATCACATAGCAGATGAATGAACGAATCACAACACAAGCGACGAAAGAGGAGATTCGTTCGGCACTATTTCGGATGCACCTGGAAAAGGCTCCGGGACCGGATCGAGTGACAACCATGTTTTATTAGTATTCATGGAATCTTGTAAAACATGATCTTGTACTTCTCGTGAACCAATTTTTCCAAACCGGTACCTTTGACCCTACGATTAACAAGACCAATATCTGCTTAATTCCAAAAACGGAGAGACCTAGGCGAATGACGGAACTAACGCCTATTCCTTTTTGTAATGTGGGTTATAAAATCATTTCTAAAGTCCTCTACGAAAGGCTAAAACCTCTACTTCCGGACCTGATCTTTGAAACACAGTCGGCCTTTGTGATTGGACGCTTGATTTCGGATAACATTTTGATTGCTCAGGAAATGTTTCATGAGTTAAGAACAAATACGTCATGAAAAGAGCACTTTATGGCCATCAAAACAGACATGAGCAAAACTTATGACAGGGTAGACTGGGCCTTCATCGAGTCCATATTAAGAAAAATGAGTTTTGCTACTACATATTTTTGGTATTACTATATGTTAGGTATATGCTAAGACAATGCTTTCATATTTTTGGTATCTTTACTATATTTATGAAAACCAATATCATTAGTTCTATCAGTTTGCCTATAACTTTTACAATTTTGATGTAGGTGGTGGTAGTAATTTGTAAACAATGATTTGTGGGAAAAAGACTTGGTGGATGAGCATATTTTTCTGGTAGCTATCACCATAAAATTAAAATTTCGGTATAAAATACTAGTGATAACATGTAAATCTTAGCCATCTAGATTATTGTAATACATGTTGACAAGAAATTGAAAACATAAGTATGTAAATTATAATTTTCAGCTAAGAGACTTGATAATTTCACCCACAAATTACTCAACAGACACGTGGACTCACAAAAGGAAACAATGGGCTTTCAATCAAAAGGCCTATTCAAACCTTTTATATACTATATTGCTTTGGAGAATTTTTGGTTTAAATCCTGTTATTAATTATTATATTTGTGACAAACACTCATTTTAATATACAGAATGAAGACATTTAATTGCCATCCATTGTAATATAATCTCTCTCTTCATTATTGATGAAACATCAAATACTAATATTTTGAGGATTTTGATCTTAGTTTATTCATTTGTCGAAATTAAGCCTTTAGCCATAAAAGACGTATGAGCTCTATCAGCTGGACAAGGGTGAGCACAGAGTGGTCTTTTCTCAGAATTTCGATTTGCAAGATGCATCACAATCTTTGATGTCCATCTTGCACATACCAATGGATGTAATGCACCCCATATTTTGCTCAACTGTAGAAACAAAAAAACATTTCTCCATGCTTAGATAAGACTATTGATACTTATATTATATAGTAATATGAAGGAAAAAGTAAGTACATTGTGCAAGATATTTTATATCTATCTCATTTGCATATATACCACGTTTGGCATATATATACAAAGTAAGGATTAAAATTATCTTAGAAAAGAACGTGAATTGTTTTCATTTGTTTTAAAGGGTAAACCCAAGGATATAGGTATTACCTAAGGCAAACATAACAAGGAAGATGATATGGATGACAAGTGAAGAAGTTGACTTCACCATCTTTTCACTTTTGTACTTTTTTTTTGAGACAGTAATAGACTTATATATTTAATATATAAAAATTTACAAGAATGTGAATTTATAGTATTATGGTGTGAGAAAGTTTAGAGTAGAAGATGCAAAAAATCTCCCAAAATATCATTGAAATGAAATGAAATTGATTATATTAAATGTAATTTTTATTGAAATTTGACATGTTCGATTGACATAGACAGACATACATTCGAAAGCAAAATAGAAAGTAGTTTAAAAGCACATGAATTTGCAAAACAAAATCCAAATTTCGTTCTCTTCTGCATTTTGAAAATTTAAATAGTTTAAATTTGTTGACCAAAAAAAAAGTGTTCTAAATTTAGATAAAAAATCTTCATAATATGGATAACACAGACTTGACGGGCACTACCTATATATAGACCAACTAAATGTTCCAATGATATACTGATAATTGCAATAACCAATTATCAAAGAAAAAATCTAGAAAACTTGAAAAATATATTTTCATTTGTGGTTTTCATAATCTTCTTTATCATGTTAGCTTCCGATAATAATATTTTTTTATATAATTAGACCGTGAATATTTTTAAAAAATATAATTTTAATTTCATCAAAATACATTTAAAAAAACTGTTTCAGTTTTATTTCATAGAATGTTTCAAGATTTTTTTTGCTTCATGATTATATTATTTTTAATTTTTTGAAAAATATATTTTTGTAGCCATTTGTATTTTGATTGTAATGTATTAATTATATATTAATGACGTTTTAAGAGTATAAGATGCATAAAGTATATCATTTCTGTTCTTTTTTTCATATTCTGCATTTTTAGTTAAAACATTTTGTAAATTGAAACAGAGAAAGTAATTCTTTATCAGATACTTGATAAATTGAGTTATATTTCACCAAATACTTCTACCAGTTTATTACACTGTTAATAATTTGACTGGATTATTTGGTCTATACTTTTGTATGTTTATTTAATTGTTGAATGTACCATTTTTGCCTAATCTTTAAGTTAATACCTGAAAATTTAACATTTTTACAACATTCTGCCATACGTTTTCTTTTCTGTTAATTGCCATGTATTCAAATGTTTCTATCAGTTATTTATTTTCACAGTACTAAAACCTTTTTCTACACTTGCGAATAAAGTGAAGGCAAACACATGCCAAGATGGTCTAGGTGCTTATGCACAATGTGATGAGAGATGCAGAGCTAAGCATGGGTCAACGGGCCAAGGAAGTTGCGAGAGAAATCAACTACGCATGTGCTATTACCCGTGTGGACCGACACCAAAACTTCCACAATCCAAACAATGCCATCGTGGGACTGGCTTGTGCAGCAGTGCATGCAATCAAAACTGTGAGGAAAAGTATATTGGTGGAGCTGGATTTTGTCACAACATTGGCAATACTAAGTTGTGCAAATGCCAATATCCTTGTTAACTTTTGTTCGCCTTCTTTTTTTTGTAATGTTTTAGAAATAAATGAGATAACATAATAAATCAATAGAAATTGAATTGGTTTTTTTTTCATATTTTTTTAGATGGTGGTAATAACTAGTAAGTACATTATCATATTATTATCGTTATTATTATTATTATTATTATTTAGATAAACAAAAATTCTTTGGTCAGAGAAAAATGATTTACTTTATATATCACTCGAAATTTGACCATAAAATCCTCAAATTATGTTAAAATATTTCCCAACGGTCAACAAAAAGTAAAGTGAACAAATCAATTCTGAATCAGATAAACTATTCTTGATTGAAGGACGAAATAGCCTATTTCGTTCTTGAAGGAAAACTGGTGAATACCAATATATACGTACTGTGAAAAAATTATTTTTCGTTTGTAAAACATTATATAACTAATTGATCTTTCAAAAAAATATTGCGAGAAACAAAGCCATTTTTTTTATCAACAAGAATCGTATAATTAAGACAATTCAGAAGCCCATGAAAGGCAAAAGAAACCTATGTGACTAAAAAGAACTTGTTGATGACCCGTGATCCGAGCCAGATTATCCGCCAGATTGTTGTTTGTCCTTGGTTGCACCTAACTATATGTTCCAATGATATACGAATAATTTTCTCAATCATTTTTTTTAAAAAAAAGAGTAAGAAAATGAAGAAGGCACTCTCACTTGTGGTTTTCATCATCTTCTCTATCATGCTTGCTTCCGGTATCGACATTCTTTCTTTTATCTTCTTCAATTAATTAGGCTCTTAAATGTTTGGGACTTTCATGCATTAATTTATTCGTTCACTATGAAACATGCGATGGTTTGGTGCTTTACGCACGAGAAAATGATGCAGAACAAAATGCACCGCACACTAAATACTCCAAAATGTTTTATGAAAAAGTATTGTTTTGATCGTTACTCGACAACTGACTTAAATTTAGCTAAATTGTGCTACCATTTTGTTGCACTATTTATAATTTGACGGCACCATATCGCTCTGTTTGCATTATTTTTCCATAAGTACTAAAGTTCGTATGCTATATCATGATATCGCTCTGTTTGCATTATTTTTGTTGCACTATTTATATTTTTCAACATATATATCGTATGGTTATTTATCTTCAAATGCTTATTCATAATATAAAATATAATGTAAGAAAATGTTGTGGAGTTTGATCCAGTCATATATTTCTACATCAAATTTTTTATCAACCACTATCTTATTTGTATCGACAGAAACTATTTCTCGGCTTATAATAAATATTATTTTGGTGTGAATTTGTTTTTTTTTCTTCTGCTAATTGTCATAGATTCAAATGTTTTTATCGATGGTTAAAAGGAAATTAACCAGACATACTCTTTTACAGTTGAAATTAAGGTGAAGGCAAATATATGCCAGGAAGGTCTAGGTATTTGTAATCAATGTGACGAGAGATGCAAGGCCAAACACGGGCCAACGACACAAGGCACTTTCGACCGATATCAACTATGCACGTGCAGTTGATACACTAAATATATCAGCCGCCCAAGCAATGCTACGGCGTAGCTGGCCATTGTGACACTAAATGTGGGAACCCTGTAAAACCTTAGACACAGACAACTCTTTGAAAACACACGAGTTTACACAAAACGGTTGTTTTATTAGAAATCACTTAAACGAAATACACTTTTTATTTAATCAGAATGACTCGACTTCACATCCTTATGAATAGACATTGACCAATTCCTAACTACCCAACCTCACTCACACGACAACATTCGTGCAGCTCTCGTTTGTTCACTCACCAAGAACCCTAGTTCTCGTTCTGTATTCTAAGACGGCTAACCCTAACTCCGCTAAGGGCGCCTCCTTAAATACACATGAACTTTTCTTTTCCCGCAGATCTTCGTTTTTCCATATCTGCGATATTTTCAAATCTTCGATTTCGTGCACAATACGTTTTTTCTTTCTTGTACACATCTAGCCTCGTCCACTTAGGTAATGACACCTCAGCTTCAACCACAAAGCGTATATTCTCCTTCGATTGCCTTCAAACCAGTGTTGCACATAGCCCGTCGTGTGGAGCTCCAGCGTTGCACACAGCCCGTCGTGTGTCGCTCCAAATCCTGGTTTCAACAATCTCCCCCTTTTTATGTGAGTATGTCATCCGAGCAACCTGCATAACGGAAGACACCCAACCACAACAAACAAGACCTCTTGCATATGCATTGTGGCACATAATTGTTAGAGAATGGGATTCAAATTCCAAATCGTTCACATCATCATCCAAGACATATGAGTTTAACACAACATCCAAAATCAAAGACATAGGTTCATCACAGCACCTAACAATCCGAGACAGAGAACACACAAATCATGAAAAGTTCTCCCCCTATCTACTGCATCCTAACACGTGATATTCAGTCAAAACTTGAAAAGTTCTCCCCCTATCTACTGCATCCCAACACATGATATTCAGTCAAAATCATCTTCATCACCATCAAGTGGTGCATCACGGTCACGGTTCTCCCCGTGCTTGCATGCATACTCACGTAAAAACAACAGAGAAGACAATATAAACGTTTAAGAAGGAAGAACCACTTAACCGGGTTATCGTGAAGTGAGAAAAGAAAGAGATGACTCATTCTTTGTATATGCGCGCGGAAGTTTCTTGAAAACACAACTGTTTCTAAACCACAACTTAATCAAAATCATCAAACTAACCTGTCTAAACCGGGTTAAGAAAATAATTTGAAAATCAATCTTGTTCAACCTTGATGTTCAGTTGCAAGACACATTTCTCACATAGATTAGTCTGGCAGTTTGTGCAGAGAACATTCGGAGGGAATTATGGAGAGATTGCAACATACTTACTCGAACACCAGCGTTTAGTCAAATTTAGTTTTTTTGTCACATGTATTTACATGCCTTCACAGCTTGACTCCAAGAGGGATTGACAGTAGGACCACTCATTAAGAGACTTCACGTGGGTAGTTTGTGAAACATAGTCAATCCATCATCCAGGTCTCCCACACGCGTTCTGTGCTACCATACATGTGATGTCACTACTCCTTACAGGTCCAAGAGAGATGAGAATGTACCTTTTGCCCAATCTGAACAGTGATCATGCTTAGAACAAGGTGTTGATATCAACTTGTGCCAAACTGAGTGTTCATCTTATCAGGTCTAACAACACTTGTACCACAGAGATGCATCTTTTCCGATGAGTTATCTCTGCCTAATCCGGTGTGTCCTCTTTTTTTTAGTTTCATGAGTTTTGCACAACCATCATCTTAGGCCTTTTCCCTTTCTTTTTCTTTTCTTTCCCTTTTTTTATGTTCTGATTTCATCTTCAGTTGTCACCATCACCAAGAAGGACATCTCAACTTTCTTAGCAAATCAATACAGTGATCAGGCTCAGGGGGTAACAGGTTTAACGTCCTGTCCCCAAACTGAGTGTCTCTCATCTTTGCCAGCCTGTACAAACTTCCAGAATAGTCAAAACTTCACAATTCATGTTAGACAAATCTTACCACTGATCAACCCTTATGATGGGAGGTTTTGAGGTGATATGTACATATGAATTGAAAACCACATGACGCTTCCAAAAGTCATATCTTAGATTACAATCACCTCTCAGCCTCGAAGCTGGTCACGCTTCACAGAGTCCAACGGATTTTCTTAGGTTCACAAAAGTGTTCAAGTCAAGTGCCTTAGTGAAGATATCTACAAGCTGTTTTTCTGAAGAAGCATGTGCAATCTCAACAATTTTCTCCTCAACTAATTCTCTGACAAAGTGATGTTGTATGGCTATATGCTTAGTGCGTGAGTGTTGGAAATGGTTCTTAGAGATATTGATTGCACTCATATTATCACAATGGACTAAGAGTGGGTTAGAGCTCATACCATAGTCACCAAACATGTGATGCACCCAGAGAAGTTGTGTGCAACAACTACCCAATGCAATGTACTCAGCTTCTGTAGTTGACGGTGATTCACACTTCTGCTTCTTGCTATGCCACGACAACATGTTGTTCCTCAAGAGGGAAACATCCACCAGAGGTACTCATGTGATCATCCAGAGGACCTGTCCAATCTGCATCACAAAAACAAGATAGATTTGTGTTAGTGTCTTTTGTGTAATGCAGGCCAATATTGGTAGATCTCTTCATGCATTTGATGATCCTCTTTGTTCCAACTATGTTGACGTTATTGGTCTTGACACCAAAATTCCACATCCCATATCTCACGATATGATCAAGCTCAACTTGCATTACCTCAATCCAGAAGTCATCCCCAAGTACCGAGATATATCTGCTCTCTGCAATCCTCTCTGTTTGGACTGGTCCCATCAAGTCCATTTGAACAAGCTCAAGTACTCGTTTTGACCCAATCTCTTTGGCATGCTTGTGCTAAACCTTGATCTGCTTGCCTTGGCAGTAAGCTTTGCATACAAAGTTTATTTCATCATCAAATCTTGGAACTCCTCGTACAGCATCAGCCTTGACGATCCTTATTAGTCCATTCACATCCATGTGCCGGAATGGTTTATCCAAAAGATCTAGCGTGGATTCCCAAGCATCAGGGCACGTAACTGTAGCTTTGCACATGTAGCAGTCATTACCGGACCTCACTCCAGAGAGTACCGTGTTCCCAGTTTCATCAATAGCTTGGCAATCTGTCTTAGTGAATATCATCTTAAGTACTTCGTCGCACAACTGACTAATGATGATCAAGTTTACTTTCAATCCTTCATCATAATATACGTTGATCAAGGTTGGTTGATTTTCATCTTTGATTTCACCTACTCCCACAATTCTTTCTTTACCAGCATCGCCAAAAGTCTCTTTTCCAGTTTTGATCTCAGTTGATGATGATAGAGTTTGTTGTTGTCCAGTCATATGTCTTGAACAACCACAATCAAAGTACCATGGCATTTCCTTATGTTGATCAGTGGATACATATGCAACATGCCCTAAACATTCTGTCGATGCTTTATTGGATATGCTCAAGTTACATACCAGATCTAGATTCTCTTGAGTCATTCTTGTATTGATGGTTGGGTATAAATCAGCTTTGGCAATCCATACCTTCATGTAGCTTCTGGGTTCAATATAGCACTTGTTTTGACGCCATGCGTGTTTGACCCTTCTAGCTAGGACATGAAAGTATTTGGGAATATGTCCACGGCTACCGTATAAGTAACATCCACCTTTTTGAACAGTCTTCTTTCTGCTATCTTGACGCTGCTGGTTTTGTGCATCCTGTCTTGATTGAGTCACGATCGGGTTCTTTGTACTAACAATATTATTCAGACCACCATATTCGTTTGACTGCACGATCCTGTTATCTTGACGCTGCTGGCGTTGTGCATCCTCATTGATTCAGTCACGGTCGTGTTCTTTGCACGAACAAAATTATTCAGACCACTATATTCGTTTGACTGCACAACCATGTTGTTCTCACTCTTCCTCATGAAGCCAATGCCCCAATTTGTTTTTTGCAGGTTGTCCCATGGCCAGAATTTGATTTAGATCATTTGTGCCTTTATTCAACATCCTGATTTCTTATGATTATCATTCAGGTTGTGCTCAAGCCTTTTGTTATTCTTTTTTTCCTCGGCCAGTAGATCAACTGTCCGACTAATTTTTAACTCAAGCTCAGCAATCTTCTCGTGCTCTTCTGACTGTTTGTCCAATGAGGGGTTGCTGTTGTTACACAGTTTATTTGAAGTGCCCGCTGTTGATGTATCATTCTTCTCCATCTCCAAGATATTCACTTGGGCCACGAGTATTGTCTTTTCCTTCATAAGTTTCAAGTTCTCATCGTCCATCAGTGCCCAGTTATCTTACAGCTTTCGATATTCCACCTTGAGGTCAATCTCTTCATCGTTTGAATCCGAGTCTTTTCCAGATTCGTATGCATCCTCTTCTCCCATCAGCGAAAAAAGATTGAACATAACTTCTCTGTCACTGTCCTCTTCTGATTTTGTTTCGCTGAACGTGATGAGTGATTTCTCACTGTTCTTCGGTTGGTTGGGGCATTCGACTTTTTTTATGACCGAAACCCTTACATTCTCCGCATCTAATCTCCTTCTGTTTAGCGAGTGGACAATCTTCTTCCGCCTTGAGAATACCAACCAACTGAGAGAACTTCCTCTCCTATGTATTGATACCAGCTTTGAACAGTGCTTTGAAAGATGAAAACTTCTCTGGTAAGCATCGTATCAGTTTCTTGACCAGTTTCTGATCCTTGTACGTTTTTCCAAGAACAGTAGCTTCATTTGCAATTGCAATCAATTTTGAGCTAAAGTTGTGATAGATTCTTACTCACTCATCCTCAGATTTTCGAACTGAGCAGGCAAGTAATCTAGTCTTGTCCTTTTCACAATTATTGTTCCTTCGTAGTAGTCGACCCAGGTATCCCACGCTTCTTTGGCTGATGTACATCCCTGCACCAGTTTAAATTGTTCAGGATTAACAGCATTAAAGATCTCTGATATTGCCTTCGAGTTGAACTTGGATCCCAATTTGTCACGCTCCGTCCAATCTTTCTTTGGTTTGAGTATCAGTTCACCATCCTCTGTTCTGATTGTTGGATCTGACCAACCGTTTTCGACTGCTGTCCAGACATTTTCTTCAATACCTTTGAGTCGTTGCTTCATCCGTACCTTCCAGTGCCCAAAATTGTTCTCATCCAGCATGAGAGATCGTTGAACCGCCACTAGTTCCTTTGATGTATCCATTTCTGTCTCAGAATCTCAACCTGTATATAGATCTGCTGATCTAGGAGGTGATCCGCTCTGATACCAAATGTAAAACCTTAGACACAGACCATTCTTTGGAAGCACACGAGTTTACACAAAACGGTTGTTTTATTAGAAATCACTTAAACAAAATACACTTTTTGTTTAATCAGAATAACTCGACTTCACACCCTTGTGACTCGACACTGGCCAATTCCCAAGTACCCAACCTCACTTACACGAAAACAGTCGTGCAGCTCTCGTTTGTTTACTCACCAAGAACCCTAGTTCTCGTTATGTATTCTAAGACGGCTAACCCTAACTCCGCTAAGGGCGCCTCCTTAAATACACATGAACTTTCCTTTTCCCGCAGATCTTCGTTTTTCCATATCTGCGATATTTCTAAATTTTCGATTGCGTGCATCATACGTTTTTCCTTTCTTGTACACGTCCAGCCTCGTCCACTTAGGTAATGACACCTCAGCTTCATCCACAAAGCGTATATTCTCGTTTGATTGTCTTCAAACCAGTGTTGAATACAGCCTGTCGAGTGCAACTACAGTGTTGCACACAGCCCGTCGTGTGTCGCTCTAAATCTTGGTTTCAACAAACACTTGTTGCAATCAAAGCTGTGCACAAAAGTATCCTGGTGGAGCTGGATTTTGTGACACCATTGCCCATACTTTATTGTGCAAATGCCAATATCCTTGCTAAATTTGTTTTAATATTTTTTTTGGAATAATTAAATAAACTGAATCATATTTTGTTTTCTTTCATGATTTAACTTGGATGTTTGTAATCATTATTCAAAAGCTATACACCTCTGCATTTTCATGGTTTATATTGGTTATCGGAATTTTTTAATCTTTTTGTTTATAACAGTTATCAGATTTTAGTTTTTATTTTGTTCCATAGATGTATGATTATATATTACGAGAAACAAAGCACCCAATACTTAGAAAAATGTACAATTTTGACCGTCGATTAGTTATACATTCTGAGGAATTGAAGATTTTACTGCATGAGAGTTATCAGCAGGACAAGGGTGAGTACAAATACACTGTCCAACATGACTTCCTTTGTTGCATTGACCATCAGCGTTTTCCCCAAACATCGACTTGCACGATGAAGAGTAGTATGCCAAGTCGCTCGTGCACATCCCAATGAATGTAAGGCATCCCATATTATTCTTGACTATATCCAACAAAATTCATTTTCATACTTAGATAACAACATAATTATAATACTTAAAGTAAGAAGAAGTGAATTTTAGAAAATGTGATTGTTTTTTGTTTTTAATGTTTTGTACCTAAGACAAACATAACAAGGAAGATGATAGGTAGAACAAGTGAAGACTCTTTGCCATCGTTTACTTTTGTATATCTTCTTGTGTCTTGAGATACTAATTAAATGTTTGGTTATAAGAAAAAGGACAATAAATTAGGCATGGGCATAAAAACCGGAACTGACCCAAAATAACCAGTTTGGATCGGGTTTGGTACTCTGCTATTTACCCGAAAGTTACTCATGTTCATTATCCGTGGATATCGGGTCGGTTCCGGTTATTACCCTATACCCGATCGGTACCCGAACTTTGCGTTATTAGGTTAGTGTCTCTTCAGTTTCCTTTTGCTGTTTATCGTGTTTTATTGAAGATTGCAAAAATCTCCAAACATAAACTGGAGTCTATTTATCCCCTTTGCATCGCCGAAACCTAGTCATATCCGCCGGCATAATCGTCGTAGCAATCACTTGGACTCAGAGGTAAGGCTTCACTTTGTTTTGCTTCTCTTCTGAAATCGCCAATTGTCCTCGATTCTATTCTGAAATTGTCGATTGTTCTCGATTAGTTGATTCTCTTCTCAATTGTCCTCGCTTCTCTTTTGAAATCTTCTTTTCATTCTGTTGCAGATGGCGTCATGTGATACTCGTCCACCATTTGATACAGACGCGGCTAATGAGACAGATGATGATGTTCAAACACGAACTCCTACAACCGAAAATAAAGGGAAGAGGAAATGCAAGTGTCACTACTGTGGGAAAGTCATGTCCTACCCAACAAAGTCCGGTACTTCAAACCTGAAGAAACATCTTGTAAATTGTGGAGAACTTGCACTAGGAACTTGCACTAGAAACATCTTGTAAACATCTTGTAATTTATCAGCCTCATTCTAGAGAACTTGCACTAGGGAATTTGTGGAGATGTTCATCTCGAGAAAAGCAGCTATGAAAACTCTTTTAGGGCAGAATAAGCAGAGGTTATCACTAACAACAGACATATGGGTTTCTCCATATACTTTAGCTAGTTATATAGTCATAACTGCTCATTTCATAGACACAAGTTGGAAGCTAAGGAAACTGATCAATGGGTTTAAGGCTGTCTCGGATCATAGAGGTACAACAATAGCTAAGGTTCTTCATGACTGTCTAGAAGAATGGGAGAGTGTTTTGCATTACGGTAGACAACGCCACAGCCAATACTACTGCAATGAAAAAGTTCAAGGAAGGATTTAGTCAGATTGGTGATGATGCGTTGGTAATGAAAGGTGAGTTTCTGCATTTAAGATGTTCAACTCACATCTTAAACCTAATTGTGAAGGAGGGTTTGACAGAGATATATGCCAGTATTGCTGCTATTCGTAATGGCATTCAGTACGTGAGATCATCAACAAAAAGAGTTCAGTCTTTTGAGTACAAATTTGAATCAGGAAAAATGTCAAGAGGAAGCATACCCTTAGATGTGAAGACTACGTGGAATTCAACATACCTCATGCTCGATCAAGCTATGAAGTTTAGATTGGCATTTGAGAAGATGGAGGCTGAAGATAAACCTTACAATGATTATTTCCAGGAAATTGTGGATGTGAAGAAGAGGGTCGGGCCACCATCTACAGCAGATTGGGAGGAGATTGAGAGGTTAATTCAGTTCCTCTTTATCTTTTATAACTCCACTCTTAATCTCTCAGCTTCTACTTATGTCACTGCACATAAGATATACGCAGAGATAGTCACAATCCCTAGGAACATTTGTGCAATAAATAGCTGTCCAGGACCTGATGAAGAGCTAAGATACAAAGCTTTGAACATGATGACCAAACTGAAGAAGTATTGGAATCCATTTTGGGAAGGTACAAATGAGAATGCTAATTTTCAAAACCGTGAGATGAAGTTTGCTGACCTATGTTTTGATAAGCTTTATGGGAAAGAAAGCACTGAGTACAACATTCTGTCTGAATCAATCACGACGATCTTGAAGAGTTTGTTTGATGAGTACAACCTCCTTGTTATCAAGAATACTGGTGCCTCTTCTCAGTCACAAGGTACATAGGATTTTGAGTAATGGTGTCGGTTATGAGAGAATGGATAGTCTCTATGACGAGTTAGTGGAAGAATCTGGAATTCCAGAATCAGTCAATGAGTTGGAGTTGTATCTAAAAGAACCAATTGAGTGTCCAAAGCTTATGAAAGGTACTGATTATGATGTCTTAGATTGGTGGAGAAAAAATAGCCCTAAGTTTCCAGTTATATCTCTTATAGCTAGGGATATTCTTGCTATGCAAGTGTCATTAGTTGCTTCAGAATCTGCTTTTAGTACTAGTGGGAGAGTATTAGACCCTATAGGAGCTGTTTAACACCATATATGGTTGAAGTGTTTATGTGCACTGAGCAATGGTTGAAATGTGAAATCCGAATCAATGAAAAAGGAGTTCTTACAATATAACAACTTCTTTCGGAAGTGCAGGACCAAGATGACATAATGAGAGGTAATTCTAGCATTCTGGACTTTATTTTATATAATTCTCAGTATTTGTAAGCTTGTGTTATTTCATTTTAACATGTTTTAGAGCTGGAACCCGGCTTCAGTTTGCAAGGATGAAGGCTTATTTAAAGAAGTTGTGGCAATGAAGGTTTATTTCTGTTTTAATTTGTAAACTTTGCTCGACATTTATGTTTTCTGTGTTGAATTGTGTTATATTGACATTTGGAAGTTTGAAACGTTTATCAAATTTGGATTGCCTTCTGTTTTTTTAAAATTTTTAAGGTAATCAGGTATTTTTTAGTCAATTTCAGGTAATTTCGGTTCTAATACCCGGAACCGAACCGAAATAAATTTGTAACCAACTGTTTCGGGTTTTTCTTGGTTATTAGATTTTGGACCCGAACCGAGTCGGAATCGATAGGTACCGAACCGAACCCGAATCGAAATGCTTTCGGTACCTATTTGGGTAATAAAATCATAGACCCGGAATATCCAGAACCGATCGGATAAAACCCAGACCCGAACCGAATACCCGAATGCCCAGGCCTAATACATGGAGAGGTAAATCTTAATTGGGAAAATAATTACTATTATGCTGTTCTATGAGTCCCACAGTTAGTGAAATTAAAATTTAGAATACATCGGTAGAATAATACCTTAATAGTGTTTGTTTTTTGGGTTAATTAGGTGAATAATATGTTTTAGATACACAAATTAGATGGGTAACATGTGTCAAAACAAAATTAGGTATCTAACACAAATAGGTGATGAAATGTCAATTTTAACCCTAATGAATATAATGAAAATCTAAATTAAAATAATTATTAAATATGAAATAAATAATAAAAATTAGTTACTAAAAATTAGGGATAAAGAAACCAAATAAAACTACTAGATCTAGGGTTTTGGAAACAATTAATTGACGTTATTTCATTTTTTTGGCCACCACCAAAAGTTCTTGCTCTAGAGAAAATTTCTTGTTTTTTTGAATTTGCAGATGGAAAAAATGATGAATGTAGTTGTTCTACGTGGTCGATTGGTTCACACCGAGTTTGGTGAGTGAGAGTTCAAACTAGACCATAATGAATTTGCCAAATGTATTTGGATGTCATATGGTATATCAATTGGAGAGCTGGTTGAGAAGGTGAAAACCAAGATTCAGATCTGTGCAAACAGAAGAGTGGATTTGTCATATCGGTGTCCAAAATTTGTACGATGACACTTCGTCTGATGAAGTCTCATATCCAACAGTCTCCTTCCCTATGTCGTTCGTCATGGCAGTTGCAGGAACTAGATCTGCGAGAATAAAACATAGTCAACTATAATGAAAAAATATAGTTAACTATAAACAAAAATAGTGGACTGTACTTACGTAGTCCTGCAGATTTTTCACCATTCGAATCACCAGATGCAAAAGCATCACTTTCACAAACTATTACACATAAGTTAAGCATCTCTATCTCACTACATAGAGACTCAAAACACCTTCACTTCATTATCATTGTGTAGGGGAAGGTGAAAAAACTCAAACACCTTCAAATTCAAAAAAAATGCAGAAATACAACTACATAAAACTCCATACCCGACTAATTCTAATATGAAAACATAAACCAAAATAATCAAACATACATCCTCTACACAAGTTGTTGTCTTCTTCACCATTGTTATAGTTTGCAGCTTCAATTAAGCAAGACTTGAGGTGGTGTCCAAAAAAATTTAAGAAATCACGTCATTAAGCTTTTCCAAAAACCCTAAATCTATTTCTTTATTTGGTTTTCTTATCCCTAATTTTTAGCAACTACTTTTTATTATTCATTTTATATTTTTTAAAAAAATTATTATTATTTATTTTTAGATTCTCATAATATTCATTAAGGTTATAAATGTCATTTTATCACCTAATTGTGTTCGATACCTAATTTTGTTTTGGAACATGTTATATAATGAATTTGGTATGAATAAGGTATTATGAAGCGCAATTTCCCTTGTTTTTTCCTTCTGGATTTATAACATGGAAGAATATTAGTAGCCTTAACTATGAAAAGAACATGAATACTAACTGTTCATCAAATTTGGCGGCTACGAAATTCGAGAAAAATTATATAAAAAAAAGAATTTCAGCAAACCTTAAACGTCATACAGAATTGGACTCTATATTTTGGAAAACAAATACCACCTTCATAATTTAATTATAAACTGAAAATTGTACACAACACAATATATAATAATGTCCTTTTGTAATTATGGGTTCAAAAGTTAAGGAAGAAGAAATAATGAATATTGTATTTTGAAAAAAGGAAGTTAATTCTTATAACCACCACATTTTAATAAAGTTAACAATTTTGCAATCTTCATTGGAAAAAAAATATGTTAATAAAATATTGCAAAAATACTAAATTTATGAAATGGTATATGCTTTCCGGTAAATATATTTTTAAGCTTTTCTTTTTTTAAAAAAAATGTAATGGACAGTAAGAGTACAGTTAGGTAAATATAAACGTTAAAAACTTTTTGTAAAAAGAGATACCACTTTGTCGTAAAGCTATTATGTGATACAATAAAACAATATGTTATTCTACTAATAGAGAAAAGATTGAAGTTTTAAAGCAGAATAATATTCTCACTAAATAACTGAGTGTAATAAAAAACCAAAAACTCATGCACAAAACGCAGGTACATTACTGAAATTATTTTTAAAAATAACTTAAACGCATTGCTGCAAATGAAAGATGACAACAATGCAGAGTTCTCAAACACTATAATAGAAAACATAAACTGTTTAGAGTAAACCAAATTCTAGAATGCAGATTTCTTCAAACGTATCGTGGATGCTTCTCGTGAAGCCTACTGCTTTCTCCCAATTCATGTGGCTCAGCTATGGTGGTTGCGATGGTGGTGTCTATCTTCTCACGATTGTCTTCTATGATTCGGGATACGGTGGTCGTTTGCCTTGAAGCCGCAAAGTTGAACGTTGTGAGCCTGACCTTGATTTTACAGAGTGGCGTTGATATTGATATTGCAGAGTCTTCTACATCCTGATCACAATGTCAAGCACACATGGTGGCGTTTCAATCATTCACAAATTTATCTAAATACATGACACATGCAGACATATAGTGAATAAGAAAAAAAACAGTAGCTAATACTAAATTTACCAAAAAGGTCAGTATGCTTCTCAGCTAAGTCGGTGAAATCTTGGAAATTCCGGAGCCTAAAATTATGTGTCTCAATCTCAGGAGGGCTTTTTGTCTCCTTGATAGAGGCCGTCTAGTCTTAAAAAATGTTCATGTTCGGATGGGATGTTACCTTATAACCATTTTTGCAAGGTTTCACCATGAATTTACTAAGCTTGTAAATTGAGTTGGCCTTCAGCTTCCCCTTGAAACGGGTAGAGCGGTTTGCGAGATAAACCCCTGCATTGTTGACGCCTATAGGAATATTAGAAAGGTCAGAACATAAAATTTAAAACTCAATTAAGCAAACTGATCATTCATGTACCTTAGAGACGATTAGTAGGACTTCAACGCCGCTAAGTGAATTCCCTCTTCTGAAGTTGCGTGCCTCCCAAGTATGAATGAGTCTTAAATAATCTGTGTCCTTACAAAAGTAACCATGGAAATCATCAAATGTTTTCAGAGAACTCATTTTTTAGCATATAAGCTTCCAAAAAGTATTGCGGTAACAAATGAAAGAAGGAGGGAATATAAACAACCTCAGAAGAAGCCCGACAGACGATGCCATTAAGAGTCTTAGTTGCGGTATTGAAGATGGTTACAGAACGTGGGGGGGACAGAGAATCACGAAAGTCGAACGTTATGGACAGTCATGAAAGACAGACATTATGGAAATGAAGTGAGTTAGTAATGTCCATGAAAAGTCATATTGGGCTTGACAGTACATAGATAATTTTTTTATTGAACCTGTTTTTTGGGCTGACGTAGGGTTGACCCTTTGAGAACCATCTTAGCCCACTAAGCCCAGCCGAGACAAATACCTAGAAAGTATTTAGAATTAAAGGATCAGTATAATGAGCCCATTAAGACTGAAAAATAGCTGGGCTTAATTCACGGTCCAATAACCAAATAACATACCTTTTGGATTTGGGCTTGGGGCACAACTTGACGGGCCAGCAAGCATCTGCCGTCTGAAAGCTCAAGCAGACCCGTCACCGTTTGTCTGCTGGAGATTCTGCCGGGAAGGAGCGAGACGCCAAATGGTTTCACCATACGGACGGTGACGACGCAGAAAAGTTAGCACCTGGGAGAAACCACAAAAAATAGGTTAATAAAAACTAATACTATATGATTTTCCAAACCCTAGAAATCGCAAAAAACTGAGCGTTTACATATGTACCTGTCAGATCTTCGTTTGTTGTCACTGGCAATGAAAACCAACAGACTAATTAGCGGTTGCAGGTTTCAGATGCGTACTCTGGCCGAGTGTACGCCATCGTCTTTTTTGAAGTAGATATCTCGCTTTTCTTCTGAAACCATTTGCCTAACCAGATTGTTTACAATATGTTTAATTGGACATGCAAGAGAAAACTGGTTAAAACAGCCACCTTTTTTATTTTAATACAATGGATTTTTTATTGGGTATGGGGTTACAACCCAATTAGAAAACACCTCGTTCTGGTGGACTTTCATAGGAAACAATGATCCAAGGAGGCCCATTCGAGAATCTGGGCCTGTAAAGTACAAACCCATTTAAAGGCTACCAAAATTTTAGTTTATGAAATGGGTTTATTATTGGGTATAACTTAACAATCCAAATAGAAAATAAGTACCTTATTCTGGTAGGTTTTGGCAGGTGAAGTTGGCCCAAACAGGCCCAATTAAAATTTCGCCCGAACTCGCCGAATCCCAGAAAACCGAACTCTTGCTCGATGGTCGTCACGGGCTGTCTCCTGAAGATTCCACCGGGAAAAAGCAAAGCGACAGTTGGTTTCACCATGCGGACGGTGACGGCGCAGAGAAGACAACGCGTGCGAGAAAACACAAAAAAGGTTAATAAAAATTTATACTATTTTATTTTCGAAACCCTAGAAATCGAAAAAAACTGAGTGTTTAGATTCCTACTTGTCAGATCTTCGTCTGTTGTTGCCGGCAGAGAAAACCAGAAGCTAATCCAGCAACCTGTCCGCCATCACCAGTTTGGAGATAAATTTGTTGGTATTTCGTTAAGAAGGTAATTTTCTTGGCTAAAATTTTGTTTGTTATGTAGCCCAAAATAGGTTCCGTTTTTCAATGTAGTGCCACGTGGCAGATGTTGGGAAACGTTTTTTGGCCTACGTGTACACACCCACCCATGAGCCCTAGAGCATCTCCAACACTAGAAATACTTAGAAGAGGTTCTCAAATTATTTATATCAATATTTTAATATAATTTGTTTATATAATTAAATTTTATATTTTTGTAAATAACTAAACTAGTCAGAAAGTGACACATGGTTTTTTGGTATCTGATGAGTATCTCAAAAGTTCTCAAATGAGAACCCGTATGTATTTCTCTCTCCTACTTTTTCTATTTTTTTTTATTACAGGATATTTAAGTAGATACCACCGTTGAAGGTGCTCTTAGTGAGTAATTTTTAGTTGGTATAATATTATTAATAATAATTTTGATTCATTCACTTGGCTTAACCAAAATTTTGGAAACACATAAACATCACCTTTTAGATATGATTGAAAGATATTGTGTAATTTTGAACATAATTTTGAACCTAATCCAAAGGAGAAAACAAATAATACATTAAAATAAAAAGAAAGTTTTGGTTCTCATAAATTATTTATCAGAAATTTCTAGTGGTCCAATCCTAAAGTGTCGCAAGACCAAATACAAGAACTACTCAAGATATATTTATTTTCACTAAAAAAACAAGTATTAATCGCTGGGTGTTACGAGTACAATATAATTATCTTACTTTTCATGTTACTCGTGAGGTCTGATCATTAAACTCCTCGTCAATTCTATATTTCTCTTTCCTAACAGAACCTTCGTTACGGTTTTACTCTAAAACAATCGCAGTTTCTGACATAAAGTTCTTATGACATAAAAGTATCTCATTTAATCTCAGCCATGTTATATTCAAACCACGTTAGAGTTGAAGCCTCGCTAATACTGTATAATAACCCGCATCACATGTATTTGAAACCTTCGAGAATTAAACATGGCCCAAAGCCAAACCGAAATAACCCATGCCCAAATTGAATTTGGTAGGTCGAAGTGCGACCAAACTGATAATCTCCACCTTTGTGGCAGCTTTGTCCTAACCCTGAAACATTCGTTTCTTCCTCTTTCGGCGATTAACTCAGTAACCTAAATCACGAGTGCCCATTCACCTCCGATGACTCCTCCTTATCGAGATGACACTAAGGGTCTGCTGGTTTGCAACCCTCTGGTAGCGACTTCACCGTCTCTTACCTTGCCTCCAGATATCAACTTCGATGAAGAACCAAGTAAGTCCCTTCATCTTCCACTGATAAACGACTGGTTTCCTTAACAAGCAGCTCTTCGAAATACTTCATACTAATATCTTTTCCATCTTAACTTCTGAACAGCTATGATAGAGGAGAACGAGTATAACCAGCTTCCTAGCTTGTCCCAAGTAAGACTCTCACGGTACCTCTGAGTCTTCAATCTTTCTTTTATTTCCTTAGATCTTCACTGATCTGAAATTGTCGATTTCTTCTTATCACAGCAACTAACTGTATTTCCACCAACCAAAAAAACATAACCTGAAACTGACCTCGTTCAGTTTAAATCAGTGGCGTAGTGTAAATCACAGTAACCAACAATTGAAAAATTATCCTATCTTGTAAATGTTAAACAAACTTTAAGAGCCCCAGTTATGGATTTTAAAACCTAGTGACTGCAGTCCGATGAACTCTACCTGGTTGAGCCATATATCTGCTGTTCAGGCAAATAGCATAACCCAAATCTGGTCGAAAACCAATGATAGCAAACATCAAACTTCCCACTGCACTGGCATAGGGAACTGAATCCATGTACTTAGCTTCTTCTATGACTTCTTCGTCTTAAACCTTCTTAATTTGAACTGAGAACATATTTGTGTGATAAATGACTTTGCCCCTTGCATGTTGAACATCGCTAAAACTTGCTGTAGATATTTCTCCTCTCGCAATTTTAGTATACCTGCCTTAATGTCCCTTACAATATCCATTCCAAGAATTCTAGTTGTTGGCCCCAAGTCTTTCATTTCAAATTCTTCCTTCAAACTTTCTTTAGGCAGTTTGATATTTCTCATATCCTTTGATAAAACTAACATGTCGTCAACATACAACAGAAGAAACACCTTTTTATGTAATTCCTTTCCATATGATGGATCATGGACACTCTGAGGGAAAACCTTGAGCTTTCATAAACTCGTCAAATCTTTGATTCCACTGTCTTGCTGAATTTTTTAGCCCGTAAGGATTTCTTCAGAAGAGAAACTTTTGATTCATGTCCCCTTTCAATGAACCCTTCTGGTTGATTCATATAGATTTCTTCATATGGGACTACATGAAGAAAGACTGTCTTAACATCCAGTTGTTCTAGTTCCATATCAAAGTTTACCACAATTGAAAGTAAAATTATGATAGAAACGTACTTAACTAGAGGAGAAAAATCTCGTTGTACTCAATTCCTTCAATCTAAGTAAATCCTTGTGCAACCAGTCTAGCTTTAAACCTTGGTGGTTCAACTCCTGGAATTCCTTCTTTGTATTTTAAACTCCATTTACAACCTAGTGCTCTTTTCTTTTCTGATTTTGTGACAAAATCCTAAGTCTGATTCTTGTCCAAGTACTTGATCTCTTCTTTCATAGCATGTTTCCTTTCCCTTTAGTAATTGCTTTTCATAGCTTCTGCCACTATATGGGGTTCATCTATGTCAAGGTCTTGTGCACATGACAGGGCATACGCCACATAATCTCCACTTTCAAACATAGATGTTTTCTTTATAATTTTTTCCCGCTGCCTCTAGCCAGAATGTAATCATTTAGGGGGTGATCCTCAATATCCACATTTCTTTCAGTTACATCTTGCTGACTTGTAGTATCTGATCCATCTTCTTGAAGTTTCACTTTCTGACTATGAGCTTGGTCAATCTTGAAAGTGACTTTCTTTCCTTTCCCTTTGGCATGGGCAGGTTTTGGAGCTTTGTCTTTAAGTACCTGATCCTCATGGAAAATAGCATTTATGCTTAGCTATCTTCCATCTTCCATCTTCAATCTTCTAGGATCCAGAATCTGTAGCCTTTTACCCCCTGTGGTTACCCCATTAGAAAACCATTCACAGCTCTTGGACTAACTTTGTCTTGAGTGACAGGAACATAGGCTACACTGCCAAACCTTCTGAGGTGACTTAGACTAATTCTTTTACATATCCACATTTCCTCCGGGATTTTGAAATCTAGAGAGGATGTGGGAGACCTGTTTATTAGGTAGAAAACTGTTGAGGCAGCTTCTGCCCATAACTATTTTCCAAAACCTGTTTCTGCCAACATGCTCCTTACCTTGTTCATCACTATTCTATTCACCCTCTCTGCTACACTATTCTATTAGCCCTTTCTGCTACACCATTGTGTCTTTTTATTCCTGAAGATATATAAGTCATCAAACTGTTTGTTGCAGAATTCCAATCCATTTTCTTTTTTTAGACATTTCACCTTCCTTTGTGTTTGGTTTTCAACTAACTGTTTCCACTTTTCGAAACTCTAGAATGGTTCATCTTTGGTCTTTAAGAACCTAATCCACACCTTCTGATACAGAATCTCGACCTGACGGCCAGCCCACGAACCCAACCGACGACCGGGTAAGCCGAGAAACCGACGACAGCACCAGTCGTGACCCCCGGACCCCCACCGGACAGTACTGAGCACCCAAGGGAGGTTAACCAAAGACCCGCAACCCGCCCTAAGGCCAAGAGAAGTCAGATCGAAAAGACGGGCGACCGCTCGACCCATATTACGGACGGCCGATCAAGTCATCCAGCCGAACACGTTCCCGCGGTAATTGGAGGTTCCATGACTCGGTCTAAAGCTAGGAGACTGAGGGAAGGATTCAACACGGCCGTAGAGACTCTTTTAAACTCCATAAAACCAGAAGACCCAACTTTGGACGCCCGGCCGATCCTAACGGCCAAGGACGCCATAACACCCCCGATCTAGACATCCTAGAAGACTTCACGCGCCTAAGCATCACGGGAACCCCACCGCGACCAAAACCAGGTAAGATCTTTAATTTGGCAGGAAATGGAGCTGAAAGCCGCAAGATATCATATTTGGCCGACCAAGGACTCCAGGATGCGATCGCCTTATGTCAGCCGACCAACGGACCACCAACCGGCCAAGGAGAAGAAATCGACGACACCAGGCCAATATTTGCCAACAGCCAAGAAGCCAAGGGTGTAAATGAAGCAACCAAAGCACCCACGCAAGTCGGCTGAGTCGCAGCACTATGGACGTCGACCTCCAACCCACTCCAACCGGCGCACCCACATGTATTTTCATTTTGTACTTTTCATGCAGGTAGAAGCGCCAACCTTAACGGTCCATGAGATCATCAGTTCGAGTCCTAGTAGAGTCTTAGGTTTATTTTATTTAATTTGTAAACTTTCCTTTTTTTGGGCGTCTGCGCACGCTTTGTTGTTTTCTTCAACCTTTTTCGATATTAATAAAATGAGCATTTCTTTCAAACAAAGCCACCGCAGCCTTGTTTGATTTTGCGTCGACCGTTTGTGTGAGAAGCACCTACGGCCGGACGTGTAGCAGTATCAGAGAACTCCCGCATTCTCTGTGGTGGACTTCGATCCACCTTCGCCCCTTTCACTGAGTTCGCAAGAGAGAGCCGCCGCCGCCAACTTACTGCTCCCACCTCTACCGCCCAGCGTTCGGACGAGAGAGCGATAAAGCTAGCGTCCCAACCTCTACCCCCGGCCCACGTCTTATATCACCTTCCATGAGTAATCATCTATGAAAGTGATCAAATAATTGCAACTAGCTAGACTCTCCTCTACTCCTGGTGAACCCCAAAGATCTGAATGGATGTATTCCAGTACACCCTTTGAACTGTGCTTGTCTTCTAGAAAACTTTTGTCGTTGAGCTTTGCCAAGAACACAGTCCTCACATAAGTCAAGGTATCCACCCTTAATAAGGACATTCATGCACTTAAGGCTCATGTTTCCCAAGCGTGAGTGACATCTCTTTGCTTTATCATCCTCTGGTCTTGCGATTGCTGTAGTGCCATTCTCAACTGTTCCTGTCAGATAGTAGACCATCCTTATGTTTTATAGTGATAACCTCCTTCCCATTCTTAAAAAATGTTATCGTAAATTCTGATCTTTCATAGCTGCACCCGTTTCTTTCTAACTGTCCAAAAGATATCAGATTCCTCCCCATGGTTGGCATGTATCTCACCTCTATTAAGATGACAGTGGAATAATCTGGACTAAAAAATTTCTTTTACCAAACCCTTTAACTTCACTATACGTGTTGTTTCCCATCAGGACTTTTCCTCCTTCCATGTCTTGAAAGTCAAACAACACATCCCTGTTAGGTGTGATATGAAAAGTGCACCCCAAATCCAATACACATCCATGCTTGCTATACTGAACACTTGCGGTTAGAACCATAGTTTCTCTAGTTTGAGCCTTGTTAGCAGCATGAGAGTTTTCCCTTCTTTCATGACACTCACGTTTGAAGTGTCCTTCCTTCCCACATATCCAGCATTCTCTTGCTTTAGGTTGTCCCTTTTAAAACATCTTGGACTTATTGTCCCTGCTCTTGCTCCTCCCCTTATCTTTATGTACAAATCTCTTTTCAGTCCTTCCTCTTATTTCCATAAGACCTTCAGCATTTGACATGGTCTCCTAAGAGTCCTTTCTCTCTTAGTTATGTCTCCTTGGCATAGGAAGACGTGGTAACTTCCTTTACCGTTAGATTCTCCTTTCCATTACCGTACTTTAGTGTGTGTACAAGAGAGTCATATTGCTGTTGGGATAGAATTTGAATGGCTTGGTCTTCATCCGAGATATTAATCTCAAGGTCTGCCAAGTCATCTTCAAGTTTCAGGAACACAACAAGATTCTCTTCTATACTTTTGTGCTCGACCATCTTGAAAATTGCAAAACTTTGCTTGAGGTAGATGCGGTTAGGGAGGGTTTTAGTTTGGTAATCTCCTTTAAGAGCCTTCCACACTCCCATGGCAGTTGTTTCTCACATGACCTTTCAGAGAACAATGTTTGTGAGGCTTGACCATATTAGGTTTCTTGCTCTCGGATCTTTTTCTTTGTGAAGGGGATCTTCAGTGACTGTTCCTTCAGTTTTAGGATCACCTTGCTTTTCTCTTGTTGAGTCCACAGAAGTATCACGTTCAAGTATCTTTCCTAATCCCTGAAGCTCAAGTTCCATTTGCATCTTGAATTTACACATGCCGAGGTCACCTTTCCCATAAAACTTCTCCATTTCAAACTTCCATTGAACAGATTCCATTTCAGCCTTATTCCAAGAAACACCCAAAAAACTAGAAAACTCAATATGGCGCACCTAATTTCTTTACCACAATACTCTGACCTGTGCCTATCTGAACGCTCTGATACCACTTGTAAGGTTTAGTATGCAATCAATCTTTGATTATTAACTCGAGTCTCTTTATTGGTGATCAAATGTATTTGCAAAAACTAAATGACGCAGGATTTGGTAATCCTGAGTTCCCCTTTGACCGAGGTATACTAATTAGTTAAAAATAAGTAGACTTCCGGTGAAGTCAGCAATTTATTTAATTCGACAATTTGGTCAACCTTCAAAATAACTCACATCAGACTTCTCCGGAGCAGCAGACTTCACACTTTGAAAAGTCAAACTTGTTCAATTCCAAAAACTAACCCCTCAAGAATTCTACTTTTAGCGCAGACTTCGGCATGAAGTCTACTGTTTGTAGTAGACTTGGGCGTGAAGTTTACTTTTCTCACTAGACGTCACCCGAAATCTGAAGGAATTTAAGAAGTCTGCGCCAAAAAAAATCAAAGTTTGGTCAAATGCAAAACTAACTCACTTATTTTTCAGACTTCACCCGAAGTCTACTAAAACTTTTTTTCAAAGTGAAAAAATGATATACAATTTTAACGAATGAAGACTTCAGCCGAAATCTACTTGGATCCGCAGACTTGGGTGAAGTCTTCCTTCATTAAAATGCAATTGCAAAAATGACCTGAATGGTAGACTTCACCCGCAGTCTACTCGGACCCGCAAACTTTGGGTGAAGTCTTACTTTGTTAAAATGCAATTACAAAAATGACCTAAATAGCAGATTTCACCCGCAGTCTACTCGGACCCGCATATTTTGGATGAAGACTTCCTTCGTTAAAATGCACTTGCAAAAATAACATAAATGAAGTCTTCATTCGTTAGAGTTTTTTGTGAAGTCTGCAATAACCAGTTTTTGTTTTAAAATGCATTCATGATGTCTAAAAATACTTTTGAAGTTTTTTGATTCCTAGGATTTTTTTAGTTAATAAGTTTGCTTTTGCGTGTGGTTTACATCTTTATATGTTACAATTATGTGGAAATCAGTTTTCTTGTTTAATCAGGCATTTAGCTTATTATTGCAGACACTCCTCCGACATATGTCACAAATGATAGGCAAGTCCACAGCTTTATTGAGCCATATAAAATGCATGTTGTACGCCTTTGCGTATCGAGTCAGAGTATGTATTTTGGTAATGAGAATGAAGATGGCCATGCTGAAGATGGTTATGATGATCATAGTGATGACATGGATGAAGACACATATGTTGCGGATGATGGTTCGGGTGATGATCCCGATGATGATGCGGGTGTGAAAGTCAAAGATGAGGGTGAGGACGCCGATATGAGAGGGACAACATAAGATGTATATGAGAAGCTGCCTTCTTATTTTTCATCAAATCGAGCGAGCAAATCGGGTGTCACTGATCTTTTACGCGATGAGCAAAGTCAATTTAAATACCTTTTTATATCGTTTGGAGCTTTGCTGGCTGGTTTTCAGTATTGAAGCGGGTTATCGTGCTGGACGGGACTCATCTAACGGGCAAGTATGGAGGTGTTTTGCTAGTCGCATCCGGCCAGGATGGTAGCTTTCAAAAATTTCCATTGGCATTTGGAATTGTAGAACTTGAGTGTGATGCTTCTTGGGACTGGTTTTTCACCCAATTGCGTAGATGTTTTTATGATGGATATCCTATGGTCATAATTTCTGACAGACACTCTTCCATAGCTAAGACATGTAGCAATGTCGTACCTTGGGAAACACGAGGTATATCTATTACCATCTACAACAAAACATCATGACACATTTTCATGGAAAGCAATTAGTGTATTTGGTGAAAGGCATTGTGTATGCTTACATGCTTATCAATTTTAATCGATACATGGACCCACTACGGAATGTAAACCTTGTCCTTGGAACATATTTAGAGAACACAGACCCGAAGCTATGGTCAAAGTTTTCCTTCCCATGAGGCAGATAAAGCATAAAGACAAGCAACATCGCAGAATCTATCAATGCGACGCTTAAGCAAGCCCAAGGATTTCCCGTATCATTTCTTTTGGAGTTCATTAGAGAGAAGCTCGGGACTTGGTTTTGTAAAAGGCGGGAAGATGATTTGCATCTCATAACAATCCATGTCAAGGAGTTGAATATTTGTTAGCAATCCGTGAACATTATGCGGATAAGATGACCGTTGGTGTTTCTTCATTAAGGGTGGATCACGAGATTGTATTGTCGGTTTGGAACAACAAAAATGTGCTTGTGGTGTGTTTAATGCTGAGAAAATACCTTGTTCACACGCTATTGCAGCTGCATCGGAGGTTGCCGCGCATATGTCTATATTGGTCTGCCCGTCATATACGAAGGACTATTTGTATACAACGTACGCGCATAGTATTTATCTGATATCATGTGATGGGACCAAATCCGAGTTTGTACCATGTCTTCCTCTGGTCGTGAGGCGTGCCCCTTGACTTCTTCTGTCAAGTTTGATCACGATTTGGATCACGAGATTCTATTGTCTAGACGGAAGAAGTCAATGTGGCAAACTTGACTAGAAATGTCGAGAAAGAAAGGAACCAAACCGAGAAAGATGATAATCCCGTCTTTTTATGCTTATAGTCTTTACTTCTTAGCACTTATGCTTATTTATCGTTATGGAATTATAGGCTGAAAGACGGTGATGATTAAATCCATGAAAATGTTATGGGATGGAAATATGAAGTCTGCAGATGAAGTCTGCCGGAAAAGTTTGCTACTGAGATTTTGAGTGATTACGAGAAGTCTGCTATAGAAGTATTCGACAGAAGTCTTCACAAGAAGTTTGCTATCGAATTATGCGTGAGTTATAGAAGTCTACGGTTGAAGTCGATGAATGAAGTGTGCGAGAGAAGTCTCCATCAGAAATCTGGTATAGAAGTCGTTATCTTTATTAATAGACTAGTCATTATGTATTAGATACATCATGTTATTTGTACTTGTTACAATTTTATATTATTGGATTGCGATATCACTTGAGATGTTGTTTATCTTTGAAAGAATGCTACATAAGAAGTCTTTAGAATAAGTCTTAAGAAGAACATTCGATATACTATAAAACACTTATATTACTAAGCATTATATTACCAAGCATACACTTAATAGATTACAAAAAATGTCTAACCTATCGGTTACAAAAGAATAAGGGTCACTTGGTGTTATGTAAAAACTACCCACCATATCATGTAGTTACAAAAAATAGAGGTCCAAATCTGCCAAAGAACGTTCTGCCGGTCCACGGAACTCTGTCTCATCAAATATCTATGCCGTCAACTTCTCCCTCATAGCTTTGACCTTGACATCTTAATTTCATGCCAAGTGCATGGAATTCAATGTACTTCAGGCAATACACTCTACTTGGAGGTTTGGCGGCACATGAGTGAAAGGTGTGTATGGGTGGTCTTTTTCATCAGTAGAAAGCTCACGGAGTAGATAGTGCAGCATGACAGAAATACGCTCCAAAGAGGCTTCAAGTTTTATCATCCTTAACGTGATAGATAATACCCATACGATAATGTGTCTTTGTGGTATTGATATACACGGAGCTACCAAATGATCCTTCGTTACGTGCAAAGGCGCATATATGTCATCCACATCAGCAGCCTATGTCTTATTGGTTCTGTAGTAAGAAAGCTATTCAACTATATAGTAATCAAACAAACTAGCAGGTAGTAATTTACCTGAGCCATCCAGGATTGCCAGGGACGCAAAAAAATCTGAGTATTTCATAGTCCACCTTATTCCAAAAAGACTATACATCAAACAAAATCTTTTCCTAAACCATCATGAATGCTTGCTGCTGCAAAGTCTCAAAAGATTAATTGCAGCATCCATGTGCTGCATGGAACAAACTATAGAAATTTAAAAGTACCTCATGACAGTCTGTGTGAGAAGTCTGTGATAGATGTTTGCACAAGAAGTCTATCACAGAAGTCTGCTATAGAATTCTGCATGTATAGTGTACAAGAGAAGTCTGCTAATTAGATTTGAGGTCGAAGGATTTACAGTGACATGAACGCATTGCTGTGACGTTCACAGAATCCACCACCGTTCTAGGATACATCTATTTTTTTCGAGTAGTTGCTGAAAATAAGAGATAAGTACCAGACTTTATAGTAATTAGCATAATAGACACAATAAACCAAATTTAATTACGATGACGTATGGGTCATGTTTTAGCCAGTCAATTAGAGTCTTCACCTTTTGCTTATCAATGGACAGTAAAGGATCATATCCATCATCTGTTTTGTCCTTGGATGAAATGATTTCCTTTGCGGTACTATTTCCTCCAAAAGTGAAACTTGTGTAGAAGCCAATATCCAACCCTTTCACCCTTTGCATGTACCATAATTCACACTCTCAGTTGGAGCTTTCTCTATTTTCTGTGAATTCGTATATTATCAAGTTATTATTAAAAATAAAAAGAACAAATAATGAACAACTTTATCAAGTTTTATTGAAGATAAAATATAACAAACAATAAGAAATGTCTTTAGGTTCATCTCACAGATAAAACTTACCACCCATCAACAATATAAATTGAAGTCTACGACAGAAATTGAAGTCTACAACAGATCAACCTACTTCTTTCTCTGTTTTCTGTAATTGTTTTTCACAAGGGTTCTTTTAGTAGTTTTCTGAGAGGGAACGGAACTAACCCGACCACCTTGTTTCTCACGATGCTCCTCTTTCTGACCGGTATCATTAGACTTTACATGCTCAGGATGTTCCTCTGTCCTTGCAACTTTTATCTTCGACATGGTATGTTCAACAACTTCTATCTTATCGGTCGACAATTTTAATTTCTTGTTGCAATTTCCAAACCCCACCTTCATCTCCTCTGATAAGAGAGTGCATCATTGGTCAAAGTGTATTTTCATTTTGTCAAGAAAACTCAAGCCACCATCATCAATAAAAGAAGAGGTCCCTATATGAGACCTCTTTTGGCTTTCTTCACCTGACTCAATACTTCATTTGGTGTCCACTGTGCTCTCCAACTTAGCATTGTTGAAGATCCTCACACATGGACCTTCCAATCACCTTTTGTCCAATTCCAGGGACCAGCACCAAAACCTCCTAACATTTTTTTCATAATGTTATCAACCTTTTGATCTTCTTCATTATCATCCCAAACTGGGAACATTTACGCTTTTGCCCTTACAACACAATTGTTGAAACGAGTCTGGAACAAATCAAAACGTACAGAGTTACATTTCTTATAAGGAAGACTACGACATAAGTCCAACAAAAAAGTCTAATAAAGAAGTCTACTATAGAAGACTGACCAAAGAAGTCTGCTACAGAAGTCTATGAGAGAAGTATAATTGATAATAGGATTTTATCGTGGTTAGTGATCAATAACCCTATGCACTATCATGGTCATTGTAGTACAATAGGTTATCAATCCAAATGGATGTTATGTTAGCAATCCGGTTCTAACCCGAGGCGGCGGTCGAGTCAGACAGTCGCACCGACGAAATCTCCTCTTTTTCTCTTTTTCTTCCTGACTCGCCCCTCCGTCTAGCTTCAACGTCGAGTCTCTTGTACCGAATGGCTTCCAAATGATCCGAGTAACACCTAAAAACATTTCCAAATGCAAGAATGTATGCAATGCATGATGCAATCTAAACTAAGTATGCAAATGGATGAAAATGTCTAAAATTGGTATGAACAATGATTGAAAAAAATGCTAAAATCGTGGTAAATCAATACTCAAATCATGCAAAATGTAGACATATCAATAATATATAAGTCTACCAGAGAAATCTACTATAGAACTCTACCAGAGAAGTCGTTATAGAAGTTTACTAGTGAAGTCGACTAGAAAATTCTGGTGAAGAAGAAATCTGTAGTTTACATGTTTCAAAATAGCCTCCTTCATGTATTTACGGCCCCTAGAACCATTATAAGCTAGCAAAGATGGAATTGGGTCATTGGCAATGAGCTTTTCGAAGGTTCTAATTTTTCAAAATACTTACAATTGAGGACAATGATATTCTCATACTCATTTAACAAAAGCCTCACTAGATTTACACCTATGAGACTCCATATCTCAAATTTCTTCTTGCAGACAAGTTGAACCCAATAATATAATGCACCAGCCTCGATGCCCAACCAAAATCTAATTTCTAAAACTTCAAAAAAACACCCAGTCTGGACTCACAAATCGCTGCCCATTCATCTTCTTTAAGTGATTCGCACAGTGCAGAAAACAATTTTGTATTGTTGCTATAATAGCCAATGCTTTTAACTATCTAGGGCTCATCGCCTTTTGTATAAAGCCGTTTGGGATTTCTGCATTCACCATTCTGTAAACAAAGGAGAAATAAACATTACAGATAGAAGTGTAACCGAGATGTATGTAATGGGGGTATAAAAGAAGACGGTAACGAGACCTGGAACGACGCGTCTGTGTGGAGATCTGGAGAAAAAACCTTTGGAGGCGAAGCAACAACGACGACGGAAGCGACATGCACAGAAATCGATTAACATAAAAAGAGATTAGATTATACATAGATAGAGATAAACTGAGAGAGATAGAGAGATAGAGAGATATTACCGACGAGCGGATGAAGATGAAGGTATTAGCAAGAAGACAACCATCAAGGATGGAGAACAGGCAGCCGGGACAGCAATAGTATGGGATAACCAAATCGCCAAAACAAGCGCAAACTGGCGTTAGGGTTTTCTTTTGATCAATAAAGAATAAACTAGATGTAAAAAAAGTTTATTTATGTCGGTTAAATCCATGGGTTGGTTAGATACATTTCAGTTTAACTCCGCAATGTCAACTATTAAGTTAAATTTGAATTTCAGACTTTACATGAAGTCTACAAACGAAGTCTACAAGAGAAGTCTATGTGTTTCAGACTTCAGGTGAAATCTACTTATATACATTTTGATTTTGCAAATAAACTTAAATTTACCAAAATTAAACCAGATAAATTAGGAATTATGGTCCTAAACATAATTTCAATATGTTTATTACATATACATACCATTTCAAATATACAAAATTAAAGGGTTACCTATTGTAAGTCTTTAATAACCATAGAAAACGAATGATAAATTAAGGGCATAAGATCTACCACAGAGGTAGATTCATACCTATAAGGATTACACCAGCCACCATCAAATTGTACAGCACAACGGCTCTGGAACAGTTCTGCGAAATTTGCTCCTTGAGATGAGCTGTTTCTGCCTCGACCCCAGGCTTAACTTCGAGGATACTAATGCAGGCTTACTGGTTTTTCTAGATGACATCTTAGCTCTATAAATTCTTCCACGATAGCCTCATCTCACCACTTGAATATATCGTGGCCACCATCCTCTACGAACACATTACATTTAATTCAAATAGCTCAAACGCTAATCTAAAAAAACAGTCTTATTACCGTATAGTTCTTGCATCCAAAGAATAACATTCTCGGATTATCTGGTGTTAGGCTTTATTTGACAGTTACCGCAGAAACACCTGACATGGATTCCAAATTACCAGATCTACGCAAAGGAGTGGATGTCACTTCTGGAAGTCCATTATACCACAAGTTCCTCAAACTACTTGATGGTTGACTATAACGGAATCGATACATCCCTGTGTACCATTAAACAATATATAATTACAAAAACCTATTAGATATAAACTTACCACAGCGACAATAATATTTTAAACAGAACGAAATAACATACGACAAACCTTACTTGCTCTAGAGAGAAATCTTAGATCTGCAACAATAAGAAAACAGAATTGTGAATGAACATGGTGTTTACAATGGCGACAGAGATTTGGATATTGTGACTAACATAAAACAATCCAAGAGACTCAAATAGAGAATACGACGGAGAAGATCAAATAGATTTACCACATCAAAAGAAGAGAGAGAAAGAGGAGATTGCCACTTTAGAGAGAGATGAATATCAGGGTTAGCATGGTGGTAACGCTTATTTATAGTTGGGGTTACATTTTCCCGTTAGGTTAAAACATTTTGGTTAAGTGAAAAAAAAATCTGTTAGGCAGACTTTAACATGAAGTCTGCTTCATAAAGAATTATACAACCTTACGCAGATTTCTGAAGTCTGCTCAAACTAAATTGAATATTTAGATAAAAATTTATATAAAATATTATATTTGTTTAAACTGACTCATTTTGATGAAAAGTTATTTTATATAGATAATAATTGTCTATGTTTTATTTATGTATACAAGTGTTTTTTTCAAATTAATTTTCATAATTTTTATAATTTAAATTTTAGATGTAATTACAAAGTAGACTTTTTCTAGAAGTTTGTAGATTTTTTTACAAAGTATATTTCGTTTGTTTTGTCAGACTTTGTAAATCTATAAATATCAATTGGGCTTCGAGTTTTTGTTTAGTCATAAGCGAGAGAATTGTAATTTTTCTACTCCTTTAAATTACTTTTGTCAAATATTCCATAAGGAATTTAATTTTGCTTTCAAATCTAAATAATATGTCAAGAAAAAAACAATTAGTTGTTCTTCTTTAACTAAATGGCCCAACAGTATTATAGAGGTTGCCTAAAAAAGAAATTGGCTAGCTCATTAAAATTTTAGACGAGGAAATCTAAACCTCATTGTAGTTTCTGTCAGAAACATCGGCGGCTCAACAATGAAGGCGTTTGTAACGAGGTCCATCTTAAAACTTGGAGAGAGAATTTCTATTAGTGCTGAATTAAATCAATGCATCCCATCCACATCGACACAAACCGAAAGGCCAAAGCCAATTTGGATACGGAGAAAGACATTGAAAAGAGGAGGATGAAGATGGAGATTTTCGGTTAATAGTTCAGCTACAGTAAACCAAACCGAACCGAAACGATTATCGAACACATTTACAAATATTTTTTAACATATTTTAGTTTGTTTTCCATTTTAAAATATTAAAACTAGAAAGATTTAGTGATTTTTCTTGAAACAATTAATTTTTTTAATAATATAAATATTTTATTATTAATGTATAACTTTAATATTATCAGTGAAGAAAAAATATATATCTTTCACTTAAGGCTCCCAAAATATGGGCATCTTTCAAGTTTCTGAAGTTAATAATTTCGCGTTGAGCGATGAGATGACGGTTTGAAAACTGACACCATTATCTTTATGTCATTTAACCATCCACGTCAACCATAAACGTCGTTAAAAGCCTTACTTTTTGTAATAACTATAATTTGACAAGTCAAAATAGTATCATACTAATTAGAAAATATGGTAAAGTGGCTACTCGATGGCTACATTCACCTTGAAGAGATTAGTCGAGCATTAAAAACTCAAATCATCCCGACACATTTGGTTATAAAATAAATAAATAAATAAATCAGGAGAGTGAAATATGTTTTTTAATCTGTCTTTTTAAATATAGTGGGGCAAAAGTGAATACTTCATCTTCTGTATTTTCCGATTCTTATCTCTACGTGTTCGCGAACCTCACCATTATATGATAAGTAGAAGACAAAACTTACAGCCAAATAGCCAAACTTATCTCTCTCCAAAACATTTGGTCCATACGATAAAGAAAGAAGAAGAATTAACAAGAAGAAGAAGAAGAAGATGAAGCATGAAATGAGGAACATCAAGCCACGATGCATATCCATCTTCTTTCTTCTCTTTGGTTTGCTTCTTGGAAATTATGTAACTGAAGGTCTTATAATCACATCCCATCTCCTTCGTATTCTATATATCTTCTTTATTCCAATCTATTAATTCCACATCAAGACGACTAACAATGATTCTTGTTTATTTTCTTGAAATTCTCTTGCTTTTTTTCTTTTGAATCAGCTTCAAGAGCTCGTTCTATCGAAGATAGGTTCTCACTTCCTCCACAAGTTCATCTCCTGGTATATTCAAAATGAGTGAATTGTTGTTTATTAGTAATTACTACAAGGAAAAAATAGATTTAAAGCTAATTTAGTTGTGTATTAATATAGTAAAACGTATGTGACAATATTTTAATACAGTATTCAAGGAGACATATGATTGGGTCGACAGCACCAACTTGTACTTATAACGAATGCAGAGGATGCAGATACAAATGCAGAGCTGAACAAGTTCCCGTCGAAGGCAATGATCCTATCAACAGTGCTTATCATTACAGATGTGTTTGTCATAGATAATAATTATAATCTCTTCTTTTTGCACTTGTATTCCAATTTTTGAATCGACTTAATTGCATTTTGTTTTATTTGAATGAGATGTTTGTCAACAGTCCTACTTCATCTTTTACATTTTCTAAGATGTCGACATTTTTTTTTCCAATTTATTTGAATGTTTTAAGTTTCTATGCAAAATTAATTTTATTAATGTACTCTGCAGTGTCTTATTTTTTTGCTTAAATTATTTTAGTTAGTACTTTTTTCCTTATAAAAATATAAAATTATAAAAGTTATATAGGTTCTGAATCAGTGTGCATTCACCCAAAAAATCATATTAAACATAACAAATTAGTTTTTTTTCAATTTACTTGAATATTCTAATTTTCTATGAAAATTAATTTGTATTAACACTATCATATTGGATTATCGAGTTTTCGGTTTAATTTTCATTTGATGATAAAAAATATTAAATTTTATTAAAATACTCAGCGTGTCTTATTTTTATTTCTCAGATTATTTTTAATTAATATTATTATGCATAAAAATTAGAAGTTATATATATAGGTTCTCAATCAGTCTGTATTCACCCAAAACATCATATTAGACTGAACAAATTAAATTTTGTTTCTTGCTTTAATATTAAGTTTATTAATTATCCTTTCATTAGCCAAGATTTTTGTCAATTTTCATGCTATTCTGTGCATGGGATAATATGGTAGGCTCTTTTTAAAGTATATGTTGGGGTTGGTTTTGATGATGATAAATTGGCGGTTAGACCCAAAAAAAAAATTGATAAGGTTGGGGTGAGTGGTTGTATATAAGCGTGTTTAAAACCCGCAGGGAGAAATCACATGGTCCTGTGGTCCAATTTTTAGACATAAGTCAAGAAAGGATCACATGAGGGAACTAGAGTTGGTATGTCTGTAATTTTAGCTCTCTATCTTTTGTTCTGTTTCCTATTGTGACAATAGGCATTAAAGTCATTTGTTCCATTAGGATCGATCGAATGTTACAGAATGGCCTCTCATTTGTTATTTCGAGACTTTTGGTTAATTCATAGTTCAAAAGTACGATATAGAACATTCAGACACAAACTTCCGTGTTGAGCTGATGCATACCTCCACTACAAATCTTTTTAATATTATTTGAAAAACACTTTTATCACTATGTTTGAAAAAAATTTAATTATGATTTATGCCATTTATTTAATTAAAAATTTGTTTAGAAACAAGTTTAAACTATGGCACAGTTGACCGATTGAAATTGATCCGATCCAATATCTATTTAAAAAGACATGGATCTAAAATTCACTTAAAAAACCAAAATCCAAACAAGTTTAGACAATTTATTTAATTTAATTCCAAAAATTCTGCCGGAAACCAATTAAATTTTTTTTTCAAAATCTTAAATCGACTATTTTTCACTATATATAAGATCCAGTCATTTTTAATAATCAAAACATTCATTTATTTTTTTCTGACTTTTATATGTATGTTTTTATGTTGATTTTAACTATTCTTTGTTAATATGGTTTTATAAAACACTTATAACTTATACTCCAACAAGTAAATCATATATTATAATATTTTTTTAAAATGTTATTCTACAAATTCCTAGGTCTTTTTGTTTTACTTTTTCAGATCGCTAATTTTAATTTTTTTATTTGCTCCCTTTCTATTTATTTGACTTTATTTTAAATATGATTAGTTTGAGTTAAAATATTAGCTTAAATCATAATTTGAATTTTAAAACCCAATAACATTAGTCTGGACTTAAATTATGATAATGTTATTCTTATAAAATACTTTTAACTTATACCTCGTAGTAAAATACATATATTAAAATATTTACAAAACAAAAAAAAACAAAAAAGTATTCATAGTTGGACTCATACATAATGAAAACATATTTTTTTGAATAAAAAACTTTATTGTCAGTTAACACTATCAAACAAATACTTATAATATATTTTGTTTACAAAAATATACATTTTGACTCATAATCAACAGATAATAGAAAATACTATGTAAACCATCAATTTATCCCGCATTTGGAGAAGCCTCTACCACCAACCTTGCTTATTAAGTCAATCAACAAAATAGTAAGGAACCGTCTACTCACAATCTGCAGATTGAAGGACAAGAGGTAGAGAAGGGACTACGTGTTTGGTTTGGCTCAAGGCTATTCCTTAGCAATAGATGCACTCGATGTAATAACCATATTTTTTAATAAATTTTACATTCATACAAAGAAAAATAAACATAGAAATATATGTGCAACCATGTGTTAAGGATCTAGCCACTTTAAGAAAAAAAAGAGGTATATAACATTAAATTTTAAGGGAAACTGATCAAGATTTACTGTTGGTTGTTTTTTTTTAAGTCCAGAAATGCTAAGAATTCTAACAACAAATACAGACAGCTAATAAAAATGGTATCCTCTATAAAATAATACTCCGTGAAATAACATTAATTTGATTAAATTTCATCATATAAAACAATACTCTGTAAACCACCGTTAACTCACTTAATATGATTTAGTGAATCTTCAATTATATGTAAGAAAGTTTGAACGAACTGAAAATTAATAACTAAAATTTAATTAACATTAAATTATAACGTTTTTAAACATAGGTAATAAAAATATTCCTTACACATGCATGAATTAACTTATAATACAGACTAATTTTAAAATTTAGATTTTTAATTCAAAAATATATTATAAAAAAGAAAACTTAATTCATAAAATATTTTTCAACAAAATGAAACATATTAATTAAAAAAACAGCATAAAATATTGTTCCGTATAAGCGCATATACATTGCTAATATTTTATTTATGTATAAACTAACTAATCAATTTTATTAGATCACACAGTAATCCTTAATGACGTAGATGACACATCAGCTTTTTATACACTTTATTTTGTCTTTTTCAAACTTTATGAATTTCTGAATCGATTTGGATCAATTTCTAATTTTTCATTGCGATTTATAAAACTAAACTTATGAATACTTAAACATGATTCTTAATTTATATGTTAATTACTATCAATTTTATAAGTTTAAATATTTATAATATTAAATTTTTGTATATGGTTACCTATATACCACGCCGATTTTAATATCTATTATATACATAACAAATTTATTAATTAATTGTTCTCATTCATATAGTATGCACTAATAACAAAATATATTCAATAGCATATCCTAATGTATAACAATCGGCCGATCGTAATATGTTTATAGCAACATTCGAAAATAACTACATGAAACGTTGACATAAAAGAAAAATTGTATTTCAAAACTTGGGTGTTTTTGATTTTTTTGATCGATATTCGTTCAATGAGACCACACACCTTAAACTGAAAAGAGTCAACAATGCAGATTTCGAGTGACTCTTACATATTATGGATTGGAATTGAAAGCATTGTTAAGTTTGCGACGAAATAGGTGATAGTCTTATCTAATGTCGATTATGGTCTAAGTGGCTAACACGAATGATGGTCAATACGGCATTTTTTTAGATATGCGAGTTTCCATATTTTTCAATATGTTTCTATTATTAGACTTCTTTGTTTTGCTTGAGGACAAGATCTATATCTCTCTATGTAATCATTGCTTGTTTGCTTTTATGGTGTCTTAGTAGACACTAAACTTTGACAAGTTAAATATACTAACCTGCATCAGTTAAATTAAGGATTTTAGTGAATGTTTGGAACCTGAGCTATTTAATATGTGTTACTAATTAACCAATAAAAAAATGACAGCTTAAACCATTAAGTAGTAAAACATAGTGCTTGGAATTACAATCTTGTAGAGATCATAACTTCGTGTTCTGAGTTCTAGATGGTTCTAATCAATTCTATAATGTATCTATCTTATTGTTGCATGACTCTTTGCGATGACCTTGAGACCTAACATCTTGTCCATATTGTTCACATTCTTTTTATTATTTCCTTATTTAGTTCGTCTTCAACCACATTTTTATGTCATTCTAGCTTGATCTGAAATCATATAAATTTTTAGCATAGTTAGTTAGTCCATGTGGATTTGATCTTATCATTACCAGTGTGTATTGCTATACACTTCTCGTTGTTCAACTCGGGTAAAAATTGGTCCACCATCAATAGTCATACAATAAATGTATTATATCCTATCATCAGCTGTACAACATGCTTTATGCCCATTATTGGTGATAATTTGATGTGTGGGGTAAAGTGTTAATCCGTAGCTATTCCTAAAAATGCACAACAAATTATAAACACACTAATATTTAATTAGTCTCGAATCCAAAAGAAGTAGAAAACTATCTACAAAATTTCACCCATTCTAACTGTGATTATTATTTAATTTTATTTATTACTATTTGACTGAATAGTTTACTCAATTTCTGTTAATAATAGTTTTGGTAAACAATTTGCATGTTGGGCTCCGAGCTTTTCAAAACAATAACTATCTACAAAAGATAGTTACTGTTTACTTAATTTCTGTTAATAATAGTTTTGGCAGACAATTTGCATGTTGGGCTCCGAGCTTTTCAAAACAATAACTCAGCTTTATTCTGCAGCTGTTTTTTTTTCTCTTATCCTCTTGAGGAGAGAAGCTTCTGGGTTTTCATTTGTATTTTGTTGATCCATAAATGGATTTTGTTGTTTCTGTTGGTGATTGTGTTTAAGAATCTGTTGGACCTGCAATAGCAAACTAAAACATAGCCAAGATCCTAAACTAAGCTTTGAACCTGTAAAACAGAAAACCCAGAACACAATACAAAAATAGAAACGCATAGAAAAGAACACCAAGATCTTTGTTAACCCAGTTCAAGTCTCAAACGAGATCCCTACGTCTGAGTGCTTGACGGCACAAGCAAAGAGTTCCACTAGAATCTTTAAGAAGAACAGAATCGATTTGCAAGGGTTTTCTTGATCACACAAGCTCACAAAACTCTCGATCTCACCTTCTCTCTTACTCATATTCTAGTATATACATTTGCGTCATGACTCTGCAAACCAATCTCTCTCTTTCATATAGCTAGAAAAGAGCCGGTACAACTTGAGCAAACCGGATACCAATTAACATCCTGCTAATAACCAATTCCTCTTGTACCAAGAGCTAAACCAGAACCAGATTCAGCTCAAATAAACTGGTGTTAAGTGTCACAAGTTCAACAAACTCCACCTTGACATTAACACCAATATTTGGACTCACCTTTACTGCCGCCAAACATAGCCACCCTAGAATTAGCTGGCTATCTTGAGCAAGACCAAAGCTTGCTCAAACTTCTTCACAGGAACAACTTTTGTCAAGATATCTGCTGGATTTCTTGATGTTGTGTTGCCACATTTCTGATAAAATGGTAAAATGGTACTTAGTTGCCACATGTTTCGTTCTCTCGTGAAATACATTGTTCTTAGCCAAGCAAATCGCACTCTGAGAGTCACACCACACATCAATTGCCTCTTGTTTAAAACCAAGTTCTTCTGCCAAACCTTTAAGCCATATACCTTTCTTTACTGCTTCTGTCAAATCCATGTACTCAGCCTCGGTTGTAGACAGTGCAACAATAGGTTGCAGACCTGATTTCCATCTGACTGTGTTTCCCCCAGCTGTGAACACATATCCAGTTGTAGATCTCCTACTATCTAAATCTCCAGCATAGTCTGAATCAGAGTATCCTTTTACACGAAAACCCTTGCTCTTCTTGAACACCAACTTTCTGTCCTGTGTTCCTTTCAGATATTTGAGTAACCATTGCACGGCTGTCCAATGAACTATCCCTGGGTTGCTCATGAATCTACTCACAAGACCTATGGCTAAAGCTAGATCAGGTCTAGTTCTTATCATAGCATATATTATGCTTCCAACAGCATTTCTGTATGGGATGTCTCCAGGGCCTTCTTCTTCTTCATTTATTGATGCTAGCTTGAAATGAGCTCCTATAGGTGTTGCTACTGGTTTTGCATCTTTAACTCCAAAGACCCGTAAGACTTTCTTGATATATTCAGTCTGAGACAAAGTAAGAAATCCACCTGCTCTGTCCCTCTCAATGTCCATACCTAGAATTCTCTTAGCATGACCCAAATCTTTCATATCAAACTCACTATTAAGCAGAATCTTTATCTTCTTAATTTCTGTCATACTCCTTGATGCTATAAGCATGTCATCTACATAAAGTAGTAGATATATGTACCCCTTTTTAGTCCTTTTGTAATAAACATAGAGATCATACTTACTTTTATTGAACCCATGCTTGGTTATGAACTGATCAAAACATCTATTGCATTGTCTTGGAGCCTGTTTTAAACCGTATAGAGACTTCTTTAGATGACACACATAATCTTCTTTTCCTTTTACTTCATAACCCTTTGGCTGTTCCATGTATATATCCTCTTCTATATTCCTGTGTAAAAAGGCAGTTTTTACGTCCAACTGCTCCAGCTGCATGTCCAAATCAACGGTCATTGACAGCATCATCCTGATGGAAACATGTTTAACGACTGGAGAGAAGATCTCCTGAAAATCAATACCTTCTCTTTGTGAGTATCCTTTGGCTACTAGTCTTGCCTTGTATCTTGGCTTCTCTCCTCCAGGAACACCAGGTTTTATTTTAAGTCCCCATTTGCATCCTATGACCTTCTGCTTGTCAGGTTTCTTTTCTAAATTCCAGGTTGGATTCTTCATCAGGGAGTCCATCTCATCATCAAATGCTTCTTCCCACTTATCTCAATCCTTGCGTCTCCTTGCTTCTGCATAATCTTTTGATTCCAGCTCAACAAGTTCTTATGGTACAGATAAGGCAAAAGCTGCAGATTCCTCTTCATCAAATCTAGCCGGTTTTCTGATGTTTCTGCGTGCTCTGTCTCTAGCCAATTGGTAGTTGCTTAGGTCTTCATGTTCTTCTTCAGACTCTTTTTCACTTTCACAGTTTGTCTCAATAACTCCACCTTCAGCTGAGCTGCTGGTTTCTGTATTTTGATGTTTGTCTCCACTCTCAACTTCTGTCACCACTTCACTGATTTTTCCTGTCATCAGATCTTCTTTTGGTTTTGATTTATGAAGTAAGTCTTTGTAGACTTCATCTTCTTTTATCAAAGCGTTTCTGCTAATTACAATCTTCTTATCCTCTATCAACCAGATTTTGTACCTTTTTACTCCATATGGGTATCCGATGAATATTCCTTTCAAAGCCCTTGGTTTCAGCTTACCTTGATCAACATGAATGTAGGAAACTGATCCAAATCTCCTTAAATGTGAGTATCCTGGTTCTTTACCGAGCCAAATCTGTTCTAGAATGTTTCCATCATTCGCCGATGATGGAGTTCTGTTTATAAGATACACTGAAGTTGCAGCTGCTTCTGCCCAAAACCTTTCTCCTAAACTTGATTCATCCAGAAAACACCTTACCTTTTCCATGATCGTTCTATTCATGCGTTCTGCCACGCCGTTCTGTTGTGGCGTATAGGAACAGGTTATGTGTCTTTCTATGCCATGCTTCTGACAATACCCATCAAACTCAGAGTTACAGAACTCTAACCCATTCTCGGTATGAAGAAATTTTACCTTCTTGTTAACTTGGTTCTCAACAAGTATCTTACACTCACTGAACTTAATAAAAGCTTCATTCTTTGTAGCTAGAAAATGAATCCATACCTTCATGGAATGATTATCTATTATGGGCAGAAAATATTGTTTCTTACGCAATGATGGTTGGACATTAGGAGAGCCCCATAGATCAGCATGGACGTATTTGAGAATCTCATCTGTACTGTGCTTTCCAATGTTAAAGCTCAACCTCTTGTTCTTCCCCATTACACAACTTGCACAGAATTCCAAATTACTGATTCTTTTCTTGTCCAGTAAACCTTTCTCAACCAGATTTTTTAAATTCTTCATACTAGTATGTCCTAGTCTGCAATGCCATAACTCTGTATCATCCTTTGACACTGCTGCATTTGCCTCAGGCATGATTGTTTCACCGTCGAGGAGATATAGACTTCCACACAGAATACCCTGTAGTGCTACTTTCCCATTTTTGTAAAAGATTGTCTTCCCATCTCCTCCCTTATGCGTGAAACCCTACAAATCAAGTACACTTACAAAGATTAAATTTCTTTTGAGATTAGGAACATACCTGACATTGTTGAGCTGCTTTACTGTCTCTCCTTTTGTATTTACTCTGATTATTCCAACTCCTTGCACAGTAACACTTCTGTCATCTACTAGCAAGACTTGTCCTCAGTTTCATTTAGCTCATGAAACCATTCTTTTTGGGATTTCATATGGTAGGAGCAACCCGAGTCAATCACCCACTGATCTCTAGGACTCTGTTCTGATATAGAGACTGCGTCTACTTCCTGCAATTTGTCAACCATTATTGCTGCCTCTCCTTGATCACTTTCAAGTTTCTTCTTCCGAGCAAGACAGTCCTTCTTTATGTGTCCCTCTTTCTTACAATACCAACATGTTAGTTTTGTACTCAATCTTGATCTTGACCTTTGCTTGTACTTTCCATTATAACTCTCTCTTTTCTCTGTTCTTCCTCTAACCAGATATGCTTCTGCATTTCTTTGGGAACTACTTGCTTCCTTTACCTCTCTTAGCTCCATCTCATTAGATTTTGCTGCATTAATTACATCCTCTAAGGTCAGAGTTTCCTTTCCGTATTTGAGAGTATCCTTCAGGCTGTTGTACTGAGATGGTAAAGAGCCTAACAAAAGAATAGCCTGAACTTCTTCTGACACCGATACGTTTACACTGTTCAGATTCGATACCAATTTCAAGAAATCATCCACGTTTTCGTCTATTGACTTTGCCTCAACCATCTTGAAAGTGTAGAATTTGTGCTGCATATGTATTCGATTCAGAAGAGACTTTGAATTGTACAATCGTTCCAGAGATGACCAAATCTCAGCTGTTGTGTTGCAGTCTTCAAGTTTCCTCAGCCCATGATCTCCAAGATTCAATATCAACATGTTCATTGCCTTTTCAGCTTTTTCTGTCTTCTATATTTCTTCTTTCTGTTTTCTTTCTTCGAAGACTGCCTCGTCTTTATCTTTCTTCATTACGATTCCTTAGTTAGGTGTTGATTCAATCAGAAAACTCTTGAGACCAAGAATCGACAGATGCGCTACCATCCTCTTCTTCCACATCGTAAAATCGCCTTGCCCATCAAAAATTGCAACCCCGACTCGTGCATTCACCATGGATTTTACTAACCCGAAAGCTCTGATACCACTTGTTGGACCTGCAATAGCGAACTAAAACATAGCCAAGATCCTAAACTATGCTTTGAACCTGCAAAAACAGAAAACCCAAAACACAATACAAGAACAAAAACGCAGAGAAAAAAACACCAAGATCTTTGTTAACCCAATTCAGGTCTCAAAAGAGATCCCTACGTCTGGGTGCTTGACGGCACAAGCAAAGAGCTCCACTAGAATCTTTAAGAAGAACAGAATCAATCTACAAGAGTTTTCTTGATCACACAAGCTCACAAATCTCTCGATCTCACCTTCTGTCTTACTCCTATTCTAGTATATACATTTGCGTCATGACTCTACAAATCCAACCTCTCTCTTTCATATAGCTAGAAAAGAGCCGGTTCAACTTGAGCAAACCGGATACCAATTAACATCCTGCTAATAACCAATTCCTCTAGTACCAAGTGCTAGACCAGAACCAGATTCACCTCAAATAAACCGGTGTTAAGTGTCACAAGTTCAACATAATGTAACCTTCACTCCCGTCGCCACCGTATGTGTTGGGGTTCCGATTTGTGATACGAGTTATGTTAAAGATTACGCCTTTGGGTTTGAAGAGTATACTTTTCCTGTGTCTGATTAATTAGATGAGCATCGTCCTCACTTTGTTGTTGTCACCGAGGTCCGTTCCGCATGAAATTTTCCATCTTTACACCTCAAAATTACGCAATTGATGCAAAATGATCGGATTCTTCGGCGTCTTTTACAATTTCTTGATTGGCATATAAGCTTCAATCTGAATAATCTTATTGTTGCGGTTGGTGATTGTGTTTTGTAAACTAACCTTCACTCCCGTCGTCGCCATATCCATTGGGGTTCTGATTTGTGCTAAGAGTTTTGGTAAAGATTACGTCTTTGGGTTTGAAGATCAGACTTGTCCCGTGTCTGATAAATTAGACGACCGTCGTCCTCATTTTGTTGCTGTCTCCGAGGTACGTTTCTCAAGAATTTTTCCATCTGTACGGCGTAAAAATTATGCAATTGATGCAAAATGAAATCTCGAATTCTTCGGCGTCTCTTACAATTTCTTGATTGGAGTATAAGCTTCAATCTTAATAAACTGTCTTTGTTTGTCATGAATGTTATCAAATGCTGAAAGATTTATGAATATTGAACCATTATATGTTTCGTTGTGAAGGGTGATGAGCGTTAATTGCGAATTGCTTTGGATACAAGTGTGACTATGTAGCATTGCTCTTCTATGCATCATGGTGTCCATTCTCAAGATAATTTACACCAAGTTTTCATGTTATTTTTCTGTCTACTCTTTAATTCCTCACTTTGCAATTAAAGAATCATTCGTTAAACCAAGGTGGGTTGGAATCATTACACTGTCGTGAAACTATCTAAGTTTCTTTTTGTTTTCTGTTATCATTATCTTTTTTATTACTTTTTTCTTTTTGTGGTGCTGCACCTTTTCTAAGTATGGAGTGTTCACTCTTCTGCTTTTGACTTCGACCAGATTGCTTGATTCTCTTGTTGCTTTCTACAACGATGTTACTGGTGAGCTGTTTTGCTCTTCCAGATGGACATAAATGCAGCCTCTCTGTTCTGTGTTTACACTGATGAGGCTAGGCGAGAAGTTGGAAAATAGTTGGTTTTGTTTGTTAATGGATAGATATTGTTGCCATTGTGCTTCTTCTATTAGTTTTGTATGCTAATGGATATACATTGTTGCCATTGTGCTTCTTCTGTTAGTTGTCTAAGATCATTTTGAACTGCTCACAATCAGTGGAAATAACAAGAAAATTTATGATATTGTAGGCATCGAAACGCTGGATAAGACCTCTCGAGAAAAGCATATTAGTTCATCATCTTGAGAATCAAAATAGCACTGAAGGCTAGAGAACTACCCTTTCACATGGGCATAGATCATCATGAACACTCTATGGAGGTAATTAAGTATTGTTTTTCCTAAATCCAATAAAATTTATTTTAATATAGGGTTTAAAAATATTTGTAATTAGATAATAAAAATAGGTGAGTATGTTTTTTAAATTCGAAAATAGGGGTAAAAATGGTAGATTATGTAGGTAATGTGTCATTACCTAAATTTAGTCATACACATGTTATAGACCTAATTTGGTATGTTAAACCTATTATAGAGCGCAATTTCCCATAAAATTATGGTGAAATAAAGTTAAGACTTTAATTATCTTAATCTAATTTGACCCCTTCAAATGGCATATCCCTAATTATACCCTTCCATCATAATTAATATCGTATTTAATATCGATTCTCTCAATATATGTTTCTAATATACACTTTCTCTCTTTTTGATATAATTTGACACCAAATTTTTTAAAATGGCATATCCCTGATTCTGCTCCTCTATTATAATTAATATCCATTATGTCAATATACGTTTATTAAGTTATAATTATTATTAAATGCAAAATTTATTCAATATACATATTTCAATTTACTTGTCATAAACACAGTTATTAAAAAAACTATTTACTTTACTTCACATTCTCAATCATACCATTTCTAAACTTTCTCAAATTTGATTCCAAAACTATTTAGGCAATGACCCCAAATTCTCCAAAATCCACAGCCTCCTCATATTCTATAGTTAATGCAATAAGCGATAAACATGATTCACAGAATATTGTTGTTAGTCTATTCCAAACTTGGGAACCCCATGATTTTAGACGAAACAATGTTATGATGAGTGTCGACTGTTTGTTGCTGGATGAGAAAGTGAAGCTAAACTATCTTGAAACTTTTTATTATACAATTTTTTACAACTGTTTATATACATGTTTAACTGTGTTTAACTGTGTCTAATACATTGCCTCCTATTGTCCTTTAATATAGGCCACTGCAATTCAAGCATCTATACATCCTCGCGAACTCCATAAATTTAGAAGCAAGCTTAAAGAGGGCAAGATCTTATATCTGTTTTTGATGTGAAGAAAACCTCAAACAGCTATCAGTTAACTGATCATCCCTACAAAATATTTTTTATTGACCATACTACTATGGACGATATTGATAATTACTAATAACAATTTTCTCATGAAGTTTTCCATATAATTCAATTTACGGATGTTGAAATAATGGTAGACAAATGAGAGAATTTACGAGGTAATACACTAATTTATTTTCATTCCAATATCATATGCTCCCCAATATTAACAGTTTTGGTTCTGGTTTCTTGAAGATTTTGTTGCACATGTATCATGCATTCGTATCTCAGAGATGCTCGATGAAACAAAATGTCCTGCAATAAAGAGCATCAGTCTTCTCCTTAAATGTACCTTTGCCATGTAAAAATTTGTGTATTCTTAGTTGAACCATTTTTAATCTCTCGGCATTCATGTATTTATTAACATTTCTCATGTTTATTTAGTGGTGACATTGCCAACATATTCGTGTGGGACAAACTAGGGCATCAAGTTCATGACGAACTTGTGCAACTGATACGATGACCAAAAGTCACCATTGTTACTGGTGTTAATCCTAGAACTGTTTATGATATCTTTATTTTTGTCTTTTCAAATGAAATTACATGTCTCTAATCTTAATATTTTACTATATCTGAACGCTACCCAATCAAGAATTTTGTACAACATGGACAACATGATTATTAAAGATTTTTGTGAGAAGTACTAATATGAACAAAACATTTCATTGAATTCCTAAATATTTTTATTTAAATAATGAATATCTAGTTCTCGTCTATACGACCTTAATTCCAGCACATATCATGAAAAATCTCTTCTTCCCATAACTGCCAGTCTAAATGATGAGTCCATTCCTTATGAGATCCATACTATTGGACAAATACTAGATTTTATGAACGACCAAAAAAACCTTAATTTTTTCAGTGAAAGGTGGCAAAAAGGAAAAGATGTTCTCAAGGAAAAAGTGGTTGACGTGATATTAAGCAGTGATTGTTTTTGTGGTATTGTACAAACTATTGGGGTACTGCGGTATGTGTTTCAGTTTTTTACTCTAAAAAATAAGACTTGCTACTATGCTACCTTCATATTTGTAAGTATATATATCTTGTCTTTGTAAATATTGTATTAAAGCTATAGTTGATGATGGTTATCAAACTTCTACATTTGGTATTTTCGATGAAGCTGCTCAAAAGTTATTGAAGTCAACCTCATCTGACTTGGCCGCAAATAATATAACAATTTACAATACTTATCCTTTTATACCTTTCTAGCATAGTATTTTACACTTCTTTTTATGAGCAAGAAGTGAAAGAGGGCGACAATTCCGGTGAGATAGTCCCGCAGGTTATCCAAGATATTGTTGGGACTAGAGTTTTATTGTTTCAGAACTAAGAATGCCTCATCCATGTGTCAACAAGAAGGTTTCTTTTCTCACATTCTCTATTTTTGAACTCTCGTCTATTGCATCTTTTATAAATCTAACAGCTGATACCATCATCATATTATATAGGTACCAAATTTGTGAATCCCGTTAGAAAAACCTCAAATTAGCCATTTATCAAGCCAAACAACAAAAAATTGGCCAAAAAACATTGATGTATAGGTGAACCACTATTTATGATCATATATATGAGACGTTAAATTAATTTACATGTTTCATTAAGTGTTTACATTATATTGTATACATTTCTATTAGGAAAAACAAGGCGCATCTATTGGAAGAAATTGATGCTGAGACGCTAAGCCATTCAGCTTCCAATTGTGATTTGAATGAAGATATTTAAAATGATTAAGAAGATAGTGGCTATAACTTTATACCTTTATATATATTCAAAATAATGAAGTGTTTTTTTTATTTCTCTTCGCTATTGATAAGTCGTAAGAAACTCTGTTAAATTATTTTCTAATAAATTTTATAACTTTCTTTTTAGAAAGAAAGAAATTACCTATTTTTGTAATCATATAGGCATTTAAAAAACGTATGCCCTTCATTATTTTAGTAGATTTAGTACAAATTAATTCCCATTTTATTCTAAAAGTAATTCATATATGTAATATCTACAACAAAATCCATTTAAATTCAAACATATATTGTCTTAATAAAAATAGATTTATGAGTAAAAAATTAATGAATAATAAATGAATCAATAAATTAATTGTGGATTTTGATTTCATATCATTGTACATGTTGTCAACGTTGGCATTGATCTCAGTGGTCGATTTCTACTGGTTTACCAACAACTGTTGCATCAAAGTTTTCAGTTCATCTTGGGAATTTGCAGAACTTGACAAAAGTTACATGTTGGCGAAGTGAGATTTTTCTGATTTCCTCCTGGGAATCGTTTTTGTCCCTTGTTAGAAAGGAACTGCTTCCCCTGTACATTGTTGGAAAAAAGTTTTCCGATATCCCAGCTGATTCTGACCCTTTTCTTGCTGCGGATAGACCTGATTATCATTCTCTTCCTCTCCAAACTCCTGTGAGAGAGGAGCATCGCCATTCTCATCGACAAAATGAACTGATTTTTGGCGCCTTTTCAGCAGTAAGTTCACTTTGGCTGTCAACTCATCAATATTATTTGCTTCAACATCGCCAACTTTCATGGACCTATTACACTGAGGAGCTTTGTTGCTGGAGCTTGCAGCCAAGTTCTCAATCAGCTCATAGGCACCTTGTTTGGAAGTCATGAAATCGCCATTGCTAGCTGCATTCAACGTGTTTATGTAGTCCCAATTTACACCATCATAGAATATGCCCATAATTTTTTCATCATAGAACTCATGGCGAGGGCATTCCCTGCGATACTCCTTGTATCATTCCTAACCTTCGCAAAAAGCTTCTCCAGACTGTTGTTGGAATGAAGATATTTTGGTTCTTAGAGATGTAGTCTTGGACTTGGTGTAGAAATGGTCAAGGAATGCAAATCCACACTCTGCCCATGTTGTCAAAGGCCCAGGTAGTAATGACTTCAGCCAGCGCGAATATTTCTCCGCTTAGCACTCCATTTGAACCAGTGGTGCTGTAGATCTCTTCAAAGTTTTTGATGTGGTCTATCAGGATTTCAGCAGGGAGCCTATGGAAGAGATGCTGCTTCACCAAGGATATCATTTGAGGTTTAATCTCGAAGTCTTGCCTATGAATGGTCGGAGGTTTCTTCTCAAGTGTTGCGGGAATCCTTCTCCTCAAGTTTTACAAGCTAAAGCTCCCTCTAGAACTGCTCCCAAGTCGCCGTCGCTTGTTCTCTCTCAAAAAAACTAAAAAGAAGTCTCTCCCCAAAACCTCTCTAATCGCCGTCGTGTTTTCAAGAAGAACTCAAAAAAGAATATACTAAACAATTAGGGCTTCACCCTCTTAAACCGGGAAGATCGGCTTTCCTTATTTTTCTTGCGAGTTGGAGCGGCTGCTTCAAAGTGGAGCGAGTGATTCATGGTAGAGCCAGTGCTCCAAATGATGCTCTAGACTCCTTTTGCTCAGCTTTTGCTCCTTTTTGCTCAAATGTCTCCAACAGCTGCTTTGTGCTCAAATGTATTCAACAGCTCTAATCCTCGTCCAAAGCCTCTTAGTAACCTGAAATGACTCGATAAAGACTCGAGAGACATGAAAAGACCTGTAAAACAATTGTTAGTATGCGTCAAAAACGCAACACATCACAACCCCATCCGGTCCGACCCTAAAAACTATTAGGTTTGAATTTATATATATAAGTCCAAAACTGGATCTTTCGGGCTAAGTCCATTTGTGATAATGATTTTTTTGCTTAAACCCGATCAGGTTAGAACATACTCGAAAAGTCCAAAATTTTATATTTTTAATTATTTAATCATTTTATTTAAAATTCTAACTTTGTAAAAATAAAGATTTAGTATATTTGAAAATAGATGGTTTGGAACTGATTTTTTATGAAGACTTGGATGTTTTAGAATGGTGCAAATATCAGATATCATTATGGTGAATTATCAATGGTAACTACAATGACATCAGAGTCTAGTTTTAGTATTGTTGTGCACATCTTGAACAAATATAGAAGTCATCTCCTACCAAGACACATTGAAGCAGTGACTTGTACATGCACTTAGTTGAGTGGATTTACATTCCTTGATTCTTAAAAAATATTTATAAACTTTTATTTTTATATATGATTTATACATGTTAAAATTTAACAATTTTTATTATATTTTATATCCAGTTTTTGATGGCGATTTAAATTTGGAAGGCACGGAAGAAGATCCTAATATTGACTCTACAATCTCTACTACTTAGAGTTAAAATGTTTTTCAGCTTTGTATTTATTGGTATTATAATTTATTTGGATTTATTAAATCAGACTTTTGTTTTAATTTAAATATAAAAAACATTTAAGCTTGACATTAAATTTGTTTATATTTATTTTTGCTGTTGTATTTATTTTGATAAATTTTAATTTATTTTAAAGAAGTCTAAAAAATTTGAAAATCCCTACACATCTATTAGGACAAAATATTTTTTGTCCATGTTAAACTAGGCTCTAATATCTACGGGTTTTGTAGATTTTAGGTCAGATCAGACTGGACCAATCCGATTGACATTCCTAATGTCACCATCTGGTTTTTGATGACGCAAAAAGATATTGTCAAGGTTTTGGTATCACATTCCACTAGCAGTGATCACATCACCGAATAGCTTACCAAAGTTCCTCGTTATTTCTCACAGCGAATTGCATGTCTCTCAAACGCCACTAGTTATAATCACAATGATTAAGGTTTCAAACTCTTACATATATTTCATAACCAGAAAACAAACGGTACTGTTTGTATTGTAGTATGTGATATCATTGGAAAAAATTACAATGAAGACTTCAAGAGCAATTTGATATATTTTATCTCACATCAAAATAACAGGATTTTAGTTAGATGACACCATTTCTCAAACCAATATGAAACACGACAGGATCATTGCCTAACAATATAAACACAAAATGGATCCAAGCCCCAAGACCTCACACAACTATAAAGATAGAGAGAAAAGTTTCATGACACTATTAAGGAAGATAACAGAGCAAATATCTGAGTGTTCTCATAAAAAACAACCAAAAGGGGGAAGCAAGTAAAAGAAAAGAAACAAAAACAAAAAAAAAACAAAAGAGTAAAACTCCCTAACTAAACCTTTGTAATCAAAAGGATCTCTACCTCTTCATTTATTTGGTCAAAATATTCTCACCGTTGGTCAAACTGAACACTTTATTTCTATAAGGTGTTAACTTTGAACGGTAGGATTAACTCGACCAAATCAAAGTTGGAGAGTTTTTAATCAAAAAAAGGAAAGCTGATGGTCTTGGGGAGATGTTTTAGTGATTATGATTTATTAGTCAATCAGCTTCTTCCACCTAGCGTAACCATAGGTGGCCATGAAAACCACAATGCACAGCCCAACAGAACCCCACGCAAAGTAACCAAAGATGCCATTTATGTTATACAATGGAACTGGTTTGTTCATTCCGAATAAGCTGACCAGCAATGTCCCTGCAGATATTGCAAACGCACCGATCTTCAATGTCTGTTCAAACATGAGCAGTTCGTTACGTTTATCATTCTGATGTATCTTCAAGTAAGCTTCTGTGTCGTCAATGTACTTCCTTATCGCATGGATCTTGTTCCGCGTTACCTCCGCTTGTATCAAGTAGGCCTCCAGCAACATCTCTAGATCTTCCACGCCATCTTGCTGGATCTTGTTACATTTTCTTGTTAAGTAAATGTCTGCCATGTCTTTGTCGTCATCTAACAAATGTTCGATAACATCTTTCATCTTTTGTACACCGGCTAGCAAGCGGGTGAGATTACTTTTTAAACTTCGTACGTATGCAGGATTCTCTGCGGTGACTTGCTTGGTTAGTTCAGCAAGAACAGGCAAAGTTTCTGCCTCGAGAGATCCCACATTGGTATCAAAACAAGAGCCGACAACCTCGAGTGCACTCTCGAGGACCTGAAATTCAAATGGAAGCTTAGCTTCTTGATCTTGACAAGATTGTACATTTTCGGGAACATTCCTCTTAAGCTGGCCAATGAGTGAGAGTACTTGAGGACGGAGAGAATCCAGCAACAAAACTTCGTTTGCGGTAACAATAGCTTTGATGTTGTCTAAATTGACAATAATAGATTTCTCCCTCACTGCAGAGCAAAACATTGATTGAGTTACTTACAAAAACATTAAATAAGAAACAAGCACACAAACTCATATACACAATCTAAAGATGTTACCAAGAATGCTGAAGGAATTGGAGAAAATAAGGCCAGGAATCCTCAAATCTCTAGCAGGAACAGAAACAAGTTTAGTGATTGTGCTCTTGTCGCATTCCATCACTTCTGTCTCTCCATTCATATCAAACCTCATCCATTGTCTTGCTCCTCTGGTTTTCCTCTTCGTTTTAACTGTCTTTCCGCCTTCATTAACTGGCGGAAAATGCGAATCAATCCATGTCTCGGCATCATTCTTCACCACGGTGCCTTTCTTACGGTGGTGAATGCTCGAAGGACCTTGATTCGACATCGAATCAAGCTTATGGAAGGTAAGGATCAATAATTGGTGTTATAACTTTACTTGAGCGCTAAGGTGGCTTCTTCTTTCTCTTATTCCGGCAGATGCGAATAGGGTTTGTGTTGTAACAGAAACTTTCTAACGTCAAAGAGAGAGGCATTCAAAAGGTGCTGAAACAGTTTGTCTCAATGATCCTATCGATAAAACGTAATTTCAAAGGTGGAGATAGGGCAAGAGGAAAAGCAAAAAAGAGAGGACTTCGACACTTGCATAGACTTTAGGGAGTTTCAATGAACTAGGGCAAAGAGAGAACCGCCGCATGCGTATATGTATTTATTTAGTTTTTTTTTACTACTTGATAATTATTCTATATTTAGTTTTTTGGGAAAAATTTTGGTTGATATAAAATTGCCAACAATAATATCTTTTCTCAGATTTGTTTGTTAAATCGTATTTATTTTTTTGTTTTTGTCTGCAACTTCATTATAATAACCCAAAAGGGTAAAACAATTGATACAATTCGGCCCAACCCAACACGAATTTGGAAACACAAAAAAACAAAACATAATCGAACAAGTTTCAATACGTGTCATCACTAAAGGAACGGTGCACCAACAGCGATGAGTCATCATAGAAGCGAACAACACCGTCCAAGAATGCTTCACCACCACCGGCGACGCCACTCACCTCCGTCAACTTCAAAAACGGCCAGCCAAAGAAAAGTATCAACTGCAGAAACCTTCCTAAACAAACCGCCGAGCCACACCATAAGACCTTCAAAGATTCACTGGAAATAAAACTGTCAAATTCCAACAGAGATAGAAGACAAAACCTAAATTGGAACACTCCAACCGGAGCTCCAAAAATACTGATTTTGATCTAAAACCATTGAAATTAAACGCTGACATCTTCTTCTACCCGAAACAGAGAGACTTCACCGAGGCCAGAAAGGCACTTTAAAGAAAGTTGAAGAATGATACTCAATCAGGAGAAGAACATGCGACAGTGAAGGGAGAAGATCTAAACATCACCCGACGGAATAAACCCTTCCGAAGAACATAGCAAATCAGAAGAGTGAAAAGCAAAGAGGAAGACTTGGGTGAACAAAATAAAACAAACTAACACCGGACTAAGCCGGAAAAAGCTTCCGATAAACGGAAATTCCGAACCAACTCGGAATCTAAACAAAAAGAAGAAGAAAACTCTCTCTCTGTTAAATCGTATTTATTAATCGCCAAAAGACGGCTGCCCTAAATATCTCTCTTCTTATAAATATAAATATCACCAAAAACCCAACCTATCTTTTTTACATTTTCTTTTGTTATCTCGATTGCAATTGCGTATGTATAGATTTATGATTAACCTGTGCAATTTTATTTAATTGGAATCTTTTTATTGAATCGCAATTTATAGTATTAAAACTATATATTTAACTCTCAATGTTTTATCCTTTTTTTATGGTAAGTCCTAGTTATTTTCAACATTTTCTTATATCTTAATAATTTTATTTGAAAAATCAGTTTCATACGTGTGGCATGTTAATTATCACAAAAGCAAATTACATAGATACCTTTAATAAATTCATGATATTATATATAATTTCTATTATAAAATTTTTAATTTTTAATTTTGTTTTTATCATAGAAATAATAGAAAAAGAAATAATTTTAAAATAATTATTTAACGTATTTGTTATAAAAACAGAGCAAACAAATTAGTTTCAAAAAAATATCTAAAATATAGATAATATAAATATTTGTTATAAAAAAATGCATTTGACTGTAGAGATTTACTTTTTAATAATTATACAATTTCCTATTTTTGAACAAACTTGCTCTTAATTTATGCAATTTCTTTTTCACTAAGAGATAGCATTAATGAATTCATAATATTATATTTAATTGTTATTATAAAATTTTTAATTTTTAATTTCTTCTTTAAAATAGAAATAACAAAATAAAAATTTAAGATAGTTATTTAATGTATTTGTTATAGAACAAAACAGAGCAAACAAATTAGTTTCACAAAAAGGCAATATTTTTAAAATATATAATATAAAGATTTGTTATAAAAAACACAATTGATTATGAGATTAAGTTTTGATATTTATACTGTTTACTATTTGTATACAAATTTGCTCTTAATTTTTCCAATTTCCTTTCTATTAAGAGATACCCTTAATAAATTCATAATATTATATTTTAATTTTCATTATAAAATTTTAATTTTTTTTATCATAGCACAAACAAACGGTTATTGACGAACATATTGAAGAACAAGGAGAAGAAGAAAAGCTTTGGGGGAGATGAGAGAAGGAGAAGAAGATCGAAGGAGAAGAAGAAGAGAGATGAGGAGAAGGAGAAGAAGAAGAGAGATGAGGAGAAGGAGAAGAAGAAGATGGAAGGAGAAGAAGAAGATGGAAAGAGAAGAACAAGAGAGATGAAAATCAGCGAGAGATAAAGAGAGGAAGAGAGAAAAAAAGAGAGGCAGATAAACTGAGAGGAGAAGGGAACTTTAGGGTTTTTTTACTTTTGATTATTTATCGCCACTTATTTAGCCACCAATATTAGTTGCCCAAACATTAGTGATGGACCGCTTGTGGGTTTTAGGCTCAAATGTAGCAACACATTATATTGGCTATCGACTGATCCTTCCTTAGTCACTCTTATATCAGTGGCCATACCAAATTGGGTTAAAAGAAAAAAAGGAAATTTTTGCGGTTATGGGCCATTTTATTAAATGGCCACAAAATTTTTGCTTCCAAAATATCCACCGATGAGAGACAAATATTTCAGTTGCGATAAATTAAAATAATATTTTATAAAAATTGAAATACAATGATAGCTCAAGTAATATAAAAATACAAATGACATACATAGTAAATATAGAATCCCAAAAACTACATCCGTCGTCCTCGTCATCGCTTTCTTCCAAAACCGTTTCCACTTCTTAAGTTTCAAGATCTTCGTCTGATTCTGGTTCAACAGCATGTTCTCTCATTTGAACAATTCCACTAACGACGACGTTTTGATTTTCTTCGTCTTCTTCCTGCAAAGCTTCTTCTTCAACTATCCGTCGAACATCTACAAAACTTTGAGGGACAACCTTTGATATTGTCCACCACTCTTAGCTGCTTCTCCTCAATTTTGGGTACGGAATGAAATACACCTGGTCAGCATGTTCGGGAACAATGAAAGGATCGTATTTCTCATATCTCCTTCTAGGCCATATATCAACTATTCCAGAAGCACTTCGCCTAAGCCCACGACCCGGTGTTTGGTTGAACCACGCACAACTGAAAACCATTACTCTTAGCCCAAATGCATCATAGTATTTGACCATTAATATTTCCTCCAATAAACCTTTACTCTTACGTTCCTATTCTTACATCGGATACAAGGACATAACATAGTTCCTCTCTCGATGTAAGAATGCTCTTGTTGTGCGGAGTTGGAAAACATGTTCAAACCTTCAAGAAACGCTTCCGACACACCATGTTTCACCGGATCTAATATTTGATACATCCGCTCTCTTTCTTGCAATAAATTTCGTGTGAAAGACATTTTAAGAGAAAAGTAAAAAAATATTATGAGGATAATATTTATATATATTAGATGTGAAATAAAAGAAGACTTTATATATAAAAAAAAGTAGATGTGAAATAAAAGAAGACTTTATATATAAAGAAAACATAGCCACTATTAGCCACCAAAAAATTGGTAGCTAGTAACGGTCAAAAATATAACCGTTCTGTTTCACCTAAGATAGACACCAAATAAACGGTCGTTAACAACGGTAAAAAATGTATCCGTTGTATTTCGCCACCGATTAGAACTTCATCATTGGTAGCCACCCAATGGTACAAAATATATCCGTTGGAAAGTGAAATCTAGCTATTGTTATAGGGACCACAAAACGGTCGCGAGTCAGAATCAAAATGGCAACCGATTTAGCATCTGATGTTTGGTATCTACAATAAAAAAATGAATTATTCGCCACCTCGATTTCGGTCGCTATTTAGTCGCTATTTTGCAACGGTTTCGCTACCAATTTTTTCAGTATCGGAATAGCTACTGATTTGCAACCACTTAGTCACCATTTTTGCAATTACCTTTTGGTCACTAAAAGGTGGCGAATCGGTAGCTATTTATTCGCTATGGACGAATTTTGGTGACGAGAAAATAGCTAAATAATTGTTTTCTTGTAGTGTTCCATTTTGTTTTTCTAATTCTTTTTCCAAAATAAAATATATAAAATGATAAAACCTAATACCCGAATAATGAATAACAAAACTATTTCTAATATTAATACCTGAAATTACATGTCTAACTAAAATCAAAACATAAAATAATTTAAAATAATTTTGTATTTACTTTCATACATATAAATGATAACACGACTTAAAACTTATAAATAAAAAATAAAATAAAATTTTCTTTTGATCATTTAATTATTTTATAAATATTTATATCCGTGCATGAGTACGGGAGAATCACCTAGTGTCATATTATAGGGTATGCTATTATATAATATTTCTGTTAAACACAAACTTTTTAGAATAAATATCGGTTCACTAATACTTATACAATTTTTTCATCAATCGGCATTATGATTTTTATCAAACTCATATCCATACTTCTTACTGCAAATTAATCACAGAACTAATATCTTATATACGTATGTGATAGATGAAAGTGACAACTCACAATGCATATGATAGAAAAGATAAAAGCGTAGGACATTGCCACGCATATATACGATGCATATATACGATGAAAAAAAAAATACCTAAATGTCTTTATGGCAGATGTAGCAAAAGAAAGTAAGAAAAAAACAGTTGAGTACTCGCTACACGACCCATTCAACGGATCCAACACCCAACCCGATGACCATGGATCCGATTCAGTATACTAATCCAGATTATGTAAATTCTATAATTACCTTGCTTCCCACAATGGAAAAGTGGTTAGCACACACTTCCTATATTACACTAAGTTATTTTCTCTTACTCAAATCTTTAAACACTTAAGGGGGTGTATTGATATTTGTATATTTTGCATGATTTTAACATTTATATTTGTTAGTTTTTATTTCTCTTTTAGTCATATATTAGTCATTTTCATGTTTTTGTGTCTTGTTTCTTATTGTTTTGTATTTTAGAGTATTAGATTGCATTTCATGCATTTGTATTGTCTTTGAGTCTATATTTAGTGTTTTTGAAGTCATGGTAGATTGGAGAGCTTGGTATGGAGGATAGAGAAGAGAAAGATAAGTGAAAAAGATGGAAAAGAGACTTGATATGCAGAATTCAGAAGATGTGTCTGAAAGATTGACTCAGATGAAGGTCTTACCGATTAGAGTTGAAGCTAAGATTTTGACACAATATATAAAATTTAGTTATCTATCCAACGGAGCTGGATTCAAGTCATTTGGAACTGTATTACAAACGTTATGGCCGACTTACTGAACGTATATCAATCATGTCGTGAAGAAGGTAGCATCCGAGCGTGGTGGAGACATTGACAGGGCACAGAGGCCAAAGGCAGCGGTTCTGGGGACACCGGTGGCTCAGAAAAAAAGTCTATGTGTGAGAGTTGACCATCTTTTAACCCTTTTTGTTTTTCTTTCTATAAAGACTTGTCTAAATACCTAAAAACCCAAGTTTTCTTCTTTTTAGAGTTGGTTTTAAATCCAAACTCTCTTCTTGATGTTTTCGATTATTCTTCATCTTATCATGCCACTCTAGTGAAGGATTCATCACCTCTGTCTTTTATCTTTATGCTTATGTCTTTTATTTTGTTTTTCTTTATGTTTAGGAACTAGTTTTTAGTTGGATCATGGGTTCGGCTAGATTAGGATGATTGATGGCTAGATGGTGATATATTATGTTGCATATTTGTTAGATCCTTCATTTAGGTTGTTCTTAATTCTAGTTTTGACTTGATCTCTCAAAATCTAGATCTTGGGCATTTTATGCTTGGAAGATGTTTGTGAAAATGATTGAACCAAACTTTTTATGAGCTTTACATACCTAGCCAAATAGAGTTGATGATTAGGGTGTTTAGTGAACTAATTAGAATTGTTTCTTAATGTCATTGATTATATGACTACGAACGGGAGTCTTTGTTAATCACTTAATTAGTAAAGTGATTAGTGCCATGGAAGTGGATTATTCATAATTGTGAATTTCATGTTCTAGGATGGTGTTTAATTCAATCTTTGGCATCATTATTTTCATGTTCATTCTTTTAGTTAAACACATGGTCCAATGCTTTTCTCTTCTTTTACTTCTTTCTTTGCATTTCTTTAATGAAAAACCGAAAACACAAAAATATTTGCTCTAGATTAGTTTGAATCTCGCATCTTTAGTGTTTTAGTCTTTAATTCGTTGTGAGATCGATCCTTAAGTACTACTCGGTGCATTTTTTGCACTTGGGAAATATTTGAGGTTTTACAAATTGTAAAACTTAGTTAGGATTAGTTGTTTGATCTTCTTAGGGTCTAGGAAGTTTAGAACAAATAATTCTCACGTCATGTATTCACTCTAGTATTTGGGAAGAGTTGGAAGGATTTAATTTTTAATGAGTTTTAGATGATTTTAAGTGAATTAGAAAGTTTCTATGGTTTTAATTAAAACACTCTGGAATTTCATCTAAAACTATAGGATTTGAATTTTTATATTTTTAACTAAGAAACTCCACCAAAATACTTTCAAATCATAATAAATCTCTTATTTCCAATAACTATAGATATTATAGTACATTTTAAAATCACAAGTTCGATAACACTAAAATTTTAAAAGGTAATTTAAAATTCATGTTTGAATAACAGAGGATCTATCATTTTAATACAAATTATTTCAAATACTAAATTGAATACACCCCTTAGTCATTCATTTGTTTCAGAGATTTTATGTCTCACTTTCAACCAGTCTTCGGTCAAAGGATGGCCGAGATTCATACTCACAAACTCTTTTTTCTATCTCTTTCCTCTACCAAAGCCCACAATTCAAAACCCAGATGTGAATCCATTTTTTTTCAGACCCAATTAGGCGTCCAAACACTCATTTATTTTTATCTATTTTTTTCTTTATCGAATGTCTTTGAAAGGGTGGATGGTGAAGAGACATGTGGTGAATAAAACATATAAAACAAGCTAAATTCGATTAAGTAGATACACATGATGAATGTAAGATTTGGATAATTTTTTATATGGATGGTCAATTTGGATAGTTCAACCCAATCCAATCCAATCCAACTCAATCCAACCAAAAAATCTAAATTCGTTTGGATATGAATTTTTACAAAAACCTTTTTGGATATAATAATTTTTATTAATTTTTTAGGGTTATTTGAATTATTCTGAAGGTTAGTAAATAAAATAAATAAAACTCTGAAAATCCTACATAAATTATATTATTGATTTTTTCTATTACAAATTATAATATTTTTAATATATGAAACTCATTGATATGTTAACAAAATTAATTGAATTTATGCTCTATTATACTGTATATTGTCACCATGTATGTAAATATGTATTCTGAGAAGTATCATATGAATCTCTGATATTTTTTTAATGTCTGATTTTTCAGCATTTATATGGTTAAAATATTTATATTAAAACCAAGAAACATAGTAATATTGCTATGATTTCGATATTCAAAAAATTCTTTCTAATCTATATTTTTATAAATAATCAAGCAAAACTATTCGACAAAAAGAAACAACTCTTTTGGTTGGATAAAAGAAATGTTGTGAAAACTTTGGGCACAACTCTTGAAATATGATTGATGAATTCTTTTTCTTATACTATGCACATTATTTTGTTGTTGGTCTTCCCACTTTATCTGTTGTTATAGTATTGTTATTTTCTGATTTAATTTGTTGTTTTTCCATGTGTTTGTGTAGGATACATGTCTTTTTTGTTTGTGGTTCCCAAAAAAATTATTTATTTATTAAGATAAATATATTTTTAAGTTGACCGTGTACTGCTAAAATAAAACTGGAAGATATGTATATTTTGTCCAAGAAAATTAGAGACTAGTATAAGTTTATGGTACAATGGTTTGGGACATTTAGGTTGGGAATAAAAGAATCAAGTTATCAAAATGGATTTATACAACTTTATCTCTATATTTCTCTATATTCTATATACATATTTTTAGATGCATGTATATGAATGGATTGAAGAGAATTTTCAAAACTTGACTTCATGTTATTTTTGAGTCAATTTTATTCTGTGAAAATTTTAATAACCGAATCATTTACAAAATCCAAAAAAAACTAAATAACTTAGATTAAAATTTACTTTGATCAAATTATTTATGACTCAAACAACTTAAACCTTCTATAAAACCTAAAAACAATGATCTAATTTTTTGTTAATGAATTTGGGCTTATAATGTGAATAAGCCAAATCAACCCAAAACTTAAAAACCCTAAAACCAATATATAATTTGGTTATCAAATAACTAAACATCTCCAAAAGTCAAAAAATCATAAATTAAATTAAATTTAAGTTTTTAAACCAAATTGTTTATGTTTCAAACAACTTAAACCTTATTTAAAAGAGAAATTAGGCTGAATAATAGCAAGTTGACTCATAATTCATTAGTTAACATGTGCACGACCTAGGACGCTGGTGGGAACTCATACTTTGCCTCACCTAGGATGCTGGTGTCATATAGATGATGTGTGGAAAGCACAAAATCTCTTTTCAGGCCAGTAATGGTATATTAGTCAGGCTGGTTTTGAGGGACTGATAGGGGCACGCAATGGTCAGTGTAGTCTATCGGCTTTGCATGCGGAGTTTGAAGCGCTGATTTGGGTAATGTAATGCATGATCACCTTGCGACAGCTGAACGTTACATTTGTCACAGATTGTACGGAATTGGTAAAGATCATATCCACACCACGAGATTGGCCTACATTCTTGATCCATATAGAAGAATACCATCGGTGAATGGCGTTCTTTGCAAACTGCATTATCATTTGGATACCACGTTCAAACAACACAAAGGTAGACAAACTAGCACGAGGGACCCGGCTTCAACCGTCATACTTCGTTCACATTGACTCCCAGATTCCGGCAAAGCTGTCTGAACTTTGTTAGTTGTATATTTCAATCTTGATGTAAAAAAAACGTGCACGACGAAATTTAGGAAAGTAACACATTATCAATGTGATTTTCCTATTTTACCCATTTGCATTATACAGAAAACTATAACCACACATTATCATGTATATTAACTATATAGTCAACTATGTCGTATAACAGTGTAAAATATGACATGCTTAAATAGTCAACTACTGATTATGATAGTGATCCCGGAGATAGAAATGCAGCTAAAAACTCTAAAGACGAGTCAAAAGTAACCATTAATTGTCTGACTAGTCAACTATATTGTCCGTATAATCAAGGATATTTCATGGATAGTCAACTATATTGACCGGATAGTCAACTATATTGACCGGATAGTCAACTAGATTTAAAATAATAAGTAATTAGTATAATTTATGTATCCCATCTTTTTATTATAACTAAATATATCTTTTTTGCTTCAGGACAATGAGACCGTTACGGACCATCCACAATTAGTTGAAAATACGATCATGAATTCTCCTAATTCTAGTATTCTGGATTCACATATGATAGATGAAATTGGTGTGGTAGACGAAGTTCTTGTTGAAAGTCTTGTTGAAGCTATGATAATTACAAATCATTCCGCTCTCTAATAATAGTTAACTATTCATTGTTATAGTTGTATATACTGTCGTATTAGTTTGATATAATATAATTATATCTAACTATACACTTTGCTTTTAGGAGAACGTGTCTGGTCAGCCACAAATCGAAGAAGATGTTGTCCCGAATCTCTGATGGCCTTGGTGATTCACCTATGAAAGATGATATGTCTTTGTTACAATAAGACTATTCATTAACTGATGGATATATCGGTCATTTTGTTATTTACCAAAATTTTTTTCTACATCTAATATTTTTTTAATTCACATTTAAAAAATAATATTAACCTAATTAACCCTATTTAAAAGATTATAAATTTTATTCGAATTTTAGGTAGATTAGATTGAATTTATTAAGTTACGAAATCCAAATCCAATCCAAAACCCAATTTGGCCAATACAAATTTCTGATCTCACATTCCACAATCTAATTTTTTTAAACGAAATATTACTCATTTGATATTATCTTATAACTTGAATATTACTCTAGCAATTCAAATTTTTACGATAAAATAATAGTAGCTGATATTCTGCTAGAACAACCAACAATGGTTTTGTAAGCAATTTTAGTAGGTCTTATCCAAAAAAATCAGCTAAAAGACTAGTTGAGTGAATATAGTTTAGCTAGAAACCATTAAAAATGAGAAGAATTGTGAATATGAAAATAACATTTGGAGTTCTAAGTGGTGAAGATTTAGATAGTTTAGAACAGAAAACAACAATCAACAAACTATAAAATATAAATCTGCTGAGTTAATAAAACATCTTACGTTAACATACGTATTTGGAAAGTATTTGGAATGTATTTTATTAGAAACAAGTTTATTGGTCTTTTCTACCCGAATGAGTACAATAGGTCTAGGCGTTCGGGTACCCATTTGAGTTCGGATCGGGTTTTTCGGATTTTTGGGTTTTCGGGTTTAGCCTTCTACGCCCCATTCGGGTTTTTAAAATTATCAGGTCGGATACGGTTAGTAATTTTTCGGGTTCGGATCTATTTTGTAATACCATACAAATCTTATTTTATATCCAAACTTAAATCGGGTTTGGATTATAGTACTTAAGGTTCGGATACGAATACTAAAAAAACAATTTTAACTCAAAAATAGAAAACTAAATATATGAATTACCTGAAACTAAATAAAAAAAGGTTTAAGTTCGGGTTTTTCGGGGTACTAGTTCGGGTTTTGGTTCGGATCGGATATTATCCGATACCTGAAATATCTAGCCTTAAGCCACATTCGGGTATTTCTCTAGAACCATACTTGATCGGGTTTAGATTTTAGATCGAGTTCGGGTTTGGATTTCAAATTCAAATATTTTTGCCTAAGTACAACCATCGCGGAGTCCAATTCATTAACATTTGGTGCTTTTAGCATCTTTTTTTCCTTATTCATCAATCTTTATTTTAGTTTATATTTTCTGTACTAAACTTATAATGAATAACTATATTTTTATTTTAGTGGATAAATGTATCTTTTTCTAATTGATTATTCTTTAACTTGTCTTCTATGTTAGTAACACCTATTAGTATTGTTTTGCTAATGTGTCTATGGAATATCTGTTCATGAAGTAAACATATATCCTCTTTTATCAAACATTATGTTTTTCCTCACAAATAATCCAGCTGTTTTGCAAAGTTCCCCCTCCCCCTTTCCACCTCTATTTTAACCATTCCTCATTCATCAATCCAACAAGACAAAGAGCATCTTGAATTTATCACATGAGTTTTCCATAATTAAAAAGAAAAATTATTGGCAGCTACACCAAATGTAATCCACATGCTACACATGTCAATTAAAATAATGTACTTATATCTACACCAATATATAGACACGAATAGTGACATGCACCAATAAACATAAATTTTTTTGTGGCCAATACCATAACCATCAATCTGGTTACTATTTCGGTGTACCGTCCGATTAGACCCGAGTGGATTCAAATTTTTTTTTAAAACATATTTACTAAATAGACCAAATATAACTAATTATATAGCTATACATCCCAACTAAATTAATATACAAGTACCATCACCAACAGAAAGATTTGAAGGGTCACATACAATAAAAAAACATAAATTATACAATCAATACCATAACTATCAAATTGGTCCCTATTCCTGTATACCGCTAGTTGGTATACAATTATCGTAATATCGTTATTTTACCCAAATGGTGTTTGAGGACCATTATGAATTCTATGATAATTTTTCTTGTCTCTGTGATGTGCGCATAAGTGTAATGCCTCTAGAAAAAGACATGCTTATCCCTACCTAGCACGTACATATTGCACAAAAAGCAACGACCCTGCCCCATGTTAATGTCTTGTGCACGAGGACAATCTTTTCCTCTCTCATGGCACATTTGCGATGTTTGGATAAGTGTCTATCAAGTCAAGTGCCATGTACCCATCTTGGTCCATGTGATCATCTAGGTCACTTATGCAACTAAAAGGTGGAATTGACGCGCCCCATATTGTTAAGTGACGAGTACAGCAATATAAACCAATCACTCCGGAGAGAACACATGTTTCTTAGCGGGCAACTAAAAGTATTCCCCCGGGGAATAGTGTTAGTCTATGGTCAAAACTGCCAATCTACACACAACCATCTTGGGTTTATGACCGATCATGAAAGGTTCTTGGCTGCTTACGTAACAAACCGGACAAGTCAAGTTTAATCTAAGTGTGTCTCAACTACCGCGACATAGATATAATGAAGGAAAAGAAAATTTCCTTAGGAATAACAACCGTCCACAAAGTATCATTCGAGTAAAAGTGCCTTCTAACGGACTGTATACCAAAATAGTGATCAGATATATAGTTATGGTGTTGGTTACATAATTTATATTTGTTAGTGTATGTTATCATTCAAATTTATTTGTTTGTGAAGATACTTATATATTAATGTAGTTGGGATATATGTAGCTATATAATGAGTTATACTTGGTGTACTTAGTAAATATTTTTTTGAATTTTTTTTGGGTATACTCGGATCTAATCAGAATAATAACGAAATTGATGGTTATGGTGTTGACTACATAACTTATGTTTGTTGGTGAATGTCAGCATACAAATCCATTTATTAGTATAGATGTAAGTCTATTATTTTAGTTGGTATGTGTTGTTATGTGATAGATTAAATTTGATGTAGCTACCAATCATTTTTGTTAATTAAAAAAATACTAATATTTAATTAAGTGAATTTACCAAATAGTTGAAAAATTCAAACAAATTTCTCATTTGGTAAATTTTATACCAATCTAATTAAATATTCATCTTTTTTTCAAGTGAGAGAAAAATAATATGAAATACTTCCATTGAATATGAGCATCTCCAAATGATAATTCATAACTTCAGATTTAAAATTGTATACTAGGCATACGAGTTTTGTTAATTTGGATTTTTTGGTTCAGTTAAAATTATGTGAATACATAAGCCAAATGACAAACGCTAACAAAAAAAATATACACTTTCTCTAATATTTGAAAGAAACTTGAAATTGTAACATCAAAACTCTTGCTTTAGATCACAAAGTTACCAATCTTAGTAGAAAAGTAAACAAAAACAAAATAACAGTTGTATACTACTATATAGGTTTTTTGTTAGGTTTCTTGAACAAATCTTGAATGTTGATGAAAACGAATGCAATAATTATATTAAAAAATTATTTAATATTATACTATAACATTTTAATGATTAATATTTTTTTATAATTTTTTTATGTATGTTTATAATTATTTATAAAAAAATTATAATCTTTAATTAGTTAATGATCAATAATTTAATATTATTATGCAAAATACAGTTTTCTTAAACTGGAATTTTTGAAACTTCAAAAATAAAATCTCAATTAAAAGTGCTCTAAGATTTTAGTTTAATATGTAATAAAAAAATAATTGAGAGAAAATAATTGTAAGAGAATTGTATCTTGGGCCCTGAAACCTTTTTATCTAATAAAAAGCCTTTTTTATCAGTAAGAACTTTCCTCTTTCATTTTTTTCGTCTGATAAAAGCTTAAATCGAGATGGTAGATAATCCAGTTTTGTTTTGTTTCTCCGAGCAACGAAAATGGCTTCTTCTTCCACCACCAACATCCTCTCTCTTCGCTCTTCAACTCTCATCAACCATAGATTCCCTCCAATCCACCACCACCGTAATCTTCATCTCCGTCACTCTCTTCCCCATAAACCCATCTTCAACCTCTCCCTCAAAAACCCTAAAACCATCGTCTCCGCCGCCACCTCCACATCTCCAACACTCTCCACTAAATCCTCTCCCCACTTCCCCTTCTCCGATTCGACCAAATCAATCACAACCCTCGCGGTGCTAGCCGGAATCGTAACCAAAGCCCTAATCCAGAAGCTCTCCGTCGCTGTTATAACCCTATCCCCACAGATTCAATCTTCTCTCCGAGTCTCCGGTCCGATGTTCTTCGCGGCGATACGTGACCGTCCCGCTGGGTATCTCAACACGCCGTTGACAGTTGTTGCAGCGGGTTTATCGAAGTGGCTTGATATCTACAGTGGTGTTTTGATGGTTAGAGTTTTGCTCAGTTGGTTCCCCAACATTCCTTGGGATCGTCAGCCTTTGTCTGCCATTAGAGATCTTTGTGATCCTTATCTGAATCTCTTCAGGAACATTATTCCTCCGGTGTTTGATACGCTTGACATTAGCCCTTTGCTTGCTTTTGCTGTTTTGGGAACGTTGGGTTCGATTCTGAACAATAGCAGATGATAATTGAAGATGATACTACTCTGCTTTGAGTGATTGCAAGAGCTTATGGACCTTATCAGGTTTTGATCTTTCGTATTTTATATTGTCTATAGTTAAAGCATTTGGAAGTATAAGGTAATGATTATGTATTATCTCGCTGTTTTGTGCTTATGGCAATGAATGAGTTTGGTTGCAATGCGAAAGCTTTGAGATTGTTGTTTCGAGTATGTATTGACAGAAGTAGATTGATTTATGGAAATTCCCGAATTCGGTTTCAACAATAGAATTGGAGCTTGGCTGTTCTGAGAATTATAAAGCTTAGGGATTGTTCTTTTAGTTCTTATGGAGAATTAACAACATAGGAGATGATCATGTTAATTGTGAATCTACTTGGTCCACATATTAGGATTAAGGGTAGTTATAAAACTCGGTTTAAACATGAAAACAAAGTTGAAACTTTGAAACATGATTAATCCACATGTGGTATGCAAAAGCAGGCGTCTTTTTTGTCACGCAATGCAAGTAAGATTCTGTTTTTCCTGCAGATTTCGTAATGTATTTCGCTTTGAAACACCAGCAACTATATCTTGGTGATGCTGAAAATTGAATGACTAGGAAACAAAATGGCTTGTGCTTTAGAACCTATTTGGCTTATCATCTTCTAAATGACCTTAGCATCCGCAGCCTCTAAGGTCGTTAGTGAAATTTGCGATTTTCAGCATGTCTGGTTCGGATTTGTTTACATGTTTAGGTACAAAGAGCAGGCATATCCTAGTTAGAAGTTTCCTATAATGCCAGGTCTAAGTGATGGTGTTAGTCAGCGGATTCCAATTCTGTGGGCAGGATTTCATAACTTTGGAACTCCTTGATCACTGATCTGGGAGAAAATATGGATCAACAGTAGGCTATTATTTCTTGCAACTTATGACTGTTTTGCATCAACTCGTAAGTTTCTCCTTTCATGGAACCTATTGCAATCATTTTGTGGTAGACTTGTAGTTGACAAGCTAGTTTTAAGTAAACGTGTGGTTCATGAAGTTCCTGGATAATGGTTCATGTCTCAATATTCATGTATATGAAAACTTTAGCCAAACAAATGTAAATACTAAATTTAAGGAGAAGAACCTTTTGCTATACTTCCATCATGTAATGTGGCACATCTACACTATCTACACCATCCCTCTAATCTATTGTTAAACTCCCAAAGCCTTTTGTATGTCAAAAGAGCGCGTATCCATAGTTTTGGATTTTCCAGTTGAACAGAATCTTATTTGGCGATGAAGATCTTTAAGTGCGGTTTCATGCTTTCTGTCTGTGTATGAGTATGCTGATATTGATCATGATTGTACTTTAGAGCCACTGCTTTGCGGTGTTAGTAGAGACGGAATGTCTCTTATTCGAAACCCATTGCCCCAGAAGGAGGCAAGGGATAGTCCCATGATGGCCATCACGACCACTGAGCAAGCTGCTGGGACTGCTTGGCTGCTTCCAAGGAACTGGGTTGCGAGGAGACCTGCTAAAGTTGAGCTCTGCATTCCTGTGCAAAGTGATATCGTTCGGCTAACTTCTTCCTCTTGTCTGATAAAGAAGTTAAAGGCTTATGATTCTGTTCAACATCACTTTGACAGAAAAAAAGGTTATTCAAATCAAACAAACATGTAGGCATTACCTAAAGGCAGGGATCTTAGAGAACCAATATCCCAATGCAAATGCCACAGTGTGAAATGTAACAATCGGGAGAATCAAACTAAGACCATCTCCAGAAAGAATCTGACTTTGATTAATCGAAAGTGGGCTTCCGATGCACAGAGAAGTGCATACCATAGCAACTAATGGCATCACAGGTCGAAGAAGGGTGACCACAGGTTTTGCGTAAGTATTCAACACCAGCCCAAGAGTAACAGGGACAATCACAACCTACAAATTATCGAATGCATTTAAACATTGAAGAGGATTAAGACTAAAGTAAAATAAATGTTTTACCTGTAGTATGGACTTGGACATGGCGATTGCATCAACAGGAACTGCTGATCCAATGAGAAGACGGCTCAGCAAAGGGGTAAAGATTACAGAAGCAACAGTAGTGAAGGTAGTGAGAAGAATGCTCAAGGCAACATCTGCTTTGCTCAAGAAACTCGCGTAGCTAGACAATTGAGCTCCTGCCACACAAGACGTGAGTACAAAACCAGAGTAGAACTTTGGAGACATCTTAAAGGCATTGGCAACTAAAACCCCGAGGAGTGGTTTGAGAACATATTGAGCAAGAAACCCAATAGTAAGTGGCAATGGTCTGCAGATTATACCCCAAAAAGAAGAAAAACGTTAACAAGGTTTCACGTTTACAAACTCCGCTTAACGTTTTGAGAGTTAAGAGTAAGTATTGTTACCTTTTAAATGCAAGAGCAAAATCGTTAACTGAGAGCTTGATTCCGATCGATAACATTATCCCTCCAAGAGCTGGAGCATATAGTTCTTTAGATACCCTGCAAACAAATATTTCATATCTCAAACAACTTCAAACTTCAATTCAAATCATATAGTGCATGTGATTGACAAAAGCAAAAGATGTATATCGTCTTGGTGAATTCGTACCAGGTGAAAGTAGAAGGATAGGAAAGAGCGGCCAAGGCAGTGAGAGCTACGACGAAAGGAAGCAAAGCAGACAAAAACTGAGACGAATCATTCTTTGTTACTTCCTTAGCTCTTGCAAATGACAACAATGAAACGTTCCCATTTCTCCATTGCAATCCCATCCTCCTAGTTGAGCAAGCGACCGAAACATATGACCCGCAGCTTCTCTGCGGCAAACTGATGCTACTTAACAAGGAGGACTGAGAAGGCCTTAGGAGAGTCTCCCATTTGGCGGGAAAAAACAAACCGGAAACCACTGGTTTGGCAAAAATTGGTGGTGAGGAAGACATAAACATGGTCGAGGCCATTTTCTACAGGTGGTCGAAATCAAAACGTCGCCGTAGACAGGAGGACGAGAAGGGAGGATCACTAGGGGAAGATTGATTTGGTTTGATGATAGTTATAAGAACATTGGCCAACAAAAACAATGTGTAGTCTAAACTCTAAAGGTTTTTGGGAATTCGTTAAATCTTAAAAGCACTATGGATGGATTTAGTAATAGATGTGTGACATTAAATATATATTAAAGAACTTATGTAAAGATTTATGAAGTAGGCATAACCAACGGATGAGATTGGGTCATTCATAATTGAACGCTTGGGTGATCGTGTCTTAATTTGATTGGAAGATGAATCACGTTTCTTCTCCAATGCTCACACATATATTTTTAAATTAAAAATGTTTTGAAATTATAACCTGTAATTTTGACCTAATTGTGGAATTTTTATATTACGAAAAATTAGAGAACGTCATAAAATTAATAAAAAGCATTCCAAGTATTTTGTCAAAAATTTTAAATTATTTTGACGAACATTAGTTTTAAATATATATATATATATATAATATTTGTTTTTTAAAGCGTTTATAAAAGGAAAAATACAAACAAACAAGATGGTAATTGGACAAATAAAACGTTACAAAAGCAATGTAGTTGTGTGATATTGTCTGAGCTTGCATGTTAAAGTGCACATTGTGAAAGTGGCGTCCAACGACAGAGAACATGCCACAAGTACAAGCTTAGAAAGGCCACTTATATTTTTTTTCTTCAAAAAATATTTGCAACCGTTAATTTTTTTCTTTTTTTGTTAAATAAAGTTTTAGTTTTTTGGTAGCGTCGACGAGAAGGTGAAGGCGACAAATATTTGAGAATACTTGCGTGGCTCCTTCTAGAACGCAAATAATTTGGACCGGTTCTCAAGGTTTCAAGTTTATTACAAATATGCCAAAACCTCCTAAAAACCAGTTTACAAAAAAAAAAAAAACCTCCTAAAAACCAGTTTCGTTGAAGTGCGATATAGTGGCCAAGTGTAGTGATTTGTCATTTAGTTATAATTGTATTACGTTGTTATTATTTTTTGGGGTTGAGATTTATGATTTTGTTGTTGTTGGGTAATATGTAGATTGTGAAATCGCAACAAAGATAATAGACTAATTGAAATTAGTTTGAACACATGACAATACTTTATCGTTAGTTCGAGATAAGTTTAGAGATTGGGTTTCAATGAAATAAATAAAACAAATGAACGTCTTTTAGATTAACAAACCTAATCTCGACACAAGCGAATGTATTTCATAGATAGTGAATTTCAGTTAAATATTGAGAGAACGATCTTGATGTGAAATTTGGAGATTTTGGATTACAAATAAAAGGTTTAGTGTAACGATTATCAAAAAAATGCGTAAAAATATTTAAATAGCAGATTGTTAAAATAATTTTGTTCGGAAAAGTAGGATGAACAACGTCGTAATAGCTGCTATATGTTTCTCTCTCGATTTTCTCATGCTCTTGGTAAATGAGAGGAACATCCTTTATTGATAGCCGATCTGTCATTTTTTCCGTGGTTTGTAGACCAAGGCCTACTCTTGTTATTGTAGAGGACGCGAGTTGTTGAGTAACACCCTATTCCTTTTCTTTGCATATTGTAGATCAATTATTGGATATGGTACCAATATTGGAAGACCACTGTTCTCTATCTTGATCTCATGCAATATATACAGTCGAACTTTTCTCGGGCGTCTTTTGAAGTTGGGTTCGAACCTTGTTTCAATCTTGTTGGGCCGACTCAATCGGAGGTGCGAAGCCCATCTCCAACAATAGCCCCCAAGTTCGTCGTTCTTGTTTCAATGAGAACTGAAGTATTAAATATGGTTAACTCGTCACAAATTGCGATCGGCGTGGCTTTATGTCAATTTGAGCGATTAAATTATATCATGTGTATGCTGGGATACATGGTGCGAAAGGAGCTATGCTTGCATAGACGTCGAAGAGTCGCATAGGTTAATGATGACGTTTCTTCGATAACCGCTCCGCTTTTCTCTATAAATAGATCGCTCCTCTCTCATTTTTCCATTCTTACGCATCCAGATGAAAGGCAGCGTTCTCTTTTCTCTCTTGATTTATTTGTTTTCTTTGAGTTTTCCTACTATTCCTCCACCATGTTGCTAGGTTTTACGGCATAATTTCTCTGACTTGCGTAATGTTTCCAATTGTTCTCCATTTTGTTCGTCAGGTTTGGTCGGGATTTTATTTGGAGCGATGAGTTTGATCGAAAGATCCGCGAAGGGTTCAGTGTTCAGCTTGTTTCCTCCAGGTCATTGGATTCGACTTCCTCGAAATCAAGCACGGGTCTGGGGTCGCGTTTTGGGTTGATACCAAAGATGAATTGAGTCATCATGATTCTGTAGCTCAGCGAGATTGGGCCGAGTTGAATTCTATGAATTTTTTGATTCCCGAATTGATTGACGAGGCCGAATATATGTACGAGGCCAGAGAATCTCACGGGGACGCCGACCTATATGAAGTCTTTGGGGCTCAGATTTTTAATCTCTTTGTACGCCAAGCTCGCGCTCCAGAGAAGAAAAGAGAAATAAAGGGGAGCCAAAGGAGAAGGTCATTCGGATTCCCGATAATGAGATCGGAATTTTCCCCAAGAAAGTTGATGTAAAAGTCATTGACCGCTCGGAAGAGGTGTGCGGGGTCAGCCCGGTGGTGGTAATCCGTGTAACTGGTCTGGGAGACCATCCATAGAATCTCCCTCCTGGGTATTTATGGGTATTCGAGTGTTTCTTCATCGAGAGAAAGATGGCTTTCACTTAGCTGACTGAAGCTGCCATCCACCATGTGGTCGGCTTGTCCGTTCTGGCGAATGAGAATGATCTCCCCTTCTCTTGTCGATACTTTGAGGAGATTTTGACGATCAAGCCACCTAGTCGTAATTGTAAATTTTTTGCTTTCTTCTGCATGAGTATGCAGACCAACTATAACTTAATTCCCGACAACATGAAGAGCAAGGTCTACGACTGGCATAAGAAATATTTTTGTGTCAAGGAAAGTGAGCATTATGTCTCCGATCTTTCTACCAAGATTCAGAACGAATGGAACAAGTCCATTGGTAGATTTTAGCTCTTATGTCATATTACCTTGGTGGCCTTCGGTGACTAAATCCTTTTTCTTGTTCATTTTGCAGATAAACCCTTTTTTGCCGATCTTTTTTCCTAAGGCATCTCCGACGTCTGTTAAAGTTTCTCCGAGTTGGATCATCAGACTTGGCCACATATCATCAGGACAAAAGTTTGTCGAGCATCAGGTTCAATGTTTTAGTTCATGGTTTTTTTCCAAGAAAGCTTGTGGTTCTTATGGTCGTGTGTTCATAGAGAAATCGAGGTGTGCTTCATTGTTGTCACGTTCAATAATGGGAATAGAAAAGAGGGTGTTCAAGAGCTATGCAGACATTCTCTAGAACTTTGCAGGTCCGTCGGAGATTCGCGGATTGACCGATCTGGCTTATGTCAAAGTCGATGTCAACCCTTCGGTTGAGCCTTAACACTAGTCAGAATAGCCGACTGCACTGACAAGGAAGTCGAGCTTACGGCCGCTAGGGCGGCCAAACCCAAAGACAAAGCCATTGTAAGGTTGTCTGAGGATGATGTTTCTGTTGCTCTTTTAGAAGGAAAAGTTCAAACGAAGAAATTGGTTGAAACATTCAGAATATAGAAGCCAGTCGAAACAAGTGGAAGAGAGCCAGGTCGAGGGAAGGGAAATGTGAATCACCCATTTTGGTTTGATGGGATCATGCGAGAGTTGGAAATGCATGATTGGCCAATTTGATAATATCCGCATAATAGAGGGAAGGAGAGATCGGAGAACGTTATTTCTCTAGGGAAAAAGTCAGATGAGTAACCTGCAAAGAAAATGAAGGTATTTCTTGTGATTCCTCATGGTTTTGAGTTTTGGTACAATGGAAAGTTCTGTTACTAGCCATGGAAATTTGAGTGCCGATCTTCTATGGAGATATAGATCGAGGCTGCTGGGTAAGCCCGATCCAGAGGATCTCATCTTCTATGAATCTTTTGAAAAGTAAGCACTCGAGCAGGCGCATGGATTATATATAATCTTTTAATTTGCACTCCAACTTTCGTGGAATACGTTACGTCGGTTATCGACCCACTTAGTAAAACAATTATTTTGGAAGAAGGCTCGAGTTGCTTAGGAGACATTGAGCAGAGAGGTCGTGGAGCTCAAAGTGGTAAAAGAGAAGACGTTGCGTCTCGACACCGAAGTCGACAAACTCAAGGGGAAGGTTAGAGCGCGGGATGCTGAGAAGGCCAAATATGAATCGAAGTATGCGAAGCTTGCTTGCAAGTTGACATCCTGGTTGACAAAGCTTCAGTAGTCTCAGCTCGAATGGTGTCAGCAAGAAGGACTCCATGCTTGTCAAGAGGTGGTGGCTAAGTACATCGTCCTGGTGACGAAGATGAAGAAGTTAGTGGCTAAGAGGCTGAAGGTTGAGCAGATCATGTTGATGTCTTCTCAAGTAAGTGGGACGCTCCATTTCCTTATGCTTTTTCATGAAAAGTTGTGGACCTTCCCCCCCCCCAAGGAGCTGATCGTGAAGTTGAGAAAGGGCAAGGCCGATTGGGTGAAGACAATGAGTACGACAAAAGGCCTTTCTTGAGGGTGTTACTTCTATTCATCCCTTTCATGTTGACGAGTTCGGCTCGAATGACGCGGTGATCACTCCAGCGATCATGGATAATTTTAGGGTCGAGTCTCCCAAGGGAGATCGTGTCACCGATCCAATTGAGAGCCAGGCCGGGACCCAAGAGGTCGAGGAAAATTCGGTCAAGATTAAGAGGTTGTGGACAGGGTTGGGGAGAATGCCTAGTTGGTTCTTCATTTTGCTCGATAGGCCCTTTATTTATTTTATTTTTTGTGAGTTTGTCCTTTTGTGTGGACTTTGTAAAAATTTTGGTGACATGATATTTTTGATCGGTAGTTAATTTATATTTAGTTAGTTGGCAACACAAAACTTTGAAAGATGATAAGTACTAAGTTTTGATATATACGAGGTTAGCTCGGTGTCCAATTGTTTTAGTTGCTTTAGAAAAAATTCTTAAGTGAAAATACAAACGTGCGAGATGGGGTTGGCTTTTAAAATTTATTTGTATCACCTAGTAGTATTGTTGCGGGATTGAGACCAGCTTCAACTTCCGAACATAAGTTTTTCAGTTTGGATTGTGCCTTATTTTGCAAATGAATTCAATGGGAACACGTGAAACCACACAACTGATCAGGAAGTTGGTGTATGTTGCATCAGGTCGCGATTAACTAATAGATTGGAGTAATAATTTTACTAAATTACTGACGTGAACACTTTTATAAAATGTTAGGCAGGTTTTCCCACATGTAAGTGGAAAGACACAATTGATGTTCAAAGAAAAGGTCGAAGATTTTATGAATTTTTTTAATAGATGTGCCTGGTAAGAAACTATGGAAACCGTTGTCGGTGACGATCTCATATAGAAGTCCGTGCGGCATATGATAAATTTTCTAGACACACTTTTGCATTCTGATTTTTTTTATCTTCACGTTATTAACCTAGCTCATCAAATGCCCATAAGCGTTCTAGAAGAAAGGAAGAGAAAGGGTCTTGTGACCGTTGGAGAAGATCACGTGTGGACTTGGTTTGTGTTCAAACCAAGGAGAGGTCACTATCATGCCTATGGCCGCGAGCTTCTCTCTCTTTCCTTTGTCACTTTCACACTACACTCATTTTGCCTCTATATAAAAAGCATGTAACACAACCTATTGATCAATCTAATCTAAGCACAATCTCTTTGATGACTCCAACTCTCTCCTTATTCTCTCCGCCTCTCTCTATGGCATTCTCTTTATATTTCCGCACAAACCAACATGGCATCAGAGCCATAGATCACCTATACACTTATTCTACCTCTCTATTCTCTCATACATCCTTTCATTCTTCATATTCTCTCATTCTCCCGAAATCTTTCTTCCTAATCTCTCTTTAACCGTTGGATAATTCTTCTGTCCAACGGTCACAAGCCATTTTTCCCATGGAAAACTCGAAACTAGTGGTGATTCCAGTGATTCTCAAAGGAGAAAACTACTTGTTATAGTCAAGAACCACCAAGACCGTCCTCTGTGGCCGCGGCCTATGGAACCATGTGGTGACGGCCAAAGTTGTCACCGAGAAGAAAGACAAGGATGGCACACTTGCTGAAGAAGACAAGTGGTTTCAAGAAGACCAGACCGTCCTTGCCATCATTCAGGACTCTCTTGAAACCCCCATCCTTCAAGCTTACTCCTACTGTGAGAATGCCAATGAACTATGGAAGACTCTCAAGTACATCTATGGAAACATTTACAACTTGACTCGAGCCTTTGAGGTCAAGAGAGCCATCAACAACCTATGTCAAGAAGACATGGAGTTTACTAAGCATTTTGGTAAGTTCAGGTCCTTATGGGCCGAACTTGAAATACTAAGACCAAGCATAGTAGATCCGGTGGTGCTCAATGAAAGGCGTGAACAAGAAAAGATGTTTGGACTTCTCCTCACCTTGAATCTGGCATTCAATGACTTTATCAAACACCTCCTAAGGGCTGACAAGCTGCCTAGTCTTGAAAAAGTGTGCTCTCAAGTTCAAAGAGAGCAAGGGCCTCTCGGCCTCTTTAGTGGGAGAGGAGAACTTTCCACGGCTAACAAGGGAATGTACAAGCATGAGGACAAGAAGATATGGGTGTGTGACCACTGAAAAAGGAGGGGTCACACCAAAGACAAATGCTGGGTTCTTCATCCTCACTTCAAGCCTAGCAAGTTAAACAATTCACGGGAATTTAACAACTCACGGGCTAATCTCACCGCGGAGGCCATGGGAGAACAAGGACAAGGGCAAGCCGGCTCATCAAAACCACAAGTGGCCATGACAGCCACCCCTTCTCATGGTGAGATTGTGATGACATAATCTGACAAGGATTCCGGTACCTCTTTCTTTACTCATAAACCTAGTAGTTCTTTAGTTGTGGACTCATGAGCTTCTCATCATATGATTAGTAATCCTAAGCTTCTCCACAAAATAGAACCGGCATTAGGTAATGTAGTCATAGCTAATGGTGATAGAGTACCTATAGAAGGAATTAGAAATCTGAATCTATTTGATAAGAACTCCAACACATATTTTATGCCTAAATTCACCTCCAATCTTTTATCAGTTAAAAGGACCACTAAAGACCTTGACTGCTATGCTATATTTGGTCCTAATGATGTTTATTTTCAGGATATTAAGACCAGGAAATTACTTGGCAAAGGAGGAACCAATGATGAACTCTACATTCTTGAGAACACTTCTCCAAGCCTTTCGAATTTTTTTAAGTCTAATGTTGCTGTTTCTATTTCCTTTAATGCTGTGTGGCATGCTAGATTAGGTCATCCTCACTCTCATGCACTAGAATTGATGATACCTAATGTTTCCTTTAACAATCTTAGTTGTGAGGCTTGTATTCTTGGTAAACATTGCAAAACTGGGCATCACCTTGCTTGTCTAGGGATAACAATAAGTACTTTGTGAACTTTATTGATGAAAAATCAAAATATACTTGGATCACATTACTCCCATCAAAGCACCGAGTATTTGATGCATTTCTAAACTTCCAAAATTATGTCACTAACCAATTTAATGCTAAGATTAAGGTTTTAAGGACAGATAATGGGGGAGAGTATACAAGCCAAAAATTCAAAGAACAATTATACAAATGTGGTATAATGCATCAAACAAGCTGCCCATACACACCACAACAAAATGGTGTGGCTGAGAGAGAGAATAAACACCTCATGAAAGTGGCACGTTCAATGATGTTCCACACAAATGTACCAAAACGTTTTTGGGGAGATGCGGTCATGGCGGCGTGCTATCTCATCAACAGGACACCCACCAAATTTCTAAAGGATCTATCCCCATTTGAGGTACTCAAAACTACCAAACCTTCAATTGACCACTTGAGAATCTTTGGGTGTGTGTGTTTTGTCCTTATAACAGGTGAACTAAGGAATAAGCTATATGCCAAAAGCGTGAAGTTATGTTTATTGGATATTCGACTTCTCAAAAGGGTTACAAGTGCTATGATCCAGCCAACAACCGTACCTATGTGTCTAGAGATGTCAAGTTCCTTGAGAACAAGGCTACTTTGCAAAACGAGATTGGGAGAGCTTGAAGAATCTATCTCAGTCTCCTTCGGACCAAGCTACAAGCTTGCGGTTCCTCTTGGACCATCTCGGAAACAAGTCTCCTTGGCCACAAGAGGAAGGCACCAGGAACACATGACACTTCAATGAACCATCTGGAACGAGTGAGACAAGGAGTCCCAACACCGACACCCATGATCAAGAACAAGACCATGAGGAGACCTTTCATCAAGAAGAAGACATAGAAGGGTCGGCCATGGAAGAAGAAGCGGTTTTACCAAGTGAGGAAGAAATGATAGACCCTCTCCCACAACTAAGACGCAACACAAGAGTAAGGAAAGACCCATCAACTTGGATCAACACAAGGGTTTACTACAACAATCAAGCCGTGGCCCATCCCATTCAAGCGGTTTGTTCTGTTGACCTTTTGCCGGCCAATCATCAAGCATTCATGGGCAAAGTAGAGTTGAATGAGATCCCTAAGAGTTATGAGGAAGCCAAAGAAAAGGAAGAATGGACAAATGCGGTTGGGGACGAGGTCCAAGCCATGGAACGCAACCACACATGGGATGAAACGGATCTCCCTCCCGGCAAGAGGCCGGTCAGCTCAAAATGAGTGTCCACCATTAAGTATAAGAGAAATGGATACATTGAGAGATACAAGGCTCGCTTGGTGGCAAGGGGGTTCACTCAAACATATGGAGATGAATATACGGACACATTTGCGCCGTTGGCCAAACAACACACAGTAAAAGTAGTCCTTTCCTTAGCTACTAATCTCTCTTGGGAGTTATGGCAGATGGATGTGAAGAATGCATTCCTCCAAGGAGAACTAATGGATGAAGTATACATGACACCGCCTCCCGGCCTTGAGGAAACTATCACTCCGGGCAAAGTTCTAAGACTTAAAAAAACAATCTATGGCTTGAAACAATCTTCAAGAGCTTGGTACCACAAATTGAGTTCTACATTCAAAGATCATGGCTTCAAGAAATCAGAGGCTGACCATATATACATTGTTCACCCTTCAAAACTCTCAAGGTATTGTTGTTGTTCTTGTCTATGTAGATGATCTTATCATCTCCGGGAACAACAAGGAAGGTATTCACGAAACTAAGTCCTTTCTTAAGTCTATCTTTGATATTAAAGATCTTGGAGAACTAAAGTACTTCCTTGGGATAGAAGTTTGCCAATCTAAGGATGGCCTATTTATTTCCCAAAGGAAGTACACCCTAGACTTGTTAAATGAGACAGGAAAACTTGGAGCTAAAGTATCCAAGACTCCCCTTGAAGATGGCTACAAGGTCAATCGAAAGGAGGAGAAAGAAGATAGACCTTTTGAAGATGTTGCACAATACCGTCGGCTAGTAGGTAAGCTAATCTACCTAACTTATACTGACCTAACATTTTCTTTGCTGTGAACCAGGTCAGTCAACACATGCAACACCCTACGGTATACCATTGGAGCATGGTAGAGAGGATCCTTAGATACCTAAAAGGGAGCCCGGGCCAAGGAATTTGGATGGGCAGAAATGAGAACACCGAAATTGTAGGCAATTGTGATGTGGATTGGGCTGGAGATAGGAATGATAGGAAGTCCACAAGTGGGTATTGCACTTTCATTGGAGGCAACTTGGTGACTTGGAAGACCAAGAAGCAAAAGGGGGTGAGTTTCTCAAGCACGGAGGCATAATACCGTGCAATGAGGAAGCTCACAAATGAGTTGACTTGGCTCAAAGCTCTCCTAAAAGATCTCGGCATTGAATCTCCAAGCCCCATAACCATGCATTGTGACAACCAATCGGTTATCCACATTGCTACCAACTCGGTGTTTCATGAGAGAACCAAACACATTGAGATAGACTGCCATAAGGTTCGAGAAAAGATTGAAGAAGGACTGATCATACCATGCTACACTCGGAATGAAGACCAACTAGCAGACATCTTCACCAAAGCAACAAGTCTCAAAGTTTGCAACCACATTCAAAGCAAACTTGGACTTGTTGACCTTACCTGTCCATGATTCCATGTCCCCTAATCCGTGGAGATCACACTCTTTTTCCCTTAACATAGTTTTCTCCGAAGTGGTTTTCTATGTTAAGGTTTTTAATGAGGTGAACCTTCACGGGTTTTCAAGCTTAGCTCTGTTAATGGCACTACGGCTAAGCTTGAGGGAGAGTATTAACCTAGCTCATCAAATGCCCATATTTAATCTAGAAGAAAGTAAGAGAAAGGGTCTTGTGACCGTTGGAGAGGAACACGTGTGGACTTGGTTTGTGTTCAAACCAAAGAGAGGTCACTATCATGCCTATGGCCGCGAGCTTCTCTCTCTCTTTCCCTTGTCACTTTCACATTTGTAACCGTGCTAGGGCTACAGTCATTTTTCCTCTTTATAAAGAGGATGTAACACAACCTATTGATCAATCTAATCTAAGCACAATCTCTTTTATGACTCCAACTCTCTCCTTATTCTCTCCACCTCTCTCTATGGCATTCTCTTGATATTTCCGCACAAACCAACACACACATGATCTGGCCTCGACCCATTTTATGAAGTAGTCAGTCATGATGAGGAGGAATCACTTTTCTTGTTACCTTGGCAACGCTCCTACGATTTCTATCGCTCATCTCATGAACTGATACGGCGGCGCGGTTGTCATTAGAAGCTCGGTGGCTGTTCTGATTATCGGGCTATGTCACAGACACATCTCGCAGCGAGCTGCATACTTTTAGCAGTCGGTTTCCACCAAAGGCCAAAAATACATGAGTTTTGTAATTTTCAAAGTTATAGCCTGTCCTCCAAAATGGTTGCCTCTTGCAACTTCATGAGTTTATGTCATGGACAGCTTCACCTCGTCTCTGTTTATGCAGGAGAGTCAGGCTCCCGCCGAGCTCCACCTGAACCCGTTTCCGTAGAGTTGGATGAACCACGTGCAGCTTGCTTTCAGTCGACGACTCGTCCATTTATTCGGGGAGTGCTGCCTAGTCTTCGATATACTCTAGTATCTCGGATCTCCAGTAGGTGCGAACTGGCTCGTTTTTATGCACCGTCTATACCATCCTCTAGATTGTTTTTAAGGAATACTCGAGAATTTGATGCTGGGGAAAACAATACTTTGAACCGGGATAATCCGGCGTTAGTTATGGTCGGACGTCAAAGCGAGGGCTGCGAGGGCGTGGACTGATGTATTCTTGCTTCGTGGGATTTTTGTCAAAGTGAATGTGCTGAAACCCGCGGCAAAGTCTTTGACGACTTTAAGATAGGCGTCCTCCCATTGGGGATTTCAGCTGTGTTCCTACCTTCGATCCATGAAGATGTAGGTACAAAGTCCTCTAATGCTTTAATCACAAGGCTGCTGAGATTTTACAAGCTTGATGGAATGAAGATCACCACTCAAAAGTGCAGAAAGCCTTTGAAATAAGACCAAAAGTCTAAGTCCAAGGAAAACCACACTAAGAGAGAGACCTAAGGTGTTTTTGAAGCTGCCTTAGTTGGCACCCGATTAATAATATAAGCTACAATCTTTAGTGTCTCTCTCCAAGGTGATTTTGGTAAGATGGAATGAGTGATCATACTCCTTACCGTTTCCTTAAGAGTTTGGTTGCGTCTTTCTGTTACATCATTCATGCTGGGAGACCAAGGCATGGTATACTGTGGGAAAATTCCACACCCCTCTAGGTATCTGGCAAATGGTCATGGATGTTTTTCACCTGTACCGTCATACCGAACGTAATATTAACCACCACGATCAGGTATAACAGACGTTATCCTTCGGTTAAGTTGATTTTCAACTTCAATCTTAAACTTCTTGAACACATCTAAAGACTCTGACTTTTCATGAATAAGAAACAAGTATGCATACCGAGGGTAGTCATCGTTGAAAGATATAAAGTATGTTTGACCTTTCCAAGATGTCGTTTGAAAGGTCCACAAGAATATGTAGGTATCAACTCAAGGACTTCTTTAGCTCTATATGCATACAATCTCTTACGTTTTAGTCTGTTTTCCTTTAATGCAATCCACATAGACATCACAATTTGTGAAGTTAACAGAACCCAATATACCATTTGACACAAGTCCCTGAATCCTATTTTTAGAGATGTGACTTAAGCGTTTGTGCTGCAGATTTCTGAATTTGCATTTTTGAATTTACGCTTAGTACCTCTTGATTCAACATTTAAGATTTCATCATGAGAAGCTATATTGTCAAGCATATAAAGATTGTGATTATCCATAAGTGTACCAGTTCGAATTAAAACTGATTTTGAAGAAAAATTAGTTTTTCCATGCTCAGTTAGACAAAAATAACCAGATTTTTCTAAATAAAGACCATAAACTAAATTCCGTTTAAATGACCGTTGCAACAAAAGTATCTTTCAAATCCAAAAAATGACTAGTACTAAAAAAAAAATCTAAAATGCACAATTGCCTCCACATTTATTGGAAATCCATTGGCCACATGAATGCGTCTTTCAGCATTAGTTGGTTTTGGTAGCTCAGGCAACCCTAACCAAGGAATCTAAGTGTTTTCGGGTACTTCAATTAAGTTCACTTCAGAACAGATTATAGCTAGGAATTATCTTTCTTTACACGCCATGCGTGGTATGTTTGACAGTCCTTCTTCATATGTCCAGCTTTCTTACAAAAGAAACATGTATCTTCAACATTAGTCTGCTTCCTTTGAGTTGAACCTTTAGCAGGATCATTCTTAACAACCTCAATTTTCCTTCTTTTGCCATGACAACCTTAGAGGTGTTAACCATATGAGCGCTTTCATACCTTTGTTGTTTCATCCTATCCTCCTCTTGCACACCATATGAATTAAGCTCACTAAGAGACCGTTTCTCCTTTTGTCTGTTTTGTAGTAAATGGAGTTCAATTGATTGAATTCAGGAGGAAGGGAGTTCAAGACAAAAAAAATGAGTACTTCGGCTGGAAGCTCAGTCTTGAGAGTCTTAAGTTTTGAAACAATGTTGGACATTTTCAAAATGTACCCCCTTATGTTTCATTTACCGTGATACCTCATGGTACTAAAGCGATACATAAGCGTTCTTATTTCTGCTTTATCACTACTTGCCAAATGCAAGTCCATCTCAGCAAATAACTGTTTGAGATATCCTCATCACCTCTTAAGGTTTCTGGAATGGAGTCAATAATAATCATTAAACCAATGCGATTAGAACGTGCCCACTTCTCGTGAACTGCTTTAAACTCAGCAGTGCTGGTATCTGTAGGATAAGTAGGTTGTTCCATCCTTAACGAAATGTCAAAATCCATACATCCAAGGACAATCTTAACTCTACTCTTCCATTCTTTGTCGTTGGAACCCAACATAAGTTTGCAGTGTAGTGAAGTTTGCTAAGAAAAATGTTGATTAGTAAGAGAATACTTAACTATAATAAATCAATAATAAATTATTAAGAATTGTACAGACCCATCTCAAGATATCGAGTGCAACATTAATGTCAAATCTTTGGACAATAATATTAATTGCTAGTGAAACTCTTGTTGTAATACATAATAAATGATAAACCTATATTTTGATTGATTTACCATTCACATGGTTATTCATAATAATTGTCAATATTTGTCATCACAAATATATATATATATATATGTAATCATAAACTTATTTTTGAGTCGATTTAATATTCATGAATTTTTTAACATGCACGGGTTTTGAATGAAAAACCTAAAAAAACACTGAAACCAGCTGTCATGGCTGAAAAACAGATCAAACATTTTCGAACATGAAACATATCACTAAATTTTGAAGATTTTATATCGAATCTGACCTAAAAATGTTCTCAAATATTCCAAAAAATATTTAACCAAATGAGCAAATAAAAGTTTAGAAAAAATATCAAAAATCTTTATTTTAAATCGAGTAAACATCGTACTCTGGATTACTTCATTTGAAATTATCGAAGACGAGAGTCTATACCGTCAAAACGGGATACGAGCTAATACAGAAAAATTATATCTGGCCAATGGGCCGAAAAATGTTGGAACCAAGCATAACAGGACTACAGAGCCATGTGTGAAAAGTAAGAGCATCCGGAAAACTAAAGCACTTCATGTGGCAAGCTCTTTTTGGGTGCGTTGCGACCTGCCAAAGATTAGCATACCACCATATCGGAAAGACAAAGTCTGACCTAGATGTGGTATGACGGAAAAAAAATAAATCATGTAATTTTTGAATGCCCCCCAGCCCTGCAAGTATGAGCACTTTCGGACGCTTCATCCCTTCCGGATTGCTTCCCGAGTACATCTTTATTCCAAAACATGGATTATCTATTTTGGAGGATTAATAAAAGGGGTTCTTTGAACCCACAATTAGATACCTACCCGTGGATCATCTGGTTCATATGGAAGGCGAGGAACGATAAAGTATTTAATGGGAAAACAATCTCCCCGCTAACAACCCTCCAAATTGCTACGGCGGAAGCAGAAAGCTGGCACCTAGCGAACTTACAAGTAGAGGAAGAGACGAATATAATACATCAAGTTCACATGACCATCTATCCTACAAAGATAAACAACAATGGCCCATATTGCCAAATAGATGCATCTTGGACGGAGCGTGGACCGACAACTGGCCTAGGCTGGGTTCTTCGGTATGACCAGGGCCGAAACATCACCGGCAGCAAGACATGTTCACGGAGCCTATCCCCTTTACACGCAGAGGTGGAGGGTCTCCTTTGGGCCTTGGCATGCCTACGAGACAGACGCATTATATCGATACATATTGAAACGGACTGCACAGATTTGCTAAGAATGATCGAGAATCCAATAGATTGGATGGCCTTCGCATCGGAGCTCGAAAGTTACCACAGTCTATGCGATAGCTTTATAAATTGTTATGTTTATCTTATCCCACGTCTTCTTAATGTTCACGCAGACGCACTTGCAAAAAATGCTCGAACACGACAGATTGGTTTGTCCCATGTAAGTCACACCGAGATGGTTGGATCCGTTCCCATTGGAGCGCAAACAACCGTCTAAACTTGATTTAATATATGGAGATCATTGACAAAAAAAAGATCCAATCTAACGAAATTTCTCACTACCACCTTTTCAAAAATGTGATATAAGCATGAACATAATTCTCATTTAACAACAAAATTTAAACCACATATTCAAAAATACTTAATTTAGATTAAACTTTCGAGAAAACAAACAACATTCAATATTCATTTTTTCATAGACTAATAAATTAGAAATTATTATAATTACCATGATCATCAAACAGAAACTGAACATGGTGCTCTGATACCAATTGTTAGAATTATTTTATGATTTCACAAACCATAAACTTATGTCACTTCCTGAATAATAAGAAAAAAGTGGAAGTGTACATTTGAATCCATGACTTATATTCTGAATTTTGGGAATATGGTTCTTCCACAATGAACCCATAATCGCTTAAGGTCGACGTTGATGGAATGCAGAGAATTTTATGTATATCTGATTAGGGTTGTCATGGAGACCATAACCTTTTTATTTATATAGAAATAATTTCTAATTCAACTCTTCATCAAATCAGAAATTACAAAATGTATCTATACATTAAAATTTCATAACACTTATGATCCTTAATCTTTGATTGTATACCAAAGTGACCATTTAAGTTGTGACTATTTTAAATAATGATCCTGACCGATTGATTATACATGTGTGATCCCAAAATAATATGTTACGACCATTTCCCACATCTATTTTGTAAAGATCCCTTGCTTTTTCTATGTGTTTCAGCAGCTTCCTCCACATTCTAGACCCTACAATTGTTTTCTCATTCACTGACCAGAACGAGCTGTGTGTAAGGAGATTTACCTTGATCTATTGGACCCATAGTGAGGATGGAGTTGAAATGATTCTCCATATCAGCTTCAGGCAACAAATCTCATTTGCTTCGTTAAAAGATTGTATTTCAAGTCCTCCTCCTTGTTTCAGCTTGCATATCTCCTCCGAAAAGATCTTTGCTTTTATAAAATGTAAAATGTAAAATTTGTATTGAAATCCAAAAAGTTTATTTTCCATCAAATGCTTCGGTGTGCTCGGAGTTTTTGAAAGGAAAACAGAATCATTGAAAACAGTATTATGTTATGATATTGGTATATTTTGCATGATTTTAACACTATTATTAGTTTTGGATCTCTCTTTTAGTTATATCTTAGTCATTTTTTATGTTTTTGTGTCTTGTTTCTTATTATCTTGCATTTTAGAGAATTATGTAGCATTTCATGCATTTGCATAGTCTTTATGTCTATTTTAGGTGTTTTTGGAGTTATGGAAGACTGAAGACTTGGTATGGAGGATATAAAAGGGAAAATGAAGCGAAAGAAGATGAAACAGAGTTTTGATATGCAGAATTCAGAAGATTCGTATGAAATATCAACTCATATGAAGGCCTTAACCATTACTTTTTAAGCTCATATTTTGACACGACATAGTAAATTGAGTTAGATTTCCAATGGAAGTGGTTTCAAGTCATTTAGAGCTATATTTCAGAAGTTATGTTCGATTTAGTGCACGTAAGTCAATCATGCTGCAAAGAAGAAAGCATCCAAGCATGGAGGAGAAATGGACAGGGTGTACAGAAACCACATGCAGCGGAGAAATGGAAAGAGTGTACAGAAGCTACATGCAGCGGAGAAATGGAAAGCGTGTACAGAAGCCACATGCAGCAGTTTTGAGACAGTACTGTGATGAAAAACAAAGTCAACGAACGAGTGTTGACCATCATTTGCCCTCTTTGTTTTCCTCTATATAAATCTAAACACTTTTAAACCTAAATATTCTTCTCTATTGAATTGGTTTTTAATTCAAACTCTCTTCTTGATGTTTTCAATAGCTCTTAATCTTACCATGCTACTCTAGGGAAGGATTCTTCACCTCTATCTTTTATCTTTATGCTTGGTATTTTATTTCACTTTTCTTTGTGTTTAGAACTTAGCCTTTAGTTGGATCATGGGTTAGACTAGATTAGAATGATGATTTGATGGTTAAATGGTGATGACTTAGGTGGCATATTGTTAGATCCTTTCTTAATGATAGTTTTTACTTGGTCTCTCAAAATCTAGAACTTAGGCATTTCATGCCCGGAAGGTGTTCGTGAAAATGTTTGAACCAAACTTTTTATGAGCTTTACATACCTAACCAATGGAAATTGATGATTAGGGTGTTCAATGAACTAATTTGAATTATTTCTTAATGCTCATTGATTATATGATTACGAATGAGTTTTTGGTAATCACTTAATTAGTAAAGTAATTAATAACACATAACTAGATTAGTCATGATTGCGAATTTCATATTCTAGGATGGTGTTTAATTCAGTATTTGGCATCATTATATGATTGTTAGCTCATTCTTTTGATACTTTAACCCATGGTCCACTGTATTTCTCCTCTTTTACTTCTTGCTTTGCATTTCTTTCATTAAAAACCAAAAACAAAAAAATTATTTTCTCTATATTAGTTTGTATCTTGCTTTTTTAGTGTTGTAGTCTTTAATTCCTCGTGTAATCGATCTTTAAGTACTACTCCGTGCATTTCTTGCACTTGGAAAATATTTGAAGTTTTACAAATTGTAAAACTTAGTTAGGATTAGTTGTTTGATCTTCTTATGATATAGGAAGTTGAAAACAAATAATTCTCACATCATGTTACATAAAGTTCATCAGCTATACTCTGTGTTTAGGAATTGTGACGTGAAGTTTATCATATTTTCATTGTGTCCAAGTACATAGACAAGCTCATTCATGAATTATTTGAAGAACCGCCACATATAACTGCATTTGGATCGAGCATATCTTATTTCCACATATAACCGCCACATATAATTGCATTAAATATCTCGAGTTTTGCACTTCCTGCCAGAATCAGATGTGGCTAGAGCGGTCGCTTGTTGGAATCATTATATAAAGCCTTTAGTCCCCTGCAATCAATCTTCTTTTACTTCTTCTTCTGATTATGCTACTTATGAAACCAAACAATCAAAATACATTTAGGGAAAAGTGTATTCAATCTAAGATTTGGAGTCATGTATATTAAAATGATAGATCTCCTATTATTCAAACAAAGTTTTTAACATATATTTATTTAATATCCAGTGTTATTAAGCTTGTGATTTTAAAATGTACTATAAAGTTATTGTTATTTAAAATATTTGAAGTAGTGTATTTTAGGAGATTTGGTGTGATTTGAAAGTACTTTTTGGTAGTCTTTTAGTTAAAAGTATAAATATCCAAATCACATGGTTTTTTGAATGGGATTCTAGAGTATTCTGATAAAAATCATAGTAACATTTATGATCCATTCAAAATCATATAAAAACTCTTCAAAAAATCAAATCTTTCCAAATGTTTACAAATACTAGATTGAATACATCTCCCTTAAAATCCCAATATTATTAATTTATAAAGAGAAATCAATTTAACTTCATATTTTTTTAAACTTTATCTCAACATAATGTTATATTAAGGAATTTATATAAATTTACTAATGAAAAGGGCATGCATAAATTTGAAATTATATTAATAATATTAGTTCTAACAATAAAATTGATATTAGTAACATATTAAACTATCTTTATGTAAATATAAATGTTCATAAGTCCAAAATTTAGAAGAAGTAGTGGCTAATAACTTTAATGTTCTTGATATTATGATTTGTGATATTTCTTATCGTAATATAATTGATGTTAATAACATATTTGAATATCCATATAAAAATGATAAATGTTCATAAGTCTAAAATGAAATTTTCATATTTTTTATCGTAATATAATTAATGTTAATAACATATTTGACTATCCATATAAAAATGTTCATAAGTCCAAAATGAAATTTTCATAAGTCTAAAATCTAAAAGAAGTGATATTGATGATAAAGCTGAAGAATATATTACATACATTTGGAAAAATTATCGCACCTAAAATCTTTACACATTTTATATGTTGAACAATAATACAACACTAAAAGTTATTGAAGCAATAAATAAAATTTAATATATAGTCTCAGTTATACCATAGTTATGTGAAGTTATATAATTATTAATTTATGATATCATAGGACCATATATTTCTATAGGAATTCGAAAAATTATTATCTTATTATATTACCTAATCTTGTTAATTTTTACATTAGTCTAATTCAAAACAAATAAAATTATCAAGTACTAAACCTTTAGCAAATTTTTGCAATCGACCTGGAATGATTACTTTACTTGCTCGTCGTCCGTGGGACCTCAGATCCAGATTCAGCTCCATCAAACTGGGCATGGCTTCTTCGTGGATATTCAACACATCTAAGATTACATTGATCAATTCAAGCTTACTGAGCCGACCAAAACCTTGTGCCCTGATGTGCATCTTCCCTCCCCCCCAACTACAATCTTTCAGGACCAGCTCTTCAAGTCTTGGGAGTTTCTGCAAAGCAGGCGTTGGGTCTTCCTCTAGCTCTGACCCAACAAGTGTCAGACTCTCCAGACTGGGAAAGACAACATCCATTAATCGAACTGTTTCTTCTGATTCTGACATTAACTTGAACTCTTCGACCCTTAGCTTCAGGACACGAAGATGTGTCAGTTTAGAGAAGGAAGCCCAGTCCACAGGAGCTGTTATTCTTACAGAATTGGAATCGTTGATTTCCAATTCCCGAAGGTTTTTGAGTAACTCATGTTTCAGTGTTCTCCAGCTGTAAGAGGAGATACACCTCAAGGTCTGAAGGTTAACAGCTTCCCCTATTATCAATTCTCCAGTGAATCTTCCCATGAGATGCCTCAGTGATGTGAGCTTACTGAGATCGGTCATTTCATTGAACTTGTTGGAGTAGCCCGATGCATCTAGTGTCTGAAGAATCTGTAAGTTAGAGATTAAAGCTGGTAAATAACTCAGACCAGCATTAGCGATCCCAAGGTACCTCAAGTGGATTAACTCCCCTATCACATCTGGTAAACTCAATTGGATATGTCCTTTACAAGTAAACCAAAGCCCTCCGAGATTAAGTACCCGAAGTAGCTTCAGTTTCAAGGTAATGGGTTCAACATAGCTGCCCAGCATTACTCCCTTCCGCCCTCCGAAGAACAAGAAAGATCGGATCTGTTTGTTGACACGTCTGTCCCACAAGTAATCGTTGTCCATAAGATGGTGAACTACTTCCCTTCCGCAATTAGTAGAAGACTGCTTCTCGTTATAAATGTGTACAAAGTTGAGCTATTTTGCTTTCTTGATAGCCACGTCTCTTAGAAGATCATGGACTCTACAAGACATTACCTTTCCTCTTTCTATGATTTCAGCTTTCACTAAGCTTCTATCTATTAGCTCTTCGATCTAGTACCGAGCTGTGTCTTCCATCATTATCTCTTCGTCCTCTTGTGCAAGCCCTTCTGCTACAAGTAAGTGTATCAAGTTCTGTACATCGATCTCATAGTCCTCAGGGAAGACGCTAAGGTAGAGGAAGCAAAGTTTCAACTCGTGTGGCATCTCCTTGAAGCTTAGATCAAACACAGTTGAGATATGAATAGATTTATCCTTTAACCGTCGCCATAAACTGGCACTCATATCGTTCCACTCACTTGGCCTCTTCCTTGACAAAAGCCCAGCAAGAACAACAATAGCAAGTGGCAATCCACTGCATTTCGTAACCATTTCTTTTCCAATCATCTGTAGATCTTCGTTGACACATTCCATATTCCTGAATGCTTTCTGTTCAAACAAGTTCCAGCTTTCTTCAAATGTTAAGAACCTTAACTTATGGGCATAGACTCTTTCGTCCACTCCTTCAGCCACGGCTCTGATACGCGTAGTGATGATGACTCTACTTCCTTTATGATTGCAAGGTAATGCTCTCTTTAAGCTCTCCCACGCTTCTCTCTCCCATATATCATCTACTATCACCAAATATCTTTTTCCTTCTAAAAGATTATAAAGGTAAACTTCTAAATCCTCCTCGGCCAACTTCCTTATCTTTGTAGTTTCTTCCGCAGAAACTACTCCCAAAGATCTTATGATTCTCATATGTATATCTCTTGTTTTATACTCTTGAGAAACATAAGTCCATGCTCGGCATTTGAATTTTCTCTTCACAATATCCGAGTTGTATAGCTTCCTAGCAAGAGCAGTCTTTCCGAGACTTCCCATACCGAATATGGAGATCATATATCTCTTGCTATTCCCATCAAGAAGCTTTGCCAAAAGAATCTTAACATCATCTTCCAAACCAACTACAAGCTCTTCCTGGTCAAAAGATCGAGCACGTCGAAGCTGCCTCACCCTCAAACTTGAAGTACTCCCTCCTCCTCGATGCTCCTCCGTGAAGTTTCCTATGCCATAAGTCTCCCGCTTGCGAGTAACGTCCAAGATTCTTCTCTTGAGGTTTCTGATATCATTCACGATACTGTACGCATCCATCTTCTTTCCTATTTTGTTGGTAAATCTCTTGAAGTCTCGCCTTTGTGATCTTTCTTCTGCTTTTAGGTAATAGCCGTCTAAAACATCTTCAACATCGTGAGCTATGTTTAAAACTAGTTTTGTCCACACTTTTGAGGCCTCATCTTCAAAATAGCGACATCAATAAAAGAATACACAAAGGCAAAATTACTGAACAAGAAGACAAAAAATCTCCTCAAGTCAACAAAGAGCACCAGTCGCTATATATGATTGCAATCGATCTTCATTACTAACACTCTGAGCAATTAAGAATGCTCCTTTGTTTCTTCTTCTTTCTTCAAAAACTAATTTCCATGAGGAAATCTGCTCTAATTTCTGAGGAATGGTGAAGGACTTGAATTTGTAGGATGGCCAAGCTGGAGGTCGAGATATAGCACCTATGAGGTCCGACACTTCAGCCAAAAATAACATTAACCACTCCCAAACTAATCATATTTTCAATGGCCCAAACCCAGCATTCAAAAGTGGCATAAAAAAACTAACCAAACCCGAGAAAGCATGTCAACAATGCAAGAGAACTTTTTCCTTCAAAATTCATCAAAACCCAAGCTGTCCCTCCTAGCTGTTTCTTTTTGTTCCAAGCGACTCCAATATTGCATTTGAGCCAAAATCTAGGAGGAGGAGCCCATAGATTCCCACTTTCATTTCCTGCCACAAGCCTATTGGAAGCATTCACTAAATCTAGAGCTTAGGCCTGGAACCACTGGTTTGAATCCTCTCTAATCTTTTCACAAGTTTCATTCACCAAGAATCTAACCCCTTCGATGACAAATTTGTTCCTATTTTTCCACAATATCCAACACACCCACGGGAAACTCCTTCTAATTTCAATAGGGACCTAATCCATCATTTCCAAATTCATAACATAAGACAGATTATGGTATAGAGATAGATTGTCGAAACCATTTTCTGGAAATTATGTTTTAGTTTGTTAATGGAAAAAAAAAGGAAATTAAGTAAATATTAAATTATGAAAATATTCCTAATTTTAGTAAGTATAAAAAAAATCAAACATAGATGTATATTTAGTTGTAAATAGACTAATTATAAACCATAACCGTGTAAACCAGTAAGAAAAAGGTTTATATCGAAGAAAAAAGAAAGGTAAAAAAAATATTATAAATTGTTTTAGTAATGAAAGATTGGCATTGTTCTAACTAGTAAACCATAGACTTTATAAAACCAATATTAGACTATACATATCTATGATATACGCCTTAGGACTGTGGACTGTGGTCCGGATTGTGTTAACCCATGAACTGCACCGCATCGCATCGCTAAAAGGCACACACTTTTCTGGTGTGGGTAAAACGTTGACCGAGGTCCGTTTACCCACGGGCAGGAAGCGTGGGAGAGGATGGCCGAGTCGAAGCTTCCCGGCCGAACCTCCCTTTTAAAAACTCCTTTCTAGTACAAATCATCCCTCTAAGGCGAGTACTTCTTTAGACCTTTCTTAACGACTTTCTAAGTCGTTCCTGGTCCATTCACCCTTTTTTATTACGCAGCGTAAATCCTTTCGATTTAACCATTCTTAACCCTTGATTCCTTTCCAATCAAGCACTTGCTGATCTAACCACCTTTACTTCTGGACAATCCATTCGGCTACCGTGGAATATAGATTGATCCTTAACCCGGTCCAAATCATGCATTCTTATGCATCTACGTTCCATTCCCCTAAACTAATCCGTATAGAACTATGCAAGGTACTAACCATTCTAGGTATAAGCGAATTGATTACCTTGGCCACATCTACGACGTGATTGCCCCTTTGATCGTGTCTGACCCAATCGATAAATGATACCTCAGCTTGGTTCACACGTCACGCGTCTGACCCAAGCATAGCCAAATCTATCTCGGTACTCAGCCGTTCGTCCAACCATCCCCACAAGCTAAGTAATGGATAGAGATTCCCTTGAACGGTGTGCCAACGCATGTACGGTCTTACCCGGTTCTTGTACTATAGCCGCATCTTTCCATTCCATTCGGCTGGGCCGCCGACTTCCCCTTCGCATCCAACTATCCCTATTGTTACCAAGTCACTGAATTTTAGATGACCGAACAAAACCCACGGGCAGGATCCAACTGCATATTATTATGGTTTGTGCTTTTAGAACCACAGTTTTTTTTGGATTGGAAGAAAACTATTTTAATCCAATGCGGGACATGTTAATTAGGTTTTTTAAAAATAGTTTCATATTGTTATATTAAATTTAAAATTCTAATAATAAATTAGGAATCACGGTAATAGAATATATATAAAGTAAATAACCTGGTGGCTGGTGGTACTATTCCTCCAGCCTCAATCGCCTAGAAAAAGCAAAAGGAATATTAAACAGTGTAGATATGAGTTACTAAATCATAAGTATTAGATAACCAGTAAATGAATATAGTACCATCTCACATGCTACTCGGCTGTGAGTTTTGGCGCCTATAGTATGACGGTGAGAGCCTAAGCCATCTGGATTTGAGGAAGCATTCATGATACAATCCTCCCAAGGACTCGGCACTCTAAGTTGGTAGAGATAATCTTTGACTTCAATGGAATGGTGAAACTCCAAAGAAACGAGGCGGTGGAACGAATGGTGACACAAGAATTGCGGAAGACTCTTGATACTCCGGTTGATCCCTTAGATATGACGCACCAAGACGGATCGGTGGATTAAATGGTGACACAAGAGATGCGGAAGACTCTTGATACTCCTGTTTGATTAATGAATATGACACACCATTAATCGGACCAATGGATATTACACACTATTGTTATAAAATGAGAATCACTCTCAAAGGGGTTCCAAAAATAAAAAGAAAGTCTTATTAATCAATTGTGCTTACATGAGTATTTATAGAAAATACTAGTGATAAAAACTAGACAATAAATTATCTTTAAGCAAGAAAATAAATTACCAAGGTCATGATCTAGAATTTATTAACTCTTGGCCTCCACATGAATCTTGAACTCCAAAGGATTCTTGAACTCTAAATGACTCTTGAACTCCAAATGATTTTTGATCTCCAATTTTCGTCACTTATTTTGGGCAGAAAATTAAGTGACTTGTTTGGGCTCTTTTTGGACTTCTAACATGTTCAAAATGGGCTGAACTTGATACATAACATCATGGATGAATTTATGAATGTTCACCATGCCCAAAACCTCATAATCAGTCCATTATTGTCATCTTTGGATGTTGAAGAAGTCACTTTGCTTTTGATCCAGTTGAATCTTGTCATGCCTCTTATTGATTGTTTTGCTGCTGTCAGGATCACATCAATTCATATAACTTGTTTTGCTCTTCTTTATATGTGGCTCCTCCTCCCAACTGTCAAGCATCGTATTCCAATATGCGAGGCCAATTAAATATGGCTTCTTACTAAATCTGTTCCTCTTGCTTACAAGGTTTCTGATTGAACCTTTCGAAATGCTTTCTCAACGAACGCGAACCATGCCATGATGCTAAGGATCCCAATAATAATTTTGCTACAATAAAAACATATAACAGTAGTAAGGAAAATGAGAGACATAGACTATTGGTAATAACAAAGTATTGTGTTTACTCATCTCTCACACATTATATGATGCATATAATAAGCACGATCCAACAATCCTGGAGTTTATGATCACTCTCAAAATCTGATAACTCACAACCTTAAAGGATTAGTTTGCATGAAAAGCAGATAAATATATTATGATCACTCTCAAAATCTGATAACTCACAACCTTAAAGGATTAGTTTGCATGAAAGGCAGCTAAAACATGCTTTTTATAAAAAGAGATCTAACCCATTCCATTATAGATAAAAATAAAAAAATGATCCATGACAAAAAAAATTAAAGAAACAAAATTCATGCGATAATAACCCAATTTTTCTGTGGCTGATTTCAATAAGATGACATATCACACAACATCTAAAGACGTTTTAATATGGAATACAATCGAACTTACCACGAAACTAGTCCACCAAGCATCTTTCTTTTCCTCCGGCACCATTTCGTAGTTCCACCATGGCTCCCAAAAGTTTGATTAATATGCTGTAACTATATCCTTCCGGATGCAATCATCTATGCCAAACCTTTGACAAAGAAAACAATAATTAAATTGTCAAACAAATGTATATAAGTAAGACAAATTTTTTTTTGGAGAACACACCATAAACCTCCATTAAGCCTTCATGGATGTAGAAATGGTATGTTACATTTATCGGTGCACTCATCACTGCCGCTAAGCTAGGCACTGGATGTCGAGTAGTGGAGGAAGTAGCTGCCTTCATTGCTCCAAGAGGGAGACGAGATTGACGCCTTTGGTTATTTTTCCCGGACGAATAAGCGCCTAGAAGATTCATCTGCGAATAGTGATGAGAGATATTAAGAAAAAGAAAGAAAACAAAAATGAAAGAGATTCGCAACTAACCGTATATACGACAGAGAGATCGGGAGATTCGAAGGAGAGAATGGGAGAATTGAAGGGTAAGATCGCGAGAATCGAAGGCCAAGATGAAGAGAATCGAACAAGAGAATTAAAGAATCGAACGAGAGAATCAAAGAATCGAAGGAGAGAATCAGAAAATCGAGGGAGAGAATGTTCGCGATTAGAGTTACATGCAAGAGGTAGCACAAGCAAAAGGATATGAGAATGTTCGCAGGTATTTAGGAAAAGGTTATGGTTTGGGAATTGGTTTGGCCGGCAAAAGAAAATTTCCCTATTATACCGCTTAATATTTGGAAAATGGTTTAGCCGGATAGCGAAATTGTTTTAGTTAAAACAGACCAGCGAAAGAAAATTTCGCGGTTTACTTCTACTTTTAAATAGCCACGGATCTATATGTCACTGGTCGTGGCTATATTGATATATTGAAGATTAAATTTTGGAAATTTTTAACTCAGAGAAAAAAATTGACCAATAAAGAAAACCGGGAATAAAAATTTTACAGTTTACTTTAAGTTTTTCATACCCACAAAATTATATGACGCTGGTCATCGCTATATAGACATATTGAAGACTAGATTTTGGAAATTGATAACCCAAGAAGGAAAATTTCCTAAATTAATATAACCGCGAATGAAAAATTTCACGGTTAAATTTAGTTTTTCGATAGCCACAAATTTATATGTTGCTAATCATGGCTACATCAATCATCTTTAAGAACAAATCTTACATCAATTTCGTATAAAAATTATAGTTTTGATTTCAATGAAAATTATATTACTTGATTAATTATAGCTGGTATGTCCTTTAACGATAGAATTGGAAAAGACATTCGAATTATATAGGATATGATTTATTACAAATACATATCATATAATATTGTCAATCTGAATATGAATCCGAATATGAATATTCACTATACTTATCATCTAAATTATCTTCAGAAACATATTCACCAGCTGGAACGATTATCGGCATGAAATCATATTGTTAAGTATCCTGGACTCCATGTGCTTCAACTCGCATAATATTAGTAGTTGGGATCACATGGTCGCTAATGTCATTTTGTACTGCATGTTGAGAAACTTTAATGAGTTTTATAAAATCCACTTGGCATAATCTTTGTTGTTGTCCACCACTCTTCTCTGCGTGGTCGTTATCGGGGATAAAGAATATAACATACGTGATCACATTGCTCCGGTAATATAAAATGATCATACTTGTCGTAATGTATCTGCGGGCAAACATCAATGATACCAGATGGATGCCATGGCTTTTAACCCAACAACACCTTGATACTCTATTATGAATATCTCTTCGATCAGTCCAAAATACTCAGTCTCTGCAGATCCTCGAACACAAACACCATAGTTCATCGTCTTCTTATTTTCTCAATGGCTTTGGGAATGGTAATCGTATCCCCTAGAATAGTACATAGGCTATGAGTTAAATTTATTAATCTAAATATTTGGTACCTGAAATTATCGATTGGACAAGTTTTGAAAAAATGTTCTGTAAATGCAATTGGGAGAAGTCTTTGCTTTTTAAACCTCATATCTCGACTGTTCACATGAACACGATGTGAAAACTTTGAAACCTACTAATCTGGAAATTTAATCTCTCTTCAACCACGTTAGAATTTTTTCTTTGCATTCCTTCGACAATCTAAAGATTGGAATATCCAAATCAACCCTTCTGCAAAACAAAGGAAGATCCATCTTTGATTTGATGCTATGTTTTATCTTTTCAGAGATATTTAACACCATGTTGATAAGAGTATTGACATCGCGGTGCTTTTGATTCTTCCATTCCTTACACGGACATAACAAAATTATGCGCTCTAGATAAGAAGCTTGATAACAAGCAAAAGAAATAAAAATGTGTAATCACTCAAAACGAAATAAAAATGTCATTTTTTCTTTCATTTATTTGTCTCCTCCAACAATGCTGAGTTCAGTTGAAATTTATAAACTTATCCATCTTCGGATAGCCACGGCATATGTTGTGGCTAAGTCGAATATATTCTCTGAACACACATGTGATTGGACGAGACAGAGAGATGCATGACAAATTTTTTATATAGCTGCGGATAGCCACAATTATTGTCGTGGTTATGTCTCATATTTTTTTTTCTCTTAGAACTAAAGTGATTGGGAGAGGCTTCGACCGATGTGAAAACTTTTTATATAGCTGTGCATAGCCACGATTCAAGCCATGGAATTAAGAAGATATTATCCACAAAACTGACTGTTTAGACAAGATCTTGTGAGGGACAATTTACAAACCCGTGACAATTTTTAATAGCTGCGAACGGCCACGGTTATGTCCATAGCAATTCATTTTCCACGAAAATATTTGTCTAATTGTGGCAGTAGGATATATACAATTTGGCTACATATAGTAACAACTATGACCGTGGATATTGCTACACATAGCTACGAAAATTAATGTGGCTATTGTATCCATGACTTTAAGTGTCGCTAATGGTGGAAAATGATTTCCACAATTTCTTGCGATAATTCATGGCTTTAATTTTTTCGAATAGCGACAGCCGAAGTTATGGCTACTGGTTTCTACGATATTGAGTGGCTAATAATGGATGTAAATTTCCACAATTTGTATGTTGCAAACTGTAGCTAACAAAACGTAGCTAAATCGCTTCGAATAGCCACAAACTATATATCATAGTTATTTAGACACAGAAAGCTACATAATAGCCACGATTTTGAGTTTTTTTTAAATCGTAGCTTGTTTGATGCTATTTGTGACTATAAAATCTAGCCATAGATTATTTTGTGGCTAAATCGTGGCTATTAATAGTTTTTTTTGTAGTGTGTCTCGATTTTTTTTTGTCAAACTTAATTATATTTATATATTAACAAAAATAAATGTTATTCAATATTCACAAAAAATATTGAATAATTAGGTGTTTTGTTTTTAAACCCGTTAATTTGTCTAAGAAAACAAATAATAGAGCAGCATAATACCTTGGATAATATTATGCACAAAAATAAATGTCAATCAATATTCACAAAAAAAAATATTCAATAATTAGGTGTTTTTTTTAAACCCGTTAATTTTTCTAAGAAAACGAATAATAGAGCAGCATAATACCTTGGCCGAAAAATTAAGCAATCAATATAAATAAACAAAAATTTGTGGGGTATAAACTGAATATACCAAACTTTACTGAACTATTATATATTTAGTTATATGTACTCATAAAGTATAAATAAAATATAACTTAAACATGCTATTATTGTACATTTTAAATTTATTTTTAAATATAAATCTAAATTTAAATAAATTTAAATCTAAATTTAAAATTTAAATTTGGTTAAACCCAACAAAACAAAACCAAATAGCAAATGATTTTGTGGGCTTAATTTTTTAATAACCATTAAGTTAAAGACTGGAGATATCAAAAATAAATAAAACTAAAAATCGAACTTTTACTTCTACATAAAATAAAATAATTTTCAAAAAGTTATTATCTGTACGAATAATAATGCAGAAAACCATATAGAATCTCTATAACATTATTTGAGAACTTAGTTTCTTACTTGTCATATTCATATGAAGTTTCATATAAAAAAAAATATTTGGATACCTTTAATGAATTGAATTATTATGAGTAATTGTCATTATTACTATTTTTTCATAGTTTTATTTTCTTATTTAATATCCATTATTCCAAATTATTTAATTTTAAAATAATAAAAATTGAAAATATATCAAATCTCTATACCCGGTTATCTAATATCATATTTCTTTATCAAATACTATGAAACTAAAAATTAAAAATTATGGCTTATACTTTATCTGAACCGATCATGTCCCAATTGGCGGCACTAAAATTCTCAGTTTTTTGTTATCATTATATTCACAATCCTAACAAATTGATCAACTTTTAAGAGATTACCAGTTTAGTTTGCTTTTACTACTCCTAACTAATTCATACTTCAGTTTTTTAAAAAAAACATCACAAACAACGTATATAAATTTATACAGAATTTTACAAAAAAATATATTTATAAATCTAAGATGAAGAACTTAATTATGTGCAAGTTCTTAATTTTTTCTCAAAACAACATACATCAAATTATATAATATTTTACAAAAATATATTTACAATTCTAAAAAAAAATCAAACTAAATATACTAAGAAATAATAATCTGATTTTCATCTACGGGGAACCAAAAAAATAATTATGGTTCAACTAAAAGGAATATATGCAATCCAATATATCCAAAAAATATATAAATTAATCATATTTTATACTTGAAATGATAGGTCTAATTATTTAAAATAATTTTCTCTTTACTTTTCACCCATAAAAATAACGATTTAAAACATATAAATAAATGAAAGCAAAAATATTCTGTAAATAGCATCTAGTGTTTGCTTGTCCACAAATCTCAATAAACCTATAGTAAGTAAATGATACTATTGTATGTGTAGAAACATAGAACTAATAACTGTTAAAGAGTAGTTTTGAAGGTGAATAAATTCTACGTAAATGAGTTTCTTTTTTTAAAAAAAAATATAAAGTTTTCATGGATTTTACTATATGCAGGTATGTTCAACTTTAAACGATTTAACAAGTAAAATCACATATAATTGTTATTTCCAAGTGCCATTGAACACCCAAGTGCCTTTCCAAGACAAGACTCTTGCCATTTACCAATTCACTTCCCTTTGTATTGATTAAAAAAATTGGTCTCGTTAATATAGTCTTGGGAAGTGTTGATTTTGACTAATTTGTTCAAATCCCTTCTATAAATTCCCCCACCTCTTGGAAACTTTTGTTCTCATTCCAAAACAAAACTTCATTTCACTTTTCATATCTTCAGAGTTCAAGAAAATGGACAAGAAAAACGATAGTGGAAACTCTGGCAATGTAGCACAAACAGGTGGCAATGGATCTGGTTCGTGGAAAATGGTGGCGCCAGGGACTGGAGGTGCAACTCAGATACGTCGAGATACTTTCGAAGCTAACACTAAGGCTTATTTTGATAACCTTCATGCCAAGGACAAGGCATCTAAGTGAAAACTGTTTAGTAGTTAAAAGCATAATCAGCACTTTCATTGTTTATGCTCCTATGATGACCACAAATTAAATAAAATGAGCTATTTCTCTTCTCTTTTCTTGTTGTACAATTTGTTGGGTGCTAGATCATTCTATTACGCTACCATTAATCCTTCTTGCTCACTTAGCAGTATAACTTTTTAACGATTATTTTGCTAGTCTTCAACAAAGTATAATTTAATTTCATAATAATATTGGTTAACGATGACTCTATATGTAGATTAGATTTTTTTATATTGGTCGATAGTTCATGTTAGGCATGTGACTTTGGTTAATCTGGGTAGGTTTGGTTCTAGTTTTTGGTTTTTTTTTGTCGAAACTAACCGTATAAAAATTTCAGTCTGGTTAGATTTGATTCATTTATCGGTCAGTTTGGTTATTTAATTTGTTATCAAAATTAACCAAAATTATTGTTTTTGCTTCAAATTTGAATACATTGGTTAAAATCAGTTAAAGTTGGTTAATTCGATTAGTTCGGTTTGGAATGTTTTTTTTAGTTAAATTTGGTATAAGTCGGTATAATTTGGTTTAGAATATAAAAACTAAAAAAATATGGTTAACCTATCGAACCGATAATTGAACTAATTTTAAAATGTTATCGATCTGTTCAATTTAAGTAACCAAACAAAAACCAAAATTGAGAAACTCAGTTCGAAAAGTTAGATTCGGTTAAAATTCACAGTCCTAATTCACGTTATCCTCTTGTGTTTGATAAGATTTCTACTTTCATCTATTTCGCCATATACAATGTTTTATTGATGACTATGATTATTTCCGCGCTACGCGTGGATAGTAAAAAAATAGTTTTTTTTATATATTGTTTGAAAGTTCGGAAATTTTTAAAACATTTAAAAATTAAAAAATTAGTCCAACATATTAGATGTATTGTTTTTTAAAACTTGGATAATGATTTGGGCCGCTTGAAAATAAGTAATGATGTGGCCCATTGTTTTTCCAATATAACTTTTTTTTGATAAAAACTCAAATCGTGGCTCATTTTTTTTAAGTTTGCCACGTGGCAGCTGTTGGAAACTTTTTTTAATAACGTGGCGCACCCTGGAGCTTCAAACATGTACTTTTATTTAGTAGGATTCAATATCTCTTGCAATTAACTAAAAATGCTTTTTATCATGATAAATGGTGATATCTTGGGACGTGTTAATTTGACTAATTTGAACAAACACAATCTATATAAATTCTCAAGCCCCTCAAACTCATTTGTTAGCTTATCACTACAAATCCACAATTCTCATTTTTTCACTTATACTAATCGAACTCACATTTCACAAAATGGACAAGAAAGACGTTAGCACAAAAGCTGCCTCCAGAGCACCGGTTCAACCAATGGCACTGCTGGTTTAGGGAATATGGTTGGGCCCGGTTCTGGTGGTTCTGCTCAAATCAGTAGAGATGGTTTTGAGGCCAACACTAAGGCCTATTTTGACAATCTCCATGCACAGGAGAAAGCAAATAAGTGAAGAAAAAAAAGTGTTCAGTTTTCATTGTAGTTAATAAAGCATAAACACTTGTTTGTGTATGCTCCTATCATGGATTATTATCATCTTTAAATGAATGAGATTTCTCTCTTTTGCCTTTATTTATTTGCTTCTTTTTATATATCTTGATCACCTTCTTAATTCCTTAGTATTTCACTATTTTTACGACCTATCATGCTATCCTGCAAGTAATGATTTTAATATTTTCACTCCCGAATATATATCTATATATATATTAAACTATTCTGCTATTTTATACATTTCTTGATAGGGATCCCTTCTTGATATAATTTATAAAAATTGGAATTTGAATTCTATAGATACACCATAGGTGCCAAATCTGATCGAATTAATCCAATTCAAACCAACTTTTATTTTAATGAACCGATTGGAAATGCTAATTGGAAACTTCAAATTATATTATTATATATATGTACATCAAAAGAAAAATTTTATTGAATAAGTTGATACCAAGCTAACTTTAGCAACAAAAAAAACTTTAAATTTAGTTGCTAATTCCATCTTGGTTTGCTACTTAATTCCCCTTCCTCAAGCTTTCTTGGTTTGTTCGCCTTCTTTCGTGTTTATACATTACAATGTCACTCCCCACTTTAAAACATCAATATTATAATTTTGCAGTGGCAAAATGACATTTTCATTTTGCAGAAATGTTTCAACATTTTATTACTACCCATGAGAGTATCTGCTGGTCCACCTCTTTCCGGTTATGAACTCTGACTTCTCAAATAATATTATAAATATATAATTTAAAATAGTTTTGTTATGAATCAATTTTTATGTTAAATAATTAGAAAAATTAAATAATACCACCTAATTATCTGATATCATGTTTTTTTCTACAAAAATTATTTATTTTCATGTTACGATCAATTTAATACCAAAAAAATAATTAAGAAAATATAAAATTATATATAATTTAAAATTATGGCTGTCGTTTGATCCAAACCGAACATGGCCAAAATGAGGAAATCAGTTTCATATATTATTAATTTTCGTATATTAATATGTTTGCAACTCTTCATTGATCGATTAACTTTTAAAAGATTATCGGTTTGGTTCGCTAATACAATTTTAAACCGATCCATACCTCAATGTTTTTTCCTAATTCATTTTTTTCAATTTTTTTTCAAAGAAAATAAGATGAAGAACTGAACTATATATATTTAACAAAATTAAAATAATTTTATCCTAATTAAAATCAAATACAATTTTGGCTCAATTTGTATGAATTGTTGCAACCTAATTTATCCAAAATAAATATAATCCAAATTCTTATAATCAAAATCACATATCTAGTTAAAAATAACAAAATAAAATTAATCTTATATTTATATTTCATACAAATAAATTAAAAAAATAATTTAATTATTTTAAAATATAATTTATAAATGTGCATAAACATGAGAGAATCATCTAGTATGTTTTAAAATACAGATAAAAGAAATAAAAATATCTAGGACGTAAAAAAAGAAAGAAGAGAAAACATACTTTCTTATCATTGGTTAATTCATTGAAATGGGAACTACTCTTATTTTATTAGTTACCGTTGGAGTGGACACAAACTGTCTCATTCTTATTCTGTCTCAAATGAAAAAATATAAGTCAAGTTTCTCTCTAGATTTGTATACAATAAACTAAAGATATGATGAAGATTTCCGATGATGTTTTTTTAACTTGTCTGGTCTTTAGTTTCCGCTTTTGCGGTTGTTTCCGTGCCTGTTTATTCCGCAGGCCACGTTCCCTCGCGGTTTTCCCCACACTCTCTTTTTCGACGTGGGTTTGACACATTCTCCCCTGTTCCTATACCACTTCCCTCATGTTTTCATGGAAACCGCTATGGCCTTCTTTCTATTTAAAGTGACCTTACGCAACGCATTCAATCACAAATTACATATCTTAATACATCATGAGCAAGAATTTCAGTCGCAAAATGCAGAACATCGATTTAGGAATCGAAGATGAACCAGTCGCCTTGTCTATGGCAGTTTGTGCTCAGTCCGCCGCAAGTAACCACTTCTCTTTGGTCGTGGTTCCAGTTAATCCACGAAAACAGAATCTCTGAGCAATGATCGCCTAATTGCCTCACTTGTGGGGTCTGGAGAACACGATCTCCTGAAAAATTATTGGAGCAAACACACTCCAATTTATATTTCAATCCAAGGAGGCTATGAATATGGTTATGCGTCGTTCCCCGCGGTCATTCACTGAATGGATGCTTACAGTCTCACGTTCGTATCCCAATCTCTTGGAGGAATTAATCAAAATCATTCCTTTCTGGGTCAAAATCTGAGGGATACCACTGCAATTCCTTATACGGGAAACCATCGACTTCATCGCCGGGAAGTTAGCCCCTGTTTTTGACATCGACTTCGATGAACACTCCACAAGGGTGGATGTTGTGCGCGTGCAACTCCTTTGGAATATAGACGACCCTCTGCGTTTCAAACCTAATTTTCACTTCGGAGGCAAGTGAATACAATCTCTCTTTCAATTATGAGAGGCTTCGAAACTTCTGCCAATGGTGCGGCATACTTTCCCATGACAAGCTGTTTTTCAAATCAGTTTTCAATTACAGATCAGATACACGAATGTTGGCGAGCTGTTTCTCGATGTCACCGAAACTCTAACTTAAACTCAGCCTGGCATTTGGATGATATAATAATCAGGAGATGGAAGAGGCAATGACTAAAGTGGGAACTCTTGGATGATCGGAGGAGAAAGAAACACAAACTTTTATCATGCTTGTACAACGCAACATTAAGCAAAGAATGTGATATACATTATCCATGATTCGGATAATATGGCATTTACAGGGGATCGGGAGGTGGGTGTTCATGCTGAAAGTTACTTTTCGATGATTTATTCTAGCAACAATAATCCTGTCCAGGAGAGCATCTTCCGCGGTTTTCACCCAATAGTCACTCCTACTATAAATGAAGCTTTAACCTGAGATTTTTCCGACCAGAAATCTATGAAGTTGTGTGTTCTATTGGTGCTGATAATGGACCATGTCCTGATGGTTTTACTGGACGCTATTTTCAACAATGTTGGGATATAGTTGGTTTGGATGTCTCAATCAAAGTACGCAGATTTTTCTCTACAAAAGGCATGGGACACATGATCAATCATACAAACAATTATATGATCCCAAAGATTGACAATCCATTCATGCTCGCGGACTATTGCCTATTGGTTTATGTAATGTCTTATACAAGATCATTTCTAAATTGTTGGTGCTGCGCTTAAAGGGCTTCCTCGATTCAGTTATATCCAAAGCTCAGGCTGCCTTTATCCTGGGAAAATGGCTTCAGACAATGTTCTAGTAGCCAATGAGTTGATGCATTCCCTCAAAAGTTGTAAACGAGTTTCCAAAACTTATATGGTCGTTAAAACGGACATTATCAAAGCCTATGATCGAGTTGAGTGAAATTTTATAAAACAGACAATGAGGGCTTTTGGATTCTCAGGTCTTAGGATTCCTTGGATTATGGCCACAGTACGAACGGTTAGCCGCTCTATCTTGATTAATGGTATTCCCCACGGTCACATAGTCCCTGAATGGGGCCTCAGGCAAAGAGAGGATTCCTCTCTCACCATATCTATTTATTCTTTGTGCTGATATCCTCAGCCATTTGTTGACACCTAACGCTGCTAGTAGAAAGCTGCGGCGTATAAAAATTAGTAATGGAGTCCCGACTATCACTCATTTGCTATTTGCTGATGACTCCTTGTTTTTTATTTAAGCAAACCAGAGGAACTGCATGGCTCTTAATTAAAATTTTAGCTTTATGAGTACTGTTCGGGGCAGATAATTAATCATGATAAGTCTACGATCACTTTTGGCTCTCGTGTCCCTCGCAATCAGCACGAAAGACTTAGAGTAATCCTAGGTATTACCAACCAGGCTGGAGGAGGAAAATATCTCGATTTACCTGAGGTGTTTGTTCGAAAGAATGTAATGCAATTATTGAGAGAGTTAAGAAGCGAACAAGTTACTGGAGTGCTAAATTTTTCTCACCAGCCGATAAAGAAGTTATGATGAAGTCTGTAGCTGTTTATATGTCGGATCACGCAATCTCGTGTTTCAAACTTCCGCAACTTGTGGTATAAGAAATTACAAGGGCTCGACCACAACGAGTACAGTCCTTCGGTTGGTCATCCATTCTTAAGGGCCTTGAGCTCATTAAAAACGGATTACATTTCAATTTTGGGGATGGTAAAAAAAAAGGTTTTTCGTGACAATTGGAGTCCTTATTCCTTTTCTCCTCAGCCGGCTTTGTGGAATGGATCCCAGGAGATTTTAAAGATTTGTGATATATTCTCCGACAATGGATTCACTAGGAAGTGGAATGATGAAGCTATAAAAGCAACTTAGAACTTGAGGATCGGGATTCTGTGAAATTTGTGTTTATGGGACAATCAAAGGAAGCAGACCGTGTGCTTTGGGCTTATACTCGTAATGGTGAGTACTCTGTTCGCTCCGAATATCTTTTGGCAAGATCTCTTGACCCGGACACTGCATTAATACAAGCTCCTTATGGTGACCCAAGTCTTAAGTCTAAAATATGGAAAATTCCTATGATATTGAAGCTAAGATACTCCCTTTGGGTTTTTTCAAATGTTATTTCGATACAGCTTCTAACTCTTATACCCGTCAAGCATCTGGGGGCCGGTTTATTAGAAATCATGTGGGAGCTTTTCTTTTTTGGGGAGCTGCTCCTTTAGGATTGCCTACATCAGCCCTTGGGGCAGAAGGGAAAGTCTTCACCAGGCTATTCAATCATGTGTTCATAGCAGTTTCCGAAATCTTCTCTTTAAAGGTGATCGTGAGGTACTTATTCAAATTCTGTTAGGGACAACTAAGGACTGGAACATCCATATTAGACTTCTCAGCTTTAGTCTGCTTATTTTCAGTTCACAAAAAGGACAAACAATGATCCGGCTCACTTTCTAGCTAAATGGTTCCATTTTCAACTCTATTGTAGTAGTGATACTCTCCTCCCTTCTTGGCTTATTCAACATTTGTATAGTGACTCTATAACTCTTTCATTACATTAATTCAATTTGTTTTTTTTTTGAAAAAAGAAAAAACTTATATTTTTTCTATGTGACTTTCAATCACTAATGGTTGTTTTCAATCGTTGGGTGAGGACGAGGATGGTACACAGACTACAACAAAGGTTGTACAGCCAAAAAATGGCGGCGAATCGACGACGAATATGGTGAAAAGAACAATTCATTCTCTTTCTCCCGAATCTGGTTACCCCTTGCTCTTAAGGATCTCATTTTCACAACACCTTAGTCTTAAGACTTATCCGATTCCTCGATATGTCTCTTTGTACCAAGGAATTCGTTAGTCTTCTTTTGATTTTGCTTCTTGTTTTAGGCTTGATTCTACTCTTCAGATCTAGTTTTTTTGTTTTAGATCTCAATTGATTTTGTAATTTGCAGATGCGCTTACTTCTTCATGCTATTGAAGAGAACGGACAAGAGTTTGATGGCGTACACTTCACCAATAATAAGGCAAAGTCAAGATGGTGATGATGGCTATTACGGCAGCGACAGTGATGGTCGATGCGGGGAAGGCAGTGGCTGGGCGATGATGGTAGTCGATGCGGAAAAATAATTTATTGTCCGTTTTTTTTGTTTTTTTGCTTAATAATTTAATTGCTTTTAGTATTGTATATTATAAATATTATTATAAATAAAAGATATATTTGTGTTTTTGTTCTTTCCAAAAGCTATGATATTTATTTGTGGCTATTTGTTGATGAAGCTATGGTTTGGTATGTGACTAATTGTGGTAGAGTATGAGTCGGTTTGTCACTATACATAGAAATAGCCATATTGTGGCTAGTTGGGGATACCATAGCCACACATACAGTTTTTTACTGTTCGTGGATATTAACCACAAAAATCGTTGTGGAAAAAAAGTCATGGATAGCCAGGTTCGGACGATATCCACAATTTGAACGCTATGGAAAATATTTTATGGTTATATGTGGTTATTAGTCAAACAGCCACAAATATTTGGACATATCTACAGTAAAAATTTATGTCTATCAACAGTTTATCTTTTAGTGGGAATGTATAAATGCATATCAACAAAAAAAAAGTTATTTTAAATTGGAAGAGTAATAAACTGTACGGTACTAATGAAGATAGTATGAACGGTTAGAATGAGTTGTTTCTCAATTCAATTGGAAGAGTTTTAGAGATGTAAGGAATATTTCAATACATTTTCTCTAACATGCATTCCACGCGCAAATAGCACAAAACAGACAAACTAGCACGAACTGTTCAAATGAAACCGTCATATATTGTTTATGTAGATTTTGTACCACCAATATGATTATCCAAATCATGTTATGATGTTGCATATTGTTGATTTAAAAAAAAAATCTAAAACTGAGACTTCGGATATCGTTATATTGTTTGTTTTATCATGTTTTAACAGTTTCCTTTAATTGTGAGCTATTAAAAATTAGTTTTCGACAAAAGTATACGTAAAGAAAATTTTCATTTGATGTGTTTAGGGTTTTGTTTAATGTGTTTTTTTAAATCCCGTTTAGGGTTTGTTTAATGTGTTTTTTATGTCTCTTTTTTCGGTGATCTCCCAAATTGGCGTCGTGCTGGGCTTCAATCTGGGCCATTATGGCGTTGGCTTTGTTGTCGGTGGTCGGACTGGCAAACCGCCGTCGCCGCGAGATGCTAATCACCTTTAGTGGGCCATGTGGGCTGTGCAATAAGAATTGGTTGAATATAGTCTAGTGGGCTTTGATTCGTAATGGGCCGCTTAACGACTCTTAACGGATCGCGTCGGCTTCGACTAGGTTCGTTTCAAACCCAACAACAAATCCAGGTATTTTTTTCCCAATTTTTATTTCAGTTTAAAAGAAATATCAACCCAATAACCCAAATTACTAATTTGGCCACTTATTTTTCAATCTGTAGATTGCGTTATGTGGTCTTCATATGGAGCGGGCCTACTAATCGGGTTGTCTCATTTGGGCCTCCGCGTAGGCCCATACGGAAGCAGAAAAAAAATTTCCATCTTCGTTTCAAGCCCTAACGTCGGCTATTTTCTGGTCAGCGTCACATCGGCCGTATTTACCTACTTAACCGCCATCGCATATCCACGCCGTGCAGCCCGTATCGTCGTCCCATTGCAAACTCTAGATCGTCAATGCGATCGGGAATACAAAATTTTTTTTATCCTGTCTCTTGGGTCCGGCCATATCAACCGTCGATGTAGGTAAACTTTGAGATTACTACCTTTTTTGTTGTTGTTATATGAATAATCCTTTTTACTTCGACTTCATAGTTGACACTATGATTTTAAATCCCATTTATGGTTTGTTTAATGTGTTTTTTTTCTCTTTTTCCGGTGATCTCCCAAATTGGCGTCGTGCTGGGCTTCAATCTGGGTCATTATGGCGTTGGCTTTGTTGTCGGTGGTCGGACTGGCAAACCGCCGCCACCGCGAGATGCTAATTACCTTTAGTGGGCCATGTGGGCTGCGCAATAAGAATTGGTTGAATATAGTCTAATGAGCTTTGATTCGTAATGGACCGCTTATAAATTTTTTAATATTTTTTTAACCAATAGTGGGTCATTAATATTTTCCTATTGGGCTGCCGGATTTATGTATTAGATGCTACACGCTTGGCGGCTCTTCATGGATCGGGTCAGCTACTATTGGGCCAGATAAAAAACCAACAACAATTCCAAGTATTGTAATTTTTTTTAATTTAAAAAAAAATATAAACCCAAGGAACCCAACTCACTAATTGGGCCGTCTGTTTAGTTTTGTAGGTTGCGACCTGTTCTCTTCACATGGAGCGGCCGACTTCTCAGGCCAGGACATTTGGGCTACTGGGCAGGCTCATTTTAAAATAAAGCTTTGATTTCGTTTATTTTAAAAGCTTTTTAAATTTTAACAATTAAAGGGAGAAATAATATATTTCTCTTCACTTATTTTTCCCCCTTATCGAGTTAACCAGATCCAAATCCTTTCGCCGAAATCACCCACCGCTAGCCGTTCTCACGCAGCATCATGGAGTACCGGCAAACTACGGCATCTTAAAAGGTATGTATGAGGGTCATCTTTTCGGCCATATATCCTTTTTTAGCCCCCACCTAATGAAACCTAGGATAAATGTCTTCCATTTCGCGATTATAATAACCTAATTTCCCTGTTTACTTTTTTCATGCATGCACCATTTCGCCGCGGCCGAGACAGGAACTTTGCCGCCATAATCGCTCCGGAGTTGCCGATCGATTCTCAGATCTTTTGTCAGCGGCCCATGTAATGCGGTAATGTGGATTTCTTGGGCTTCCAATTATAAGAAAGTTATAAATTTTTTATTGAATTTATTTTTTTTCACACATTGTAGCTAAAATTTTAATTCAAACAGGATCAAATATTACAAAGCAAAATGGATCATTTGACTGCTGAACACGAAAAACAAACATTAAGGGAAGGCGATGTATATGAAATTTCAAATTTCATTGTCGATCTTCATAACAACCGACACAAGTTTGCGCCGCATAAGTATTTTATTCAATTTACAACGGATACAAGAATACTCCCAGTTCAAAGTTATGCTGACAAAATACCAGTGTACAATTTCTGGGTGCAGAACTAACGTCAATTGGTCAGGCTATGCAACATAAACACTGAACAACCAAGTAACTTTCATTTATTCTTAAATCTAATAAATGAACTAATATTTCAGTACGAATTAAATTTATCAATGTATGCTAATCACTAGAAAAAAAAGTTGTTGTAGGCAGGATACAGATAATACAGGGCAGCGAAAAAACAAACCCAGAAAGACAGACGAAGATGATCGTCGGATTGTTGCTAAGCAGGTTAAGATACAATTAAAAATCACATTCTCATCTTTTTATAAATAATTAACATATTAATATTTTTTAGATCTCAAATAGTAAAGCTAGCTATATGGGATAAACAAGCGGCAGACTTTCGTAAACCTTGGAAAATCAAGGATCGGAAGTTCTTAACCGTTTTGGTTACAAATGTGAATCCCAAAAAAAGAAAGGTACCTACATATTAATCTAATATTCGATAATTTATTATGTAACGCAATGAACTTGGCTAACACATATTTTGGAATTATGCAGGTAAACTACAATTTCACTCGACCTTAGGCACCATATTAAAAAATCCATTCCGGCAATACGTAAGTATCACAAAAAAATGGGAAAACGTTTTCAAAGCACAAATGTGATTAAAAAGTTTTCTCTACAAAGACCAGTAGGAGCGAGAAGAATGTCGTTTAAAATTTTTATTTGAGTTTTCAATTAGTGGTTTAAATGTTTTGTGCTTTTTACAAATTAGACATCATTCAAGTTTTTTATTTATTACTTTACTTAAACTTAAATGTTATCTGCACGGTTTTATGCTCTCCCATTTTATCCAAGACGAAAATACAAACTAATACATGATCAATAACCAAATTAACGACAAATCAACCGACCAAAATAATTTCTAAACTATATAAAACTAATTTTTTACACCATCGGCGCGTAGCGCGGGAACCAACCTAGTAATAATTTAAAATTGTAAATTCACTCGTTGAAAACTTTAATATCTGACAACTAATTTATTTTTACTTTTTTTAAAGAAAAACCTATAATTAATGAAAAAATTCAAATAAAAGAAAATAAAAACGAATAACTAAAGAAGACCATCTTTCCAAAAAATAAAGTTATAACAAAGTAGGCCAGGCCCTAAATCTACTCTTTTATTTGAATTTGCATTCATGATCCTAGTTTTATAGGTTTGGAAGTTAACGTTAGGTTTATCATCAAAACGCTTTCCAAAATCGATTAAACTATTAGCAATAATCAGCTACAAAGTTTGTCTTTTTCTAACCGAATAAAAGATATCTGTTTTCTACATAATATAATTAGGCTTGAACAAATTATTGAAAGCCAAACAACAAAACTTTACTAAACCAAAATTATTTTATTTGAAATTGAATTGGATAATACAAAAATTTGAATAATTTTTCCTTTAAAATATTACATAGCTAAACCAAACAGATACGAAATCAAAATTGAAAAGTTATTTTGGATATCTGAGATATAGTACATATTAAAAAGTATTAGGTATATTTAAATTTAAAATAATCAAAATACATAAATATTTTTAAAAGCATCTGAAAATACAAATTATGTTTAAAACAAACACCTAAAAAACCCAAAATATCTGAATGTCATTAGCTATATTTTTCAAATTCAACAATTATTTTACAGAATTTAACCAATTTCTTTTTATTTCTTTCGAGTATTTTGGAAAAAAAAGATTTTTGGACAATTTGGTAATTTGAATAAGTTTGATAATTTTAGATGATTTGGATACAAAAATAATCAAAAACCAAACTCAATCCTATAATTTTTTGGATATTTGCTAAAACCAAACCGGGTTTTCTAATTATCCGAACAGCTCTTTAAAACCAAAATCAAATTACCAACAAAACCAAAACCCCAATTTCCATACTTTTTATTTAATAATCAGAAATCGAAAGTTAATTCATATTGTTGACAGTCTTCTTCAACTAAATAATGATATTTTTTGTTTTTTGGATTCTTACCACATGTCATTATTTCATAAGCCAGTCGTCACTTGAAGTAACCGCTTGTTGCTTTATTAATAGAGGCGGTCCCATAACAACTCGCGCTTCTCTGCCTCCACTCAATATTGGCTTATGCAACTCAACACATACGCAAGCTCACATTACTTTATAGAGATGCTCAAAAAAATCAAAATCGTGGCTTTTAAGGAAACTGTAGCTTGCAGAGTTACATATGTATTTATCCACAAACAGATCCTTTTTTTCTTCTTCTTATAATCATTTTTTTCCTCTTCAGATCATCTCTTTTGTCTCTTTTTCCATAAATTCTTGCTAAATTATTTTTCTAACTAACAAGAATATTCCCAAGTTTTTTTCTTTCTTCTATAAAGCAGTACCACAATTCTCATTATTATACTACATAAATCGTCTCTCTGTTCTCTGCTTTTGGGTTGATGTTGTTGATTACAATGAACTTCTTAGTGAAAGTTCTTGTCTTTGTGACATTAGTTTCTTCTGTGTTTGTAATAACAACAGAATCAGCTCCTGAATCTGCTCTTATCACCAAACTTCCTGGCTTCACTGGCACTTTTCCTTCAAAACAATACTCCGGGTAAGAAATTCACTTCTCTGTTTTTTCTTTGTCAATAAATAAGAAACATAACCAATAATTACCGAAATCCAGACAGTCACAAAGGTAAAACCAAATCTACATGAATAACTGCGATGATTAAACAAGAACATCTGTTTTATTTTCTGTTTCTTTTTTTTCGGGTTTGATATATAACAAGAATAGATCATAGATCCGAAACTAAGTAAATGACATGTAAATTGTAATACATATACAATGACCAAGACTCCAAGAGGGAACCTAGTGATGTTCATAGATATTTCTCTGTTTTTTTTTTGTCAAAAAGCAAAATTCTCTTTCAATTATGTATTTATATTTGTTTATTTCCTAGTTTCAATGTAAGTCTTTGGTTTTGATTGTAAAGGTACGTGACAATTGATAAAGAGCATGGGAAGAATCTATGGTATTACTTTGTTGAATCAGAGAAGAATCCTTCGAAAGATCCGGTCGTACTTTGGCTCAATGGTGGTCCAGGTTGCTCAAGTATGGATGGATTTGTGTACGAGCATGGTCCTTTCAATTTCGAACCAGCAAAGACAAACAAGAGTTTACCACTCTTGCATCTCAATCCTTATAGTTGGTCCAAAGTAATTTTCTTTTTACAAAATATTGTATCGATTTTACTTTTTTTTCCATAGTTGTAATGTTTTGATGTAAGTTTTTTTTTCTTTTCAGGTGTCTAATATCATATACCTTGATTCACCTGTTGGTGTGGGATTCTCTTATTCAAATAATGAATCTGATTATAATACCGGTGACATGAAAACCGCGTTTGACTCTCACGCGTTTCTTCTCAAGGTAAAAATAAATAAAGTTAAACTATAAATTTTAAAGTATTGTAAAGTATTATATACAATTTTTTTAAAGCGTTCATCAAATACATAATTGAATAACAGTAGAATTATCAATATTTTTGTTTTGAATGACTGTCAACATCATTGATTAAATTTTAATGAATTCCAATGAATTCAGAAGCTATAAATTTTAAAGTATTGTAAAGTTGTGTATAAGATTTTTTTAAAGTATTTAAAAGAGTTCATGAAATACATAATTGAATAACAGTAGAATTATTAATAATATATTTTCTAATGAATGTCAAATTCATTGATTAAATTTAGAAGTATTCCAATGAACTCAGAAGCTATACATTTTAAAGTATTGTAAAGTTCTGTATAAGATTTTGTTTAAAAAATGTATTCAAAAGAGTTTATAAATACATAATTAAATAATAGTATAATTATCAATACTTTTTTATAAAATGAATGTCAAATTATATTCAACCAAAAAAATCCTTTTAAAAAAGCTGAACTTTGAAACAAAGAATTATCAATAGATTTTCAAATTTTCAAATTCAGTGAACTTCTTTCTTTGTTCGAATGTTCTTGGCCAGTGGTTCCAAATGTTTCCGGAGTTTCAATCGAATCCGTTGTACATCGCCGGAGAATCATACGCCGGAGTTTATGTCCCAACTCTTGCATCAGAAGTTGTCAAAGGTAATGTAATCTTCTCCTTTCATGTCTTAACATAATCGAAAATGCTTCTTCTTGAGCTTTTTTCTCTCCATCTGTCTCGTTATGTTACAGGGATCAAAGATGGGTTAAAGCCAGCTCTTAACTTCAAGGTAACGCCAAAAACGAGTCAAGATCAGTTTCATGAATTTGTAATCCGACAATTTGCTGAACAAGCGCTGGTGTTGGACAGGGATATTTGGTTGGAAATGGAGTTGCGGATTCGAGTTATGATGGAAACGCTCTTGTCCCTTTCGCACACGGGATGGGACTAATCTCTGATCAACTCTTTGAGGTTTGTTTAGTTCCTCAATGGATGCTAACTCTTCCACTTCCTTTATTGTTATACATCTAATACATAACATGTAAACCACAGGACGTTACACATGCTTGCAGTGGAAATTTCTATGAAATAGATGGACTTGATTGCGAGATAGAGATAGCGAAAGTTCAGAAGGTATAATGTTAATATTGAAGACATTGAAAACGTTGTGAGGTCAATGTTTTGATCTTTTTGTTTCCGTGTCAGGATGTTGACAAGTTGAACATATACAACATTCTGGAGCCGTGTTACCATGGAACATCACTATCCGCATTTGACATAAGTTCGCTGCCTTCAAGTTTTCTTCAGTTAGGCAAAACTGAAAAACCATTAGCTGTAAGAAAAAGAATGTTTGGTCGAGCTTGGCCAGCTCGTGCGCCTGTTCGTTCAGGCATTGTTCCTAGCTGGTCTCAACTCCTTGCTGACATCTCTGTTCCTTGCATCGTAAGTAAAACATAGTGCCTCTCTGTCTTACAATTTCAGAGTATAAGCTGAAACAATCAACGTTTATTTTCAGGATGATAGAGTTGCAACAGCTTGGTTAAACGATCCAGCGATCAGGAAAGCTATTCATGCTAAAGAGGTCTCAAACTCTGTTTTGATCTTGTTGAGATATATTATGAAAACATATCACTGATGTGTTGGGAAAATTTTACAGGAGAGTGAGATTGGAAGATGGGCACTCTGCACTGGTAAAATCACATTCGATCACGATGCAGGAAGCATGATTAGATTCCACAGAAACCTCACTCTAAGTGGATATAGAGCTCTCATTTACAGGTATTTAAAACAAAACATATAACAATGATTCTAACTTTCTAAAGCCTTAGCCTTTAGCTTAGAAAATGATGAAACAAGCTTTGATTTGAAGCGGTGATCACGATATGTGTGTTCCATTTACTGGCTCTCAAGCTTGGACACATTCTCTTGGATACAAGGTGATTGATGAATGGAGGACATGGATATCAAATGACCAAGTCGCGGGGTAATCCTTTTAATCGTGTAATCCAAAAACATGATTTTGTTTCTGGAACTCTCAATGTTTCCTACAATTGATGCAGGTATACGCAAGGATATGCAAACAATCTCACATTTTTAACCATCAGGGCAAGCATTGAATCATAACTCTCTACTTAAATTGGACAAATGTTTGTTATATTCTTCTGATGAACTTATCTTTGTGGTGGTATTTGCAGGGTGCAGGACATACAGTTCCTGAGTACAAACCGCGAGAGGCTTTGGATTTCTATAGCCGGTTTCTAGCAGGAAACAAGATTTAAGTGAGTTCTGTATTCAAAAATAAGTACAGGAAGTGAAAGAAAGTTTAGATCATCTTTGTTGTGTGTTGTCTCGTTTGAATAAAGAAAAAAGAAGCATGTGTTATTCAGCTTGTGAATGATTGATTCTTCATGCTTCATGATAAAAACATCATGTATTCTTGTTCTTCTAGAAAAATTCATGCCGTTTGTAATTTCTACATTTGAGCTGTTTGCCGTTCAACAAAGTGCAACTCAAGTTGAGTCCAAAAGAGAAAAAATAGCCGAAACAAAAGTGCGGTTGATAAATTATGGAGTTACGACATAACTTACATTATTACACTTTCATAGGTTTAAACGTCACGTCATATTAATTACTTGTTTTAGTCAATGGTCTTACTATAGTTAAGTCTAGGCCTATTGAATGTTTTTGTTTTTATATCCAAAGGTTAATATATGATCGCGCAATCATAGAGCTTTAGGAAAAAAGGTCTTTATTTGTAGATCTGCTAAAATAAGCTTAAATCCATCTAATTGAGTTTTGTAACCACATGGTTTTGGAGTCTAACTCACCTCAAACTTTTTCGAAATTTTCATTCGAAATAGCTATGTTTTCTTGTAGTGTTAGGGTTATATTGGTTATTGTCTCTAATTTTAATTAATATAGCAATAACCAAAAACACATTATCGAATTAGATGACACATTCGTAGATGACATTTTAGAAATAATATCTCTATTTATAGTTCTGCTAAAATAAGCTTAAAACCATCTAATTGAGTTTTGCAACCACATGCTTTTGGAGTCCAACTCAGCTCAAAATTGTTTGAAATTTTCATTCGAAGTAGCTATGTTTTCTTGTAGTGTTTTGAATATATGATTTTCTTTTTATCTCTGATCATAATTAATATAAAAAACGCATTATCGAGTTAGATGACATATAAATTTAACTGTTATTTTAATTACTTTTTAGAAAGATATTAATATAATGCTGTTTAGGCGTTTCTAATATTTTTTAATTGGATATCAGAAGGCTTATTCTTAAATTAAATACGTAAACATAAAAGTTTTTAAAACGGTCTTTTATTTATCATTCGATTTATAACATTAACTTTAAATCCATCTTAGTTTCATAACTATTTTGCTTAATAATTGAAAGCTTCATCGACATAGGAGACTTGAAGCTTCACATCTTTGCTCCTAGGTGACTTAGATAGAGCAGAGGATTTGCAGAGTTTTGGTAGAGAAGCCTTTCCTTTGTACGCTTTGCACACTTTGGCAACAAAATCATTCATATCCTGTATCCCAAAAAAACCAAAACAAACAACACATTTTAAAAATTGATTAGGCACAAAAAATTATAAAAATGAAATTAGATTATTAATGAAAACAAGAGTTATACGTCATAGAGTGGTTTGCCATTGACTGTGACCCATGGTACGTATTCATGTTCCGGCTTCAAACTTAAAGTCTGGTTTGCATAACCAAGTATGAGCTGAAAATAACAAAATGACAATGGTTATAACTTATAGGGTTATATAATAATTATACAATATGATTATTTTATGTATGCTTACTTTTTTAGAGAGATCACTGGAGTAACAATCTTTGATGGCTTTCTCACCTCCATATTTCTTAAAACATGATGATTCCCAATTTTCCGTGTCTTCTTCAACGCATTTTATGAACCAGAAATGTGCTTTCTGCTTTCCAAAAACCATCACATTTTTCAAATTAAAATTAAAATTCTAACAATTAAAATTAAAATTCTAACAATTAAAATTAAAATTCTAACAATTCTAATAACACACAAATGTTAAAAACTAACAGCTTCTAAACCGGATAAAACATCATCAACAACTGCTAAAACCCTTTTAAATGAGTAACCGAAACAAACCAGTTGATCCGGTTCACTAAACTTCTTCAAATCTTAAAACATATTATAATTTATCTTTCCGTAATTAATATAAGTATTGACGAAAAAATTATGAATTATTTTTTATCATCCCATAGACATTTATGTTTTTAATTTAAGAACTCTAAAAATTATAATATATAAATGGATTAATTATATACCGGATCGGGCCAAGTTCTTATGGCACTTAAAATATTTTAAATCATTTTTTCTAAATATTCATTAATTAATTTTGTATTATCCTATTAATAGTTAAATTTTTAATTTAAAAACTCTAAAAACATATAGTAAATAAATGGATTAATTATATACCGGATCCGGCCAAGTTCTTATGGCACAAGCTTCAATGGCATTTAGTTTGCATTCTTCTTCACCATGCTTCACAAAATCAAAACATAGCATAAGATAAACATAAAAGTGATTTGAAAGGTCAATAATCAAATAGGAAAGAAGAAACTAGTTTATCAACAAGAAAGATAATCATTATCTTGTACATTTTAGAATATCAAACATTAGGAAAAATTGTCGTACTAAAACAAAAAAAATGGAGGAGAAAATGAGAAGAACCTGGCAAGTGACAGTAAGATTATCGGAGACATGAGCATTACCGAACGGAACTAGCTTAAGATCGGTGATTGTATGGAGACCAGAGTCAAAGAGTTTCACTAGACGATCGGCTATGAATTTCTGACAATAGGGACAAAGTGATTCATAGTAAAGATTGAGTTTCACTTTGCCAGATTCTCCAGCCACGAAGTTGTCTGAGAATGTGACCAAGAGAAAGAAAGCTAAGAAGAAGAACACAAACTTGTCTGAAGAAGAAGAAGAAGCCATTGTAAGAAGTTTGAATCGAGTGGCTCATGATGAATGCCTTGTGGATACATTTATAGATAATTATTTTTACCGTTACTATCACTTGATTTTTGTTTTTAACTAGTTGGTAATTTTTTCACGTGGGGTCTTGTTTTTGACTTTTGTGTCCATAGTAGTAACTCAAGAGTCAGTGTGAGTATATATATACCAAATGCTTATAGTTTTCTGCAATCCGAGTATACATATCATCAGTATTTAGTTTATAATATGGTTTATTATGTTTAGTTAGTGAACATTAGATTCGACGTCTACTAATATATCTATAGAATCTTACAAGTTATCATGCTTAATTAAGAAAAATGGTATTTTGCAATTACTACTCTAACGAATAATATATAAAATAAAGTGATCTTGATGATACTAAGGGTCCCATATAATAAATTATTAGTTACATTAGCTGTAGTTTCTGCTTCTACGGTTCTACCTATCTGAGTAGGTTTCGATGCATCTTTCAAGTTGCAAATATCTAGTTAAAACTCACTAAACTTTAATAGTTTTGGAAAACAATTAAGCTTTAGTGGGAATCTAGTTAAATAATGCCATTAACGTAAGTTTGAATAAACTTAGCTTTCTGTTTCAAATCAAGAATATTCACTAAGACAAAAACAATCAATTTTGAACTAGAGTACAACGAACTATAGTACAACGTTTCGGTTGAATATATAATTTGAAAGCTTGTTACAAGATTTTAACACGTGAAAGAGCAAATCATTAATTAGTTTCATTTTTCAATATATTAGTGTGTAAAATCTTATGTAAGTTATGTCTTTTCGGGCCTTTTTCAGTTCTTTATTTTTATATTTTATTCAAATGGATGACAATAGAATTATGTGTTTGTTTTATCTTTACCATAAGGGATTGTGATACAATAATATTTTTTATTACATTTAAATTTTACCAAAAAATATATCTCTAGTGGATTTACAATTTCTTACTAGCAAACTAATTTTGAAAATGATATCAACAACACAAGATAGATAATTTTCGGTTTTATGCCACAATATTCCGAGCGAAAACTGTACTAACCCAAGCCATATATTTGATAAGACCGATGCTGATTTCGTACTAAAAGAAACTAATGACTTGTTTAGTAGGGAATGTTTTTTTTTCAATTTGACTGTCTTGTCCAAATTTGCTTAACTATGATAAGAGAGATTTAATCACATCGATAAAATGTAAAAAAAATAATAATTAGTTTATACAATAACAAAACTTTAAATAATAATAATTTAAAATTATTTACACTTTCCAAGTAGTGATCTACCTTCCAATTGTTCGATATAAAAGTCTTGTAAATATATAAAATGTCATTTCTTTTTCAATATCAATCTAAAAACACTAATGTAAGCCAAAAAAACATTACTGTCTGTTACAAGCAAATATTTAGTTCATATATACTTCATAAGATGTATGAAATGTGAAGATGAAAACCTAGATTTGTTATACTCATCGGATTTGGATCCTACTTCTGCCTAACAAAATTCTGAAATTCAATAATCCATGATAGATTCAAATAGGTTTCTAAATAGAACAGGTAAGTCCAGCTAAGTGTTTTGGCGCTTCTTCCCAAATTTTAATATTTGTTTTAAAGCTGAAGAACTTTGGAAAGTATCTTTAGGTTAGTAGAGAGCCTCAATTAGATGCTAGTTCGACCTATATCGAGTTACATTTTTGTCATTTTATTAATGCGCGGTCGTCCTCAAATTATTAGTTTGATTGTTTATAAAACAAAACAAGTTATTTTGTTTTGTTGACGTAAAAGAGTTGATTACACTCATTTGTTTTGTTGACGTAAAGGAGTTGATTACACTCAATTTTGGTTTTCATACAATACCAAATTTTGCTTTCATACTTTTTAGTTAGTATCACCACACGAATTGAGCTAATGTAATAAAGTAATAGTGTAAAAGAAAAAGTAGTAGTCTAAGAGCTTCTCCAAGGTTACAGTATTTATAGTGTTAAAGAATCTTCAGTTAAACTGCAAAATCAACACTAAATATTATGGTTTAGTGTTTTGTGAATAATGTCACACTATATTTGGTGTGACACTGTTCACAACACTAAACATTAAAAGTATATATTTTTTATTTAATAATGTAATTGAATTAGTATTATTAATTAGTTAGTAGGTAAAACAATAATATACCATATATATTTTTGTATTTTTTTTATTTTTTATAATATGAAATTTTAATTATAATGAATATTTTTAAATAAATATATAAATTAATACGCATATTTTAAAAAATTGAAAATACATGTTAAAATTTATATAAACACTAAAAGTACAAAATTTAAAAACTAAAACCAAACAAACATGACAGATAAAATGCAATAAAATAAATTTTTAATTTATCAATTGTAATTCTACTTTTAAGTTATAATTAATTAATTATGAATAATTAATATTTGTCAAAATTATTAAAAAGGTAAAAAACTTAAATTGAATAATATAATAATATATAAATCTTTTTAAAAATTTGATGTTGTGGTTGGAGATAAAAAATAAAGTTCAACACAAAAACATTTAATTTGGTGTTATTTTAACACCAATTTTTTTTTTAACACCAAATTTAGTGTAATGGTTGGAGATGTCCTAAATAATGCATATAGTGGTAAAAAAATAGTGTTTTTGGCGTTTTCACACATCGACTTCACCGAATCAAGTCAGTCGAATCAAAAGTGTACTTAATAAAGTACAGAGTTTACTTTACATTTGCATTGATTTAGACGTCATATTTAATTACTTGTAACAATGTTCTTAATAATTATATATATAGTTCGCTGTCAATTTTAGGCGTTCTTTAATTTAAAATAATAATTCAGAAGGTTCATTAACACGTAAGACATAAGAGTTTAGGAAAAGGTCTTTATTTTATTATATTCCATTAGCATAAGCTTGAGGCCATCTTAGTTCAATAATGAGTTTGATAATTAGTTCCTAGCTTCAATGGCATAGGAGACTTGAAGCTTCGACATTTTGCTTTTAGGCAACTTAGAGAAAGTAGAGGAATTGCAAAGTTTTGGGAGATCAGCTTTTCCTTTGTACGCTTGGCAGATTTGAGCCACAAAATCATCAGGACTTTGTACACTCTGCATCCCCAAAAATCAAAAACACAATCAATAATAAGTAACATTTTTCAATTTATTAAAAAAATGTAAATGAAATGTGATGAAATTATTCATGCAAAGAGGAGTTTATAATGAGTTATATACGTCATCGAGTGGCTTCCCGTTCAGTGTGACCCATGGTACGTATGTATGTTGTGGCTTTAAACTCATAGTCATGTTTGCATACTCAAGTATTAGCTACAATAACAAAATAAAAATGGTTATAAGGTTAGGGTTATATAATTATACAAATATATGTGTGTTTATTATGTCTTACCTGTTTAGGGAGACCACTTTTGTAACAATCATTGATGGCTTTCTCAGTTCTAGAGTTCTTTAAACATGATGATTCCCAATTTTTCGTGTCCTTTTCAATGCACCTTATGAACAAATAGTGCATTTTCTGCGTTTCAAAACGTTCAATATAATTTCAAATTAAACTCTAACAATCATTTTGCATGAATAAATGGTTTTATGCATTATGTACCGGATCGGGCCAAGTTCTTATGGCGCAAGCTTCAATAGCGTTTAGTTTGCATTCCTCTTCACCATGCTTCACCATGTTACCAAAGATTGATTACAACAACAAAAGTATAAGATAAACTGATAAACATACAAGTCATAAGAACAAGAAGAGGGAGAAGCTAAAAATAACCTGACAAGTGACGGTAAGATTATCGGAGACTTCGGCGTTACCAAATGGAACGAGCTTGAGATCGGTGATTGTGTAGAGATCAGAGTCAAAGATTTTGGATAGATAATCAACGATGAAAGTCTGACAACCGGGACAGAGTGATTCGTAGTAAAGATTGACGTTCACTTTGTCGGATTCTTCAGCTACTACGAGGTTGTCTGAGACTGTGAACAAGAGGCAAGCAAAGAAGAGACATGGGAACAATAACACAAACTTGTTTGAAGAAGAAGAAGAAGCCATTGTTCAAAGTATTCTTACTAAAGTGTTTGAGTTGAGTGGCTCATGACTCCTACCTTGTGTATACTTTTATAGGCCTGGATATAAAAACCGGAATCGAAAAACCAAATCGGAACCAAATCGAAACAACCGGTTCGATTCGGTTTTTGTTATTGATAAAATACCCATTGGATTTTTAATATATAGTTTACAAAATGTTATTTATGTTTAATTAGTGTAAGAACAGATTATACGTCTACTTTAAATATCTATCAAATCTTAGTGAATCATACATGATTATTTTTATTTTTAAATGGCATAATATAATAAAATGTAAGATAAAAGTGATATTGATATTAGTAAAATAACAAGTTACACCAGCTATAGGTTCTACTACTGTTTGCTAGTTTAACTTTAATTGATTTGGGAAACATTTTAACGTCAATAACCTAAAGTGGGTGTGTAGTTTGAACCAAAATAGAGGTATAGTTCTCCCCTTTAACTAATGCCATTAAATTGAATAAACTTTCCGTTTTATCAAAGAATATTCGCTAAACAAAACAGAAACAAACAATTTTTTTAGTTATAGTAGGCTAATAATAAAAATTTGAAATATTGTTACAAGATTAAACAATTGAGAGGGCAAATCTTTTTTGTTTTTTTTTCTGGCAACAAAATTGAAAACAAATAAAACTAGTCTGCTAGCCAGATGGGTAGAGTCAAACCTACATGAATAACATGAGTTGAATGGACTCGAGCGGCCCGAGCTAACCTGTCTGCTGTTAAATTGGTTGAACGTGGAATTTTCACAATCTTGACCCTGTCAAAATACTCCTTACAGCGTTGGAACTCTTCTAGATGAGTGGAGAAAGCTGGCCATTCCTGGGGTTCGGTCACCATCTTCTGTAGTTCGGAGCAATCGGTTGCGAAAATAACATCTCGTTGCTGAAAGGCTTTCATACATTCCATAGCCTAAATTAATGCTTCGGCTTCAGCATGCAACGGAGACAGACTTTGGCTGATGTTCCTTGCCCCCATAACTCCATCCAAACCTTAATGCTTACTGCTCCACCCCTGTCCTGTGAACTTAGATCCCTCTTTCCATGAACCATCTACATGACACCATGTTCCGGTGGCTATATCTTCTTCCGAAGGTATATCATCCGTTACTTTCAATATTTTTTTTGGATTTTTTCCATACAAAATTTAATTTAACGTCTTTAATATTTAAAAATGAGAAATTTACATAATATTTTACATGGGATCCCAGCTTTAATATATGTCTTGTTTTTCTTCAAAAAATTGTTAAGGATGAGTGTGACAGTTGACCTATCATATAAAATGTTTAGGTGCCAATATAATTAGTGAAAATTACTAAAACAATTTTGAAAATTTAAAAATGACTAAACTAATGTTAATATTTGGTAATTACTAAAATAATTTTTACTATCGATAATAAGTTTGTTTTTATTTTGTTGAAAAAAATGTATTTACGAAAATACCATTATTTTTATTACCACGTAAAAAATGAATTAAATATTGGTGCAAAACAAAAAATCTATCATATTGTTATGATAGACTTATTAATAGAATGATATATTTGTTTATAATTGGTAGACTTATTTTTTCAGCCGGTAGATTTGTTTTTCAACCAATAGACTTATTGTTGGAGCCGTATACTTATTTTGGAGCAGTGAACTTATTTTGTAGATTTATTTTTTTCGTCGTGGTAGACATTTTTTTGTGTGGTAGATTTACTAGTCAATGGTGGTAGATTTATCTTTTTTGTGATAGACTTATTGGTAAAATTATAGACCTATTAGTACCCGTGGTAGATTTATTTTTGATTGAAGGTAGATTAATTAAGCTGTGGTAATTTTATTTTTATTGGTGGTAGATTTATTTGGATTTTTATTAATGGTAAACTTATATTATTTGCTGGTAGATTTATTTTTATTGGTAGATTTATTTACTTTGACGATAGATTTTTTTTTGTTAGTATATGATGGTAGATATATTTTTAATGATGATAAATTTATAATAAAATTGTAGACTTTTTGGTTTTAAAAGTAGTTTTTTTTAATCTTTCTCAGTTTACTAAAATATGCTACAGTTCGTAGATTTATTTATGTCCTGTTTTTCTTCAAACGATTGTAAACAAGAGTGTGACAGTTGACCTATCAATTAAAATGTTTAGGTAGCAAAAAATACATGCTATCATTTTAATACATAATTGTTTTGCGTATTAAGAAAAAATACATTTTTTATATTGTAATCCATTCACGTTTAACCGTATGTCCATTTTAAAACATATACAACACAAATTTAAACAAAAACTATGCTAGGAGGAAATTGATTACATGTGTTGCCTCCACCTTCGAGAAAAAGAAATCCAGGTAGACCAAGTAACTATGCTAGGAGGAAAGAAGAAATGAAAATGCCTTTTTAAGTAATACGAAGTTAACTCGCGTGTTTAAAGTCATGACATGTTCAAATTGCAAGGAAGAAGGGCACACTAAACAAGGTTGTACAAATCCGATAGTTGAGATTCAGCCAAAAAGACCAAGGAGTCGACCAAAGAAAGATCATGGTAGTGTCTTTATTTCTTCATTCCACATTTACATTTTACATTACAAGAGATAGATATTTCATACTTTTAAACTATTATTGACAGGATGAAATTACACAAGGACGAGGACTTTCCCAAGGTCCAATACTTTCACAAGGTCATGATCCACAAGGTGAAAGACTTTCACAAAGTCAAGGATCACAAAGTCAAGGATCACAAAGACAAGGATCATAAGGATGAAATTCATGGTTTAGGATATGTTTTATTGACATTTTTTTTTGACTTATTAACATGTGTGGTTGTTGTTGGTTTCAGTATTTGTTTCGGTTATGTGAACGTATGTGTTGTTTTTGGTACTTAAACATGTTTTGTTCAATCAATATCATGTTTCTTATATTCTCATTTTACATACAAAAAACTAAGCAAACATTCATAATGACAATAAAAACAAGAATATTTTCATTACCAAATGCAAATCAAAATTTTTGAATTCATACATAGACATAAAAAAACCCTAAACACAACAACCTATTCACACTAATAAGCAATGAAAAATTTGGTTTTATTTGCTTTACCACCCATCATGTAAAGAATGACAATGATCATAAAGCAAAGACATGCAACACACAATGTGATCAATTTCCACTTTCGAACTTCCATTTTGCTCCATGTTACATCTTCTTTCAATTCTTCAATCACAGCTTTTTAACTCTTCAGTTTGGTATTTGGCATTGCTAATCTGACTTTCAATGATTCCTAGTTTTGGTAAAGCATCTTCAACCTCGACACATACAACATCCTCCACCCGCTTAAAAAAGATCCTATTGCACAAACAAGTAAGCTGACTTACTGTCTTAACACAAACACCATCAAAATTACAACTCTTGGTTTATTCGCAAGCTTATATCTCTTTTGTTTATATAACGGCAGAAAAGTCTTCATGGATTATCTCACATCTTAGATGTGAACCCTCGTTTCCCGACGACACAAATCTCATTAGAAGTTGAACCCATCAGAAAATTAAGAACAAAACAAGAGGAGATGGGAAATAAAAAAGGAAAAGGGGAGATCAGAGAATTCTGATGAAATGCGAGAATGGATTGCTATTGGCGATTTACGGTTTAGTGAGAAAGGTTATAGAGGAGAATATCAATTTAGGGATTTTTGAGAGGAAAGATTGATTTAGGGATTTGAGAGGAGAAAATCGATTTAGGGATTTGAAAGAATCGATTTGGGGGGTTTTGAGAGTTCGAGAATGGCGTCGTTTTAGTTAACAAATCTTTAAATGTAATTTAACCCTTTTAATAGATTTGTTAACCAGTCTAAAGACAAGTCTAATTTGGTAAGATCAATATAAAGTTATAATGAAAATAGATTGTCAAAATAAATATGTGTTCGAGAATCTTAGAAATAATTCTATGTCGAAAAACCATTTGAAAACTTTGTAGCGGAGGATCTTGTATAGTTCGTGCTATGTAGTAAAATGGATGGATGGATAAAACTCAGTGAATTAAAATGGTAAAAATAGATTTTATTTTTATTTTTTGCAATACCATAAAAAACTACAATAGCTCTAGAATCCACACCGAGAATCCACACCGAATGGTACGGAATCTATATGAACATATGATGGTTGAATGTGAGTACTTTGTGCTATATTTTCCACCTTTGGATTGTCTGCGTGTGTGACCAAAGTGATAGAAAATGTGGTTAAATATCCCTTGCATCTGTTGAACTCCTCTAGATGAACTAAAATGCAGACCATTCTTATGCAACATACACCATCTTCACCAACTCTGAACAGTTTGGAAACGTTTTTTTCGGTTGTTGAAATGCTATCGTTCACTCTATAACCCAAATTAGTGCTTGAAGTTATGCATGTAATGGTAAGAGACTACATCTAATGTTTCTTGCTCCCGGAGGTCTGTCCCTTCCTTCTTAACAGCTGAATCATTTTTTGTCCTGAAAATAAATTGCCTTCTTACCATGACGCATCCATATGACACATTTATTCCTTCTTTGACCAAATTTGAAACCATTGGTATCACCATCGACGATTTAAGCAGTTGGACATCATTATTGTCAGCTAGTTGGGCCTCTTTCTTTATTAGTGATTCAATCTCCGCAATCCTAAATGTTTATGGTGGATATCGATGAATACTTGTATAAAGTTTATTTGTCATACTCTTACAAAGATACCACAATATCCAGAGAAACAGCCGATTTAAATTTTATGTAGGGAGCCTCTAGAAACACCAAAAACATGTGGAACACTTCTCGATTGGATGAAACTTTGGACATATGTAGGTATTTAAGGTAGAACCATAGATTCTAAGAATTGATATATATATATTGCTATTCAATCCACGTTTGTATTGCCAGGGGGAGTGTAGTAAAAAATACATGATTGATTGTTTCCTCCTCTGCCCTGCGATAAACACATTCATATAAAACATGATCCATTTTGTTCTCAAGTTTTTCTGAGCACTGATAAATAACTCGATATAGCTTGTCCAATCAAATGTTTGATTTTTGGGGACATTTTATTTTTCATGCAACGGTGTGTAGCGATTTGACATCTGGCCCATGATATCGGAAGATGCATGCTCTATATGATAACCTGATTTCAATGTATATTTCTTAGATATTGTGAAATACCAACAACATGAATCTGATTTTAAAAGCAAATTAATTGGCCTACCTAAGATGAGTGATGCATCCTCATGCGCAATAATCGCGTTAACTAATTGAGTATTCCACATTCTTTTCCATGTGTCAATTATATGCTTAACCTTGAAAGAAGGATAATAGTGTAGCTTTAACAACTTGCTTGTCTTAGGTGAAAGGCTGGAATCCATGGGTCAGTCTACACTGAAATAGAGTAACATGTTCCTACTCTTTTGATAAGTCATTTTTTTTTAATTTAAGACCGAGCCGATGCACACTTCAAATCTTTGAGTAGAATTGGTTTGTTTGCAAATGAATACTCCTCCAACCACATGATGAAGTGTAAAATCTGACAGGATCTAAAGGGTCTGAGTTTCGAAAGTATCTATCTTTATACACCTTTGCAAATAGAGTATTTTATTTATCAATCAATTGTTATAGTTGTTTTGCTAAAAGGGTTGTGTTAAAATTCTCAATTGTCCGTAAGCCAAGTTTGTTGTTACCTTTATCCCGACATAGCTTGTTCAAGGACATCCAATGTATACCTTTATCTTTTACAACCGAGTTCCACCAAAACTGAGCTACCACCCTTGTTAGTTTTGTAGTCACCAATTTGGGTAAGCGATAGCATAGTATGACGTTGCTAGTTAACGTAGTTGCTACTGATTTAATTAAAACCTCCTTTCCTCTTTTCGAAAGGAATTTTGATGTTCACTCATTCACTCGATTATGAAACCTCTTTTGGAGATAGTTAGAAATATGTGTCTTCCCCGCCTCCCTCCCCAAAGTGTTTTGAGTCTCTATCGAGTCTTTTTATTTGCTTTTTGAGTCTTCAAAGCCAAAAGACATCAATGAATGAAGATTGGAGATTCTGGAGGAAAAATGACCAAAATCAAGAAAAATGAGCCAAATCTCATGAAAAATGAGCCATAACATTAGTCGAAACGAAACAAAGAAATTCTGAAGCAGAACAGAACAGTCGCTCCACTTTGGAGCACTCGCTCCCCTTTGGAGCAATCTGTCACGGCCCATTCGGCCGGACCAAAACCATGCACCACACCCATTTCTTCCACACTTTATTTGTTTTTGGGCTTTTTTGTTTTTGGGCTGATTCATGTTGAGGTTTCTAAAAAGCTAAATGACAAGTAATAAGGACCTTTAGTATTGATGATTGTCAATATCAATCCCTATAGATCAGCCTCAATCATTCTAGCAATCCCACCAAATCAACCACCAATTAATGAGAATCAGGTAATCAAGGCCATATCTTCAATATGGACCATTGGATTAGATTAATCCTCACCATCAATTTCTGGAGGTGTTTTGTATAAATAGGGATGAAATCCCTCATTTGTAAATCATCCTATATATTTCTAATATCAGAGCAATTCAAATATTCTCTTTCTTTCTTTCTGAGTTCTTTTCTCTCAAAGGGTCGGATTTGTGCGAGAGTGAGGCTGTCTATTCTATTTCTTCGGGACAGAGTAAGACTAGTACCGCATGGTTTGATTACCCAGAAATCAAGTCTGTGACACGTGGTATCAGAGCCGTGTTCGTCCAGGGACTAAGCAATGACTCAAGAGGAGAATGCTATCCGGGTTGAGGGTGAGACCGGTGCTCTTGAAAGGCAGGAGGCCTTTGACGCGAACGTTCCTAAGAGAAAGCGCGACAAGAGCAGGGTCCGTGACGAGGTTGGGCTATGGGCATAGCCCTGACCGAGATGGGTGACCGACTCGACCGAGTCGAACACTCAACTTCTGCACTGGAGAACGCTGTGTTCAGTGATGTGACAGAAGTGCGAAGTGAAGTTGGTGAGCTTGACGAGCAGCTCACCAAGGTGGAGTGGTCGGTGATAGAAGCAGTCCAAACGTTGAAGGTGAGCATTGAGGCGAAGCAAGAAGAGCTTGCGTTGTGCAAACGGGTGGTTGCCAACGGGGGTACCAACAACCCGGGCTCGGGAACAATGAATTTTCCAGCCATCTCGGTTAAACGGTGCTAGAGATGCCAAAGAAGTAGAGAAATTTCTATGGCAAATGGAGCAGTACTTCGACAATACTGGTCTTACGAATGAGTCGTCAAAGATCAAAGCGACCACATCCTACCTCACGAATACGGCCATGTTGTGGTAGCGAAGGCGTCACGCAGACTTCAAACGGGGCACATGTCGGATGGACACCTGGGGAAGAGTTCAAGAAATAACTCAAACGACAATTCTACCCAGAGAATGTCGTTTATGAGGCACGGAGGAAACTAAGGGAGCTCTGACAAAAAGGTACGATCCGAGACTATATTAAGGATTTTACCACCCTTACTCTATAGATTCCGAACCTTTCCGACCAAGACTTGGTGTTCCATTTCATCGATGGACTCCAACGATAGGCCAAGCAAGAGTTGGAGTGGCGTGGAGTAACGATGGTAGATGAAGCCATCGCCGTGGCCAACCCACTTCGTCGGACGTTCAGAACCAGGAGAGGTTGTCCAGCCGAGACGAGTATGAGGCAAAAAAGCGGTCAATCGTTCTGAGGAGCGTGTGTTACATGTGCAAAGGACTGCACCAAGCTAGGGAGTGTCCGAAACTGGGGTCTCTTTCAGCCCTTCTAAAGCGCAAAGGGGAAGAGACGTTGGAAGAGGAAGAGGGCATGATGGGGTCACTTCAGCTACTTAACGCCCTTAGGACGACCCCATTGTCTATGGTCACAAGGAAAGGACTGATGTACATTGGAATTCTCATCAATGGCCAGCCAACACGGGCGATGGTAGATACGGGGGCCACCCACAACTCCATGGCCCATGATGGGGCTAAGAAACTTGGTCTCGCATGGACCGAGGGGGAAGGCTGGCTCAAGTCGGTGAATGCCAAAACCCAGCCGCTATTTGGAGCCGCCAAAAGCGTGGAACTTGGCACAGGAGCGTGGAAAGGGCAAGTAAACTTCTTAGTAATGCAGATGAACGACTTTAAAGTCGTGCTAGGGCTAGACTTCTAGAAGCAAGTCTCGGCCATACCCATGCCCACCCTTAGCACGGTCTGCATCCTGGAGAAAGGCTCACCTTGTATGATTCCGACTATGGAAGCTCCTCATGAGGAACGAGATGGGGCGAAACACCTTTCGGCGATGCAATTCACTAAGGGAGTGAAGAAAGGAGAAACATCATTTCTCACTTTCTTGAAAATGGAACACCAGTTTGGAGAAGAAAACGTGCTTCCACGGCTTATCGAGGAAGTCCTTGAGCAGAACAAGGACATGATGCCACCAAAGCTACAACACGAGTTACCACCTAGGAGAGAGGTTGATACAAGCGCGGCTGTCACACGGCTTGTGGCAATCGGGCGGTCGAACGGACGGGTGCGGTCAAGGCTGAGTTTCTTAAGCCGTGAGTCCGGGCGAGCGTATGAGCGGGTGGTCGATAGGTGTGGGGGTTTACGGTCGCACCGTCGGCAGGAGGGTCGGCCTGGTCGATCGATTCGGGACACAGCGGGCGACGGTCGGTAGACGATACGTCGTACCGTTCGAACGGGTCGACTGATGCATGAGGTGTGGGCGGGGCGAGGTGTACCACACGAGTTGTGAAAGACCCCTGATAAAACACGCTTTAGTGGTGGAGGTTCTGGTCTCGACAAGACTAAAGAAGACAAGGACTTCAGAAAATACTTGTTTTATTAGATAAAAGTTCTACAGAATTACAAGGCTGTAATGGGACCTTATATAGCGATCCTAGCAGCTGTGACCTTCTAGGGTCTTCGTGAATTTAAAACAAAAGATTACATGAAATCTCGAAAACTAAAAGAAGAAAGAAAAATAAGAGAATATTCCTAAAATCAGCTTATAATTTCGCTGAATAAACAAACGACCGACGGCTAGAAATATTCAAACGACTTACCTTACTTACCTTGGGACGCGGTTGGTGGTGCTAAGAAAGGAAGGCTGGTCCGCATCCTTGTTGATCACCAAGACTTGGTAATGGGCAATCGCGGGTAGCAGGGGCCAGACGTCATGGGCGAGCGCGGTTGGGCCGGGTGTGGATGGGTTTCGACCAAGTCTGGGTTCTGTCTGATCTGTGACCAATTGAGCTCGACCAAAGTGATTTGGCTGTTGGTTTGGTCGAGGGAAATCGAGTGGTGCTTCAAGGGTTAGACCGGATGTGTCATGTTCTGAAGTGGTCTTGGGTTTCGGTTCGGCCGGCCGCTTGGAGTGGGTCGTGTTAGGTGATACAGTTGGCACAAGCTGATCTAAAATACTCTGGATGCTGAGGTTGTACTTGTGGTGTAAGACTCTGGCTCTTTGGCGTGTCATGGTGCCTTCAAAAGTCTCGGGAACCCCTGGGTCGCCTAAGGGGTCGAGACTGTTGATGGCTGGGTCGACCGTGCTTTGGATGTCCTCATCATTCCCTCCCTCTTCGAGAGGTTTTGACCTCAAAACTTGATTATCTGCATGATATGGTGAAAGGTCAGTTACATTGAAAGTGGGTGATATGTTTAACTCACCTGGGAGGTCTAGTCGGTAGGCATTATTGTTGATCTTCTCCATGACTCGGAACGGTCCGTAGCCTCGTGGTGCTAGTTTTGAGCTTCTCTGGCTTGGGAACCTCTCTTGCCTCATATGTAGCCAGATCCATTCCCCGGGTTCGAATATAACCTCCTTGCGGCCCTTGTTGGCGTGTTTGGCATACTGCTCAGTGCGTTTTTCCAAGTTGTCTTTGACCTTTTGGTGAATCTTTTTAATGTATTCAGCATTTTCTTCTCCGTTTAGATTGACTACCTCGGCTGGAGGTAAGGGAGTCAGGTCCAGTGGCGTAGTGGGATTGATCCCGTAGATAATCTCAAAGGGGGTCATCTTGGTGGCCGAGTGGATGGCCAAGTTGTACGCAAACTCGATAAAAGGCAAGCTTTCTACCCAATTCTTGAGGTTCTTTCCTACGGTGATGCGGAGTAAAGTTGATAAGGTGCGGTTTTCTACTTCGGTCTGGCCGTCGGTTTGGGGGTGGCACGTGGGGGAGAAGAGTAGTTTGGTGCCGAGCTTCCTCCAGAGTTTCCTCCAGAAATGGCTAAGGAATTTGCTATCTCGGTCTGACACAATGGTTCTAGGGATACCATGAAGTCTTACCACTTCTCTGAAGAAAAGGTCGGCCGTTAGGGACGCGTCATTGACGTTGGCGCAGGATATGAAGTCCTTGTGCTGAAGATTGGGAAGGCCTAAAACGAAGTCCATGGAAATGTCTACCCAAGGCGTGGTCGGTATCGGTAGAGGCATGTATAACCCGTGGGGGTTCACCCTTTATTTAGCCTTCTTGCAGATCACACATCTAGCGACTAAGGCTTTCTCTCACGTAGCCCTTGTCGAGTAGTTCTTGTACTTGCCTTTCCAGATCTTTGGTTTCTTTGGGGTTGACTCGGTACGCCGGCTTGTTTGGAAGGGCTGCTCCGGGTACGAAGTCGATCTGGTGTTCTATGCCCCTTAGGGGAGGCAGTCCAGCTGGAATCTCCTCGGGAAAGGCATCTTTGAACCTGTTAAGAAGGTGAGTAATCTCCTCGGGAAGGACCTGGTCGCTAAAACTTGCGCTCAACACTTCTTTAAAGACTATTAGTAGCATTGATTGTTTAGAAGCAGCAGCCTTTCTTCATCGTTGTTCAACGCCAACCGGTTTCTAAGGCGTTCGAACTCCTCGTAATATTCCTCGACCGTGTTGCTGCCTTGCCTTAAGCTGCGAAAGCGTCTCTGGAGCTCTCTGTGGAAATGGGGAGGAACATAGCGTTGCCTCATCAGATCCTTCATGTTGACCCATGAGTCGATGGGTCGTAGTCGGGTCCTCCTACGGTCAGACGTCACCCTGTCCCACCAGATGAGGGCGTTGTCGGTGAGTTGGGCGACGGCTAGTGAGACTCTCTTGGGCCCGGGGTGGTTGTAGTAGTCAAAGATGTGGTCCATCCTCTTCTCCCAGTCTAGATAAGCCTCCGGGTCTACCTTGCCGGCGTAGCTTGGGGCGGAGAGCTTGATATGCTCCTGGTATGGTCGGGGTGATGGGGTAAAATCTTCATCACCATAGTCCTCCGGGGGTAGGTGTCGTCGAGGCTGTCAGTAGTGATTGTCACGGGGATGGTCGCGAAGACCAGGGCCCTCGTCAGGAAGCGGGTAGGTGGTGTGCCGAGAGCTGGTCTCGGGGAGGTCGTTGACGTGGACCCGTTATGGCCGGACGTGGGGCCGGTTGGGGGTGTTGCGCCAAACACAGATGTGGTGACCCCGGCGATGTTGCGGATGGGTTGCATCGTTGGACGGGGTACTTGTTCGACCCGTGTCATCCGTTCTCCTAGCTCCTGTCTCATCACTCTCATCTCTTCTCTCATGGCGTTCACAACTTGGAGAAGGGCGTCTTGTGCTGGAGGTGTGTTCTCTTCAGACATGGCGGCGGTGAGACTCTAAAATTAAAACAAAGACACAGAGAGGAGGAAACGTGAATCCTCTGAAAACCAAATTGAGACAAAAAGGAAAGTTGTCTTTTTTTTTTGAAATTTTGAGGAATTTGCAGAAAGAAAAGGAAACTAAAGTTCGACTATATATCTATATATATATATTTTTTTTGAAATTTGAAAGACTTGCAGAAAAGGAAACTAAAAGTCGAGGATTGGGTTGAAACAACCTGGGTAGGAACGTTTGAGCTCTGATACCAAACTGATACAAGTGGGGGCTGTCAGACGGCTTGTGGCAATCGGGCGGTCGGACGGACAGGCGCGGTCAAGGCTGGGCTTCTCAAGCCGTGAGTCCGGGCGAACGTACGAGCGGGTGGTCGATAGGTGTGGGGGTTTGCGGTCGCACCGTCGGCGGGAGGGTCGGCCTGGTCGATCGATTCGGGACACAGCGGACGACGGTCGGTAGACGATATGTCGTACCGTTCGAACGGGTCGACCGATGCGTGAGGTGTGGGCGGGGCGAGGTGTACCACACGGGTTGTGAAAGACCCGTGATAAAACACGCTTTAGTGGTGGAGGTTCTGGTCTCGACACGACTAAAGAAGACAAGGACTTAAGAAAATACTCGTTTTATTAGATAAAAGTTCTAAAGAATTACCAGGCTGTAATGGGACCTTATATAGCGGTCCTAGCAGCTGTGACCTTCTAGGGTCTTCTTGAATTTAAAACAAAAGATTACATGAAATATTGAAAACTAAAAGAAGAAAGAAAAACAAGAGAATATTCCTAAAATCAGCTTATAATTTCGCTGAATAAACAAACGACCAGCGGCTAGAAATATTCAAACGACTTACCTTACTTACCTTGGGACGCGGTTGGCGGTGCTAAGAAAGGAAGTATGGTCCGCGTCCGTGTTGATCACCAAGACTTGGTAATGGACCGTCGCGGGTAGCAGGGGCCAGACGTCGTGGGCGAGCGCGGTTGGGCCGGGTGTGGATGGGTTTCGACCAAGTCTGGGTTCTGTCTGATCTGTGACCAATTGGGCTCGACCAAAGTGATTTGGCTGTTGGTTTGGTCGAGGGAAATCGAGTGGTGCTTCAAGGGTTAGACCGGATGTGTCATGTTCTGAAGTGTTCTTGGATTTCGGTTCGGCCGGCCGCTTGGAGTGGGTCGTGTTAGGTGATACGGTTGGCACGAGCTGATCTAAAATACTCTGGATGCTGAGGTTGTACTTGTGGTATAAGACTCTGGCTCTTTGGCGTGTCATGGTGCCTTCAAAAGTCTCGGGAACCTCTGGGTCGCCTAAGGGGTCGAGACTGTTAATGGCTGGGTCGACCGTGCTTTGAATGTCCTCATCAGAGGTGGATGACGAGATTGAGCTGGAAGTCAAAGCCAAACCTCCGGCCATGGCGCCTTACCGCATGGCTCCTTCCGAGCTTTCCGAGCTTCGGAAACAACTCGACGAGTTGCTATCGACGAGGATGCTCCGACCATTAAAATCACCTTATGGCGCCGCGATGCTATTCCAAAAATGGTCTGAAAGAGAAACCAAGACTCCCTAAATTTGTCCCAAACCTCCCATAGATTTCTTACTATCGAAATAAAATCAAGATTTTCATCCATCCAGATTAAAGTGCACATAACTCTGCGGATGAAAGTAGCGTAACCGAACCAGCTTTCTGAATTGCCTCACTTTTAGCCTCCATTTGACCAGTCATTGTTGTGAACTTTCCCAGATTCTTATCAAACACCTTCTTCCGGGGATATCATTCTTTGAGCTACTTTTTTTTCGAGATCCTACCCATAAAAATGAAATTTGCATGAAAAATCTTTTTTCATACCTTGTTTCTTATCCTCTGCATTTTTTCCCAAACTATCATCTACTATCTGCTTCTTCACTACAATTCTATTTTCCATCAGACTCCTCTGTTCATGGTGCGTCTATCATAGTGTCAACATCCTCTTCCATATTTTTGTCAATATCTTCCAAATCCTCCTCCATTTCCTCAAAACTACATTCTTCTGAAAGAACTCTTTCCCCACTAACCCCTTGTTTTCCAGTCTCATTCAGATCGGTTGCAGCAATAGACTCTTCAATTCTTGTACCTAAAGTTGGCTCGGCAGGAACCGTAACCTCCTCCACCACTAAATGGGAGACTGAAAGCTGAGCAGACTATATGAAACTTCTTAGAAACCGAAAGATCAGTATACCCTTCATTAAATAAAAATTAAAGATATTTATATACTTTACTTGAGGATGTAAGTTTCAATGCACCGATACCATTAGTCTCACCATTTTCAGAAAATTTTGTTTCAAATCCTTTCCATTCTAAGTTTTCTTACTATTAAAGCTTCCAACATCATTTTAAGATTTATTGATTGTAATCTTATTTTCAGTCCACTTATTACTTAATATCTCCATGTTTCTCCTACATCTATATATAAACATTCATGGACATCTTAAGTTAAGTCTCCGACAGTCCTTGCCCAACATTTGTGGTTTTCAACTCATCCAACCTTTCATAGAAACAACAAAATGTTGGCATAAATGTTTAGGAGAAACATACCGTGTTGGTCCTAGAAAAAATGATGTTCCCTTCCCTGCGTCATGTCCTTCCTTGTTTGAGGATGTTTGTAAAATTTTTAACTTAGATATGTAAATTTTTTAGTGTACAAAGCGGCATTAAAAATTATTCAATATATTATTACAAATTTTTTGCTTAAAAATTTATAAACAAAAGTAGTTTGTGAAAAACACATGACTACTTGTTTCTTTATGCAGACAACATCGAGGAAAAGTTAGATCAACATTTATTATTTTGGTCCTAAGGTTTGCATGCACAGCAGTTCATGGCATAACTCCATATGTAACTCAACACAGTTCACTGAATAATCTAACTTAGCAAATTTCAAAAAGTGTTTTTTCTTATTGACAAGAACCTCGTTTACCAACTATTTGTTTTTTGTGACACATTTTGCTTGATAAAACATTATTTCTTACATTTACCAAATATTTCAAAAAGCCCCAAAGACTTGCCCCAAAGACTTGCTTGTCATGTGTGTTGATCCGACTTGCGGTAGGCAATCTGATTTTTGCAGCTACGTTGGAAGCACGACGTTAGAATGGTGGACACACTATCGGAGAGAGTAACCAACCTCCAAGTCAGTCTTCATATCACCCACAATTATTCTTGGACATTCATCTTAGCGATGACGATACTTAGAATTCTAGATTTATTTTTTGGATATGTTTTTATTTTGTAAAATAAACATTATTAATTATTATTCTCTTTTCTATGTAAATTTTATAATTTTTTATATAAATTAATAATTAATATATATATATATATTTACTATTCATTAAATAAATAAATAAAATTATATAACAATATTTCACAATTTGCCAACCAAATACTTAACAACTAAATACCAAAAAAATATTAGCAACAATTTTTTAACGAGATAGTTACCAACGATTTTTCAACCAGAAATTTAACAACCAAATACCAACTACCAACTAAACATTAGCAACGATTTTCCAAAGGAATAGTTAACAACTGTTTTCCAACCAAATAGTAACGAAATTTTAGCAACAATTTACCAACGAAACATTACCAACGATTTAACAACAAAAACCTATAACCACTTTACATCCGCTATATGTCGAAATATTGCAATTAATCACCGTCCCTTTCACATCGAAATGATATTAGTTGGTAACCGTTGCTACATTTACAACGATTTTACATCCAATATACAACATCTAATTAATGACGATTTTTTGTGGTTGTAAATTACCGACTATTTCATTTACGTTGTTAGTGGTTGGTACTGCTTTGCGACAATTTCACATCGAAAATATGCGTTGTTAAACTTATATTTTCTTGTACTGATATATATCATAGTGGTATTCATGTCAATATAGCGTACACATTTTCATGGAAAAAATGCATGTGTTCATTAACAATAAGAGTTTAAAGTACATATTCACTACAAGAGAACTGAATATGAGGTAACGTTGACATTTTTTATCAGCTTTAATTAGGTAATAAACATCCTAATTAGAAAAAGATAGAAGTTATGAAGACTAGAAAATATAAGAACTGTTAGAGGAACTACAACATATTTGAGCCTATGCGCTATAATGGTCGAGGAAGAGGAGACAATTCGTTCGGAAGTTGTACGTACATAGTGCCTGTTGAGGAAAATATGTTAGGTGCAAGAGAAGGATGATGCTCTCCAAAAAGATGAGGACAAGTAAGTTATTGGGTACAACATGGAAATCAACGGAAAACTTCTATATTGAAACTGAGTTTGTGTTCTCGAGAACAAAGATGTGAAAGTTCTTCGTAAAAGTCCATCGGTCATGTTTCTCTATACAACCCAAAAATACCAAGATGTACCGAGATCTGAAACTGTATTAGTGGAATAACATGAGAACACAAGTGAAGATCTATGTCGCCAAGTAGAAGATATGCTAGCAGATTAAGGCATAACACATAATACAATGTTGATTGCTACAAGGGTTCTGTTACCCTAATGTAAACCGGATATGGTAAGTACAAATATTTTCACCAATTTGCAAAAGATTAGTGGAGAGATATAAACAATATAGATACTTGTGGACATATTGATGATATTTCTTGGACATCAAAAACAATGTTTGGGGTGAACTTTTTGTCAGAATTATACCTCGAAAAAATTGCTAAGTTGCATGGTGTTCCTATCATATCATAAATAAGGTCAAAGCTATGACAAATATACTTGAATCATCTGAAAATTTATCTACGTTTCATGACATATTCCACGTGTCCATGTTGAAAAAAGCAGTCTAAGAGCAAAAACTGATAATTTCGACACCACTAGTGAGATTAAAAAGGAACCTGTCTGTTAGGATCACATCCTTAGATATTCTAAGCAGTTGGAAAACTGTGTAAAAAGGAGAGAACCAAGCAACTGATGCTTATCGAGAATAATGATTGTCAAAAGGAGACATGTGTCGAGATGTTGCTATTTTTTGGAAACAAAAGAGTGTTTATATATTTTTTTAACTATTTAAAAATATTTAAATTAATCTACATTTTCTTAGTCAAATGCTGTTTTGTTGGTAAGATATCACAAGTTTCCTGTCTAGAATTTCAATTGGAAGAGCATTAATGAATTAGTTGTGATTAAAACAGTGTTAGGCTATACAACTTGCGGTCTAGCTAGAAAGCGAAGGTTGACATTAGATCCTCGGCATAAGCAAAATAAGTGGTCGCATAGGGACTCCATGGTTTCTAGGAACCTTACCATTGTCACTACTGTCGAATTTACAACTTCTTCAGCCTTCACGATTGCTGATTTCAATGCCTTTTCCATCAAAATTCCATGTTCAACACCATTTCCGAAGCCACCATGGTCACTGCCGTGTTCAACACCATATTGTCCCCTTGTTCCCCCATGGTTAATGTATTTTTTAGAGATAAGAGATAACGGCGCTTGTTGAAAAATTATTAGAGTTTTTGTGATGTATTGTGGGCTTTTGTTGTTAAACAAATTTTATATATGTTGCACACCGGAACCATGCTAAAAAGAAAAGGAGCAGGCCCAAGAATTTTTGGCCGAAATTGAAAACAAAATACAGATTAGTTTCCACTTTCCCTCCTATAAAAATGAATATCCACCTAGGTCACTACACAGGCTATCAGAATGTTGACATAGCCACCGCCATTGATCAACATGTCGCCGCTGTTGACCATGGTGGCATCACACTCGAGATGAGAGCTCGTCGTCTATTGATCACATCTCACCTTCTTCTAGAGTCATATGTCGGTCTTTGTCTTCAGCACACCATTGCCGATGAGAGTAAGAAAACCTTAGAGTTCTCGCCTTTCTCTTCTATTCCTTTGTTCTTCTTCTAACTGATTTCCTTGTTCTCTTTATGTCTCTTACCTCGGGGTTTGGGTGGTAACACAAACCTTTCCCTTTGTAGATATCGTTTGTGACAAGCCATGATCCGTAGATTTACTTCCTTTTTTTATTCATACTCGCATCGTGATAGGAGTCTCTCATTAAACCGTTTATACCATATTTTGTTGTTGTTTTATTATTGTATATTTAGATCCTTGAAGTTATTCACTAGTTGAAAATATGACTCACTTAGAGAGGCAAAGTTGGTAAAACGAATACGGTTGCATGTTATTGAGGAATGTTTATGGGTGTATGTATTGTGTGATGGATATTTGCATGTGTGAGTTGAGGTTAAGCGGTAGGGTTGAGACGGTAATGCATGTGTGTGCCGGTACAGTAAGTTGGAGGATTCCCTTACATTGTATTCTTCTATGCTGAACCGTGGAGGCGCGGATCAAGCCATGGGTCACCATCGGGGAGCTTTGGTGAGCCCGGTAGCGTCGGTAGGATGGACAGTGGGAGTGACCACTAATTTTCACTGGTCTTTTTTGTTGGTCATGTATAATTTCCACTGCGTTGTGAAACCAGGGTTCTTATAGTCTTTTTTGTTGGTCATGTATGTGTTGGATGTTTTAGCTTGTAAGTTTTGTTGTGTCGTGATGTGTTAGTGGAAATTTTGGGTTCCTAGAGCTTCATTTACTGAGGTGCTGTTCGTTTGAGAATTTAGACGCAGCATCAAGACGCTATATCTAGATTCAATATCTGAACGCAACATCTAGATAATGTTCGTTTGTGTTTTTGGTTCATGCATCTAGATATTGTATCTAGATGCAGTTATGTTCGTTTGTGTTTTCAGTTTATGCATCTAGATATCGTATATGAATGTAATTATGTTTGTTTGTGTTTTGATATTTGTATTTAGATACATTTAAAATGACCAAAAAGTTTTAATATACAAATAAATATTTTTTTGTGAATTAAATTACACTTTTGTGATTTATAATTTATTTTTTTAACTAAATAATTCCCAAATTATTTTTTAATAAAGTAAAAACTTATTTCACAAAGTACTTCAATTTAAAAAAGGAAAAATTGTTTTGTAACATTATAAAGTTACTTTTTTACAAAAGTAGTCCAGACTTTGTATTAAACTTCAAACTTAGAATTATAGTAAATTATTTTGTAATTATTAAATCTAGAAATGTTATTTTAGACTTTTTACAATTCTGGATGAGTTTTGATGCATCTAGACTCTAAATTTAAACTCATCCAAAATATCCAGTTTTTTTGGATGAGTTTAAAATATGTGTTCTGATGCAATACCCAGTTGACGTATTTAATTGTCATTAAACGAACAACAACTCATATATGCGTCCAGATTATGTACTTGGCTAACCAAACGAACAGCATCTGAGTATATGTCGAAATACTCATCCTCCTTTCTTTATCAGGTGAGTTGGAGGAAATGTAGGAGTAGTCATTTCAATGTGGTGCTGGGTTTTGTGTTTCAGATGTTTTTAGCTTTTCTTTATGTTTTTTTTGGTTTTGAAATTTCTTTAAAGTTTCAGTTGGTTTTGTAAGATGTTTTGGATACGATCCTTGGAAATAGATTTATAAATGCTCACATCTTTATATTTGGCGTATGGCTTTGAATTGGTTGGGCCGGCATGGTCAAGCTCTTTATAATGTACATGAAAAAGCGATTTTAAAATTGAAGTTGAGTCCAAAACAGAAGTAGTCGAAATAAAAGTGAGGTTGATAAATTACCAAGTTACATTATATTTCGTCAGCTTTAGAGGTCATATTATTTACTTGTACAAATGGTTTTTAATATAGTTTAAGGCGTTTTTAATTTAGATATAAAAAAATAAAAAATGAGAAAGTTCATAAAACGTTAAAATGTTTAGAATTTTATTTTATTAATCAATCCACTTGTAACATAAGCTTAAACCCATCTTAGTTCAATAAGTACTTTGGTTGATAATTGAAAGCTTCATCGGCATATGAGACTTGAAGCTTCGACACTTTCTTCTCAGGCGAGTCAGAGGAATTGCAGACTTTTGGGAGAGAAGCCTTTCCTTTGTACACTTTGCACACTCGGGCCACATAATCATCATAGTTCTGCATCCCCAGAAACAAAAATAAACAACACATTTTTAACTGATTATTAAAAAAAAAACTAAAATGAAGTCAGATTATTTAAGAAAACAAGAGTGAAGAGTTATACGTCATGGAGTGGTTTTCCGTTGACTGTGACCCATGGTACGTATTTTTTTTTCGGCTTCAAATTTAAAGTCTCGTTTCCATAACCAAGTATGAGCTGAAATTACAAAAAAAAATTACACGGTTACATAATATTTATACAATATACTTGTATTCTACCGGTTTGTGTTAGTGTCATCTAGTATCACCGTCTGGATTCGAGTCCACTTAATATATATTATCAAATTATTGACAAAAAAAACTTAGAATGACAAAAACACAAAAACTCTATTAATCTAAGTCACATCAGTCTAACGAATACAGATTGTTTCAAAATCATCTACGGATCAAACATGATTTAATTTATGACGGTTACTTGACAAAATAATATAAATAATATGTTTATATTATGATTGTTTTACGCATACTTACATTTTTAGAGAGATCACCGGAGTAACAATCTTTGATGTCTTTCTCACCACCATATGTCTTAAAACATGATTCCCAATTTTTCGTGTCCTTTTCAACGCACCTTATGAACAAATAGTGCATTTTCTGCGTTCGTATATAATCAAATTTTTCAAATTAATATTCTAAAAAAATTTGCCTGAATAATGGTTATATAATATTAGAAGTACATGCATTTATTAGTTATATACCGGATCGGGCCAAGTTCTTATGGCGCAAGCTTCAATGGCGTTTAATTTGCATTCCTCTTCACCATGCTACACAAAATTTCATTATTAATTAGAAAATATTATAAGATAAACATACATCTAGTTCAAACGATCTTTTAATATATAAATAGGAGAGATTTTCTTAGTTAAAGAGTAATACACAATCTTGTAAAGCATTAGCATTGGGAAAATTGGCTAACTAAAATTAAATAATCTCTTTTTAACAAAAACAAATAGAAAAAAAAAGAAACAAAATTGAAAAGAACCTGGCAAGTGACAGTCAGATTATCAAAGACTTTTGCGTTACCGAATGGAACTAGCTTAAGATCGGTTATTGTATGGAGATCAGACTCATAGAGTTTCACTAGACCATTGGTTATGAATTTTTGACAATAGGGACAAAGTGATTCGTAGTAAAGATTGAGTTTCACTTTGTCGGATTCTCCAGTCACAAGATTGTTTGAGAATGTGAACAGAAGAAGGAAAGCTAAGAAGAAGAACACAAGCTTGTTTCTTGAAGAAGAAGAAGAAGCCATTGTTAAAAGCTTTCTTTATAAGAGTTTGAATTGAGTGGCTCACGAAGAACGCCTTGTGTATATACATTTATAGATAGTTTTATTTACCGTTTAGTAATTGATCTTTTAAAAGTACCATTTTTCACGCGGGATGTCCCAATTTTTATTTTTATTTTTTTGTGTCCATAGAAGTAACTTAAGAGTTAAGAGTCAGACTGAGTAGATATATACCTTGAGTATTTAGTTTTATATAATGAATTTCTCATTATGTTTATTGAAAGATTAGATTCGATGAGTATTTCAAATATTTGAAAATATATATTTTTATAAAGTTTTACAGGGAATTATATCATTATTCAAAAAGCTGGTATAACATGATAACAAATAAAACACAAAGTAAAGTGATCTTGGTAGTAGTAAGCTTTCGTAATAATAAATTAAAAACTACATTAGCTGTACAACCATAACATGTGATTAGATTCTCTAAAACACTTAAACGTGCTTATATTTGATATATTATTGATATAGGAAATAAAAAAGATGCACATCCCAATTTTAAATAGAAAACATAATAATTGATAGTTTTTTGGAAAAATTATAACAAAGTAGACATTTTGGTCGGATGAAACACTTTTAAGTGTGTTTTGCCAGAAGAAATAATGAAGGAAATATGTAATGATTTTGTTTATAATGAGCAAGTGTAAACCAGCAAAAGATTGTCGTCGGAAGAAAGCTGATGTGGACCGTTGATTGGTGAAGATCGCGTGGCTGGAAGTAGGAGCTGATTGTTGGCCTTGTATGTTGGTTATTGAGCATATGACTTGAACCGTTGATTGAATATTATATGTGATACAATCTTGTAGCTCACATTTAGTTGGTGGATATTCTTGAAATACGCAAGATCTAAAGCATATAAGTGGTTGAGGGTAATAAATGCACGAGTGTCTAGTTAGAAGAGAGGATAAAAATTTACGCTGGCGACTAAAAGCATCTCCATAGCAAAGAGTTCTCAAAACAAAAACAAGTCTCTAAACATTAAAATATAATATCATAATATAATTAAATTTTATAATTAAACTTTTATATTAAAAAAGAAATTAAACTATTAACAAAGAGACACATGTTTTCAGAGTTTATAGTGGGGTTCTCAAATAAAAATTTATGAGAACTCTTTCTCATACTCTCTCATACTTTTTGATATTTTATTAATTTTTTTAGTTTAAGAAATTTGGTCAGAACCCCATGATAGAGATGGTCTAAGAGGATAATTAGTGAAAGCGGTTGGTCTATGTGTTAATGTTTGTGACTGGATGGTTGTAAATAGTCTTAAAATTAGGGTTGTTATGCTGTGTGTATGCATGTTTCGATGAGGGAACATGATTTTATTATATGTGGAGAATGGATATGCTTTGCAGCTAGAAAGTGGGAGTTCATCATTGACAAACATCAAATATCCCGAATGGTACCGATGGTGGAGGGTATGAATATGAAAAACCTGAAAAGCAAGGTGGCTGCTGAGATTTTTTGGGAATAAACGATTGATAAGTCCGTGTCGTTGAGCTATTGGCCACCAATTTGCAGGGAATTGGCCACAGGGATAAGGATATGGTGGAATTCATATATAATGGAGATGAGAAGGATGATGTTGTAAGTGGGGAAAGTGGCATGGCACAAGTTGTGAAATACTGGAACAATAATGCATTTGATCACATGGTGACGGATGGCGGTCCTAGTTCCGAATTTGGAGAACTGAAAACTGAGAAGTGTGGAGTTAGGAAAGCGTGGATGGGAACATGTGGACACGAAATAATGGACATGAAAGGTAGTAATGGAACAAGAAAACTGAAACAAATGGATGACGAGATGTTTTGATATAGAACCGTTGTTCGACTACATTGTACGTGTGCGATGATATGCCAGATTTAGATGTGGATGACAGTGATGGCAATACTTGTGTGGCGAAGGTGTATGGAAACAAAGAGGATGACAAAATTCTTTTAGCTATCTACACTATAAATAACTAGTTTAATTTCAACCAAACAAGGACAAACTCGATTATATTGTTTTGGACTGTCCGGATGAGCAATGTCATTGGAGGATTATGGCACATGAGATTAGTGGCTGTGGATACTATGATATAGAAAAAAGCACAACCTATGCCCATATTTCCAATAGAGACTAAAAAACAGTTTAAAAAAAACATCTCGTGTTATTGTGGTGGTGTACAAGGCAAAGTGGTACTCTAAGAAGGGGCCAAATACTGGTGATTTAAAGCAGGTTGTGCTTGAAGACTTACAGGTTTCAACATCATATATGAAGTATCATAAAGTAAAGAAGCATGCTGGTCATTCGTACCTGAAACTCCCAGAGTATTTATATATGTTAAAACTTGCAAACCCGGGACCGTGGCTGATCTAGAAACATAGGCCAAAAGATTGGAGGAGCGTTTTTTTAATGTGTTTGTGCATTTGAGGCGTCGATCGTCATATTTAGGAGGTTAAACAATGCGCTCGTGGTTGACGGAACGAATTGATAGGGAAATTAGAAAGGGATTTTGCTAACCATAACTGGTCAAGATGCAAACTTTCAGGTGTTTCCTTTGACATTTGCTGTGGTGGATAGTGAGAATGATGATGTGTGGACATGGAACATGCAAAATGTTGAGAAGATACTAGTGGACAGTCCAAAACCTAGCGATAATTTCAGATAGATTGTTGTCCGCATCCATTTCTGTGAAGTGTGTATATCCATGGGCACATCATGGGGCTTGCATTGTTCATTTGACAAGATACATGAACTCTAGATTTTCAAACAAAGGTCTGGCTAGGTGGGTAACAAAAATTGGAATGGCGTATAGAGTGGCACATATAAGGACTTGTTTAGTAAGATAAGGTCGGCGAATAGTATGTACGGAGAGTATTTTAATGAAGATTGGAGGCAGTGATACACTGGATTTGAACTCTTATTTTCTACTACAAGTTCATAGCATGAAGATTGTAATATAGAAAGATTCGGATTCCAGAGAACCAATGTTATACTAAGTTTCTATGAGGAATCAATATTAAGCTAAGATGATATATGCTTGATTTTTGGTAACAATTGCGGTGGTATAAATGAAGGTTGAAATCAAATAAACATAACACTAGACTAGGAAGCATTTGCGGGAGAGAACACGAACCGAACAACTATTCAGAGCACAATTAAGTTCAGGTCTAAAATTCAAACATAGTTTTACTTATAGAATATAAAAAAAACTATAAAATTAATAAAATAACTAATATCTAATTTAGCTTCATAAAATAAATTAAAAAAATTAAATATTGACGTGTATATTGCAACAATTGAAGGAGAAAACAAAATTCAACAAGTTCTTTAAATTTTCACAGATTTTTGTTCTTCGCAAAACCGTCGCCACATCTCCCCGGTTGTCTTATTCTCAGAGAACTCCTTTGATATTTTGAGATGACAATTCCGTCAGCTCTTTTCACCTAATTTGAAAATCAAGAGGAGGAAGTTCTGATTCTCTCTCCGAACTAGAAACCTTTGTTCTTTTGTGGAGCTGTTGATGATGATGGAGACAATGGTTTGTCTAAGAACGATGGAGCTGCTTTGCATGGTGAGAGCTGTGCTCAAGAAGGTATGGAGGAGATTTCTGGTTGGATTTGATTATTGCTTTAGTTTTTTTTGTGACTAATTTATGTGTAAAAATAAATGTACTTGTCTATATAAAACTTGTGTGATTTTTACAGATTGAATAAATCTAATTAATTTGTCACATTCATTTTATTTTATCAATTCTATAAAAAAATATATCATTTTAGGTATTTATTTTAATAAATATTTTTAAAATTCATTTTTATTGAGTCAGCAAGACACGTTTAAGCCATGTCATCGTCTTCAAACGGTTGGGTTATGGAATTACGGTCAATGTTAGTCAATTTATGTAAAAAACATATTTTACGAGTGCAGGCATGAAATTCGAAAAATTAATGAATTATTGTATGTTTTAGCATACATAATGAATGTATGTTTGGATCGGGACCATGAAGCAGTGTTGAAGTCGGAATTGGCCATTCTCCCGATATGATTGGGCCACTGTCGTGGAACCAACAACTTTATTTCAACAATCTAAGAATCTTAAATTATCCTTTAGATCTAGAATTGCAAACAAGCATTAACAAGCATGTTCGATATATTCACAATGTGCCTTAGCATCAACTGTCGTTGGATAAGCACAATTTGCTCATCAAAGTTTCGTCTAGCAACATATTGCAATTTTGGTGAATAGGAATACCTAAGTTCAGAGAATTAGTGATCAATTAAGACTCAGCAGTAAGATCGACAATGATGAAGACAACTCGATTATGCCCTATTTGTATTCGATTCAATTGCTCATGGTCTCCGTTGAAAACCCCTAATCTAGCAAGAGAGATTACTCAGGCATAGGAAAACATAACATAGCAATAGATGAAAAGAAATCCATGAAAATTTTATTAGAAAGAACTAGTGTTTAGAAATCTTCTCAAGTGTTGTAGAGATCCGTCTCCCCAAGTCTTACAAGCTAAAATTCTCTTCTGAAAATCCTCTCAGAAATCGCCGTCTCTCTCTCCAAGAAGAAGAAATTTCTAAAAAAACTAAACTTAAAAACTGATTAGGGTGTGGCACCCTTTTATTAAAGAAAATCAGCATCTTATTTTTTTCCTAAAATATCGGAGCGGGTGATCCGATGGAGCAGGTGCTCTAGAGTTGATCAAGTACTAAATCGATGCTTTGAGCTCTTTTTGCTTGTCTTCTTCTCCTTTTTGCTCAAATGTCTCCATCAGCTCCAATCCTCGTCCACAGCCTCTCAGTTAACTGAAATGACTCAAAAACAACCAAAATGACTCGAAAAAGGCTCGAAAACAACTGTTAGTACGCGTCAAGAATGCAACACATCAGACAGCACACTGGACGAATGCGTATTTTGGGGATGACCGATATAAGATCATGACTATTAACAGAATAGAGCAGTTAAACAAGGCTTTGACGAGAGGCATGAGATAATTATGGATCTTTTGATTTTTATATAGATAATGATGACAAGATGGTTTAGTGCGAGAAGGCAGAAGTCAATGAGACACTATGGGATGACAAAGAATTAAGGTGGACAAAGGGATGAACACGAATAGAGCTGTCGGGAAGGGGAGCATAAACAAAAGTGTCTCTACTTGGAATAGTGGAGTGGTTGGGGTGTTTGGACCAAAAGCACAAGGTGAGTTTAAGTGAGAATCAATGTACTTGAAATCAATATGGTAGACAGAAAATACCATGTGGGCACGCATTGATGGATGCAGACAGTTTGGGGTTAGCCTATGGAACATTAGCTAGAAACTGCTACAAGAGGTCCACGTGGGGGGAGATATATAGCAGAGTGATAATTGCTGATAACACCTAATACTCGGAGACCATTGGGGAGGCCATGAGGATACTGTATTGTCATGTTTTTAGAATGAGGTGTGGATAGACAGGTAACGTATAGGTTAAGTTTGGTGCAGGTGGTGAAGAAGCCAAAGGTTGGTGTTAACCAGTATGGAAAACGCAAGGTTGAAGGGAACAATAGGACGAGCTGCAAAAATATGATCTAAACAGTTTGTGTGATCAGATGGACAGGTCCATGTGGACACTGGGTATATTTTGTTATGTAGTTTGTATGATCAGATGGAAGAATCCATGTGGACATGGGTATATTTTGTTATGTAGTTTGTATGACCAGATGGATGAGTCGAGGTGGACACTAAGTATTTTTGATGTAGTTTGTATGATCAGATGGACGGATCCAAGTAGACACTAGGTATAAGTAGTTGCCAAAAAGTATTGGTGAGAACATATATATTTCCAAAACATAAACTTAGTTAAAAGATATGTATAAAATTCAGCTTACGCAATAAAAAATATCATAACGAGTTGTGTAGGCTATAACAAGCTCTTGGTAGATGTCCATAAAGTATGTTTTCCTCAAGTCGTCTACAATAGCATCACTCAGGCGAGCAGCCATACTGGAGATGGGATTGGTGTACATTTCAGCGAACTGAACCACCGGATGGCCGCAACCTCTCATTCGTATCTTTTGGTACAGGCCAAGGATGTGACCCCAAGCGGATGGCTTGAGCCCGCATAACTGAGTGGACTTTGCTTTACAATTTTTTTAGACAATGTATGGAAGCTTGGTAAGGAGGGGTTCAAGGTAGTTTGAACTTTTTTCGTCATGTTTGAGTGCCACTAAGGAGATTGAACCTCAACAAAGCCCATATTGAGATTAATTGCAAGCCCGACCCAGTGGATGTCATCTTATATCATTGGGGCTTATACGGTGTGGACATCCTCTATCTATTTTTGGCCGAGAGGATTACAAACTACATGATCCTGTAATCCAAAAAAATAAGGTCCTTGTTTATAGCGGCTTTGAAGGAATAAAATTGTCCTTGCATGTGGCTGATAAGCCAGGGCAAAGCAAAGGTAGCTTGTTCAACAGACAGGACAAGCTGGTGGCTTGTCCTAAGTATTGGCAAAAAAAATCTTTAAATTCTGCGAAACATGAGGAAAAAAAATTTAAGTAATCCAAAAGAAAATGAGGGCTGCATACCACTGTGCTGACCTATTTTTAGGGTTCCGCAAGATTGAGTAAGAATTGATTGTTGAAAGCAAACTTAGAAGGCATGATGTGGGGCCTGCAAAGCAAAGAATACTGTGACTAGGACTGGGCATTTTACCCGGACCCGAAAACCCGAACCAGAACCGATCCGAAAAATCCAGTTTGGATCGGGTTCGGATCTATATGTTTTACCCCATTGGATCCTAAAATCTTACACCCGTGGGTACAGGTTCGGATTCGGTTTCTACCCGAGAACCGATCGGATACCCGGAAGACCCGAAAATATTAATCATATTAGTTATTTTTGGATATTACGGGTACATTTTAAGTATTTTGGATTTTTTTTTTGGTTTTTTCGGGTTTCAGATATTTTTTTGGTATTTCGGGTATATTTTTTAAAAAACAAATTCGGGTTTTCGGTTATATTTTTGGGTTTTTGGGTAAATTTTAAAAATTTCGGGTAATAAATACTCGAACCAATCAAGAACCAAAAATTTCGGGTATTTACCGGTTCTCAAAATTAAGAACCGAACCGACCGAGAACCGAAAGGAACCGACCCGAACCCGAACCCGAACCGAAAATCTACAGGTACCTATATGGGTATAAAAATCTTCTACCCAAAATATCCGGAACCGATTAGAACCGATTCAAACCCGAACCGAATACCCGAATGCCCAGGGCTAACTGTGACTCAACCAAGAACAACTCACATGAAAAACGAGTGTGCTGAGGAAAAGAAACTAACGTATTTTTGGCAGATTTTAGAGTTTTATATAAGGTATCCAAGAACCGCTTGTCTAGCAGTTGTAATAAAGTTGTGAGCAGTCGGATGGCGAATCCACGAAAATTTATGATAGCGTTTGTTCCATTTTAAAAGGACAATGTTTTTGAATTTTATGTGCTAGTGAGGAGTCGCTTAGGTGGACAACTGTATGTGGAAAGTAAATGACTTAGCGTATAATATTAAATATGAACATCATGCACGAGCTTATGATGAACTAATCTTTGGTGACCCAATGGCGGGTAGAGATGGTTCAGTCACTGTGCAAGCAGGACACGAGAATGAGTGGATAGGTGATGCATGGATGGGTGCATTGAGTTCAGTGAGTGGGGTTAAAGGTTTTTTGGGGGCGGGGTGGAAAATCGTAAGCTGGATGGTGTTAGAGAGGATTTTCGTGTAGAACAGAAGTATAGGTTAGAGATTTGGTAAGGGTTTAATGTGAACTGGTGAGAGTGGTGGGAAAGACAGGCTAGGTCAAAGGTAATTCACATGAATTTAGAGATCATGAACAAAACAATTATTCAGCGAACAATTAACAAGCAAGTCTTGAACTCAAACATCAATTCAATGTCGTGATATCAGCACATTTATCTAACAACCTAGAGTTTTAAACTGTCTTTAAAACCTAAAGTTCTAATCAAGCATTAATGAGCAGGTTTGATAAGTTCATGATTTGCCTCAACATCATCTTTCATTGGTTGAGGAAAAATAGCTCAACTAAGTCTTTTCAAGCAACCTATTACACTTTTGATGAATATATAAAAACTAAAATCAGAGGTTTAGTGATTAAGTTATGCTTGGCAATAAGAACGACTTTAGATGAAGAGGATCGAAACATAAGCTATATCTATGTTTAATTCAATGATTCATAAATTACATTGAACCCCTAAACCTAGCTAGAGAACTTCACAGACATAGCACAAAGAACACAGCAAGAGATGATGAAGAATTCATGAATAAAGTATAAAATCCAAAAAAAGGTACATAAATCTTCTTAAAGGATTGTAGAGACTGTTCTCCCCAGTTTTATAAGTGCTAAAAGCTGGAAAAATCTCTGACTAAAACTCGGTGTCTTCTGAAAGAATAGTAGAATATGTTAGATACAAGTCCAAAGTCGGCTGGGATGAGATCTTATGAAGATTATGTCGAAATTAGGTAAACTAAAAAAAAAATTTCTCTTGTCAAAATTGGAGCGATTGCTATGTTTTACTTTAGAAAATTCCATCATACGCCTAGACCGACTGCTCCATCGTATGATGGTGCCCTAGACCGATTGCTCCGTTTATGGAGTAACTGATTCGGGCGTAAAATTGGCTCTTTTTGGATAATTTCGACCATATATGCCCCAAATTCTCCAATTTTATTACATGCTATCTTTTGGCCTGTGATGACTCAATAACAACTAAAATACTCGGTAGGGACTCTAAAACACCTTAAACACAATTGTTAGAATGCATTAAAAACACAACGCATCACTTGGTTCCTTCTTTTGGTGAGCCTTTGTCAGAGTCTATTTCTATGGCATTTCATGGAGATGTGTAATGGTGAGTGGCGTATTTGCTTACCAGTGTTGACGGCCACGACTCCATTTTATCGCCACCGTTGATTCAACATGCGATACATGTGGTAGTGTGTGAGGAAAGCGTTTATACAATAAGAGTAATGGATGTCTATGTAAATGTATATATACCTCATTTTTGGGTTTGAGGGCTCGACTCCATTGTAATTGTTGTCCGGGTCAAGCTACCGTGCATAAGTGCATATATTCCCTCTACTGTGAAGGTGTATGCGAAGCGAAACTCTGCACGTAAGGCTCAGTTATGTGGTTTAGCTTTTCTTCAAGTCGGGCTCTCTGGGCTGAAATTTTGTGGAGCTGCAGTGTAATCTCCTTGATTTAGTCACTCAAAAATTGGTGTCACAAGGATGAGCATTGGGGGACAGTCCGCTTATGCCCCATTGTTTCTGAGAGACTGAGTACTTCTTTTTATGCTTGAATGTTTTCTTAGCCCGTAATGAATATTTGGCGGCTGTAGTGTGGGCCAGTTGCGTTCGGTTGAGGATGTGGTTTTTGTGAACAATGTTTGACTTTTTAGGTTGGGGAACCAACAACTCAGAAGATGCATCTCCATGGGGACAGCAAAAGTTATCAAACTTTTGTCCATTGTGTACGAGTTTCTCTAAATACACAACCTTCTTGTCCTTCATTTCACCATCCCACTAACCCTACCCCTCGTGTGGTTGCTGGTCTATTGTGATAATGGGCTGGAAGGGTAGCTATACGCAAATCAAAGGCAGTTTATATTGAGTTTCAGAAATGATCTAGGAAAAAAAAGAGAAAGTTTCATGACAGTGGGGTCGTTTTCCACGTCAAGCACATCAGTAAGAGTGAGCAGTGGTATTTTGGTATCATAACACCAACAATTTCAAAAAAGTGGATGGGTCCTCTGAGTCAGGTAGCTTCCCAAGAAGGAGGGGTAGTATGGAACGCTGCAATTTAGAGTACAAGCGGGAAATATAGGTTTTTTACTACTAAAAGTTATATCATAGAGGTAAAAATAAAGAAAATAAAGGAGACTAGTTACTTATTGGTTAAACGGTAATAAAGACTTGTCACACAGCTAATGTATGCTATCAATTGTAAATTTTCAAGTCTGTAACTAATTTTTTTAAAAGTATATATGAACATAATAGTCTCTTTTAAATATTATCTCGACTCAAGTGTGGTTCATTAAACTTACAAGAGGTCCTATTGATCCTTTTTTGTGGATGGTAAGATGATGGAAGTATAGTAACTTATGAAAAAAAAATATACTCCCTCAGTTTCATATTAAGTGTCGTTTTAACACTGTTTTTTTTTTAAAAAGAATGTCATTTCAGAATTCCAATGTAAATTTTGATATAAAATACCTCTTTTAACCTTAAAAATATATTCAGAAAAATTAAGTCAAAAGAAACATTAATGTAAATAGAGAGAGAGCATAAGGGGATAAAAGAACTTTTACCTTGTTTCTTAATTTGTGTGAAAAGTGTTAGAATGACACTTAATTTAAAACGGAGGGAGTATGTTTTAAGTTTTAAATAGTGAAAAAAATATGAAGAAAAACATTAGATTGTTTTATAAGAAGATTTAAAATTTCATACAATTTACAAATGATTATTAATTTATTTAAATCATTTATAATTTAAAGTAATTTTTAATATTTAAATAATTTTTTATTCTTTTTGAATTTCTATTATAACAATTACTACTAGGAACCAAATATATATATGGAAAAACAATCATAGATCTCGATTAAAGACTAGCATTTGACCTAGGATTTGAGTTTTTGTTTGAGGGAATCCTTCTATGTGGTTTATGTGATTTTTTTTGTTTATATCAAGTAAACCTTTTGTTTATTTACTGGGAAAATTTTTTTTGAGGGTAAAAAAAAAATTTGTTACGAATAAAAACAAAAAATGGCCTAGGACTAGTGTTAGTTTAGAGAATCCTTTCCGACTGTTTATTTGGATCACACTTTTATTTTTTGCCTCAATTAAATCTCTGATCTACCCAGCTATTGTAAACTTTAGTAAGAGAAAGCCGTAAGAAACAGAGTGAGCTAAATACTTCTCTTATTGCTTGTTTGAAATAGAGTACAATGGGTATGTTATATACTTCTGAGATGTTACAACAACCAAACGAAACATATGCTAAACAAACTAAATCAGATCTCCTAGATTATAGAAAGAATTATTCTCTAAAGACTTAGTCCTAAGACTATGTCAATAAACCATAAAATTCTGAAACTGGTGGCAACCTTTTATTTTAAATCCTGCCCTTAACTAGAACACCTTGCTTCCAGTTTATACTTCCTTCGAACACACTCCCATGCTTCCTCTAAGTTTCTCAAACACTATAAGTTTTACAGCTTTCGTCAATATGTATGATAGCTGCACTTGTGTAGAACAACATTCCAAGTCTAGTATTACATCATTCACCAAATCTTGGAGGAAACGATAGCTCACATGGATATGCTTGCTGCTTCCGTGAAGAACTGATTTCCTTGACAGCTTAATGGTGGAACTATTGTCACAGTACAAGATAGTACCTTCCCCTTTGAGTACCACCAATTTCTTCAAGAACATTTCACAGCCACACAGCCTGATAAGCTCCACTGGCTGCTGCAGCAAACTCTGCATATGTTGTAGATAATGTGACAATGGGCTGCCTTTTCGATGTCCAAGATACAGCTCCTGCTCCAAAAAATAAAAGCGTACCCTGAAGTACTCTTTTTTTCATCCACGTCTCCTGCGTAATCACTGTCCGCATAACCAATCAGTTTTTGTCCTTCTCCATGCTTGTATTGGACTCCAAGACTTGTTGTCCCTTGTACATATCTTAGTATCCTCTTCATTGCTAGCATGTGTTGTTCCCTTGGATTCTCCATACATCGACTTACTAAGTTGACTGAGAATATCTACTTAGGTCTAGTTGCCGTGAGGTACCTCAAGCTCCCAACATTCTGTTTAAAGAGTGTTGAGTCCATTGCTGCTCCAGCTGACTCTTTGTACAACCTTTGACCTAGTACAATTGGATTTCGGACTGAGTTGCAGTTCTGCATTCCAAACATCTTCAATGTGTCCTCTGCATATTTCTTTTGGTTGAGGAATATCCTTTTTCATCTTGAATGACTTTTACTCCCATAAAGTATTTCATCTTGGCAAGATCAGTCATTGAAAATTATTTCATCATGGATTCTTTAAATCCTTTAAGTTTTTTCAATGAGTTTCTAATATAGATGAGATCATCTACATAAAGGCTTATCACCAAGACTTTTATTTCCTCTGTTTTTATGAACAACATATGCTCACAATATCACTTCTTGAAACCTTCCTTCATGAAGTAGCTCTCTTTTCGACTGTACCAAACGCGAGGAGCTTGTTTAAGTCCATATAAGGTATTTGTCAGCTTATATACTTTTTCGGTAGCTTCCTTCACTTCAAATCCTCTTAGCTGCTCAACGTACACATCGTCTTAAAGATCTCCATGCACGAAGGAACTTTTCACATCAAGCTAACAGACCATCCATCGTTCATGTGCCACTAATCCAAGACTCAATCTTATTCTGTCCCATAGCCATTGGTGCGAACACCTGAGGAAAGTCTACTCCTTGAGATTGATGATATCCTTTTGCGACTAGCCTTGGTTTGAATATTTCAACTTCTCCCTTCTTACTGAATTTAGTTTTGAATATCCACTTCACTCCTATCACCTTAGCCCCATCCGATAATTTCACCAATTTCCAAGTGTTATTCTCCTCAATGGATTTAATCTATGCTTCCATTTATGTTCTCCATTTGTTATGCCATTTTGCATCCTAGAATTTGACTTGATCCTCTTCTGCTATGAACATTGACATTACATCATCTCCATCTTCTTATTCATTTGGATTCTCTTGCATTTCTTCTGCAGACTCATTGATTGTCTCTCCCAAGATAATCCTTTATCTCCTAAGTTTTCTTCCCAGTTCCACCCTTTACTCTCACTAAACTTGGCGCTTTTGCTGATTATGATCTTATTTGTCACTGGATCATACAACCGGTAAAAGCTTTTGATTCTTTGCTCACCCCAAACATTACATATTTTGTGTTTTTCTCACCTAATTCAATCCTCCTTTCATACGGTACATGTGCAAAGGCAACACATCCAAAGATCTTGAGATGTTCTACTGATGGCTTGTGCTTGCTCCATTTTTTTTGTTGGTGACACGTCTTCTAGAATAATGGTTTAACTCATGGTTCATATATGCACTGTTTCTGGCCATAATGTTCATGGTACAGATATTCCCATCAACATACACTATGTCATTTTCATGACACTTCTGTTCTGTCTCTCTGCCATGCCGTTTTGCTGAGGAGTACATGCAGCCGTAAGCTGTCTTTTGATTCCATTGTATGTGCAGTACTGCTGAAAGGCCTTGGAGTTGTATTCTCCTCCTCTGTCTATTCTTAAGCACATCAGCTGCTCTCCAAGTTCTCTTTCAGCAGTAGCCTTGAATTTTTTGAATGATTTGAGTGCTTCTGATTTCTCTGCCATGAAGTATGTCTAGAATTTGCGGTTGTCATCATCAATAAAATTTATTATATATCTTCTTCTACTTTTGGAAGTTGAGAGATTGGTCAACAAATTTCACTTTGAACAAATTCTAGTCCCCGAATTGCTTTGCACACATTCTGTTTAGGAATGTTTATATGTTTCTACTTGTCTTTCATGCATATCTCACAAACGGCTCCATCAGCACTGATCTTTGGTAAGAATCTCACCATTTCTTTTTCTGAAAGTATTTGCACGCTTTTGAAATTTAGATGTCCAAGTTTTTTGTGCTACATCTCCTCTTTTTCTGTAGAAACATGCAAACATCTTTTACTGCAGCGAGAATCACAAACATCTTGTTTATGGACATTGTTGAGTGCATAATCTTTCTCTTATGCTGCTTATGCCATATTTCACACATATCTTCCTCGATGATGATTCTTAGTCTCTTTTGTTGGAGCTGTCCAACACTCAACAAGTTGTTTTTCAAACTTGGCACATAGTAGACTGACGTGATCATTGAATTGAGTCATTGATCATCAAGCGGAGATTGCCTTTTCCTTCCACTTTCATTCTCCGGTCATCCCCCAGCTTGACATTCTGTCTAAAGTTGTTGTCGAGATCATCAGTGAATCATTCTTTAGTGCCTCACATGTGGTTGCTGCATCCAAAATCTAAGAACCACACCTGCTCGTCTTCTCCTCTTTCCAAAATGATATGCGCCATTAAAAGCATGTCTTCATCCAGCTCTGCGTAATAAAGTATCATCTCCCAGCTCAGACATTCATATTTAAAGTGTCCAAGCTTGTGTCACGTGTAACACTCAACAGTGTCCCTGTTAAAGCCTCGACCACGTCCTCCTCTGCCCTGGTTTCCTCCTCTGGCTCGGCCCTGGTACCGTCCTCAGCCTTAGTACCGTCATCGGTACGCTCCTTGACCCCTTCCATCATCTAGTGGTCTTTGACCTTTAAACTTCAGAGCATGCTCTTCACTGGGGTTCTTTCTGAGTTTCTGCTCATTAACTAACATGGGGGTTTATAGCGTATCAACCGAGAGTTTCTGATGTCATTGGATTCTTCAATAGCACATACTACATATGTAAACTTTTCTATGAGAGTCCTCACAATCTTCTCGACCACCTTTTCATCTAGCATATCTTTTCCTAGATTTCACATATTATTTGCCACCACAAAAACTTTGGAGAAGTAGTCGGTGATAGTGTCTCCTTCTTTTATTTCAAGTATCTCAGAGTTCCTTCTTAGTCTTTGTAATTGCACATTCTAATCTCTTTGGTTTCCTTGATCCTTAATCTTCATGGAATTCCATATGTCTTTAGATGTATCCTTCTTAGTAGTTTTCTTTAGTATTGTTTTGTCGATGGCTAGAAACAGGTAATTCTTCACTTTTGGATCACTGAGAGTCAATTCTGCAAGCTCCGTCCTTTGAGATACTGTCAGTATCACGTTTCTCTCCGTACGTGTGACCACTGACTCAATGAGGTGCCACCACTCCCTCGACCCCAGCAAATTTTTTGTAAGCATTGCCCAATGCTCATAGTTGAAGAGGTAACTCGGCTGTAGCAGTTGGATGTGTGACATGGAGTAGTACAGATGGTACTACAGGCGGCAAAGCGATTCAAATGGTAAGGGGGAAGCATGTTCAGCTATCAAGGAAGAGCTCAAAAGAAATCAGACGAGATCGTGTCAGAGGATATGCTTACTGAGGATATCCAAGACAAAGAGGAAGATTTCCTTTTCCAAGGAGAAGAAAAGGAAATAGATATTCACCAAGATATTTGGCAATATATGTCCTTGTGAATACAATTAGGGTTAAGGAGATATTCGTGAGAGTATAAATAGGAGTCTTAAGACCGGCAGGTTGGTCACCGAAATTGTGAGAGATCTTAGCAAGTAAAGGGTTTTAGTGAAATAGATGACACACTTGTTCTAGGGCTAAAAGGTTTTTGGTGAGAGCTTTAGGGATTGTGTTGTACATCCCTAAATGTGATAGACTAGGAGAACAAGTCAATGGTGTGTCTTGAGCTTGTTCTAAATCGTTTTTAAGTAGTTCTTGTAAGATTGCTTAAAAGGAATTTCTAGTGAAATATATTACGTTAAAGAATCTCGCTGTAGCACTTCTATATTCCTTGTAGTAGTTCTTGCATTTACAATTGGTATCAGAGCGGTCACTTGTGTGCATTACAAACATGTGAGATCCTGTGGAGAAAATGGAGAACTACCAAGAGTTAGTCGCCAACTCGAAAGTAATTTTGGATGCGGGAAATTATGGTTTTTGGAAAGCAAGGATGAAATCCGTCATCAAAGGAATTGACGCACTAGCATGGAAGGCTGTTACCACTGAATGGAAAGAGCTTATGGTCAAAACACAGGCAGGAGAGGACGAAACAAAACCAGAAGAACTGTGGACAGACGAAGAGCTGAAGCAGTCGAAGTATAACTCCAGAGCTCTCACCGCTATCCACTGTAGTGTGTCAAAGAAACAATTTGAGCTGATCCAGGGCTGTGAGACAGCTAAAGAAGCTTGGGATATTTTGCAGAGACACTTTGAAGGGACTATCAAAGTTCAAAACTCAAGGAAGGATATGTTAGCATCTAGGTTTGAGAATCTAAAGATGGAAGAACATGAATCTATAGCTGACTTCAACTTCAAGCTAAGCTCGTTGGCCCAAGAAGCACTGACGCTAGGAAAGAAATACAAAGACAAAAAGCTGGTCAAAATATTCCTAAGATGCTTACCGGCAAAATTCATGGCATACAAAGTAGCAATGCACGTGTCTCTCAACACGGACACTCTGAGTTTCGATGACGTAGTTGGGATGCTTCAAGCACATGAAGTGGAACTGCGTGGAGTGAAGAAACCAAGAAGCATGGCTTTAATTTCAACTGAAACGTCTTCCCAGGACTCAGAAGTCGAAGATCCTGTGAGTTTACTGGTACGTCGATTTGATCGAATACTTCGAAAAACAGAGCAAAGCCAAGGACAGGGGCAGAAGAAAAGTGTGTCAACCAAGAGATTCTCCGAAGACAAGGCAGACAGAAAATCCGAAATGCAATGTCATGAATGCAAAGGGTATGGTCATTTCAAAACTGAGTGTTCAACAGCCAAAAGAAAGAAAATAAAGTGCTTTGGATGCAAAGGTATCAGACATACACAAGCTGTGTGTCAGTGATCAAAGACAAAGAAAGGAGAAATCTCTCATAGGGGTTAACGAAGGTGACTCTCAAGATGACAGTGAAGAAGATGAAGATGAGATCAGCAACTTTGTGGCGTTTGTGGGAATTACCGAATTCATTGATGGAAAACAAGTATCTGGGTCAGAAAGCGATGAAGATTCTTCAGATGAAGAATCAGTAGAAAATCAAAAGGGCCATTACAAACAGGTATGTGAAGCACTTGTGAAAACAAAAAAAAGAGAATCTTCTATTGAAGAAAGAAAAACCCCTACTTGAAGCTAGGGTGGAAGCACCTCAAACGGAGTTAGAGGCAGAAAAGAAGATCAGTCAAAGCAGCGTTACACTCATGAGAGAGAAGCTCACTCTAGCTACCAAGACAGACAAGTTGGACCAAGAAGTTCAAGCAGAAAGGAAGTCTCTGCTCAACTCAGATCTGAACTGAACCAACAATACAAGAGGATCAAGATGCTCACTGGTACCAAACAGCTTGATAAAATTCTAAGCTATGGACGAACGGAGAAGATTCAGTCAGGACTAGGGTACACTAGCAGAGGCGTATACAACTCTCACGAAACAAGATTTGTGTCAGGAGATATAGTGAGAAATGATCTACAAGCCGAGGTAAGTCCTACACCTAAGAATGCCGGGTGTTATTTCTGTGGAAAGCCAGGACACATTAAGGATTACTATTACCAGTTCAGGAAGAGAGTGAATCGGGTCTGGTACCAAAGGAAATTCTCATGGAATGGTCATCGCAGAGAAGTATGTCTGCATTGGTTGACGAATTTTGGATAATCGCCATGCAAGAGGAGCTGGAACAGTTTGTGCGGAACGATGTGTGGGAACTAGTACCACGACCAGAAAATATCAACATTGTCGGAACTAAGTGGATATTCAATAATAAAATTGATGAAAATGGCATCGTGATTTGGAACAAGGCTAGATTGGTTGCACAAGGATACTCTCAAATTGAAGGAGTAGATTTTGAAGAAACATTTGCTCATGTAGCTAGACTTGAAGCCGTTCGACTTTTCTTGGGTATGGCTTGCATTCTGAACTTCAAAGTGTATCAGATGGATGTTAAGAGTGCTCTCTTAAATGGGATCCTACAAGAAGAAGTCCATGTCGAACAGCCCAAGGGATTCGAAGATTCAACCCATCAGGATCACGTCTACAAGCTGAAGAAGGCCTTGTATGGGCTGAAACAAGCTCCGAGAGCGTGGTGCGAGCGCCTGACAAAGTTCATGGAGCAGAATAAGTACGTCAGAGGAAGTGTAGACAAGACTCTTTTCACTCTCGAAAAAGGAAAGGATATCATGATGATGCAAATCTATGTGGATGATATTATCTTTGGCAGTACATCACAGCAGATGGTTGACGCATTCGTTAACAGCATGACGCATGAGTTCGAAATGAGCATGGTGGGAGAGCTGAAATACTTTTTGGGATTACAGATCACTCAAACTGAAGCTGGTGTGTTTATCTCTCAAAGCACCTACGCCAAAAACCTATTTATTAAGTTCGATTGAGAAGAGCAAGGATTCTCGAACTCCCATGAGTACCACAACGAAACTTTCCAAAGACGTTGATGGAAAGAATGTGGATGCAAAACTATACAGAGGGATGATTGGGAGTCTACTGTATTTGATAGCAAGCAGACCAGACTTATGTCTGAGTGTGGGTATGTGTGCGAGATATCAGGCAAAGCCCAAGGAGTCTCATCTTCATGCAGTCAAGAAGATCATCAAGTATGTCAAAGGAACCGTGAATCTTGGAGTACATTACTCAAAAGGTTCGGACAAGAATCTGGTGGGTTAGTGTGATGCAGACTGGGCAGGAAAGAGCACAAGTGGGGGCTATTTCTTTCTGGGAAACAGTCTGATCTCATGGTTGAGCAAGAAACAGAACTCTGTATCACTCTCTACCGCTGAAGCAGAATACATTGCCATGGGAAGCTACTGCACTCAACTTCTATGGATGAAGCAGATGTCGGCTGATTACGGAATGAACTCTGGACCACTACTGGTTCACTGTGACAACAAAAGTGCCATTGACATTTCAAAGAACCCAGTACAACACTCAAGGACAAAACACATTGACATAAGACATCATTTCATCAGAGAACTGGTTGAATCAAAATAGGTAGTGGTGGAACATGTAGTCACATATTTACAATGGGCTGATTTATTTACAAAACCACTTGATTTTAACTGATTCATTATGTTGAGAAACGCCATAAGAATAAAGGTTGAAAACCTCTGGTTGATATGATGAAGGCATGGTGATGTGAAAGCTAGCCAGTTTGATATAGATGGCCAAATGGTATAAATCGTTCATACTTCAGATATACTTCAGATCTTGTACTACCTCATCACTGAAAGATCAATCCAAATTCAACAAGTAACGTATGCTTTCTTTGTGTCGTCCCAATGTAAACACGACTCATGGGCCATCCCTACAAGTTTGACAATTGATCATGGGCTTTGATTCATTTGATGCGTTGATGTGTTCTTATCTTAAGGTGTGTTAGAAGGTTTGATTGTCTTGTGAAATTAGTTGTGGTTCATGGATTGGTTCAGTTAATCATCCGGTTTACTGTAGCAATCCAATCGACATAAGAAGAAAGGAAATACAAAAAAGGAAGTATCAAGAAAATGCAAGAATCTGAATCATCTCTTTAAAAGGAGAAAAACGGTAGAAGGTGGACAGACCCACTCCCACACTGCTTCGCCTTCCTTGTCTCTCATTTCGTCTTCTTCGCGACTTCAACAATGGTGGGGGAAACTCGTCAAGGCAAGATTGGACTCCGATACAGTCGCCGGCGTCATGCAACCGGATCTGCAGACTGACCCCACTTGATTGACGAACCCGATGAACCTGCTGATGCGCCAATCGACATTGAACAGCAACCTCCGCCGCTGACAAACCCAGATGCTGATGCAGAATTTGAGTCTGCCGGAGAAGAGTTCCACAGTGCTGATGAGGAACCTGCGAGTCCCGTGCCGTCCGAAGGACATGCAAAGGAGAGAGAAACATGCAACCCTCCTCCCGAGGAGAACGAAATCCCTGCAGACGACTCTCAGAAAGCTGCTGCCGCCTCTGCATCAGACGGCGCTAATACAGAAATTCTCGAATCTGAGGAGTCTCCGTCAGACACCCATGACGCCGCTTCAGATCTGCCTCCCTAGGAAGAAATTCAGTCGGAGGTGGAGGATGCGTTTGTTCCCAAGATATCTCCCTTGAAGCAGTCTGAGCGTGACCTATGAAGGAAGCGGGTTCTTGAGCAAATGGGTATTCTAACCCCACACAAGAAGCAATGCGTTGAAGAAGTTACTATCAGAGGGGCTGACTAGAGTCGTTTGTTGGTCACAGCATTCCGTCCAAGAAATTCTCTTCGGTAGCGGCTAGCAAAGAAAGGTATGAAAGCTTTGTCAATCGTGGTATTATAGCTGAACGCCTGCTTGATGTAGAGGATGCTGAAACCTGTGATTATTTATCGGCTATTGAGAAATGGGAAAATGATGGCAACTGTTACGGGGTTAGCGGATTATGTGGAACCAGTGATTGTTGAATTCTATTCCAACTTGCCGTCGCAGAAGATAGATTACACGGACTCTAGGATTGATGTATTTGTTAGGGAGCATTCGTATGTGTTCTCCCCTGCATGGATCAATCGTCTTCTTGGTTTATCTCCACTGACTGAGGCATAATTGAAGGCTGAAGCAGAGGTTGATTCTGAGGTTTTAAACCAAGAACACCAAGAAGAAATTGGGTGGTCTGCAAAAAACATGTCTTCCATCAAATTTCGCAGCTCTGATTGTGATTGCAGCCTATAATTGGATTCCATCGACTCACAAGAACCATGTATCAGTTGAGCGAGCCAAATTGATATACAAACTGGCGCACGGTATTCGCATTGATTTTGGGAAGCTCGTGTTTAAGCAGATCATGGCCTTGGGTGTGATTCAGAAGAACGATTCCCGTTGACTCATCTTCCCTCGCTTGATCTATGGTCTTCTTCGTCATCAGCGTCCACCTCGCGCTTTTCCTCGTGAAGAACTCGTGCTGCCTATGACATACAAAAAGGATGTAAGATTGGGAGAAGCCTTTGAGAAGAGGAAATCGGTCCGTGTGACTCGCCAGAAGCAGTCTCTGCCCTGTGTGCAAGACGAATCACCTCCTCTGCCAGACGATCCTCCGTCTACGTCAGAGCAGGTTCATGTCATTGAACTCCGCCGCATTCGCATTCCTCATGGACGCATCATTCCGGAATCTGCGTGCATTGCTCTTGAAGACATGGGACATTCTCTTCAGACGCTTGCTGACGTGGTTACCGGTCTGATGTACTCCATTCAAGGTCAGTCTTCTGCTTGATGTTTGTGTTCTTTTACGCTGCTGAGATTCTGGGGGAGTTTTTAGTTGTTTGGTAGCCTGATTTTCTGGGGGAGAAGTTATTGTTGTTTTTTGAATGCTTTGTTGTGTTTCTCTTTTGAACTAAACTTAAAACAGTGTAATAACTTTTGACTTTTGGTGTTTATTCGAGTTTCCCTTCTATTACTGTGTTATTATTGAAAATGCATTTGTGTGCTTTGGAAAGAACTTATTACTGCAGGTGCTTGCGAGACATACAAAGCTAAAAAGGGGGAGATTGAAGAGGTAACTCGGTTGTAGTAGTTGGATATGTGACATGGAGTAGTACAGATGGTACTACAGGCGGCAAAGCGATTCAAATGCTAAGCGGGAAAGCATGTTCAGCTATCAAGGAAGAGCTCAAAAGAAATCAGACGAGATCGTGTCAGAGGATATGCTTACTGAGGATATCCAAGACAAAGAGGAAGATTTCTTTTCCAAGGAGAAGAAAAGGAAAGAGATATTCACAAGGATATTTGGCAATATATGTCCTTGTGAATATAGCTAGGGTTAAGGAGAGATTCTTGAGAGTATAAATAGGAGTCTTAGGACCGGCAGGTTGGTAACCGAAATTGTGAGAGATCTTAGCAAGTAAAGGGTTTTAATGAAATAGATGACACACTTGTTCTAGGGCTAAAAGGTTTTTGGTGAGAGCTTTAGGGATTGTGTTGTACATCCCTAAATGTGATAGACTAGGAGAACAAGTCAAGGGTGTGTCTTGAGCTTGTTCTAAATCGTTTTTAAGTAGTTCTTATAAGATTGCTTAAAAGGAATTTCTAGTGGAATATATTACGTTAAAGAATCTCGCTGTAGCACTTCTTATATTCCTTGTAGTAGTTCTTGCATTTACAATAGTTACTATGAAATTTGGAAATGCTCAACAACGATTCTTTTTCACTCATTTTCCTCTCTTCTCTATTGTATCAGGCTTCGTATAAACCTCTGATACCACTTAAAAACTTAGCAAGAGAAAGCCATAAAAAAACAGAGTGAGCTGAATACTTTTATTGTTGCTTGTTTGAAACAAAATGTAATGGCTCTGTTATATAGCCACGAGACTTTTACAACATTCAAACGAAATAGATGCTAAACAAACTAAATCAGATCTCCTAGATTACAGGAAGACTTATTCTTTAGAAACTTAGTCAATAAACCATAAAACTCTGAAGCTGGGCTCCAACAATTTATTTTCAACTTTGACATATAATTCTTTTTGACAGCTTACTTGAATCAACCTTATTTTTGCCAAAAAAAACTCGATTAAAATTTGTTTTGCCTAAGATTTGTGTTTTTGGTTAAGAAAATTCTTTCACACAGTTTATTTGGGTCAAGTTTTTGAATGATACTCAATAAACCAATTATCTAACTATTTGTGAAGTGTACTTGAAGAAAAAACCAAAAATATTTCTATTAAAACATGACAGAATTGGAATGTACATTATCAAATTACTAATCTAATAGCATGGGATTTTTTTTATAAAACAAAAAATCATGTTTGAATAACATATGATCTGTCATTTCAATACAAATTAATTCAAATTCTAATTTGAAAAACAATAATTTGACGAATCATGTCTTTTTGCCTAGATTTAACCCTTTTTCCAAAAACAAAATTTGGCATAGGATTTAGGTTTTCGTTGAGAGAACCCTCTTTTGGCGGTTTATTTGGATAAAGTTTCTATATGTATATTCAATGCTAGGCCAAATGTATATCCATTGTAATATTCAAAATGCTAATATTTCGTGTCTCCATTGTTCAGCGAGTAATTATGGTTAAGCTAATGGAGATCTCCTGATTTGTGTCAAAATTAGATTATTCATTTAGTCTATTTTCAGGCATTTATATAACTATTTTTAGCCCACAAGAAAAATGAAAGATCGAAACGTGTTGAATCCCTCAACAGAACCCGTTAAGCTCTCTCTCATCTTTATTTTCTTTTTTGTAATTTTATGCCTTTTGACAACGTCCTTTTCGCTTGAGCTTTTTCTTACAATATCTCACCGAGTTAGGCTTGTTTTCAGAATCTGTGTCCTAACGTTCTTGTTCTTGCCCTGAGATCATTCGTTTTCGCCTTAAACCATCAGGCTTTTGATAAAAAATGGATCGTGGAGAATTGAATAGAGTGTTCCAAATGTTTGATAAGAATGGAGACGGAAAGATTGCAAAGAATGAGCTAAGGGAGTTCTTTAGAAGTGTGGGTATCCTCGTCCCCGAAAATGAGATTAAGGATATGATAGCGAAGATGGATGTTAATGGAGACGGGTACATGGATATAGATGAGTTTGGATCATTGTATCAAGAAATGATGGAAGAGAAAGAGGAAGAAGAGGACATGAGAGAGGCATTTCGAGTATTCGATCAGAACGGTGATGGGTTCATTACAGATGAAGAGTTGAGATCGGTTCTTGCATCAATGGGTTTAAAACAAGGAAGAACACTTGAAGATTGCAAGAAGATGATTAGTAAGGTTGATGTTGATGGAGATGGTATGGTTAACTTTAAGGAGTTTAAGCAAATGATGAGAGGTGGTGGATTTGCTGCTCTGAGCTCCAATTAAACATCCCTTTTATTTTCTTTTTTGTTTTCACTCACAATAAATTTTGTGTAGATACCATCAAAGAGATGTTTGAATTTTCCTAAGGAACACTAGATTTTGCAAAAGAAAAATTAAATAAAGAAATAATGAGGTTGTATTTAATCAAGCAACTGAATGATTTGTGTTAAAAACTTAAAATGTTAGTTTGCTGATGTTAGTTTTATAGATTATACCGTTTTGTAAGTTTTTATTTGTTTTCTTCTGACGTCAATAAATTAAATAATACAGACCAAAGTTTAGCTCTTTTTTTGGTAATGAAGAGCCTTTGTGATTTACGATTATAATATTGAAGAATTGCTAAAACAACATTGCTGAAACTATCTCCACTATTGATAATACTTTTGTTTAGAATACTTTTTTCTTCTTTGTTGACAAAAAACATATTTATGAAATTTTCATAACTTTTTCTTGTCACGAAGGTAAAAATATGGAAAAAAATGTGGGCCAAATTAAGTAAGTCTATGATTTAGTTATGGCAGATTTTTCTATGGACTAGCAGATTTATTTAAAATTAATAGACTTATGTTTCTATTAATAGAGTTGTTAGATGAACGATAGATTTGTGTTTAGACTTATTTTTTTCGATGAGATAGACATTGTTTTGTGTAGTAAATTTACTAGTCAACAGTGGTAAGTATTCTTATAAATGATAGACTTATTGGTCTAATTGTATACTTATCAGTATCCGTGGTAGACTTATTTTTGTATGACAGTAGATTAATGTAGTCATGGCAGATTTATTGTTATTAGTGGTAGATTTATTTTGGATTCGTATTTATGATAGATTTATATTGTTTGATGGTAGATTAAATTTTGTTGGTATATTTATTTACTTTGACGATATAATTTTTTCAGTTGGTATATGATGGTAGATATATTTATAATGATGATAGATTTATAATAAAATTGTAGACGTTTTGGTTGTGACGATATACTTTTTAATCTTTGGCAGTTTTACTAAAACAAAATACAGTTGATAGATTTATTGGTTACCATCGTGGTAGATTTATTTATAACATTTTGTCAATGTGATGGTAGACTTGTATATTTTCATCAAATGATGGTAAGCTTGTATGTTTACAAACAATGATCCTAGACTTGTATATTTTCATCTAATGATAATAGACTTATATGTTTATATCTAATGATGGTAGACTTATGTGTGACTTGTAATATACATATAACAAATTTCTAACGCAATCACTGCTTACAAACACCAAATGATATAAGTTTACCATCAATTAAAAAGTACGTCGATATAAGTCTACCATTATTAAAAACGGCAATCAAAAATGTTAATCGTAAACACAAATCACAAAGAACCTTAATTTTTCTATAAAAAATAATTTTTATTATTAATATTATTATTATTATTATATTATTATATTATTTGTTTATTTTTATTTTCAATTGCATTTTTTGTTATTGAAAAAAAAACTAGGTTTAAAGAATTTTTTTTTAAATAAGCATTAGTTTAGTAATCTAATATTTTAAAAAATTATTTTAGTAATTAAAAACTTTTTCAAGATTCTTTTAGTAATTATCTCTTATAATAATATTGAATTAGGACAAGAGCATGTTAATTATCGAATTAGGAGAAAAGCATGTTAATTAGCTCCATTTCGATGCTAGTCGAACTAGTGATTTTATAAAGCTTTTCCTTTTTATTGGCTACCTAATATACCAGAGAAGCTAGCGAACAATGGATATTTGTGTCATCTATAAAGCTTTTTAAAAAATAAGGGACGCATTCAAGTGTATGTAGACAAATTCCGTGGAAGTATTGAGATTCTAATATTTGTTACTATGGTTAAGTGCATCAGGGGTCCTGTATACTGCTCGTTCATAGAGCTTGGTGATGTGTACTAATAACTTCGCTTTCGTACTTTCATATGTGCAGATGATTTGATCTGTTGATGATCTAGGTAGTGATTGTTTGACTTGACTTTAGCAGCTCTAGTCTTCGAACATTGAAGTCTCATCTTTGGAGAGCTTTAGGGTTAAGATCCAACTCCATTTGATCAAGTGGGCGATTCGGAACCAGAGGAACAAATCCAAGAATAACTTGGAGCACCTCCTGCTAAGTTCTTTATTCCAAGAAACTCGAAAAATCTGCAGAGCTATCAGAAAGAACACATGGCCCTGGGAAATTGAGAAACTAGCAAGGAACACTCTTCCGTTTGAAATGCAAGATCACATTGCGACGCAGAGACCCCATAAATGAGGAAAGGCTTTGGACAAATCCTATCGATGAATCAGGATTTTCTTACAAATGATCATCATGGCTTTGCATTTCATATTCAAGTTTCTTAATATTCTCTACAATATCCCGTACTTTGAGTGACAATTCTTCCGTATATTGTTCAACATTGTTCATAAAACTCACCAGTTTATCCCGATACACCGCGCATAATCTATTCTGATACTCCAACTCCTCCGTAAGCTCTTCAATCTTCTTGTCCTTATCAGCCTACAAAGTTGGGAAAAAATATAGAATTCTGAGACGAGTACACAGCATCAAAATGTTGTAGCTAAACCAAGATCCAATGTTAAAGGTCCCAATCAGAAACCACAAGTTCCCAATAAACTTCTCTACATCTTTGATTCGTGTTATTAAATCTCTCCCATTATCTTGTTCCCAATAAACTTCACAACATCTTCGATTAGTGTTATCAAATCTCGCTCATTATCTTCAATCCAAAGCATAAAGTGTAAAATAGAAGACGAACCACAGAGCCATCAAAATGTTCTAGTAGCTAAACCATGATTCAATGTTAGACGTCTCAATCAGAAACCACAATATCTCAATAAACTTCTCTACATTATTGATTAGTGTTATTAAATCACTCTCATCATCTCCTAATTGTTAAAATACGACTGATTAAATAGATAACTAAAATAACAACAATCTATCAGTCCAAAGCAGAAAGTGTAAAAGAGAAGACGAACCAGAGAACCACCATAAGGAGAAGCATTGAGAACAAGTGAGTGATTATGTTCTTTGACGAATCTAGTGACAACCCATTTCCCAGATTTCTCCATCTTCACTAGAATCGTGGCCTTGCATCCTTCTCGTGCACTAGACCGTAGTCTCTTCTCCGTTCCAAAATCTGGACTTTTCGTATGATTACTAGGAGAAAAGCCTTGCTTGTTACACCCTAACCTCCTCGCGAGTGTTCTTCCATCGATTCCAGATCTTCGTCTCTGCATCATACGAACGACGAAACCTAGTTTTCTGGCGTAATCGACATAGAAATCCCTAGCTTCTTCTTCCGATTCGAATTCCATGCCTACGTAGGGTTCTTCTAAGGTTTCCGATTCAGGAGGTTTCAGATCTCCCTCATTGGGTTCCACTGTCATCGTGGAATAATTTCAGATCGATCCAAACCAACGACAGTGAAAGAGAGAATCAAGAGAAGATTTGGAGAAAGGGTTTGAAAAGTAGTTGAAGAAGCAGCAACAGAGAGCTCAAAATAGGATGAGTCCGTCGACGTCTGGAGTTGGACAGCGACGACGGAGATATCTTTTTTTTTGTACGACGGAGATATGAAAATTCGGGAAAAGGTTTTTTTCTTTTTACAAATGAGAAAATTTGCTGAGAAAAAGAACTTAAAAACTAAAAAAATTCAAACCAAAAGCAAATAAAAGTCCTATTGAATCAGAGAGCTCAATACAAGTGAATAGAGACAACATATCTACAGCATATTAGGAAGTGCTAATGTTGGTGACTATGGGAAGTATCTAGATTTGCCTGAACAATTTAAAATGAATAAAACAGAGTTCTTCAGTTTTTTTTCGGCTATAAATGATTTATAAATGATTAATCATGTTTACATAGTTATTATATAAACTTTTAGAAATATTAAAATAGGGATACACCTGTGAACATGAGAAGAGTAAGTTTGCTGGTCCTTTTTGTGCTATCATATGAGTCAGAATGTTGTTGGATCATTTGTGTAACGGAAACAGTATCTTGTAAACCTTGTAGTCCAACTTTTAATATCAGTTCTAATATTGTCGAGGATGTAATTTTTTGAGTGTCCATTCAAAGACGACTGATCTTTTCTCCAATATCCAACATTGTTGCATTACTATTATTAACACATTTGCTTCTGCCTCAATAGCAGTTTCCGGTTGTCCTAGCTAAACCCCACAGTGTTAAGTGACCGTTATTGTCCTGTAAAATCCATCCCGCCTTAGTAATATGTGTTTGAAGATGATAGCTTGCATCAAAGTTACATTTTAAGTATCTCAAGAGAGGGCATTTCCGATAATGAGGCTGTTGTGCCTTTCCCGATCCCACATTATTAGTTAAGGTCACACTTTCCTCTCCCTCTGATACCAAAGTCGTTGCTTAAATCTGTTCCTTTGTATATGCATTGCTTAATTGTAAAATCATTTCCGGACTATCATGTTGGTTCCTAAAAATGAGATTGCATCTTAGCAGAAATGTAGTACTCGTTCTATGGTATTTGTCTCTTGGGACTTATATAGGTGAATGAGACTTACCAAATGATAATCTGCATTTTCATAAGCCAAATCATGGTAGATATTGGACAAGTAAACCGTGAGTGGTTTATAGTTTCTGGTGCTAAACCACATCGTTGATAAGTATTATCGAGAAGGATACCTATGGAGTTTAATCTTGTAATAGTTGGAATAGCCATTGACAACACTCGCCATAGGATGTGCTTAACTTTTGGCACTATTTCAAGTTTCCAAATTTGATTTTTGATTTTTGGGTCTCCATATGGTACATAAGTTCTTTGGTTTCCACTAATTATCTCTTGCAACGCCATCCAATAGCTAGTTTTTTAATTGTATACACACCCGTTTTCTCATAGTCCCAGAAAATGGTGTCTTTATTATTTGTTTAACTTATATAAATTTGTTTTACCAAATTTCCACCCTCTTCTTTTAGCAGATCTTGAATACCATCCATGTTCCAACTTCGGATATTTTTTGTCGTTGATATCAACTCTTTGACAAAAACATTTCTATTCGCCCCATTAAAAACAGTTGGTCGCGGTACATGATCTGATACCCAATTGTGTTCACAAATACGTGTTGATTCGCCATTACCGATAAGATGTTGTAATCCTTTTTTTAGAATTTACAGACCAACCATGATTTAATTCCAACCGTAATATTGATTTAGTCTGTTTGTGGCTTCTAAAATAGAAGTATCTCTATAATATCACGCTTTCATGAATCTTTCTAATAACGAGTTTGGGTGTTTTAACAGTCGCCATGCTTGTTTCGCAAGTAAAGCATCATTGTATATGTTTAGATCTCTGAATCCAATTCCTCCTTTTTTTGGAATACTGGAGTCTTTTCTAAGCCACCCATGGGATGCCTTTTCCTTTTTCACTTTTCTCCCACCAAAACCTCATAAGTAAGGTATTTATCTCTGCGGTTATTTGTCGAGGTAACTTAAAACAAGACATAGAGAGAAGACTGGCATTGTTAGCGAAACCGAATTCAATAATACTTTTTTTTCCTGCTTGCGAAAGAAGAGTGGTGCTCTAATTTGATGTTTTTGTTTCACACATGAAATGATATATTGAAACATTAATGATTTATTTCGTCCAAACTGTTCTGGTAGGCCAAGATACTTTCCTCCTCCACCATGGTGGTCTATACCCAAAATTCTTTTAAACGTATTGAAGATCTCCAGACAATCAAAAACTTTGAATAATTAATTTTTTGTTCTGACCAATACTCGTACGTTTTGAAAATATCTTTAAGGGCTTTATAGTTCCGATTATTAGTTTGACAGAAAAACAGTGAGTCATCCACAAAGAGTAAGTGTATAACATGAGCTATACCATTACCAATATTTATTCCTCTGATATATCCTTTGCACGCTTCGGAAGATACATATGACTATATGACTGAGGAGATCAGCACATAAGATATATATAAGGCAATAAAGGGTCTCCCTGCCGCAAGCCTCTTTGTGGGTATATTTTTCCTTTTGGATTCACATTTATCAGGAGAGAGTATTCCACAGTTGTGATAGTCATCATAATCCATTTTATCCATTGATCGTCAAAACCGAACGCTTTTAAAATTTTACAACAAAGCTCCACTCAATATGCCTTCGAGATATTTGTCTTGATTGCCATATATTTTTTTGAAACCGTCTTTCTTGATTTTAAAGAATGCATTAATTCATGAGCTATAAGTATATTATCCGTGATACTTCGTCCCGGAATGAAAGCATCTTGATTTTCCCTGACAATTTTCCCTGACCAGTCGGGTTACAACTCGTATATACATTCACAAAAAAGGCTCCCGCATGTTGTACGATTTGATGGTCTCCTATATACGTTTGACCACTTTCATCTTCAACCAATAGTATTTTGATGTCGTAATGTCTTGGTTTGGTACAAGCTTGGTAGAATTTTGTATTTCGATCTCTTGCCACCATCCATATATTACAGCTCTTAAGTTTCCAATATGTTTCCTCATCATGTTGAGCTTGTGCCAAATCTCTTTGTATTTGCACTTTATCATCATAGCTTGCTCGCGAACTTGAGAGAGGAAATTCCGGTTGTATTTCAAGATCTTCTATTCTTTTTGCCGCATTCAATTTTGAATTACGTCGACATGTAGACAAAGCTTTACTACACTCCCGAATTCGTTTCGTGGTTCGTGGAGTTTCACTCATGTTCTGAGAATTCCAACCGTTTGCCACATATTTTTGAAATCTTTTACTTGTAAAAGCAGCTGGTCGAAACGGAAGCATTTTTCGGTGATTCTTGATAGTAAGCAATTTTTATGACAGCAGACAGGTGATCTGAGCAAAACAGGCCCAAGAATTCTACATGTGAAGCTGGATACGTTGCTAACCATTCATAGTTCACAATTACTCTATCCAAACAGCATTTTATTGTGTGTGTGCGCTTTTTACCAAGCCACGAGAATTTTTTTCGTTGAGAACGTAGATCTGTAAATCATAAGTATCATAGAGAAGTCTGAAATTTTGAAAGCTTATTTCATCCCTCAGACCACCACCAATCTTCTCTTCATTAGAAAGTATTTCACTGAAGTCACCAACTAACATTCGAGGACCTATCCGTGTTTCGTTTATTTTTTCATCCCTCGTATATACATTCATAAAAAGGATTCCGCATGCTGTCCGATTTGATGGTATCCTATATACGTTTGACCACTTTCATCTTCAACTGATAGTATTTTGTTATGGTAATGTCTTGTTTTGGTACAAGCTTGATAGAATTTTGTATTTCGATCTCTTGCCACCAGCCATATATTACGGCTCTTAAATTTCCAATATGTTTTCTCATCACATTGAGCATGTGCCAAATCTCCTTGTATTTGCACTCAGTCGACACCAACCTGACACACAGATTCTGACACATCTTTTAAAGTTTCCTCTATTTGCAAAATAGCTCCTCATGATTTTAACCTATTTATTAGTTATTTGGATCATTGTTTAGACCTACATTTTATTCTATTATGATTTTAGAGAGATATTAATTTTAAAGTTTTTGGGTAGACAATTCCGAACACTGTTCATCCCGAGAGAAGAATTCGAAACCCTTTTAATTCTCTATTAGTTTCTCTTATGTTTTCTGCTTTAATTATGAATTTTGTTTCATTAATAGAGTTCTTCATTTGGATTGTGTTTAATGTTAATTCTATACTTGCAACCAGGAATTTAGAACTTAGGCTGATTGGTAGATACGAAAGTGTGATGAACTATCTTAGATGAGCAAAATATCTATCCGCAAAGAAATTTGGTTTAGAGATTTTGTGAACAATCGAACCTGGACTCTAGTGCTTGTCTGAATAGTTGAATTTGTAAAGAAATTTGGGATTCTAGATTTAGACATAGATAATTTCCATAGTGAAAGTTGGTTAATTTTACAACTGTATTTCGAGTTCGTGAACAGTTCTTAATTTAACCCTTGATAATTTATTCATTTTACAATTCGGATTTACCTGAGAATCTCCTTACGCCTAGCTTTCTCCCAATCGAATTTACTACATCTTTTTGTTGCTTTGCTTGTTTTAATTACATTTATTATCGTTTAGCTTAATTAAAAACTACGATATATTGTGCGATCTTGAGTCTCTGCGGATTCGACCTCTTTATAATACAATTGCAATTCTCTAAATTTGCAGAGTAGCTCTAGGGATTACTTTTGAGCATATCCAATTGGCGCCGTTGCCATGGACTCTTTGATTCTCCATAGATTTAAGTCTAGGATTTTGTCTAAGCTTTTTGTTACTTTGTTACTTACGCAGTTTTACCTCTTGTTTTACTTGTGTGTTTCAGGTGTATACATAATCGCCAAACCAAAAGCAACAAGGATATTCAGCTAGTCACTTTTTCTAATCGAGAACTAGCAGAGTTAGAGAAAATGAACCGGAAAGCAAAAAAGGCAGGAAATATGGTAAACCCTGTGGTTTTGGTTCAGGATGCTGTTGGAGTCTTACACGACCAAGAGGGTCATGTACGCAACGCAAGAGGCCATAAATTGGATGGAGAAGGAAATGTTATTCCTGATGTAGTTGTTGTTGATGGAGAGAATGCACAGCATGCCCACAACAGGATATTTACAGTTGGTCGTGGGAGAACACTTGGTGACTACAACAGACCTCCTCCGTTTCAGAGAAACGTCTTCGAGCTTAAGCCTGCATACTACACTCTGGTGGGTCAGCATCTCTTTCATGGTTTCTCTCATGAACACACGATGGATCATATCGAGAAGTTTTGAGGATATGGTAACGAGCATCAAATACAATGGGGTCCAGTGACTATCTTTTCTGCAAGCTCTTCCCATATTCTCTTGCTGGAGACACCGCTTATTGGCTTAAGCAATTGCAGCCAGGATCGCTCACAACTTGGGAGGAGACTAAGAATGTCTTTTTGATCAACTTCTACGATGATGCAAGGTCTGAGAAGCTGAGAACAACAATCTCTACATTTTCTCAAGGACCGACATAGGCATTGTAGGCAGCTTGGGTAAGATTCAGGGCATATCAGAGAGATTGCCCACATCATGGTTTTAATGAGGTTCATCTCTTGGATATCGTTTTCAAAGGTATAGATTAGAGGTATCAGATGGCTTTGGAGGCTGCAAGCAATAGGAACTTCAACACCAGATACCCAGAGGACGCTTATGTGCTGATTGAGAACTTGACATCTAGCAATAGTACCAAGAATGCAAATTTTGAGAGGAAAAAACAGGTTCGAAACATAGAAGGTAGACATATTGCTGAGGTGAAGGCTAAGCTGGATTCTGTGCATGGTCTTCTTGTGGATAAGAAATTGGTTCAGTTTGTTGTTGAGGTTGAGACTTTTGAGCCAGTTGTAGAATTTAAGGAAGCAGATGGTAATTTCATTAATGGAACGGGTTTTTAAGGTCAGCAATTTGGTAATCAATAGGGCAACATAAATTTAATGGAAATAGTCAGAAGAATGCATTCACAGGAAATCAGAACTCTTCGGGTTACAATACAAAGCCTCAATACCATAAGCCTTATCCGCACAGCAGTTTCGCAAGGAACTAAGGTTCTTCGTCTTACCAAACACCTCCTCCAGATAATGAGATGAAGTGAATGTTGGAACAGATTCTGGAAGGTCAGCAAACGATCACCGTGAAATTTAATGGGAAGATTGATGCTTTGTATCACGACTTGAATGAGATGTTTGATGTTTTGAACAGTCATGTCAAAAAGCTAGATAGTCAAGTTGCTCAAACCGTTGAATCCGTCAAGAGGCAAAACAACCAGAGGCATCATGTCAATGCCATCATGGCTGGAAGTGGAAACGAGCTGAATACAATGTTGAAAAATGGTCTTGCTGCAGAAGAATTTGTGGAGCTTGAAGATTTGAAAGACAAAGATTTTGGAATTCTGAACTTGATGTCGATCGACACCACTAAAAGAAAGAGTCTATTCGAGTTATGACGAAGAGAAATTGACCCAGGTTGGCACATATGAAGTTTATGGAAAGCATAAATCTGTGTCGGTTGACATCATGCATAAAATTTACCAATTCGAGTTCTGACGAAGAGAAATCGACCCAGGTCGATACAGAAGAGTCGACATATTGTTATGGTCTCGAGTGTCAGTCGACACCACCTTGGTGTCGGTCGACACCCCTCACGAAGTCTCGGAGACTCGACTTTTGGCAGACCTAAATTGACCAGGGTCGACACAGAAAAACAATTGGAGTGGGCAAGAGGTTTGAGTGTCGACCAACACCACCTAGGTGACTGTCGACAACAATCACATGCTAAGCAGAATTGTGCTAAAGCGCCTACAGCACCTGAGAATAATGTCTACAAGCCTAAGATACCATACCCCAAGCCAAAGAAGTCGAAGAAGGAGATTGAAGATGCTAGATGCAATGAGATAGTGGATAAGTTAGTTGACCAACTCCCGCTTTTTGATAAGGTCAAGACGTCCCCGGATTTCAAACGGTATGTCAAGAGGATGGTTGCTAGTGATTTGAGCCCCAAGGAAGGGGTGTTGCTGACTAGAGATGTTAGTGCTGTTATGCAAAGCGCAACTCCAAAGAAGTTGTCGGATGCAGAATCCTTTGTGCTAGATTGTTCGATCTTAACGACAGGTTTGAGCATTCTCTCTGTGATCTCGGTTCAGGTGTCCATCTCATGCCACTATCATTTTCTCAGCGTCTAGGAATGGTAGATTTCAAATCGTCAAGAGTCTCTCTGATACTAGCTGATAGATCAGCAGGCATTCCAGAGAGTTTGCTTGAAGATGTTCCAGTTAAGATTGGTGGATGCTTCATCCCTCTAGATTTTTTTGGTTTTGAAATATGATGAGGAACCCAGAGATCATCTTATCTTGAGAAGGCCCTTCTTAGCAACTGCAGGAGCATTGATTGCCTGCAAAAAAGGGAAGATAAAGCTGAATTGTGGAGATATGGTCATGAATTTAGCATGGACAAGCTAAGGAGGAAACCCACCATTGTTGGACAGACCTTCTATGTAGAAATCTCCACAGATACTAAGATTGCATTAGTTTCTTCAGGGTTAAATGTTAAAAAAAGTGCAGAAACTCGAGTTGCAGGCTTGGTGTCAGTCGACACCACTCCTTGTGTCAGTCGATACCATCTGTCAATGACAGCAGACCGGTAATCTGAGCAAAACAGGCCCAAGAACTCGACATGTGAAGCTTGCTAATCATTCCAAGTTCACAATTACTCTATCCAAACAACATTTTATTGTGTGTGTGCTCTTTTTACCTAGCCACGAGAAATTGTTTCCTTGAGAATGTAGATCCATGAAATCACAAATATCATAGACACGTCTGAAATTTTGAAAGCTTATTTCATCCCTCAGACTACCATCATCTTCACTTCATTAGAAAGTATTTCATTGAAGTCACCAACTAACATACGCGGACCCATCCGTGTTTCGTTTTTTTTTCAACCCTTGTATATACATTCATAAAAAAGGCTTCCACATGCTGTCCGATTTGATGGTCTTGTTTGACCAATTTCATTTTCAACCGATAGTATTTTGTTGTGGTAATGTCTTGTTTTGGTACAAGCTTGATAGAATTTTGTATTTCGATCTTCGGCCACCAACCATATATTATGGCTCTTAAGTTTCCAATATGTTTCCTGATCACGTTGAGCTTGTGCCAAATCTCTTTGTATTTGCACTATATCATCATAGCTTGCTCAGGAACTTGAGAGAGCAAATTCCACTTGTACTTAAAGATCTTATATTCTTTTTGCCACATTTAATTTTGAATTTCGTCGACATCTAGACAATGCTTGACTACATTCCCTAATTATTTTCGTGATTCGTGGAGTTTCACTCATATTCTGAGAATTCCAACCGTTTGCCACATATTTTTTGAAATATTTTACTTGTAAAAGCTGCTTGTCGAAACAGAAGCAATTTTTCGGTGATTTTTTATAGTAAGCAATTTTTAGGACAGTAGGCCGGTGATCTGAGCAAAACAGGCCCAAGAATTTGCATGTGAAGCTGGATACGTTGCTAACCATTCCGAGTTCACAATTACCCTATCCAAACATCATTTTATTGTGTTTGTGCGCTTTTTACTAAGCCACAATAATTTGTTTCCTTGAGAACGTAGATCCGTGAAATCACAAGTATCGTAGAGACGTCTGAAATTTTGAAAGCTTATTTTATCCCTCAGACTACCATCAATCTTCTCTTCATTAGAAAATATTTCATTGAAGTCAACAACTAACATCCGAGGACCCATCCGTGTTTCGTTTATTTTTTCGAATCTTGTCTATAACTCATTTTTGTATCTTGGATTTTGGTTTTCAAAGACACAAGATAAGTAGAAACACATTCCATGGTACTTAATAGAAACATCAATCATCGTTACATCAGCATAATGCACATAATCATCCATATCCTTATCCCATAGTAATGCTAGTAGCTCCTTGAACAATTTTCTTTCCCCTAAAAATTCAAAAAAAAAAAATTATTCCAAAGCTAGTAGCTTAAAAGGGTCTAGGAGATATCGGATCCTTGGGGTTTGAATTGTTCCACTTCAAATAAAAAATTATCTTCCAATCTTTCCATCTTCTTCTCGATACTTGATCGGCTGTTGGATCTAGGAAACTCCACCTCACGTGATTAAGAGTTTTTGTGGGAACATCTTAGAATTTCAGATTTTTCTAACGTGTGTGTCAAGTGATTTTCAGGAACCATGTCAGATGGAGATAGGAGTAGCAATGAGGAGACCACCCGCAACACCGGTCTATCTAGATTGCAAATGCAAGCTCTAACTAGCGAGATGACTCGTCTTTTTAATGCAGGATTAGAAGCGGTCAACACATGCTTGGACCGAGTCCAAGAAGACCAACAGGCCCTAAACCAAAGAGGGTCCAGCCGGCGACCACGAACTGCCCCTAGACGCACCAGGACGAGAGATGACGACAATGAGAGCCAAGAAGAGGTCCTTTTGGGCCAAAGCCAAAGGAGACCTAGGAGGAACCAGGACGACACCACCGGAACTGATGACAACCTAGGAGGTCTTAAGCTTAAGATTCCTGCCTTTTATGGCAAGAATGAGCCGAACGCCTACCTTGAATGAGAGAAGAAGATCTAACTAGTCTTCGACTGCCAAAACTATTCCGAACTCAAAAAGGTCAGAATTGCTGCCACTGAATTATAGGGCTATGCTATTAACTGGTGGGATCAAGTGATGACAAACAGGAGGAGAACTGGAGAAAGACCCATTGTTCTATGGGATGAGATGAAAAATCTCATCCGTAGAAGCATTGTTCCAAGCCATTACCACTGTGAGCTACACCAACGGCTTAGACGGTTGCTACAAGGAACCAAGAGCATTGAGGAATATTACTAAGAGATGGAGACCTTGATGATCAAGGCAGATGCTAATGAGGATCCAGACACTACAATGGCTAGGTTCCTAAGTGGGTTGAACCGAGACATACAAGATCGGTTAGAAATGCAAGAGTATGAAAGCATAGAGGAAATGTTGCACAAAGCCATTCTGGTCGAGCAACAAAACAAACGGAGGGGCAACCCAAGGCAGTCATACAATTCTAGTTTGAAGCCGGCCTACAAAAAAAAAGAGGCCAAGGTTACCAACTGAAGTTTGAACCCAAACCGAAAGAACACAACAAGGCTGTGAGCTATCCACAAGACTCAAAGAGCAAGACCGAAAACCCAAGGCCAAAGAACCGTGAGGTAACTTTTTTTAAATGCCATGGACGAGGTCATTATGCTAATGAATGTGTGACCAAGAGGACTATGTTACTTCTTGACAGTGGCGAGTTTGTAACGGATGATGAGGAGGAAGCTGACGCGGAAATGACTGATGATGAGTACGAGGGGTGAACTACTTGTTACCATGAGGGCCTTGAGGGTTCAAGCTAAGGCTGAGGAGAACAAGCAAAGATAAAACTTGTTTCACACCCGATGTGTAGTACAAGGCAAGGTTTGCAGCTTAATCATAGACGGGGGCAGTTGTACGAATGTGGCCAGCCAAGTGATGGTGAAAAAGCTTGGGTTGAAAGCTACCAAACACCCAAAGCCGTACCAACTACAATGGCTAAATGAGCATGGAGAGAAGCGGGTCAATTGCCAAGTCAAGGTACCTTTATCTACTGGAAAGTATGAGGATGAGGTCATATGTGATGTATTGCCTATGGAGGCCGGCCATATACTTTTAGGAAGGCCATGGCAGTATGACCGAAGAGTTGTGCATGATGGGCGATCTAACAAGCACACCTTTGAGTTCAAAGACAAAAAGATCACTCTCCTTCCTTTAACACCCGCTGATGTATACCAAGATCAAAAGCATCTAAACAAAAAGGTAACAAGGAAAGTACAAGTGACGCCAAGGAGAACCCTAGCCAAGCCCAACCTCACGCAATAGAAGAAAAAAATGTTAAAGCTTATAATTTCTTTGCTAAAGCTTGTGATATCAAGCGAGTAATGTTTACTCAATAACTGATGGTTTTAATGATTTATAAAGAATATTTATTAACTATTTCTGTCTTTTAGCTCTTTTACAGGAATATGAGGATGTGTTTCCGGATGAAATCCCAAGTGGTTTACCTCCTATTAGAGGAACTGAGGAAAACTTTGTGGTATAAGCTAGGAACTAAGCTATTGTTTTCAACAAGTTGTCACCCACAAACTGATGGGAAAACCGAGGACGCCAATAGGTCTTTATCAACACTCTTGCGTGTTATTATCAACCAAGGACTGACTGGCCCAATGGAACCAAGCGACCCGGACAAGCCGGATTAGCCTCACTTGGAACTTGACTTGGAACTTGAAGATCCCGACAATCAAAGGAAGGGTGGAGACCATTTTTCTCGACCAAAGACCCTTGGAGAAGAGATTGATCGTTCCAAAACACCCTTGGGATGGACTCATTTTTAAGATGGTTCAGAAATCAGGAACCTCGACCAAACCGGAACCGATCGGCCGGCCGCGACCACACTTGGACTAAAGACAAATCTACACGACCAAGCAGGCCCAATGACGCGTTCCAGGGCTATGCAACTCAAGGAGATGGTGGCTTATCACTTGGCCAAATTTGGTCCAAACCAAACACCTTTGGCCGAAGTGAGGGAGATTGGCCAAATGCCTTAAACGTTTTGGATTTGCTTGGCCTGGCCTAAGACTACAATGTTGGCCCAAGACCGTAGCTCAAAGGACAAGAAACCGACCAAAGGAGGCTGAGAATCCCACGTTCGAAGCCTTAAAACTATCTTTAATTTTTGTCTTTAATTTTTAAACCACCTAACTCTTCGTTTTCACTTTGAAGATCATCCAATAATTTTTAATCAAATTCTTTTCTTGTTTCCTTAGAGAGCAAGTCATTTTTTCCCATTGGAACTTTCGATATTTTGGTGTGTAATATCCAAAGATCAACCGGTAAATCAAGTGTTTGCCATTCTACCATCCTAAAAAGTGATTCTTGTGTTTTAAGATAGATCAGGCGGTGGGTTTAATATACTCATTGTTGGTGCTACACCAAGTCGCATTTGGAAGGATCCACAGCCTTATATCGCTTGGGCATTTTAAGATAGTTCAGATGTTGGGTTTAATATACCCAATACTGGCTCTACAAGTTCAACATTTTTCAAGGGTTATCCATCTACCACCTTGAAGTGACGATCTTTTGGGAAGATCCAAGTCTAGTAGGCATAGGACCGCATCACATGGTACACGGGTTCAGTTTGGTTGGTCCGTTTTGAGTGAAGCTGAATTCGCGAACCAAGGCAAGCGTGACCGCTTCTTAAAGACTGTTGCCGCGGAACCGTGTCATTGGACCGGGTGGAAATGTCATTGGGTCGTCATTGGTTTAAGTCACGGTCGCCAGTTCGGTCCATGAGTAATATCTCTCGACCAACTTCAACTCTCATCCGATGCATTGGTAATCCGTCTCGATCACTCGTCTTAGCACTACCACTTGGTCAATAGACAGCTTGGTTCATAAGGTCGTGATTTTTGAATCTGCACCTGGTCGGATCGTACCGGGTCGTCGGGATTGGGTCAGTGCGAGTATCTTCGGATTTGTACCGTTCCAAAGAAATTCTGGCTCGATCGCCCAACTTGTCATTTCCATCTGGTCGAGGAATCTGTTGACCAACCTCCAATTGGTCGAGTGGTTCGTCCTCCGCAGACAAGTGGTCCAACCGTGGGTCGAGCGGTTTGGTACCATGGTCCATGATTGCATCACCTCCTCCCCATTGAAAAGGATTTGCCCTCAAATCCTCTTCATCTGCAAGAAAATGAATTAAATCAGTCACATTAAAACTGGAACTCACTTGGTACTTACCTTAGAGATCAACTTGGTACGCGTTGTCTTTGATCTTGGTGGTGATGGCGAAAGGAGCATCTACTCGGGGCATGAGTTTTGACCTCCTCTCAGCTGAAAAGCGATATTTCCTTAGATAGATCCAAACTAGATCTCCTTCCTCGAAGGTTTGCTCACGTCGATGCTTGTTGGTTTGTTCAGCATAACGCTTGGTCCTTTCCACGATGTTTTGCCTTGCCTTTTCATGGATCTTTTTAACCTGATTTGCCTTTCGTTCACCATCTAGACTAGCCCTTTCACTCAAAGGTAAAGAAATTAAATCCATGGGAGACAACAGGTTAAAGCCATAGACGATTTCAAAAGGTGAAAACTTAGTAGCCAAGTGCATTGCATGATTATAGGCAAATTCAACATGTGGCAAGCAATCTTCCCAAGTTTTCAAATTTTTGTGAACAATTTTCCTAAGCAAATCAGACAAAGTCCTATTGACTACTTCAGTTTGGCCATTAGTTTCTGGGTGACAAGTAGTTGAAAACAACAATTTAGTGCCTAACTTAGCCGACAAGGTTTTCCTGAAATGGCTCAAAAATTTAGTGTCCCTATAAAAAACAATCGATTTAGGCATGGCATGCAAACGAACAATTTCTTTAAAGAATAACTCAGCAATATGCACAACATCATCAGTGATATGACAATGTATGAAATGCAACATTTTCGACGACCTATCTACCACAACAAAAATAGAATCCTTTCCGGTTCTAGTTCTAGGCAGTCCTAAAACAAAATCCATTGAGATATACGTCCAAGGGTGAGTAGGAATAGGTAAAGGAAGCTACTTACCTGTGGATTGTACCCTAGCCTTGGAAAGTTTTCAAGTCTCATACCGAGTACAAACTTTCACCACGTCCTTCTTCAAATTCGGCCAACAGAAATGATCTTGCAAGATCTTGAGCGTCTTGTCTATCCCAAAATGGCCCATCAGTCCTCCTCCATGTGCTTCCCTAACAAGCAGGTTTCTCAAGGAACAATTAGGAATACACAGTCGGTTAGAGTAAAATAAGAATCCATCATTTTGAAAAAATTTCCCAAAGGCAAATTTGGAACAAGAAAGGTACGGTTCCTTCAAATCTAAAATCTGAGGCATATAATTCTTTAATTTTCTCAAAGCCTAAGACTTTGGCGTCCATGGTATTGATCAATGCATACCTTCTAGACAAAGCATCAGCAACAATATTTTCCTTACCTTGCTTGTACTTAATGACATAAGGAAAGGTTTCGATGAACTCTACCCATCTAGCATGACGCTTGTTGAGCTTTTGTTGTCCTTTTAGGTGCTTGAGCGTCTCGTGGTCAGTGTGTACCACAAAATCCTTCGGCCATAGGTAATGCTGCCATGTTTGCAAAGTCCTCACCAAAGCGTATAGCTTGTTGTCGTAGGTCTGGTAGTTCAGGGTTGCGCCTACAAGTTTCTCACTGAAATAGGCAATTGGTCTACCTTCCTGCATTAAGACAGTACCAATTCCAACTCTTGAGGCATCGCATTCAATCTCGGAAGGCCTCTTCTTGCGCTTGCTCCCACTTGAATCTCACGGTCTTCTTGATAACCCCAGTGAGTGGGCTGCTCTTCTCATTGACCCGCACGCCGTCAGCACCTACAACAAATCCAAGAAACACGAGATTATCTTTCCCAAAAGTGCATTTTTTATAGTTAGCATAAAGTCGCTCTTTCCTAAGCACTTCTAAAACCGATTTCAAGTGAAACAAGTGATCTTGATAGTTCTTGCTATAAATCAAAATGTCATCAAAGTAGACAGCCAAAAGGACACCAATAAATGATCCAAGCACATGATTCATCAACCTCATAAACGTACTAGGTGCATTTGTCAGCCCAAATGGCATAACCGACCATTCATACAATCCTAGTTTTGTTTTAAAGGCTGTTTTCCATTCATCGCTCTCCTTCATCCTAATTTGATGATAACCGCTTTTCAAGTCAGTTTTTGAGAAATAACATGAACCATGCAACTCATCAAGCATATCATCTAATGTAGGAATGGGGTGTCGATACTTAACCGAGAAATTGTTGATGGCTTGGCAATCAACGCACATTCGCCAGCTTCCGTCTTTCTTTGGGACCAAGAGGACCGGTACGGCACAAGGACTCATACTCTCACGAATATAGCCTTTCTCCATGAGCTCTCCAATCTGCTTTTGAAGCTCCTTGGTCTCCACGGGGTTTGTCCAATAGGCCGGCCGGTTTGGCAATGAAGCTCCTGGGACAAAGTCGATTTGGAGTTCAATCCCACGGATGGCAGGTAAACCACTTGGGTGCTCTTCTGGAAACACGTCACCAAACTCTAGCAAAAGTTGCTTAAGTTCACTCTGAAGCTCCGGTGTGAGGTCAGTTTTGGCCATTAGTGTTTCTTTAAACATAAACAAAATCATAGATTGATGAGAGTAAAGACTCCTTCTTACTTGACTTGCTTTGGCAAAGAAGTTAGACTTCTTGGGTTTAAACTCGGTGTCAACCTTGTCTTGCTCTCGGCTCTTCTTGATCTGAACTTGATCTTGGTGATCCTTTCGCGGTGACAAAGGCGCAAGCGTGATCTTCTTACCGTTGTGTTCAAAGATGTGGCGGTTGGTGTAGCCGTCATGTAAGGCCTTTTTATCAAATTTCCAAGGCCGCAATAGAAGTATATGGCTAGCGTCCATGGGTAGGAAATCACACAGAATGTTGCCCTCGTACCGCCCAATGGCAAGCGACACCTCAACTTGCTCTTGCACTTGCATCTCTCCTTTGTTTAACCATTCAAGCTTGTATGGTTTTGGATGCTTCTTCTTTTTCAAGCCTAATTTGCTGACAAGAGTCTCACTAGAAACGTTAGTACAACTCCCACCATCAATTATTAAGCTACATACCTGATACAATCCTCCCAAGCAGTCGGCACTCTAATTTGGCAGAGATAATCCTTAACTTCAATGGAATGGTGAAACCCCAAAGAAACGAGGCGGTGGATCAAATGGTGACACATGAGTTGTGAAAGACTCTTGATACTCCTAATTGATTAATGGATATGACACACCATTAATTGGATCAATGGATATTACACATGATTGATATAAAATGAGAATCACTCTCAAAGGAGTTCCAAAAATAAAAAGAAAGTCTTAATAATAAATTGTGTTTACATGACTATTTATACACCATGTCCAAAACCTTATAAATCAGTCCATTATTGTCATCTTTGGATGTTGAAGATGTCACTTTGCTTTTGATCTAGTTGAATCTTGTCATGCCTCTTATTGATTGTTTTGCTGCTGTCAGGATCACATCAATATCTTTTCTTGAATAAGGCTTTGTGTGTGGAAGAGATTATCTCTTTGCGCTTTCTCGTCAAGCTTGTTTTGGATATTGAGAGTGCACGGGTTACGAGTAACCTACCTTCAGCTGATAGTCCACGGTGTCATCCTCATCTTATTCTTCATCAAAAATTGGACCCATGTCTTCCTTCTCTTATTGCGATTCTACATCGCCAGTCTCACGTAAGATCATCACGCGGTTGTTGGGACATTTGCGAGCATAATGGCCTAACCCACGACACTTGAAACATGTAATTTATCTAGCACGTCATTGGGCTGCTTCCTTCTTGGGTTTATCAATAGCAACCCGGTTAGTTGGTCTTGGCCGGCCTTTAATGCGTCGAGCTGTTGGTCGATGTTGACCTTGACTCGGCCGGGTTGTGTAGCGACCAACTCGGTACACGGGTTCGGTTTGGTCGGTCCATTTTGAGTGAAGCTGAATTCACGAACCAAAGCAAGCGTGACCGCTTCTTGAAGACTTTTGTCGCGGGACCTTGTCAATGGGCCGGGTGGAATGTCATTGGGTCGTCATTGGTTATGTCACAATCGCCGGCTCGGTCCATGGGTAATATCTCCCGGCCAACTTCAAATCTAGTCCGATGCATGGATAATCCGTCTCGATCACTCGTCTTAGCAGTACCACTTGGTCGATAGATAGCTCGGTTTCGGTCATTGGAGTGATCGTAAGGTCGTGATTCCGAATCTGCACCTGGTTGGGTCGTACTGGGTCGGTCGGGATTGGGTCAGTGCAAGTATCTACGGATTCGTCCCCTTCCAAGGCAATTATGGCTCGATCGTCCGGCTTGTTATGTCCATCTGGTCGAGGAATCTATTAACCAACCTCCAATTGGTCGAGTGGTTTGTCCTCCGCAGACACGTGGTCCAACTCTGGATCGAGCGGTTCGGTACCATGGTCCATGATTGCATCAGTTGAACTCTTACAAAATCAACCCTTGTAGAAGGCGGGTCAAAATCAATCTCTGAAACAGGGCCAATCGTACTGCCCATGAACCCAATCATTGGGCGAGTAAGGTACTGCAACGGAATCCCACGGATTTGAATCCAGAAGGGTATGAATTTCAAGGCTTCCTCCGGTATATTCGGTGACCAACGCTGAAGCACCATCATCCATTCGTTACACGACCATGGCCCTCGACAGAGAATTAAGTTCATTGCCTATTCAAATTTGAAAAACGAATTGGAACCAATTGGATGCAACAATTCTTCATGTGACGCCATTTCTCAGCCCCCAGAGACGAGGCATGTTTCCGATGAGAGAGCGCAATTTTTGTTTCCGGAGATTAACTGGAACACCAACTACGGTGAACCGATTAGCAGAGGCAGCCTGATTGCAGACAGAGGCAAGAAGAGAAATCAGAGCATATCGGCACCCAACGTAAGGTGTAACCGCTTTCGAATATTGATTCTCATGATTACACTAATTTGCAGAGAAAGAAACACAGACATAAGAGAGAGAAATCGACAGCATTGAGCCTTCAAAATCGGGATGAAACTGTCTGAAAACGGTGGAGATTGTATAGGAGGCGACTGTTTTCAAAATCGCCTGGAGAGAGCGAAGTCGCCATTTTTATCTTGTTATAATTTTTTATATTTTAAATTAATTTTTTATTGACAGAAAAGAACAATTGAAAATTAATAGGAGTTGTTCAGTTTTGTGGCTAAATGTTTTTTTAAATGGATAGTACAACTAGTTTTTGAGTCCGTTGGCAGCCAAATATTCATTAATATGGTACCACAAGTGAAATCCGTTTATTCTATGAATTGTTTCTTAATCCCAAAATTGTTTGTGATGATATAAATAGTATGTTATCTGTGTTTTGGTGGGTCGTAATAACAACAAAAAAATATTTTAGATTTCATAGAAACGTCTATTAATACCAAAGAAAGAGGGTGGTTTCAGTTTAAAGATTTACATGATTTCAATATTTCTCTCTTGGCAAAACAAGCATGGCGGATTCCAAAAATCCATCTTGGTCAGATTATATAAAAAGAGATACCACTAGTCATCGATATTCGTAGAGTCAATGTGTGAAACAAATCCATCTTGTGGATGGAGATCTATTAAGGCAAGCAAAAACCTGCTAAGACAAGGTTTATAAAATTGGTTAAATGATGGTAAAAATATGAGTGTTTGGCAGGATCATTGGCTTCCGACATTACCTCTATGGATACCGAATGAGCAATTCCGAGATGAAAATCGAGGAATTATGTAAACAAGGAAAAAGGAAATGGGAAACTGAAAAACTGAAAAACTAAGGAGATTTCTAACCGAAGAGGATGCCACTCTAGCTAACTCAATTCGACTATCATATTATGCCGAGAAGGATGAATATGTTTGGCCTTATACTAAAGATGCAACATATATGGTAAAATCCCGATAATGGTTCGCAACCCATTTTCTTAATGAGGAAAAAACTATAGTGCCTGCAGCGGGAACACTTGAAATAAACACGATATATGGAAACTCAATATTCCTGCAAAGATTCAATATTTTCTCCGGAAGACAGTTGCAGTAGTATTCCAATGACTGAAAGATTGATGTCAACGTTGCTGTCTTTACGAAGAAACAATTAACTATGTGTTATTTGAATACCCACATGCGCAAGGTATATGGACATGTGCTAGTTTCCATTAGTGCGACCAAGTCATGAGATCATTGGAAGATAATATGAAAGTTTTTTTTTGAATAAAGGAAAAAATTAGTTATTCCCATGGGGTACACCTTCTTCCCTTCTGGATTATTTGGTTGATCTGGAAATGTCAAAATTAATTTCTGTTAATAAGAAATTTGTACACGACGTTCAAGAAGTAGTTACAAAAGGTTTAAACTCAGTTGTGGAATAGATAGTGAATTTTCTGAAACTCAAGGGAATTGACTAGTATTGTTAGAGTCAGAAAGAATAGGAATACACTATGGAAATCACCTGAGATGGGCTGGCTCAAATGCAACTTTGATAGTAGCTATCATGATGATTATGGGTTCATGGGATTAGATTGATTATTATAGATTGCTATGGTAAGCATGTTAAATCGGGCTACGCAAATTGGATCAGGTTAACTCACCATTACAGGAAGAGCTAACAGATTCTTCTATGTTGTCCAACAGGTGTGGAGAAAGGGTTAAATAAATGTCTGGTTTGAGAGTGATAACCAAGAGCTTACATCAATAATCAACAAAAAAAACAGGGAAGTATGGACATTGAGAATATACTCTTCACATTCGTCATTGGATATATAAACTCATTCTATATTCTCTAGGATATGTTAAGAGGAAACAAAATCAGATAGCAGATATCCTCTAAATAAAAGAGTACGAGTTTGATAATTTATGCATTTGTTTCTCAATTCCTCCTAATTGGATGTTAAATTATTTGTATTATCCTTTCCCTATATAATAAAGATATATGTTATAAAACAATCATATTGAAACAAAGAAAAACCCTTGAAAGCTAATAATGTTAAATCATAAATAGATGATAAAAAGTCTATGTTGACATTTAGTTTAATAATTTTATTTTATATTATGAATTATTTCGTTCTACCCACAGACTGTATTGAAAATTTATATGTAAACAAAAACTTTTTGGATTTTTTAATTGTAATACTTATTTTTATATGTTTTGCAAAATTGCATTATATTAAGATATAATTACTAAAACAATGCTGAAAATTTTATATATTACTAAAAAAATGCTTTAAAAAAATTTATTAACCAATGCATATTTCTTTGGAAAACTTAATAGTCATGCCACTGCAGCTCCATCCATGAGAAACACATAACCTGATGTACTCTTTATGCTATCAATATCTCCAGCAAAATCATTGTCCATGTAAACTGTCATTTCTCCTTTTCCTCCTCTCTTATACCAAATTCTGAAATCCATAGTACCTCTCAAGTATCTCAAAACTCGTTTGGCAGCTTGTAGATGATTTATTGTAGGCTTAAGAAATATAACGACTCAGGAGACTTACAGAAAACAACAGGTCTGGTCTTGTGGTGTTGATGTACATGAGACTTCCTATTATCTGTTTGTAGAAAGTCTCATCTACTCGTTCTCCGTCAACGTCTAAATCCAGCTTGCTCCCCAGTACCATTGGACTGCATACAGAGTTGCAGTTCTCCATATAAAAACGCCTCAAGACTTCAAGAGCATACTTTTCCTGAGAGATGTGAATCCCATGTGGTGTTTGCAACACTTTAATTCCAAGAATATATCTCATTTTTCCAAGATCCTTTATATTAAACTCCCTTTTCATTAATTCCATGAAATCTTCCATCATTAAAACATCATCTCCTGTGTAGATTAGATCATCTACATAGACATTGACATAAAGAGAGTTACCGTGTTTGTTTTCCTAGAGAAATAGATTTTCTTCATTCTGAGATTTTTTCAAATCCTTCCTTAGCAAAGTATTCCTCAATCTGGCTGAACCAAGCTCTTGACGCCTGCTTGGGGTGTACGAGCCGTGGTGAATCCCCTCCTTACAGAACTCAGAGAACTCCGTCAATGTGTACTCTCCTCCACGATCGGTTCTCAAGCATTTTATTTTCTTTTGTGTTTCTGTTTCGACCTTCTTCTTAAATGTCTTGAAATGATCTAACGCTTCTGACTTTTCCATCAAGAAATAAGCCCATGCATTTCGGCTATGATCATCTATGAAACACAGTACATACCTTTTGCCGCTTGTGGTAATGGGGCTGATCAGACCACAAGTATCAGAATGTATGAGATCAAGTACTTCTTTACCTCTCCATGTGCTCTTTTTAGGAATGGGATTCCTTGATTGTTTGCCCACCAAACAGTCTGAGCAAGTGAAGATTTGTGCCTCAAAACTTGGGAGACCACAAACCATTTTTTTACTTTGCAATGTTTTCATTCCGGTGTAATTAAGGTGCCCATAGCGTTCATGCCAGAGTTTTGGCATGTCTTCTGTGACTGTTTGCAGACATCTCTGTTGCCACTGTCCTGCTCCATCACCGGTTTGATCCAGCATCACAAATGTCATGTTTCTGCTCATCTTGCTCTCTGGGATTAACCCCTTCTTTTCATGGTAAATCTTGCAAGTTCCTTAATGTATGATGATGATCATGTCTTTCTCTTGCAGTTATCTAAGGCTCAATAGACTGTTTTTGAGCTCAGGGATGTAGTATACATCGCTGATAGTGTATGCTGCACTGTTTAGGAACAACCTCCAATTGCCTTTGCCCACATCTCCAACCTCTTTTCATTTCCTAGCTTAACTGAATGTTTGAAATCTATGTTCATTTTTGAGAACAGGTCTTGGTCTCCACTCATATGATTTGAGCAGCCTGAATCAAGAAACCAGATCTTCTTTCTCACATTTCCTTGTTCTTCACTATGCATCATCAATAGCATTTACATGCTTGCTTTAGTTTCTTCTTCACTTTCTTCACCGTACGCCATCAACAACATTTCTTCTTCTTCATCAACGTAGTTAGCTTCTTCTTCCCACTTTGGACATTCATTTTGGAAATTTCCAAGTTGATGGCACTTGTAGCATTCTACTATATTTGTGTGTAAGAGAATGCTCTGCCTCGGCCTCATCCTCTACCTCTACAACTGATGCCTCTTCCTCTCATTCCCGATCTTCTTCCATGTGTGACCTTTAGCACATGATCATCTCCTTTCTCGGGCCTCTTGAACTTCTGTTCATGTACTGTCATCGAGCTCTGCAGTTAATCAAGTGAAATGCTTTCAATGTCCTTCGACTCTTGGACACCACTACGTACATGAATTTCTTTTTGAGAGTCCTGAGAAGTTTCTCCAGCACCTTTGAATGATTCATGATTTTACTGTTATTCCTCATCTGATTTGTGATGGCTAAGACTACCGGTAACCGACCCCACCACAAACACCAATATCGGTAACCGGCGACGCAGCCGACCTGATACATAATATGGTCGAGCAACTGAGCAGAGGGATACACGAGTGTTTGGATTGTCTCCAGGCGCAACAAACGGTGTACCAGGACCGACTAGACGGTCTTCGGTGACAGACGGAGCCATCGACAGACCCCTGCCATGCTCCTCGACCAAAGGGAACCGAGCCAGACTGCTCGGTTTGATCCCTTTTCGGGGTATGTAGTCTCTGTAATCTGTAATCTAAACTACAAATGAATTGATCCCTTTTTGGGGTACGTAGGCAGCTTTTGAATAAAGGTCCAGCTATAACTTAAGCCTGGAAACTTCAAAAGTGAAGTCGGCATGACGATCTCAAAATCTACTTCAAAACAGGGTAAGCCGAGTTCCGATTCGCACCTAAAGCAACCACAGCCCAGAAACTTCAAAAGCGAAGTCTGCACGATGATCTTAAAATTCTTCTAAACAGGGTAAGCCAAATTCCGACTTGCACCTAAAACAACCAAAGCCCGAAAATTTCAATCTTTAAATCTTTACAATTTTTAAAGCAGCAACCTTCCTCTTTCTTCGTTCAGCAATCCTGTTGTCTCGCTGAATGCTTTCTCGGGTTGTAGCTAATGGAAAAGCTCTTGAAACCTCAGTCTCAAAGCCAAAAGCTTTCCTCTTTCTCTGCTGAGAAACTCTATTGTTCATTGGTTTCTCAGTGCCACCAAGCTTTGATCTGTTTGAATCACCAGAAAACATATCGAAATTACCTCTACGAGTTTCAGATTCTCCATTGTCATCTTCAGAGAGAGGGACTAAATTGTTATCATCAATAAGATGATCCAAGAACATCTTGTAGTCCTTATCAATCTTGAGATCATCTTCATCGTCAAGAAAAATAATTGGAACATCAATTTCTTCAGACATAGTTGATGTATGCTCACTAACTGCATTCACCATAAACCTGCTTAAACAATTAAGGAAATTGCAGATCAAATTTTGTTTAAACAATTAAGGAAATTTCGGAGAGAAAGAGAATATGAAGAGACAAGTGTTAAGAGGCTTTAAGAGAGAGAGAGAGAGGCTATAAAGGCTAAAAAGTAAAAATTATATCAGTCAAGAGTTAATTAGACCTACGGAATAAAAATCATATAATTTATGAATAAATCAAGAATTCAGTAAATAGTTAAAAATTAACAAAAAAAAAATCCAATAAACTAACTTGTGTGATTGTGGGAAACAAAAGAAGAGCATGCACTGGGTGAGTAGGTAAGTAATAAAGATAGGTTGTTGTGTGGAAGAAACCAAACTTTAAGTAATATTCCCCAAAACGAGATACTGTATATTGAATCAATGTACCTTTTAGTGGATGATGTTCGCAAAAAAATTATTTTTTTTCTTTTTTATAGAAACTAAATCACGAATACTAGTAACTGTTTTTAGGATATTCTTATTTGTTCCACATCTAATTATTCCTGTATTTTTTATAGTTTTCTATTGGGTTGTACTGGTAAGTTATTTTATTTGTTGACTCAGTTTTTGTTTGTTGATATATATTTGATTATTTGTAAAATATGATAGATATTATTTTTGAAAATATCTTCAAGAATTATGTTATTCATTTTCGAACTGATTCTATTTTCAGTTAAAGAAAACTAACAAATAATTGGCTAATTTTTATTATGTGGTTATTTGAGAGATTGTTTATTCAGATTTTTATATAAATATCTACTCATTTGAGTCCTCTCACTTTGTTGCTTAGAATTTTTTTAAGATGTATATATGACTATTTTTTTAAAAGATCAATTTAGGACTTATCAATGATAATTTATAAACTTATATTTATTCTTTGATTTTGATTATATATAATAATTGAATTTAGTCTCACTAGAACCTTACATCTTAGCACCTTCACCCTCTCTTGACACATCATCGCTGTAAAAATGAAAAAGTTTATAAACTTATATTCATTTTTTGACTTTGTGATGAGGACCTAGACACGACCCTATTCGAAGACCAAGAAGACCCAATCAACATTCCGATCATTAGGAGATCACCAAGGACAAGGTCAAGAACAAAGAGCATACGAGAAGAGTTCACCAAGTCAGTAGAGGGCTTAATCACACTCATAGAACAAGAAGAACGGAAAAAGAGACTGCTCTTCAAGGAGATCGCCTGGGAAACCCCCACCAGCCCTCAATGCGATCACAACGACCAAGACCGCAACCACACTGGACTGAAGATGGAGTTAAGGACCGAGACACACAATGAGAGTATGAAGGACGGCCAAGAAGATGTTTGCTTGTTACTCAAGGCTCCGACCATACCATTCTTGCTGGTTCTTCAAGGAAGCCAAGACTCGACCATTTTTATCATTTTAGCTGATGTCTAAGAAAGCGCCACATATAAGTCCCAACGGTTACAAGGTAAGTGTTTGAATTAATATGAAAACTCATAAATTTCCTTTTTTTTGTTGTTTTGCAGGATTTGCATTTTCTTTTCCTTTTATATTTTGTGTCGCATTTTCTTAAGTATTTTGTACCAAAAGAACTTTCCTTTTTCTTCTTATTTCGACCCTAGTAGGTCACAGCTGCTGGACTATTTAATAAAGTCTTTTCTCAGCTTTGTAACACAATTTTTTACCTAATCAATAAAAACGAGTATTCTTTTGCTTTGAAAACAAAGCGGCCGCCGCTCTAGCTTTCTTGGTGAGTCGCCTTGAAGCTTGTGTGTGCTAGACTTATCATAGAGTTCTCCATCCTCTGTGTGGCGTCTATCCTTCCCCTTTAGTTCGTAAGACCGTGAGGTTCTCTCCTTGACCGATTCTCTAAAGAGAGCCGTACGGCCAGTTAGAGACTCATCCCACCGGCCAGCCGAGTTGCGACCAAATCACCCTTGGTCCTACATCACTTTGTTTTCTAATTATCTATTATATAATAAGTGAGTTTAGTATGACACTTTAGCACCTTCTATTGCCATATCATCCATTATTCAACCCTAAATTTTTTCTATATCCTCCTCTTCTCTCTCACCCACATATTTGTTTAAAACTTTTTGGTCTCCTCTTGTTCTCTCTCGCTGACATCCTTGTCGCCCCCCCCCCCTTTTTTCTCTGTCGTCAACATACTCCTCGTCAACATACTCCTTGTCACCCTCTTCTCCTCATCATCGTCAGCCTTGATGCTGCGTTCTGATGAAAAATCCATTATTCAACCATAATAATTTTCGATGTCCTCTTCTTCTCTCTCGCCGACATACCCGTTGCCACCCTCTTCTTCTCCTCAGCATCGTCAGTTTTGATTTTATGCAACCTTCGACAGATTTGTAACCTTCAACATATTCGATTTTCATGTCTCTTTTGTTGTGGCCAATCCGTTAGCTTCTCACTCAGGCAGTAACTCAGGGATAATCCGTTATTACTTCTTCGGGTTTTTTTCTATTTTTTCCCTGGAAAAATTCAAAGAATCTGATTCGTTCTTTGTTTCTCCTCATCACTTCTTCATTCTTAAGGTTCACGTACTGTTTGTTTGTCCTCCTTGTTGTTGGTCTCCAAGGTATTGATAGTCATCTAGTCATCATTGTTTGTCAAGTAGATTTCAGATGAAGTTTGAGGAGGTGCATACTTTGGCTGGACTCTATTGTAGGTTAGTTTTGGGGTTGACCAAAATGTTGGATTAAATAAATCGTAGACTTCGCCCAAAGTCTGTGTTATTTTTCATGAATTAGTATACTTCGGGCGAAGCCTGCAATTTAAATGATTATACCGGTCAACGTTTAACATTTTTTTAAACCCAAAACTAAGCCCAGGAGAGACTTCAGGAGAAATATGGTTAAATGCCGAATTGACCGCTGTTGTTCGAAGACTTCAGGCTCAGACTTCTCTTAAAGAGTCATCGGCTTGCTCAATTGCAAAACAAACATAGTTCTAACGGAGACTTCTCCTTGAAGTCTGCCTCATACTTTTTTTGTTTATAAAAGAAATATCGCAAATTTCAGATAAAATCTCCAGTTCGAAATCCCAAAAATAATCATATACAAAACTAACCTATATGTTGACCAATATAATTCAGGAGAAATCTCCGATTGTTGGAGACTTCTCTTGAAATCTATTTTCGCGGCACTATCTTAAAAGTCACGTAAATCAAGTAAATAATTAACTATATTCGGTATGTAGCTTCGTCAAACGCCCACATCTTTGAATTTAACCACTCCCAAAGAATCATAGTCATTATGTCTGTAATAATCACCAAAGATGGCAACATCAAAAAATTTGAAATTTTAAAAAACTAATTTATTGAGTTTTAGGGATGAAAATGATTATGAAATAGAGAAAATTAAGGCTGGTAAATAAATAAAAAATCAGCTTAAATGTTGTTGGTTAAAGAATTTAGGGCTTTAATTTGGTTGTTAAGGGTGGTTGGGAGAAGATATCATTTTCGTAAATAAGTGATGAAGATGAGAATTGAATCATCTTTTGCATTTTTGAAAACAGTAAAAAAGTAAATAAAGATAATGGGAACTTTGTTTTTGTTTTGACAAATGTGGGTTACTTTTGTATTTAGAGAAAGTGGCATTGGTTATGTTTAGTTTTAGGTTAAACAAAATATATTTAGGATTCAATGCTTGTTTATCTAAAATAATATGTGTAATTATGATAAATTAAATTCTAAATTTTACTGTTAATATAGTTTTTTTTTCATGAATATTTCTTAGAAAAAATATTTTCTCAAGATTAAAATCTTAACTTATTACCCGATTACGGTTTTTCGGTGTGCACAAAACTGATTAGCTTTTTTGATTTTAGTGACTAATTAATCTGAGTAAATAGTTTGCTAGTTATGATCAATCCAGATCATTAATTTCAATCTTAAATCGTGTCAATTCAGATCACATATTTTTCAATAGTTCCAGTCATATTTGGATCACATATAAGACCCACTTGTTTTTAAGTTGGATATCGAAAATCTCGGACAGGTTTACCATATACACCTTTATTGTGTAATCATTAAAAATGTGTCATTTCTTGTTATTTTTTTATGTTCAAGGGTAGTTTTTACAATATACTTTTTGGGAGAACGGTAAATTCCGACCTCAACACTTCTGATCGGTCCCTATCATAACATACATACATTATATATGCTAAAACATACACATTAATTCAATAATTTTTTAAATTTCATGCCTCGACTTGTAAAATATGTCTTTTACATACATTGACTAGCGTTGACCGTAATTCCGTAACTCAGCCGTTTGTAAACGATGACATAGCTTTAATGTGTCTTGTTGACTAATATTTATTAAAAATTACCTAAATCAACGTAATTTTACTTTCAGAATTAAAAAAAATTATTAGTAAAATAACTAAAATCTAATATAGCTTAATAAAATAAATTATAAATGATGATGTGTATATTTTGTTAAATTATTTTATTTTAAATTTTGTTTATACTTTTTTATAACTGTTAAAAGATGAGCTGGAAGAATCCGTGGCTAGATTTCTTACTAAATTAACCTCGAGGGCTTATTGGATTAATGGTTTGAGAGAATTTGAATTTAAGATAATTTTACAAAGATTTGAGACTTGAAGAGATTTCACAAAATTATTGTTGCATATTTAAGGTGATTTAAAAATATTTCTGGATATTTAAGAATTTTGTATAACTTTTATAAATCATTTAAAATGATATACACGATTTAATTTTCTTTTTAAAAAAATCTAGTTCAATTATTTATTATTTTTAAAAAAGTACATAAAATCTACTAAAAATGGGTAGAAAAAAAAGAAAGAAACCCTATTTTTATTCTCAACATTGTATTACTTAATCCTAATTTTCTTTTTCATAAAGAAAAGTTTACTCAAACAAAATTTTCAAATACCATCATAAGAGTGGGTATTTCTATTCATAATTTTTTAACTATAAACCAGATTCTAACGCATCCAAAAGACATAAAATATTTAATTTTATTTTTTTGTATGTTTAGTGTTTTTCTTTTTTTATTGTCAAACAAACTCCATATATTAAATCAAGTTTGGTCGATAGAGATCACTTTGGATCGTAGATCGTATCGGCCTAGTGTGACTAACATGGAAAAAATATGGTTTCGAGCCCGAGCATTTTTGGCCAAAACATCGGCGCATATATTAAGGGATCTCGAAATGTAGCTTATGTCACACGAGGTGAAGCAATCTCTAAGTCTAAAAAGTTCATCTAGTTCCGAATTAAAGGCCGGCCATTCGGATGGGTTTTCGATCATCCTGATCAAATCCATGCAATCTGTTTCGAAACGTATTGTTGTGAGTCCCATATTCCGGATGCATGCCATCGCCCACAAAAGGCCACTCATCTCGCCATGGAGCGTCGATAGGGTGCGGGCGCAAGCTTTTTGTCCTACTATTTCTTATTCCTGGCCAGTCCGCATGATCCATCCTAATCCCGTAACAAGGTCGTGAACGGTCCATGAGGCATCGATTTGGCAAATTGGTCATGATGATAGCGTTGGGGGGGGGGGGCGAGTAGTAGCTTCATGTGGTGAGGGAATTTCTTCTTCTACATTCTCCTTTAGGTTTGCTAGGTGCCAGCTTTCCCCCTATGTTACTGCTATCTGGAGAGTCGTTGCTGGTGTAATTTCTTTTCTATTGAAAACTTTGTCATTTCTTGCTTTCCAAATATACCATAATATTCATGGATATGTGACACTATGGGGATCACCATTATCCCTGTTATGTATTCTCCTAAAGAGAAAGTCCATATTTTGGAATAAAGAAGTACTCGGGAAACAATCGATATATATTTGCAAGTCCATAGTTTAGTGCTTTTCTTAAAGGATATATATTTGCAAAATTGAAAGTTTGAGATGTCTACCTGTTTTATTTTTGGTATAAATGTATTATATAGTTTATTAAATTTTAATTCGTTCTGAAGACGGACAATATTTTTTAGTTTGTTTTGTTTTTATTAATTTTAGTTTGTATTAGAAATATATTTATAGAAGCCAAGAAATTTGATATATGTTATAAGTTGTTGGTGTAGATGATGACATTATATAATTTGTATCAGTTTTGAATTTATAGTATGATATTTAACCTGATTATCGATTTAATATGTATATATATACTATTTTTTATGTTTTTCAATATATTATAATTTTTACTAACAATATATCTTTCATATAAAATTTCTTTTATTTTAAATTAATGCAGTTTCAAATTTATAAATATAGAAATAGATTAATACAATGTTATAGCACTACCAAAATCGATAAGAATAGGTATCAATTACAAAAAATGAAATTTTAAACGAGCTTATTTAAATGATGTTAGTATTTCGGGAGTTTTCTTTTTTTTTCTCAAAAATATCATAATATTTTTAATCATTTATTTAATTTATCAAATAATTTATATTTAAATTAAAAGAATGTTTTTTAAAATGGAACATATCTATAATTATTGTTTTAAATATATTATTTTTGTACTATTTTAGTTTATACAATATTTTTCATATAAAAATAAAAATAAACTAACCTGTCAATTTAATAAGTTTCGTATCACATACAAAAATATTTAGTCAAAGTTGAAGGAACAACCCACAAAAAAACCGAGTTTTTACAGCTATTTTGGAGTTTTATTTCTTCACAAAACTATCATAATGTTTTTAATCAGTTATTTGCTTTGCCAAATAAATTTCAATTTCAATTTAAAAAAAAATTATTTAAAATATGAGACCCAATACTTTTAGATTTTTTGGAAACAGGTTTAATTAGTGTATTGTTTGTAAATAAATTTAGATAGTATAATGTTATTTTTCAATTATCCTTAATGAAATCATAAGACAATTAAATATGCCTGATGACATTTTCAGTAATATAGCACATGACTAAATGTTAATTTTAAATAATAATTTTATTTTAATAGTATACATTATCTCTTAAATATTTTCAAAACATATTTGATTGATTTTATTGATGAAATCCCTATTTTCCAATAAGCTGAGATTTCAAAGAACTTGTACAAATGATTAATCCAATAACCTAGGACTTCACATAATTTTTATAAATGCTAGATAAAATATGATTTTGATGAAAAATCAAATCATCTCAAATCACTAATCCAATATGCCCTCCCCCCCCCAATTCTTATGTGAAAGAAACAAATTTAAGAACTCTTGATACATATCCAAAAACATCCAAAATATAAAAACATCTATACATAGATGTAGTTCACAATGCTCATCATTTTAACAATGTTCTCTTGATACAACATTTGGATTTTTTTTCTTCACATAAAGCCAGTATTAGCCTCCTGTAAAACCTATCTTAGGGCAGTGACATGGCCAGTTAGAGCCTAGGATGCAGTAGTGTAAGGAGAAGCCAAGTATATTTCCCTTTCTTAGTGTTCCATCCAGGGGAACTTCCTGTTAGTTATTGAGACACACCTGGAATTGTTAAGACAAACACCTGAAAAAAGTGTTATCGATCAAAAGTTCAATGATCCAAGATAATATATTGAAATCAAACAAATTTATTCACTAAGCTATGCTCAATTCTCAAAATGATGATATATATGCAGGATAATATTGCTTATAGAAGGAGGAATATGATGAGGAGTATGGCGGTACTCTTTTTTCTTATCATGTTTTTGTCCCACTGAATTTTTTTATGACAAAGTTTTAATGATGCAGTAAAGAACACGCAAATGATAGACACCTAAGAAAAGTGTTATAATTTTGAATATGAAAGTTTATTACTTCTCCAAAGTCTTTTTAGGCATTAATAATATCAAGAAAATCAAAGAGAATAATCATAGATCATTTTACATGTTGTCCACCTTGACATTAATGTGATTAGCTGACTTTTCCTGATTGAGCAGTAGTTGCTGCATTAGGACAAGATTGTCCTTGCACATAAGATTGTATACAGTTTTCAGCCGTAAGAACATTTTTAATGAGATGTTCTCACTCAGTATCTCAAAAACAATAATAATAAAAATAAAAAAGTATGAAAGAGAAGAAAATAGAGTTCTCAAAAAAAACTTGTGAGGTACCTACTAGATACTGTCAAAAAACATTTGTCATATTTTAAATGGTTCATTTTTATTAAGTATATAACTAAATTATATTAAAATATAATATTTTATTGTTTAGATACTTAATACTTCCAATGCTTCTAATACTTTAGAAAATAAAAAAGGTTTTTTTTGTGGTTTATCTCTCCATGGTTTGACTTCCCCCATCCGATATTAGCCAAACGCAAAAGAATTTTAGACGTTTGATACATAAAGAAGGCCATGTTATGGGTTTGGTATCTGCTCCTATCAAAATCAACTCAATAATTCCAATAATGACTCGGTTAATTTTTTTGACCCACCATACACGCAATCAGATTCATCTGATTCAAACTTGATAAGCTAGAAAATGCTCTTTGACTATTTCACTTAAATACTCCTTTCAAATCTCTTATCACCCAACTCGCTTTTACTAAACTTGTTTTTGGAGAACAAGACACGTCAATATTACATTTAGCCCATGATGACCTTGGCAACTTCTACGTTTCCAACATTATAGTCTCCTTATTGACTCTAGCTATATTCTGCATTTCTATCCAGCTCTTAAATTCCTATCCAGCTCTTATGCTAAGAACCACATCCTCACCTCATAACAAATCTTTAAAATTATATTTCTAGCCACAAAACACTTTCTTTTGAAAAGAAAATTATTCTTGTTTTTCCACAAGCACCACACCCAAGGGAACGATCTTTTTAACTCAACCAAAATTGTAATTTACTTAGGTGTTATCAAGAAGTAATGAAAAAAATTTCAAAATAAACATCTCTCACAAAAGCCATCTTCTGGAACTAGAAAGTTTGACAAAGCTCATATCTGACGAACCACCAAAGACGAGAAGAGAACATAATTAATAGGTTCTCTCTCAAGACCGCAAGCTTGACAACAAGAATTCAAAACTCATGGTCAAATATCACTTGAGATCCTTGAGATGATGTAATACAATATAATGAATCAGCTCTTCAAAAATAGTAGTCAGAAACGCCTTGGTAAATAGGTCTGCAAAATTCACATCCTCATTTTTCTGTAATGCATGTTTTAATGATCTAAACGGCAAGTGTAAAACTTTTGTACTCATGTGAAGAAGCTAGACATTCAGGTTGCTCAAAATTGTTGAGGCAATCAAGAGACCACAATGAACCCTTTCTGGGAAGGTGGAAGCGAATCATAGGAATGAGTATGTCAATGTAGTTGAGCTGAGAAATGGAAAGACTTTGAACTCTGCAACAAAAATCATGATACATTCAGAAAAGGCTAGGGAGCAGGCTGAGGAGAGAACACTCTAGGTAAAAAATTTTGGAGCGATTGCTCCAATCTCCAGCTAAGTCGCTCTAGGAGAAGCAGACTTGATGGAGCGATCCAGGTGTTCTGGGATGACTGTTCCAATCTCCAGCCAAGTCGCTCCAAGTGAAGCAGACTCGATGGAGTGACCCAGCTGTTTTGGAGCGACTGCTCTCCAGTAATTCCTCCAACTCGGGTTTATGTTCACAAGATTCCTTACCTAGTTCTCCCAAGAAAATCTCACAAAGACTTAGAGGAAGCAAAATAAAAGAAAATGCTACAAGACCTAAGTGTATAACTCCCATTGGTTGATGTTGTGAAGATGATTCCAGCTATGAAAAAGTAGTTGAAGGGATTGGAAGTCGAAAAAGTTGCTGATGACATAAACGTCATGTTAGTCTTAAAGAACTGCAATGCTATTCTCTAGAATAAGATGCCAAAGAAGCCTGAGTGATCCAGGGAAGTTTATTATATATGTGCAAGTTGGAGCAATGCCTTTCGCTTGTTCACTTTGTGATCTCGGTTCCAGTGTGAATTTGATGCCATATTCAGTGGCTAAGCATTTGAGATTCACAAATTTCAAGCCAACCATGATCTCCTAGGTGTTTGCTTATAGATCAACAAGATTGCTAGTGGGTATTCTTGAAGATCTGCAATTGCGGATAGGTAACACATTCATCCTTGCCGATTTTGTGGTCCTAGAGCTTGACAAAGAACCCAAAGATCATTTGCTTTTTGGGACATCTATTCATGTGCACAGCTGATCCAATCATTAATGTGAGGAGAGGGATAATTGATCTCCATCAAGGAGATATTCTCATAAACTTTGAGATGGACAAGCTGCTCAAAAACCCCATGATAGATGGGCAAACCTATACTGTTAAGGATGCTTTGGACATCTTAGATGGAATGGTTGAAGAGATCCTAACGGATGATCTTTTGAATGTAGCTACGACTAATGTTGAAGGAGAGCATAGCTTTCTAAGTGCAGATACCGTGGTTTTTGTATATATGTTAGATTTGAGCCTCAAAGGGGAGAAGATAGTGGCGTACATGAGCTTGGCTAATCATCTTTACTGATGTTTTTTAGATGGTTATTTTGGTTTCTTTCATATCTCTATCTCCATCTTTATGACACTTTTGCTTTATCGCATGATGCCATTTCGTTTGTGTAATGCCCTAGAAACTTTCCAGCATTGCATAATGTCTATTTTCATTGAAATTATTGAAGACATAATGAAAGTTTTCATGGACAATTTTTTTGTCTATGGAAAATTATTTTCTGTCTACTTCACAGATCGCTCCGGGTGTGAATACACACGATGGAGCAACGTCACTTATTTTGGAGCAACTGCTCCATTTTTCATCTGAGTTGCTTACGGTATAAAAACGCTCAATGAAGCGATAACTCCAATAAGACCTATTGCTCTGGAAACACGGAAAATGTTTCAAACCTTGCGGACGTCTCCTAGGTAAGTTTTCTTGTTCTAAAAAAGGATTTTGGGTTCTAAAACTTGGTTTTCCAATTTTTCAACCAGTAAACGAAAACCATATCGATTTGTATTCCCATTTAACAACCCTTGTTTTCTTCTCCATTGAACCTCTCTCTCCTAAAATCCATTTTTTCAACAAAGGTTATCACCAAAGCACAGATTGTTCAATTCTCATATTTTAAGCGTTTCTTGGGTATACCTTGGACAGATTTTAACCCTCTCTCTGTATCTTCCATCGTCGACCACGGTAAGCTACTGAAATTCCCATTTTTTAATCGCGTCGATTTGAGCACATGTGAGGTTTAGTGTCTTTTTTTTAGTTTACTCACCTAGAACTGTTGTAGGACTTCACTTTTATGTTCTGAGTTGATTGTGGTTTGATTTGTTGCTTAAAATTAAGGCATGAAAAAAATCAGTCATAAGCTTTGGTAACAATAGTAAGAAATTATTGTTTGCATATTGAATTAGTGATGAAATTGGAATTGGGCTATGTGATATGTGAGCACCAAATTGAGCTTCAAGTCAGCTGATTCACTACCTTCTGATTCACCACCTTCTCTTTTTTTCTCACATGAAGTTGAACTCATAATCTGTTGGTGTTTGATACTTTTGCAGAGATTGACTCCTCAATCGCTATTCCGCTACTCCAACCGATGAGCCAACAAAGCTAAAACCCAAGATGCAAGCGTTTGACCCATGCCCCACCAGAAACTTCACCTTGGCCTAGAGCAGAATGCCTGCAATTCGACCTCCATAAAGAGTAGCTTCCGATTAACTCTAATGATTAGTGGGATTAAACCGACTCCTACTACTATAATGGGTTGCTGGGCGTTCCTATGGAGCCCACCCGATTTATTTTCAAGGAGACTTTGATGCGCCTTGGTGTTTACAAGGACATCGACTATGTCTACCTCAACGCCAAGTTCTGGAGTTTTGCTCTAGAGACAGTCATTCCCTATCTTGACTTCGTCCGCCAATGCCTTGCGTCCGCCAAGCTGACCTACGCAAACCCGACGAAGCCTGTTTTTGAGGACTCCCTGTTTTTTACTTTGCTGAGGGAAGAAATACACACTCTTGATTGTCGACTTCTGCAACATCTACGGATTCCACACTGATGAACCGAGCTCGACTTCCCCATACATTTTATGTTGGCTGGTCCCCAGGTTAGCACCAACTCAATTTCGGGATATGGCCAGCTGAGGGGATTCTTTCAAAGAAGCAACGGGGACGAAACACTAATAGAAAGATTGAGCGGATTGGGAGCATTCTTATTCCTCTCTTTTACCATATGCAAATTGATCTCAGCTCTGCTTCTTGCATCGAGCGCCTCGATTCGATGGACACTGCATACCTCTTTCAATGGGATATCTTGAAGGACGCAACGACCTATCATTTCTACGATGAGCGGAGGACTTCACTGTTCTATAAGCTCCGCTAGCTACCATTTACTAAGCAGAACACTGAGGAGGACTTATATTTTCATCCATCAGCTGAGTATCTATGCCATGATCCATACGATCGCACTCCTGCACGCTCACAAGGCTGCTCTTCACAAGCTTCCTAGCCTCACATGGAGGACAAGGAGATGACTAACACTCCAGCTGCACTACTGTTCCGTCGCGCCACTATCCGCAGTGAGTACGAGCTTCCACCCATATCTCATGAGGCGGATATTGCTGAGTGTCGGAGGTGGATGATTGCGTCCCAACAAAAGAACAACAGCCTCATGAGATGAATTCTGAGCATAATTTCTCTAGGATACTGCAACATAACTGCAGCGATAGTCGCTGAACAGCGCAGCCGCATTGAGGACACTTTGGTTCAATCAGAGGAATTTCCCGACGCATGAGACACGCATGACGAGAGGGCAATGGGCTTCCTTGACAATGTTATGAACAATCTTCTACCGCCGACAAGCTCTCTGGTAAGAAAGAGAAACTTTATTTCTCAGATTTAGGGAGAGTCGGTAATCAGGAGTTGTTGCATCACCGGTGAGGCCATCTATCAGCAAAAGTGCTTTCGTTTTTATCAGATTTAGGAGGTTTTTCTTGTGTTTCAGTTGGTTTTGACAAAGCTTCTGACGTGTGTTCGAGCTAAACAATCTCGTTCAAAGTTTTCAGAAAGTTCTGATAAAGCAGATGCTCTTTCGCAATGATTCACTGTGATATTTTGGGACCATATCGGGAACAATCATCATGTGGTGCCTGTTATTTTTTTACTATCGTCGATGACTTCTCTCGTGCCGTTTGGACAATTCTTCTTATGGAAAAGAAAGAAGCTCCAACTGCTCTAAAGACATTCTTCAAATTTATCTCTAGACAGTTTCACAAACATATTCAAGTTGTTCGTAGCGACAACCGAACATAATTCACGTGTTTAAAATCATTTTTTTACCGACAATGGAGTAATACATTAGACATCGTGTGTGGCGATACCCCAACAAAAGGGGCGTGTTGAGGCCAAATATAGAAACATCCTCAACGTTGCTCTATCATTGCTGTTTCAAGCGCATTTCCCACTTCATTTTTGGGGCAAAAGTATCTTAGCAACACACAACCGTCTCCTTTACTCCCTGTGAAAACAGAGCCGTTACATCCTTTAGAAAAAGAGTCGTTACATCCGGCTGTAGCTGAAACAGAGCAACTGGGCAGATGAAAGAGAACTCAGATTAAGTTGATTTTACTGAAACCATATGTCACTTATACTATTCGCATATCGATAGAGCCTAATAACATTTCTCATGCCTCCGGTTCTGAGTCTTCAAGTAAGTCTTTCAATCCTATCATAAAATATTTTTCTTGCCACTGATTTTCTTCTGCTCAGCCGATGTTTTGTGTTGCTTTCCTGGCTTCTGATGACCATGTCTTTTACAAGGAGGCTGTTTTAAAAGAAATATGGCGGAACGCCATGGATACTGAAGTTGGCGCCTTTGAATGACAATACATTTGAGATATTACCACTCTTCCTCCGGGTAAACATGACATTGTCTGCAAGTGGGTCCATCATACCAAGTTTCGATCCGATGGCTTGGTAGAACGCTACAAGGCTCGTTCTGTGATTCTTGGCAATCTTCAAACGGAAGGTCACGATAACAACGAAACGTTTGCACATGTTGTCAAAATGAATGCAGTTCAGATACTTCTTCAAGTGTGTGTGGCAAAGGACTGAGAATTATACCAAATAGACGATCATAACGCGTTCCTCACGAGAACTTAGAAGAAGAAGTTTATATGAAGCTTCCTCCTGGATTCTCTGCATCTTCACCTAATCAGGCATTGCTCAACTTCGGATTGAAACAAAGCTACTCAGACTACTCACTCTTCACTCTCTTCGAAGGTGGTTCACCATGTATGTTCTAGTCTATGTTGATGACCTGATTAATGGTGGAAACAACTCGGACGATAACAAATGCGTTATCTATTTGGCAAGATGAACATTGGAGATATTCATGCTCCACCTTAAGAGAGCATATTTGAATATTTCTAGATAGATTTAATTATATCTGTGATTTGGTGTTATTTCCTAGAATATAAAAGGTTGAAATATATATATATATATATATATTAAAGTTATTTGAAAATAATAGAGAATTGTGATTGAATTGACATTTTTTAATAATTGAAAATTACTTTCGCAATCTATGGAAGTTGGTGAATAATATTCATACTGTTGGTTTGATTTTTTTATTTAGAGAAATTTTACAAATGCAACAAGTTTTTTAAATATTTTGTTATTTTATTTATTTCACATAAAATGGATAAGTTGGCATAAAATATTTATATTCAACTGTCACTTATCGTTTATGTTGATTCTGAACCGTGCTAAAACTTATTGATGTTTTGTATGTTTGGCCAATAAGGAATATTAATTCACAGAATGACAAAAAAAAGTCACATGGACATTGCGACGCAGTGTGCGTTACATAAAGTGGAGGAATACATAGCAAAACACGTGCGACCTATAATATCATTGGTCAGTGATTCTATGGAGCGATTTTGGGTGACGCCTACACGCATGCTTCACCTTTGCAAATTGCCATTCAGATTTTAATAAAATATCACAATTCTTGTTTAAAACGTTGACGTATTGACCTCGTCTTTCAGTGATTGCTTTCATACCCATTTTTTTCTTCTTCGAAGCTTCACTTTAAGCAACTAAAGTAGTACTTTAAGACCAAACTTAACGGATCGCAATTACTTTTCGTGTCTACTGAGCAAAAATAAAATTTGGTATTCTAACACTATGAATCACTTTTAGTTGTTGACAAAAAAAAACTTTTAGTTATTTGATTTAACTAAAGAAACAGCTTAAGCTTCTCTCATCTTCTCTAATGACCGCCACTTTTGTTGAAGAATGAACAAGAAACCCAAGATTTTGAGCTCCGTAAGCTTTTCTTTCTGTTGCTCTTCTTTCTTTAACTTCTTGTTCCGTTCCACAGCTTTGGTGCTTGTTGTTTGTTGTTCCCGTTTTGCCATTTCAAGGGATTTGGAAAAAAAAGAAAAAACTTTATGGAAACAAAGTTGTGAAATTTCCAATAGCTTGATCCGATTGAAGTTTAAGACAACCATTTGATGATATGAAGCTTCCAAAATCATGAAATTTCAAGTCTTTTTGTGTTCTTCGTGTTTTTACTTTAGTGGGTTTGTGCGTAATTAATATAATTCTCTCATCCGCTGCTCTGCAATGTCTGTATTCAGACAGTTATGCGTATAAGTGTTTGTAAATGTTCGCGTATAAGTGTCTGTAAATGTTCGTATAGTTGCACAATCTTGAATCTTTATTGTGGCATTGTCATTATTGTCATTTGTAAGTTTGGGTGTAAATACTGATGATTCACTAAGATTGTAAATTGAGGTACTTTGTGATTTGAGTTTAATGTGTTCTTGATTATCTATTTGTTGCTTTTTTTTTTCAGGTATCACTAAATATGATTCAGAAAAGAAAAAGCTCGTCTCTTCGTCGCTTGTTCCCTTTGGTGCTCTTGCTTGCAATAGTCTTCCTCATAGGGAATGCGTTTATTACAGTAGACTATAAAGAAGTATAACTTTCTTCTGTAACCTTGACTACAAATTTTAAGCATATCTTAAATCTTGAATGTAAAACATTTTGGTTATAATGATTCACAGGGCAGCATCTCGGGATGGAGTTCGATAATTAGACTAAATCTTGGAAAACTGAAGATGTGCAAGGTCCATTGATATAAGCTACTCATTCTCTATGCTCAGTTCCATTCATGAATACTGACGAATTTTGCATCTTGCTTTGCTCATTTAGACACAATACAGGCCTCTTGGAAGCGAGACGTTACCGAGAGGCATTGTTGCAAGTACATCTGACTTGGAAATGCGACCCTTATGGGGCGCAAAGCGCAAGAAGGTTTAAACTGTTTCCTTCTCTTAGAAGGTTCTCTTTTAGTCATTTCTTACCACTACATTATAACTTTCTTTGCTTAGAGCCCAAAGCCGAACTTATTGGCTATGGCAGCCGGAATAAAACAGAAGGAAAGTGTCAACAAGATTGTCAGTAAGGTAAACCTTGGAAAATGGTTCTCGGTAATGTAAGAGATTTGATGTCATATCTCATTTTTTTCGACCTTCCCTTGTGGCAGTTTTCATCAAGTGAGTTCGTTGTGATGCTGTTTCATTATGATGGCGCTGTGGATGAATGGAAGGAGTTTGATTGGAGTGAAACTGCTATTCATATCTCTGTAGTAAACCAAACCAAATGGTAACAATTTTCATAAATCGTAAACCGGAAGCGTATTTATATCATTTGGCTGTACAGTTTCAGTATCTTTTCTGATTCTTGTTAGGTGGTTTGCAAAGCGTTTTCTACACCCAGATATTGTCTCAGCATATTCTTACATATTTCTATGGGATGAAGATCTTGGTGTTGAAAAATTTGATGCTAGAAGGTAAAAAAAATGTCACACAAAAGAGTATATTCTTTTTGTCAGTTTTGGTGAAGATGAAAAACTGATTCTATGGTATTATCTTTTATGGAATGTAAAATTTCAGGTATGTGTCAATTGTTAAAGAAGAAGGGCTTGAAATATCACAGCCTGCTCTTGATCCCGATTTGTCTGAAGTGCATCATCAACTTACCTCAAGGAACAGTAGATCGAGAGTACATAGGTGCTTCTCTCATATTCAAATGAAAAAGTTTTAGTATTTTCTAGCAGATGACTTAATGCAGCTTATTGCGATCTTTTGTTATGTACCAGGAGAACATACACAGTCATTGGTCGAGCTAGGTGTAACGAGAATAGCACTGGACCTCCTTGCACAGGGTATAAGAACTAAATCTCGTTTGCTAGTACATATTTTAGTATTTATGCTTAAACTTATGAAGAAACTCTTTACTTAAAGATTTGTAGAAATGATGGCTCCTGTGTTCTCCAAAGCAGCCTGGAGGTGTACATGGCATATGATTCAGGTATTGCACAAGTTTGGACTTATTATGTCACAGAAGAATGAACCATCTGGACTTACTGTATTTTTTAATTCTTTTACAGAATGACTTAAACCATGGATGGGGTATAGATTTTCAGCTTGGATATTGCGCACAGGTAAACTGTGACTGAGCCAAGCCAATACACCCTTTTGTGTTGCTGTTGTTGTTTTTTGTGTTCTCAGTACTGTGTTGCTTTGAATAGGGTGATCGAACTAAAAACATCGGCATTGTTGATTCCGAGTATATACTTCATCTTGGTCTCCCTACATTAGGTGGTTCAGCTGAAAATAAGGTTTGAAACTGGTTCTCTTGCCAATCCCTTAGTTTAGCTCTCATGATTTTATTTAGAAACTAATTATAGTTACTGCATATAAGCAGACGGATTCAGACCAACTCGATAAGACCAAGACTCAGCATAGTTCAGACAAATCGGTATGCATTTCTTTTACTTTAATTTGCTCTCTCCTAACTATAATTACTTTTTAATTACTGTTGTCATGCAGCAACCATCATCAACACCACAAATGTCATCTGGTAGATCTGAGGTAAGCTTCTTAACCAGTTTGGTATTTGAAAAGATGATATCAGTTTTCATTTTGTTAATCTGGATAGAGTGCTTTATGACTGTTATTACTTAGGTTCGGAAGCAGACTTACGCGGAATTAGAGACTTTTAAACACAGATGGAAAAATGCTGTGAAGAATGATGAGTGCTGGATAGACCGATTCCAATCATGAAAGATTGCATGTTTTCAACACAATTATACATTCATAGAAGCAAATGAATACACAGAAGAACCCAAGGAAGCAAAAGAGAAGGAGATGATTACATGATTTGTAAGATGACAGCATTCTGAGGATCTTCATATCATGCTGCTGTGCTGCATTTTATCAATTACTGAAGGTATACATGTAGCTTAGGGTGTTACAAATTTGTACTACAGAACCAAAGATTTTTGATGAATCCATCTCCCACTTTATAGAGCCTCAAAGTTTAGCGCAAAACTCTTACTAGTGACTTATTTATATATGCACCAATGGAAGCACACAAGACTGTGAAATAAAGCTGAGTTTGTTAATACAAATGGTTGGTTCATGACTTTACGTTCTTTCACAATCTTCTTGCGAAGTAGCTCCAATTAGGTAAGAGCAGCTTTGCTTATGATTCTTGAGATTATTCCTCCAATCTCCTCTCCACAATCCTCTTGTACATGATGGCCAGCCTAATAAGGTCAAAATCGGTTTAAGTTACCTTTATTGTTTAGCAATGTCTCATAGATACAAGGAAATAGCTGGTACCATTGGAAGTTCGACGAGGTTGTGTCCCGAACTCTTGCAGAAGTCTTCAACTCCTTCATAGCTCAGCCACTTATCTCGCTGTCCCCAGCACACGGTGGTCGGTATTTTCCAGTCTTTATCCATCAGTGATGTCCTCATCTCTTCTGTATATTGCTGTCAGGTAAAATGATTAGAGAACCCAATATTTCTCATGAACCTTGTAAAATCTTACTTTTGACAGAACACTATATGAACCTTAAGCTCCTTCTTCATGGCCCTGCTGATAGCGTTAAGTGCAAAACCAGAAGAACCTGAGGTAAGATAAGGTCTTCGGTAAACCATTGCATCGTCTTCTTTCATTTTGTAAGGACCACAGCTCGTCAAAGGCTTGTCACTTGCTCTTAGAGGATCCTGTTTTGGTTTAAGATAAACCAGGAATTTATTTCTACAGATCCTTCACAGGAGCAAACAATACGAAGCAACTTTCGAACCTGAGAGAAAATCTCTCCGAGCAAGAAGTTGCTGAATACAGACAAGGTTGATGGGAGTTTCGCATGTTCGGGAGTGAGCTGAAACCAGGAAACAAAACAGGCTCTAAGTTAGTTTGAAAGAACAGAAGAAAAGAGTTTTGTTCCGGTTTTTGAGATTCCTTCCTTACAGGAGGATTCAAGAGTATGAGATTCTTGATCTTCTCTGGTCGGTTTCTTGCGTATCTAACCGCAGCAGTTGAGAAGTATCCCTGATAAAGAAAACACCAAAGAAGAGAAGTTAACACTAAACATATCTGAACTGTTGCTCCTTGAGTTGCAAAAGAAACGATGCTACTTACCTGCACAACAAGTGAGACCTTACTGGTAGTTACTTCATCAATGAATGACTCAAGCGACGAAACATACTCTGCAAAACCGCAGATCATTCTGATTAATCTAGAAACTCTTGCGGGTAAAATTCTGCTCACAACCGGGGTTTAAGAACATCTGTACCGTCCAATGTATAGTTGAATCCATATCCAGCCTGAGGCTTGTCTGAAAATCCAAATCCTAGCCAATCGAAGGCAATGGCACGGTAGTTCTTCGAAAGCACAGGAAGAGCTTTACGGTAAGAGTAAGCCTAGTCACAAAAACCAAACAAGTGCTCAAAAATCTGTAAGTTATTGGCGGTAAGAAGATGTGTTTCAATTCAAGTGATATTATTATTTACCTGAGATGGGAATCCATGGATCAGTATAACAGGAGGACTGTCTACATTCCCAGATTCTACACAAAACCATCTATAGAAACCAAATCATAGACCCTAAAAGCAAATTACTGCAAAATATAAAACAAAAATTTGGAATCAATGTGGTTTTACCTGAAAACATCTTTTGAAGCTTGAGAGCTAGCTCCCATTGTTAATCCGAAAATCGGATCTTTAGCTTCTGCACCAGTTCCCCCAACTCTGTGAGCTTTAACCTGATGAAAATTGCAGAAACACAATGTTTTTATCAAAACTATGTTTTTCAATGAAAAGTTAAGATGAAACCTTTCTCCTACCCATTTTCCTTGCTTTAGCCATTCATCTGATGGACTCGGTTGATCTGAATACTTCCCTGTCATAAAAAAAGATATTTTTTTGTTTTTTTTTCCAATTAAACACAAGAAGAAAAATGGTTATAAGTTATATACCTCCACTGAAAGAGAATCCATCTCCAGCAGAAACAGGAGCATCAATAAGATAGTCCTGTTAAAGAAAATATATATACAATTAGTGCTCAATGGTTTTGTAAAATGATTCTGTTACGAGTGAGCATACATCTTTGTTATTGGACTTGCAGATGAATCCTTGAGGTTTTGCAGCAGAGTGTCTGGAGAAGAGATATGAAGCAGAGGCTGATGTAAGAGATGATCGGAGTTGATGAGTGTGGAAAAAGTTAGGGTTGTGGATATGAACCGCCATTTTTATCTTTCCTTTGCTATGAGTGAGAGAGAGAGAGAGACAAGGGTTGGTTTAAACCGTTGCTACGTGAGAGAGAGAGAGCCAGATAGGCTTTATGTGGCTGACTTGTTTTTTTCAGTGTTTCGCCGTGACGGAGACATCAAAGAAATTTTTTTTTTTTTTGATCGCTTGTAATTAGCTTATTAAACTGCGTGTCGTTTTCTCTACATTATAACGCCCCGTGTGTTTTCGCTCTTGAAATAGAATAAACTGGACGTTGGATGATGTACTTTTTGGTTTTTGAATGTAATGTTAAATTAAATTGAAATTAGGTTCAGTAACCATCAAAACTTTTATAATTAATAGAGTAATCAATAATAACAGTTGTCGTACTCTTTAGAAGAAGGAAATTGCAATTTTACCAATGATTCAACGGTTATTGTTCATCATCATTTTTTTTTGATAACTGCTTCCTTCAATCTCGTGGCTGGAGTGAAACGGTTTATTAGCGGTTTCCATCATAGTCTGTCAACTTCCGTAATGGGAAATATGCAACACTATGATGAACCACCGACGCAAAACTGGAACAAACAGGTCCTATATAATTGCGGTGATCCTGTGTCAAATCAAAGTCACAAATTTGCAATTGCTTTAGCAATCTTTTTTATTCTCCGATTCCTTGAAAATTTTCATCAAATGACAGAGCTGCGTGGTGTAATCCAGGATCTAAGTCTGGGAGTTGAGGATGAACCAGTCCCTTTACCAATCGAAGTGTCTAATGAAGCCGCCATAATCAATCAATTTTCCCTGATGGGAAGACCTTTGATCCAGCAGAGACAAAACATCCGGGCGATTGTTGCTTCTCTTCCTTGTACTTGGAGATTAATGGGAATGGTGTCGGGGCGTATTGTTGAAAAAAGACGTTTCCAATTTGTGTTCCCATCTGAAGAACTCCTGCAAACCGTTTTTTTCAGAAAGGACCATGGGCTTTCATTTACCATATGTTGGTGATACAATGTTGGAGCTCATATATGGATGATCTAATGCTCAATTACATTCCTTTTTGGGTGCAATCTCGTGGGATCCCACTGCAATTTTTGACACATAATGGGATACGTTCAATCGGACAGAAGATTGGCCACATTTTTTATGTTGACTTTAACCTAGAAGTTTCTGCTCCAGTAGAATCTTTTTCTGGTCAAGATCAATTGGAATGTGGATAATCCACTTCAATTTCAGAAGAAATTTCAATTCACAATGGGGCTGAACACACTTCTAAAGTTCCAACGTGAACATTTAAGAGGTTATGTGAGTCATGTAGAATGCTTACACATGACAGGGGTACTTGTATCCAAAATGAAGGGGATCACGATGAGGACGACCATGATGGTAACTATGGGGAAGGGCCAAATGGTGATGATGAGCATCTTCTGGCTGAACAACCACTGAGTAGGGTCTTCAGTTTAAGGAAAGAAACAACGCCACGAACCTGGAGAATAATGAGATTCTTCTTAATAGTGCAAGTTCAGAGAATCAAATACCCGCAATAAAAAGTTTATTGTAAGAAGAAGAATTCAAAAAGATCTAGGAGTTTGACTTTGTTAAGGATATGATGTCTGGTCCGGAGAGAGCTAAGGGAGGAGGGATTTTATTGATAACTTAGCCGTTGAATGTCACCAGGAGAGTTTGCGAAGTGAAAAGGAAAGGAAGGAACAATCTCAAGAACCTGAGGTTGAAGATGGAGATCATATAATCCTTGAAATGGAAGAACGTTGGAATACAAAGAATGAGTTTTTCCAATATGGAAGCTTTCTGAAAATAAAGGAACCCAGTCCTGCTCCTAAGGATAGTGAGGCAATACCATCATCTGTTATTGGTAAAAACAAGAATCGAAGGTTCATAACAATGTGTGCAGGGGATGAGGGTCCTAATGTTGCAGTATCAACCAGAAAGATGCTACAGATGAAGTTTGAGGCAATAAAAAATGTGTAATCATCATCAGTGAGCAATCAACAAGTGATAATGCGATTCAAAATAATCAAAGTCAACTATGGAGAAACAGAGAGCGTTTCTCCAACTACCAATGAACACTTCGGAGGCGCAGTGGGCCCAAATCCACCAGAGGTCCCATGAGAGTTCATGTGTGGAACTGTAGAGATTTAGGACAACGCCTTACAGTTCGACGTTTTCAGGAGTCACCTACAAATGGTGTATCTCCCAAACTGCTTGTTCTTGGTGGAAACAAAATAAAAAGACGACTATGTGCGTGATATTGGTATTCTGTTAGGTTTTACTTGAATGCAAATAATGGCTCCTCAAGAATTAAGTGGTGGTTTAGCGGTTTATTGGAAAAGTCATGTCTCGATTAATTGTATTTTCTTTAATACAAGGTCTGTAAATCCTTTTATCGAATACAAATCTCTCAACTTCTACGTGTTGCATTTATGGAAACCCAATACCAAAATATCGACATCATTTATGAGAGAAATTGTAGAGTATTGTAGTTTTAAGAACATGAGTACGGATGATGTGTGGGAACTTTAATGAAATCCTTGATATCCAGGAGAAACGATATAGGTGCGTACAGAATGAAGGAAGTTTCAAAGAGTTTTAAACAATGGTTCAAGTTTGTGATATGACCGATATAAAGCACAAGGATAATGAGCTCAATTGGGTGGGTAAACAAAAAAAATCACTATGTGAAATCTTCGTTTTTTTCTCTTTCTCTATCACTTTTCCACTCTCGCGATATTTTCCTAAAAAAATCCGATTCCTGCTTGTTTAATAATAAATCAATTTTTTTATATACAAAAAAATTGGGAGAGGATAGGCTCGTCAAAGGAAAGTTGTGGAATGCTGTTTAGATAGAGTAATGACAAATATCCAATGGAGAAATCAGTATCTGTTTTCAGAAACAGAATTCTTAGAACTCGCAAAATCAGATCATTGACCAAGGATAGTGAATATCAAATATGAAGCTAAAATTCTAAGAGGCCAATTAAGATACGACAAACGTCTTTATCAACGGGAAGATCTTGTGGATGCAGTTAGAGAATTCTGGAGTGGTAGAAGAAGCAATTCACAATATCTATTTCAAAAACTGGAAACATGCATATGTGTTATGGCTAATTGGAAGAAATCAGACGAATGATGTATAAAAGATTTATGTTTTGAGAAGCACAATTAATGCTTCTTTATTTGATTTTACGGTAGCGACGACGGAGATTCATGAGCTGAAAAAAAAATTCGGTTAGGCATACTGGGAGGAAGAACAATTTGGAAGCTCAAAAGTAGGAATAAATGGTTATAAGCAGGTGATCGTAATACCAGTTTTTATCATGGAGTTACAAGATCTTGGAGAAAAAGGAACTGTATTAAGTACATTAAGGCTCAGCAGGGGTTTATTCACACGAAGGATGAGGCAATATCTAAAGTTGCAGAAAGTGACTTTATGATGTGTCTATAAATTGCATGATTTAAGCATTGATTTACCATGATTTTAGCATCAATTCATCCATTGTTCATACCATTTTTACTTCCTTTCATCCATTTTGCATACTTAGCATAGATTGCATCACAATTGCATACATTCTTGCATTTGGAGATGTTATTAGGTGTTCTCGGACGATTTGGAAGCTATTCAGAACAAGGAACTCGACGTTAAAGCTAGACGAAGAGGAGAGTCAGGAAGAGAAGAAAGAAGAGGAAATTCTATCTGACGCGATCACTTGACCCTCTCTCTCTATTTTTTTTTTGCTCCAAAATCGGTGCAAGATCTTCAATCTTGACCGTTAAACCAATGTGCGGCTGTGATATTCTCTCAGCCTGTCGTGTTTTTAATGCTCTTTAATATATTTCCTTTTCAGTGGTTGGGGTTCAAAATAAAAAAAGTGTACCCATGGAGGTTTTTGCAGACAATCTCTGCGAATAAGACCATTGTATGGTCATATGTGGCAAATGGTCATGTTCAAAAGAGGGCAAATGGGATACCAATATGATGCGTGGTCATGTACATGTGGACAACAAAATTGACCATCATTCCCCTTTTCTAGTTTTCAAACCTTCGAGGATCATACATCTTTTTACACAATTTCAACGTGGGTGATATCCACAAATTACAGTACACAAGGACTACCATTTCTTGATGAAATCACCAAACTCAAAACCAAAATTCTAACACACAATTCAACACGTCATGCGTGGATATGCCCACAGACGCAGATTTTGTTGCTTGTCAAATGGCCGTTAAACATGCAACCACATATAACATATGGACAGCCACGCATGACATGTTGGTGTGGTTATGTCCATGTGGACGGCAAACTTGACAACCAGTCCTTTTTTCTAGTCCCCAAAAATTCAAAGGCCAAATTTTTTACCATACTCATACAAACACATTGTCGTTGTCCACAGAAAGCTGTCCACATGGATTACATTTGTTTGACCAATTCACCAAACTCAACCAAAATTATAATCAAGGATATTTTTACGAATTCGGATTTATGGGTGCTCTCGCATTAACAAAATAAAATACAGCATAATGTGCACACCCCCACAAAACAAAAGATAAGTTAATAGTGTCTACATTCAGTCAAATACAAATACTTAACAACCACACACCAAACTATTAGAATATAAAATGACAACCTACTCTCGGTAACTGTCCATAGCATACTGTTTCATAAAGCTGTCCAACAAGTCATCAGTCAGTCCCGCCATTCCGAGAGATGGGTCACAATTTGCATGCACTTCCATGAATTTTATTGAAACATGCCCACAATCTCCAGTCTTCATATTTTTGTAGTACTCACTTGACCGTTCCAGGTAAATGGTCTAAACGTCCTTTTTTCAGTATACATCCGTGGACACAGCTTGCGTACAATGTACGACATCATCTCGACCATGGGCTTCATAAACTCCACCACCTCATTGTGAAGATTATAACGAGGCAATTAGTCCAATATCTCAACATCTTGCATCTCCAGGTTGATGGCCAAACCCCCAATGACTCCCACCCCAGTTCATCTGGCTGTACACGGTATCAACATCAGTCATCCATGTTTTTCCCGAAATATGGACAAACTCCCTTACTGCTCAGCAAACCTTACACGAGCCTTGTTCTTTGCTGCATAGAAGGAACAGTGTTTCCCATTGTAGATGGCTGACTAACCAAGGAGAGTCAAATGATGCCAGTTCAACGTCTAGCACGCGAGCATGCCGCTTACCAAGGAAAGCCATTAACACTTCCATATGCTGCATAAACAATCCAAATTAATAGTTTTTACATAACAAATCTGCAATAACACAAAATAAGAAGGCTATACTAGTGATGACACCCATTCTTGAGGCTGAGCTAGGTCTAGGAGGAATTTGTTGTCAAACTCAAACCCCAATTTCGTCAAGTGGCGCATGAAAAATATATCAAAATCAGTACCCAATCAAATCATTAATCAAAAAGGAGGTGCCATGTATCAAATAAACTTACACGTTCTTCAAGCCTCCCAATGTACGTTTAAAAAAACCAAAATCACAATCTCCCACTGTAGACACAATATCAACCGGTTCTCCTCTCCCAATCAATTCAGATATTCGCCTAGAAAAACCTCAGCAGCAGACAGTTTGTGCCTACTTCTTGTTGTTGCCGGAGATGAGTCACTGACACAAATGGGGAAATCCTCATTTGGGCTATCATACCTTATTTCTGTTGTAACTCTTGATCCCTGTCAAGTTTTCAACAAGTTGGAAAACAAAAATAATATAATCACTGATTTTATCAACAAATAGAATAAACAAAAAAACTAATCTCATAAACCACCACTGCCAATGGGTTTGAATCCTCCCCTTTCACTGACTTCTTCATCACTGTTATCCTGAACAAACAAACACAATTTAAATAACATAATATAACAGAGTTGACTATCATTAATTACAAGTTTAGCAGACTTACCTTATCTCCTACAATATCGTCCTCACCCTCCTTCTCAATATCTTCGAACGCTATGTCTTCACTTTTCTCAAACTCATTATCACCTTCATCACTGTCCATGTCGTCACTATCCCCGTCAGCACTGCTTTCCTCTTTACTTGCCAAATCTTTCTGTCCAACGTTACTGCTGCCCACACCCTCCTTCCACTCCCTCATTGTTGTCTTGCATTTTTATTTTCGTGGCGTCAACTTCAGCACTGCCTATAACTTCGGTTGGCAGGCCTTCAACGACTATGTCAAGAGCAATTATATGGTCACTGACCATAGGGTCAGTTCCATCAGCCGCGGGATCAGTCACCAAATCATCAACCTTTTTGTCTTCTTGACTCAAGTCATCACCGGGCTCACTAATAGTCTCCTCTGAGTCTATGTCCACTGTCATACCCTGCAAAAACACATTTATATTACAGAAATTTTTTTTCAAAAAACCACATTCCATCGTTTTTAATCAGTAACCAGTCCTAACTAAAAATTACACCTACCTTGCTATCAACATGTGCTTCACCAACCCCATCACCAGACACATCGTTAATGATCAATGTTGTATTGTCCAGCGGATCAGAATTACCACTATCCTTGTCCACAGGGATACTAGGATCACAAGAACTTACAACTTCTGTTTTGTCAGCCCAATCACCATCCCTGCATATCTATCGTCAATATCTCTGACAACCGATTCGATGTCCAGATCCATACTGTCCCTACCAGTAGTTTTGTCCACATCAACATCCTCACCATGCAAGTCCACGTGGCCACTGACCATACCACAACCAACGTCATACCATTTTTTCTCTATATTCAGCGATCTCTTCATTGCTATCTTCCATCATGTTTTCCTAGACTCACATTATATCCTCTTCAAACAAACAAAACAAAAACTACAGTCAATGGTTAAATGAGTAAAAAAAATTATAAAACCCTTACCTCTCCCACTTCCCCACCATCTCCGGACCCTCGTTCATTGTCTTCAGGTAACAATTATTCCATGAGTTGAATAATGGGGGAGAATCAACTAATCCTCTCTCAAGCACTGCATCACACGGCTTCAAAGTAACACCTTCTTTAGTTGCCTTAGTCATACGCCTTCGCTTAAATCTACTCCCACTTCCACCAGACCAACCACTAGGAACCCTGTAACTCAATATTCTCTCTAACAACTCAACCCTATCACCCATCTTCTTAACCATCTCTTTCAACATCTCAACCTCTTCACGTAAGTTTGCGTTCTCTCCTTCATCCTCACTATGCATCTCAGTATCCTCTCCTTCTCCACACTTACGTTTTGACGAACGCCTAGAGCTACTTGCTTCACCAAGTTCCCTTCGGCTAACAACATGTCTTTTGTGACCAACTTTAACAGAGACTGCCTTTTGGACAACACACGGCAATGCGCTATCACCACCCGGCCAATCAGACTTCTCGAACAAGTGCCCATCCTCTATCAATTTTTCAAGGCACTCCAGCATCCTATCACGAATTTCAGCATCCCATTCTGCCAAACCTTCAACAGCAGTGAGACACCCTAATCTCATAATCCTTAACCTAGGGTGAATTCAACTTATTAAAAAGAACTTTTAAACCATTACCAATATATTAAATACCAATTATAGTCTAAAATCCTTTATTAAAAACCAAAACGGAAACTTTAAGCGTCTTAAAAATAAAATCAGATTTTAACTTGAAAGTAAAAATAAAAATAACGAAAATATTATTAAAACTTCAAAATATAAAAAACGCCCCTTTATTCCAGGAAATAGCACCAATGCTAGACCAGCACAAACCTACACACCTGAAAAAGAGAAATGAGGCGATCTCACCTGTTCACTGATCTATACGAAGCATTAAACATAACCATATAAGTGTCTACAAAACCTATCGATTAGACAAAAAAAATCATCCATATTCACAAGTTCATAGAAACCTAGCAAACAAGCAAGTAATACCGTGCTCCATGGCTCACACCCATGGCGCAGGCGATCAATCATGCGCTCTAACGCACCTAGACTAACACCAATAAACAATACATGCATCCGTTCTCAATCAACAATCATTGTTCGTTTTTTAATTAACAATCAATCTCTAATTTCTAGGTTCTGTACACACATATACAACTAAGCCTAATACAACTTATAGATCCGCAAGTCCCGCCTCCCCTTTGCCTTTTGATTGAAGATGCGATTCAAAAAAAGCGTCCAAAGCTGTTGGTAACCGAACTCAATTCGCAGATCCGAAAGATGTTCTGGAAAGCTAACAAAAATATCTTTCTATTGATACGTAGATCATTCTTTGAATCTTTCGGGATCAACGGGAATACGCCTCAGAAGTTGACTGTTGGCAGATTCGACTCTACAGATCTGTCCTAGGAAAACGACCATAACTTTTAAACCAAAACTCTAGATGGAGATCCGCTTTCGGCTATGACTATGTTTAGGTGTTGAGAACTTACGCTGAAATGTTCAAGCAGATATAATCTGTTTTGTCCGATCGTTTCTCCCTTTCTCCAAAATGGGTCAGAACTGCCTTCTTCTTGCTTCTAGGTGGCTGCGGTGGCTCCTCCTTCGTGGTGGCTATTGGTGATGGCTCCGGTGATGCTTTTGGCTCTGGAGGAATGGTAATTGATTGAATTAATTGGTTCAGATACTTCAACAACACCTCCCGATGGTGAAGTACCTTAGATCAGGTTTCAATTGATCAGAAAGAAACAAGCATTAAAAACGCTTAATTAAGAAAGGATTTATATGTATCTATGCTTAAACACCTAAGAAGATTAAGTTTCCTCACTGATCTATCCCATCCTCAAGAACCCTAGTGACTACTCACTCTTCATCATCATGAACATATAGATTAATGAAAAAGAGCATGTATGAGAATAGATTGAATGAAATAGTCTTAAGGTCAATAGATCTAAAAGAGAATTACAAAGTAGCAAGCAAAGAGTTTTAAAAACACGAAAATTCCTAAGATAAAGTCGACTCCCTTTGGATAAAACCGAAAGAGAGTATTTATAGGAACAAAATAGAAACCCTGGAAAGAGATAAGAACGAAATCAAAAACAGACCCATTGGGCTCGAGGTCGTGATCGAGCCACTTGGTCGAGTTGGGCTCGAGGCTGGACTTCGGATGGTGGTCGAGCCGTGTGATCGAGCTAGTTTCACAACGACTTCTTCGGTTCCGGCTCGAGATGGCGGTCGAGTCAAGTGATCGCATCAGGAGCAATTTCCTCTTCTTTCTTCTCTTCCTGACTCTCCTCTTCGTCTAGCTCTAGCTCTAGCATCGAGTTCCTTGTTCTGAATAGCTTCCAAATCGTCCGATAAACACCTAATAACTTCTCCAAATGTCAGAATGTATGCAATGCTGATGCAAACAACACTAAGTATGCAAAATGGATGAAAGGAACTAAAAATGGTATGAACAATGGATGAAACGATGCTAAAATCATGATAAATGAATGCTTAAATCATGAATTTATAGACATATCAACTCCCCCAAACTTAGTCTTTGCTTGCCCTCAAGCAAATGAACAAGACCGAGATGGAGAAGAGGTTTGAAGGTGAGCTCAGGTAATTTAACAAATATGCAAATGGTATATACAATGAAAGATTGGAGATGTTACCTCAGGATTGGAAGAAGGAAGCGTTTATTGCAGCTTCCATGCTCTCCCTTGTGTAGCCTGGATTGGTGGGAGCGTTTTCAGCGGCTGTGGACTCTGCCTCGAGGTGCTGGTCGAGTCTAGAGGTCGAGCCAAAAGCGTCATAATAGCAGTGTCTCATAGCTCGTCTCTTCTTGTCTTGTGGATTGTATGATGATGCTCTAGCTGGGTCAGGGGTTACGTTTTTCCTTGGTGCCATGATAAATGATCGGCTCTTCTGCAAAACCTCTAGGTTCGACTCTTGCCTTGCCTTTTGGGAAGTGGAACTGCCAATCTTCCCTTGCAGCTCCTTTATCTGGCCTCTCATATCTTGAATTGTACCCTTCAACGACTTTATGGCCTTGTTTTGCCATTTACACCACCTTTTAAGCAGACTGATGTGCTTGTGAGCTGCCTTAAGGGCGGGGCTTTGGTTTTGGTTCGGTGAGAAGTCTTCAAAATGGTAATGCTCTGGGCCGAGCTCAGTGTCATGAACTTCTGGGACTCTTCAGGAACTTCTGGGGCTCTTCAGGAACTTCTGGGGCGTGAGATGGTACATCGTTGAAGAGCATATGGACAGGCGGCTTGAAGTCAACGTTGTCGCCTTGCCGGATTGTTGTGAGCTCCTCGCAAGGCAGGACCAGCTTAGATTCTCGAATCTCTAAGTCTGTGAACTTGTAGAGATACATCCCATTCACCAGCTTCTTGTCCAGGAATCCAGTCTTGATGAGGAAGTCAATATCTATCCATCTAGGCTCAGTAGGTTGTGATCTGTCTAAGTCTATTCCACACGCCACCAGAATAGGAGTAACAATTCCTCCTATGCTCAGCTCAACGTTTGCATGCTTCTTTTTGTGTACTCTGGTTGTCCACTCTTTGTATGACAGAAGCTGATCTAGTAGGTCAAACAAGAGTCCTGTATCCGATCTATCTCCCTAGATTGGTCTCCCATCACTTGTGAACTCAATGATCCCCTTAAGCGCCAGATCCATCTGCTGGAGCTCTTCCTCATTCACATTGCATGTGGTTGTTCTTGCAAACAATGTGTTTGCAATGACTTTATATGCATACCTAACAACCGGGCTTCTGATTTGGGCGCTTTTGGCTCTGGAGGATTGGTACCCTGCCTTGCTTCCTATTGTCTTCCACACAGCTATCAGCTCTTCCTTATCAAAGTCTTGACTCACTCCTGACCCACTCTTGAAACCAAATAGCATGTCTAGATGCTGGAATGAGAGTCCATGGTTGTCTCTTCTGACTGTGAACGTGATGTACCCCATTCCACTGTCTGGTTCAGCATATCCTTCTTCGTCATGGAAGTGCACTTGAAGAGATGCTAGAAATTGGCAGGTCTCTTCTTGGTATGCGTCTGTGCGCATGTTTACCAAGCTATAGAGGTTGCACATCTCTAAGAAGTACTCCACGTCTCTGTCTAGTCCCAGAGCTCTCAAGGTCTCACGGTGGGGGTACCTGGTTCCCTTGAAACAAAGGCTGAGGAAAATTGCAAGGACATCCTCTTCAGAGAGCTCGTTTTCACTTTTGGTGGGGGTCTCTTCACAGTTCTTGTCACAGCTTCTTCCTTGTCATCGCTGATATCTTCATCTATCAGATTTGGAACTGGTTCCTTTCCTCTGGAGATATCAGCTCTGTCCTTTGAAAACTCCCTAGCAATGTCTTCATCATCCTTAGGCTTCTTTCCCTTGGATCTCCCACTTTCTTTCTTGGAACTCTGCTTCGGGGTTTCCTCCTTTTCCAATTCCATTGGGGACGTGACTTGAGGCCCAAACTTTCTCATTCTAGAGATTTGTCTTGCTATCTCCGTGGCTGGCGTGCGTGGTGTTGCTGGAATTCTGCAAAATAATACAAAGAAAAGTTGGATTTTTTAGTCCTGTTTGCTGACTCGACGGCTTGACTCGAGGATGTGGTCTAGCCTTATGAAAAAGTTTCGCTAGAAGACAAGCTCGACCACGAGCTCGAGCTACGGCATCGAGTCAATGCATTTTTTGTGAACTCGACTAGGATTGACCATGACCTAAAATCGAGCATAGACTGCGATTAAAACAAGTTAAGATGGAATGAAACTTTTGGTTCTATGAGGATTCAAATGAACAAAGTTATGTAACACTCAAGAACAAAGTTTCAAATCCAGAAAAACCACAGAAAAACAGTTTCACTGACACATGCACCAATTCCATACTCTGTATCAATTCGAAATACTCATCAAGTCGAATCAAAATCCTGCAGTTAGCCCCAACAAAATCTTTACAGAAGCTCAAACTTCAGCTAAAGACAGCTCAAGCACAATCAAGAACACTCAAGCTCAAACCCAGAAAATATGAAGTCGTGAATCAAGGCTTGGATTTTGTAGGAACATACCTGAGCTTCGCTAATCATTCTCGCTAAAAAGTTTGGCGAGATCGAGCTTGAAATCTCAAGTTTTCTAGAAGAGTTTTTAGAGAGAGTAGAGAGGAGAAGGGGTCGAACTCGACGGCGCAAATGAGCGTGTGGGAAGTGAAGTGAAACTTACCTCTTTTTCTAACCTAATTTTTAGGTTAAAGTCGAAACTCAGCGTTTTTGAGGGGCTTACCTGGTTGTTTCGGGGGCGTGCTCGAGTTGACTCGTCGCGTCAAGCGGTTTTCTTCTTTTTTCCTTTTTCCTTTTTTTTCTTTTTGGGCTTGACCACTGCGTCGAGCTTGGATATCGAGCCAGGGTTCTCAGATTCAAATCCTATGTACTTTGATCCCCCTAAACTCGAGCCCCTTTATTTTTACCTGATTAACAGAAAACCAAAAACACCAAGAAAACCAAAAATTCTATATACAAGGATACTACTGCTCCAGCTATAGCCAAGAAGGGTCTTCCTAGGATCAAAGGGTCTCTAGGCTCTTCACCCATCTCCAGTACCACAAAGTCTGTAGGTACTTCTACATGGCCAATCCTCATAGGTAAGTCTTCCAATAAACCGTGAGGAAGTCTAATTGACCTGTCAGCTAAGACCAATGAGATCTTGGTAGGCTTATTCTTGTTGAAACCAAGCCTCTTAGCTACAGAAAGCGGCATAAGGCTCACAGATGCTCCAAGGTCACATAGACAGCTGGTGAAGGCTAATGGACCAAGGGAACACGATAGAGTAAATGAACCTAGATCACCTAGCTTTTTAGGCAATGCCTTCTGCTGAATGATGGCACTGCACTCATGGCTCAGAACAACCATTCCTTGAACTTCTCTGATCCTCTCCACCACTGCGTCTTTCAGAAACTTTTGATACGGGGGTATCAACATGAAAGCGTCTATCAGAGGCATCTTGACTTCGATTTACTTCTTCTGCTTGTCAACAAACGGTTCCGTTACGGAATAATGGTCAACGTTAGTCAATGTATGTAAAAGACATATTTTACGAGTTGGGACATGAAATGCGAAAAAGTATTGAATTAATGTATGTTTTAGCACATATAATGAATGTATGTTCTGATCTGGACCGTGGAGCAGTGTTGAGGTCAGAATTGGCCGTTCTCCCAATAATGCTTGATACTTCTTCACTAGATCCTTTTTGAACCTTCTTGAGAATGGGAGTGGTGGTTTGTATGGAGGAGGAACAAAGGCTTTTGGCTCCGTCTTGCTAAGGACTGGTTTTTCAGCAAATGTTGCGTTGACTCGATCAATTCCTCGACCAGCTGGTCGCGCTCATCTCCTGGTGTGCATTTTTCGGCTTGGACCTCATCTGAAATCACGTCCTCCCCATCCTGAACTTTACTATCCTCAGTGACTAAATGGTGACTAGAACTATTGGGTAGTTCTCTTCCACTTCTCAATGTGATTGCGTGTGCATACTCTCTTGGGTTTTGGACATCTTTTCCAGGTAGTTGTCCTGATGTCTTAGCCGTAGATGTTGAGGCACCTTGGTTTTCAACGAATTGTATTCTTGAATTCAATCCCTCTATTTTCGCAGATAGATCATTGTATGTGTTGTCTATGTTATTGTTCATCTCAGCAAGTTTCTCTGATAATTCCATAGCGCCAATTGCTTGACCTTGTATTAGCTGTTGAAGCATGTTCTTCACGTATGGCTCTGTGGAGTTAGAAACTTGTGGTTTTTGTGGTTGAAATCCTGGTGGTCCTCCCATTTGCTGCTGATAACCTCCTTGAAACTGCGGTTTAGGAGCGAATCCCCTATTCTGATTGTATGGAACAAAAGGCTTGTTTTGGACGTTTTGTTGCTGTTGAGGATATACCTGATCTTATGGGTTTGCAACGTTGTTGCTCCTGTATGACAGGTTCTGGTTGTTCTTGGAGTTGAAGAACCCGTTGTTTTAACCTCCTTGGTTCTGAATGTAGCTCAACTCCTCCATCTGATCGTTCTCCCTCTCCTGGACCTGATATTGCTTATCCTCGTTGACGAAGTGTACATGCTTTTGTTGAGCCTGAAGCAGCTTGTCTAGTTTGTCATTTAGGGCTTTGAGTTCCCTTTTATGACGCTCTTCACCTTCAACATTGCCTCTGACATGCCTGTCATACTCCTCATTATAGTTCCCATCCGACTGAGCAAGATTCTCCACTAGTTCCCACCAATCATCCACGTGCTTGTTGAGGAAGTTTCCATTGCTTGCTGTATCTATTAGCATTCTGATCTTGGGTAGAACTCCTCTGTAAAGAGTGCTTAGAAGTGATTCATTGCTGAATCCATGATGAGGGCATTGAGAGATGTAGCTTTTGAATCTTTTCCATGCCTCACAAAAGCTTTCACCATTCTTCTGTGCAAATCTGGATATCTCATTCCGGAGTCTGGCCGTGCGTGAGTTGAAAAAGAACGTGGCAAGTAAAGCCTTCTTGCAGTCATCCCAAGAGGTGATCGCACCATGAGGTATGTTTTTCTCCCATTGATGGGCTCTGTCGCCTAGAGAGAATGAGAAAAGCCTTAGCTTAAAGCCATCTTCGCTGACTCCATTGATCTTGGTGAGGCTACAGAGCCTGTCAAATTCGTCTAGGTGATCGAGTGGATCTTCCATGGGCAGTCCATGGAACTTGTTGCTCTGTACCATAGAGATCATACCACTCTTGATCTCAAAGTTATTGTTTTGAATGAGAGGAGGTACAATCCCTTGCCTCTGGGTGTGAGTGCTTGGGGTGTCACCAGCTCCGATGTTTCTTTGCACTCTTTGCTGTGGTGCTGGTGCGGCGTTTTCTCGCCCGTTTTGTGGGTAATCCATTCCCACTGCCTCTTGTGTGTCTGTTCTGACACTTGTACTCTCTTCTCTCATGTCACGCTGTAGACGGTTGATATTGTCTTTGTACCGAATGAGATTTTGATTTCATTTTGATCTGGTTTGCATGCAAATTATCTGGTTGGCTCGAGGTGACTGTTCGCGCTAGCAGATCGAGTCAAAGATCACCTGAAACGAACACAAACAAAAAGGAAAGATTTTTAGTAACCGATGTTTTTTTATATATATATTTTTTAAGAATTTGATCTTAAAAGATCTGAAATCCTAAACGTAGCAAAAGATCACCCAATTGGCAACGGCGCCAAATTGGTACTAGGTTTTTATCGTGATTTACCAATCAATAACCCTATGCACTATCATGGTCATCGCAGTACAATAGGTTATCAATCCAAATGGGTGTTGTGCTAACAATCAAAATATGATCAGAGCAGATTAAGTCAAGCAAGACAGTTTTGGTGGTAGAATCTAAGATTCTAAGTGATAGAAGTAGAATTAAAACGCAAGATTGAAGAATAAAACAAGTAAGCAAACGTGTTGAACAAGCAATTAGGAAGCAAGCTCCTAAGGATGGGGTAATCGATCAGTGATTCTTCTTAATCAACCCTAGGTGTTTAACAAAACTCAATCAAAGCTAAGCCCTAGACAATAGACATCAAAACCAGATGAATTCACTCCCGTGATAGACGCTCTCAAGCCAAACTACTTCCCGACCTAATCCCTTAGCGAAACATAACAGAGCAGTCAATAAGAATCAGTCTATTAAAGTGGATAAGCACTCTAAACATCTAATTCCTTAGGCTATAATGTGCAGATCTCTTGAATTAATTGGTTTAGATACTTCAACAACACCTCCCGATGGTGAAGTACCTTAGATCAGGTTTCAATTGATCAGAAAGAAACAGACATTTAAAACATTTAATCAAGAAAGGATCTATATGTATCTATGCTTAAACACCTACGAAGATTAAGTTTCTTCACTGATCTATCTCATCCTCAAGAACCCTAGTGAGTACTCACTCTTCATCATCATGAACATAGAGATTAATGAAAATGAGCATGTATGAGAATAGATTGAATGAAATAGTCTTAAACTCAATAGATCTAAATGAGAATTACAAAGTAGCAAGCAAATAGTTTAAAAAACACGAAATTCCTAAGATAAAGTCGACTCCCTTTGGATAAAACCGAAGGAGAGTATTTATAGGAACAAAATAGAAACCCTAGAAAGAGATAAGAACGAAATTAAAAACAGGCCCATTGGGCTCGAGGCCGTGATCGAGCCACTTGGTCGAGTTGGGCTCGAGGCTTAACTTCGGATGGTGGTCGAGTCGTGTGATCGAGCTAGTTTCACGGTGACTTCTTCGGTTCCGGCTCGAGGTGGCGGTCGAGTCAGGTGATCGCATCAGGAGCAATTTCCTCTTCTTTCTTCTTTTCCTGACTCTCCTCTTCGTCTAACTCTAGCATCGAGTTCCTTGTTTTGAATAGCTTCCAAATCGTCCGAGAAACACCTAATAACATCTCCAAATGCAAGAATGTATGCAATGCTGATGCAAACTACACTAAGTATGCAAAATGGATGAAAGGAATTAAAAATGGTATGAACAATGGATGACACGATGCTAAAATCATGATAAATGAATGCTTACAAATCATGCAATTTATAGATATATCAGGGAACCGTAAAAACGCCTCGACATCTTCCAGTAAAACAACATATTGTGGTGTGGGTTATGAAATTTGTGTCCTTGCAATTAACACCCCATCAACCAACATGATAAGAGCTAACTTAAACTTTCTCCAACTAGACATTCCTCTCTCATTTACCAGCCTATCCCCTACATCTCCTAACGTTACCTTCCTATCAACTCCAAACAACCGTGTCCACAAACCATTATCCATAAGGTTATTGGACATTTGGTACTCACGATCATAGTCATCCAGAAACTGCCCACAATCAAGGCCCGTAACTTCACCAAATTCTATAAGTGAAAACCTAAGTAGGTGTCCACCAAATACTGTCCATAAAACATACATGTTTTTGGACAACAATTGTCTGGTCAATAGCGCATGGATAAGCTTGCAGGAGATGGTACACCTACTGATTGGGATGTCAAACAGCCTCCTAAATGCTGATTCTCTCATCCTTTCAAACTCAGGAGTCCTTCGAAGTGTATTTTGCAGGAAGGTCAACATGTCTACTTTCGAATAAACATTCAACCTATTACTCTGAAATCTATCAGTGGCATAAAGCTTTTGCAGAAGACCTTCGTCAACGACACCTCTACCGCTTGCAACTTGTTTTTAAAAATTTTACTCTAAAAGTTTCTGAAAAAAAATCAAGAATTCAATTTGAAGCGTACCTTCAACAAAAGTACAGGCCTCTTGCTCAGCCATCTGATTTCGCCGACGGCGGTTGGTCTTAAGTCTTGAGGCAACACCACCGTCACTACCACCCTCGTCGCCTGCAATTTTGTAAACACCCATGAAATTCAGAGATTGAAAAACGATAACATAACCAACAGACCTCATAATCAAACACTAAAGACTTAATTCTGAACTCACCTTCATCCAGGGGCACGCGCTTCTTATCTGGTACCTGCGTTCGACGGTGACGGCTAGACATTAGGGTTTTCGAAAAAAACAATGGCGGAAAGAGAAAGAGAAACAAAACGGGAAAATTTTTTTTTTGAAACTTTTAGAGTAAATTTTTTAAAAAGGAACAAGTGCAGAACCGATTTTTCACATCAAATAAGTACCTAAATCTTACGAAGTATGTGTTTTGTAAAAAATAACTTGAAAGTGTGCTAGAGTGTAAACCACTCTATATACTATGTATCTTGTTAACAATTATGTATCACTCGCTTCTTTGAATATGATGAACAGTCATGTGTTATGTGTATCTTCTATTTTTCTTCCTTAGCCTGTTCTTTGTTGGCGATCTTTGTGTTAGACGCAGCGGGTACCATTAGAAAATAGAATATAATACACACCAATTAGTACGTTCAATTTAGAAAAAAAAAACAGAACATATCTGTGCAATTCGTTTATATTGGTTACAAATAGTTAAGCAATGGGTTTATGTCTATAAAATAAACCGGGTTAAACAAAGTAAAATAAGTTTCTATCCACAGAATTTGAGAGAATAAATTAATTCAAATGTAATTATACTACATGTGGTATTAAGGTTACTGACGACAAGTATGACAATATTACATCTTTGGTGTATGACAGCACGACACTCTTGCCAATTTGCGCATCTGATGGAGGAGTTTTTGGTCTAAGAACAGTCGGGAGTTTTGGTCTAAGAAAAATCAACATGGTTATTTGTTTAACTTTATAGTCAGGATGGTAATATTCTTTAATTCAAAGCTCAATATGGTTTTTTAATAATTGATCATAAATTAAATTAGAAGAAAAATATACTTTTTTACACTGAATGAAATTTTAGACTGAGTGATTGAAAAAAGTAGAACCGGACGTTTACTGAGAACATTTCACATAAAACCTTTGAACCATCGTAGGAGACCATCTTCGTATTTTCTGTTCCCAATGATCTAATGGAAAAAGTTGATCTCAATATAGTCCAAAATAAACCAGTACTTCGTTTGAGGAAAATGAAGTTATGATCAAATTGAGAATCATGTACAGTGCTGTGCCAGACAAGGTTCCTCTGAGAGGACTGTGAAACATAGCTGACATACTGATGATTATATCAAAGTGATCTCCTGTTGTGGATGACGTTCAACCAGATATTCAGATAATTCCTATGTGGGTAACATAAAAAACATGCCCCATTCAATGTTTTCATGGGAAGGGATCATGTTCATTACAACTGCAGTAGGCCATGTAAGAGTTTTGAAGAAGCAAAGGTCTTTGTCGAGGGTGATTTATCAAAGGATTTTGCAACATCATACAAATTCAAGTCGAAGAAGGTGTTTAACATATTCTAAATAGGGCCATCTAAATGTTCATTTTTTAGTGGGGAAGGAAAAAAATAAGGTATCCTCATGAGATGTAATAGGAGAAAATATAGAAAATATCTAAAATCAGGTTTCCCCCTTGTAGTAGAAACGAAGGTGCTAAATACAGGAGAGAGGGTGACCATGATCTTTGAGAAATAGAAGGAAGTGGAGAAAAACAGAAGTCGGAGGCAGATAAAGAAAGATAAAGAAAGCTCTGGAAACATGGCATAGTCTAAAAAAGTGTGTGGAACTTAGCTCTGGCCCATCAATGCCAAGAGCATCAAAGGCGTGGAAGAAAGATTTAATGGAATAGAATACTCAACACACTAAGGATAGAAGTCCGATTGTTTCAAGTAAAAGAAACCAAAGAAAAAGAAGCTGCTGTCGGGTTTTTTTTTGAAATGTGAGAGGTCAAAATAAATCCACAAAGCATTACGTCATTGGAGCTCCTCTACATAGTGATTGGAAAGCTGTTGAAAGGATATCAAGGTTCCTTCTCATCTTCTCAAGTTTGGTAGTGTGAGCTTCTTCTTCTTTAAATGCATATAAATGTTACGGTGAGATAGTAACCATAGAAAAAAATCTGATCTCATTGACCCTGAGTAAAGATTCTGATTTGAAGTCACAAGCCACTGATATGTTTAAGAGATCGAAAAAGTATTGGGATGGCTTGAAGAACATCAACAAGATACTGATCATAGCAATTGTGTTTGACCCTTGCAAAATAGCGACTAAATAGCGACCGAAATTAAGGTGGCGAATAATTCATTTATTTTTTATTGTAGATACCGAACATCAGATGCTAAATCGGTTGCCATTTTGATTCTGACTCGCGACCATTTTGTAGTCCCTACAATGGTAGCTAGCTAGATTTGACTTTCCAACGGATATATTTTGTACCGTAGGGTGGCTACCGATGATGAAGTTCTAATCGGTGGCAAAATACAACGGATACATTTTTGACCGTTGTTAACGATCGTTAATTTGGTGTCAGTCTGTGGTGAAACAGAACAGCTATATTTTTGACCGTTAATAGCTACCAATTTTTTGGTGGCTAACAGTGGCTATGTTTTTTTTTATATATAAAGTCTTCTTTCATTTCACATATACTTTGAGAATCCTTATAATATTTTTTATTTTTCTCTTAAAATATCTTTCACATGAAATGTATTGCAAGAAAGAGAGTGGATGTATCAAAGATTAGATCCGGTGATAATGGTGTGTCGGAAGCGTTTCTTGAAGGTTTGAACATGTTTTTCAACTCCGCACAACAAGAGCAGTCTTACATCGAGAGAGGAACTATGTTATGTCCTTGCACCCGATGTAAGAATAGAAAGCGTTTGGATGCAAATACCGTCGGGTATCACTTCTACACTAAGGATTTCGCGGAAAATTACTATTTGTGGACGTCTCAAGGAGAAATTGTTGGTGTAGAATGTTCCACAAGTACGAGTACCGTTCAAATGCAAGACACAAATGAAGATACATGGGAAGAGGGAGGCGATAGAGATGCATATGTACACATGGTACAAGATGCGTTTCCAGAAATCCACACATATGTTCAACCAACTGAGGAAGAGCCATCCGGTGATTTGCAACATTTTTTTCAGATGTTGGCAGCTGCAAAAGAACCCATATATAAGGGTTGTGTAGAAGGATTGTCTGCGTTATCGTTGTCCGCCCGTCTTATGCACATAAAGACAGAGCATAATCTTTCTGAAGTATGCGTGGATGCTATTTCTGACATGCTAACGCAATATTTGCCACAGGGTAATAAAGCTCCGAGATTGTATTACGAGACAAAAAAGTGGTGAAAGCGTTGGGAATGCCGTATTTTAACAGATGTATGTGAAGATTACTGCATGCTTTTTTGGAAGGGTTTGGACAGAGAATTGACTAAATGTCGGTTTTGTGATAAAGACCGATATTATCCTAAAGATGGTCCCGGGAAGAAATTTCCAAAAAGAGGATGTTTTACCTCCCGATCGGTAACAGATTGAAGCGATTGTATCAATTAGAGAAGACGGCATCGTACATGAGATGGCGCGCAGAACATGTAACTCCTGAAGCCGAGATGCAACATCCTTCTGATGGTACCGCGTGGAAACACTTTAACCAGGTATATCCTAATTTTGCCTTGGAACCTTGAAACGTTTATCTAGGGCTGTCTACAGATGGGTTTAAGCCTGGTGGTATGCATAGTAATAACCATTCGGTATGGCCAGTTATACTCACTCCCTATAATTTGCCACCTGGTATGTGCATGAAGAGAGAATATTTATTTCTTTCGGTTTTAGTCCCCGGACCAGAGCATCCAAAGAAATGTTTAGATATATTTATGCAACCATTGATAGAGGAGTTGAAGGGTTTCTGGGTAAACGAGATAGGAGCTTATGATGTGTCCACGAAGAAGAATTTTTTATCAGATACAACCATTGGAATTGCGTCTGATTAAAAACATTGTGAACAATGCATAAGTGATTGTTTGAATTTTGTTAGGAATTGTTTCTGGATTGTTTGAATTTTGTTAGGAATTGTTAGAAAAGTACTCTCTATGTGTGGATTAGGAAATATGGTATTTGTTTCGTCATACTAACATGGTTCTCTTCATTTTTTTTTCAGCAACGGTATTACTGGGAAGAAGAACACCATGACGCGTTGGTGAAAGCGTACCGGAAGCAACTTCGCAATCTAATAAAAAAACATTATCTGCAAGGCAAAGCATGAATGTTCGAGCCGGATTTCGTGAGTGACAGCGTCTGGCTCCTCATGCTGGAGCATTGGGACACAGCTCACGCCGTGAAGAAGTCGAAAACCTGGAGCGAGGCAAGAAACTCTCTTCGGTCTGGATACGGTAAGTATCGCCACACAGCCGGATCTAAGGGGTTTCTCAAGATCCAATACGAGATGGTAACTACTCTTCCTTTATATATGTACATAAGTCTGTCTTTTTTCTTCTCTATAAATCTTCTAATACCTTGTCATCCAAATTTTATTTTGTAGGCTGAAGAGAATAATGGTGTCATGCCTTCAATCCCCGACCTGATTAGGCGGACGCACACTAAGTCAGATGGGAATTTCGTCGACAAATCTGCAAAGAAGATCTGTGAAGAGGTGCGTAGTTTGGCTACTCAAATATCTGACCATGGTGATTCAGACGATGGCAACGATAGTGATGAAGATTCAACAGTCTCAATGCGTTCACCAATCATATTGTATAAATCATATTCCTCATTCTAGGTCTTGGTTGTCTGGTTTCGGGTTTGCAATTGAGGGCTTATGGTAGAACTGTTGTGGTTTGCGGCTTAGGTAGATGTTCTGGCTTGCGGCTTAGGTAGATGTTCTTGTTTGTGGCTTACGTTCTGTTGTGGTTTGCGGCTTAGGTAGATGTTCTGTTATGTTTTTTAATACTAACGTCTTTTGTTTTTTGGTTTTTGCTAGCATGTACCGGTGCAAAAAGGATACAGGTTTGAATTGGGATCAATCCACAACCATCAAGAGTCTTCAAAATCTTCATCTGTTTGCTACACACGACCAGCTCCCTTTGATTCAGAGTTTACCGCAATGAAGACCACCATAGCTGCCCTTGGTGAAAAGTTTGACACCCTACAAGCTTATATGAACTACCTCGTTCAAAAGCTGACGGTAGCTTCATCAATACCCGGAAGCAGCCAGCAACCCCCGTCACAGCCTACCTCACAGCCACCGGATGCGGGTAGGGATATGTCTGATTCAGATGCAACTTTGTTATCTGTGTTCTTTACTCTCTACTTTGAACAATAACTTATGTTTTCAACAAAACTATTGTGTGTTTATGTTTGTAACATATTTAATATAAGATCTTTTTTTCTTTAATAGAATTTGGCAAGTTTATTTGGTGTTATAACTTTGTTTTCAGTATATTCAATTCAAATTCTTAGTTCATAAATTACATTTTGGTACACAAAATATCAGAAGCTATTTCAATATTTCGGTAGCAAATATCGACCGTGTTAATGGTTGCCAATCGGTACCTATAACTACAAGGCTACCATTTAAAACGGTTACAATATCAGTCGCCAGTTAGCCACCGTAATTTCGTTGCTAATCGGTTGCAAATACCAACTGACGAATTGGTAGCCAATCGGTAGCGTAGACAATATGGCTACCATTCCAACAGTTGCAAAATTAGTTGCCATTTAGCCACCACGTTTGGGTGGCTGTATTGGTCTCTACCTGACACCATTCCTGTGGTTGCTAATTGGTAGAGAAAATAGTTGTGGCTACCATCCCAACAGTTACGAAATTAGTCGCTAGTTAGCCACCACATTCGGGTGGCTAAATTGGTTGCTATGTGCCACCATTTAAACGGTTGCCATATTTGTAGCTGTTTAGCCACCGATATAACTGGTCGCATTTCAGTTGCGAGGTAGCTACCGCTGACTACCGCTGACTACCGCTTACTACCGATGTACATTTAGCTACCACTGATCCACGACCATTTTTTTGGTGGCTATTAGTGGCTAATATTTATTTAACCACTGATTTTTGCTATTAACTACTGATAAAACGGTGACTAATTAATTGTTTTTTGTAGTGTTTCTTGGATGGAGGTACTGCGTACAAAAACATATTCACAAGTAGATTCATAGAATGCATATTTAAAGCATATTCAAAACAATGGGAAATAACATATTCAAACCAGATTCATAGCAAGCATATTAAAAGCAGATTAAAATCAATGAGAAAAACATGTTCAAACCAGATTCATAGCAAAGAAAAAAGGGGAAAAAATATTCGATCCAGTTTCATAGCAAGCATATTACAAGCAGAACATATGTGGGGAAAAACAGGCTCGTTTGAGTAATTAAGACTGAACCTTAATTAGCTAGTTGCTTTTCAAATAACATTACAATCACATAATCAAAGTATAGATACTCTCCAATAATTATTCCAAATCCAGCAACAAAGCTTCATATATATATGCATTAGCTAAACACAAAACAAAACCAACTAGACCAGACTTGACCAATTACAAACAAATTTAACTTTGTAAGAAAAACAAAAAATATAAAAATAGAATGATTATACCTCGAGATAAAGTTTATCGAGCTCTTCGCTGGTCGGTGTATGATTGGAATCGACAATATCAATACCACCTTGCAATCCTGGCTGGGTTGCCAACAGTTGGCGAAACTTATTTTGAAAATCATCATTGATGATCTTGGCATGTTCATCCACATAAGTACCATCAGACCGTGTGTGTGTCTTATGGAGGAGCTTGATAATCGGAATTCAATTCACTCGCTCACCAGCCGGCTCAGGAGGCTGAAGAGGATCAGGAGTGGGTGCAGAATCATGTGGCACCGCGGGATACCTTTGATCAGAGGAGGACGGAGAGTGTTGAGAACCAGGAAGTTCGGAGTGTAATCCAGAACCAGCTCTAGACTCAACCGAGTGTCTTGTGGACTATAAAAAACAATAGTAGCTCATTGACAATGAAAAAACATAAGGGCAAACAAAAATTACTTGAACATATATTAACAAAATAAAAAGGATAAAAGCAGCTAGAATACGGTTTTCAGTATGAATACGGTTCGGGAAGAAAAAGAACGGCTTCAGGTTTCAGATTTAGTACCTCATTTTGTAGTAGTGGAGGAGTATGAGGAGGACGAGAACTTGGTATTGGAGAAGGTATTGGAGAAGGTATCAGAGAAGGTACCCGAGAAGTTATCCGAGAAGGTGTTGTGGTAAGAGGTTGGCCTCGACATCATGAACGAGTAACCTCATTGCGTCTCTGTGTATCCCCTCAGATGGGATTAGATGATCAAATATAATCGCGTCTCTGTGTATCCCCTTGGATGAGAATAGGTGATCAAATATCATCGCGTCTCTGTGGACTAGGATTATATGCGCCAACAACTTTCTTGCCATCTGATGATTACGCATGACTGGGCTATTTCCAGTAGTCTCGCCTGTGCGCAGCTCCATTGTTTTTTCTTATCGTGATTTCCTACGAATTCAAAAGAATAATACAAAGAATATCAACAACAATTTAAAGAAAAAAACCTTACGAATTCAAAAGAATAATACAAAGAATATCAACAACAATTTAAAGAAAAAAACAGAAAGCAGGAAGACTGTTGTGACACTCGGAAAGAGCAAGAAAAATTGTTTCCTTTTTTCAAATACAGATTTTTTTCACTCCAAATCAAAACCAAATATAAGTGATTAAACCCTAAATTAAAATGTTTTTTTCGGAAAGCAGGAAGAACTAAATCTAAATCTCAAAGCTTCCCATAGTTTTAGAAACCAAAAATCCCTCAATCGCAACATAATAGATAATTTTATCAATGAAATAAAAACAAAGCAGAAAGAGAAGAAAAGAGAAGATCTATGGTGGCGGGACAGGAGAGAGGAGAAGAAAATTATTGAGGAGCAAACGTTTGCACAGCTTCAGAGAATTAAGTGGGTTTTGCCGGATTTGTATGAGAGAGACTGTGAGGAGCAGCGAGGGTTTCTTCGCTTAAGTTGTCATAAAAAGTAAGGAAAATTAAGTCGTTTACTAAATGGTAGAAAATCGGTTGCAAACTCATTGCCAACTGAAAATAATCCCGCCTAATATTTCACAAAAGCAGAAATATTACATGAAACTAAGAAATATTAATTTCACAACTCGTTGCAAAACTCCCCGTAACAAAATTATCATAGACCGCCAAAAGTACGAGACTTTGTTTCTTCAACCTAAGCATTTTAGCAACGAAATTACAAGGAATACCATGAAATTTGTTGCTAATCGAAGAAATACGTTACGAATCCCTTGCAAATATGAAAAAGATGTCTCAAGACTATCAAAAAACAATATAGAATCTAAATGTTATACATGGTTCTCTTGGGTGTGATTCATATTTTGTTAGAAAATGTATGGTGATGGCACATATGGAGTAATAACGTAAGTGTGAGTACCATCGTATAAAGGTTAACTATTTATATAGATGGATGTGGAGGTGTTTAATGGTTTTGACATTAATAAATCTTGTTGGATTGTTTTTGTGTAATGAATGTATGAACTAATCCAGGTAGATTATAGAATGGCCAAGAACCAGCAAAACTTGGGTGTAGGCTAACCGGAGAAAAAAGATCGAGACTTGGTTTCTTCACAGTGAGCATTTTAGCAATAGAATTGCAAGGGGTACCAAGAAATCCGTAAGAAATACATTACAAATCCGTCGCCATAAAGGCTGCTTGCAACTAATTGGCAACAGTATCGTGAACAAAAAATATCTCAAGTGTATCATGACAAATAGCTGGATGTGGAGGTGTTTATTGTTTTTTTACTTTAATCAATCTTGTTGGACTATTTGTGTGTAATGAACATATGAATTTATCGCTAAAAAGGCTGCTTGCTGAAAATTGGCAACGGTATTGTGAACAAAAATGTCTCAAGTATATCACGATAAATATATAACCTAAATGTTATATACGGTTCTCTTGGGTACGATGCATATTTTTAGTCACATTTTAGTCTTTCCTTTGCTCATATTTGGTTCGAAATTGTATGGTGATGGCACATAAGCGTGAGTAACATTATATAAAGGTTAACTCTTTATATAGATGGATCTGGAGCTGTTTATTGTTTTTGACTTTAATAAATTTTGTTGCATTGTTTTGTGTAATAATCGTACGGACTTATCCAGATAGATTATAGAATGGCTAGGAATCCGCACAACTTGGGTGTAGGCTAAGGGGATAAAAAATATCGAGACTTGTGTCCTCACCATGAGCATTGTAGAAACCGAACTGAAAGGGATACCAAAAAATCTGTTGCTAATCGAAGAAATACGTTACAAATTGGTCACCAAAAAGGTGGCTTGGAACGAATTGGCAACGGTATCATGAAACAAAAAGTTCTTAAGTGTATCACGATATATATTCCAAACACAATATTTAACATACACAATCTTTTAAAAACTTAATATTTTACATGATATATTTCACATGCAAATAATTGACAAATATAATATTTTACAAACCCAATAAAACTCATTTACTCTCACTACAGTCCATTTCAGTTGCATTATTTGTACTAGTTTCATATTCTTCAGAAGTATTCTCTTCAGATTCGTCGAATGGACGTTCTTCATCAACAATCTCATTGAATTCAATTTGCTGAGCCGCTTCAAAAGGAGTGACCGATTCATAACATGAAAATCATGAACGGCTTTAAATATGGCTTCATTTTCATCTTCTTGGAGAGGAATATCTGTAACACCCTTGATCCTTCCTCTTGGCTTTATTTTTACAGCACAACACCATGATTCTCTTGTATTAGTACTTAGCTTGTAGCATGGAATAAATACTATTTGGTCGGTAGGATAAATGAGTCATTTGTTTTATAGCTTCGTGAGTTGCTGACTTCTACAACTCTGATGCTATTTTTTCTCACTCATTTCCCATAGTTTTGTCAAACCAACTGCACCTAAAAAAACAAATCTTTAAGCCAATCAGACCGGTATATTCTAGCTGAATTATTTTCTTCCAAAATACCACAGTCGTTTGGGTCTTCGGTCCTTTCACGCATATCCCATAATTGGTTGACGTTTTTTCAGAACCATATGCTTGGGTGTGAAATATATAGCTCTGGTGAAAAAAAATAGGCTATGTAAGGACTCTCATAATTGGTCCATGACTAATTCAAGAGGCTACAAAGGAAATGCAATCGACAATGACGTGGAACCATCTCCATTTTTAACCAGCAAGTAAATAATTCACTTGAAATTAATTTCAATAATGTATATGAATCATCTGAATATGTATGTATCTAACTAATTCACCATTTTCAACTTACATGTCTCCTCTCTGTTCTCTGTGCTCGGCTTTCTGTTCTTATACTCTCCAGCTTCTCCGTTATCGCTCTGTTAGTTTGTTTCCAAGAAAAAATCATAGTTTGCAAACTAGATTTGGACTAAAAAAAAATGTATTTAGGAACTTAATTGGCACTGTCGTGGTCAAAGTAAATCTGATTAAAAGAGAACATAAGAAATGAAAACAATAAAAGATTAAGAATAGAGTGATGTTACCAACTTCGAAACCAAATTTCATAACAATTTGTTCTCAGGCAAACTGGATTTTCCCATGGCTAACTATATTGATATATAGGCTATATCCATTTTCAACTCTTGATTTTTCATGTTTCATATCTTTCTAATTTGATTACACTTCTTTTTACTCTTCGTGTTTTGGAGGATCTCGAATCACTTGTATATTGTCTTGCCTATGCATCCACAACAAATAATGTCTCGTATAACATCATGAGAAGGATTGACCTCAGGTTGATTGCCATGATAGCACAACTTAAGCTTTGTGATGTTCAAAACTTGTCATCTATGAAAAATCTGCAAAACAAATTCTTGAACAGCAATTGGTAGTTTAAAATAGCATCAATAACAAATATAATTTTCTTTAATTCAATGAATATATAAGATAAGAGCATCATAAGAAAATAAGAAATAATCAAAAGTTGTTTCTAAAGGTTGTATTCAAACTCTAATTTTGGGATTTTACTATTCATGGCAGAAACTTTTCGTATATAAAATTTTCATTCTAAGTTCAATTTGTGCTAAAATCGATCAAATCCATAACATGTATGGATAAACAATTATTTCCAAAAAATTCCTTACAAACTTAGCAAAAACAAAGAAAATACAAGAATAACTCACACAATAAGGCATAAACTTGTATATTAGAAACAATTAGAAAATAGAAAACATACCTTAGGTTTTAGGAGATGGAAGTATGAGAAAAGAAATTCACTTCGAACCAAGTTGGATCAACCAGAATTCTAAACCTTCAAAATCCATGAGTTTTGAAAAACCGTTTTTCCGATTCAGAGAAATACCTAGGGTGATCGATCACTGAGCCAAAGAGTCAATGGACTGGTCGATCAGTCTTCTCAAGGATTTCTGGTTCTGATGATCGACCGAGCGATCGACATCGCTGGGTTGATCACATTGCCCGATTGATCGATCACTGGAGGTGATAGATCACTTGCCTCCCTATTGGACCTGCTGATTGACCTATTTTGGCTCGATCAGTCCCTCTGAAAGCTTTATATGTTGATAGTTTTTTCTAAACTAGTCAAGTGTTTTTATTAAAAATCAAAGTAAGATAATCCTCAAACAGAAGAAAATAACTTACTAATGGAGAAGTTGATATTATCTCCATATAAATTAAAAATCTTTACTGTTTCAAGTGAAGTACCTGAAGCATAAAAAAGTAGATAACAAAAAAAACTAAACGATAAAAGTATAAAGAAATTTGTAGACTAGATCCTTATCTTAGACTTAAAGGTAACACTATCGATCCTTGGTTGCAACGGCACCAATTTGTGATGGATTTGAAATACCACTCCAAAATATAAAGCTGTAAGAAGATAGATATCAGTTGTAGTACTTTAGGATCATATCCAAGGAAAAGAAAATTAATTATCAGTTTTTTTGAAAGGTTAGGGTTTTTTTATTAAAGCTAAAGCAATACTATAGATCCTTGATTGCAATCACGAATTTGGAATGCCACTCCAAAATATAAAGCTGTAAGAAGATAGATATCATTTGTAGTACATTAGGATCATATCCAAGGAAAAGAAAATTAATTATAAGTTTTTTCGAAAGGTTAGGTTTTTTTTATATTAAAGCTAAAGCAATACTGAAAAAAAGTAAATGACAAAACAAAAGGGTAGGTTACTATTCATACTTTTAAAACTTGAGGCAAACACATTTTCATTCATAGTTTTAGAAACAATGAAATTCCTATAATCCCACTCTCGTGACGTAGAAACGATTTGTGTAGCTGAATCTAAATCATAATCTCGTAAGCAAGTACATTCAACAACATATAAACCATATGACTTACACTTAGTGTAGTGAACATAAGAAATAGTGTAGAAAACATAAGAAATTGAAATAACACTTAATTATGCATAGAAATGACTAATTTGTATGCCTTTCACCCGATATGTTTCTTGCATATCTTACTCCATCCATTGACATTAGTTTGATGATATTTTGTCCATCCTGTACTTTGTCAATGAAAGAACATGTTTTCAAGCTCCTTCTCTCGCATCAGACTCGTGGGGTTAGATAGGATTTGCCCTAAAATATTGCAGCTTATAATACATGAAAAACAAAAAATCACCAAGATAATATGATTCTGCATATCTTTTATCTTTGAGTAGCTTGAACTTGCTTTGATCCCTTTTCTTGCAGCCAATAGCCAGAATCTTGTTTCCTTTGATTGGATTCAGAACTTCAAATAACAAACTCTTAGATTCTTTTTTTGATTTGCAAAATACTCATCTCCAAAAGAAAAATCAAATTGTTCTACTCCTTTTGGATACGGAAGCAGTTTTTGAACAAAACAAAAGTCTTCCATATCCCCACAATTGTAAAACCATATGGGCGTTGAATCCTTCATGGATAACTCTAGATCAGTCAACTTGTTTTCCACCAAAAGTGATCCATGTAGTTTGTACTCTTCTTGAAAGACACAATGCTTCTTATCACCATGATTTACTTCTTCCGGCAACTCAAAATCCAGAATGAATGAATCAGGTGTAGAGAGCAAGATATACCTTTCTGAGATTGCAGACGCTTCATCATCACAAGAGTTCTCCTTCATCAGGTTGTTCACGTTCTTCCTCGCCTTGGCCATCACCTTTGTTGTTTTCTTTCTCAATGTTCTTCTGAATTTTGTGAACTGCTTGGCCTGTCAAAACCTTTTTCTTAGGACAATGAATCTGCATATGCCCATAACAATGGCATTTGAAGCACTTAGGATAAGAACCCACGTTTGGCTTGTTAAAAGTTTATCCTCCGTAGACAATTTTCTCCTCAAGAGTGTAGGATTGAACCAGAGGTTCATCTCCACCCTTCATCTTCTTCTCAACTTTAACAACAAGCAGTTTAGCATCATCAAGAGTCCAAAACAGTTATAATTCCACTTTGAAAGCAATATCTTCATTCAGACCATTAACAAATCGCACTATAGTTCTCTTCGGAGGCTATGAATATCACACCGCAACTTAAGCAAATCAAATACTCTTCTATATTACTCAATGGAAAGATCATGTTGCTGCAAATGTGTAAGCTTCAAGTAAAGATCCTGCTTGTAATCATCCAGAAAAATCTCATTTTCATAAGTCGTTTTAGCTTCTACCAAGAGCTAATACGGGTCTTGCCTTCTCTCAGACATTGTGAGTTAAGAATATCTCACCCAAGGCTAGCACAACCTTTCAGCCTAAATATTTCCACCATAACGTTCTTCTTATCGTCATATGTAGTGTATTCAAACACCATCTACGTATATGTAATCCCATCAAGAAAGTCATATGGCTTCAGATTTCCTTCAAAATCAGAAAATTCTATCTTCAATTCTTCTTCACGCCTATGTTGCTGCTGTGGATTCTTATCTCTTCTTTTTCTCCCACGTTCCATCCTAATCACTTCATCATAATCAAAACCATGAGAAGAACATCTATCTCCATCACTGATGTGATCTTCCCAATAATCGGCACTCTAGAGTTGGTAAAGAGATAAGCTTTGCATCCAGGAAACCGTGAAATTTCAAAGATCAAAGGGTGTGGAACGAATGGTCGCACAAAAGCTGGAGAAGACTCCTGATTTACCAGATTATCCCTTAGATATGATGCACCAAGACGGATTGACGACACCTTAGATATGACACACCAAGACGAGCCAAGTGTTCATCAATGGATAAAACACACCATGATCGAAAAGAATGAGAATCACTCTCAAAGGTTTCCAAATATATCAAAAAAGCTTATTTTTATTCATGAAATAAACCTCATTATATAGAGGAAATACAACATGTAGATCCATAAATGTTGTCAAACATGCAGCACAACGTGAAATTCAAACTCTAATTTGCACGTAAGAGAAAAAAGACAGTTAAATATATTACGTTTTCAAGGCAATACTTAGACCATATGACTTATCTTCTTCAATTTTCGTCACTCTTTTTGGACTTGTAACATGATAAAAATGTCATGGACTTGATATATATCATAAGAAAGACTGTATGTATTAACATAAGGGAGTACACTAATAACGAAAAACATTAGTGTACCTTGAAAAGGGACAATTTTTGTTCCACAAACCTGTGCGATCGGTTGAAGGTTATTCTTCATCAATATCATTTTTTTAAAAAATATTTTTTGAATGAATATACAAGACACAGTTCTTATTTCATGACGGATCAAGACCAATGTGTTTGTCTCATTAAAGTTGTTCTTGCTTGTCGTGCATCATGTCTGCTGTTGGACGGTCTATAATTATGTGTTTTGGACTTTAAAGAAGTAGGAGCAGCATCAAGTTTATCCGCTGGATCATGGTCTCAAATATTGTTTTGACATTTATATCAACTAAACGTGCCACATCAACATCAACATGTGTTTGTCGGAACAAACAACTTTCTATTATTGCAATATTCGATCTAAGTAGTTTTACTATTTTGTACTTGCAATCTATTTTTTTACTTTATGTATTATTTAATGTTAATATATAATCTTGAGTTTTACAAAAAATCTATGTTTGATCCTTATACGAACTAAAACGAATAATTATGTTAATATTGACAGTGAACAATTTAAACGGTACACAATTTATTACTTTAGCAATCTTACGTAGCCTTTTATTATAGCTAATTAGATTAGATCCTGCGTTTACATGTAATTTTGCTATAAATTTTCAGCAACAAGCCTATATACGAGAGAGAAAGGAAGATCATTCTCCAAAATTCAAAGAGAGTTTCATGGGAGAGGCTAATGTCTGGTTCTGGAGGAAAGAATGCCACATGAAGAAATTTTGTTATGCTAGAAGTAAGAAATTTGGAAATGAGGTTCCTAAAGAAGTAGGAGTTATCACATAAAGGCTGACTGAAGCAGAGGCATTGAGCATGAATGATCAAAATGCTAAACATGTGTGGGTGTTGGATTATGAGTGTACATTTTACACGACATCTCGTAGAGACTGGTTTGTTGACCTACAAGATAAAGGAGGAAAGACTATTTTGTTGGCTGATGATCATAGATTTCAGTCACAGGGACAATGATCAATCAGACTTCATGCACATGGAGAGACTGGTATGTGCCAAACTTGAGAAGAAACCTCATCTCCACATGAACACTTGATCAACTTGGGTATAAACATGAAGGCAAAGATGGTAATGCGAGGTACTTCAAGAACAAGAAGACGGAACTTTGGAAAGTTAACTGATGGCATGTATATCTTACATGGAGAAACAGTCTTATATGAACTTGCAATGTTGAGAAGAAAAGATTTGATAAAACAGCCTTGTGGCACAATAGACTTGGGCATATGAGTGTCAACAATCTCAAGATCTTGACTAGTAAAAGATTAAACGACATACATAGGGTTATAGAGCTTAAGTTTTGTGAACATTGTGTAATGGGAAAGTGGAAGAAGCTTAGTTTTAATGTGGGAAGACATGACACATAAGATGCTCATATCTACATGCTGATTTATGAGGTTCACCAAATAATACACCTTCCTTTTCTGGAAAATGGTATTTCTTATCAATTATTGATGATAAGACAAGATATGTGTGGTTGATGTTCTTGAAGACTAAAGATGAAACATTTGACAAATTTTATAAATGGAAGATGTTAATTAAAAATTAGACGAGCAGGAAGGTGTAACTTTTGAGAACTGAAAATGGATTGGAGTTCTGCAATGTTAAATTTGATGAGTATTGCAGAACATATGACATAGAGAGACATCGTACTTGCACGTTACACCACAAAAAAATGGTGTTGAAGAGAGGATGGACCGAACAATAATAGAAAAGGTAAGATGTATGCTGAATGAATCAAGCCTTGAAGAGGAGTTTTGCGTGTTGATAACAAACACATCAATCAGAGGACATTTTAAGTTATCTGCAATCAAAGATGTCTCAGAATGTATTGATACAACCAAGCACATACTCAAGTGCAGTGGAAGTGTCATGTATGCAAGGGTAGAAAGAAGACCGGATTTGGCTTATGTATTGGGTGAATTAGTATATTTATGAGCAAATATGGGAGTATACATTGGGAAGCAATCAAGTGGTTATTCAGATATGTTAAAGGCTCTTTCGATCTGAATTTGGTGTTTGCAAGGAACACGGACTTCAGAGTTCAAGGTTAATGTGATTCAGATTTTGCAGGAGATTTAGACAGAAAGAGATCATCCAGTGGTTATGTATTTACAGTAGGAGGTAACATCATGAGCTGGAAGTTTTGTTTACAGTAGGTTGTGGCATTATAAACTATTGTGGCTGAATACTTTGCATTATTTGAGGTTGTCAAGGAAGCAATCTGGATTAAGGGACTGATTGGTGACATAAATTTAATACAAATTAAAAAAACAACATTCTGGTGTGATTCTCAATCTCTTATATGTTTATCTAAGAACAATACATTTTATGAAAGAAGAAAACATGTTGCAGAAAAGTATGATGTCATTAGGGATGTCATTGAAGAAGGGGAAGTTGAGATGAAAAAGCTACATACTTTTAGACATTCTACATATATTCTAACCAAGGCTAGCCATGTAAACATGTTTGTTTCGGCTTTAGATTTTCTATGGCTGAGCAACTGCAGATGAAGATTTATCTTGCCTGAGGTTAAGTCCTACGGTAGTGCAATGTATCGAGAAGAGATGAAACTGGAATCAAGGTGGTGAGTTTTGAAGATCCAGCTTATGTGATTCAATTTCAAGAAGACTTTATTTGTGATCTAATTGAAACTTGAGCCAAACCTTTGAGAGCTTGTTTCTGTTGGTTTTTCTGATTTATAGAACTGTGTATCATCTCTAATTAATACATTTCAAGGACTGAAATGGTCCAAGAATGATATGCTCAAAGTTAATATCTAGAACTAACCTGCAAGTTCAGGAAAACACAATCATAGTATAAAGGAGTCGAATCCATAGAGACTCAAGATCAAACAATAAAATGTAGTTTTTGAATTAAGCTAAACGAGAATAAATGTAATTAAAATAAACAATGCAACAAAAAGATGTAGTAAATTCAATTCAACAAAAAGATGTAGTAACCAACATTCGCTACGAAAATTATCTATGTCTAAACGTTGAATTCCAAGTTTTTTTCATATTTAATAATTCGGACAAACATTAAACTCCATGTACGATTGTTCACAAGATCTCTAAACAAAATTTCTTTGCATATAGATATTTTGCTCATCTAGGATAGTTCCGACAATCATTAATACTTTATCATCTATCCATCCACCTAAGTTCTAAATTTCAGATGATCAAACTTGAACTAGCCTTAAACTCAGTCCAGATGTACAATTATGTGAATATCCTTACTATCTTTTCTAGTCTAACAATTCATCATCTACGTTCGAATAACCTTAACCCTAACAAGCAGAATACTCAAACATGGGGATTGGAACAAACATCATTGAAAAAGGTAATGCAATAGAGAAATTACATAGAGATACAAAGAGGGTTCAAATTTTTTTCTTGGAAAGAACAAAGTTCAGAACTGTCTCCCCAAAAGCTCTACCTCTCTAAAAACTTTTATATAATAAAACTTCAGTTTATAGCAATGACTAAATAACTAATAAATAGGTTAAAATCGTGCAGCGGCTATTTTGCAAATAAATGAAACTTTTGTGCCAACTTGTAATTTTCCACAAATGTTTTAGAAGCATGTGGAAGATTGGTTTCGTGCATGGTGTCAGCCGACACCAGGTACAAAAATGCTCTACAATCTGATCTTTTCATCAACATCCTTTTTTTTGCTCCAAAATATTCCAATATTTTCAAATATACTCCAAACGGACCTAAACCTTTAAATACTCGAAAATACTCCAAAAATACACTAGATCAAAGACTTATATCAAGGTCAAAAACTCTGAAAACCCATGATATATCAACTCCCCATGACTTGGCTTTTGCTTTCCCTCGAGTAAAAAAAAAAACTAAACCTGTGAAAGAAGTTTGAAAACACGGAAACTCACCTTCTCTTTAGGATATTGCATTGACCACTTCAACTTCAAATCTACATACTGCAAGATCAATCTAAAGTCAAACCACCATGTACTTCTCGGTAAACTTTCACAGCCTCCGAGATTCAACCCACAATTTCGTAATATTGTCCAATAATCTTTCATCGCCGGACTTCATCAATGATATCAATGCCGAGAACCTTCTAGACTTTTTCCCGTACAGTACCATGAGAAATTAACAATACAACACTTCAACTTTTGGTACAATTTCTCTCCCCCAGACCTATTCGGTTCTCTTTCCATTTATTTATTGCATTTATTTCTTCTTCTTTTTCTTGGAATAAATTATTGCATTTACTCAAGCCCTATGAAGACCGGTCACATCGAAAAGCTCATAAATTAGCTCGGGCTTAATGAAATTTGGTGGGAATATGAATGTCTCTTGTTAACTGGCCGGACTTTGGATTTTTCATTAGTTGGATATGAACCTATTCTGCAATAATGGTCAGTTAGATAAAACAGTCAACACGATAAAGAAAGAGAAATATCATATTTTCCAACCAATTTTGACTCAATAAAACTGACTCAAAGTGACACAACTGACGCTCAAAAGAAAACACAACGTCAGCAACAACCTCCCCCATACTTAACTCACACTGTCCCCAGTGTTAATAAGCCTGCAATTGCTAAAGAAAGGAAAATATGGGTTACGTTTTTTGCGTAGGTTGTCGACTGACACCCAACACTGGTGCCGATCGACACCGTGTCTGTGATTGGGCAGGGTTGTGTTTTTTTTCCCTGTGAACTAATGAGTGTTTGTTTTCATCGATTTTCTTCCTTAATCCTAAAATTCCAAAAAGTTCCAAAATACCCTAGAAAATCATGTGGGCTAGTCGAAATTCCTCTAACTCAACCTAGGGTGGCATGAATTAAGTATTTAAACAAGCTAAAAGAGGCAAATATCCGATTTCCCAACCTTATGGCCGAATTGAAATTTGAGGCTTCAGAACCATACCTTGTAGATCATTTGATTGAATGCTTGAATGAGAAAGAGGGTGAAATCTGACCAATCTAGAGCTTTGAATCAATAAAATCGGTCGAGAATTGAAAAATCTATTGAGGATTTAGGGGGTTTCGGTTTTTTTTCGAGAGAGGCTATGGGAAAGAAGAAGTTCTTCGCAAAACTATAAGGGCTTACCTCTGGAAAATGGTCATTTAAATCTCCAAGTTTTTGTAATTGACATTTTTATTCCTCAACTATTGTGTGCGCAAAATAAATCATCAAATTTGCGTTGACTTTATAAATTTAGGTATGAAAAAAGTCAATGTTAACATATAAAACGGTGATTTTAACGTTAGCTTTTCTGAGTCCAAATTATCTTATCATATACACTGAATACTATTTGGTTTGAAAAAAAAAATATATATATATATATACCCACATAAAAACATAATCGATAAATTTCTATAGTTATTTTAAATTTTATTTTTATTTTAAAGTACTAATAAAAGTTAAATAATTGTTTAATATTTATTACTGATACGAGATAATTTTACTATTGTTATGAATAAACTTTAATAACTGATATTAATTATTACAACGATTAGTTCTCTTCAAGTTTTTACGCATAGGTTTTCAGCCATGAACAATTGAGAAATAACAAAAATTATTTTATAAGTATCATAAAATAAGAATAAAACTTTATATAGCCATAAAAATTTATTGATTAAGTTTTTATATAGTTGTCTATATATATCGTTTATTGTTTTTTTCCCAACCTAATATTTTTAGAGTTATAAAATTATTTTTTAAGTTGTTACGAATAAACTTTAACAATGTATGTGTATATGTTTTTACATTAACTATAATTTCTATAAAAAATATATAATATTTTGGAAATAATCTTTTAATTCCTCAACTTTTATAATTTTACTGATTAAATATCAAACTTTTAAGTTGACAAATTAATTCATAAAGTTTGCGTTGACTTTCCAAAATTGAACTCAGAAAAGTCAACGTTAAAATCACCGTTTTATATATTAACGTTGACTTTTCTCATACCTAAATTTACAAAGTCAACGCAAAGTTGATGATTTATTCTGCGCACACGATAGTTGGAGAATAAAAATGTCAATTACAGGAACTTGGGGATTCAAATGACTATTTTCCCGGCTTACCTCGTTAATTATGGTATCGACCGACACTAGGTTAGCGACACTGGCCTTGTTTTTCGATTCGTGACTTTTGGTGTCGACCAAGACCTACGCTGCATGCTTGATCCTTTCTATCTTTTATTTTTTCCTCTGTAAAAATCAAAAACAAAAACAAAAAAATAAAAAAATGCAAAAACTCATATGTACAAGACTCACCAGTGGGTTGTCTCCCACTAAGCGCTTTGTTTTAATCATTAGCTTAACTTGGCAGATGTTTAGGCCGCGAGTGCGCCAGTGATCCAGAACCGTGATGTGGTCTTCTGAAATCTCGGCTTTCACCCAATAATTTTAACCCTTTGCCCGTTCACAGTCAAATGTTTGCCGTCAGAATTTGTTATGACGACATCACCATATGGTCTGACCTTCTTGATGGTAAATAGACCAGACCAACGAGAACGCAATTTTCCATAAGACACTTGTAAACGAAAGATACAAAAGTACCTGGTCATTGGGTTCGGACTCCGTGGATATAATCATCTTAGCATTATATGCCTTGGTTCACGTGATTTCAGGTAACATCCAGTTCATTCAGCTGAACCAATATCCGTTATGCAGCAGGCTTGATATCGAAATTCATCATCTTTACTGTCCATACTTCTTTCTGCTCGGGTTCCATTGGAAAATGACATGCTTTCCTATAAAACAGATGAAACGGTGTATTTCCCAGTGGTGTCTTAGAAAAAGCCATAGTGCATTATCCAATTTTGCAGACCAATATTTTCTTGTTTTTCCCACTATATTTTTCAGAATTTCCTTGATCTGTCAGTTCTAAACCTCAACATGGCCACTTGTCTGAGGGTTATAAGGAGTAGCCACACGGCGATGCACACAATGCTTCTTTAGTAACCTATCAAAGACCTTGGTAATGAAGTGAGAACAACCATCACTTATAACAATCCGAGACGCTCCAAGTCGAGGGAAAATAATGATCTGAAACAGCTTCACAAACACCGTAGCATCATTTATTTTACTAGCAATTGCTTCAACCCACTTGGACACATAGTCCACAACAACCAAGATGTAGTTGTTCTCATAAGATGATGGAAAATGACCCATAAAATCAATGCCCCAACAATCAAAGACTTCAACCTTAAGGATGTAGTTTTGTGACATCTTATGTCTCTTACTGATATTTCCTCCCCTCTGACAGGCGTCGCATTGGGATATGAATAGCTGAGCATCCTTAAAAATTGTAGGCCACCATAAACATGATTGAAAAACCTTGACCACTATTTTAAATGTGTCCGGCATACTCAGACCGACACCAAAGACTTGTATTTTGTGCGTCCAAGAGTGGTGTCAACTGACATCCAGTTGGTGTCGATCGACACTCGATGCTTGTGTTGGGTGCATGTGTCAACCCTTGCACTGGCAAGTTGACATCCGTCCGTATCTTCGAGTGCAGTGTCGACCGACACCCTGTTGGTTTCAACCGACACTGTGTCTGAAATTGAGGAAACTTGCAAATTTTCTATCCAATCCGTTAGGAAACAAGTTTCTATCAAGTAGACATTCCCCTCAGGTAAGAAATCATCAAGGGTGATGTCGTCTTTAACCCTGATTCGTGGGAGATTATCAGCCACTTCGTTTTCGACTCCCGTTTTTTTTACCCCTTCTTATCGACCTTGGTTGATTTCTCTTCCTCAAAGCTTGACTCATCCATTATTTCTATTGGTGTCGACCGACACTGGGTCCAGGAATCCAAAATCTATGTCATCCAACTCTTCAACTTCCACAATTTCCTCTGGACTAAGACCATTTTTCAACACTGGATTCAGTTCCTTTCCACTTTTCAACGTGATGGCATTAACAAGATGTCTCGGTTTGTGTCGGTTATGCTCGGAAGGAATCCTTCTTGTCTCCTGACTGACCCAATAGTCTGAGCAACCTGTGTATCTAAGTTCTTGATATGAGTGTTCAAAGCCACAAACTTTCCATTCAAATCCTGATACAACGGGTCAATCTTCCCGTTGAAATCCACGATAATCTTTTGATGACCTCCCAAAATTTGTTACAGCAAAGGCTACATCTCACTATCTGGAGTCGGTGTAGAAGGTGCCTAGTATGATGAAGAAACGTAGTTTCTTTTGAACATGCTGTTGTGATACGGGTTATGATATTGCGGCTTGGGGATGTAACTAAAAGAATTCTGATTTCCCGCAAAGTAGTTTCTCTGACCATATCTGTTGGAGTTCTAGTTTCCTAGCTGATTACCAGATCTCTGACCCTGAAATCCAGCTTCATTGACAAAATTGACATCTTCTTCCTCATATTCTGCATCTGGCTCAAAAGTCTCAACCTAAGCAGCAAACTGAACTGATTTCTTACCACGAGAAGACTGTGCAGAGAATCCAACTTAGCTTTTACCTCTGCGATCTGACTACCATCCATGTTCCCAGGTTGTTTCTTCCTTTCAAAATCAGCATTCTTGGTACTGTTCCTAGATGCCAAGTTCTCAATCAGCGCATAAGCGTCCTCTTTATAGCCGGTGTTGAAGTTCCCATTGCTTGCAGCGTCCAAAGCCTTCTTATACCTCCAATCCACACCTCTGAAAAAGATACCCAAAAGTTGAACCTCGCTAAAACAATGATGTGGGCAACCTCACTGATATGCCTTGAATCGCACCCCAACAAGCTTAAATGCTTATGTTGGTCCTTGAGAAAATGTCGAGATTTTTTTTTTCCTCTCCTTAGACCTTGCATCATCGTAGAATTTTTGAAGAAGGCATTCTTAGTCTCCACCCAAGTTGTCATCGATCCCGGCTGCAACTGCTTAAGCCAATATGCGGCATCTCCAGCAAGAGAGTAAGAGAAGAGTTTGCAGAAAAGATAGTCATTGGACACCTCATTGTACTTGATCCTTATCACCAAGTCCTCAAACTTTTTGATATGATCTATTGGGTGCTCATGAAAGAAACCATGAAATAGATGATGACAAACAAGAGTATAGTATGCAGGTTTCAGCTCAAAGTCGTTTCTCCGAAATGGAGGAGGTCGAATCGCAGACCGATTAGCGTGGAACTGATCGGGTTTGTTGTAGTCACCAAGTCTTTTCCCCTGACCAACTCCAACTGCACAATTCCTATTGTGGGCTTGCTGTCCATTTTCTCCATCACCAACAACTACATCAGCAATGACGTTTCCTTTTCCATCCAATTTTTGGTCCCTTTCGTTGCGCACATGACCCTCTTGGTCGCGTATGCCTCCAATAGCATCTTGAACTAAAACCACATGGTTTAACATATCTGCTGGCTTCTTTGCTTCCCGGTTCGTTTTCTCTAACTCTGCTAGTTCCCGATTAGAAAGACTAACTAGCTGAATTTCTTTGTTGCTTCGGGTTCCGCGATTAGGCATACACTTGCAATACACAAGAAAACAAAAGATATAGTTGTGTAAGTAACAAAGTAACAAAAAGCTTAGACAAAATCCTAGACTTAAATCTAATATTGAATAAAAGAATCCGCGTCAACGGCGCTAAAGTTTGATATGCTAAAAGTTAATCCCTAGAGCTACTCTGCAAATTCAGAGAAATGCAATCATAGTATATAGGGATAAATTATGATCCGGAAATCTTCCTTTTCTCTTCGGTAAATCTGGAAATATTTCTTTTCCTCCTTTTACCTTAAACCGAGATCGGTTTAAAGTGTCTCTAATTTGGGCCGAAGACTTATCTCAGACGGGCTTACAAAAGGAGCGAAGCCCGTCTCTAACATATACTCATTGAAATACGCAGAAAACACACAAACTTGAGGACTCAAATTTGTGATGACAGGTGTGGTCAGGGTGACCGAATGGTAGTTGCTCTCTGGAACCATTGTTCAAAGACTGCAACCATTACAGCATCATGGGATATGATCGGTCTTGAATCTACCATTAGAATCTTGGTTCGAGATTTACGGCAGCACAAAGATGTAACCGACAATGCGTCTGTTTCTTTTGAAGCTCAAGTAGACGCACACGACTGTCGCATGTACGTTCTCACTCCCCAAGCGGTATCACGTTCTCATGTATAGTTCATTGTTGTGAGGCATTCAAATCCAAAAATTTCCCATGTGATTCTGTACAACTTGTTGTGTATTTTGTAACACATGAACGCTGTTGTTATTCAGACAATTTTCATAGGCTTTGGTTGTACGAAACCTTGAAGATGTGTGTGATCATAGGCTTTCATTCAGAAAATTGTAATAAAATAAAGAAACGGTTTTTAGGTCATCTGTTACTCTCTGGAAAAGCTAAAATTGAAGAGATCTCTATAAAAAAATTGATCACGAATCATAAAAGTTTTAAAATTTTTTACATATGAGTTTTACCGCCGTTTTTCCTAAATATTTTTGAACAAATTTTCCTAAGATCTACCTAAAAGTTAAAATGTTTTCCTATCCATAAGAATAGTTTTTTTTAAGACAATAGACAACAGATTTTTATTTGATCAATAGTAATTAACATACAATTAAAAAGTCTGTTTTTATTTCAACTAGTATTTCACAAATTGAAGGTCTTCCTAAATTTGTAAATCAATTTCCTAAAAGTTCAAGAAAGCTTCATAAATTCTAAAACTTACGAAACATTTCTAGATATTTAGAAAACATTCATACAAATTTTAGTAAGATCTTCCTAAAAGTTTATAATGTCTTACTCAATCTTAAATTTGAGTTACTGTCTAAATACACACAAAAGTTCTGATTTTTATGTTTTAGGAAGGTTTTCGTAGAGGTGTATAATGGGTTACTAAATTTAAATTGTATAAATAGAAACAAAATAATATTTTTAATTTTAGGAAAGCCTTCCTAGATATGTAGAACAGTTTCCTAAATTTGAGTTTTTGTAAAAATACGGACAAAATTTTAATTATATGGTTTAAGAAAACTTTCATAAATATCTGATGACTTCCTAAAATTATTTATCTTACAAATGGACACAAGACTATCATTTACGGTTTAGAAAAGCTTTCATATTTAGTAAATATGTAGGACGGCTTCCTAAAGTTCTTTTTTTTGTATAGACGAACACAAGATTTCTCATTTATACGTTTAATGAAAGCCTTTTTTAAATGTGTATGAGAATTAGCTAAATTTAAGTTGTTACATAAATAGACACAAAAATTCGTATTTATACGTTTTGTGAGAGCCTTTATGTACAATGACTTCCTATATTTAATTAGATGTCTCATTTTTAAACATTCAAATAAACCTAAAGTAATTTTTAGTTGTCACATTTTTTTGACATATCTTAACTAATTGGAATTTTGTATGCAAAGATACAAAGCTCTCAGTTATACGTTTTATGAAAAGCTTCCTACATATGTATAATGGATTTCTAAATATGAGTTGTTGGGTGCATGGAAAAAAGGAGATGATGCATGGAAAAAAGGAGACAAATTCTCAGGATATGGTTGGAATGCCACACATACTGGGGTTTCGGTTTGGATGGAAACAAAGAATATTTGCAGCCGTCTTTCACCACTACACGCAGAAATGGAGGCTTTCATATGGGCTATGGAGTGCATGCATGTAGCAGATCAAAAAGTGGTAACCTTTGCAACAGATTGTTCGAAATTGGTGAAGATGGTGACGAATCCACAGGAGTGGCCTGGCTTTGCATCTCATTTAGAGGAGTTCCAACGATGCAAGGAGTACTTCACAACCTTCATTCTCACATTGATACCAAGGGTAAACAACATCTTGGCGGAAAAACTGGCACGGATGGAGCGTCAATAACCGTCACATATTAGTCACATTGGTTTATCTTTACCTTCATGGGTTTCTGAGTCGTCTTAGTTGTCTGATTCCTATCGACAAAAAAAAATCGAGTTGCTAATACATAAGCACAAAGTTCTCATATATATGTTTTAAGAATGTCTTCCTAAATATGTAGGATGACTTCCAAAGTTTGAGTTGTTGTATAATTAGACTCAAAAGTTTACATTTATAAAATCTTCCAAAATGTGTAATACGGCTGCCTATTAAGTAATTGTATACAACAAAACTTTTCATACGTTATAAAATATATTTTTATATGTGTATGATAGCTTCTTATAATTTGTGTTAATAAAGCTTATCTTTGTTTTGCAGAAAGTTGATGACGAGAAGTTAATTACTTTATCTTGACAAAATACCATTGATCTTGTTTAAATTAATCTTCGTTTGAACAATTTTACTAAGGCATGTGCTCATTTACATACAATTATCGTTTTCCTTTGTTCACATGATTGAAAATTTTCTTATAATAGACTAATATTCTACACATTAAATGAGTGCCAGCTTAACAAAAAAGCAAAATTAAATATAACTTTATTGGCCTTAAAGAAAAAGAATTGCTATTATCTCAATTTTTTTTGTCAACAGAAATACTTAATATGTAACGATTTGGATAATCAAATCGGGATTACAGTATCATCATGAAAAGTGAAAGATCCGAGTGTGTCAACTTTTGTATTATTTGTACTTGAGACTGGAGATAGAGTCTAGTTGTTGAAGAACGCTTTACACCTTTGTAACTCCTCCAAATGGACTTCAATAGCCAGCCATTCCCGTGGTTCTAACACTATCTTCACCAGTTCCGAACAATCTATTACAAAAATGATATTCGGTTATTAGTATGCACTCATACAATCTATGGCCCAAATAAATGTCTCAAACACTGCACCAGAGGTGAAAAACTGCTTTTTATGTTTCGTGCCCCCGTCTAGTTATCTAGTCCCTCGATGCTGCTACACCATCCTTGTCCTAAGGACTTTTCACCCTCTCTCCAGGACCCATCTATATGACACCATCTATCCCTCAAATCTAAGTCATGAATCAAAATTCCTTGTTCGTTACCTAAATGTTCTAGTATACGATTCATTTTCTGCAAGCTTAAAAATCTCTCTGGGGTCATGATATATGTTACCAAACACCATATCGTTCATGCTTTTCTTTAGATACCATAAGTCCAGGAGAAATGTATGGTATCTAGATGTATCAGTAAAATAAAATAATATGTATTTGAGAAAATCGAGGCTCCGAAAACACACATGGGTTTGATGGGACTTGAGATATGGCCCACGTTTGTAATGCCAATGCACATTCGAATATCACATGGTTGATATTTTCTTCTCCGGCGCCGCACCAAGAACATTGCGAGTTGAAAATTATGCCCTGGGGTCATACATTTTCAGTAACCAATACATATCCCGAAAGAATTTTCCAAACAAAATGTTTCAGAATTGTAGAGCACTTTAACTTCCACGAAAAAGCTTGTAAACTTTTTATGTATGGTCCCGTGAATATTTTCCTTCCGTCCCTATCACGAAACTATTATTATGTACGATAACCTGATTTTACCATGTATTTACCCGTTGTCATAAAATGCCAGCCACATGCATAAGGTTTTTAAAGACGATTAATGAGCATGCTTAAAATAATCGCAACATCATATGGCGCTATTATTTCCTGTACCAGTGGAATGTTCCATCTCTTTGTCCTTGAGTCAATCAGGTGAATGACCTTGAAGGAAGGGTAAAAGTTGTACGTTTTGTAAGTCACTGATCTCGGGCGATAAGTTGAGATCCATGGATCATTCCGTACGGATATCGATGTCCATGTTCCCACCCTTTTGATTAAACTTTTTTTAGCAGAGTTCTAGCAGATGAAATACTCTTCCACTCATAGGAAAAAGAGTAGGATCAAATTGGAGTAAACAGGGTATTCGGGTTCTCAATCAACCGCCATAATGTTTTTGCCAAGAGAGCCATATTAAAATCCCTTATAGTCTGGAAACCTATACCACTATTGTTTTTGTCTTGACACAAATTGTCACAGGACATCCAATGCATACTCTTATGATTTTCTCTCGAGCCCCACCAAAACGGCTTCATTATACTAACTTAGGTAAATGAAAGCATGACATGATGTGTGTAGGCAACACCGATGCCACCGCCTTTATCAGAATCTATTTCCCCATTTTAGATAAAAATTCCAAAGTCCATTCATTCACTTTCGTGTGTAGTCACGAAATATTTGTGTTTTGGCGCCTCCAAGATCTTCCGGGATTCCCAGATAAGAGCTCATACTTCCTATCGTATAGATTCCTTAAATATTTTTCACTTCCTCCTTAGTTGAAATGTCAACCCTATGTCTGAATTTTAGTGCTTATTTGGCAAAACTGATTTGTTGTCCATATATCGTCTCGTAATCAATAAGACTACAAAGTATCACCTGACATTCCTCCATGTTAGCTTTACAAAATATAAACTATCTCTGCGAAAAGCAAATGATAAATTGGTGGACTTGACCTTGCCACCTTTAAGTCCGTCAACTGATAAATTGGTGGACTTGACCTTGCCACCTGTTCTATTTTCTTGATATTCGCAATGAGTGCTTCCATACACATAATAAGGGATAAGGAGAAAAGGAGTCTCCTTGACGCAGTCCTCTTTCTGAGGTTTATATCGTGAGAACTTTATATCGAGCTGATATGATGCATTTCATGATCCAAAATAATCCCATCTATTTCAGAAGATGTTCAATAAATTCTCACTCAACTCTATCGTAGGGTTTGCTCATATCACTTTTAATTTTCATAAATATCCACGACACAATATATTATTTCTCCATGCGTGGAACATCTCATGTGCTATCAATATTTTATCTGATATTAAACGTCCTAACACAATGGCCTATTGTGTTTTGGAAATAAGGTATGGGAGTAAATTCTTTAGTCTTTGACAAAGAACCTTCGAAATAATTTTACAGCTTTTATTACAGAGACTGATTAGCCTTAGCTCCATCATTCGAGTTGGCCATTCCGTTTTAGGAATGAAAAAATGTTTGTTAGATTCATCCTTGGGCCAGACTCCCCGGTCCGTAGGAAATAATTTAACAAAAGTATGATATCAGTCTTGATAATGTGCCACAAAGTCGTCATCCCATCTGGTCCCAGTGAATTTTCTCGATGCATCATATATACAACCTTCCGCACTTCCTCCTCGGTTGCCAAAGCTATAAGGCTGTTATTTATATCTGTTGAGATAGAGGTAGGGACTTGATTAAGGAATTCCTTGAGAGCCGTCAGATATGAACATGTGAAAAGGTCTTCAAAATATTGGTTAGCAATCTTATCCATTTCTGATTCCATCGACACCAGTTCACATTCTGTATTATATAGGGCAGTAATCATATTTCTCGCTCGAGAAGTTGTTTTGTTACTGCATGGAAAAATTTTGAATTCCGATCTCCTGCCGTGGACAATCCATTTCTGCTTTTTTGTTGCCAGAATAATTCTTCATCTTTAGAAGCTTCCTTCAACTTCCGTACGATTTCAAGGACCTCCTCCTTGAGTTAAGTGATCATCTTTTTGTGCGTCTTTTAAAGATAGGTGCAAATCATTGATCTTTTCCTTGCCATATGATATGTTATTCTTTTACCATTTTCAATTTTCATGATGGCAGCTTTGAATATTGGAGAAAAATACCGCTAATATCCCTCCCGCCTAGAACACCCCATCATCTCGAGATTGTTTAGTAGACAGTCATACCCGATCAAATCGAGATAGTTTAGTAGACACTCATGCCCGATCCAACACTTATCAAAGCGGAACTGACTTCGCTTCCAGATAAACTTACTCTTTATGGATACCACCAAAGGCCTATGATCCGACCATATCATACCAATATACTCAATAAAAGAGAAAGGAAAGAGGACTGTCATTCCTCATTTGGTAATCCCCTCTCCAAGCGATATAATATTCTTTCCCAGCAATGGGAATTCCACAAGACCACAATTTTCAATCATATTATTAAAGGGAATAAAAGTTGAAGCATGTCTAAAGGGTCCTCCTGTTGCTCATGATTGCATGTTATCTGATTTAGGTCCCTATAACAAGCCATGGGTCGGATTGGATCAAACCAATGCGAGTCAGCCGTTCCTGAACACGCTTCCTTAACTTTTGAACCGGGTCGCCATAATCAAATTTTGGACCATGAAAGAATCCGCCTCAACATCTATCAAACGATTATTTGCACATATAACGTTGACATCATACGAACTGTTATAGTATAAAGCGAGTTCACCATTCACCCCTCGAGGTTTAACCGAATATAGTTTATCGTAACCAAAATGATATTAAAATTTGCCGGCAAAAGAAAGATTTTGTGAGGAACAAAAATTATGGTATATATTTCATCCATATTTCCCGTAAATACATTATTGTCCATTTGCTTGTGAATTCTTAGCAATTTCAACTTAATATAGAAAATTCGTTGTTTTTTTACATATGTTTCGATTTAAGGCAACCCTCATTGTGAAAATGCCACTTCCATAAAAGATTTCTTTTATGCATTCATTCTATACACGAAAGTATGTAACCCACACGGAAACTGTATACAGCCATTCCAACATAGACCAGTGCGGCTGCTTTAAAGCCTTGCACAATAGATTTATTCAACCCAAAAAAACACATTAAGCCATTCTTATAACAAGGAAGACACCTGATGTGCAAGGAAAGAGCTTAGGGCCCATATACCTCTCGCACACTTAATGAAAGTTTATTACCCACCAAAACATGCACCCCATACGCTGCTGAAAGAGACATCAACTCATTCCAGAAATTGAGTTCCTCTAGTAGGTCCATTTGGATTTGAGGCACGGTTTCCAACCTCATCTCCCCATGTTTTCTTGGTGGGCACCTTCCTCCTGGGTGAAGCCAAATCTTGTCTCACCCACTTCTTTGACGTTCTACCCACACAAAAAAAAAAAATTTGTGTGAAACGGTTTTTATTCCATGCCCTGCTTCTTCTTTCCTACCATCTTTTCCTCTCAAACCATCACCATAATACTATTTTTCTATGACACAATTTCTACAAAAGCCTCCATACCTTCAGTGAAATCTAGCCCCACCTCGTCCCGCATTTTATTGATCTGAAGAGCACCGAGAGCCACACGGAGCTCCTCCTTCTCATGGATTTTCCTTTCCACCTCCTGTACCTCCCACCTCCATAGTCAAATGAAGTGGTCTCTTAGAATGCAATGCTTGTAACATATTCCACTCTTGTTCTGTTAAACTTTGGTCCACCATTGTTTCTTTCAGCTCCTCCACACCTTTACCACTAACATTATATCCTTTCCTTTTCCCACGAGGTAAGACAAGCTCAGTCGATTGGATTAGGGATGATGTTTCTCCCCCAGCTTTCCACTCAATTCTTCGCATATCCAGGTTTGGGTCCCTCCTATCTTTCTGTGAGTTTGTACCTCGCACATATTCCCTCCTATTATGTCCTTTCACTCTCTCTTTAGTCTGCACCTCAAGATCATGTCCTTTACTCTCCATTTTCTATAAATCCTATCAAGGAGAACTGCTTCTTTATAACTTTTAATTCCCGCTTGTGTGCGGGAAAACTTGGATCACTCCCACGCCCCTCTCTTCGAACGATGCTAATAACCCATGATATCTCTTGAGATGGGCACATATCTTAATCATGACATAGACTTAACCAAATAAGGCAGTAACCAAATAGCCATTCATACCATAGCGTGACAATAGTTTCCTCCCCATTGTACGATTCTATAATCATCTCGAAAATTAGTGGTTTAAAACCATCCAGAACAACTTGGATTCTACCGTTATGTAGGTCGATCTCTTTTTTCTTGTCCAAGCCATTTTCGATATTCCATAATGTAGGATCCACCCCAAAGTTATGCGGTAACTCCCATCACTGTAATTAAAAACCTTATTTCCGATGGGTACCTCCTATCAACGAGTGCTTTCCAAAGAACTAGGGACAGCATTCAATAGTCGAAGTGTTACGGCCCCATTTTTAACACCTCCAGGATGTCTTCCTCACTGTCAAAATACATTTGAAATCGACCTATGCCCAAATCAGCCCCTGCAATTCGATCCTCCATCTACCATATTCTCAAAAACATATGAAGGAGAGCTTTCATATCCTGAAGACATAGGTTCATACACCACCCGATTTGAATAACCTTTGATAAACTCACAGCTGTCCAAACGCGGGATAAAGATTGTCAACCGCTTAGGAGAAGACATCGACCTCTTCTCACTCATCAGTCTAACCACTCCATAATCCTAGATAGGTTTAAAAACTTTTTTCCTAATGAGCATAAAATTCCTCTGCAAAATTCCTTTTTTAAGTAAAGAAATTACTTCCTACACACTACTATTACATGAGATGAACTTTTGAGATACAAAGCACAAAGATTATTGGTAACAATTATGATTACCCGTGCCTGCTCGAATGAACACATAAATGCCACCAATACTTCAAATTTGAAAAAGGAATGATCCACGTGATGGGGAAGTACTACGGAATAAGAAAGAATTCAAAGTAAAATAAGCGGAGGGCTCCATTTTGATCAAATTCAAGTTTTGAGAAGTCACATGGCTTAAGCTAAATACAGGACTCTCAAGTTTAAGGATATATATTAAATCTCATATAACTTATTGTAAAAATCATCTGAATATGTATATTTTTATATAACATTATCGTTATTCACGTCCCATAACACTAAAAATAAAAAGAAAACTAACAATCAGCAGAAGTAGAACTTCTTATTAGAAAAGATAATCCAGTTGGTGAGAAGTTTAGAAAGCATTGAGCCAAGAGGGCCAACAAGGGTACCAGAAACTCCAACAACGATACTATTCTTGATAAACAGCGAGAACATCCTCGTTCTCAGTGCGGATAAAGGGCGAGCTAGCAAGATACTTTCAAAGAAGTCGATGACTTCGACAGGGGTGGTTTCTTTCCCCCCTATCTATTTGTTGTTTGTATGATGGATGTTCTGTCAAAATTTCTTGATCGAACCACCAGTGTAAGGAAATTCGGTTATCATCCAAAATTTAAAAGTATTGGTGTGATTCATCTTAGCTTTGCAGATGATCTCATGGTATAATTGATGCCAAAGTTAGATCAGTGGAAGGTATTGTGGAAGTTTTTGATGTTCTCGCGAAGGCTTCAGATTTGAAAATCAGCGTTGAAAAGTCCACGATATATTTGGCTGGAGTGTCGGATCAGATTCAACAAGATATGTGAAATCCACTTCTAATTGAGACTGGTCACCTCCCGGTGTGATATTTAGGACTAGCTTTAGTCACAAGAGGCATGTGGACAAGTGACTATAAGGCATTGTTAGAATAAATAAGAATCAAAATCAGCTCATGGACCTCCCGATCACTCTCTTTTGCAAGAAGGTGAAACCTGATAAGTTCAGTACTACGGAGCATTTTGAGTTTCTGGCTAGCTGCGTTTCGCCATCTATGAGAATACATTAGAGAAATTTTTTATTGTTTGGTGCAGAACTTAATCTAAACAAAGCAAATATGACATGGGTAGAAAGTTGTAAACCCAAAAGGGAAGGAGGGCTGGGGTCAAGAACTTTGAAAGAAATAAATGACATTAGCTGCCTGAAGTTGATATGGCCGATTGCTTCTCGTCAATCGTTGTTGTGAGTGAAGTGGATTGAAAGATACCTTTTAAATAAGAATCGATTTGGTCAGTACGAGAAAGAACAAATGGAGGCTCATGGTTGAGGAGAATAATATTAAAGTACAGAAATATGGTAAAACATTTATGTAAGGTAGAGGTTCGAGATGGATTCACAACATCTTTTCGGTTTGATCAGTTCTCGGAGCTGGGATGTCTGATGGATTTGGTTGGACCTCGAGGTGTAATAGATCTGGGATAAGTAGAAACGCTTACCTGGCGGAGGCGTGGCGTATGAGAAGAAGACGCTGACATCATACTATGATCGTAAATGATATTGAGAATGCCTTACAACTACAATATGCTAAGATGTTTGATAGAGCGGATAGAGTTTTATGGAAAGGCTGAGGTGGTGCTTTTAAACAATCTTGTGGTACAAAGGATACTTGGAACCATATTTGAATAGCATCTAACAATGTCGCATGCGGCAAGGGGGTATGGTGTGCTCTTGCAATACCAAGGTATGCCTTTTGTATGTGGCTTGCGAAGCATAACCGTGTACCAACTGGTGATCAAATGAGCTGGTTGAATATTGCTATAAGCTCTGCTTGTTCTCTGTGTGGAGGATCTCTGGAAACAAGAGATCACTTGTGTGCAGGTTCTCAGCGGAAGTATGGACAGCACTTACTCAAAATCTCCTAAAACAAAGCTTTCAACTGAGTAGTGAGACATTACAAGTACATCCCAGGAAACAAATCGAACCGAACTCAGAGCTTTCTTGTGAGATATGTTTTTTAAACAATGATTCACACGTTGTGGAAATAAATAAATGTGAGGAATCAAGGTGAAAATCCAAGCCCGACAAGCCAGGTGATCAGATTTGTTTATGTGAGAAATCGTTTCTTTCAATAAGAGATGTAGAAGATCATCGGTACGAGGGTCCAAATCTCATATACTCTTCAATTATCAAAATTAGTCTATCCTATCTTCATGAATCTACATACTCTTCTACTCTTAATGAAAATACATAATTCTGATTTTGCCTCTGCATATTCTTTTCTTTAATTTCAAATTTTGATTTTAAGTTTAAAACTTAATCATCATAGTACAATTGGGTTCAACAGAGTAGAAATGAATATAATTTTCATAGATAGTTATACTGAGTTATGGTAACTTATACTGACTTATGCTAAGTTATGTTGAGAAAGTTATACTAAATTATAAAGGAAAAATGTCATTTAATTCGTGAACTTGCACATTTGGACCGAATAAAGTATGGACTTTCTTGAAGACCATTTAAAACCCCAAATTATTTTGACAATCCAGTTTAATAATAGGCTTATGTTGCCTGTACCAAATTAGTCTCGTTGTTAAACTGGTTAACAGATCGAATGAACGGGGCAAATTCCCAAATTTTCCCCTTTTGATTATTTCTTTTCCTAACCATTTAAAACTTATATTCTTTTGATTTCTCACAGTCGGGAAAAAAATGCCGAGAGGAAGAAGGAAGAAGCTCCCACCCCGTAGATATAAGAAAACAGTGGTGGTCACTGAAGATGATGAATGAGAACCTACACTTGAGGGTGTACTTGATTCCTGCGAGGTTGTTCCTGATGGTGATTGTGGTGCGATTGGTGAAGAAGCTGATATTGACGAAGAAGAAGCTGATATTGAGGAAGAATAAGCTGATATTGAGGAAGTAGAGAGCAATGGAAACCAGTTAGGTGTCAAAGAAGAAGGTCCCAAAGACTTAGTAGAATATTTTGGAGAAGTTGCGAGAGATAAGGAAGATGGGAGTGAGGAAGACAGTGGAGATGATATTTGGGATGATCACCGGATTCCCAATCCAATGTCATCTAACGACGACAAAGAAGAAGAAGAAGAGAGAAGGCATCGAGAAAATAAAGATTCTAAGGAGATACTAGCATTGGGAAAACCGTACTATTCCGCATATGATTTCAAGCTTGCTATACTCAGGTACTCTCTAAAAAGTAGATACGACATAAAGCTTTACAGATCACAAGCGATGAAGATTGGTGCAAAATGTTCGGATGGGGACTGTCCGTGGAGAGTTTATTGCTCGTATGAGAAACGGAAGCATAAGATGCAAATAAAAGTTTTCGTAAATGAGCATACATATGTTAGATCAGGGTACTCGAAGATGTTGAAGCAATCGACATTCCTTGGTTGTTCTCAGAAATTTTGACTCATTATATTGACTCGGCGTGTTTTCTAAATGACGGTAAACTTATATCAATCGGTGTTTGCATTAGAAATTTGTTGTATGTATCTTATGAGTCACACACAAGTCTATCATCATTGAATATAATGATATAACTTTACCATAAACGGAAGTAAATATATAAGTCTATCATCATTATATGCAAAATACACAAGTCTACCATCATTGTATGTAAAAATCAAATTTATCATCTTATTGATAAATGATATAAATTTATCACCATAGTAACCAATAAATCTACCAACTATAGTTTAGTTTAGTAAACAACTAAAGATTGTATAAATCTACTGCCACAAGCAATAAGTCTACCACTCTATTATAAATATGTCATCATTAAAAACATATCTACCATCACATAATAACCGACCAAAAATATATCACCAAAAAAACAAAATCTATCATTAAACACAATAAATGTACCATCATTTTCTATCCAAATATATCTACCACGGTTAAATTAATCTTATGGTCACATGAAAAAAAATATATCAATGATAGTGATAAGTCTACCACTCAACCAGTAAGTCTATCACTCAACCAATAACTTTATCACCTATAAATAAATTTACCACCATTGAAAATAAATCTACCACCCATAAAGATGTCTATCATATCGAAAAAATAAATTTACAAAATAAATGTATCGTTCTAACAATAAATCTATTGTTCCTCTAAAACATCTACCGACTAAAACGTATATGATCTTTAATCCCCAAAAGAAAATATATATGATCCTGATAAGAGCTAAAATGGATAATTATGTTAACATTGATAGTAAACATGTATCTTTTAAACAATACACAATTTATGAATTTTATATACCTTTAATTATATGTGACTACATTGGGCCCAGTGTTTATCCGTAATTTGTAATATATTCTTTTACAACCCATGACAAATATATAACAAAGTGAAAGCAAAAATTAGATCATATGTAAAGATAAATAAAATAAAATTGAGAATGCCGATATGAAAGCACCTACCGATAGAAAAGTTTAAAGACTAATAATTATTATTTTTATTTAAATTCTCTAAGTTTTTCTTCTATTATTTTTATTTCTAATTAAATTCTATCACATTTTTCTAAACCTTTTAATTTTTTATATTCTAATTTTAATTATGTTTACTTTTTATTATTTAGCTATATCTATTTTTTAAAAACAAAATTGACGAATCACATGTGAAAATAAATTAAACAAGATTAGAATATTGATAAAAAAAATTTATGCAAAATCATCAACCCACAGAAAAATCTAAATGAGTAACAAATGTTAATTATTTTGATTCTATGATTTTGTTTCTAATTAAAATTTACAACACGTCTCTAAATATTTAGGTATCCAATTAATTATTATTTTGGCTTAATTTCTGAATTTAATTGGAAAATGAAGTACTTCTTTTTAGATTAACAGGTAATTGCATAATATATTCAAGTTAATTGGAGAATGAAGTAAGTATTTATCTACTTTTTTTTTAAAATGCCCTTTTAAGTATTTGGTGTATTTTATTTTGGATTTTTTTATATTTGTGCTAACATTATGTCAAAATTTTATTAGTAAAAATATTTTAGATAGATTTCACAAATGCTAATTAACAACTTTTAGAAACTCAACTTTATATAATAAGATAAAAATACAAGTTCAATGACGAAGTAGAACATATTCAGATTCGAAGAACAGGAGTACACTTGAGGGGATGAGCCATTGTCAAGACCATCCCCGAAAGTGTCTCTTCCATGTTAACCTTGTCTTCTTTGATTTTCCAATCAAAGCACTGAATCATCATTCCGATTGCGGTTCCTAGAAAGATATAAGCTAGATTTGTTCCAGGACATCCTCTCCTTCCACTTCCGAAAGGAAGGTAGTTGAGTACTTGATGTTTTATGTCATCTTCATCCTCTGATCTTGAAGAAGCTAGAAACCTCTCTGGCTTGAAGTCATCTGGATATTCCCAGTACTTAGGATCTCTCATCACAGCATAACCATTAACTACAAGTGTTGTCTATTCCGAGACATAGAATCCTCCCATCATACAACCTTCTTGCAGCCTCCTTCCGAAGACAGGGACTGGTGGGTACAATCTTAGCCCTTCTTTGACTACCGCTTGCAAGTAAGGGAGGTTTTGTAGGTCAGTTTCTTGAATCAACCTTGATTTCCCTACAACCGTATCGATTTCTTCTCGAATTCTCTCAATAGTGTTGGGATTGTTAATGATTTCGGCCATTTTCCACTGTATTGTTTGCTTCGATGTGTCAGTGCCTCCAAGGAAAAGCTCCTGCAAGTTATAAACGTTTTTTCAAACAGCTAAACTAAATTATGAGTTAACCTAATTAGTGTGATGTGAGGAAGATTTTTTATTTACCACGAACAAAGCCTTGATGTGGTCCCTAGTGATCTTATACTCTGCGTTTTCGTCTCCTTTTGCTTCCAACAACACGTCCATCAAGTCCATACCTTGGTGATGATGCTTCTCCAGTTTTGTTTCGTGTTCCACAAGAAACGCTTCGAGCACCTTGTCGTATCTTCCGGAAATACTCATGATCTCCTTTTTAAACAGTGAGATTCCAAGCTTTTCAAGTGGCTTGCGCAACAATGTCGTAAATAAAACCTTCTTCGTCAAGGAAATAGATTCCGTAATCAGTCCCCAGACTCTCTCAGCTTCACCATTCTCCTCCCAACACCTCCTCCCGAGTATCATCTTGCAGGTGCTGTTGTTAGTGAACTTCATTGCTTCTTTACGGATCTCAACGCACTCCTTCTTCCTCGCTTTATCGAGCAGATCGAAGTAAAACCGCTTTAGCTCCTCTGCACGCACAACTCTTGACCGCTCAATTGCTTGTGGGCCAAGCAACTTTGTGATGAGAAGTTTCTTCATGAACTTCCAGTAATCTCCATGGGGAGCGGAGAAGAATCCTGTAGCACCGAAAAAGAGGGACTCGTCGATTGGAGGGAGGCCACGGGACGAGATATTCACGTCATGGGCCTTAAAGATCTCGTTGGCCATTGAAGCAGATGAGACGAGAACTATGGGAAGGTGGAAGATGCGGAGATGAAGGTAAGGTCCATACTTGGATGAGATTTTCTGAAAACACTTGTGGATTAGAGGAGAGAGAAAAAGGTGAAGATGACCAATGATCGGCAGAGAAGGAGGGCTCGGAGGCGAATCGAAATCAACCTTTGGTTTCTTGTACAAGAAGCCAAGGAAACAGAGGAGTGAGAAGAAGCATACGAGGAACAAAAGGAAACAGTTTTGAAATTCCACGTTCATCATTGTTGCTCAAAGTGAATAAGAGGCTGATGAAACAAGAGGCATTTGTTGATTAAGAATAGACGACGCTCTGCTTATTATATAGACTGATAGAGCTTTTGAACCAATAATATAAACTTGAAGTCTATACGGTTAAAGTTAGAATTCTCGTACACTTACCCGATACGTATGCATTTTTTAGTGAATACAAACAAAAATAGACATTTATTCTCATGTCCCTACACAAATCTTTCACTTGCGCGGACCTCGTATCTCTCACAAACAGGGGCGGCTCAAAGTAACAATCTCTTAATATTTTGTTTCAAAGTCTTTTAGACCGTAATTTACCTCATTCTAAGTTATGGTGAAAAAAGAGATGAAATATAAGATAAAGATAAGAAAGAGTTGGACGAAAAAACGGTAGAAGAAGAGTTATGCTTGTTTCGGATGAAGGAAAGTCCATAAGGTAAAGAGAATAATCAAACTCATTTAGGAAGAGATCTTGACGTTTATTAGTCTCAAATTTTGTGGCCCATAGTCATTAGAAATGAAGCCCAAATGTTAAATACACAAGTTGATAATTAAGGGTAAAAAACCCATTTCCAAAAGAACCTTAAATCTAAGCCATCACCCTTTACCTTATAAATAGAAGGAAGTCGTGATACTATGTGGCAGAGAGCATATCACCGATGAAGCCCTGCAAAAAGCGAGCTACGAGCAGCCACTACGAAGAAGAAGCCACCACAGCCACCTTAAGGCAGAAAAAAGGCAGTTCTGATTCGATATTAAGTGTTGGTCTTCACGAAGGACGTTTCGCGAAGTGGACCATGATTGGACTGAACATACGAAGTGTAGCCAATATAGGGGTTGACAGGCATGTGAAATTGTGGCTGACGAATCACCTGATTAATAAGAGTGACGTTTTCGTGAATGTGAACTTGTTTGTTAGGTTTTTATGAATTTGTGAATATTGATGATTGTTGCATGTCTAAAAGCTAGGTTGTATAAACATATATATGGTTTCGTATAGATCAGTGGACACGTGAAATTGCCTCATTATATATGTTATTCATCTCTCATTTCTCTTTTTAAGTATGTAGGTTTGTGTTAGTATTGCATTGGTGTTATTTCCTAGAACAATATAACGGTTTTTTTTATTTCAAAATTTAAGAATATTTTTTTCTAAATTAAATTCTAATTTTATTATTAAGATGTTTGAAGTTTTTGGTTTAGTTTTTAATAAAGAATTTTAGACTATAAATTAGTATTTAATAAATTAGTTATGATTTAAAAATTATTAAGTGAATAAAATTTATCCTAAGTTAAAATTTATAAGATTATGGTATCTCAAAACAAATGGCATTTGCTGAACAAATGGCATTTGCTGAACAAATGGCATTTGCTGAACAAATGGCATTTGCTGAACAAATGGCATTTGCTGAACAAATGGCATTTGCTGAACAAATGGCATTTGCTGGTCAAGAATCGATGACGCTCTGCTTATTATACAGACTAATAGAAACATGAAGTCTATACGGTTAAAGTTAGAATTCTCGTACAGTAACCCGATTAGGTAAGAATTTATGAATGAATACAAACAAAAATAGACAGTCATTCTCTTGTCCCTACACAACTTATTAACTTGCGTGGAACTAGATTCTGTCACAATCATGGGCGCCTAAAAGTAACAATTGGCCATGTGCTAGCTACATGTGACAAATAAGGCCCCTACGAATAACTGTGGACCTGATATAATATGTAAACAAAAAATCTATTTCGCCAAAAAAAACTTTTGTCGGCAACAACATTTTATATTAGATCAGAACATTAACTATAAAAAATATAAATTCATTACATAAGAAAATTATAACCCCCCATAACAGAGTATACATTATCCACAACAAGATAACAACTATCCTCATAAGACTTATCGCATTGCATGGCAAAAGATTAAAATTAACAGCTTAGAGATGGGTTAGAAAATATCAATTTTTTTGGATTCATTATTATTTTTTAATGAGAGATGACTTTACTATTGTCACGTGTCTTCCTAAATCTCTTTTTTTAACAAATTTTTTTCGGAACCACCAATGTCTTCTTCAATCTCTAAAACTAATTTTTGCTTTTATTTTAGAACAGATTCAGTAATATTTTCTAAGATAGTGTAAGATTTTTTAAAAAATTTAACCTTTAATATTAACAAATTATATTTGGGCCCTATACATTTGAAGCATCTTGCTCCCATCTCAAAGCGGCCTTTAGTAATACATGAAAATTTATTTCTTTAATTGTATCTAAATTTCTTTTTTTCACCAAACCTTTCATTTTTCATCTTTCCTTTTTTTATACTTATATTTTGGATCAAATAATAACTAATATTTATATATTGTTTTTTTAACTCATTTTTATAATATTATTAGATATCTTTTGATTTTTTAAAATTATTTTTCACTAGTCAAACTTAGTTGCAATGTTCTTTTAACAAAACAAAAATTCAATTAATATAAAAATATTAATAATTAGGTGTTTGAATTTTTTCAAATCGGTTTAACTCCTATTATATAAAAATTTTTAATTAGGACTCCAACGTCTCCTAAATAGGATAAAAAAACTGTGCCAAAGAGTGCCACGTGGCAAGAGATTCAAGTTTGAGATTCTTTTTGGGCTTCGCGTTTTGGAGAAAGTTGTTTTTTTTTTCTTAGAAAAATCTTTAAAAGATGAGTTTTCAAATGATAAACTCTTTTTTAACATATAGATAATTTACACAATCGTATTCTGTTCATTTTAATTTAGAATAAAACTTTATATCATAATTATAACTGATTTATCAATTTACAGAAAATAGCTACAAACAAAAGATAATGTATTGTAATTTTTTTGGGGTTTTTTCTTTGGTTGATTGGGTTTTAAAAAGGTCGGTATTTGCTAAATATGTAATTAGGTTAATTTTTTTTACATTAATTAATTTCTTTCTAAACAACTACTAACAATCAAAACGTTTTCTTTTAATTTGAAATTTTGTTTGACATGATTTTATTTCCAAAAAAAAATTTCATTTAAATTTTAGTTTTTAATTAATTTCCACGAAAAAAACTTTAAAAAGTTAATAGAATATACTGCGAAAATGAAAAAATAGTCTTATAGGAAAATATTTCCCTGCAAAACATATCAATCATAAAACCTATAGTGTAAACATATATTATTAATAAATAAAGTGTAAAAGTATATGAAACATTTTTAGTTGAGTTCAATATAATTGTAAACATAAAAGTTTGCCGCTACATATGAAGCTATTAACATTTTCAAACTGCTTCTAAGTTTAAAGCTACTATTTCTATGTTACTATTAATGATCTCAAAACTATCAAGCTATTACTCAACTTCGTTAATTCGAAATATATAGGATAAAATGGAAGTGTTGGAGTCACACAATTTCAACATCAAAGGGGAGAAAGCTTTTAAGTTCTCCATTTATTTTCATAATGTTACAATTACATTTACTCCTTTTATTCTATTACATTCCATATTTTTAAATATTTTTACAAAATATTGCTTAAAAAAATTATGCAACAATTATGTTTTCAACTTAAGTCCAGCTATTTTTATCAACCTTATAGAGCAACTTTTGCATTACTAAATCTATTACTGCAATTAAAAGAATTAAACAAGAAACGATAAGAGTTTAAAAAATACACTTATGAGATCAAGATAAATCTCCTCAAATAAACAAATAGTTGCGACATCAATGAAGCTTCAAAATCTCCTCCATAGTCTTAAAAATAATTTCTGAAAACTTATTATACATTTTTCAAATTTACCATCAGTTCAGTTTTTTTTGAAAAATTAAAATTTTTTAAATTCACCCATTTTATATATACCATAACACAAACTACTGTAAATCTAATACGAAAAAATAACAATAAAATCGACACAACATAAAATTTTCAAAAAATATATCGGATAAAAAACTCATTTTTTCATCACCCGTGTGTAGCGTGGGAATAATCCTAATAAAACTAAAAGTACAAATAATCTAGTATTCGAGTTGTTGAGCATATTCACTCTTAATCGCAATGAATATATTGACTGAGTAATTGGCAGTTACTTAGATGGTTAGACTAATAAATAAACCAAAATTATATTTTCATGAGTTTAATACGTCTGAACATAAAAAAATCCAATAAACCAAAAGTTACAAAACTCTTTTATATTTAATTATACAAATATAAAAAGATATACAAAGGTTTGAGTCCTTTACAAACATTCATCTGCAGAAAATGAGGAAATGGTAACTGAAAAATTCGTCGGTTACAACTCTTTTCTTGTGTATCATATTACAATGTTTTTATGTACACATATGACGTACTTCCACAAACAACAAATATGAGTTTTCGAAGAAATTATATTTTATTTGATAAAGTACATTTGAAGTCCATCAAATTTCAGATTCAAAGGTGATGATTGCTGCCATTGTTAATCAAAGCAAAGAGGTTTCCTTAATCAAAAAATAATGATTATGTGTTAATTACGTTGAAAGTATATCTTCCCTTAACAACGTGCAAGTCGTTTCGTAGCAAAACTCTACATCATCGCCTAAGGTGAAAGTGAAACCTTTCGAATTTAAGAGTGGAGACCAAACAAGTCTGTCATCATCTATCAACTAAAAGGCATAAGAAAAATGTGTCGATAAATTTTTTCCAAGAGGTCCTAATAACCAATCAAATGAACCGGATAAAATCACCTAATATCAAGTCAAATCTACTTATCAATCACTCGGTAATGAATAGATTAGTCAATGAATATTATATATTAGTTAAAAAATATTCCAACTTTCTAAAAAAAACAGATGAACTCAACACACAAATTGCAAAACAAATTTGACGCACCAATTGTTGGAAAAACTTATCAAAATTTTATATTTTGTTACTGTTTTATACAATGTATAATTCTACTCTTCACTTGTCATCTAAGATTTCTAATTTAAATAAAAATAAAGAAAAGTATGTTATTTCTTGCTTTCCGATCTAGAATAAAACAATATTTTCTCTAAGAAAATGTAATACCCATACCCCTACGGAGGAGTCGGGATGTTAAATCGCTAGTCTCTGTCGTGTAGTATGGACTGTTGGTCGCAATAGTCCGATCCCAGGATGCTCATAAAACCACACTAACTAAACACTAACTAAACATGAACCAACACTTTTGTCTTTTTGGTGTACGAAAAATGGAGGGAAGATGAGGGTTGACTAATATATATTATCCACTGAGAATCAGCTTCACAGACTTAGAAATTCACCATAAATGATGCGAAATGCACAAATATGTAAATCTAGACCTAAAACAAAAAGCAAACATAGTACATATTGCACTCAAGTAACAAGAATGAATTAATGCCAATATCACACATCCTTAGTTCTGGTTACCACATCATCCACGAGGTCAACTACATCCGATCTGAAGATCTATCACACGCCCAGGGCTCGTCATCCTTTCACCAGGAAGCTTCGTGCCTTGGCAAGATCAATCAAAGGTCCTTCTAGACAAGTTAAGCAAGATGACTGGCTCCCTTACCTATTACATCTTGAATCCGTAAGGAATCCATTCTACACCAAAAACAAGCATATAACGCAATATCGCATTAGTAACTACCTTTTAAACATGTGTGTCAGGTTTCATGTTCCCAATCAACTAGCAACAATATCTATCCGTACATTCCATCTTATCATTCCGGTTCGTTTGAATTGGGATTCATTCGAATAAGGTGCACCACAAGAAACAATAAAGTCCGTACAAAAAAAACTTTTTGAAATTTTTCTTTTCAAAATTTTTTTTCAAATTTTTATTTTTCAAAAAAAAATTTTGTTAAGTTTTTTTTCAAGAAGCGTTTTAGAAATCCATTCATAAAAATATGTAAATTATACCTAATTAAAATCCTAATTTGGGGCTCCTCAGGCCCTCCAGCTCAGCCAAAAACCAAATTAAAAAACTGCCACGTGTCAACGCCTGATGAAGCCGGGCTTTAACTTCTTTTGGGCTTCGTCGATGCCCATATATAAATATCACCATCTCAACCTTTTTTGTTTTTTTCTTGTCCGCGTTATCCTCTCTTTTGTCTTTCGATTTAGGGTTTCTCTTTTCTTATGTTCGCCTAGATTCGACTTTTTAATAGCTTCAAATGTTGAACCCGCTTAATGGATTAATTTTTTGTCTTACTATAATGTTGATATGTTTTATTACATATGTTGTCGTGAGAAACAAATATTACAAGAGATTACTCTTTCCAGTAAAAGCAAAGATTATCAAAAATTTCCGAAGCTTATGATGTTGCTTCATAATGTTGTCGTTAAAAGCAAAGATTACAAAAAAATGCAAAGATTATTTTCGGTTATTTCATAATACTTAAAGCACTATTGCTCCATTTTTTCTTCCGCATTGTGTTATTAAATTAACTTCAAATGCTTAATTAACCTTAAAAAAGATACTCCATACCCTTAAGATTTATTCTTCAAACTTAAATACATCCCTAATTTCTTTTTCAACATATGTCCATTTTCGTTTGGATTTTTACTAATAAATTCCATATTCCGTAATTAAAATTTTTTTTTATAAATCTTACAGCTAAGTATTTAAATACTTTCCTTAACACTGTATTTACTAATATTCTGATAATATACATTGAATATATTTTCCATTTGTTTAAACTCATCTTTAAGCCACAAAAATTATGCACCAAAAAAATCCAAAAAAATAAAATAACTAACATATATGATTATTCAATACATTGAATAATTAAGAAAAACAAACAATATGTTACTCTAAATACAAATGCGAAAAATATAACTATAATAAAATTAAACAACAAAATTTTAACATCGCCCGTGCGTAGCACGGATCCGAAAGCTAGTCATTCCTAAAATTTAGTATACCCTTCTTAAAAATTTAAGAACATATTTCAGTTTTCCAAACATTTCATATATATTTAATATATCATTTTCATATATTTATAATCATATTTTAAAATATTTAAAATCACTTTGTGTATTTTTCAAATATTTTTTAAGTTTGAGGAATACATTCATATAAATATGTAAATCACTCATAAAACTTAGTATACCCTTCCTAAAAATAAGTATATATTTCCTAAACTTTTAAAACATATTTTTAGTCTTCATACCATTTCAAATATAATTTATATATCTAACTTATTTAGAATCATCTTTTTAAACGTTTAAAACCAATTTATGTATCTCAAAACCAATTTTAAATATTTATTAAAGTCTTGAAATCCTTTTCTAAAAATATGTAAATGATTCCTAAAAATTAATAAATCATTCCTGAAATTTTAAGAACATCTTTTTAGTCTTCTAAACATTTTTATTATCACTTTAACATATTTATAATCATTTTGTTAGCCATTTAAAATCACTTTATATATATTAAAATCATTTTTGAATAGTTACCAAAGTTTTAGAAACCTTATCCTAAAAGTATGTAAAACACTCATAAAAATTAGTATATCCTTCCTAAATATTAGTATATATCCTAAAAAATTTAGGAATCTTTTACTAAATTTTTAGGAACTGTTCTTAAAAGTATGTAAATCATTCTTAAAAATAAGTATACATTTTCTAAAATTTTAAGAACATAGTTATAGTATGTATAACATTTCATATATATTTAATATCATTTTAATTTATTTGGACTCATATTTTAAAACGTTTAAAACCAATTTATGTATGTCATAATCATTTTTAGATATTTCTTAAGTCTTGGAAACATTTCTTAAAAAATGTAAATCATTCCTAATACTCGTCTCTTTATGGTGGAGCCAGAGTGTTAAATCGCTAGTCTCTATCGTTTGGTCCGGACTGTTGGTCACAATGGCCCGATCCCAAGATGCTCATAAAACCACACCAACTAAACATAAACCATTCTTTTTTTGGTGTACAAGAAATGGAAGAAAGATGAAGGTTTGACTAATATATATTACCGAGACTCACAAATTCACCATAAAGAATACGCAATTCCCAACTATGTACATCTACAAAGTCTTCCCTGGTTTTTGGGCCTTCACTCGGTAAGGTCTTTGCCCTTATCTTCCGAGTGTTGACGTGTTGTGGTTTGAGGGTGTGTGGCTCGTAGTTTCCACTTGTTTGGGGCTCGTTTTCCATGTCCGGTTTGTCCTCTCCGGTTCTCTCCCATCATTGACTGTTCTGATCTTGCGGTGGTTAAGGATTATTTTAGACTTGTTAAGCTAGATTAAGGGTTATTCCATTTTTGAAGTTGGATGGTAGTTTCTTCGAGTTTGATTTTAGGTCTCGGGAAGTTTTACTTTCGAAGGAGGTCGTAAGACTTCGGAGCTTTGACGCAGGTTCTGTGCTAGCCGACATCAAGGAGAGATCTTAGTAGAGTGAGCATGTGAATATTTGCTCCGTTAGTTAGTGTAGTCTCGTCTTAGAGTTGGATCTAGTTTTGATAGTCGAGCGTCATTTCTTAAGATATTGAGGACGGTCTATGGGCGAGCCTCTTCTAACATCCGTGAGCAAGGATCTTTGTTTGGGCTACCGGATGAAACAGCTTCTGATTTGCTTAATAGATGTCTCCTTAAATCTTACTTTTAGTTCTTACCTTTAGTCTCTATCTCGGTTTTAGCTCTATTTTGATTTTTTTTTCAAGTGTTTTATCGCTACTAATTGTTATTCGATGCTACCAAGCTGAGATGACGATAGAGTACAAATTGTATTTGCTTCCATGTTTTTTATCCATTTTTTCCATGGAACCAATCTTTTAGGTTCTACAATTTGCTGGTTCAATTTGTAACACCTAAAAACCTATGTACATCTAGACCTAAAATAAGAAGCAAACATAGTAACTATTGCACTCACACAACAAGAAAAAATGCCAACATCACACATCCACGAAATACAACTGGTCTTTAGATATGGAGACCACATCATCCACGAATTCAACCACGTCCGATCCACTGATCTATCACATACCGAAGCCTCATCAGCCTTTCACCAGGTGGCTTGGTGCCTAGGGCAAGATCAATCAAAGGCCCTTCCAGACACATTAATCAAGAGCTTTGCCTCACTTACCTTTTACATGCTTGAATCCATACTACACCAAAAACAAGCATATCATGCAAAATCACATTATTAATAACCTTTTAAACATATGTACTAGGTTTCATGTTCTCTGTCAGCTAGCAACAATAACTATCCATACATTCCATTATACAATTTCGGTCATAATCATACGAATTGGGATTCAGTCGAGTAAGATGTATCACAAGCAACAATCAAGCTCTAACAAGAAGGACATATTATAGTATATGGTGTATAAAGTATAGTATACAGTATATAGTAATGGACAGTTATGGATCTTCAAGGTTTGGTTTGAAAGTTCAAAATCCTCACGGTTTCATTTGACATTTATGGATCTTGGTTTCTGATGAGGACCTAGACACGACCCCATCCGAAGAACAAGAGGACCCAATCAACATTCCGATCATGAGGCCATCACCAAGGACAAGGTCAGGAACAAAGAGCATACGAGGAGAGTTCAACAAGTCCCTGGAGGGCTTAATCACACTCGTAGAACACGAAGAACTGAAGAAAAGGCTGCTCTTCAAGGAGATCGCCCGGGAAACCCCCATCGGCCCTCAATGCGACCACAACGACCAAGACCGCAACCACACTGGACCGGAGATGGAGCTAAGGACCGAGACACACAATGAGAGTATTAAGGACGGCCAAGAAGATGTTTTCTTGTTACTCAAAGCTCCGGCCGTACCATTCTTGCCGGTTCTTCAAGGAGGCCAAGACTCGACCATCTTTGTTATCTCAGCTGAAGTCTAAGCTACAAGAAAGGATCACATGCAAGCCTCCAACGGTCACAATAAGCATTTGAATTATTTAGAATACTCATGAACTTTGATTTTGTTTGTTTTGCAGGATTTCCCTTTTTTCTTTTATTTTTATGTCGATTTGCTTTGAAACGCCAAAGCGGCCACTGCCCTAGCTTACTTGGTGAGACGCCTTGAAGCTTGTGTGTGCTAGAGTTATCATAGAGTTCTCCATCCTCTGTGTGGCGTCTATCCTTCCCCCTTAGTTTCGTGAAACCGTGAACCTTCACCCTTGACTGATTCTCTAAAGAGAGCCGTACAGCCAGTTAGAGTCTCAACCGACCGGCCAGCCGAGTGCGACCAAATCACCCTTGGTCCTACATCAGTTTCTCTTTTGAGGACGGTGAGTTATTTTATGAACTTCCACAACTTCGACATGCTGATCACACAAGGGCATAATGCAAACTACCAAACTAGAAAAAACAAAATCTAAGCACAAGCATGTACTTGGTGGTTTTAAAATCCTTTTAAAGATACTTTTGCTAGCATAAAAAGTTTTAGAAAACATTGTAAAAATTTCTCAGATATGACCTTTGGTGATGAGATTCTCCATTTGTTGGTGCAATTCATCATAGTCTTGTGGATTCATACGATAGTGAGGAGATTGGGCAAGACAGAGTCAGGGACAAGATCAATGTGGTGCTAGATATCTCCAAGAGGGTAAGCCCAAAGGAAGATATCTTTGCACCTCCAATGTGTTTTCTAATATAGATCGGTTTAACCGGTTTAATGGAATAGTAGTCTTTCGTAACTAGAAATGGAATTTACGTGCGTAGTCAAATTGTGTTCGAGAACCGTGCATGATTCACATAAGTTTGAAGTTTATATTCCATAGAAACAGCTATGTGACAAGCTTTCATAAACACATGTTGGGTTGAATTACCCTAATGGAATTGACTTTGAGTGTGCAATCAACCGAGAAACCGAAATAATAATTGTCATCAGTTTTCATCAATAACTTACGGGCTAGGAGATGAAAAAATATATGTTGCATATACTTCGACAGAACTTTTGTCAAGGTCTTTGCTAGACTACGAGCATGGTTTATTAGAGAAACAGATTGTGTTATCAAAGAAAGATATTGTTTCTCATTTCATAATCTCGTAAAAGTGAAGATACAAGAGTATATATATGATTAAGTTAAAGGAGACTTAACCAACTAAACTGATTCTAACCAACTATACAAGTAAACCGGTAAATACAATTATGCACATTGATATTGCCCCTCAAGATGAAGGTGTGAACAAATTGTGAATGCCCATCTTGCTTATGATATCTCGAAAAGGAGCAGGATGAAGAGCCTTCGTCAATACATCTGCAACTTGATCATGAGTGCGGACGTACATGGTCTTAAGAAAACCTGATTCAATAATCTCCCGCACCTTGTGACAATCGAATTCAATGTGTTTCGTCCTCTCATGAAAAACAGGATTACTAGCAATATATACAGAGCAGCCGTGTTATCACAGTAAAGATACACCGGAGGTTTGAATGGAACGTGTAAGTCATGAAGAACATGAGATATCCAGATCAGTTCCTTTGTAGCCATAGCCATGGCCCTATATTCAGCTTCAGCAGAACTTGTGGATATTGTAGGCTGTTTCTTTGATTTCTAAGATATGAGAGAATCACCAACAAACATAGCATAACCTGTCACTGATCTTCTGGAATCAACACAACCTCCCTAATCTGAATCACAATAACCTCGCAAGTCAAAATTATCATCTGCACCATAGAAAAGACCTTGCCCGATGGTTCCTTTAAGATAACGTAGCACTTTATGAACAGCTTTCAAGTGAATATCTCTCGGGCCAGAGGAAAACTGAGCAAGCTTCGAAACAGCAAAGGTAATATCAGGTCTAGTAATAGTAAGGTATTGCAATTTACCTTCTAGAAGCCGATACTGTTTAACATCAGCCAACAATGTTCTCTCATCTTGAGAAAGTTTCTGATTTGGTTCCATTGGGATAGTAGATGGTTTGCATCCAGAAAAACCAGTAGTAGCCAATAAATCCAAGAAATACTTGCGTTGGTTAATGGAGATTCCAGCAGAAGATCTTGCAATCTCAAGACCAAGAAAATATTTGGGAGGACCAAGATCTCGAAGCTTGAAGTGTGAGCTCAGCTGTTTCTTCAAATCAGCAACATCTCCATCATTTGTACTGGCAATCATTATGTCATTTACATAAACCAAAACCACCAGAAAATTCCCATTTGTTTCCTTGACAAACAAAGTATGGTCACTATAGCATCGTGAAAATCACAAGAGTGTTAAAGTTGTGGAGAATTTGAGAAACCAATGTCTAGATGCTTGTTTAAGGCCATATATAGACTTTAGAAGGCGACACACAACATTTGGAGAAACAGATTCCCCCTTAAGCTCAGCGTACCCATGAGGGAGCTTCATATAGATCTCTTCATCCAAGTTACGATTCAAAAATGCATTTGAAATGTCTAGCTGTGTTAAAGACCACCTCTTCTTCGATGCACAACCCAAAAGTAGCTTTTCTATCGCTAACTTTGCAACCGGAGAGAATGTGCCCTTGAAGTCAATACCTTCTTCTTGTGTATACCTTTTGGCAACTAGACGGGCTTTGTGTCTTTCTACACTCCCATCTGGATTATACTTAAGGAAGGCAAGAAAAGGCTCAGCTAAGTATGAACAAGAGATAAAATTTGTGATAGGATAGGGAGTTATAAACTTAGTAGGAATAATAGTAGTATTATAGCAATGATAGTCCTGTAAATGTTGTGGGAGTTTGTGTTGTCTGCGAGACTTGGATGCAGAAGGAATCAAAGTCTCAGAAGATGACACATCTAGATTTTGATGTGCATCGGAAGATGTTTGCACTAGAGGCAGAGGAACATCAGGAGAATCAGGACACTGTAATAGAGGGACACTGTAATAGAGGAAAGAAATGTTTTGTATCATCATTGAGAGTTGATGATACGAAGGGGAAAATATCCTCATGAAATATTACATGTCTGGAAACAGAAATAGTGTGTCTCTATATCTAGTAGCTTATAACCTTTGTAACCAAGAGGATATCCTAGGAAAATACAAGCTCTAGCCCGAGGTTCAAACTTATTTTTACACTTAGGAGATGTTGAATTGTAACATAAACACCCAAATGTTTTGATATATTGATATTCAGGAGACTTGTTAGTGAGTCTCTCGTAAGGTGTCTTATTCCCTAGAATAGGAGAAGGAAGCCTATTGATCAGAAATACCGCGGTTAAAATACAATATCCCCAGTAAGCTAAAGGAACATTCGATTGGAACAAAAGGGCTCTAGCTACATTCAGAATATGTTGATGCTTTCTCTCTACCACAAAATTTTGTTCAGGGGTTTCAGGACATGAATGAAATGCAACAATTCCTTTAGACAAGTATAGTTCTGTAAATTTCAGTTCATGAGCATTGTCTGATCTAACTAATTTAAGTTTTGTGTTGTTTTGTGTTATATTGTGTTTCAATCATAGTGATGAATGAGGAAATATATGCAACACATCAGATTTATCAGTCATCAAGTATGTCCAAGTAGCTCTACTATAATCATCAACAATTGTGAGAAAGTATTTATGACCATCAACAGTAGGCACAGAAAAAGGACCCCAAGTTTAAATATGGATTAAATCAAAAGGGTGATTACACATATTTTTTATAGACTTGAAAGGTAAATGTTTATGTTTTGACAAATGACAAATGTGACAAGTATCATATGACAAGTTTTTCTTTGTATATTTTCCTAGATTCAACACATCACAAAGCAAATCAATCTTAGAAGAAGACGGATGCCTTAATTGCTTATGCCAAGTTTTAGAGTCTACTCGCAAACTAGCACATGAAGGAGAAATACCTGACAAAGAAACACTTTTCCTTGCATTATTGAAATCCAGAACATATAAGTTTCCCACTTGACTACCTTGACGAATCATCAACTCCTGAGTAATTGCCTGAATAACACATGTATCAGCCGTAAAACTCACTTTAGAATGCAAAGTTTTTATTAACACACTAACACTCAGCAAGTTAAGTTTGAATTCAGGAATATACAGAACATTATGCAGAGAGATAGCATCAGTTAAACGAATGAATCCTATGCCAACTATCTTAACTGTGTAACCATTGGGTAGAGTAACATAGGTATTGTTTAAATCTGTATAACTATTGAAGAACTCCCTATTATGTGTAACATGATGAGTTGCCCCTGAATCTATTACCCAAGCTCTAAGAGACACCTCTGGTTCTATATAGATATAGAAGAAATAAGCACGTCATAGTAAGATTGATTGTATAGTGTGAGAAATGTACCAGATATCGATGAGATAACTCGCACTGAATTTGAAGTCGAAGGACAATCATTTTGAGATAAGGAAGTGGCACCCGAGGTCTGAAGTTTGGAACTCATCCAGGAAATCATACTCTGAATCTGATCTTTCGACATATTATCAAGATCATTCCTTATTCTGTGTTCTGTAAAAGCTTCATGATCCACATGATTGGCGTTGACTGCTGCCAGATTTGTTGTTCCCATGATAGCTGTATGTCCAGCAGTATGTAGAGATGATTTAGCTTTTGGATGTCCAGGAGGAAACCATGAAGCTTGTAAGAACGATCAACAGCATGGCCAATCTTAAAACAGTGTGATCATTTAGGTTTCTTGAACCCCCCATGCGATAAGAAAACATGAGACTGATCAGATATACCAGTCTTGAACATGAAAAGCCACAGGAGGTGAGATAATCTGATGAGCTAACCCAACCATACGTTGACTCTCATCTTGATCCAGCATGTTATATATCTCAGAGAGACTTGGACGCGGCTTCATATTCAGGATTTGACCTCTAATACTTGCAAAATTATCATTCAATCCCATCAAAAACTGAATAATTCTGCTTGTTTCTGCATCTTACAATATCTCCTTCAACTGATCACAATTACACTTCACAGCAACATCAGACTTAGTATTAGCAAGTTGTTCCCAAAGTGTCTTCTTCTTGGTGTCGTAGGCTGATAGATCCAATTAACCGTGGTAAATTACTGACACGAAACCTCAGAAACAAATCATTCCACATCTCAGAAGCATCCTCATAGTACAAGATACTATCATAAATCTCCTTGTTAACTACATACATTATCTAAGCTTTCACAATGCTATTGCATCTACTCCATATCTTGAACAGATTACTACTAACATCAGGTCGAGGAAGAGATCCATCTACAAACGCTAACTTGTTCTTTGCATCTAGACTGATTCTCATCGCGATAAATCAATTGTTGTAATTTGTACCATCAAGAATGTGTGTGACAATGGATAAACCTGGATGATCTGCAGCATGAAGGAAGAAAGGACTGTGTGCGTTGTCACAAGATTTGATTTCCAGAAAGCTTGACGCAGCGCCACGGTTCGAAGTACGATGTTGCGGACTTATCAGAAATCCAAGATTTGTTGGAGAAGAACTTAATTTCATCTGGATTCTTGGTTCCCGATCCACCATCTTATGGTGATGATAAACGATTTCAGAGTTTTCTTCCTTGTTTCGCCATGGATCGAAGCGGAAATAAAAGATTGAACCAAAGACGGAGTTCTCATATATGATTAGGAAGCTCCCGATGTCAATCCAAGCTCAATCAAAGCTTGATTTATCAAAGAAATGGCGAAATCGAAGAAAAAACGAGGGAGAAAAGAGAGAACATCAGAGATTTGAGGAGAGATTGCTCTGATACCATAATAGAGAAACAGATTCTGTTATCAAAGAAAGATATTGTTTCTCATTTCATAATCTCGTAAAACTGAAGATACAAGAGTATATATATGATTAAGCTAAAGGAGACTTAACCAACTAAACCGATTCTAACCAAATATACAAGTAAACCGGTAAATACAATTATGCACATTGATATGGTTATAAGGGAAAAATGTGCGTCTTAGATGCTTTATGAGTTTATCCCAAGAATTGATTTTATGTTTTCCATATTGTGTCCGAGAATCTTTCAATTGATGCCATCATGTAAAGGCTCATCATTTAAATCTTGTTGCTACCAGCGAGACTGCCATATAATCCCAGACACACTTAAAATAATGTATTTCTTCAATAGAGCTTAATCAAAAAAGGAATTTTCAGGTTGGAAATTTTTGGAATATCCATCTTCAAGTCAAAATCATGGTAAAAAACTCTGGTTTCATTATTGTAACGACTCAATTCTGGAATCATTATTTTATATCCTAAAGGCTGAAAGGGTTTTTTCTGTAAGCAGAGTTTTACTTTTTCTAAGTCTTGAAGCACTTATAATCATGTACGTCTCGAATGAAGAAGCTGAATTTTGTCTGAGTGTTGAACGTTCCATGAACACTTAAAATGATTTGTCAGACTGAGTGACTGCAAGCTAATCAAAGTAACATACATAAGCTATGTAAGGAAACAACATGACCGAAAAACCATTTAAAGAATGTTTGGCTATCGGGCAATGCGAGTTCCAACTAAAGCAAGTTTTATTGGCCGTTGATATGTGATCGTAAGAAAGAAAAGTCATGAATCAGTTAAGGAATGTCTTGCACGAGATGAATCAAGATTTTAATATCCAGATAGGATAATGCCAAATAAAAAACAACATTAAGTGTCCCATTTGGTGGGCAAGCTCACGAAATCCTATATAAGAATCCGTTGAGTTCTCTTTTTTTTCATAACTCATAAAACGTCTTTTGTACATAATTCAGAGGAGAAACAGGTTCCTAAAATGAGAAGTTCGAAAAGGAGGATCGAACGAGGAGTCAACAAGTTCTCTGTCCCATGATTTGGAGATGGCAGCTGTTGTGTTTGTAGATATGGAAGTTGTATCTTTACAGGACAAGTGTTATATGATACACATGTTTTAAACCTTATAAAAATACTACAAGTGCACAACAATATTGTATTAATGGAGGGATCGAATCCACAAGGACCAAGACCTTTGCTGTGGGTTATAAACCCAGCCTTACACCGAAATGGGTTCTTTACAAGAAAGAATTACTTCTACGAAAAAGGGGTCCATAACCTTTATTTAAGTAGCTTCTGTACCTGCAGACAATTTTTCACACTAAGATTTTATGAGATCTAAATCAAGCTAAGATGAAACAAGATTTTTTTAATGAATATAGTCACGAAAATAACAGTAATATTGATGTAAAAATTAATAAGCGAGAGGCTAGGCCGAGGGTAATTCATGGGAATTTAGAAAACAAGAATCAAGCAATTATTTAGGGTTAACGAACTAGTCTTGAACTCAAACAACAATTTGAAACCGATTCACTGTCGTGGCATCGACTACCTTGTCTAACAACCTTGTCTTGAACTGTCGTTTGAACCTAAAGTTCTAGACAACCATTATTGAGAAAGTTTGATTTGTTCACAATTTGCCTCAACATCAACTTTTGTTGGCTGGTGACTTATTGCTCATCTAAGTTCTCTCAAGCAAGCTATTACACTTTTGATGAATAGATTTAGACTAAAATCAGAGGCTAAGTTATCAATTCAACTAGGAGAGTTTCAGATTTTTCATACATGTATTATACTAAAAAGGCCGGATCATACCCCAATTCAATTGATGTGCTTGTATATAACCTAATAATGTTTTTATGTCAAATCATACATCAACGCTTTATTTCTGGCCAATTCATACTTAGCTGTAACAGTGTTAATTTTTCCGTTAAGATTCCACGTAAGCGACGACGTCGTTTTAATCAAAACGCGAAGACAGAAAAAAAACTAAACGACGTCGTTTTAATGATAAGTGTGTTTTAATTTTGTTTACTGGAGATGATGAGCCACAGATATTTAGAGGCACTTTGACTTGAAGGTCATCTTCTTTCATCAATGAAAGAATTCTGCAATGTTCAGTGACGCCTTCCCAAAGCTAGAAACTTTCTCCTTCGATCCTTGATTCAGTCCCTGCATAACCAGCGATTAAAAAAAAGACTTCAAATTTAGATTTTCAGTTTACTTTACATAACAAATACACAAGATAACTGGTTGCTAAAAACATCCCAAGAACACAACACATATCAGATTTTCATGTCAGTTTGTTTATAACAAAAAAAATTGCCCGATCAAAACCATGGACCAAAGTTCTATATTCCATAAAATCATCAAAATGAATCAAAAGCCCCAATTTTTTTTACATGATTCTATTGAATTGGGGCTAAAAGACAGAGTAACTATGTATGCATACCCAAAGGTACAATCTTTATATAGATCGATCAGATCAGATGATTGATCATTCATCAGAGCAAAATCAGACATAATCACAGTCAACGATTTCAAACAAGATAATAGAGAGAGAGGGACAGACTGACATTGAATACAGTGAAAGAAACGAGCCATGGAAGAAAATCTCCTTCCTTGTAAACAGAGAATTCGCAAACCCTCTTAAACTCCTCGTTCCACTCGACGACGCCGTCACCCCGAAATCCTCCTTCTTCGGCGTAATTCTGTACGACGGAGCGTTTGAGAGTGACCGTTTTGGGTCCTTTCCATTGATCTCAATGACTGGTCTTTTCCTTGTTGTCCCTCCTCGAGGATCATAATGAAAGCACCATCTCCAGTTAACAATATTAAAACACACTTATCATTAAAACAACGTCGTTTAGTTTTTTTTGTCTCTGCGTTTTAATTAAAACGACGTCGTCGCTTACGTGGTATACATGTTAACGGCAAAATTAACATTGTTACGGCTAAGTATAAATTGGCCAGAAATAGCTTGTTGAAGTATGATTTGGCATAAAAACATTATTAAGTTACATACAAGCACATCAATTGAGTTGGGGTATGATCCGGCCTTTTTGGTATAATACAGGTATAAAAAATCCGAAACTCCGTCAACTAGGCAATAAGAACAACCTTAGATGAAGACAATCAGAAGATAAACCCTATGTATATTTAATTCATTGATTCATAGATTCCTTTGAAAACCCTAAACCTGACTACATATCTACTCAGACATTGAAGCAAAGAACACAACAAGAGATGATGAGAAATTCACAAATAAAATTATAAATCACAGGGGTTCATAAATCTTCTCAAAGGTTGTAGAGACTCTTCTCTCAAAAAGCTTACAAGTGCTAAAATTGCTAAACATCTCTCAGTAAAATCAGTTGTGCTCAAAAGAGCTCCATAATAACATATATGCAGGTCTAAAGGTGGCTTGGATGAGATCTTGGGAAGATTTGGTCGAATTTAGGTAAAATAGAAGATCCCATTTTTTACCTCATCATGTCCACAGTGACTGCTCTACAGTAGAGCGACTACTTTGTTCTGCTTCAGGGGATTACTCTATTTTTCTTGGACTGACTGCTCTGAAATGGAGTGACCACTCCATGCACCAATTTGACTCCTTTTTCACGATTCAACCATGTGTACTCCAAAAGCTCCAATTTTATTTCCATGCTGTCTTTCGACTTATAAAGACTCGAAAACGACTAAAAAGATTCGATAAAGACTCGAAAACAAATGTTAGTCTTAAGAAGAAAATGAAGGACGTGGGCGGGGGGGGAGGGACGAAATCTTCACCCGGAAGTCATAAAGGAGACAACAGAAAGGATTAAGTTTCTTAAGAAGAAAATGAAGGAAGCACAAGATCGGCAAAAGTGTTATGCGGATAAAAGGAGGAAGGAGTTGGAATTCCAAGTGGGCGAGATGGTTTACTTGAAGTTGGTGACACTTGAAAGGAAGGACATGATTGCAAATATGGGTAAGCTGCAACCAAGGTCATGAAGCCGTACAAGATCCTTATATGGATTGGTGCAGTGGCCTATCATCTAGAATTGCAAAAGGAATTTCATTGTTCCATGATGTGTTACATGTGTCTCTGTTAAGGAAGGTAGTAAGAGACCCGTATTTGATTGTTCCACAACCGCCGATGACAGAAGGTCAGATTTGTCGATTCGAGTTTTACCTATTCGGGTGACGAGGCTACCAGATAAATGAGTAAAGAGAAAAATGGTCATATGGCTGAAGTAGTATGGGAGCAAGACATGATGCAAGAAATTACCCAGCAGACATGCAAGTAAGATAAGGGTCGAGTATCCACAGATTTCTGAGTATCAGGGCGATGAGCACATGGTCCAGATTCGTGGACAAACAACTTTTAAGCAGGACATAGTTGTAACAACCTACTCCCGAAATAACTTTTGTATTGGAAAAGGTTAAAGGGGGTTCTTATGAAAGTGGTGTTATATTTTGTTTCTAAGTGTTGAAACACTTGAAATTATTTAAGAATGTAATATATAAACTGAATTTCGACTAAGGTGAAATGGGGTTCATATTGGTTCCAGCCCAGCCTGAGTAACCATAAGCTCATTAAGGAACAATCATAATCTAGGTAAGGAAAGAAAGGACCGCAAAGCCATTAAGAAGTGTTCGGCAATCGGGCTATGCATATTCCAAGTAAGGTAAGTTCGATTGGCTGTTGATGCGGGATCATAAGAAAGGAAAGTCGAGTATGTGGGAATCAGCTAAGGAATTTATTGCAAAGGAGGAGTCATAAATTTAATAGCGAGATAAGATCATGTCAAATAGATAATGACTGTAAGTGTCTGGCTTGATGGTCAAGTTAATGAAATCATATATAAGAATCCATTGAGCTCTCATTTTCTTGTAACTCATAAAACGAGTCTTAAAGAGAAGTAAAAGCAGAAACGGGTTTCTAAAATGAAAAGTTCAAGGAGGATCGAATGAGAAGGAGTGCAAAATTACTTCGCTGGAAATATTTAGTGAGTTCATAGTCTTTGAATCTCCTAAGATTCAATCAATGTGAGGATATGATTCATGGCAACACGATATTAAAAATATCTTCCTTTGATCTGTAACTTGTGTATATCTTGCTTTTTATGATGTTTTATGGGAATTTTATTCTTTGTTCTTCGAAGGAGATTCTTCTCTTGCTTTCTTTTTCAATCAATGATTCCATTCTCTATTCCCCTAATTTCTTGTTTAAGGCTTGGTTGAAAGATTGAAATCTGTATACACCAATGCTTTAAGGAAGGATAAAGATTGAAAATTTGTTTTGGAAACCTTCATTTGTTTTGAAATCTTATTTTAACAATGCTACAGAATATTTTAAAATTATTTTGAGAGTTTTATTGGAAGATCTCAATCTTGAAAAAAAATATTTTGGATTATATTTCCTTTGCAAAAAATCCTTTGTAAATGTTGTAGAAAATATTTTTAAAGTTTCTGGAAAGAATTGAAAAATCTTCTTGACGAGTTTTTGGCTTTGAAAAGACCTTTGGAAAGGTTTAAAATCCTTGGAAAATTGTTTTAAAATATGGCCTTTGTTTGGTTGATGGAAAAATTGTTTTGTTCCATTCACACACTCTTTTAAACTCAGAAACCATCTTTGTGTGACTTGATCTCTAATGTGTTTGTTGTTGAGGTTGCAGGAAATCCTTGAAAGGAGTTTTCCATGCCCCCGATTGATGTAAGACTGGTGGTTGAGTTGTTGTCCCACCAGTATTTTTGCTCAACCATGAATGCTTTTATGCTATGCTCTGAAGATGCTTCCACGAAAGCTCAAGAAAACAGAGCAAAACTCTGTCCATTAGCACTCTTGAGCTCATTCTCCATTCTCACCATTCTCACTTACACTTCTCCATACTCTCTATTCTCTTGGTTATTTATACTATCATACTCTGATATACTCTCTATCACTCACTATTTTTTGTTTAGAATCTGTCTATACTCAACATGTTCAAAAGCTTAAGATGGTGGTTGGTGTGATTGTCTCATGAAGGCAAGGAAAGTTTGTTTGAAGGCGCAGCATATGTTTGGAGGTAAGAACCAATGGCCACCAAGAACAGCCACCACAAGAAGTGAAGAGGAAAGACTGGTGGAAGGTAATGAATAAGCTCACAAGCAGGGAGACAACTGTCCGTCCTTTTGGTGTCAAAAGAAGTTGGTGTGTTCTTGAGTTTAAAGATCAACAAGGCACCAATTTTTTAGTTAAGAACATGGCCGATGTCATGATTCTTTTGGCAGTATCAAAGGAATAAAACCGCATTCAACCAATAGATCACTCTTCCTCCAATCAAAGGCTGTCTTCTAAACTCTACTCCCATTTCATTTTGTTTTTAACTCATTACCTTAGTTCATTTGCTATTTAAATCTCTCTATGAATTCATAATTATGGCCTTTAAAGCTTTGATATTATTCATTTGGTTACTTATGATATTCCTCATGTCATATAGTTAATATTTTATTCTTTATCACTTTTAAGGGTAAAGGAGACCATGAGAGCCTCAAAGAAGTACAATATGGCAAGGAAATGATTCATTGGAAGAGAAATCAAGTCATGAAGGACTAATGAATTAGAAGGCTTGGTGAGGAGCCGGTTTCAATGTCAAATCCAAACCAAAGTCATAGCTATTCCAATGCACTGTGGAGGCTATACTCTTTTTCCCTCATCATGGATTTATGTCAAGAGGTTTTCCATGGTGAGGTTTTTAATGAGGTAGTCATTTGCGTGTTGCAAGCTTGGCCTTTGGTCCTTATGGCCTCCCGACAACCAAGCTTGAGGGAGGGTATTAGAGAGGAAGAAGAAAAGGAGAGCCAAAGCCGAAGTCTAGAAGATAAGGCTGGCCTCTCTCTAGAAGACAAGGCCGAAGTCTAGAAGGCAAGCGACACAATAGTGTTCATGAAACTCCAAGAGTGAGGTTGTCACGTAAAGAGAAGTAAAGAGCAATCAAAGATGGGCTTATGTGTGAGGTTATCACTTAAGAAGAAGTAAAGCGCAATCAAAGAAGAGCTTATGTGCAGTAGAGCTAGCAACACTTGTAAGAGATTAGTGAGGACAAAATTGGAGCCATCAAGGCCCAATTTAGTGTCGAATTGACTTAAAGAGAGAGGAAGAAGCTAAAGTAAATCAGCAAGCCCAAGTGAGCCCATTGGTGGTCTTCTAGAAGCTCTCAATTTGCCTCCAAAACCGTTTGAATTTGAATGTTGGAGGGAAGCAAGAGTCACATGTCTATCTTGGCTTGTGTGTTGTTTCTCACATTTCACTATCACTCTTGGGTTTGCCACTCTCTCTCTCTCTTTCTCTCTACTCATGTCGCTTTCTTCATTTGGTGGTGTGTAAAGGGATAAACCCTAGTTGTAATAGATCTATAAATATGTGTAACCAAACTCATGTAATTAACTAATTCAATACACAAAATATAGAAAGACAAGTTCTTATCAAACTCATGTAGCTCTCATTACTTTAATAAGTGTTTAGCTTACTAATCACAATGTAGAGAATTAGGATTACATGGTTTGGGGTTCGCCTTAAGGCAACCTATTGCTTGTCTAGTTTACACATAAACTCTTTTTTATTTACTTATTAAACACTAGATTACTAATTCTAATTCTCTAATTAAGTACACAAACTCTCTAAATGTTGTGCTACTGAAGCTGGATTATGTATCAAACTAATGCTTCATTTTCTTGTTGAGAGTGAATTCATGTGATAGATTAAAGAAGAACTCAGTCACAAGTTGATTGTGTTTTTCTTATGAGACAAACATTCATAAGCGAGGAATGGTGTATGGACCGGCGCTCGAAACTGTAAAAAACTTTAGAGATCATATGTTATGAACTTGTGGTATTTTATGGGAGTTTGATTTGAATATTTTGATTGTAACCTATTGGTTTTATAGTATATGATCTCAAATTTCTCTAATAAGGTCTCGATATTTATTTTATATTTACTTGATGAAATGTTGATTCGATCTTTAATTAAAAGTTTCAACAGTTTTTTTACAATTTTTTGGGTTGAGGGGTTTCAGTGATCCTGATTACCTCAATTTCTCATTTGCTCACAAAACAAAAAGGCTTTTTGTTTTGTTATCGTAAAAACCGCTGTCAGAAGATAGAACCGTGTGCGGCGGTCTATGTTGGTGTTGCAAAATCACTGTCAATGCTTCTTGGATAGACTCCTGAAGTAAAGTTTTGAGCTTATTTTGAAAAACAAAGAATTGTTTCTGTAACTTATATGCATGTTCTTCTTGAGCATTCACCTTACAAGTTGCCACTGAGGGATCGCAAAGCTTTTGGTACCGATTGATAGCGTGAAGGATAGGAGTTGCAAGAATTGATCGTTAAGTCTAAAATTACCCGAACGATTCTAGCCTTTCGTCAATGTTGAGATCAAAAATTCATCTGCCACAAACAAGGATTAAGAGTTCTAAAGCTCTTTATTGTAATTCAATCAACGTATGCCCTCTCACAAACCAAGATATCCATACATATAGGAACCTAATTTCTTTAAAAAAGGAGACGTAACTATAAGAAAAAGAAAATAATTAGTTTTTAGAAAAAGAAGTAACAATGGCAGATGCATTAAGAAGCGTGATTATCACTAACGGCTTTATTAGAAGGATTTCTATGTCCAGATTGCATGGATTGTGTATTGATTCAAGCAAAAGTAGTATAAAAATTTCTTTAGTCTTGATTCAGTGATTGCTTGTAGGGCTGACAACGACAGTGGAGATGAAAGATTGCATCTTACTCCAAGAGTTCATTAGTAAATATTTTTCAACATGTTGTAACGAAGCATAATTAGAAAGAGGCTTAAAAACTAAAATTATTATATAATTATTTTTTTTCTCCAGCAATTATTATATACTTGTAAACATAATCGAATATTTTGATTTCAAGAAATAATATTTTTAGGATAAACATTTAAAAATATTTCACGTCAGCTATAAAACATGTTACAAATGCCTTCACAAAAAGTTGTTACAAACATATACACCAATTTTCTAAATAATTTTATCTTAAATTTTAAATCTGTATTTTCATGATTTTCAGTTGTTTTTTTGAATTTTCAAAATTATATATTTAAATATTAATATTTTGAATACAAAAATTAAAAGTTACTTAAGTTAATTCGCAATGAAGTTGGTGGTATTAAATGTGTACAATTTAAAATTTGGTGTATATATAAGAAAATAATGTAGTTTATATAGTTTTAAAAAAATGAAAATATATATAATTCAGTTTTTAATAAAATGTTGGGATGTTAATATGTTATGTTATCTAAATATATCAAGGGACAATTACAAAATTATAACTTTTACACTATTACTTTTTAATAATACTATAACACGCTATACATGTTTTATAAATACAATATTTTAATAGGTTAAATGACAAATTTATTCTTATTAACTAAAAGTCTCAGCGAAAATAGAGAGGATGCTAAGCTGTACACAGTGCCGGCTATGTTGTTGCAAGAGCTTGTTGAGTAGATGAAGCGACGCGATTTCGGAAATCTCAAAGATTACGATAGTGGGATTGACGGCGTTATATCATTCTTCTTCTTCGTAGCTGTGTTCACTCCCAATTGCGATTCTCTCTCATCGACATTCCTAATTCTGGTTTGCTTGTTGCTTTCGAGAGATCGTTGCTCATCGTTTCTGCTATTTCAGATTGGAGAAGCTAGACATTTTTGTTGAACAGCGAATTTCCTTCTTTTTACTCACACGGATTTGAACGTTCCTATATAGCCGAAAAGAATCAGAACAATTAAGGTGTTTCATTTGAAGTCATGACTCCTTCTGGCTTGAACCAGATCAGGACTCATTTAACTTTATTAGATCTTAATCATTCTGTTAAATCTGGAAATGAACACATCTGAAATTTTTGGGAAACTTCAAGTTAGCGATTGAAAAATCTCTCAAATTCAATGTTCATAATGAATTTAGTTAGTTAATTCGTAAGCTGGTATTTACAAGAAATATATAAAATTCCCTGGTATTTAATTTAGTTAGTTAATTTATTGATTTGTTTCTGAATCAGGCATATACATATCTCCATCCATGTCAAATTTTATGAGTTAAAGCAGGTTGGTCTGAAGTTTGAGAGACATTTAAATTATGAGATGTATGATTTGAGGTAACATTATTCGTCTATGAGTTTTCGTCTAAACCTTTATTTTTACTGTTTTCTTTCTGATTCAACAATGACTTTATTTGTTCTAACTCCCTTCCAAAACAAAAGTGATCTTCTTCCACTACCCAAGGTTTTAGGAGATTATGATGGTTGACGCCAAACATAGTATTGCTTTGAGGAGTTTGCAGATGAGATGCAATCAAACGCTTGCAACGCAGGGACTTCAAGTTTGGTCTGATCCGTTTTTGTAGGACTGTAAATGTATTCATCCATGGTTTATTGTGTTTGCAAGGAAACTTCTTCTTCGTTCCTGTTTTGTTGTAGAATTTTCTTAGAATAATATTACAATTAATCAACTTATAAACTTTCATCAAAACAACAAGCTTATTGTTCATCTCATTGGCTACGTAATTCTGTAAATCAATTTATAAGATTTATAAATAAAATTATTTATAAGGGTTTATAAATCCTTTTGTAATCGTATAAATATACATTTATAAAAGTTTATAAATCATATAAAAATGTATTACACATCGCTTAATAACTCTTATTTTTGTAGAATTTATAAAGCTTTATAAATCACTTATAAAGGATAATAAATAATTTATAACGGTTTACAAAATTAATATTAAATTTTTACAAATCTACTTATAATCGTAGAAATATTCATTTATTAAAGTTTATAAATCATATAAAACACATAACTTAATAACTCTATATTTTATATGAAATTTATAAGAGTTTAAAAATTATTTATATGATTTTATAAATTATTTATAAGAGTTTATAAATTATTTATAAGAATTTATAAATCATTTATAAGAATTTATAAATCATTTATAAGAATTTATAAATCATTTATAAGAATTTATAAATCATTTATAAGAATTTATAAATCATTTATAAGAGTTTATCTATTAAAAAATTGTATTTTTGAAAACTTTTGAGGTAGTTGTATTTTTGTAAAGTGAGACTTCCAAAGTTGTATTTCTAACAATCTCATAAATCAACTATAACTGATGAAATATACAATTATTAAAACTGACAAATAATTTGCATCGTCATGCTTAAAGTCGGTTATATATGTGATAGTTATTTATATATTCAACAACCAATGAAACTAGTCAAAATAAATGATGTTGGCTAGCTTATTTCTTGTATCAGTCGTTATTAGCTAATAACATGAATCAATTTAGAGCAATTTCAGTAGATATATAAGTTAATGTTAATAAAATGTTGAAAATATTTTTGATGAAATAGTTTTAGATTATTTTTTGGCGAAAACATTCGTCGGAATGATTGGATATTAAACATTATGTAGTCGTCGCCGTGAATACTATGAGGTAGTGTATTCACTTTTTAAAATCGGAGTTGTTGAACAAAAATGGAGATCCAAAATGGCTGACTTGAAAAGATCCATAGCTAATAAAAAGTTTCTATTTTCGGGCTTTTGAGGGGTGTCACCTCATCACAAACAATACTCTACAATTATGCCATGTCAGCATGTGATTTCTCATCCATTCTACTACGTTAATCTCTTCGTCTTCTTCCCTGCAAATTCAATTATGATTATTATACAATTAATTACACAAATCAATTTAAACATAATAACTTCTCATAACCTTTCGACTTCTGTCATTTTCATTTCATTTACTCTGGATTTAAATCTGATATGAATTCAAGGTTTGAGCTTTTGTAATCTATGTCTCTGATTTTGGAGATGGCAGATTGTTTGACATGTTTACTATTGTGAGTTAAAAAAGTTGCAATCCAAAGAAATATCGCCAAGAATGCAAGAGTTTTCCAATGATCAAGACATATGCATATTTTTACTCCAAACCAAATTTGTGGTCTTGGATATAAAAAACCTATTGTTGTAATGTAATTGATTGGTTGCGTCATTATATACCTTAAAATATATGGGATCACGCATATGTGGAAGAGCAGGCTATAAAGATTGTGGAATCTGCACCAAGGTAAAACAAACAAATGTATGGTGAGGTACTTTACTATATTTAACTATTCATCATATCTCTTCATTTTGTTGTTCACCCTATGATTCAGGATCTAAGAGAAGCAGATAAATGTTTCACAGTATATTCATTGCATTCAGATTCAATTTCATCGACTGAATATAGTTTATGATCGTCGTTCCTTCAATTTTCAAAGGTTTTTGTGTGATTATAGAAACTTCGAAAAAATTTCTATCAATCTTCATAGTTTTTTTAGAGTTAAGTTTTATTAGATTTTTAATATTCTTTGTCTGAATCATTTTTGTTTTTAAACTGTTCTTGTGATATGTTTGAGCTTGTGTTGTTGGTATTACATCAATTTTCACCACGTGCACTCTTTGGGCATATATCATGATCAAAATAAAAAGAAAATAATAAAACAATCATGTACTTAACTTTGTCACATGTTAAAATGAAGTTACAGTGACAAAGAGGTTTATTACTTATCTATTATGACATTAAAAGGTGTAGCGTCACCAACCAAGACAACAAAATAGTTTATATGAGACATATAAAATGATCAAGAATATGCAAATTGCAACAAGTTGTAAAGAATTTATATGAGAGAACATAAATGATAAATTTACAAATCTTAATTTTTATAAGTTCTGCAAACAAAGCCAATTAAGTTGATTTTTGGATGTTATCGATGAATTAAAGATTTTATGAGAAAAGGAGTATAAAAACAATTATATTGAAATTATTTTAAAATAATTAGTGACAACTTAGCTAAAAGAAAACTTAAATATGGGTTGTGTAAAACTTAATTGTGTACTTATACTGAATATTTCACATAAATAATTCTAAAATTTAATTAAAATCAAAATTTTAAGTTTAAGAGGTCAACCTATCATTTATCTATTTTTTATTCGATAAAAATATAATTTTTTTAAAGCCATAAAATTATAAAACATCATCTTTATAAAATACATAGATAGTTTTTAATATATATATATATATATATATATAACTAATTTACAAAATATCATCTTTATAAAAAATATCATTTTTCATATCAAAACAAGAAAATATATGTGATTTTTTTATATATCAAAACAAGAAAACATATGCATAAAAATAAACTATGCGTAGTAATCTTAATGCATCAATATACTAAAACTACACCACTATAATAAATAATATCTTATATAAGAAAAAACGAATTACATTTTCACACATATGTAACTTATTTTATCTCCAGTTGAATTTTAAATAATTTATCTTTTACAAAACAAAATAGAATAGTAAAATAAATATAAAAATTATGCAACTCATTTTATACCCATCCATACGAAAAACATAAAAAACCACAATCTCTCATCATCATTATTTTTTCTTTTTAGTTGTAGTTCTTGTATTGAAAGTACAACATATATTCCAGTTTTCTTAGCTTCTATTATGAATATTGTAGAACAGTCGATATATGGTTATATCCTGAGATTTTGATTATACCAAAAAAGTTACATTACAGAGTTAAGCAAAGAGAGTTTCGCATCCACACAAACCGTTATTTGTTCATACAATACTAGTATAGATTATTGTAATCTTAATTCTCTTTTTTATCATTATATAAAAAACATTATTCATATTTATCATAATTCAGAAATTGTAGTTCTACAATCTTAATTCTTTTGATTTACTTCAATATTTTACTTGCGTTCCCATCTGGCTTTGCTTTGGATTCAGTTTACGTTCATTTGTCCTTGTCCTTAACTTCTTTTTATATATGTATATTGTATTGCCTTTAATTATCTTGCACCTTTTTATCACATTTCTAAATCTGTATGTGTTTGCAATTTTTTAAAAGTCTCAGCCTTCCTTTTTGAGTTTCCAGACTTCTTCATTTTCGTGGTAGATTTCAGATTTTGCTTTGGTTTTGTGATCCAGTTTATGAGTTCCAGTTTGATTTAGTTATAAGCAAATACCTTATTATGTATTTTTATGGCTGTATTCTTTAAAATAAAGTCCAATATGGATATACAGCAAATTTACCCAGAGTTTATTAATTCAAAGTTTTTTTGATTTTTTTAGTTAATTCTGACAATTTTGTTTGAGTTAATTTTTTTGCGATTGATCGTGTGCGCAATAATATGCTTAGAATATTTTTTTTGTTTAATTAGATAATTTCTTTCTGAATTTGGTTAAATTCTGAAAAGTAATTATTTAATTAATTTATTGTAATGTATTTATATTTTTTAAAAATTGTATACTTGGTATTGAACCATATAATAATTCATTTCTTGGTTCTTTAGAAACATATTCGAGATAAGAGTATGACTAAGAACACCAACATGATCAAAAACACCCAGATCATTAATTGATATGGTGGTGTGGATGGCAACGGATAGTGAGACAATTCCAAAAATTCAGTTTGGGAGTAGCTTCCCACTAATAAGTTTGTCTACCGTACGAACTAAAAAATGCATGTTTAAATTACTCAGATCATTTAGATTCGTCAGTGTCTGGCGCATGCTGTCATAAATATGACATGTGCGTTATGGTCATTGTATGGACTCAAACAAACTCCAAAACAATGGTACGAAAAATTTGGAAATATCATGATGTTAAATGGTTTCAGCATTAATGACTACAATAAGTGCAAATACAACAAAAGTACTCCGCACGGATACGTTTTGCTCTGTTTGTACGTTGAAGACATATTCATTATTGGAACTAATAGAGACATGACCAGTCAAACTAAAAATTTGTTGAGCCGCAAGTTTGATATGAAAGACATGGGACTAGCATATGTCATGCTAAGGAATAAGTCATTAGAAATTTTGAAAGAATCATCCTGTCTCAAGTCATTATGCTGTAAGAAATAGTTGATAGATTCAAAGTCTACTCAAATAGGAATGCAAAAACTCATGTAAACCCATATCTTCATCTGAAAAAAATGTAGGTGAAGCAGTGTCACCGTTGGAGTATGCTCATGTAATCGAAAGTCTAATGTACTTAACGAATTACACTAGACTTGATCTAGTGCATGCATGTAATGTACTTGGTCTTTACACGAATAATCCAAGTCATATACACTAAAAAATAAGAATTAAAGTATTGAACTACTTACATTATACTGAAAGTTATGAGATGCACTATGGTAAAGAACCAACATTTTTGAAAGGGTATAGTGATGCCAATTGGATTTCTGACCCCAAAAACTCAAAATTCACAAGTGGATATATTTTCACACTTGGTGGTGCAGCATGTCTTGAAAATCTTCCAAACAAACTACGTTGGCCAAATCAACCATGAAATCTGAGTTCATAACTTTAGATAAAGCTATACAGGAAGCATAGTGGCTTTGAAATTGTTTGGAAATTATTCCCATATGGGATAAGCCAGTGCATGCATTATGTGTACATTGTAATAACCAATCAACTATTGCTCAGGCAAAAATCTGAATATGGTAAACTTCATCATATAAGAAAATGTCATAAACCCATTAGACAATTAGTCTCAAATGGTGTAATCACGGTAGATTACATTAAGTGAAATGACAACCTTGCTAATCCATTTACTAAAGATTTATCACAAGATCAAGTTTTTAAACCATCATGAGAAATTGATTTAAAGCTTATGAATTATGAGGTTTTTTATGGTAATGCAACATATATTATTGGAGATCCCGAGATCTAGGTTAAAAATAAAAACAAATTCAAGCGAATATGATAAGAGCACCGAGAGATCTCGGTCTCTGCCCAGTTTCTAGGATGATTACAGTGCTTCCTATAAGAGTTGAGATTAAGTGTTTGGTTTTAGTGATTTGAGACCAAGCTTTGTAAGACATGTGAAGTATTACATGATACTTTTTAAAATACCAGATAATGGCAAATCACTTTGTGAGTGAAACGATGCCGTTTCTTAGAGAATGAATTCATTAACCATACATGTACATTGTGAAAATAAACACAACAGATAACCTAATTGTATGAGAGAAGGAAGCAATATTATAGTTGTTTTATGGGTTTACATCAAAACATGAATGGTTCCACACATCAAGTTCACCTCATAGACGAATAAATTCTACATATATTAACAATGACTCGTCCAAAACTGAGAAATCCTACTAGCTCAGATATAATGGATTTTTTCTCTTGTATTCTCAAAAGTCTTTATGTTAAATCTTGTTGAGTCTTATCCACTCGTCATGTGTCTAAATTCATTTCTCTTCATGTGGAAGATTGTCGGAATTCGTTTTTGATGAATGGTTTTAGACCATTTTACGGTGAATTTTCTGGCGTAGACGTTTGTCGGAATGATTGGATAACTGGCACAATGTAGTCATCACCGTGAGTACTATGATGTTCTATTTTCACTTCTCCAAATCAGAGTTGTTTTGAATGAGAAATGGAGGACCAAAGTGGGTGACTTGGAAAATTTGTAAAGCTACAAAATTTGGCTAAAAGTAAAAATTAGCAAATATACGACTTTGGATGTTTGAATGTGGATTTGAATTTGGATTTGTTAGCTGGACATCATGTATCCAATAAGGCACTACGGACGTTTCATTTTTTAGAAGTTAAAAATGAGACTTCTGCAGTTTTTATTTTATACACATTAATACGAACAACATAAAAATCACAATATCTCATGGTGATTATTTTCAAGTCTTAGTTCTTGTGATAGTATAACATAGATTTTAGTTTGGTTAACTCCTATGTGGTTGTATCTTGAAATTATGATTGCATCAAAATGATTATATTACAAGCAATTAAAGAATTAAGGAAAGAGTGTCTCGTCTCCACGTAAACTGTTTTTTGTTCATCTGATATTAGTATCGATTATTGTAGTTTTTAATTACATTTCTATCATTGTATAAAGCATTTATTCAGTTTGCTATATCGTATTAATCCTGGTTCTAAATAAAGACGAAGAAAAGAATTAAGAAATGATCCTTAGTAATTTACATTAACCATCCTGAGATTCAAGATTCTTGATCAAGAAAAGAGTAAAAAACAATGATGCAAGAGAGTATTTGAAGGTAGAATATTGTTGAAAGCTCATATTTATCATCTACATTCATTTGACGTAGTAAGGAAGGTCAAGAACGTAGAGGAGGAAGTAAGCCCAAGTGACACCAGAGATCCCTCCGAAGAAGAACCCTCCAGTGAACTTAGCCCATCCCTCAGCTGTCTGAAGCTGGTCAGGCTGCTTCTTCCGTCCGGTCAAAGTCAAACTCGGTGCAATCGACGGCTCTCCTTCCTTGAACGAAGAGATTCCGTAGATAGTTAGGCACATGCTGAGGATGACTACAAGCCCAGCAGCGGCTAAAGATCCGGCGGAGCCAGCGTAAGCAGTGTTCCTTAATGGGCCAGCTTTGACGAATGGGCCAACTAAGAGGAAACCATGGGCCAGACCCACTTCGACACCACGGAGGAGAGGGTTAACGGCGGTGCGGTAAGCCGGTAGGTTTGAAAGGTACCAAGCGATCAATGGGCTTGACGTGACCGGAGTCTCCAAACTTCCGATGAATGGATCGCCGTTGATTGGTTGGACCACTTGGAATGTTGGCTGCCAAAGTATACATGTCCAAAGTTAAACAAGTCTCCAAAGTTAAATGTAAGATCAATATATATAAGATCCCAATTAATCAGTCTTTTCAGTCATGTAAATACCATCGAAGGTTCTATAGAATCATTCTTATACGGAAAAAAAAATGAAAGTAGATTATGGTCAATCTAATGCAAAATTAGTGGTACATACTCTGGTTTCTTTTAACTTAACAAAGACCATAATCTATATAATCAATTGGAGACTTGTTTTCATAATTCCCTAAACTCCGAGTGATAAATTGTATGTGTGTGCTAGAGTAACTTCAGATTTGGGACAAAGAAGATACCTTGTCGGACTGAACAGCTCGGACGGTGAAGGAAGAGGTTCTTTTGGTCGGAGAAACGCCGAAAGCAGCGCCGGAGATACCCTTCGGGACGGCGAGACGCCTCGCAAGAGAAGCGGAGGAGAAGCTGCTCCTTAGCTGGCTTGCCATTGGAGATGCACTCGCTGCCATTTTTTGCCTTACTTTGTCTCTTATGAAACTAAAACAAAATTGAGCTGTGTTTGTGGTGAAGAAATAAGCAATCTAAGAGACTTGAGATTGCACATGCTGATGTGGCATGACAGAAGATCTGGTTCATGAGATGTTGTGGCTATTAGGGATCTATGTGTTTGATGTATCTGATTCTCATTGGATGTTATCTTATCCACTTTCCCCAACATCTCTTTTACATGAATATATTAATTATTGTGATATATTAGATTACTGTTAAAGGAAAAAAAATCGAGTCATCGAAAATCTAAAGATGATATATTAGATTATAGAAGAAATTACTACAATAATGTTGAAAATTTAGTATATTACTAAAACATGTTTAAAAAATAAAGATTATTTTGTCAATGCAAATTTATTTAATTTATTTAATCTATTTTTTAATTTTAATAATAAAAATATCATTAACATTATAAATAAATAAATAATAATAGAATAATAATAATATTTTTTATATAAAAATAAAAATTGTTTTTCTCCCGGCATTTTGTGATTTTTGTTTACGATTGTCGTTTTAACGATGATAGACTTATATTGGCTTGTTTTATAAATGATGGTATAATTATATCGATCGACTTTTGCAACCGTCATTTGTGTTATAAATTTGTTGTAAGTATCATACAAGTCACACATAAGTATACTATTATTGGATATAATAAATTTACTACTATTGAATATAGACATACAAGTCTACCATCATTATATGTAAGCATACAAGTCTACCATCACGTAAGCATACAAATTTACCATCATTTTTTGTAAAAATATAAGTTTACAATTACACTGAGAAATTATATAAATTTACCACTACAAATCTACCACCATATTAACCAATAAATATACAAATTAAGTAAATTCAAAAGATTGAATAAATTTTCTGCCAAAAGAAATATAATCAACCACTTTATTATAAACTTTGCATCACTAAAAACTTATCTACAATCATATACTAACCGATTAAAATTCTATCAAAATTTAAATCTACCAAGCAACTTTAATCTACCATTAAAGACAATAAATCTATCAACATTACATATCCAAATATATCTACCACAACTGATAATACATATATCAAAGTTAAATTAATCTACTTCATACAAAAATAAATCTACTAATCAATAGCGATAATAAGTCTACCACTCGACCAGTAAGTCTATCATCGAAAACAAAATCTACCACCATTGACCAATAATTCTACCACATCAAAGTATGTATATTACATCTAAAAAAATAAGTCTACGAAATAAGTATATCATTCTAATATTAAATCTAATAATATTAAATCTACCGTTCATCTAATAAATTTATCTATTGAAAAATAAATTTACCAACTTTAAATAAATTTACCAATCCAGCAATAAATCAAATATAACTAGAACATTAGACTTGTTTTTCTTTGCATACATGTACATATGTTTCTTAATTTTTGCATACGTGTCAAAAAAATAACGACATTTTCATATGTAAGAATGTCTAGTTCAATATCAGAGATTAATCGGAGATTTTTTTTTTGGTATTTCTATCTATAAGGAATATATAATAAATATCTCATATTTTTAAAAGTCAAATTATTAAATAAAAAATTTTATTCAATCAAAATGCTTATTTTCAAGCTTTTTGGACTGGTCTAAGCCCCCATTTAACTGACCAAGAAAATCATTTAGCTCAAACGGGCTTATCCGAAAGACCAACTTTTTTTGGACTTATATATCTTAACCCAAGCCCGGTGTCTTCCAGGGTCGAGGGCTGAGCTTCGAACTTTAGCTGTAATGACATTCATAATTGTAGTGACCTTTCATTCTGTGGTGGCTACCACCAATTCTCTCACATGTAGCAAGAAAACCCGTCAGAGCTTGCCAAAGTAAGTGTTTTATCTTTCGAGAGTTTTTAAAGTCCACACTTTACACTTCAAAGATGTAGTAATGGGTTGCAAAGCTTTCACCTTTCTTCCAGCTCCTAACTTGTCTTGACCGAATAATTCTCCTATTTTTTATATTTCCAAGAGTAACCATCCAAGTTGAGTTTTCTTGCCAGTTTAAGGCTTATAATGATAGGTATATCATTTGGTACTACTATCTGTCTGATCATATTTTCTTTATACTCTTTAGACTTTTGTCTATAAGCTGATGGACCTCTAAATTAGAGTAAATTTATGTATATTTCATAAATATTTTCAAAACATATATAAAATAGCTTATACAATATAACTATCTAAATATATTTCGTATCTATTTTCGCAAAATAAAGATAACAGTCCTAATTTATTAAATAAATTATATTCTTAAATATAATAAAAAATATTATTCTGTTAAACGGTGCATACCAACTACTTAATATTAATTATTGTCATATGTATTTAATTACAGCTAAAATAAACTCTACCAACATTTTGTTTTTGCAACAAGGTACATAAGACTTAATTTTTTTGGATAACCAAACCAGAAGTACAAAATGTACATGAAAAATAGCAGACTGAAGAATGCAGGTACTCCATGCCAGTTTGTTGACCCTTATGTGTTATTTTCACGTGGAATAAGTGAGATAGAGAAAGAGCTGAATAACTTTTTACATCTCTGAATTTAATTGAGAAAGTAGGTCATTTCATTGGCGTAGACACCATTTTCACCAATTCTGAACAGTCTACTGTGAAGTCATTTATGGTTATTATAGTGCGATCATACATTACATAACCCAAATAAGAGTCTTTAACCCCGTGATATACTATATATTTTACTACTTTCTATTAAGATTTTTATATGTTTTAAATAAATGAATGATTTTGTTTGGGCTAAACATCTATGATTTTTAGCTCTTTTTATTTTAGTCGAAAAGAAGATATTTAGAGATTTCATAGATTAGACAGCTTACGAGCACTGAAAACTTTGCATTAGATGGATGACTTTCCACCGTTAGATCTTACTCAAATTTGGATACAAGATATTTGGGGACAGGTATATCTAAAGATATGTATGGCACCAAAATGGAGCAAGCATAGGAACAAGAGGTGATTGATCCAGGTGACAGACATGTTTGGGTCAATTAACCGGTTTATCAGTGCCCTCTAGAAAAACTAGTGATGACTGATCGACCACCTGATTGATCTGCATACGAAGTTATCGACTATTCAGGGGTTAGAAGACATGCATATTGACTGGGGCTTAACAAGCCTCCAACTAAAATCGACCAAAAGGTTCATAATTTTCGTTGTTTTTCTACTCTTATATGATTTGTTCATTGGAAGAGGATCCCATCTTTGTATATGGATATAGAGATTATGAACCCTTCTTATTTTTGAAGTTTCAATTTTTACTGTTGTGATTCCTTTGTTCATGATTGAGTAATCTTTGTTGGGTTTAAGGATTTATAAAGGGGATCTATTCATTTTTTGGTAGATATATCCCTTTTAGGGTCGTGTGCTCTCTAGATAGAAGTAATCATCTGTTTCTTCATGTTCTTAATGCACGTTGTTGAACGGATTATTTAGGTCTGATCTAAGAAAGTTATCGCTTGAACATCACTTGGTTAACTGAATTAGATTATATATAATATATCTTTAGAACACTACCGTTAATTCTAAACATTATTTAGTGAACATACCAAACTTGTATATCGCCACTATTTTATTGATTTTACTTACTTGCGGAAGTATGGTTTAAATTCATTATGATAAATAAAATATAGATCACCGGAGTGGAACTATAGAATAATCGTGCTTCGAGTTCTAGGATGAAAATATCTAAGTTTGCCTATATTTATTGTTTATTGAATAGTTAAACCATGAACCCCCTAAGATTTCCTGAAGCCCAACATTTCATTTATTGTTTATTGAATAGTTAAACCATGAACCCCCTAAGATTTCCTGAAGCCCAACATTTCATTTATTGCTTTCTTATTACTTTTAAAATTGCTTTAATTTCAATCACAACAACAAACCCATTTTTATTTTGTGATAGCTTAATTCTTATCGATAAAACTTATAGTTTAACCTTCAGCCTCTGTGGATTCGATTCCTAAGTACTTCAATTGTCTCATGTGCACTTGTATGTTGATTCTAATATTTTGGATAAAACCTGACACCATCACATCTGCAGGTAGTGTTAGTAGCCTACATCGCAAGTTAAAAAAAGAAAACCCATCATTAATCTTTCCACCCCCTCCTAGATGCATATGCATCCTTGCACTAAAAATTGGCTAGTCTCTTTCCATTAGCCGTTTAAATGAAGACAACATCCTTCTTACCATGTTTATAATAACCACACTAGAATGAAATGTATGTAATGTGTTATTGGACTCAGATAATTGAGCTTTTCTCCTTAACATTGATAGATTCCTCATATGCCCCCAAATCAAGCATATTGCATGTTACAATTAATTTTTCTTGAATTCAAGTTTAAGTTTCCAATATACAACCCGATATAACTTGCCAGATAAAATGTTTGATTTCTGATGGACATTTCAATTTCCACGAGCATATCTTAATATCCTCAAAGTTAGTTCCCTAGAGTTATCCTGCAAATTCACAGAAAAGCAGTCATAGTATTAAAGGGGTCGAATCCACAAAGATTCAAGATCATACAAAAGATTGTAGTTTTGAATTAACCTAAACAAGAATAAATATAAATCAAGCAGGCAAAGTGACAAAAAGATGTATTAAATTCGATTGGAGGAAAAAAAACTAGGCTCAGAGAAGTTCTCAGGTGAATCTGAAGTGAAAACTAAAAAGCCGTTAGGAAATTAGTGAAGATCCGTTCTCAAACTCGAAACACAATTGTCAAATCAGCCAACTTTCTATACGAATATTGTCTATGCATAAATCTTGAATTACAAATTTCTTTGCAAATTTAACAATTTAAACAAGCATTAAAGTCTAGGTTTGATTGTTCACAAAATCCTAAACCAAATTTTTTTGCAAATAGGAATTTTTCTCATCTAAGATAGTTCAAGAAATCAATAACACTTTCACATCTGTTAATCAATCTAGATTCTGAATTCTAGATTATCAAACTTGAATTACCAGTAAACTCAATCCAGATGAAGAACTACGTGAATATTCCTAAAGAATAAATATACTCAAATATGGTGATTGAAACAAACATCATGAAATAAAAGTAATGCAATAGAGAAGTTAGTAAAAGATAAAAACGGGGGCTCAAATTCTTCACTCAGAATAAACATGGTTCAAAATTGTCTCTCCAAAAGCTTTGGAACAAATCTTTGTAACAAATCTCTGTCTAAAAACTCTTGATAAAATAAAACTTAGTATTAACAATGACCAAATAAACTAATATATAGGTTAAAAACTCAGAGGGGCTATTTTGCAAATAGATGGTACTTTTGGGCCAACTTGTAATTTTCCAAAGTTATTTTTAAAAACACGTGCAAGGCTGTTTATATGCATGGTGTTGACCGACACCAAAGGCTGGTGTTAACCGACACATGATCCAAAAGTGCTCTACGATTTGATCTCTTCATCAATATATTTTGATTGGCTCCAAAATGCTACAATATCTGTAATAAGGTCCAAACGTACATAATACTCTAAAGACTCGAAAAGATTCAAAAATACCAAAATACTATATAAACGACCTATATCATGTTCAAAAATCCAGAAACCCATGATACTCATATCTGCAAAGATTTGTCACGTGGACCCAGATATTTGTAGCTGAGTAAACATCTTCAATATAACATCATGATTTTACCATACGTTTTTCCAAATTTTGTGAGTTATCATATGTATCTAAGTTTTAAAAAAAAAAAACTAATTCTCATACTTAGAATAAGTGTCACATCTTCTAGCACAATGATTGTCTGAATCTATTGAGAATTTCAGTTCTGGGTCCACTAGTAAATCAAATGATTAAACTTAAAAAAAAGAATACTAGTTGTATTATTTTCAAGTTTCTGACCTCGTGAGAGAGGGTAAGATTCATGGATCATTCTATTGAAATAGATGATCATGTTCCAACTTTTTTGATAAGTTTTTTTTATTCTAACCATAAATCAATCTGAATTAATACTCCTCCAGCCCTGCAATGATGGGTAAGATCTAACTGGATCTAAATGATTTATATTTCTAAAAATAGCGTCTTTCAACACCTTTAAAAGGAAAGAATATGGGATATCAATGAACCATCATAACTGCTTAGCCAATAAATCTTTATTAAAATATTCTCTTGAACGAAACTCAAGTCCACCATTACTTTTATTTCGACATAACTTGTTCTAATACATCTAATGCATTCTTTTATGGTTTCCACCAGAGCTCTTGAAAAGCCATATTTGTAAGTTTGGTAGTCACCAAATTAGGCAAACTAATTAGATTATACATTTAAGAGTTTATAATACATTTAGATTACCATAATTTTAATAAGAAATTCGAAATAAATATTTATTCAAATAAATATATCTTGTTGGAGTATTCACTTTAAAAAAAAAATCATAATAACTGCATTCTCGACTTTTTGTGTCTATATAGCATCTGAATCTACTCTCCAACTATCTCTCCATTAGGTATTTTTTTAGTGGCCCAAACACTTATTTGCTGAGGTTCTCATCCTTCAGAGACTACGAGTGTAATAGGAGCATCCGTCGACAAAAGGATCACCCTAAGATGATCATCTCATGGCTATTGAGAACGAATCAAATCAGATGGTTCTATTTCTCAATCTTTCGGACGTGCTCCCAATTCCATTCATTTAATATCCCTTTGGTGTCATTGACATAAGAGATGTCGTTTTAGGAAATACAAGACAGCCAATCCGAAATGTCGGATATTGAGAAATAAATCAGAAGTATAAAGTTTACATGAGATTAGCAAAGAAAGAATACGAGCACTAAGTGCTTTTATTTTGTTTGTGCGAGATAGAGAAGGTGTTGAATAAATACGTACATCTATGAAAATTATTCCCAAATGTATTGAGAAGGCAATCTATTATGTAGGTGTGACACCATCTTTAATTACTAGTTCATAGCATTCTGTTGCGATAAGTCAAATATCATTTTTTTGTTGTACGATCATACATTGCATGGTCCAAATAAGAGTTTTCAGCTCAGCATGCAAAGATGAAAGATGAAAGTTCGTAGCATCCACCATTGATCCTTCCATCTCTCCTAGTTGCAAAATAAGCATTCACCAGAAAAGTTATTAATTCATTCCAAGGACCATATATATATAACACCAACATCCTCCTCGAGCCGAAATAATAAAATGTGAATTAACTGCTAGTGAGCGATATTGGACTTAATTAATTAAGTATCTTCCCATAACATTAATTAAATATCCATCAATATTGTTAAATATTTTATTTTTCATATTTTTTTGAAGATACTAAATTATCCATGAAGAATACATACTTATCTTCAGAACATCTCCAAAAAAAAAATCCAAATTTAAGAAAATGAATGGCATGCACACATTGTATATCATAATTGAGTCCTCTTGACCTCAATTTTTTATCCACAGGTACACAACTCAAGTAAAGTATTTGATTTTCTGTGGACATTTTCATTTCCACGAGAATGTTGCAATAATTTAACATCTGAAATGAGAAAAAAACATCATTTTGACATGTAGATGAGTGAGCATGTTCAATGTTGTATCCTAATTTATTTGTATATCTTCCAAATTTTGTGAAATGCTATCCGTAAGAATCAGATTATAAAACATGACTAATTGGTACAATATACTATGAGTAAGTGCTCCATCCTCTGGAATAATAATTGCTTGAATCATTTGCAAATTTTACGTCCGGATCTGTGGGTCAATGAAATGATTGACAATAAACGAAAGGTAATAGTTGTATCCCTTACATTTTGCTAATGGTAGGCGAGAGGTTGGGATCCATGCATCATTTAATACTAAAATAGATGATCATGATCATGATCATGTTCATACCTAAAATTTGTTTCAATTTCTCTTCTATCGAGGCGTATGTCCAAATTGTAATGAAAATTTTGAATTCATTTATAAGTTTTCCGGATACCAACTCATAATTTTAATAATTTTTAAAATAACATGATATTCTTCTTTGTTGACATGACAAAAAAAACAGACTATCATCCACACAAAAAAGATAGAAAATAGATAGATGTGCCCTTACAGTCTTCAAACCGTTAATGATTTCTCCATTTGTGCTCTTTGTATGTTTGTTATTAACACTTCTGTACAAAGTACAAAGAGATAAAGTGACAAAATATCGTCTTGACTCCTCTCTTTTGAATAATATGACCATTGATGAGTACCTTATATTGGAACGATGTAATGCATCACATCATCCACGTAATTTATTGTGTTGTAAAACTCATTTTATGATATTTTTTTTATAAAAGGCCACTCCACCCAAATCATATGTCTTACTCATATATATTTTTCTTATCATAAATTTATCTTTATAAGACGAATTTTCCTTCTCATAAGAACTCTTCAAATTCTCTTGGAGACTTTGAAATAAATAACTCCTCAAAATAATTAAATACAATATTCTCAACCTTCAAATCCATAGTGACGTAATTCTCAGCTGTATTATGTAGACCATATTCCGTATCCATCGTTGCTTAGATAAAAGCATTATAAAATTTTTGGTTATGGTCTCTTACCATTAGCTACACATGTCTACTTTTCTGCTACCCGAAAAGTTACTCATCCTTGTAAGCTTCTTTTAATTTCTGTGTAATCACAAGAATCTCTTCATGTGTTCGATTGTCATTATTTTAGACCTCCTCAACTGTTTATTGTTATAAATCATTGATCTTTTCTTTTTCATATGGTAAATATTTTTCTCTATTTAAATATTTCATGCCAGCAGTTCCACATTTTTGTACAAAATTTTGACAACTTCTTCCTATAAAAGTTCTCCATTCTCTCGAGATAGATTCTATTAAGCAATCCTTTCCAATTTATCTAGATACTCAACAAAGGAGAAATAGAACAAAATATGCCAATCTTAAGTAGCTACATCCCTATCTAAACGACACCTTATAATTTAACCGTATATTTGTCCTCACCAAGCCATCGAATCCCCCAATGATAGAAAGTTCTAAAAAATCACAAGTTTTTATCATGTTATTTAAAAAAAAATCAAAAAGTGATGTCAGTCGCATATGACCGCTTTCCTTATTAAGATTTCTAGTAACTTCGTTTAAATAAACAATAATGAACTTAAGGTCTGACCGAGTAAATCTAATGCATGCCTTTCTTTCTCAGATTTGTTCCCATTATTTTTGAACCGGATCTCCATTAATAAAGGATAAAAACACTTTTCATGAAAGTCAGCTTTAATAATTATTTTGTTATTTGTAAAAATGATAATAATATTGCACGAGCTATCATAAGTTAAAGCAAATCATCCGCTTACATTACAAGGTTAAACTATGTCAATTTACTAAAACCAAAATGGTATTGGAATTTCTAAGAAAAAAGGAGAATTCATGTTTAGTTTTAGAAAGAAACAGAAAAACCAGTTTGTGTTTGAACCATATTTCCTGTAAATACCTTATTGTCCATCAACTATCAAGTTCCTGACAGTTCCAACTCATGATCCACGTAAGATTACCTACGTACGATGCTCTTTATAATCAGATTGTGGCTTTAAAGAGACACTTAGACTGCCCCACCTCTCACTTGAAAAAGGAAATGAAATTTGACATATCCATAAAACTATAATCCATGACAACTAAAGCTCTCTAATCTGTGACAATCCCATTCATAATATACCATAAGTCTCATCCTCCTTTCAATGCTACCTTAAATCATCATAATTACAATAGCCACCCAAAAACCTATATTTCCGAATTGAAACCGATACGCAACCCAAAAACGGTTGATAAAATTTGAATTCAAAAACCGAGTGAGAAAAGATATCCCTTAAATCCTATCACCCAATAACTAGAAAAAATCAAATCATAAACCAAATTACTTTATACTTGGTTTAGGGGTTGAGGATCCATATGATTTTTGGGGTAACCGCATGTGAAAAGATCTCCCTCAAATCCTATCACCCAATAACCATAACAAAATGAAATCATAAACCAAAATACTGTATACTTGGTTTAGGGCTTGAGGATCCATATGATCATGATAATTACAATAGCCACCCAAAAACCTATCTTTCCGATTTGAAACCGAGACGAAACCCAAAAACGGTGAATCAAATTTGAAATCAAAAACTGAGTGCGAAAAGATCTCCCTTAAATCATATCACCCAATAACCAGAACAAAATCAAATCATAAATCAAATTACTGTATACTTGGTTCAGAGGTTGAGGATCCATTTGATTTTTTGGAATAAACTGTTTGAGGGGTTATTCGGTTCGGAGATAAAGAGTGGTTCCAAGGGCTGAGTTCAAAGATTCTCGGTTGATTAATGAAGTGAATGGCTTGATGGTTACAATGATTTGGGTTTATTGATGAATTGAAACAATAATTGTTTGGTTGAAATATAATTTGGTAGTGTTGTAGATCCTCCTCTAATGATGAGAAAGTCTCCTATTTATAGTTGTCTCTCTATTGTCCTGTAGCTCATGGGTGGTGGTGGTTCAAGCAACTCTCTATGTGTCGATTTGTCTATTCTTCACGCGTACAATAGATCCGTGCTCTCATAACTCGTAAGCGATGGTGGTTCGAAAAACTCACCACATGTCAGCTCATCCATCAATCACGCCTATAGTAGATGGGTTAGGACGCACAATACCAAACTATAGTGGAATAAATATAGTTAAACCGACGCTCTTTGGGGTTTTAGCAGTTTGTACGGACTTGCTTAGCATAGACTAACCAACTGGGTCTGGAGCTTTTCCTGTCGGGTTTGACCTAAGATTGGCTTGGTTTTGCGTCGGTTTTGATGTGCCAAAACCCGTGGCACGCAATGAGCTTCATATGTGCGGCTGCATAAGCTAATGATGATGTTTTTCTCGGTAACCGACACTTTCTCTCTATAAATTCCTTCGGCAGCCTCATTTTTTCAATCTCACCATTTCGGAAAGAAACAAAAGTACGCTTCCCTCGCTTGTCTCTCCATTTTTCTCTCTGACGCTGATGCATTTTTTTAGATTTCTCTGATTTGTTCCTGATTTTTTAATTTTCCGCAATTCTTGTTCGCGTTCTTCCTTTCTTCGATGGTTTGAGTCGTGCCAAGTTTAGTCTCTGTTTCGGTCGTTGTATTCCAGCAGCGGGAAGTTTCTGAGGTTACAGCCCATATCGAAGATGGGAATTAGGCTCGTCATACCAAGGTCATACTAAGGTTACAGCCCATATCGAAGATGGGAACCCCACTGATGTGATTCTCCCCTTGAGTATAGTAGAGGTCGCATGTCGAGAGCCCAAAACCGAGGTACCTCATTTGGTGGATCAGGATTTGGATATCAACATCGCAGAAGGCCTACTGACTTCCAAAGCAAAAAAAAAGTCGGCAGCGTAAAGTTGCGAGTCAATCACCACTCGTTGTAGGGCATGAGTTGGACGTGTCAGGTGTCCTCCGGGATGGAGCTTAGGTCGCCATTTCCAACCGAACGTCTATGGACTCCTCCAGGCTGGATTTATATGTATGATGCTTACTTCACCCAATCCAATATTTGGTTCGCACAGTGAAAGCTCTTGGTCGTGTATTGTAAGGAATGCAGAATCGCCAGTTTGCAGTTAACATCGGCATCAGTTCGCATCATGGTTGCTCCCCTTGTGATGGAAAGGAAGTTGGAAACTCCATGAACTTTCTACGTTAACATTAAGTTTAAATATGGGATCCTAAAGAATGTTCCTAACAAGGGGAATGACTGGTAGGAGAAATATTTCTACACCAGGATCAACAAGATATCCGTCCTTGGTCGTAACATGGCGTTTAGGGCTCAATAAAACATATTTTCTGGTAGAGAGCTACTTATATTGTTGTATCTCACATATTGGATTTTGTTAAGCATTGATCTCATATTCTTTTTTCAGATCTGCGTCTCATTTCCCTTCTTTCCCTCTGGATTTTCTAGTAGATATTGAGAAGATTCAGGCTTTGGGTCGGTTGAAGTGGCCAGATCTGCACTGAGCTAGAGTTCAGAAGAATGCAAAGCGAATCAACTCAGGTCCACCGAGTTCTTATTTGGTTTCAAGCTCTCTCATCTTTTGTGCTCACTTATTCCTTTGGCATCTAATTGGGATGTATCACCTCGTCCCTCAAAGGCAAAGCGGAGAATGGTAAACTCGAAGAGGTACTTTTCGAGTTACTCAGAGTTTCTGCATGGCTCTAGCTCTGCCAAGAAGGCGCACATCAACGTTGACGGCGGGTTGGAGTGAGCCAATGCGATCTTGATACCACTGAGGGCTGCATTGCTAGCTGGTCAGTTATTTGGGACATAGTCGAAGCCTCCAGGTAACAAAAAAGAGGGGGTAAGGAGATAGCTGGTTCCAGGGAGGTGGAGGTTGTTCCCTCGGTAGAGCCCGATGACGAGCCTCCGCAGATCAATGAAGAGCTCTAGGCAATGACTATGGTCGGCGACGTGGTCACCACTGATCCTCTAGTAGAAACACGGAAGATAAGCATTGAGGGCGATATCCGTCTTTAGGACGTCGCTAGCTCGAAGAGGCAACTGGTTTCAAAGAAGAGTTTCTATGCCATCTCGTTCTTGTAAAGGAAGCACATCCCAATTACAAAAAATTGTGATGTTTGTGTCAACGAGCTGGAGGAGAAGGAGAAGACGATTTAAAAGAACTTGGCGGTTCTGAGACGCTGGTAAACCACATTTTGACCATTTATTTTTCAGATCGCTCACCAGTCAAATCGGATCGTCCTTGCATACGATCAGAAGCTCAGGATAGCACAGCAGGAATTGCGTGTTATATCGGAGCATTGCAAGGTTCTCCGGGAGAAAAAGACTTTAGCTGAAAACTAATTGACCGAGCTATCTCGAAAGTATAGTTCCCTCATGGAAGAGGATAGCTTCTTCCAGCCGATTTGATAGAGGTCAAATCTACTGCGGTCGATATGAAAATAGAGAGTCAAATTGGTCGAGAAGCTGAAATTCGAGCTGGATCATTCGGGACAATCTAGGAACCAGTGCGTCCAGAAGGAGGGGGCCCGATTCAAAAGGTCATGCTGAAGATGTACGAGCCTCATTTTGCAAAAAACTGGCGGCATATGGCGGAGCAGTTGGAAGCCAAGAGGATGGTTCTTATGTTGACCGAGAACACTGGGACGCTGGATTGTTTGAAGATGTTTGCCAGAAAGGACAATGTCTACTACCTCCAGGAAGGATGAGGAACCTTAACGAAGATTGGACAGAATCAGAGCTACATTTTGACGAGTTGGATGTCACATAGTTGGAACCTGGTGACTCGATGTTCCCACGGAGCTGGACCAATATGGGATGAACCTGCCTTCTATTTAGGCGTTTTTTGTTTTGGTATTTTTTTCCAAGTCGTTATCTTGATCAGTTGTAATTATATATTGTACTCTACCCATTTCCATGTTTTAATGAATCGGACTTTATGGCTTATTTTTCTTTAAAACTTTGTGTTGGGGCCTTTATCACGTTGATTTACTTGGTGCATGAATCTATAGGGGGCCAATCATATGGCGGCTCTTTGCCTTAAGACGAGAACAAGCAAGATGGGCTCTGCGTTTTCATTTTATAGTTCAATGCAAGAATGGTCCCAGTTTTTTTTTGAATATAGTTTTTTGTAGGCCCAGCTCAGAAATTTTGAATTTGCTCTTGTGGGGAAAACGTACCCACAACTGACTGGGAAATATGTTAACCAAGCTGCGGAAAAAGAGTACCAGCCGAGATGTGAAAGTAATAGTATCGCCTAAACTGTAGAGAGCGAAAATATGGAATTATTTTTATTGATATTTTTTTTAATAGGTGTGTCTAGTAAGGCTATCTACGTGCTCGTGTAAAGAGAATTAAGCTGATCGTAGTTTGTTACAAGTATATATATATATATTATTTTTTTATTTTTTTGGGACCGAACTTGAAGCTCGCTGTTAAGGCTGGAGATACGGACTAATAGTAAGAGTGCTTAAGATTTTTAGATCTCCAAGAGTGTGGGATCGTGTCTTCTACTATGATCATAGGTTCGTAGATGACGGGCTTCACAATCTTCAATATCAGATATGGTCCTTCCATTTTCGCGCCGAACATCCCAGTTCTATAGTCGGCGGTGTTCTCAAAAACTTTTCTTAGCACGAGGTCTCCTTCAAAGAAGTTAATGTTAGTTCTGTATTTGGAGGAGGGATTGGTCGTGCTGTTTTTCAAGGAATCGAGGTGGTCCAGGATCATTTCCCCTGTCAGGGATTCCAAGAGTATTCACACTCCCGATATTTCTTCGACCCTGTGGTACCAAATATTTTTTTGGAAATAAAATCGAATTTTAGTTATATATATGGATAGTTTAAAAATAATGATATAATAACTTTAACTTATCTATAAGAGATAAAAATATTTTAGTTAACCACAAACATATGAAAATTATGTTAGATTTGTTTGAAAGAATTTAAATTGATCTCTATTGGTTCGAGTAAAAATACTCGGTTGAAGCTTTCCTGTTTTACTTCTTTATGTTTTGCTCTTCCTGTATTTTTAATAGTTCTTAGCATGCTCTATGAACAGCTTATGTCTTCTTTTGTTTCGTACACCAACTTAGGGGTGGACCAAAAATCTGGGATATGTGATCCGATCCAAAAAAAAGATATTCAATATTTTTGGATCCGGATAATCAGATTTTAAAGATGAGGATACCCCGATCCGGAGCCTGATATATACATATAATATTTTTAAATATCACTAAAATTAAAAAAAGTTATTATTTTTAATTAATATTTTAGTTAATTTATTTATCCATGGATATCGACGGATCCAGATCCGGAAATCCGTGCTCACCCTTACATCTAATATATCAATCCAGTAATCCATTCATTATTTCCATGTGCAAACAATCTTAAAAATCCAACAAAAACATTAAAAATAAAATCAGCATGGAACAGATAAAAATTATTTTATGCTAAGAAAGGCAAGAATTAAAAATCAGTACACAACAATAAAAAAATAATTAAATACAAAATTAATTTTCTCGTTAGTTCGAAAATATATGCTATTTACCATTTATTGAATGCTGCTATAACTTTTAAATCTATCTGACATAAATGATAAGTTATACATTAGACATAACTAAAACATCAAATATTGATATAATACTTTTATCAAAATGGCATGTCAATATGAAAACATGATTAATATCAAATATATATATAGATAGCTGTACCTATTAGCTCGAACAGAAAAAAGTGAAACATAATGTTTTTTTCAAATTTTAGATTTTTTTTTTCCAGAAGCTAATATGTTCTAACTGCAGAGAACAAACTTATACACATATTCCATGTTATACAATATAATGTGCTGCTTGTTCTTTGGTTTTTTTTGCCAAAATTATCTACCTCGGCTATTACATGCTTGGGTGCATGAACAAAAGAGTAGTTACAATGTCTTGTAGCTACCTTTTTGATGTTTTTGAGATACATATTTATGTTCGAATGACATCAAGTCTTGTCCTTATTTTTGCTAAGAAGGTTGTTGAGATCTTCATATACTAGTTTATCGTCTCATGCAAACTGGATATGCTTATATGCTAGTTTTGCCAACTCCTTTACTGGCATAAGAAAAGCTTCAGCCTTTGCTTCCAATGGTGTTGACGTTGGATCTAGGATCTATGGAAGCTTTCTCTGTAAAAATATGAAGAGGTCGTCTTTCCTATATAAACAGTAGGCAATTCATGTCCTGCTTATTTTTGAGGACCACAAAGTATTAACTGAACAGCAATATTCATTTTATATTCCGCTGCAAAGGTCCTCCAGAGTGTGAACACCAGCGTTTTGACTTTCTTTATGCATATTTTCAACTTTATTCATAAGAGCTTAACTTATAACCTACGAGATATAATGTTTTTTGTTTTGAAAAAGCAAAGTGTCCCTCATCATACAAATTCTCCAAGCAATAAACAGAAAGTGATATATTTATCATTCTTAAACATGAAAGTACATATATTCTGATGAAACATTTGAGAAAGCATAGTATCACCTGGTGGTTTCCATAGTGGCGCTAGATTCTAAATCTCCCTTGATACTCTAAAACGAAATAAAAGGTGATAAAGGTCCTCCGGCTCTTCTCCACAGAGATGGCATTGGGAAATGATTTGACACCTTCTTCTTTGAAAACTCTCCACCACTGGTAAGCTATCATGCACCACTCTCCACCAAAATTTTAGCTTTGGTGGTATATCTTGCTTCCAGATTGCTTTAAATGTCTTATTCTCCTCATTTAAACTATGCATCCATCCTTAGTTTGTATTATGATTTAGAATCATATGTTGTACATAACAACCTAATTTCACACTATAATCTCCATTGGATGAATAAATCCAGGAAAGATGATATTTCCCATTAGTTGTACTTAGCCTAATGTGCTTTACTTTCTGGACATCTTCCTCATTGATATTTTGCTGGATTGTTTACAAAAGTTCCATAGACATTACTTGGATACATAAGATCACTCACCCTAAGCGATAGATTCCTTTGAGCTTTTGGTCTAGCAGATGGCTTTAAGACATCTTGAATATCTAGTTATCCTGCCAGATATTAATATATTTGAGTACTAATTTTCAATATTTTTGAATTCTTTGAGCCCTATTCTAATATTTTAAAGACTGAATATCCCTTGGTATATCTCTGCTAAATGTGATTGCAAACTTTTGATAATTGACTTCTTGACTTGAAGCATGCTGATACATTTGGAGCACCTGAAGAAGCTTCTCACATTCAGCTAATGTAGCTTTACAAAAGAGCACAAAGTCATCATCACATCTTCCATGGTTTGTCTTTGTGCTGTTGGATCAGAATTCTATGGCTCTGTTGGAACCCCATTCTCCACTACTGCCCACAATTTTTTTGTCTTCAGAATTGTCTTTATTTTGATTCTCCAAAAATCATAATTTTCTCCATCAAATATCAGAATTACTTGATGAGATGTTGTCTCCATCGTTTCTGTTTTGTTGCTTGAATTTTTACTAGAATAGGCCCTTGAATCAGTACGGCTCTGATACCATGTTACAAGAAAAGGCTTATTCTCTCTCTAAGAACACAACAAGTGTTTACTTTGTTGTTCTATTTTTTCTGAGACATTCGATTGAAAGAACAAAAAACAGAGTAAGAGAAACTTACTTTTTATTGAATCACAAACTCGTGTGTTTACAGCATAGTTATGCTGTTTATATAGATAAACAACATACACAATTAAGAGTTGCATCTCTTCTACTTGTGACTTTTAGATAACACGACACAAACTAAACATCACGACTTTTAATTTAATAACTAAATTAATATAGTGCAAACTCAATTATCAATCAACAAGAACCTGGTATTTCTATCTCCTGCTTAAAGCCTACTGATTCTCCACCAAACCTTGATCATGCGTAGATTCTTCACTTTGTTTCTTTGTTGTAGACTTTTCTTCTGAACTTGTCATATTTGGAACTTTTCGCTTGACTCCCCAGCCACTTGAGTCTCCAAACTCATTACTTTCCATTGTAAGCTGATTATTGATAGGTATTATCTCCTAGATTTCATTTGATACTCTTACTTCCACTGGATACTCAATCGGAGGCCTTTGGTCTTGTTGCTGAACTCTAGATTACTCTCCTACCTCTTTTAAGACATTGTATTCATTAGTTGCTTCAAGCCTTTCATGTGATGTGGTAAGGGGGTTTGTTCCTATCTCCATCATATTAATGAGGCTTTTGTAGGTTGCTATGTAGTGTTACGGACATCAAACCCATATTTGAGTTTTCACATGTTGTACAAGTTTTTGAAGACCAATGTACCTAAGGGTAATATGATCATCGGTGACAAACAAAACTTTCACCCATATCTCAGCTTCCTTGTTAGTAGTAGGCTCTTGGATTAAGACCTCATCTACTTGGCCAAGCTTACTCGATACTTTCTATTATGTTTTGCCTTCTGTAAACATTACGAAGCTCATAAATTCTTACGCAGAATGGTATCTAACGAAGGAAAGTTGGATGGTTTATATTACTCCATCTATCCAGAGCTACTATCCATCATCTATAAGTATAATACGCGCTCTCCATAACCATCAATATGTGATGCTCTTTATCAAAGTAAAAATTGACTGATCCATCATCGTTAACTTGAGCTTCCACTTTTGCAACTAGATGCCATGCTTTTGGTAATGTGATCTTGATTTATGTAGGGTTTTGGTGTTCTAAATTAACTGATTTTAGCCACCAAACAAAGTTTATGCTCTTTCACATTCTTTCTTGGCATCTTTGTGTACTTCCGATTGTGTCAAATCCGCTCCGATCTTCAATTCTTGAAAGAATTTTCAGATTTTTCTATGAGATTCTATCGTTTCTAAATGAAATCAAACAAATTATCTCATATGAGAAAAATTTATCTAGATTAATCGAAAAATTGACCAATCTAAGTGGAAAACCTTAAAGTTGGAAAGAAGAATTTTAGGGGAAAAAGAAATTGCATATTTAACATTATCCTATCAAAAATGATGATAGAAAATCAGTGTAAAATCAATAGGATGACGCCCAATCCAAAAAAAAACAGATTTTGCTATCTCTTCCTTCATAACTTCTTTTGTCAAAAACTTGGTTCATATCAACTTATACCTCGTGATTCAATCATAAAAAAAAATCTGAGCATAAACGCTTGATCATTTTAATCATTAGAGAACCGGTTTATAATCTTTTTACGATATAATAATTCCAAGTTTCAACTTTCAAGGTGTAGAGGAATATTCGTTGATCCCGTTTTGTTCAAAGCCGAAAGACCATAATACCCTCGTTTTCCCTCCACATATAAAAATCTACAGTGACCCGATCGGAATCGGAGTAAACATGGCTTCGTTTTCATCTCGTAGATCTCTTTTCCTTCTCCTAGAAGTCCTCTTCGTTACGTTTCTCTCCGTTTCGGCTTATCTACCGGAAACCGCCGGAAACGACGTCGTCGAAGTCAATCGCTCACAGAGGGAGTTCGATTATTTCGCTCTCTCTCTTCAATGGCCTGGAACTTACTGCCGTGGAACTCGCCATTGCTGCTCCAAAAACGCTTGCTGCAGAGGGTAAGTTTTGTTTTTTCTTTGATTTGAGATCGTTCCGTGTTCTTTCGTAATCTCCGGAAGAAACCCAACTTTTGTTACGGATAATCTGTCTTGTTTGTAACTTTTTGTTGGGTAGCTAAGGATTTGATAAATTCGATTAGATTGAAGAAACTAGAAATCTAGAGGTGATGATTATTTCATCGACGATCCAATCAAACCAAAGCTCTGCTTAATTTCTCGCATTTTAAAAAGATTTGGCTTTTTTAGTTTGCTCTAGATTAATCTTATGTGTTTCTTTTTCTTTTCGTTTTTTTTTCCAGCTCTGACGCTCCTACTCAATTCACCATCCGTAAGTTACTACTCTCTTTGAATTTTAGTTTCAGTTTGAGAAATCAATGTGTGTGTCTGTGTGTGTGACTGAGTTTGAACACTTGATTTTCTCAGCTTATTGGCTTTCTAGTGAAGATTCTGAAAGGAGAAAAAAGTTTCTGCTTTGACTGTTTTAAGATCAAATTTTTAGTTGGAAGAAAGTTCATGTTCTTCTGAAAACCTTTCACCTATGAGTTGTAAATATGCTGGAAGATATATTGCACACCCTGAATTTATTGTTAACGAATGGGTCTGACGAGTAATATATATATGATAGTAAATGGATCTAGTTGTGTAGTTGTGTGTTCATCACTCTCTTGTATCAAAGCAATTTGGTTGTAGTTGTGAGTTTTCGACACGAACATCTGTCGAGGATTTTTAGAAGGAGTTGTTGAAAGAATTATCTTTTTTCTGTCAATATTCAGATTATTGTTTCTCCTTATTAGACCATTAGGTTGATGTATTTGCTTGATGCAAATCCATAGCTAAGTTTCTCTGCAATAATTCAGCCTTTCAATTCTGTTCTTTTTTGTGGAGGGGTAACTTTATTTCTAAACCATTCCTCTAAGACTATGCATACTTATCATCTCTAAAACTAATCTTGTAGATGGACTATGGCCCGACTATAACGACGGTTCCTGGCCTTCATGTTGTTATCGATCTGACTTTAATGAGAAGGAGGTAAACATTCATAATCTGAACTTATGTCGTCCTTGTTGAATTTTTCTTAAGTTGGCCAGAGACCATACGGAAAATTGACCAAAATTGATTAATGGTATAGAAGTCATGTATTAATATCTCAAATGAAGATTCTGAAAGGAGAAAAAATTGCAGATCTCAACGTTGATGGATGGCCTAGAGAAGTACTGGCCCAGTCTCAGTTGTGGTTCTCCATCATCATGCCATGGTGGAAAAGGATCATTTTGGGGACATGAGGTGATTATTTATCGCATTTGTTAAAACTTTCTGCGGATAGGTGTATGAATTTCCCATAACCAAAACTAACTGAGTTTTATTTGTTGGTTTTCATGTGTCTCTTTGCAATACATGATGGCAGTGGGGTAATTATCTTTCAGTCTTTACTCCTTTATATTGATTTTGCTTCTGACTAATTCATTGGTGGTGTTATTTAGCCCAATGCATTCTGGTTTGAGTATGCTAACCATAAAAATGGGTTCTCTCTAATGATTATGCTGTTAATTTTTTATTCTCAGAGAAACATGGGACTTGTTCATCTCCTGTTTTCCGTGATGAGTATAGTTACTTCCTTACCACAATTAATATCTACTTAAAGCATAATGTCACGGTAAGTCTTCACAGAGTTAGGTTTATGCATAGCGAATGAGTTAAACTAGAAATTCGGCATACACAAGCTTTACATGGTTAAAGATTTGCTTGCATCCTGTGCAATAGAGTTGATGGAGAAGTTGCTTATTTATATTGGGACTCAAGTTACGAATAATAGGTTGTGGCTCATAAAGAATTAACTTTCTGCCGTATACCATTCATTTGGTAACCTTAGTTTCAAGATCTGGGCTTGAATTTGACTACATGTTTCATTTACTGGACTAGAGATTTCGATCCTTGAAAGTTATTTAACTGGAGAGATCAACCAATTATTTTCATAATCTCATTTTTCCATATCATATGCCCAAAGGCTTTGTTAGAGCTGATTTTGATCTGAGTTTTGGAATACTTCCCCTATTCTGTATCTCCATTCATTTTTTAGCCAGTGATTTTTCATCTACTATGGACATTGCTAGTTTTGTTTTACCATGTAAATGATCATACATTTTATATTTTTATCTAATTTGTCAGTTTATCAGTTAATAAAGACATTTTTATACATTTTCCTATCGTGGAAGAGTTCTTAATGGCTTTTCTTATTAATCTCTGTATCTGTAAATCCTGAATAGGATGTCCTTTATAAAGCTGGGTATGTTGCTTCCAACAGCGAAAAGTATCCTTTAGGAGGCATTGTTACAGCCATTCAGAATGCATTTCATATCACACCTGAAGTGGTATGCAAAAAAGGCGCAATCGATGAAATACGTATATGCTTCTATAAAGATTTCAAGGTTTGTATAAACATCTTTATCATCTTAGATTGGTGATTTCGTTTTTAACATGGCAAAGTCATTAAGCTATCTGTAGAAATTGCTTGATTTTGGCAAGACTAGTTGATCATTGGGATTCTTTAAAGTTCAAACATTTTGCTAGGCTCTGAGAATGTCACCAGTTTGACAGCTTTTTTTTTTTTATCACTAACAGCCCAGGGACTGTGTTGGACCTGTTAGTTCAAAAGACTTGACCTCGAAAAAATCATGTCCCAAGTACGTAAGTTTGCCGGAGTACACGCCATTAGGTAAGTATAAATCGTAAACACAAATAAATTTTTTTCCACTTTTGTTCACTATCTTGAACGATTCATAATCCCAAGTAGTGTAGCTTCATGATTAATTGGAAAAACAGGATTAGTTAAGTACTAGTTATCTGATAAGATTGTGATTAAACTTTTATATATTTATTATTGCAGACAATGAGGCTATGGTTCTGATGATGCCAACAGATATATAAGATCTTTGTTGTCGTCGTAGAGAGGCAATATTCAGATTCGTGACTTTGTTGTTGTAACTTTATTGCCAAACCTATAAACAACGAATAAAGATTGGCTTACTCTTATTCTATGGGATATTAATCTTGACTGGTTATCCTTTTTTGTTTCTTGGCATTTGTAAAATTAGGAAGATTCGTAAGATTCAAAATCTAAAAATTATAGTTGTTTTATTAAGAATGTTAATAAATTTTATATCAAACAGCAAATTACAAATTTTGGGTTTGAAAAGAGACTGTTGTTAGAGTGTAATACCATTCTGTGAACCTAACAATAACAAATAGAAAGATAGTAAAATGTTACCTAGTGAAAAATTAGGTCTTGAAGCAAGAACTCGATGTGTAAGACGAGAACATCATTAAATCTGATTCCAACTAGCAAACTGATCAAAGGGGCTTTGTGTCGGAATCACCATTGGAAGATCAATATTGTTGCAGCGTCTTCTTAAAGCAGTGATAGTCCGTTTGTGAATGAGGAGACACCGAAGCCTATCTTGAAACCGCATCAGTCCTTGATACACAACATTCGGATGAAACCCCGGGACTTGGGTCTGGCTCGGTCTGTTTGTGAAAGAGGAGAAACCGAAGCCTATCTTGAATTGTCTGTAAACTATGTTCCAAAAATCCTCCATATCTAATTTTTTTCTTTTCGAGAACTCTTATTGAGAAACACAGAGGATTAGTGCTTTTCTTCCAACTTTCTCCATCTCTTAATTTGTTAAATCTTTCCGCCATGTCTCTGACTTTGGCTTTTATCATCAGACCATGTAGTGGGTTCTCCGTCATGGCCATAACTTCAACTGTTCGAAGGATGCCATATATGATCGTGTGATTTCTTGAACACACCGCTCGGTGAAACTTTTGCTGTAAATATATTATTCTCTTGCTTTTACTTTTATTATTATTGAGGTGAAGCTGATAATTTTGAAGACAGCATCTTTTATATCAATACGATCTTTTCAGCCTAAGCTCACCTCTAAGCTGTCCTTTGAGTTCGCTACATCTTTTTGTCTCTATTGTCTATAATCTTATTAAAAGCCACAGACCTGAACTATGAAAACCAAAATTATTTTTTGTGATATCGATTTGTCCGTCTTATTTATATAAGGCTGAACCAAAAAAGACATACTTCGATGACTTGTCTGATTATAAATGCTTTTCAGAGAGTCCTAACAGAGTTTATAATTCTAATCTTGTATATGCTTTGACTTCATTCTCTAGACTATTTTCTTTCTTTGGTTTGCGCTCTCTGTGTAGTTGTTACGAGTAATGTTGTGATTAAAACTCAATCGAAGATCGCCCAAACCTTGACTTACACCTTCCTCAAGAACCTTCCTCAGACGGGCTTATCGAGAGGTGCGAAACCCGTCTTTAACAGGCAATCCACTAACACTTCCGAATTACAAATTTCATCTTTCCTTTCTGTACAATCGTCAAGAACATACACGACAAGAAAGGAAGATCACACAAGCCTCTGAGATTATATAGATGAAGAATAACACAAGATAGACCAGTTTAACATAACGGCAAACCTAAAGAGAATAACATGGGATTAAACCATCTTTCAAAATTAGCATAACCGGCTTTGGTTTAAGCCTAACCAGGATGACTTTCATCACCAACGTATAACAAACTCCACATTGATGACAATCACTTATGTTTTGCTGTATATCATTTTGCTGTATATCATTGTAAACTTGTGCAATGCCAGGATACATCAAACAGCTTAGTGTCTGGCAATTCCGAGGAAGCTTAAAGCTTGCTCAAACTTGTTGACAAGAAGCACCTTAGTCATCATATCTGCGGGATTCTTCAACATTGACATCTTCCGCACCTTCGCTTAGCCTTGTGCTATGACATCCTTTATGAAGTGTAGATTCCGGCTTATGTACTTGGTTTTTTCGTGATAGACATTGTTCTTGGCAAGACACAAAGCACTATGAGAATCACACCAAATGCCAATTCTTCTGCATAAATCCCAATTCTTCTGTTAGACCCTTCAGCCAAATCTCTTTCTTTACAGCTTCCACTAGAGCCATGTATTCAAGTTCTGTTGTAGATAAAGCAACAACATTTTGAAGTGTTGACTAGACTTACTTACCTTAGCCTCTTGGTTCATCCTTGATTTAAATTCATGAACTTCGAATGGACTTAGAAATGTTAGGTTGAACTTACGGTCGTTGTGTGTAAACGAATAATAGTTGGTCCGACCGTTGTGAAAGATTGCTTGGTCTAGTTGCCATGGCCTTTCCAACAGGAGGTGTACAGCTTGCATTGGCACCACGTCACAAAGGACTAGGTCCTGATACTTGCCGACACTAAACAATACAATCAATTGCTCGGTCACTTTGAGTTAGGTCGTATCGTTGAGCCATTGCAACTTGTATGGCCTCGGATGCTTAACTCTCTCAAGTCCTAATCTGTCCACCATGAACTTACTAGCAACATTAGCACATGAACATCCATCAATGATAAGATTACATACCTTGCTGTTGATAGTATAACGAAACAATTAACAGTTGAAATCACGAAACAACGAAACCTCCTTGATTCAAAATAAAAATCACAGAACAATTACCAGTTCAAACCAGCAATATAAACAATTAATATAAAACGGTTTGGTAAGAAAATCGTATGAAGACGAGACGTTGAAAATAATTTCGAAAAAAGACGAAACACGGAGTCGAGATTTTATCTCTTTGTTTAACTCAATAAATCGCCTTTAATATGTGACAATTTTGTATTATTTTTGAATCTCATGATACAATCGTGTGAGACTGTTTTACAACACTGGAAATGTAATTTACGACTTAGATGTTCCACGTTATACTCTGGAGACTTTTATAGAAAAAAATATATGATAGAGATTTGCTGAAAATTTTTTTGATTATTCTGATATATATATATATATATATATATATATATATATATATATATATATATATATATATGGGAAGAATATCTAGTACAAAAAAGAAATTGATATTTGCGAATATTTTTTCTTATCTCGCAAATAGATAGAAACATAAAATATTCCGTATTTTTTTTCTGCGAGAACTAACATTAGATAACATTGTTACATAGTCCATTTGATTACACAGTTATATTGACTTTGCCTCGCATTTCTAGCTAAGTCGTTAGCCATCGCAACAACCACTCTAGCCACTTTCGGAATGAAAATTGATATGGCTGTTTTTTTAATGCGAGAATATCTTTGATTTTTTTTAGCAATTGCAGAATGACACAATAACTCATTTTTGGCTGCACCAAAACATTTAGTTCATTGAAAAGCACTAAGTTATCTCCTACAAACAGAATTTTCCTTGAGGCAATCTTCCAAGCTTCTTTCACTGCCATGAGAAGGGCTATAGCTTCTGCTTCTAACGCTGTTGATGTATGCTCAATTGAGGCTTTAGCTTGTACAACTTCCTGACCATCACGATTGATGAGATACCAGCCTATGCCCACCTTATCTTGTGAAGATAGCCAAGATGCATTAACCAAGCATAAATAAGAATCATTTTTATGAGCTAACTCTTGCGGGGATCGAATAGCACCAATGTTTGGTGAAACAAAAGGATCTGAGTCAGAGAGAGTTTCTCTCTGAGCATTCAACCATTCTCTGTGATCCGCAAGGTCTTTGTAATGACATGCGTTATATGATGTCTCTTGTTTTCAAATAAGAGACTGTTTTTCATTTTCCAAATGTGTCATGCCACACAAAAACTTGGCATTTCCTGTGTCATTAGCACTTGTGCACCTTGGAAGCATTGTTATTATATTTTGATCCAGATATTGCTGCTGAAAGATAGCAGTGGAGGGTGACCTAATTAGAACTAACTCCCATATTTCAGTAGTTAGCTTACATACAAAGAAGAGATGGTTTACTGACTCTACCTCTTCTCCGCATAAATGGCAAATAGGATCAACCTGACAATGTCTTATTAGTATATTATCTGCAACAGGCAAGCTATCATAGGCTAGTCTCCAACAGAAGTGCTTCAATTTATGAGGAATTTGTAGTCCATATATCTTCTTGTATATCACATTACTTTCTATTTGTGGTCCAGATACATTCCTTGATACCCCATCACTATGCTCTTCTTCAAGAGATCTATGCACATAGTATCCAGATTTGACATTATATTCACCATTATTTGTGTAAATCCAAGGTATATGATCGTCAATATTAGTACTTGATGGGCGTATCTCTTTTATCTTAGGAATATCAAGAGGGTCAATATTTTTTCTAGCTGATGTTGGTTCCACTCTCCTACAAGAAGCAGCATTAGTTATGAGACTTTCATATAAGGGCACTGATTCATACCAGGGCGTTGAGCAAGTCGAGACGGACCTGTAGGCAACCAATTATCCTTCCAGACATTGATGGTATTGCCATTTCCAACCCGCCATCTAATACCTTTCCTCAAAATATGCTGAGTTTGGATTATACATCTCTAATCATACCTCGCGTTTGACTGGACAGTTGCTTCTAAGAACGAGGAATTACTGAAATATTTGGCTTTATATATTCTTGCCAACAGTTAGTTTGGGCAGTTCAACATTCTCTATCCTTGCTTGCAAGAAGTGCCATATAAAGGAGTGAAGATCCTTAATGCCTCCTTGATTTTTTGCTGCGGTTATTTTGTTCCAAGCTATCTATGGTATCTTCCTTCTGTTGATATCATTAGACCACTAATAATTTATAATAGCTGAAGTAATATGTTCTATCCATTTTCTAGATAGCAAAAAACATCATATAATATAATTAGGCAAAGAGGTTGCAACAACCTTTATTAAAACTTCATTTCTAGCTTGTGAAAGCCATTTTGTGTACCAGTTGTCTAATTTATTCTGAATTTTCTGAGTAGTATATTGAAAAGTATCATTCCTGTTTATACCAATTCTACCAATATGTTCAGGCATACCTAAATATCTACCAAATCCCCCTTCCTTCTGAATACTAGTAAAGTTTTGAATCAATTTTTTGAGAAAAATGTGTACCTTTGCTAAACATGATTGCATACTTTTGAAAGTTAACTTTCTGCCATGACGCTTCCTGGTATGTCTTTAGAATCTTGAACAAGTCATTATACTCCTCCATATTTGCCTTGCAAAAGATAAAAAAGCTATATGCAAACAGTAAGTGAGAGATAGCTAGACCATTTCTAGAAGCCTTAAATCCATGAATCCTCTTTTGGGGTAGAGCAGTAGAAATGCGTTTTGTAAGGCCCTCCGCACATATGAAATAAAGATAAGGTAAAATTGGATCGTCCTGTCTAATACCTCGTTGAGGTCTAAAAGTTCTAGTTGGAGACCCATTTAACTGAATAGAGTAGGTAATTTTACTTACACAATTCATAATCCAAAGTCTCCATTTTTCATTAAACCCCATCTTTTTCCATGACTATATTAAGAAAAGACCATTCCACCTTATCAAAAGCTTTAGAAATATCTAACTTCGTAGCAACATATGAATTACTTCTTTTTCGAGTATTTCAGGAGTGCAAAAGCTCATGAGCTATAAGGACGTTATTAGAGATTAATCTACCTTGAACAAAAGCTGATTGACAATCAGAGATAATAAGGGGCAGCCATGGTTTTAAACTCTCAGCCAGCAGCTTAGAGATAATTTTGTATGCGACATTAGACAAACTAAGGGGCTTGTATTCCTTACACGTTTGGGTAGAGTTAGTTTTTGGTATAAGACAAATATGAGTATGATTTAGCTGATGCTCCATAGAACCATTCTCAATGAAGAAGTTAACATAAGAGAACACACCTTCCTTAATAGCATGCCAATGATGTTTGTAGAAGCATGCGTTCATACCATCCGGTCCTGGAGCTTTATCTGGATTAATCTGAAACACAACTCTCCTTATTTCTTCCTCAGTATTAGGCTTTGTAAGCTCCTGATTAATCTCCTTAGAAGACTTCCTAATATCCTTAAGAAGATGAATTGTCAGCGACCAATCCCTGATAATTCCAGTGAAGTATCTCCAAACCACCAAACCACCAAACCTTTGATTTCAGCAGGATCTCTTGATTGTCTTTTGGAGTTTGAAGGCTCAATAGCGGAGTCGGTTTCCAGAAGTTTTCTCTTAGTCCCTTGGTCACGCATCCCCATGATATTTTCTTTGACTTTATCATCTATATATTTTTGCTCCTAGGTTATGCTAACCTTTGTAGGAGGTGCTTCCTAAGGTACTAAATAGTGTAATATATGTTTCTCAATTGCAGGTCCACTTCCTTCATGACTCTGGATTGCCTCAGAACTCTCATTCTTATCAATTGGATATTGGACAAGCGTTGGATCATTTGATGCCTGACTGACCTCATATGTGACCGCTTCAAATAATCTCAATTCCTGCAATACGAAATCCAGCAGTTGGGTGTTCAAGCTGCATCAGCTGCATACCTTGACTTTGAAAATTTGTTGCTTGAGGGCATTGATCAAATCCGTGTTTCAGACTTCCACAATTTGTATAAATATTTTGTAAAGTTTCATTCTTGAACTCAAACTCCACTAGCTCAGCAATGCTCATGATTTGTACTCGTCTGGAAAGCGTGATTTCTTCATCCACATCAAAGATTATCTTAACCCAAACTTATGTTGGATACTTCGAATTAGGCTCATATTTTTGAACCTCCTCTACATGGCCAAGCTTCGAGCCTATACTTTCAAGTATCTGCTTCCTTCTGTATATACTTGGTAGGTTACTGATCATCCAGAAAGGAACAGTGTTAAGAAAATCCGGAAGTTGGCGACGATTTCAGCGATCGATTGTAACCATCCATCCCTTAAACGTATAAAAGGCGTTCTCTAGCACCGTGAGAAGATGATGTTCTGATTTAAAATAAAATTTCACACTACCATCGTCATTAATCTGCTCATCCAGCTTATCATACATATTCCACGCTTTAGGAAGGTTGTTCTTCATCCCATCTGGATTCTGATGCTGAAGGTTTAATCTTTTAACCACCAAACAAAGGTTGTGATCTTTGTTGAACTGTTGTTGGGCATCCTCATGAACATCCCAAAGTTTCTTATCCGTCTCAATTCGCAATTTCTGTAGAGCCCTCCACAACTCTTTCTGCTTGTTCGTCATGCTTCTTACAGTCAGAGCCAGAAAACGAGGAAGAGATTGTAGAGATTTAGACCAGATTAAACTGGAAAGTTGATCGAATTTAAAAATCCTAGAATAAAAAACTTTTGAGTCGCCTATTTTCATGATTATTGAATAAGCTTACTCAAAATATTTCGTAGTTATCTGGATGCAATCTTTTATGACTTTGATTAATTTGATATTGGGATGTAATATTTAAGATTTATGCTTTTCATTATATAATTTCTTTTCATATTTATCCAATTTTACACTGCCTAAAATTTATAAAATTGGATTACAACAGAATTGTGGTTTAAAAAATTTGATTATTTGTTTAAATTAAATCTATGGGAATCGAATGTACCAAAAATCAATTTTTGAAACGTTTTTCTTTGTCCAAAAAATATTAATAAAACTAATTGAAGTATAATTCAAAAAATCTAGTCTTGTAGAACATTTTCCCGCTCTGCAAATCAAAATATACTTTTTATCAAATCTATTATTATTAAATTGGTTTATTATTTTTCTTTCTTACGATCATTTTATTGATTTCATTGAGATTTTTTATTAAAAGTAGAATAATTAATTCAAGCTTCGGCGAAGACTACGTGATACACGTGGTGGAAAGCAAAGCTTCTTTTTTTTGTGTGTGGTCGAATTAATTGCTACGCATTTAATTCCTGTCGAACTAAACGCAACCGAATTATTCATTCTTTTTTATGTATTTTAAAAGAAAATAACTGAAGAAGAAAAATCATTGAGAACCCTAAAAAGTCTTAGACACATTAATCGCTACGAAAGCGAACCTCTTGGATTTCTCGTCTTCTTTTGCTTGTGGTTTAGGTTTTAATCAGAGCCCAAAAAAAAAAGGAAGACGCAGCCAAGGTGAAGTCAAATCCTCTTTCTGATTACGTTTTTTTTTGTTTCTTCTCCATCGATCAATACTATGCTACAGAGCTTGTAATTGTTTTTCTTCTTCTTGGTTTCGTTTCCACCTTCGAAAATTTCTGTGGGCTGCTTTCAATTTCTTAAATTTCTGTCGAAATTTCGTTTTTTTTTTCTTGTTTAGGTTTAAGCGGTCTTAAACCCTAACCAATTCATGTGGTGTGAATTTGTGACCGATTCTTATCTTTTCCTTGTTTCAGGTGCTGAGATGTGTCTATTTCTTGCTTCTGGTTTATGGGTTCCTGCGACATTTTGAGTGTGTTGTTCGGTTTAGGTGTTTGGTGCATTGCTTATATATCAGTCGCAATCTTTGCATCTTTTAGAATCCTTTACTCTATTTGTTCGATTTGAGTTTCTTTGTGGAGGTTTTGCTTTGCTACAATGGGTTACGCACAGCTAGTTATCGGTCCAGCAGGCAGCGGAAAGGTCATATTATATAGTCTTATGTCAATCTATTCTAAAAACTTGAATGTATCAGCGACTAACGCGTTTTTCGGTTTTTTTTGGATCAGTCAACTTATTGTTCATCTTTATATGAACATTGCGAAACCGTAGGCAGAACAATGCATGTTGTTAACTTGGATCCTGCTGCTGAAATCTTTAATTATCCTGTGGCTATGGGTGAGTGAAATTCATCTTATTCAATCCCTGTGGTTTTTGTGTGCCTATCACTTTCTTGATTTCACTGAAGCTACTACTTTTTGTTGAATGCAGATATTAGAGAACTTGTTTCTTTGGAAGATGTAATGGAGGAGCTTGGGCTTGGTCCTAATGGTGGTCTCATGTACTGCATGGAGTATCCTTTTGATTTTACATAAACGTAAATGAGAATTGTACTCGCTCGGCACAACCGGGTCTTACCTTTATATGTGAGAAACAAAGAATCTATTTGGGTGGAAATGGAAGATCCTTTAACTTTTAATCTATAGATACCTCGAGGATAGCTTACATGATTGGGTGGATGAAGAATTGGAGAACTACAGGGACGACGATTACCTTATATTTGATTGTCCAGGTGCATAAATGATCAATGAGTTTGTGTCTGCTTCTTGTATATGTCTTATCTCTATATATATATGTGTTTTTATCTCTAAATTCTTTGAAAAATTATTCTGTTAATAGGTCAGATAGAACTGTTTACACATGTTCCTGTGCTTAAGAACTTTGTGGCGCATTTGCAGCAGAAGAACTTCAACGTCTGTGTTGTTTATCTGCTTGATTCACAGGTTGTATGTCAAGTTCTGTTTCCTCTCCACTACTTACTATTATTTTAGTGAAGAACCAATTTGTGTTGACTAAAAGATAAATTTTGTTGGATCAGTTCATAACAGATGTAACGAAGTTTATCAGCGGTTGTATGTCATCTCTCTCTGCTATGATCCAGCTTGAATTACCACACGTCAACATCCTCTCAAAGATGGATCTCTTGCAGGACAAAAGCAACATTGATGAGTATGGAATCCTATTCTTCCCATTGTTTTTTTGTTTTGTTTTGTTTTTCGTGGTTGCAGCTTCGAGGTTTCTAAGTTTGCTATGTGTAAATTGTGACTTTAAGCTACTTGGATCCGGAGCCTCGCACATTGTTGGCAGAGTTGAACAAAAGGATGGCTCCTCGATATGCAAAATTGAACAAAGCCCTGATGGAGATGGTATGGTATATGATTGTAATGGATTCTCGGTGTTCATGTTGACTATAGAAACAAGTAATTTGATTTTCATGATTGCATTTTGTGGGATGTTGTGGTTAATTAGGTGGGAGAGTATGGGATGGTGAATTTCATACCCCTTGACATAAGGAAAGAACGAAGGTAAACTAATATCCTCTCAATTCGTTCTTCTAACTTTGATTTAATACAAAAGCTAAAGTCGACATTGTTTTCTTTGGGCAGCATTCAATATGTTCTGTCCCAAATCGATGTCTGTATACAGTTTGGAGAAGACGCTGACGTTAAGATCAAAGATGACGATGAAGATTTTGGTGATGATGGTCCTGATCAGTAATTTGTTACTCTGTTTTGACGGACGTAATTCATAAAACTGTAAACAATCTTGGTCTCATTGTTCTTGTCAGAGGCCAACGTGCTTGTGAGAACTTTTATATCTGAATATCAAACCTTTACTGAGAGACACTTTCAAACTGGTCGTTCAGCTACAGTTTCATCTGAATGAGCACTATAATTAGAGTGTGCATCTACCTTTCGAACTCTCATACACGTCGATTTACAAAATTGCGTTTAAAATTTTGAAATCTAGAATCTTTATTAGAGAACTGAATATTGTTTGATTGATTTACTGAACATTATAGTTTCAGTCTATGTTTTAAAAACCATAGCGGATATTGACTCAACATTATTACTGGTATAGCTACTCAGATCGATTCAACCGGTCGAACTGGATTTTTAAAATTTATAAACTTTTAATAATAATAAATAAAAAAATATATATAAGGAATATACAACATAAAATTAAACAAATAAACTTAAAATTTTATTAATATCATACAGTTTGTTGAAACGAGAAAAAAATGGTAGATTATATGCTGTAAAGATAATATATATACACATGATTATTAAAAAAATAAAAAATAAAGATATTTATAATATAAGATGAAGTAATTAATTTTTTAAATATATAAGTTGTAGATTATTATTAAGTAATATACTCTATTTAAATTTAAAGTAAATAATATTATTTAGTCAAAAGCAATTTTATACATGTTATTTCTTATATATGTGGAAATAAAAATTAATGTGAAGAGATGTTATATTATATTACAAAAAGATCCTTATACTTTCTATAAATTCAAAAAATACCATAAGTTTGATTTGATAAAGATATATTTGAAGGATTTAAAAGTTTAAAATTTTGATATAAATTTTTAATAAATCAGATTTTTACATTGAACCGGATTATCGGTTTTCAAAACACTGGTTCAACTTTTTTTGTTTTAGAGTAATTTCAGTCAAAAACTCTTTTGGTCTTGTTTTTGTTTGCATTTTTTTTCTCTTTTGTCATATAGTGTAATATTATTTTCAAGTTGAAATACATGAACCCGCAGAGATACACAAATCCTCAAAATTATAAATCCAAAAAGGGAGATGCAAGCCCAGAAAAAAAAACACTAGCCTTAACAAGAAAAATTATACATCAAGAAAATTAAAATGTAAAATACAATAAGACAACCCAAATTCAATTAAACCAACCAAAGAGCCTACAAGCGAAAGAAAATTGAATTGAAAGCTAGAGGTATAAAGATAAATCTTTTGCCTTGTTCTTCTTGTAGATTGTCAGCCGATTATATTGCTCTCATTTCGAGAGAGTTACGAGCATACATAGCTAGACTAAACAATCCCCAGGAAACATGTGAACCAAACTGATTCAAATATTTGGCGCCGTCTGTGAGGACTCCTAAGGAAATTTTTATAAGCACGAAAGAGCCCGACAGATGACCGGAAACGTTGCGCGGTACATAAACATGACGTAACAGCGAGCTTGACGCCCAAAACCTCCTCCGGAGTAACCACGACCAAAATGACATGGCTAAAACTGCCTTCGACCTTAATTAATACAACCTCCGCTGCGATTAAAAGCACGGCGGAACCAGCACATCGAGGACAAACGTCAGCAGCGATCGAAGAGCTCCTTGGCACCGCGATGAACTCGTCCTCGTGCACCTCGCCTGCTCGGCTAACAGAAATGACGAGTGTTATAACCCCTCAGCCCCAAAAAACCAACCAGGAGAGGAACCTTCATCTCTCAAACATCTCCGGAGCGGGCCCACAAATACAGCAAAGACCTACGAAGGAAAGAGATGTCCCATACCCCAACAAACGCCAACGTCCCAGCATTGTTCCAAGCGCTCCTAGGACGCATGGACGAAATATCCCGAAGCGCTGAAGCACGGTTTAACGCACTAACAACACCCCATGCAATGTGCCACGGCCGAATCGATGAGCTCTCACGCGAGCAAACGTCGGCTCGGCGCAATTTTGAAGCTATTCCACAAGTACATTGGAACTTGCTCCGCGACCTCACCACGTCAGCCTCTCCGTCTGCCGAATCATCGATGCAATTTCGTCGCCCTAACGCGAGCCTACGCATGACTGCCGACCAGGAAAGAGATCTTGCAATCACCGGTCTCCAAAAGACGCAGAGAGATATGTCCAGGCAACCAACTTGGCTCCCAAAATCGACCGCCGGCTATAAGAGACTCAAAATACACCGTTCACCATCCAAATAACTGACGTACCGATCCGCCATCCCGGCAAGATCAGGTTCTCAAGTTACGAAGAGAGCACGGACCCACGATAGTATATGACGACCTTCAGCATCGCCATGAGCCGAGCTAATCTCAACTTTTCTTTGAAAACTTGTGCGGAGCTACGCTTACTTGGTTTGCTAGGCTGGAGTCAAACTCGATCAACAACTATCACAATTTTAACAGCTTTCCTAAAGCACTACTCAATTTACACCGAGGAGGGAACCTCGGAGGTGGACCTATACACCCTTTCCCTAGGACAAAAAGAATCGTTGCGATTGTTCATAGCCCGATACAAGGCTATCGTTTCAAAGGTATCGGTGACGGATAAAATAGCCATCGCGGCTCTAAGGAACGCACTCTGGTACGAATCTGCGTTCCGAGATGATATCAAAATAAACCGTCCGCTGACTCTGGAAGATGCATTGCACCGAGCAACCATCTTCATCACGATGGAGGAAGAAAGCAATCATGGCAAAGTGCCACGCGGTAGCGAGAATAGGAGAAAGGCGAGTACCACGAACCTTGTCAACATTACGACCACGGCTACAAAAGAGAAGAACAAGCGAGAAAGCCGGTATACCACATCACCGAGGGTCAGCAGCAGGCACCGAGGCCACAGTGGATCAAGAACGTCCGTAGCGACGATCAGAGAGGAAACTTGTATTGCGAGTACCACATGAAGGCAGGACACTCGACCGAGGACTGCCGACACTTGAAGGACTTCCTTTTCGTCAAATTCAAGCAAGGCGAGATCAAGGCGCCAAACCACGGATCAGCTAAGGAAGACGAAACCCAAGACGAAGTACAAGAGGTACAACTTACAACACCGAAAAACAGAGATGGAGTCCCCAAAGAGGGGTCGGGATGATCAAGGGCCTGGAGAAGCGCTTCTGCCTCAATCGTCGAGGAGAAGGATTAACATGATCATGGGAGGGCTAACGTCTTGCAACGACTCTCTCAGTGTGATCAAAGAGTACGGCTGACGAAGTGAAACCGTGCTCAAGCGCCACAAAAAAAGAAAGGACAGTCCGAGTTTGGTCGAATATCTCGAATCGGCAACGATCGCAGCCCTCTGAGATGGAATAACTTTCACGTATGACGACACCGTAGGATTGGAAAAGCCTCACAACGATCCGCTAGTGATCGAACTAAGAATCGGAGACTGCAAGGTCACCCGCATCCTCGTCGACACATGAAGCTCGGTGGACCTAATATTCATGGAAAGCGTGAGGAGAATGGAACTCAAAGGCTTCCAACTCAACCCACAAGTGAATCCTTTGATGAGTTGTGATGGCGAGACAGCCGTGAAGATTGGAACAATCAAGCTTCCTGTATACATGGGACAATTCACGAAGTTGGTCAAATTTTTCGTCATCGACAAACTCGCGATTTATGACGTAATAATGAGTACCACGTGGCTACACTCGATGGAAACGGTCCCTTCAACTTACCACCAATGTCTAAAATTTCCTACTCCCAAGGAAATCTATACGTTGAGAGAAAATCAAATGATGTTCAGAACTTGCTTCATCACGGAGAAGAAACTGCAGAGGTCGCCTAGGACCTACCTTGTCATCAAACCAAAACCAAGAACCGACCTACTACCCATGGAGATTCCCCAGCGCAAGCTCGTACAAGAAGTCCACGTCGACCCGTACAATCTCTATAGGGTAACCGATCTTCCGCCTCAAACAGAGGCAAATCTCATCAATTTTCTAAAACATAACTTCTCAACTTTCGCCTGGTCAGCCGAAGACATGCCAGGAATCGACCCGAGCATTACTAGTAACCAATTGAATGTCGACCCGACTGGCAGGCCTATTAAGCAAAAAGACTAATGGAGGCGGGTTCAATTGCCGAGGTATGATAACTTGAATGGTTGACCAATCCCTGCGTAGTAAAGAAAAAAAGCGGAGTGTGGAGAGTATGTGTGGATTTCCCTGATTTGAACAAGGCTTGCCCCAAACAAAGTTTCCCCTTCCCCATATCGACCGAATCGTCGAAACAAGCGCATGGAATGAACTGCATTATTTCATGCAATCGTCGAAGCAACCGCCGGTGCGACCTATCAACGACTGGTAAACGAAATGTTTAATAGTTAGATCGGTCTTATGATAGAGGTTTACATCGACGACATGCTCGTTAAGTCAGTCTCGGCCAAGGATCACGTCGGCCATCTCCGCGAATGTTTCGAAATCCTAAATAATTATGGCATGAATTTTAATCCGTCGAAGTGCACATTCGCCGTGAGATTGGGCGAATTGTTGGGATACGTCGTCACTTAACGAGGTATTGAAGCAAACCCCAAAAAGATAGATGCGGTACTGGAACTGACGTCTCTTGAAGCCCGCGCGAGGTGCAGCGTCTTAAAGGATGAATCGCCGTACTCAACCGGTTTATATCCCGTTCGACGGAATATTGCCTCCTCCTTTATCGACAGACAAATGCCTCCCCTTCTATCAAATACTTCGTCTGGGACAAAAAGTGCGAGGCAGGCTTCACCAAACAGAAAGCATATCTAACGTCTCACCAATCCTAGCCAAGCCCAAGGAAGAAGAAACTCTCTATCTCTACATTGCGATAACAAGCTCGACTGTCAGCGACGTGTTGGTCAAGGAGGACCGGGGTGAGGAGAGGCCAAAATTTTACGCCAGCAAAACCCCGGATGGAGGGAAGACACGTTACCCGATGCTGGAAAAGCTCGCCCTAACGGTCATCATCTCAGCCAGAAAGTTGTGACATGGTATTCGATCGTCGTACTAACAAACCAACCCTTGTCCGTCATACTAACGCATCCCGAGCTCCCAACTGAAGACCGCTGGACCTTCCACGTCGACGGATCATCGTCATAGAAAAGCTCTGGCGTAGAGATCCATCTGGAATCATCAACATGGGAAACACTCGAGCAATCATTCCGACTTACCTTCCTTGTGTCGATAATGAGGCCGAATACGAGGCTTTGATTGCCGGGTTCCGGCTCACTAATCCATCGGAGTCTGACAGTTCAACGCATATTGTGAATCCTAACTCATTGCCTTGTAGCTCAGCTGAGAATATGAAGCTAAAACCGAGTGAATGTGTAAATATTGTTACGGGCCAAGGTCGAAGGGGGTAAATATTGTTACCTAGGGTAACACGGTATAACACGCACCCTGGCCCAGAATAAGGGTTAAGCCAAGTAAAAGGCTTAACTAAGAAAAAGAAAGAAGTTCGGGGAAAAAGAGAGAGAGAAACTTAAGGAGCCGGGTCGAGCTGGGATGAGCTGGTTGGATGAGCTCGACCAGTCGGGTAAGGCAAAAGGAAGCTCAACTGGGCGGGCTAGCTCGTCAGCTAACATCACTAGCTAAAGGAGCTGGATGATGTTTGCATGGACGGTTGTGCGGGACGGTTATGCGAGCGGTTGCGACGGTTAAAGAACAGTTGCGGACGGTTGGAACATCGCACCCGTTCGTCTACAAAAACAGTTTCGTCACAAGTATTATAAAAAGGACCCTTGGGCGCAACATCTGGACACATAGAGAATCGGAGAGATTCCCAAAAGAAAGGGAAAATCAAAAGTTAAGTGAGAAAAAGGAAGTGTTGCACCGAAGGATAGAACACTGGTCGGAAGGACGAACCGCGGAAGCAGTTACGTCATGGTGGACGAACGTAACATGGATAACCTTGCATCTGTCCAGGAACGGGACGGAACCACCGATGCACCTACACGCACGGCAAAGGTGAGTGCTATGGCCTCGTTCGAACCTAAGATTCTTAACCATCGTTTGCCGATACGGTTAAGGTCAAGTTCGAATCACGGCTAAGTTCTTATGTTTCGTCATTCTGTCTCACTATGCAAGCATATGCATCATGATCGGACAATACCCATACGCACGGTCTGTCGACGCCAAGGGCCGGGTAAAACCTACCCAAGGATCGGACGGAACCGAGGCGGAGATGAGTAAAGGATAGACCGAGACTTAGAAGGAAAATATGTGGGAGTTAGTCGGGAAAGGGCATTGCATAGACGATATCATTTAGCCTTGGTTAGGCGAAGTACGTGTTCTTTGTGAATATAGATACTTACGCTATTTTGGTTTCAGGAAAGAACAGGGGTCATATGAAAGACATGGCCTAGACGCGCGAGACATGGATTAGGATGGATGAGTGGTAGCGGTAGACTGGATGTAATAGGATCAATTGTAATAGCCTAAAGTGCAAACTCTAAGTTTTATTGAAACCTTTGTGTTTAAATAAGAAATTCAGTCTACGTTTTCTAAGTATCTTGCAATAACTCTAAGTAAATGAATCACATAATTGAAACGATATCTTTTAAGAATATTAAGCAAGATGGATGTAAAATGGGCTAAGGGTTCATTTTACATGGTGGTTGGGCCGGAGCAACCTCTCGGGTCGAGAGGCCCGAGATGGGTTGTTTCATAATGGATGTGTACCTCAAACTAGTCCAGGACCTATCAGCCGGGTTCAACATGTTCACTCTAACCAAAATACCGAGAGGCAAAATACCGCCCAGCCGACGCCCTCCTAGCCTTTGCCTCGACCTCGAATCCTCATCAGCGACAAATCATCCCGGTGGAAAGCATCGCCTGTTCCAGCATCGAACTGCCGCACGAAGTGTTCTTTGTCAATGAGTTGGCAGACGCCCTCCTAGCCTTTGCCTCGACGACGCCGAATTACAAGCACCAGACGAACCGAGCGAAATCAGAAACGATCAATACACGGAGACCGAGCTGATACCAGAACGGCGGGCCGAGATCCTTAAATTCATCAAGACGGGTGAATCCCCACCAGACAAGTGGGAGACACAAAGACTGAGAACGAAATGTGAAAGATATAGCCAGCTCGATGGGAATCTTGTCCGATTGAGCGCATCAGGATCGCTCCTCTCGGGTATCGACAAAGCAGAAGCAAAAACTATCATGATCCAGACCCACGAGGATGCGGGAGACAATCTCTAAAACCCGTTTTCATTGGATGACAGGGCTGGGTCGAAAGAGGAAGCGTCTTTTAAGACGAAAAAGAGGAAATTGAGCTGAAAGGGAGCTAGTCCGTGATTTGCGGGTCAGTTGGATGGTTATTTCCGACCAAGCGGGTTTTTCAGACAGCCTTGTCGGAACTCGGTCGACCGTGGTTGGGGTAGGTTGGACCGGTTCGGCAGCTGGTCGACCCAGCTACGATCCATGCTAAGTGTTTTGGCGAGAATGGTTACTGGGTCGAATCCGCGGGTCGCGCATATCTGTTGGTCAAACGCGGGGTAGAGCAGTTACATCGCGGACGAAGGAAATTGGGCGCGGGAACGGTTACATGGGCGCATGAGCGGTTACATAGGACGGTTTTCTACCCTTTGTCTATTTATAGACAATTATGTGGGCACTTTCGCGGGGGAAAAACTGAGAGAAAGACATAGAGAATTTGAGAGAGAAATCTGAGCGAAAGATCGAGAGTTGGTCGAGAGTTGCTTGTTGTGGTCGAGAGTCGATTGTGGTGGTCGAGAGACTCGAGCCGTGAGTATCGTGTGGATCGGACTGTTCTTGGTAACGCGTGCACTAGAGGTGTCAGACAGCATTCGATAGACCAAGGTGAGTGTGTAACCGTGAGCTACATAAGGGTCGAGTCTGTTGTCTGGTGTTCTGTTTTCTGTTTGCTTGGGTCGAACGATCGATTCCAATCACTGGGCGTTCGGATCAGACAGTGCGCTTAGGGCATGACGGCCGTTAAGACATGTTTGGATCGCGGGCGATCGACCGGTGACTTGGGGTGGTCGGGTCGACCAGGCGCCTGTTGGATCTGCGTGTTTAGACTGTTTGGATTCTGTTGATGCGATGTTTATGTGGCTAAGCGGGATGGGATGACCGCTCTCACTAAGCAATTCAGTTGCTTATGCCTCCTTTGTGGATGCTAGTAAGGAAACCGAGCATGCTGGACCGCGAGACTAAGGCGGTGGTCGGAACGATGGTGGATTTGGGTAGATTTATAGGTTAAGTATGATGTAATAGCTTATTAGCGGATTTTCATTGTACTTGAACCTCGTTTAATCTATTTGAATTCGTTTTAATGTTATTGACTTGTGTAGAATGCTCAAAATCACTGAAATAATTCCAAGTATAGAAAAATTTTAAAAGTAACCTAAGCCCTGCGGCCGTGGTCGTAAAAACTGGGTTAGGGTGTTTTACAATCACTCGGGCGGTCGCGCATTGGCTCTAAAACTCACGAACGTAGGATACTATTGGCCAACGATGCAGGAGGATTGCCAGTAGTACACATCCCGATGTGACAAATGCAAGAGGCACAAACCGCATTTACGAACCCCTACCGAACTACTGACAACCTCAACCACCCCATACCCATTTGTGAGATGGGCGATGGATATAGTCGGTTTGCTGCCTCGATCGAGACATAAGCTTTACATGCTTATCATGACGGACTATATCGCCAATTGGGTGAGGCGGAGTCATTCGTCGAAATCCACGACATCGACGTCCAGAAGTTTGTGTGAAAATTCGTCATTTGCCATCACGGCCAGCCGTATGAGATCATTACATACAACAAATCTTATTTCACATTGATCTTGTTCGAAAGATTTTGTACCCCCAAGGTAACGGCAAGGCTGAAGCAACAAACAAAACCATTATCGATGGACTGAAAAAAAGCTCGAAGAAAAAAAGGATGCTGGGCAGACTAGCTGGATGGGGTCGTCTGGTCACTCTCAATCTGCTACGGAATGGAAGTAGTGGCACCAGCCGAGGCAAGCGTGGCGACCCTAAGACGTTGAATGATGGTTCGAAACAGCAATCTCAATTCTGAAATGATATTACACCATCTCGATCAAGTCGAAGTAGAAAGAGATTGCTCTCTCCTCCATATACATAATTACCAAAAGCAGGTTTCTCCGTATTACAACAAGAAATTCAGAGGCTGACATTTCACCGAAGGGGATCTTTTTTTCCGTAAAGTGTTCGAAAACACCGCCAAATATAGAGCAGGCAAGCTAGGCGCCAATTGGGAAGGGCCATACCTAATCTCCAAGGTCGTCAAACCTGGCGTCTACGGGTCACAACAATGGCCTGATATGCAATTCCACGATCCTGAAACTCGATGAATCTCAAGCGTTACCAGTACTAAGGAGACGAACCGGCGAACGCAACAACCCGCGAAAAATTCTCTTTCTAATTTCGTCGTACACTTGAAATGAACTACGGTCGGTTTGATATCTCTTTGCGTATTTAGGCAGCCTATTCAGGCACAGCCACATCTTTAATAAAATCTGTTTTTCATTCTATATCCAAACGCAACACAAGACCCTGCGATATGATTAATCGTAAAAGCGGGAGAAACTAACTTGAGAATAAATTCAAGCTCCCCTCGCATAAACGAACTACAGAACCAAGCCCAACTCGTAAAAAATAATATAATGTATATAGCCGAGCCCAACTCGCACAAACGAAAACGACCAAACATAACATGCACAAACGAGATATTTTCAGCTCAAGCTTAATAGTTAACAAGGACAAAAAGAAGAAAAACGAAACGACATTTCATTAAAATCAGAAGAGCGCAAGTTCTGGACAAATCCAGGCCGACAATGATATAAAATACAAAATAAAAAAGGGAGAAATCTAAAACTAAGGCAAATTGCTCCCAAATTGGTCCAGATCGGCCGGGATATCGGGGCTTATCGCAGTGTCTTCCGCTATGTTGGTGATACACTGGATTTTAATTCTTATTTTCTACTGCAAGTGCACAGCATGAAGATTGTAATATAAAGGAGAGAGCAAGGAACCGAACAGCTATTCAGGAGATAATTAGGCTCAGATCTCGAATTCGAACATAATGATAAGATTGGGCCACAGTCGTAGAACCAACAAATTTATTTTAACAACCTAAATATATTAAACTATCGTTTAGATCTAAAGTTGCGAACAAGCATTAACAAACATGTTCGACTAATTCACAATTTGCCTTAGCATCAATTGTCGTTGGATAAGGACAAATTGCTCCTCAAAGTTTCTTCTAGCAACCTATTGCACTTTTGATGAATAGGAATACCTATGTTCAGAGAATTATTGATCAATTAAATCTCAGCAATAAGATCAACAATGATGAAGATAATTTGATTAAACCTTATTTGTATTCGATTCAATTACTCATAATCTCCGTTGAAAAACCCCTAATCTAGCAAGAGAGACTACTCAAACATAGAAAAATAGAACATAGCAATATATGAAAAGAAATCCATGAAACTTTTATTAGCAAGAATTAGGGTTTAGAAATCTTTTCAAGTGTTTGTAGAGATCCGTCTCTCAAGTCTTACAAGCTAAAACTGTCGACTTAAAATCCTCTTTAAGAGTCGCCGTATCTCTGTCTTTCCAGAAGAAAATAAAAAAACTAAGAAAAGCTTAAAACTCATTAGGGCTTTGCACCCTTTAATTGAAGAGAATCAACATCTTTTTTCCTATGATACCGGAGTGGGTGCTCCAGTCGTCCATGTACCAAATCGATGCATTCAATTCCTTTTGCTCGGCTTCTTCTCCTTTTCGCTCAAGTGTCTCCAGCAGCTCCAATCATTGTCCACAGCCTCTCAGTAACCTGAAACGACTCAAAAACAACCAAAAAGACTCGATAAAGACTTAAAAACTACTGTTAGTACGCGTCAAGAACGCAACACATCAACTCCTCCCCCCCGACTTAGACCTTTGTTTGTCCTCAAATAAAACCGAAAGTCTAAATACGCAAAAGAAGTTTGAAAACGCAGGGACTCTAAAAAATCTCATACACCGTGAAACTAATGTAACCTGTAGAGCACATGCTTTAAAATATGACAACACTTCCTTGCCAAAACCCCTCCGACACCTTCGCAAACCCTGTTCCATACTTGAATTTCAATCAACCCAAACTTTATTTTCTAGACAATAAACTCTTTACATTCAGTTAAAGTTGGCGTGCGCTTTCTGTTATGAGTATGAACTAAGGAAACTGATGCTTGGTATTGGGAAAGCTAGTTTCATGGGTGGAGCTTAGAGTGTTTAGAGGTTACCAAACTTGTAGAGGATGCAGGATATCACGTAAAATGATAGGAGAGAATGGATTCATTGACGTTCCACAACCTCTAGCCACCCCTACTTTGCTTAAGCTTTTTAAACTCTTCTGATTCTGGCCTCTTTCCTCTTGGTTTCTGTGTGTTGAGAGACACTTGGGAGTTACTAACTCACCTTTCTTCATTCGTCAATTTGTATACTCTTTTTTTCTCTCTTTTTTGTTTCTTTTCCTTTTTTAGACGAATTGAAGAAGACCTTACATTGGTGTGTCTCTCAAAGACAAATAGAAAATATGAGATAATTGATTTTCTCACTCAACTTGCCGCCTGATGAACTGTTCCCGTATCGGAGCGGGTGCTCGGATCATTGGAGCGGGTGCTCTGTGTTGGTTTCAGCTTTTGTTGTGGTTTCTCCGCACCTTTTGCATATATCTCCACAAATAAACGTTGAAATATGAGAGTTCAGGAGGTTTAAAATGAGATAAAGCTCAAGGTGAGTACTCGCTATTCAAGATCAGGAAAAATGGTAAAAGTGTAAGAAGTCCTGAATATTCTCTTATTTCCCTAGTCAAATGCCCTTAATAGAAAGAATTTCGATTCAGGTTAGGTTCTGATAAAGTAGAGTTTAATGTCTTTCCGATGAAACCTCGATTGGTTGAAATGTTTTGGAGAAGGCGAGGTCCGACTGTGATGGTGTTTAAGGTTGGCTGTGCGATCAAGATCCTGACGCAATGGTCACTAGGAAAACAATCAAAATGCACAGATGTGGTTAAACATACTAGATTTTTGACTCGATTTTTTTTTCGAAATTTTTTTAAACTCGATTAGAAATGAGTTAGAAAAAAACAGGACTCAAAGAAACAAATTGACACAATACACTCAATTGACTCGGCTGAAAAAAATGGCTGAAAAAAAAGATGAAAGAAAATCATTACTAACGCCAACCTTCTCCCCTGAACTTATTTCACACCATCCCCAGTGTGAAAATAAAATGGAGAATCGGTTGGAAAAAAAAAACTAAAAAGGAAAAATGGTATAAACAATGGGAAATCAAGTTGTTCTTGGATATCACCGAGTGGTGGCAGGTCGTGAGCTTATGCTTCCATAACTGTCAGTGCGGCGCCTGCGGCGGGACAGCCTCGCTGATGGTGCTCTGCTCTGCTCATGTTGTCATCTTGCTGCCGTGTCCTGGCAGCATCCTTGTGAGAGCATACGCATTATTTACTGCATGTGATTGTTGTTTTTCCTCCGAGATGCGATCATCCATCTACGGTACTCGGCTGTCTTCGGCTCGTCTGAAATAGGTGGGAGGTCGGACTCACTTGGATCTGTGTAGGAGTGGTAATGCAGCACAAAGGTCGTGGCGGTCTGACTCTCTTCCTCCATTGGAGCGTCCGAATGTGGTGCTTGTTCCTTGGTTTTGCCCAGGTTCCAGGAACGCTGCCGAGTAGATGAAATACAAGTCAGCCTCCATGTTCAGTCGTGTGAGTGTGGGCTGAGGAAGCCTACAGAATAAGGAGACGCCATGCTCGTCCTTGAAGTGCTACGTATCTGCATCAGGGAGGATCTTGGAGCTGATCTGGTGGTTCGTGTCCATCTTGCAAGTAGTGGAGGTTAGGTCAATTTTGAATTGGCGAAAGATGGACGTGAGTAGGCTGCCAATGCGCTCGGTTTTCTTTGCCGATGAACCTCGTCCATGTTCTTTTCTTGACACTAGAACCTCAGCAAACTGGATTCCAAGATTGTGCTCCACCGGATGACTTGCGCCATAAGTGTCGCGAACTAAATCTCCACAGCCATAATGAAGCATCATGAGCTCATTAAGATGTACCTTGTTGCCGACATCTCGGGTGAATAGGAGGTTGCTGTATAACCTTGCACAGATGCAGCCGCCTGGATGGCGAATGACAGATGGACTCGCGGATCAGGATTCGTACCGTCCAAAAACGATTGTCTGCCAAAACCGAGAACTTTTTCGGGAAATCTAGCTAGGTGTCTTCTGGATGGAAAGTGTACATGTTTCAGAAGTCCTCCATGGAAAGGCTGTATTCTTTCCTCCAGCAAAGAAAGAAAACGAAGCTTTGGAAAATGTCGGGTTTTGCGGATCCAAGTAGTTGAGACGCGCGGTCGCAAGGCACTGTCGTGCTAAATATGGGTAAAACACGTCTATCTCGAATGCAAAACTCATGAGTCGTGCATTTAGCAGAATGCATTCGACCTTCTTATAAACTCCCAGCCTCTCCAGAGTTTTGGTGTACATGAACCTTGTGGGTTCCATTGCAACGTCCAGTAAAGCGTTATAGTAGTACGCATTGGTTTGGTCTCATTTGTCATCCGGGTTATGTGGCAGCATTGCATCAGGAAGGTCAAAACGCGTTCCTTTGGGGCGTGGCCATGGAGCGGTTTCATCTGTTCCTTGGTGTGACGATCCTATGCCTTTGCCCTTGCGGCTAGAATAGCGGTTCTTTGGAGGCATCTCTACAAAACAGAAATTTCATCAATTTATCATCACTGATTTTGAAACTCTCTACTCTATTATTCAAAAACCTTTATTCAATCCAAGTTAAACTCCTGAACTCTTTATTTACAAATCTTACAACTTCTTTCACTTTTTTTTGTTGTTTTGGAGTTTTTTTTTTCATTATTTAGTTTTTTTTTTGCATGTGTTCTTTCGATCCTTTTATTCAACTTTTCCCCTAATCTAATCACCAATCATCCATTTTGAACGAGTTTAGAAATCAAATCAAGTGAAAGAAATCAAAAACATCAAGGTTCTTCTTCAAGCTCATGGTCGACTGTTAAAAAAATGAGTTTTCGAGTTCTTACCTTGGTTAGGTGTTGCGGTCAATTGAAGAATCAGAAGAAGAGTGTGATTCCGCCCAGGTTAGTGTCAAAAATCAGGTCAATCGATTTACGAAAATTACATGGAAAAGGAGGAAGAAGGAGAGAAACAAAAGAAACAGAGAGATGGATGAGAGAAGAAAGAGGAGAGAAAAGAGAGATGGTTTCGAAAAAAGGGGGAGAAAAAAATGGAACTGAAGCATGAAGGCGGAACAGGTGCTGTTAATTTCCCCTTAGTTTCTTTGTCGAGAAATCTCCGCCACGAGCACCTTCTTGCTCCTCCAGAGCAAGTGCTCCATCCTCGTGATTTTCTTCCTTTTCTTTTTTTTTCTTGTGAAAGGAGAAAACAAAACCAAAAGTTAATTACAAATTAAAAACAAAAAATTCGGAATAATTACACTTATAGATGGGTTGCCTCCCATTAAATGCTTGTTTTGAGTCCTAGCTTGACTTGTAGAGTTTAGGGTTGAGGAGGGTCGCTTAGGGGAAGAGATCCTCCTTCTGCGACATCTGAATATGCTATTTATGGCTTCAGGCGCTGACCATTTACGGTGAATTCTCCTCCTTTGGTGTCCAGCAACACCACAACTCAGTAAAGGGTACTTTCCGGGGAATAGTTTCAGGCGAGAGTTAAACAGCAACACTTGGTTGTTTGGGGCAAAGTCACTCGCAATGATTCTCTTATCATGATAAGCTTTGGTCCTTTCCTTGTATATTCTCGAGTTTTCGTAGGTCATGTGCCTAATCTATTCTAACTCGTGCAGCTGCATTCTTTGCCTCTCAAAAGCAGGCTTAACATTAAAATTCAATGTCTTAAGCGCCCATGCTGCTTTGTATTCAAGCTCTACAGGAAGATGGCATGCTTTTCCATACACCAAGTGGAATGGTGTCGTTCCCAAGGGTGTTTTATATGCTGTCCTGTAAGCCCATAAAGTATCGTCTAACTTGATTGCCCAATCCTTTCTTGTAATGCTGACTGTTTTCTGCAGGATGCTCTTGATTTCCCTATTTGAAACTTCAACCTGCCCGTTTGCTTGGGGGTGATAAGTTGTTACAACCTTATGTCGAACACCATTCTTCTTCAACAGGTTTTCAAAGACCTTATTCATAAACTGTCACCCTCCATCGCTTATTACTGCCCTAGGCACACCAAACTGTGGAAATATAACATTTTTGAACATTTTTATAACCACTCTTGCATCATTTGTGGGAGATGCTAAAGCCTCTACCCATTTTGACACGTAATCCACCGCCACTAGGATGTACTCGTTGCCATATGAGGATGAGAATGGTCCCATGAAATCAATTCCCCAAACATCAAAAACCTCTACTTCCAGTATGAAGTTATGTGGCATTTCATTTCTCCTACTAATGTTTCCTTGTTTTTGGCATATATCGTATTGCAAGATGTATCTCTGCGCATCTCTGAATATTGTAGACCACCAAAACCCGGCTTGTAACACCTTGAGACTGTTTTGAAGGTTGCAAAGTGTCTTGCGTAAGAGGAACTATGGCAATGAAACAAAATCCCAGGTATCTCTTCTTCGGTCACACACCTCCAGAACATGCCATCCGAGCATTGATTGTATAGGTAAGCTCATCCCAGAAAAAACGCCTAATGTCTCTCATGAACTTTTTCTTCTTGTTTCCAATGAACTCTGCAGGTTCGTTTTCTGCGGCAAGGTAATTCGATAGCTCCCCGAACCATGGAAATATGTGGTTCTTCTTTGTGGCAGTCGAGTTGCTGAGATTCGTCGGAGCAGGTGCTCCTCCTTGGAGTGGGTGCTCCGCGTCCTGGTTGATATTGATTGCGTAGACGTGTTAATCAGGAAGACTGTCATCCAAGGGTACTTCATCATCTACCCTCATCCTCGAGAGATGATCAGCAACACTGTTCTCAATTCATTTCTTATCTCTAATCTTTAGATCAAACTCTTTCAGCAGAAGGATCCACCTCAACAGTCTAGGTTTGGCATCCTTCTTGGCGAGAAGATACTTCAAGGCAGCGTGGTCTGTATGAACAATCACTTTCGAACCAACAAGATAGGATCGAAATTTCTCAAATGCATACACAACCACGATTTCTTCGTTGTGGCGTATCTACATTGGGCTTAATCCAAGGTTCGACTTGTATAGTAGATTACATGCAGCCTCTTTTCCTTTCTATGGCCTAGCACTGGTCCTACTGCGTAATCACTTGCATCGGTCATGACTTCGAATGTCAGTTCTCAATCCGGTGGCTGAACAATCGGAGCGCTGACTAGAGCTCCTTTGATGGTGCAAAACGCCTCCAAACAGGCGTTGTCGAAATTGAATTGCACCTCCTTGCACAGCAGCTGAGTTAAAAGCATTGCTATCTTGGAGAAATCCTTAATAAACCTTCTATAAAATCCAGCGTGTCCCAAAAAAACTGCGAATCCTTTTGACAGTCGTAGGTGGTTGCAAACTCATCATAACCTCAATGTTCGCCTTGTCGACTTTAATACCCAATTATGAGATTTTATGTCCCAGCACTATCACGTTTCTCACCATAAAATGGCATTTCTCCCAATTCAGAATGAGATGTTTTTCTTCACAACGCTGCAAGACCCTGCACAAATTCGACAAAAAGACAGAAAAGGAGCTTCCGTAGAAAGAAAAATCGTCTATGAAAACTTCCATTATGTCTTCAATTGAGGTCAGCAAAAATGGACATCATACAACGCTGAAAAGTTGCTGGGGCATTACACAAGCCAAACGGCATTCTGCGATAAGCAAACGTGTCGTAAAGACAAGTGAACGTCCTCTTCTCATGGCCATCCAAGTGGATATGAATCTGAAAGAAACCTGAATAACCATCTAAGAAACAATAGAAAGAATGATTAGCTAATCTCTCAAGCATTTGATCAATGAAGAGCAGTGGGAAATGATCTTTCCTTGTAGCAGCATTTAGTTTCCGATAATCAATGCACATTCTATGACCTATAACAGTTCTAGTCGGTATCAATTCGTTTCTATCAGTTTTGATGACAGTGATGCCTCCTTTTTTATGAACTACATGTACCGGACTGACCCAAGAACTATCAGAAATTGCATATATTACACCAGCCTCTAATAGTTTCATTCTCTTTCTTAACAACATCTTTCAAGTTCGGATTTAACCTTCTTTGATGTTCTACAGAAGTCATTGATTCATCTTCTAAATGGATCATATGCATGCAAAGGTCAGGAGAGATCCCCTTGATATCGTCCAAAGAGTATCCTAAGATCTTCTGATATTTTCTAAGTTCACACAACAGCAAGGCAATCTCTATATTATTCTGTTCTGAATTCACAATAACCGGATATGTAGAATTTGGTCCTAGAAATGTGTACCTTAGCCCGGCTGGAAGTGCTTTCAGTTCGAGTTTAAGAGCTCTCAGCTCGCTCCATGGGCTGTCAATGGCGTTGCTTGGAGCATTTGCTCCAGGAAGCGGAGCAGTTGCTCCATTACCAATGTCTGTTGTCGGTGTTCGCACATCTTCCAGACTTAGGTAGGCCACTAATTTATCCAACTTAAAAGTCGAATCAATCATCCTTGCAAAACCCTCAACATCTTCACTTAGAAACCCGTGCTCACCTTCGGTCCTAGTCAAGGCCACTTCTAAAGGGTTATTTGCAAGTATCTCTTCTACTGTCTCTTCAGCAATTTCTGAACCATCCTCTACCACAAAGGTTTTCCCATCTAGCATGGGTTTTTTGAGTAATTTGTCCATTTCGAATTTCATAACAATGTCTCCCAGGTGGAGGTCAATGATCCCACTCCTCACTTCAATGATTGCACTGGCTGTGCAAAAGAACGAGCGCGCGAATGTCAGATATCCGATCTTGACCGATAGCCCGAATCTGCCTGGATCGCCTCTCTTCTGAGGCATCTTGTTTTGCAATATTGCAATGCACTCTTCGGATACTAGCATCACGTTCTCATCTTCAGCGACATTTCCGGCTACTAATCATTTCATGTATTTCTTAAGGGCTGTTATCATATGGACAGCTTCTACTAAAGGTAGTTTCACGTTCAACTCCCGAAGCATTTCTCTGCACTTTGCCTCCTCTAAATCCTTGCGAGACTTCTTGAGTGGAACCGGATAGGGGACTCTGGGTGAGAAAACCCTTTCTGAAGGATCCAGTGCATTTTTGGTTAGAGCACCCTTTCGGAGCAAGTGCTCCGTTTGGGCGCCTAGGTGCTCTATCGGTTTTTCTTCGCCAGGAGCATTTGGGGCGTCATTTTTGGAGCAGGTGCTCTTATTGATGATAGGTCCTCCACGTTAATATCTGAGCCAGGAACATATGCTTCTCTCTGGGGCAGTTGCTCTTTGACTATTTCTTCTCTTTTATGAGGCATTATGCTGGGTTTTATCGTACCTTGCAGGACTCTCCCACTTCTCAATTCGACTGCATTAACATACTCTTTCCTTGAGGTTGTTCTCTCCTTTTGCAGGGAGAGTTCCTGGTGGTCTCTTCATACCTTATGCGGTTTGTGCGACTTAAACATCCAGTTTCTTCATATGTGTCCAAACTGCCTCGTACTTGCCGTTTAGATCGTTGTACATGTTATCGACTTTGGCATTAATCTCAGTGGCTGACTGCTGCTGATTCACCAATAGCTGCTGCATTAAGGTCTTTAACTCGTCATGAGAGTTTACATGCTATTGAAGTGAGGTTACTGCTGGTTCACGCCTTGGAAATGGTTCTGCCCTTGGTTGGAGATGAATTGCTTCCCTTGCAGATTGTTATGATAAATTTTCTAAAAACCCGGCTGATTATGACTTGGTCTTGTGGATTCTCAACATTGTTGCTTCTGTATGACAGGTTTGGGTGGCTCCTATAGTTATGGTTGAAGCCGTGGTTCTGCACAAAATTTTGGCCATTCACGTAGTTGATTTCTTGCTGACTTTCATTGTCTCCCTCTCCAAACTCTTGGGAGAGAAGAGTCTCGCCATTTTCATCAACAAAATGGACTGATTTTTGCTGTCCTTTCGGCAGAAAATTCACCTTGGCTGTCAACTCATCGATCTTGTTTCGCTCAATGTTGCCGACCTTCATGGATCTGTCATATTCGGAAGCTTTGTTGCTGGAGCTTGCAGCCAAATTTTCAATTAACTCGTAGGCACCTTGTTTAGATTTGGTCATGAAATCGTCATTGCTAGCTGCATTCAACGCGTTTCTATAGTCTCAAATTTAAACCATTATTGAATATGACCAAAATTTGTTCATCAGAGAAACCATGGTGAGGATATTCTCGGCGATATTCCTCGTATCTCTCCCAAGCTTCATAGAAATCTTCGCCAGATTGCTGTTGGAACGATGATAATTTATTTCTCAGAGACAGGGTTTTTGACTTTGTGTAGAAATGATCCAGGAATGCTGATCTACACTGTGCCCATGTCGTGAAAGACCCAGGTGGTAACGACTTCAGCCAGCGTGAGGCTTTATCCGCAAGTGAGAATGGGAAGAGTTTGAATTTCAGAAAATCGCTTGGCACTCCATTCGACCTTGTGGTGCTGCAAATTTCCTCGAAGTTTTCAATATGGTCCATCGGTATTTCAGCAGGGAGCCCATGAAAAAGGTGTTGTTTGACTAACAAGATCATTTGAGGCTTAATCTCGAATTTTTGCCTCTGAATGGTCGGGGTACAATCGCAGCTCTATTTTGATAGAAGGCATGCGGATTGTCCTTGTCACAGATGGCGGGTTGTGGCTGAGGTCGTCTGTCTTGCTGTGTTTCTGCAGCTGCTCGATTTGTGTTGGGAACCTCTGCATTTCTGCAGCCATATCGTTGTCGCCCATGTTGCAATTTGCGGGCCTTTGTTGTCTGTTCCCTCTCTCTATCCTTCCTAGTTTTTCGTTTGTGAGTATGAGTAGATTCTCGGCACAATTTTTTCGTGTATTCCTTGTGGATGAGCAGATTCTCGGTACGATATTTTTGTTTGTGAGGATGAGTAGATTCTCGGTACGATACACCTGAAATACGCATAAAGAAAGAGAAGAGAACATGTTAGTGAGATCATAGACTAAATAGGTTGCCAAGAATCGAAGGTAACGAATTGGTCCCCATCGCAACGGCGCCAAAAACTTGATACACTGGATTTTAACTTTTATTTTCTACTGCAAGTGCACAGCATGAAGATTGTAATATAAAAAATTCGGATTCCAGATGATCAATGTTACACTAAGTTTCTACGAGAAAACAGTAATAAGCTAAGATAATATATGATAGATTTGTGGTAACAATTGCAGAAATGTAAACGAAGGGTGAAATCAAATAAACAGAATACTAGCCTAGGGAGCATTCACGGGAGAGAGCAAGGAACCGAACAGCTATTCAGGGGATAATTAGGCTCATATCTCGAATTCGAACACAGTGATAAGATTGGGCCACTATCGTGGAACCAAAAACTTTATTTTAATAACCTAAAAATCTTAAACTATCGTTTAGATATAAAGTTGCAAACAAGTATTAACAAACATGTTCGATTAATTCACAATTTAACTTAGCATCAACTGTCGTTGGATAAGGACAATTGTTCATCAAAGTTTCTTCTAGCAACCTATTGCACTTTTGATAAATATGAATACCTATGTTGAGAGACTGTGTTCGATTCAATTACTTATTTGTATTCGATTCAATTACTCATGATCTCCGTTGAAAAACCTCTAATCTAGCAAGAGAGACTACTCAAACATAGAAAAATAGAACATAGCAATATATGAAAAGAAATCCATGAAACTTTTATTAGAAAGAATTAGGGTTTAGAAATCTTCTCAAGTATTTGTAGAGATCCGTCTCCCAAGTCTTACAAGCTAAAAATGTCTACTGAAAGTCCTCTTTAAGAGTCGTCGTATCTCTCTCTTTCCAAAAAAAATCAAAAAACTATGAAAAGCTTAAGAACTGATTACGGCTTTGCACCCTTTTATTGAAGAGAATCAACATCTTTTTTCTTAAGATAACAGAGCGGATGCTCCAGAGTCGTCCATGTACCAAATCGATGCTTTAAACTCCTTTTGCTCGGCTTCTTCTCTTTTTCGCTCAAATCTCTCCAGCAGCTCCAATCCTTGTCCACAGCCTCTCAGTAATCTGAAACGACTCAAAAACAACCAAAGGGACTCGATAAAGACTAAAAGACAACTGTTAGTACACATCAAGAACACAACACATCAGTTGGCAAGGGGAAAACAGTCAAATCAATAGACTCGAGCTCGACAATGTCCAACTGATCGAAATTGACCTCCCACTCCGCTTTATCCTGTTCGAGTTTTTTTCAGCCTGGCCGCAAAAACCTTCAAAAACAGTCGACGATACCAGAGATTTAGCCTAGCATCAGAGCGGTTTGCTTGACCTCAGCCTGGTCCCCCAAGTGCTGACGAACCCTAGCCAAACGTGATCCGAACTTCTCCAAATAAGCTCGCCGCACGCGACGCCCTCCCGGCGGACGCACTCGTCCCTCGACCTCCTTAAACGATCGACTTCCGACTTCAGCTTCTTGGAAAGGGCGGTTTTCTCCGCCTCCAGCTTGGCAACGGCAGCCTTCGCCTCGATAAGCTCATCGGCAAACGAGGCCTTTTCTTCAGCAAGGCCCTCATTCCTAGCCCTTGGTTCGGCAGCCTCCCCTTCAGCCAAAGTCTTGTCCTCACGAAGGATTTTGCACTCCTCGGAAACCGTACCGAGCTCTTTTCTCACCCTTTTCATATTTAAGTCATAAGTTCGGACCATCCGTTTCGCATGTTGAACGACTTAAAAAAGGGGGGGGGAAGGCGCCAATTCAAACAAACTTCAGTAAAAAAAAAATTAAATATATTTACCTGGATTTTGGCTAAAGCCAAGTCTTTATACATTTCCGCGAGAGAGGTGGAATATACCACTTAGCTGCCAATTAAGTTTCAGCATCAAAACGTCCATACAACGATAAGCTCGGCAACTAGAATATCGATCGTATGAACCAGAATTGATTCGTAGCTTGGTACAAGTCTGGCCATGCAAGACGACCCAACGTCCTAATCTTGTTGATAGACTGCAAAAAAATTGGCGGCGGAGGAAGCAAAATAGGATGCCGATCTGCGTTCAAGAAAACAAGATCAGCTGCAAATCGAACTGGCAAATAAACAACGACCTAATCTGCTATCTATCAGGAAATATGTTCCATCAAGCTCTGAAGGTCGCATTGCAATCAAAAACATATGCTTTGTTGATCTTGGCATAGAATTACTTCTCCTGCCAATCATTCACCTTGCTAGGAAAGTTCGTCAAAATTCCGTACTTAGACTTAATGCTGACGTAGAAGGTCCCCGGCATCCCCGAATTGACTCTAAACGAAGACATCTCCTCAAAGAACATGAGATCAACATTGACACCAACCTCGGCCCCCTTCACCAGGACGGCAACCAATTGCGGACCGCTCCGGGCGTCAGCTTCGAGATGGCAATTTTGTGCTCTTCGCAACATGAGACCAATAACTTTGGCAGCGGAAACCATAGATTCGACTGAGAGAAAAAAGCGTCTTACATACATACCCATGCCAGAGGAGGAGTCTAAGGCCTCTCAAACGAAAGCGGAGATCTAAGCTCAATCCTAGAAGGAAATTGACATGACGAACTCATGTCTTTGAGAAAACCAAAGTCGATCCGCGATTTATCCCCTCCGACCCGTAGTGGTCGAGGAATAACTGAATCCTCTGCATCAGTGAACTCAGGGCCGAAGAGGAAGAAAGAAGCCTCCTCGTCGAAACCTATGTCTTTGTGAATTAGAGATGAAACCTCAAACTTTGGCTTCATGACGACTTCTCTCTGGATATTCAGAGAAGCATCGCCGGATAAAATGTCTTGAGGTCGGCTTAGTCTGGGACTCTCTGATCTTTCAGGTCGGCATCCCTCGTCAACCGGAGTGCGGGGATGAAACAGCGTAATCTTGAGGCCCTCGCTGCTCTGAACGGCTTCCTCGTCATGAACTGCTTGACCTCGTCAGACAAGCTCGGTGACCGGAGATTCGCTGGCGGAAATCCTATCGACGCAGTAATTCGACAAGACCGGTGATTACCCTCCAAGTGACCCAGACGATTGGCTTGACTCAACGAATTCGGCCCATGGTCTCAGAAAAGGAGCAAAAACACTGGAGAAATACACGGGATGAGCAAATTGGAAAAATAAAAGACGAGGAAACTAAAAAGAGGAGAGAGAAGAGAGCGAGTAGCGTACCTCTACTTTTCTTCAAAACAGAAAATGAAAATAAGAAGAAAGAAGAAAGGTGAGCAAATTTTTATAGAGAGAGCGGCTTTAAGGATCGAGGAAATATCATCATTTCGACTAGGCGTCGCTTCGTCAACAGGACCTACTGGCCCGCATGATCGCCATGCAATGAAGGATCGAATATCAAGGAACCTTTAAATTCACCAAGTGTCCGATTTATGCCGACCTCTACTTAACACAATTCGTTCTCCATCTCGGCAGAAACCCTCAACTGGCGAACTAGGGGGGGCATTGTTGGGGATAGGCCTCATCTCTCAGCCAAGGTCGGCCCAGAACAAAGCATTCTTCAAGGCCCAGTAATGATGTCACATTGATTACAGCCCAGGTCATGGCCCAAACGGGATCTTGGATCAGTTATAAAGTGGCATGGCCGCATGACCGAGGCTACAGTCCTTCATTGTAGCTCAGCACCAGAACAAGTAGAAAGGTCTATGAACACAAAATCCAGGCGTGTTGACACGTGGATGAGTGGTTCGAGCTGCTCCCACTCACCTAAGACGATGAACAAGGTTGGTTCCTTGTCTATAAAAGAAAGAGGAGAGTGTTCCTCAGCAGGGGTAGAATCACCATAATTGCGATCTCCGATCGAGTAACACTATTCTGACTTTCCTTATATCTCCCCTCAGACAGTTATACTAAGTAATCGTGGTTAAGTTTTTGAAATCGTGGTTAAGTGTCTAATTATTTTGGTAAGAATGTTGAATGTTGAATGTTGTTATGTATAATAAATCAGATGTATTATCATCTTTTTGTTCACATTTTTACGACAAGAAAGTGAAAGGTAGGTGTCAAGGAAAAGAGGTAAAGAGTCTAAATGGTTGTAATTAAAAAAATTAGTGAAATAGAATTGAGTAGAATACAATTAAGTGGAATAGAAAAAAAGTTCTCTAATTTATTCATTAAACTTTTCCAAAAATAAATAAATGAATGTTTCCTCCAAAATTTGTTGATAGTTTTTTTCAGTAGAACTAGAGGTGAGCCCGCGCTACGCGCGGATTGTGGTTTTTTTTGTTTTAATATTTCTGTAATTTTTTATTTTATGTAATTTTTTAATGATTGTTTTTTTTATATGTCTTTGGTACTTTTATTGTATTTGTTACAATGTACAGATGATTAACTTAGAAGATTGGTATAATTTACTTTTTATTTTTAAAATTTTAAGAGGACACAACCTGTTTTAAAAGATTGCTGATATTGCATATTCCGAAGAATATTATTTGTGAAGCGACATTTGCCAATTTTAAAAATATGGGAATTTTTGTTTTTTCGGAATCCAACTGGAAAATAAAATAAAAGGTACATAATGAAGTGTATAAATTGATAAAAATTCATCAATATTGTGAAACCAAAACAACCATTGTTAAATGCATAGAAGACTTGTTCTCTCCATTGGTGAAATCACATGTTTTTTTTGTATTGCATCCTGTAAAATTAATACGTACTAAATTAAATAACAATAGTCAAAAAATCATTATGATTAAATTAAATTAGTTAAAAATTTTATGCTGTAAATGAGAGAACATATAAACTTAACGAATTTTGATTTTATGAAAATCTCTGGACTCCATAGCATTGTACGTCCTGAAAAAAACAGATTGTATGTGTAGTAAGTGAATGTATATATTTTGAAATTGTTATTAAGTATAATTGTTTAATACTAACATTTAATACCTTGCTATTGCGGGATGTTATTGAAGATTTCTTTGTAGACAATGTTGCTAACACCATTGTATGTTATTTCTTCAGGCTGATAGATAGTTAAGCCTTTCGGTGATGTTACCCTAGAAAGTGCTACGTATAGTTGACCATGGCTGAAAACCGGTTTAGGTAGATATAACAACACTGATTCCAAGTTCTGTCCTTGACTTTTGTTGATGGTCATAGCATAACACACTCTAATTGGGAACTGTCTTCTTTTAAGCATGAAAGGGTGGTCTGATAAAGGCGGAGACAAAATGATTCTTAGTAGTAAAACATTTTTACCAACATGTGTCCCTGTGATTATTTCCCCTTCGATCACCCGATCAGCCATTTGAGTGACGATTAATCTTGTACCATTACATAGCCCTTCTTTTTGGTTAATATACCTTAAAAGCATTATAGGGGTACCTTTTTTTAGAAGCAGTTTATGTTTGGGCAAGCCAGGAAAATCCAAAGAGTTTAAGTACTCTGCAGGATACAATGTGTCGTAGTCAAGTCTGCTTGAATCGGCCTTTTCCATGCTGTCATAGCTTAAATATTCTTTTAGTTCTTCTGCTGCTTGTGATAACATGTAATGGCTTAAATATTCTTTTAGTTCTCCTGCTGCTTGTGATAAAACATAAATTTGTTACCTTTACAAATCATAGAACATGAATACAATATCGTTTGAACTGTAAATTACATTATTAACATTATATTTGCCCAAAAAATGGTACATGTTTATATTTTAATTTGTTTTTACAATATAATATTTTGTTTTAAATATATTATAGTTATTTAAATTGAGTCAATTTGATGAAAATCTAAATGCTTTATGTCTAAAATATTAGGCTCTAGATTAACAAATTATTAAGGATTAGTTAAATTTTTTTAAAAATTTGTTACTTTTTTAAAATGTTAAATTATTTCGAAAATCTTATTTATTAATAGTACGAATTTATAATTTATATATATTGGACTATATTAACTTTTTTCCTTATAATCTAAATATGTATTTTTTAAAAAATAAAAACAGAGCGTTGTTTTTTTTTAAATCTGTGTGAAAGACTTATAAATGTTGCTTAGACAAAGAAGAGAATAAATTCAAATTGTTTTTTTTAAAAGTAGTGGGAGAAGCCTAAAAAACCCACGAGCTATAACCAAAGAAGAAGGAAATATATGCCATATTTGTTTATCATTCAAGAAAAATTTCTTTTTTTTAAAAAAGAAGAGGATTCTTACACAGAATTAATATATTAAATTCATTAAATCATAACAAAGGAAGCTAATTTTTATGTGAATCAAATACTATCCGTTTAATATATTTAAAAAAGAAAATCAATAGCATTAAATGAATTCAAAAAAAACCACAACACTTTCAATATATAATATATTGTAATTTTCATCTAATTAAATGTCTACCACAATGTCCACAAATTATAGTACGTGGGCAAAACTTTTTATTTGTACATTAAAAAATATTATTATATTTTTAATACTTTTAAAATGAAAATAACAAAGAAATTTAATTTTTAAAAATAACATTTTGTTTAAAATATATTCTCCTTTTCTAAAATGAGAAAATTCAATGAAAATGTAAATGTTTTATTACAAACTATTTTATTGTAGATTAACAAATTATTAAGGATTAGATTAAAAATTTATAATTTTTGTTTGAAGATGTTAAATATTACATTTATATATATTACGTTTTTTGTACAAATATATATATACGAAATATATACATGACAGTACAATATATTGTGTTTTTTTTTCTTTATATAGTAATTTCAAACAATATCACAATGAAACAAAAGCAATGAAAAAAATAATTCCATATTTTTGTAGGTTTTAATATATAAAAACGTATTTTTCAAAACAAATAAAAAAAATATTTAATTTGTGAATATCTACGAATATATAATGATAAAATAGAAATTCAATATTTAAATCAGAGCACAATTTTTTTTTAGAATGAGTGATAAACTTATAAATATTGCATACACAAAATAAAGAAGAATTTAAAATCTTTAAATAAAAGTAGTGTTTAAAACAAAAAAAACTTTATAAACAGTGACCAACGATAGAGATGCAGTGAACAAAAGCAACGCTGCTTGCTTCTTTTTTTCCCAGAGGAAAATACTAACGTGTATGTGACAGATCCAAAAAAAACGTTTTAGTGCGATAATGTTTTAAACGTAATGGTAAGGAATAGTATATATATATAGGGTTGTCAAAGTGGAGTATTAAATAGCAATATATACGAATTTAATGTAGTAATTATGAGGTAAATCAATTATAATTAGTATAATATCCTTTTTAAAAATTTATAACCAATTACCATTAATTGAATTTTAAAATATCAGGAAACTTTCTTCTTTATGAAATAAATAGAATATATTGTTAAAATTAGCAGATCAATGTGATTAAAGATATCGTTTAATTTTTTTGAGAAGATTATTTGAAAAGATTTGTTAAAACCAGATTAAATGTTGTTTTTTTAAATTTATGATCGTTGTTAAAAAAGTCAAAATTAATGGGCTTATTGGCATATACAAAACGAACTTATAACATTAATGTTGTAAAAACAGATTAGTTTAAAATAAGAAAAATAGTTAATACCAAACATAAAATGGAACACTTCATAAAATATTATTCAATAACTCAAACACACCATTAAATCATAAAGATAACAAAATAAGCCACGCCAAAAAAAAATCAAACTTCACCAAATATTCATAAGTCTTAAAAACATAGCAGATTAAAAAATGAAAAGTCATAAAAGAACATAGATCCTAGGCATAGCGTGGACGTTTTCCCCTCGACTTTGTATTATTCTCAATCTCCTCATCCGCAGTGGATGTAGCACTCGTTTTCTCAATATCTGGAACCGTCTCTTCAAGGATGCAAGAGACCGTGATTGTCTGCCGAGAAGCAGTGAAGTTGAAGGATGTCAACTTCACTTGGAAGATGCACTTGCGCCCAACTATGTCTAGAATGCATGCTGGTGTGGATGTTTCATTAGCATCAACCTGGAAATTTACAAAACAATTACCTTGGGAAATAAACACAAATATAAGATAATCTGCAAAATATACATCAAGTGTGGCAGAGTATGTCTTACCTCTCCGGGGCAAGTCGGCCAACTAACTTTGCAGCCTCTTTGTCAAAGATGACAAAAGTGGCTTCTCCACCTTTGTCATCGGTGACAGTGGTCTCAAACCGGTACCTTGGCATAGAAGGAAAACACGAAAATGTTATTGTTGGGTTATGTATGGAAATCGTTTACATTAAAAGTCTAAGTGTTCATTCCTTAGAAACAAACCTGATTATGCCGACATTGTGTGGCCTTTTGCACTTCGAATTGGAGCATACTAAACTTGTATCACTCCTATCCATTTTGGAACGACAGCTGGTACATGATATGAAGTACCAGCCGTACTCCTCTACAACGTTCTTAATGGTTGCATTGCAGATGAAGCTAGCCACCTAATAAATGAAAACAAAATTACTATACAACTACACTGCGTATTAAAAGTCAGGAAAGAAATCACACCTGAGGATTTTCATTCGTGATGAAATCGTGAAGCTCTGCCAAAGTCACGGACTCCGGCTTAGCAACTGCAGTGTAGGAGCTGTTAACAGCAACTGCATCACCACTCCCGGGTAACCTATAAAGTACATTAAAAACATTACCCAACTAATATGTAAATATAAATTATAACCAGAAATTAGACAGATTCACATTCCGTATAAATTGTGTAATCAATACTATTTTACCTTGACAGATATGTACTTGTCTCAGGGATATCCATGTCAAAAAAAAGCCTAGTAGAAGCTGTTGAACTTAATGTGACAACACCTACAAATTAAAGAAAAATGATTAAGTCAAACAGTTTTGAAAGACGTCTAAATTTAATCATAAAATCTACACAAAACTAACCTCCCAAAGTTTTTGAGTTCATTGTTGTCATCAAAACAACAACATGCTTCTTCTCGCGCTCATTCCATACGGCCCGGAAAGCTGCTGCGATCTCTGCCCATAAGTATATACGGGCAGTCTCCCCACTGTTACATACTTCGGCTGTTAATTTTTTAAAACGGGATATAAACTAATACAATCGATAAGAGGATCAGATGCGACTTACTCTGCAAGTTCAACGTGCAGAAAGATCATTTCTTTCGATCTTGCAGAACCATTGGCCGGGGCAGTCGTGAGGGGCGTCTGGTTGTGAAGACTCTCACCATTGATCAGCTTTATCTGACCAATCAGATCTGCGAGTAAATAAAAAATAATTCAAAGTATTCAGTTCCATAAACAAACAAATGAAAGCAAAACATTTCTAAACCTAGGTAAAGCAAATAAGAGTTAATACATTATAGAATATACTTCACGCATTAGATTTCATCAAATTTTTTAAATTACAATAAAGATCCGTGTGAGTGTCAGCAACTTCTGTGAAAGTCTGGAAATCCTTAATCCTAAACTTATGAGTTACAATCTACTGGGAGCTGTCAACATCCTCCACCAAGCTCGTTTGGTCCATGAAAAAGACCATATGCTTATGAGAAGTTACCTTATAGCTGGTTTTTGACGGCTTGATTACGAACTTACTATATTAAAATGGCTGATATATTATATTAAAAATAGTTAAAAACCTTACAGATATTTTTCGGGGTTTAAAAGATAGTAAGTAGACAAATTACGAAAAGGCATGTAATTAATTGGTTTTAAAATTGTTTAAAATCCGGTAAATAAATAATATTTTTTTAAAAATAAAAAAGATCTATGTTATAATATTAAAAATAGATAAAAACGTTTTCAGATATTTCTCGGGGTTTAAAATATAGTAAATATAGGAATTACGAAAATATACTATATAGTAAATATTGAAATTAATCTGTTTTTAAATTGTTTAAAATCCGGTAGAAAAGTACTAATTTATTAAAATTAAAAAAAATCTATGTTATCTGTAAATTAATTAGAAGTTAATATAAGAACGTACCTGTTTCGACCTGCCGTTGGTGAACCGGTTTATGCGCCGGGATACTCCATCGCCGTATCAGTATGAAATACCGGACCTTGGAAAAAATAAATGCTTTTAACCTTTTTACAAAGTGTTACACAAATTTATGACAAATTGAAACTGTTGTTTAACTAACCTCTACTCTCGCCGTTTTGTGATTCTATCGATACGAGTTTTAAACGGATATTCAACTAACCGAATCAAGCTGGACATGTAAAGGATTGAAAAAAAAGGAGTTAATAAATATGTCATGGGCTTAATGAATATAAACTTGAAATACAAATTCAAATAAACGGACCTTTTATTTCTGTTATGCTTCGACCCTCACCAAGCCCAATACACACAAAAAAGCCGGGCCTGTACTGTAATAAAATTAAGTTAAAACTGGGCTTACTAAATATTAGTCGGCCTATATAAGAAATAAATTAGAAGGCCAAATTGAAAACGAAACGAACCTTTATTATTTAGAGGACTTGAAACGGCCCGTTATCCGAAGCCCACATATACCACACCGGGCCTATGAAAAAAGATGGGTTTAATGGGCTTAAAGGTCGCTATTTATTTTTTTAAAAGTTAAAATTCTAATTCGGGTTGAGACGGACCTTACTGTGAGTATTGGGCTTTATGAGGCCCTGTGAAGTGAAGGCCCAATAAGGTCCACACAATACACCGTTTAGAAACCAAACCCATCAGGCCCATTAGGTCGGCAAGCAGACGGTGACGCGAGTGTTCGGTGCATCGGCCGAAATTTTCCGATGGCAATATCTCCGTCGAACGCCGTTCTGTGAAATCGTCAACATAAAAGAGGAATCGAAAATATTAGATTGCATCGTAAAATTATACTAATAGAAACCCTGATATCGGGACGAAATAGATTACCTTTTCGGGAGAAACACTTGCATGCTTCCTTGGAGAACCCGCGAGTAGGAAAAAGGAGCAGATCTGATCGGCTCGACGGTCAACAACCACAAAAACCGCCGCTTGGACGATCGGCGAAAAGAAACACCATCGTCTCGACGCGATAAAAAATAGATCTGAAATCGCCTCGAGAAGAACGGTGTCTTGCTAGCCGAGACCAAAAAATTATATTATACGATTAACCGAGTCAAACCGGGCCTGTACAGGTTTGAAAAAAATAAAAAATGGGTAAATAATATTAAACGGGTTTACAAAACAATAATTTAGAAATCGAATTATACTGGGCTTACAAAAAAATTAATTTAGAAATGAATTATACTATAGTATACCTTCTATCACTGTTGGGCCTCGACCCTTCCTAAGCCCAAGAAACGAAATTATGATGGCCCTGTATGTTTAGAATTAGTTAATCTGGGCTTCCCAAAAATTAAACGGCATATATCAGATTTTTAAAAAAATTAAAATTAATTAAATAACGGATCTTATAATTTTAGTGGACCTCGAGGCGACCCAATATCGAAAGCCAGCATATGCGACGCATGTGGTATTGGGCTTGAAGAAGGCCCAGTCGACGAAAGCCCAGTTAAGATCCATACGGTAGGCCGTTTAGAGGCAAGCCCAGTAGGTTCATTAGATAGCAGTATAGACGCCGAGAGCGACGGCTGGGTGCCTCCTTCGGCGTTTCCGATACAACTGCTTCCGGTGGCTTAACGTTGGTGACATCCTCGACAGAGAAATATACAAATCAAATTAGATGCCTTTCGGCAAAAAAAAAGAATTGAAAACCTAATTATAAACCCTAATACGAACCGAATTATATTAGATGGGCGAAGTTGACTTATCCGGATTCCGATGTGAAAACGCTGGAGGAGTCTTATCTTCTCCAAGCTGAAATACATGAATGTCTGCTATTACCCCGACCGAAGGAATTTACAGAATGCGACGGTCCCTATGAAGCCGTCTGCTTCACATGAGACGAACCGAACAACTACCGCTCTGTCGGATGAGGGGGAAACCGCAGTAAACAGCCGGCGCTTCGACGCGATGAAAAGTAGATCTGAAATCGCCTCGATTTTCAGACGGCTATTGGAAGAGGTGGGAGAAGCAGATCCGAAAGAGAGAGGCGAGATAGGGTTAGACGGAGAGATGGGAGAAGCAGATCCGAAAGAGAGAGGCGAGATAGGGTTAGACGGAGAGGTGGGAGAACCAGATCTGAAAGAGAGAGGCGAGATAGGGTTAGATCTGAAAATGAATTCGATTTTGGGAATTCTGTTGAACCCCGTAAAGAAAAGATATGCAGCGGCCCAAACGCATATAAAACAGTCCATAAGAGGCCTATTCGATGTGGCGCTGCCACGTGGAAGAACGGGAAAGCAATAGTTTTGCTGAGGTGGGGTTCTCTGGAGCCCCAATGACTTACTTTTATATAGTATAATTAGTTGGATTTTATTTATATATATTTTTTTAACTCAAATGGTAAAACTTTAAACGATGCTAACTCTATTAAATTTTATTCAATGTAAATGATAAAAATTTAGATAAATGCTTAGTTCCACAATATTTGTTTTTCAATTATGGGTGCTAAATGTATAAATGTGTCAAAATGTAGGTCCCATTTATCAAAAAGAAATACATTATGGAGAGTTGGAGATGAAAAATCCGAAAACCAGAGCCGAGAGGGGAAAACGAAGAATACAATACAAGAAACTATTTTCAAAACTAAATCCGATACTTTGCTCCGATTCGTCAATGGATACTCAGATCTGACGATAATCTCTGTCTTCATTTCTGGTGGAAAAATCAAAAGATCTCCGATTTGGGTGACGAAGACGAAGCTCGGAGGTAGAAATTGAAGGAATCCATGGACGATTTCACAGGCCTGTTAGGGAGAGACTTCGGATTGAAGCCACAAGGAAAATCTGCTCCGATGGCGCCTCAAACAAACTCGTCCGCCTCTGATTTTAGCAGTTTCGCGTCATCCTACAGCTTCGCGAACGCTCCATCTTCTCCAGCGAGGAAGAAGTCCGATTCGTCGCCGGTATTTGACGATCTGAGTCGCGATGGTGATGATCTCCTCTTCAACGATGTATTTAGCGGATCCTCCGGTTCTCGTTCTCAGTCGAAGCCGTCTGCTCCGTCCTTTGACTACGATGCTATGTTCAAGGAGCCCAAAGCTCCCAAATCGGCGTCCATGCCGGTCTATGACAAGCCTGTGTATGATGAGGATGTGTTTGAAGCTATCCCTGAGCTTAAAATCCCATCGACTTCTCATTCAGCTAGGTTTGATGATGTTTTTTCCTCGATCTCGTCACCCTCAAAGCACAGGAAACAGAACAGTTCTCCCTTCGATGATCTGATTGGGAATTTGGGGAAACGAGAAACGGAAGCAAAGAAGACAGAGAGTGAGCCAGAGGAGAAGGGTAGCTCCGTCTTTGATGACTTGATTCCTGGGTTTGGTCGCGCTAACTCCCCTCCAACTAAACGGTAACATTTCATTGCTCTTCAAATTCCAGATGGTGCTTATGTAGAGCTGTTTGCAAGTTAATATGTAAACAAAGTTCTCTTATGTGTTCATCCTGGAACTTAGATATCTTAGAAACTCTCCAAAAGGTTGAAAATTTTGCCAATGAATTGTAGCATGTAGAGCTGTTTGCAGGTTAAAATTTGCATAAAAGGTTTCTTATGTGTAATTTCTGGAACTCACGGACACCTTAGTCTCCAAAAGCTTGATCTTTTTGCATGTCATTCATATGCAAAATTTTTATATTGATTTTCTTGCACAGGCCAACTTCAGAGACGAGGCAGTCTCAAAAACCTCCGTATCGGACAGCCAAGACATCTTCCAATCTTGTGGAAGACCCATTTGTCGTCTTGGAGGAGTCTGCATCAACCACAGGAGGGCTCAGTGATCCATTGGAGGAAATTGGTAAATTCAACAGCAGAACAACTGATCATTCATCTGTCTATGGAGGAGAATTTGTTGATACTGACTCTCTGGATAGTCTTGGAAAATCAGGGCCAGATATGAATAGTAGAGACAAAAGTCACTTGAGACCAGGAGACTTCAGTGGCTCTCAGTCACCAGTAGAAAGTTGTGGGAGTTACCACGCTAAGAAAGTTTTGTTTGATGAAGTTTTGGAGCCGCAGAATATTTCATCCAGAACTGTTCCTCAGGCTACCTCTCCAGTGTATGAAAACAAATCACTCAATTCAGATGGAAGTTTGGACTCATCTGAAGATATATGGCTTACTGTATCTGAGATCCCCCTATTTACGCAACCTACAAGTGCTCCGCCACCTTCGAGACCTCCACCACCAAGACCTACACGTCCTATAAAAAAGAAGGTTCACGAGGCTTCTTTATCGAGTTCCACTAACCACTCACACGTTCGTAACTCAGCTAGAGCTTCTGCAAATAGTCAGACAGCATCTCAAATGGATGATCTCGACGATTTTTCTGTGAACAGAAATCAGACTGCTGCTAATGGACATCCTGAGCCTCCCTCTGGTGAAGATCCAGATGTTTTCTCTACTGCTGCTGCATCAGCTGCTGCCATGAAGGATGCCATGGATAAAGCAGAAGCGAAGTTTAGGCATGCTAAAGAAAGGAGAGAAAAAGAAAATTTGAAGGCAAGTAGAAGTAGAGAAGGCGAGCAGATGGAGAATCATGATTCTCGGGAAGGGGAACTTCGAGAAAAGCAAGTGAGATTGGATCGTGAAAGAGCAGAGATGGAAAAAGCCCAGGAAAGGGAGAGAGAGGAGAGAGACAGAGAGCAGAAAAGAATTGAAAAAGAAAGGGAAAGACTGTTGGCTAGACAGGCGGTAGAGAGGGCTACAAGGGAGGCTCGTGAAAGAGCAGCCGCTGAAGCACATGTGAAAGCTCAAAGAGCTGCTGCTGGAAAGGCTACCACTGATGCCCGTGAACGCTCAGAAAGAGCAGCGGTTCAAAGAGCTCATGCTGAAGCACGTGAAAGGGCAGCTGCAGGGGCAAGGGAAAAGGCTGAGAAAGCTGCAGCAGAAGCTAGAGAAAGGGTAAATGCTGAAGCGCGGGAGAAGGAAGCAAGGGTTAGGGCAGAACGAGCTGCTGTGGAAAGGGCAGCTTCTGAGGCTCGTGCAAGGGCAGCTGCTGAGGCACGTGCAAGGGCAGCTGCGCAAGCTAAAGCTAAGCAGCAAGAGAATAACAATGATCTTGACTCCTTTTTCAACTCGGTTTCCAGACCCAGTAGTGCTCCACGACAGAGAACCAACCCTCTGGTTAGATTGGATATCGACTTCTGTTCAGCTTTAAAGTCCTTTGCAGTAGATTTGTCTCCTTCTTATAACTCTAGTTGTGTTTCAGGATCCTTTCCAAGATTCATGGAACAAGGGAGGATCTTTCGAATCTCGCAGAGCATCTTCGCAAGTGCCTTCTGGAGCATCTGAGAACCTGAGAAAGGCCTCTTCAGCAACAAACATTGTTGATGATCTCAGTTCAATATTTGGAGGTCTGCAATTTTTTAGGCTTATCCATCATATTCTGTCTATACGCACTTTATTTTCATGTCTTTTAAATTGGTCACCTACTGAATTATCCTGTGTTGTAAAGCTTCAGTGGCCCAATCTGGTGGGTTTCAAGATGTTGAAGGGGAAACTGAAGAGAGACGGCGTGCCAGGCTGGAACGCCACCAGAGGACACAGGAACGAGCTGTATGTATAAATAGAGTTCTTACACCTTTTTTTCATTTGACAATGATACAAGAATCGCCAGTATATTTAGTAACATAAATTCATGTTTTCAATCAGGCGAAAGCCCTTGCTGAGAAAAATGAACGTGATCTTCAAGTTCAAAGAGAACAAGCTGAGAGAAATGTAAGTTTAGCTACCCCATGATTCAATTTGGAATCATGTTGCTCTGTTGGGAACACTCAAGTCTGGGACCTCTTTAAGACATTAGCATCAAAAGAATATGCCACCTTCCGTGTTGTTTCTTTTCTTTTGTTTTATGACCATACTTAATCCTGGATTTCAGAGGATTGGTGAGACCCTAGATGTTGAGATAAGACGTTGGGGTGCGGGGAAAGAGGGAAACTTGCGTGCTCTGCTTTCGACGTTACAATATGTATGTTCTATTGTCCCCCTTTCTTTAATATTTTTTCCTTGGATGTATGAATCTTACAATCTCCTCTGATGCAAATGAGCAGGTTCTTTGGCCAGAGTGTGGTTGGCAGCCTGTTTCATTGACCGATCTAATCACCGCTGCTTCTGTCAAGAAATTCTACAGAAAGGCCACTCTCTGTATACATCCTGACAAAGTTCAGCAAAAAGGTGCCAATCTCCAGCAGAAATACATTGCCGAGAAAGTGTTCGACTTGCTCAAGGTAAGTGATTTACCATTTTTCAACATCACTGCTACTTTTAGATACCACCAACAAAAAGACCTTTAACTAAACTTGTTATCCAATTAGATTGCGTCTCTCATGGATAACTAGAACCGCACACAATTGTACAAATCCACATTTACTGGCTTATCTCGTTTTTTTCCTGACAATAAACAGGAAGCATGGAACAAGTTCAACTCAGAAGAACTCTTTTGAGAAAAAACCTGGGATTATGTTTTGTGATAGTGTTGTTTCGCATCGCCAAAAAGATGAAGCAAAGCATGTGCTTTCATTAAAATGCCAACAAAGTGGTACCCAAGTTGGAGCCAGATCGTTGTCGATAGAGTATGTATTCCCTCGGATTACCCATTGCTGCATCATTGTAGACATCGCAGCAATTGGGCAGTCTAATTTTTTTGTTATTAATTTTTGCCTTCTCCTTAACCTTCTTGATTCGCTTCCTTTTATGAGTATGATGTCAAATGTACTGATATTGATTTCTTGTATCAAAACACAATACTTGAGAGAGATGTATTGTTGTTTCCAAACTAATTATATATAAAGCATATTCTTTAAAATGGGCATGGAGGCGAATCTGAAGGCGATCTGGCGTGTTTGACTGTTTGTGGTTTGTCTTTGTTTGTTTCATCACTAGTGTCACGAAGGGTTAATCAGATTGAGACATCAGAAGCCCTTAGGCAAAACAAAGAATATAACGCATTATGCATGAGTCTTTTGTCACTAGAGAGATGTCTTCACTTTCCCTCTGTTGGGCCTCTTAGTTAGGATTAATGAAGTTTCTCTTCATGATTAAAGATTTGTGATTAAGTTAAATTTTGATTGGTTTATGATCAAGATCAGTATATTCAGAGTTTTCAAGCTGATTGGAAGCGCTTTGAATAAAATTATGTAGTCTAGATCGATTAAAATTTCACCGGATTTTTTTCTGGTGGCTATAAGAAATCCGATCAATCAGTTTTGGCGATTGCGCTTAAGGATCCCTTAGCTCATGTCCTAGTTAGGATTGAAGTTTGGTGATAGAGTGATGATTAAACATCGACGTCAAGGCCTGCGGTGGTGAATGGGAGGCGGTGATATCTTATTGATGATGCATCAACGTTCTTCGTCCTTTGGTTGAAGATGGTTTAATTAGCAAACACATGTTTTGATGTGGTAATTTCCTCTGTTATCTCACGTTTTGGGCTAAAAAATATGTAGACTTGTACTACATGTTGTCCTGTTGGGTTTATTATAATATAAGGACGAGAAAAACAGTTTTAATTTTGGAAAGATAAAAATTATAATGTATTAAGTGAATATTCGCGTATATGCGCCGTAATATATGGACCAAGTACAAAAAGAGCCGTAATACAAGCGAGTGGAGAAACCATATGGATGAATGCTATCAAAAGAGAACATGTATACTGTGAACTTGTATTAGATGTTTTCAAAGGAAGTGGAAAAAAATGTCAATACTAGAAAAATTGTCCCTTAGAATAGCTATTATGACCGATGTTATAATAATTGCATAACATATACTGACAATAAATAGAGAGCATGAAACAAGTTCAACTTAGAATAACTATTTTGATAAAATGTCAATATTAGAAAAATTGTCTCTAGGAATAGCTATTATACATAGCTATTATGACCAATATATAATAACTGCAAACATTTAGTGGCTTATCTCATTTTTTCTCATGACAATAAAGATGAAGAATGGAACAAGTAAAACCTATTAATGTAAGCCATGAAGATGGTGTTGCATTGAGAAGAAGTGACAAATGACAAGTACCATCAATTCATACACAACCAGCTTTCATATGAGCAAAAAAGAATTATCCAATCTTTCATCCTTTTGAACATATGTTGACAAGATCCAACTGGAAAAAAATAACTGAATGGAAAATATCGTAGAGAAACAAATAAATAGCATTTATATGGACTTATAAAACAAATAAGAAGAGAAATTTATCTGAAAAATTAAAATTATCTTTTTTGATGTTAGCAACTAAAAATTAACGGCCTAACCATATATGCAAGGTGGTTTACAGATTTAGAAACTCCATGAAAAATACTTTTAAAAATGGCAAGGCTACTAAGATTTTATTTATTATTTGCTCTTATAAATGAGAAGGGAAAAAAATTTTAAGAAAAAATAAGTCTAGTTAGATTATATTTACTATCACCTTCTTTAGAACTCCATGTAAATAAGCTGAGAAAATATTTTTGTGATGTATCAAGCATGTAAAGTTTTGGTTATTAATATTGAATTAATATTATACTTTTAAATTACTAACACTATATTGACTACCTATCTTCTTCTTCTTATTTTTGTTCTTGTTATTTTTGTTACAACATACAGAAGCATGTTTGAAGTTGTTGCTGATGCGAAGGAAAGATAATCAAAGTGTTTTATTAGTTGGAGTATAATTTCTAGAAAAAGTGGTAAATTATTTGATGAGTTTTTAGACGGCAAGGATGGGTTTCAGTTTGAAAATTGATTTGACAAGTATGATAGAGAGAAGAACATTGATCTTCTCTATGCACTTTTCTAGATTAAAACAAATATTTGATTGAAATTGCAATCAACTGAGAGAGGAGGAATTACAGGATTGCACTGTCCATGATCAAGTACACAAATGCAGTGGCGACCTCTTATATGAATGCATATGCAATGGTGTTTTCTTACATAATTCACCAGATCTTCAAGGATGAAAAATGGATATCAGTACATTCTCTATAAATGTTGAGTCCAAGCATTTGCCATAAGTAATATGCTTGTTTAGATTGAGTGTGTATAAATTTTTGGGAAATTTGGAAAAAAAGACAAATTAACTCATCTGTTGTCTTTATAAACCTTTGTTAATATAAGATTGTCTCACTAATATTTTGATTAATTAAAATTTGATTTTAGCCTCCATTAATATTAAAATTTTATTTAAACTTTTTTAAAATTATTTCCATTTTTTTTGAATTTCTTAAAAACCCCTTTATGCATTAAAAATCATTGATGCCATGCTATGCGTATCCAAGAATTGACGAAACTGTGTGAAGCTAAAATTCCAGATATAATGATTGCTATATACTACCCAAAACTTTTGCTGTAGCTTGCCGATGATTGACATTCCTCAACGAGCTGTCACAACTATGGTTAAGAACATATTGGCGCACAACAAAACTTTGAGATTCCTTAACTTTAGTTGCATGAAATCTCCGGCTACATCATTCATCGACACAACCAAGAATATAATGTTTTCTGTCTGATAATTCTGTGCGAAACTTAACGTTTTGACTCCTAGCAAACATTCGCAACTTTGAGCCCATTTTTTTTTGTCTTTTAAAAAATTTCCACAATACAAGCCAGCATCGCAACATAAGAATTTGTAGACCCAATTGGAGCCCCAATTTCTGAATAAGAATCTGAACCATATATCATAATTTGTTTACCATGTCTAATATAAAATGATGATAATTTTGAAGTTTTTGAACAATAAACATGTCCAATAGCATTCGATCCTCTCTAAGAAAAAAACACGAAATGTTTTCATTAAAAACAAATTATATTAAAAAACTTATGTCAGAACAGTTTTCATAAAATACCTCAAACCGAGTAATTTATAAATCTTTATAAAATATTAATAAATCTGTTTTCTAATCTAATTTATAAACCCTTGTAAATTATACTATATAAAAGTTTCAATTTGGGGCTCCTTAGGCCATCCACATCAGCTAAAAAAAATCTTAGAGAGTGCCAAGTGGCACAAAATCACTTAAAAGTCTTAAAAACAATCAAATTCTCTACTTTATTATTTTCATTAATTATAAAAAACATAATCTCTTCTCCCCCCCTTTTTACATTATTTTTTCTGCTAAAGAAACCACAAAATCTACAGATTCTGAGTTTATCAAATTCAGTATATATTTTAAAAATCTTTTGATGCAAACATAAATTATACTAAATAAAAATTTCTATTTGGGGCTCCTAAGGGGTGCCACCTCATCTAAAGGTAATATCTAAACTGATGACATGTGTCATCTATTTAAAAAACAGGCCAAAAACACATAAAATAATTGGGTTAAAAATCTATACAAAATTAGAATACAAACCCAAAACATTAATCAGATCTATTTAAAAAATGGGCCAAAAACACATAAAATAATTGGGTTAAAAATCTATAAATAAATTGGATCACAATAGCTTAAGAAACCTTTGAATAAATTGGATCACAATAGCTTAAGAAATAAATCTATGAATACATTAGATCATAATAGCTTAAAAATCTATGAATAAATTTACTAAAACTTTTTTGGAAATTTTGAAAGTATGTGGAGACTTAAGAAGCTTATGAAGATTATATATGAATGTAATCTTCACATTGCAGGTATTACACGAACTCCATAGCTTAAAAAATAAAGTACGAGACAATTATCGATATTTTTTAGTTTTATTCGGGAATTGAAAATTTTAATAATGTTAGATGTTCGGAAAGAGTTACAGTTGCAGAACAAAAAAGCGATATGAATTAAGCGGTAAAATGTTATTTTTTGTCGAATAACTACATTGTAATTTACTATTAACTCAGACACATATATAATACTTCTAATACATACATAATCTTCTTTGCTTAAACACCAACACATCTCTACAGAAGTTTGTGTTTTATAATTACATTAAACTAAAAAAAAAGAAGTAATTATAAAAAATAAATAATCATTAAAATTAAGCTTTTTCAAAAAAAATTCAAATGTCATTCAAGAAAAATTCGGTACAATAAAAAAGACCAATAATGATTTAATATAAATAATATATTTTATATACATAACCCGCGCTACGCGCGGGATAATTCATAGTAAATATGAAACTTATAACTCTGTCTTCTACACTAATTTACAAATCCTCATAATTTGAATATTTCAAATGAATAAACCTTTATATATATAAAACTAAGAATTTTGATAAAGTACTCATTCCTAACAAGACATGGATCAGAATCAGTATGACTCTTCAAACTGATCATCTATTCGTCTATGTAAGAAAAAATAAGAATTAAATACACTAATTGAAATGTAATCATTATCATTGAACACTAGTTTATAATCCCTTATAAATAGACATGAAACTACTTACTAAATCTGTATTATACGTTAGTATATAAAATCTTATAAACAAAAACAAATTCAACTAGGAGTTTTGATAAATATTTCGTTACCAACAAGACGTGGATTAGAAGAACGAGTAAAATTACTCCCATCAATATCAACATGTTGTGTACTAGAGACTTCATCGAGTCTCTGATACTTGTTTCTTTCAATCATTAGAGCTGTGGATAATCATCGCTGCAACATAAGACATGAAACTAATTAATAAATCTGTATTCTACACTAATTTATAAACCCTTATATATATATATATATATATAAATTGAGCATTTTTTTTTGATAAAACACCTTATTGCCAACAAGAGGTGGATCATGAGCATTACTACTTCACCAATATGGACATATTGTTTACTAGAAACTACATTAAGTCTCTAGATCTTGTTTTTTTCAATAATTGGGGATGTGTGTGTTCCACTCTGCAAAATGAACCACGAAACTACTTAAATAAATATCTATTCTACAGTATTTATAAAACCTTATAAATAATAAAATCTTTCGCTCAGGGTTTTGATAAAAAGTTCCCCGTTGCCAATAAGAGGTTGATCAGGAGAACTATGAATCTCCTCAGACTGAACATTCATTAGTCTCTGTAAGAGAAATCAGAATTGATTACACCAATTTGAATATAATCAATCGAATTGAACCCTAAGTTATAATCTCTTTTTTTTTGTCAACAGGTTGTCACATCTTATAATGATATAACCAACCAAATAGGCTGTGAAAAATCTATATGAAAAGTATAGAGGACTGCCCTCAAACACTCCATGCTAGGCCTGTCTGTCCTGGTATTGTGAATTCACGAGATGAGGACGAGTTTGAAAAAATGAAGTATTATTTGCGCCTATAGAACTCCTCCATATGAATTTCGAAAGCAGGCCAATCTGGCAGGACGGACACGATCTTTACCAACTCCGATCAGTCTGTTGCAAAGATAACCTGTGTTTGTTGTGCTACATTCATATACTTCATGGCCCAGATGAGTGCTTCCAATTCAACGTGAAGGGCGGGTGGGAGGGATATACTGCATTGTTCCTGGCGCCCATCCATCCGGATACTTCCTGTTGTCTTGTATACCACCCTTGCCCAGAGAAGATATCGCCTTCTCTCCATGATCCATCTATATAGCACCACAGATCATTATGATCCGATTGAGGGTCCCGCATACGGTCTGCACATTGACGATTTAGTAGCGATTCATCTTCCTTGTGATTTTGGGCTTCCTCCCATAATTAGGCTTCCATTTCTGCTATTTTAGCACCTCCCCGAGGGGATCCACCAAAACAAATAATCCATGTTGAAAAAATGATGATAGAGTGAATACACTAGGATTTGATGGAACCGTTGATAAAGTCCATATCTGTAGAGCTGGTGGACATTCAAATAATACATGATTAATTGTTTCTTCCCCAACTCCATATCGGCCACAAGTTAAGCACATTTAATCCCTCTGGATGTCAGAGTTTTCCCTACCCATAAACAACATGAGAAAATCTGCCACATGAACTAATTCAATTTTGTAGGACATTTTATCTTCCATGAGAAAACTTTTAGGGGAATGAAATCCGGTCTCATAAAGTGATTACCATTTTATTTACCGCTAATCAGTTTCATAGTCTGATAACCTGATTTAACCGTATATTACCGGATTTTCTGAAATGCCATCCTTGTATATCTGGCTTTAACGATCGACTATTTGGCATGCTTAAAATTGCGGTTGCATCCTCTGGAGTAATGAGAGATTATACTAGTTGTTGACTTCACGTCTGTGATACTGGGTCAATCAGTTGATGAACCATCAACGAAGGATCGTTGTTGATGTTGTTGTAAGGTGCTGACCTCGGGCAAGAGTATGAAATCCAGGGATCATTCCAAACTGAAATGGAGACACATGTTCCCAGCCTTTTGATTAGTCATTTGTTAACTAGGGGTTTAGCGGATACAATACACCTCCAGCTATAGGACGCAAAATACGATTTAATGGGGGTCTAAAGGTCCACCATTGCAAAAATATCTATATTTGAAAACCTTACTGAAGAGTGATTCCGGCGTGTCAATTAACCTCTAGAGCTGTTTAGCTAACAAAGCCGTGTTGAAGTCCTCGAAAGAAAGAAAACCAATTCCCCCATTTCGTTTTGACCGGCAGAGCTTATCCTATGATTTCCAATGTATTTCTTTCTAAGCATTCCCATGCTCCACCAGAATCGGGTCACCATACTGGTAAGTTTGGTGATTACGAATTTGGGAAGACGAAAATATGACATAACATGATTAGGTAGTGTAGACGCTACCGACTTTAGAAGTACCTTTTTTCCCCTTTTGATAAGAATTTAGATGTCCAACCATTAACACGATTATGTAGCCTCTCCTATAAGAAACTAAAAATTTGTGTTTATGATCCTCCTAAACTTTCGTGAATTCCCAGATAGGTACCCATACCCCCGATAGTCAAAATAGATAAGACTACCTTCAGGTTCTCCCTAGTCTGGTCATTAACCTTAAAGCAAACCGTATCGATGATTTGATAAAATTGATCTCTTGTCCCGAAACCAATTGATACTTCTGAAGGGTGTTTAAGATGACTTTGCACTACTCCATGTTAGCCTGACAAAAGAATAAACTTTCATCTGCAAACCTGAAATGCGAGATAGGAGGAGTCGATCATGCAATTTTTAGTCCCGCTAAAATTTTTGCTTCTACGGCTTTGCGTATATTCGGTAAAATGCTTTCGTGCAAAGAATGAAAAGGTAGGGTGACAATGGGCTTTCCTTACCTTAATCTTCTCTGTGGTAATATAAGGCCCCGTGGTTGGCCATTAATAAGGACCCTATATTGTACGGAGGAAATATACTTCATAATTCGTATAACCCATTGATGTGCAAAGCCCATCTTTAAAAACAGCTGTTCTATAAATTTCTACTCCACCCTATCATATGTCTTGCTCATATATGTTTTAATAGCCATAAAGTGCTCTTGACATGATGGGTTTGTCTTAAGGGCATGAAATATCTACTGCACAATTAAAATAATATCCGATATAAGCCTCCAGCCACGAAAGCTGTTTGTGTCTCGAAATAAGTACCGGTAATAAAGTCTAGAGTCGTTGACAGAGAAACTTAGAATGGAGTGCAAAGCCATTTTCGAGACATAAACAGCTTTCGAGACACAAACAGCAGCACTGGTTCGAATGGAGTGCAAAGCTATTTTTTGAAATGCAAACTTTTCCCATTCTTGCTTGCGCATAAAGCTTCGCGCTGGCTGAAGTCATTACCACTTGGGTCTTTGACAACATGGGTGGAGTGTTGATCAGCGTTCCTGGATAATTTCTACACCAAGTGATATGATCACGGACAGCGTACTACACCCAACGGTCGACCAGGAGGTTGTTACAGTCGACCGTGAAGACAAAGACGACCATGCGGCCGAGGATACAATGATCGGGCCGATGACAAGGTCGACTAAGGCACTCAACACGGCTATGGGAAGAATTCTCGACAACTTGTGGACCGGCCAAAAACTATCTTTTCTCTAAATTAGATCACGGTAAATCAAAGGCTCCCTCATAACCTTTGTCCGACCATTCAATTCCCCGGTAAATCAGAAGTAATTCCACGATTTCTGTGTGACCTTTCGATCCATCCTTTGTTTAATCGAGTCTTTGGTTTTCCATCGGCCTCGATCAAACCTCTTTGCTTCCGAAGTGACGGTCTTGACGTAGGATCATATCAAGTGGTATCAGAGCCACTTTGGAAGCTAAGTTTTCTTATTCTTTTGGTTTTCGTTCATTTACAAGTTTCAAACGTTTTAAAACCATCAGATCTAAGTTTTTATCTTAAAGTTTTTATCGGTTTGTTGTTAGATCTTGAAATATTTTTAGAATCGAATTTACGTGCTAAAATAATTTCAAAATAATTCTGGTGATTTATTTTGTTTAGATCTAACGTTGAACCAAAGGAAAAAGTTTTTAAAATTGTGCAAGTGTTTATTTGGAATATTTCGGTTTTGGAGATAATCGAATTTCTTGCAAATTTCATATTATTGGTGTGTCTAGTGGAACAATTTAACTACGAGTTGATGTTTTGTGTCCTTTTCAGGTACAATGGCCAGAAGAGAAGAAGAAGAGACTTCGGAAGAGGTATCTGCGTCGAGTGTAGACAAAAATCAGGCCTTAATCAACGCATTCACGGAACAAATGGGCAAAATGATGGAGAAATTTGACGCCATGCAAACACAACTCCAAGATGTTTAACAACAAGTAGGACGTAATGCGCCTACCCGAACCAACCCTCATTTGCCACCGGCCTTCGATCAGCAATAGGAACGACCCCTACCCCGGTCCGAGGAAGGACGGAATAGCGAGAGATCGGTTCACGGAGACACCGACCGCTACTATCGACGGCCAAGGAGTGGGTCGTCACTAAACGGGTCTGTACGACCGTATAGACAAGAACGTGAGGGTCGTGAACGGGTCGTTGATCCGTTACAGGGGTACAGTCCAAAACACCACCCTTCCATGGCAACAGCGATCCGGAAGCGTATTTGGACTGGGAGAAGAAGGTCGAACTCATCTTCGACGCACAAGATTATTCGCGTAGACAAACTCGCACCAGCCAAGAAGAGCCAGCCGTTCGTCCCAGCTCGAACGACTACCACACCCACAATCGACAACAAAGGAAAGGGTAAGGAGCCCCTTGTCCGATCCAGAGACGTCCGGTGTTTCAAGTGCCACGGACGAGGACATTATGCGAACGAGTGTTCGAACCAACGGGTAATGGTCATTCGACCCAATGGCGAGTTGGGATCAGAGGATGAGTTGGAAGAAGAATCGGATGGAGAACAAGAATTGCTTCCGGTTAAGGGAGACCTTCTTGTGGCCAGGCGTGTGTTGAGACTTAACACGAAAGCGCAAGAGGAGGAGCAACGGGAGAATTTTTTCCACACGCGGTGCAACGTCTACGGAAAAGTCTGTAGCCTGATCATCGACGGAGGAAGCTGCACCAACGCCGCCAGCGTCACCATGGTTCCGAAGCTCGGGCTAAAAACCAGCAAACATCCGGCGCCCTATAAGCTTCAATGGCTGAGTAATACGGGAGAAATTGCGGTCAAGGAGCAGGTCGTGGTGCCAATTTCTATAGGCAAATACGAGGACGAGATCGTATGTGATGTTGTGCCTATGGAAGCTGGGCATATTCTTTTGGGCCGGCCATGGCAGTCCGACCGTCGAGTGATCCATGACGGTTTTACCAATCGTCATACGTTCAAATTCAAAGGGAGAAAGACGACCCTTGTGCCGTTAACTCCACAAGAGATCTTCGACGATCAAAAACGATCCAAATCCACGCCAAAGCAACTTACCCTCCTTGCCAAAAACCGTGAGGTAAAACAAGCTATCTCATCTAAGCAATCGGTGGTTTTCTTGATTTTTAAGGATTGTTTTCTAACGGAAACTAACCCCACACCGGTAATACCGAGTGAGATGACCCTATTGCTAAGTGATTATAGTGATGTTTTCCCCGAAGAAGCGCCCGTAGGTCTACCACCAATCCGGGGTATCGAACATCAGATTGATTTCGTACCCGGTGCAACTTTACCCAACCGGCCGGCGTACCGTACAAATCCTATGGAAACAAAGGAATTACAGCGCCAAGTTGGGGAATTAATGGAGAAAGGACACATACGAGAAAGCATGAGTCCATGCGCGGTTCCGGTCTTACTCGTCCGAAAGAAAGACGGAACGTGGCGCATGTGCGTAAAAAACTATCTTTTCTCTAAATTAGATCACGGTAAATCAAAGGCTCTCTCATAACCTTTGTGCGACCATTCAATTGCCCGGTAAATCAGAAATAATTCCGCGACTTCTGTGTGACCTTTCGATCCATCCTTTGTTTAATCGAGTCTTTGGTTTTCCATCAGCCTCGATCAAACCTCCTTGCTTCCGAAGTGACGGTCTTGACATAGGATCATATCACCAAGTCTAAGACTACATCTTTGAGAAACAAAATATCTTCATTCCAATAGCAGTCTGGAGAAGCGTTTTGCGAAGCTTGGGAGAGATAAATGGAGTATTGCAGGGAATGCCCTCACCGTGGTTTCTCTGATGAAAAAATTCTGGGTATATTCTATGATGGTGTCAATTGGGACAACAAGAACGCGTTAAATGCATCTAGCAATGGCGATTTCATGACTAAGTCCAAACAAGGTGCCGATGAGCTGATTGAAAATTTGGCTGCGAGCTCAAGCAACTAAGCTCCAGAGTATGATAGGTCCATGAAAGTTGGCAATGTTGAAGCAAATAAGATTGATGAGTTGACGGCAAAGGTGAGTCCATGAAAGGGCACCAAAAATCAGTCAATTTTGTCGATAAGAATGATGATGCTTCTCTCTCGGGAGTTTGGAGAGGAAGAAAATGATAATCAGCAGGAGGTAAACTATGTGAATGGCGAGGGCTTTGTGCAGAATCACGGTTTCAATCAGAATTATAGGCGCCACCCGAATCTGTCATACAGAAGCAACAATGTTGAGAATCCACATGATCATGTCTATCTGTGGAAAGAGGTCAGAATCAGCTGGGATACCAGAAAATGTTTTTCAGCTATCTACAGGTGAAGCAGTTCGTTTCTAACCAAGGAAAAAACCGTTTCCAAGGAAAACCAGAAAAAGTCCCACATGTAGCTTTCGTCAAGTTCTGCAAACTCTTAGAATGAACTGAAAACTCTGATGCATCAGCTATTGGTAAACCAGAAGAAATCAGCCACTGAGATCAATGTCAAGGTTGGCAATATGTACAATGATCTAAATGGCAAGTACAAAGCAATATGGACTCATGTAAAAAAGCTGGATGTCCAAGTCGCTCAAACCGCCGAAGCTTTGAAGAGACCGCCAGGAACTCTCCCTGGGAAAGGAGAAGCTAGCCCCATAAATGAATATGTTAATGCAGTCGTATTGAGAAGTGGAAAAGTGCTGCAAGCTGCAACAAAACCGATCACATCTAAAAGGGGAGAAGAAGGATCTGGGGAGCAACTGCTCCAAGGAGAAGCACTTGCTCCTGATGTAGAAAAGACAATGGAGCATGTCTCATCAGCTTGAGCACCTGCTTCAAATGCCGGCCCAGATGCTCCTGGTCTAGAGAAGACGATGGAGCACCCATGCTCGCCCATAGAGCACCTGCTCGGACAGGGTACTCCGAAAAAACATGCATTAAATCCTCCAGAGAGGGTTTACACGCCTATGATCCTGTACCCAGTTCCACCCATGAAGTCCTCACAAGGATTTAGGAGAGGCGAAATGCAGAGAATGCTGAGAGATACATGAAAGGATTGGTAGCTGGAAAAGTCACTAAAGAAGAGAATGTGATGCTAGTATTAGAAGAGTGCAATGCTATATTGCAGAATAAGATACCTAAGAACAGAGGCGACCCCTGGAGATTTGTCCTCTCCATCAAGATTGGACACATGACTTCTGCATGCTCTCTTTGCGATTTGGGTTCAAGCGTGAACTTGATGCCATACTCACTGTCCAAACGAGTAGGATTCACTAAATTCAAGACAACAAGAATCTTGCTGGTTTTTGCCGATAGGTCAACCAAGCGTCCGATCGGGATACTTGAAGATTTACATGTTTAAATTGGCAATACCCTCATCCCTACTGGTTTCATGGTTCTGGAGCTAGAAGAAGAACCTAAGGACCCTCTGATTTTGGGGCTCTCATTCCTTTGCACAGATGGTGCAATCATCGATGTGAGGAGTGGGAATATTGACCTCCATCTAGGAGATATTGTCATGAAGTTTGAGATGGAAAAACTACTCAAAAAAACCTATGCTGGGTGGGAAAGCCTTCGTAGTTGAGGATGGTTCAGAAATCACATAAGAGGCAGTTGAAGAGATCCTTGCAAATAACCCCTTGGAAGTGGCTTTGACTAGAGCCGAAAGACAACATGGGTTTCTGAGTGAGGACGCTGAGGCTTTTGCAAGGATATTATATTCGAGTCTCAAGATGGAAAAGATTGTAGTGTATCTGAGTCTGGAAGATGAACAAAAATCGCCAGCAGACATCAGTGACGGAGCACCTGGTCCACTTCCTGGAGCGATCAGTCAACCAACTTGATTGACTGCCCTTGAAGTGAACTAAAGGCTCCAAAACTTGAACTGAAAACACTTCCAGCTGGGCCAAGGTACGCATTTGTAGGACTCAATTCAACATATCCAGTTATAGTGAACTCGGAATTGAACAATGTAGAGATTGCTTTGCTGTTGTGTGAACTTAGGAACTATTGTAAAGCCCTAGGATACTGGACGATATCTCATGGATCTCTCCCAATCTTTGCACACATATGATCCAGTTAGAGGAGGTTAAACCTGAATCTAAAAGATGTTCTTAAGAAAGAGTTGATGAAACTCTTAGAGGCTGGTGAGATATATGCAATTTCTGATAGCACTTGGGTTAGTCCGGTCTACGTAGTCTCTAAAAAGGGAGGCATAACTTTCATAAAAATGATAGGAACAATCTAATACTGAATAGAACTGTTACGGGCCATAGAATGTGCATTGATTATCGAATAATAAATGCTGCTAGAAGAAAAGATAATTTCCCTTTGCCTTTCATTGATCAAATGCTTGAAAGATTGGATAACCACCCATTTTATTGCTTCTTAGATGGTTATTCAGGTTTCTTTCAGATCCCTATCTACCCGGATGACCAGCGACTTTCCAGCGTTGCATGATGTCTATTTTTACTGATCTCTTTGAAGACATAATTGAAGTTTTCATGGACGATTTTTCTGTCTATGGAAGTTCCTTTTCTGTCTGTTTGTCGAATTTGTGTAGGGTCTTGCATCGATGTGAGGAAAAATGCCATTTTATGGTGAGAAACGAGATTGTACTGGGACACAAAATCTCGGAGCTGGGCATCGAAGTGGATAAGGCAAAAATTGAAGTCATGATGAATTTGCAGCCGCCTACATCAGTTAAGGGAATTCGCAGTTTTCTGGGTCACGCTGGATTCTATAGGAGGTTTATCAAGGACTTCTCCAAGATAGCAAGACCTTTCAATACGCTTCTGTGTAAGATGGTGCAGTTCGAATTTGACAGTGCCTGTTTAGAGGCGTTTCATACAATCAAGGAAGTTCTAGTCAGCGCTCCCATTGTTCACCCACCAGATTCGGGACTTTCCTTTGAAATCATGACTGACGCTAGTGATTATTCAGTGGGTGCAGTGCTGGGCCAGAGAAAAGAGAAGCGGCTGCATGTAATCTACTATGCGAGCCAAACCCTGGATGAAGCTCACTGCAGGTATGCCACGACAGAGAAAGAGCTTTTAGCCATTGTCTTTGCATTCGAGAAGTTTTGATTCTATATTATTGGTTGGAAAGTAATTGTCCACACTGATCATGCTGCTTTGAAGTACCTTCTCACCAAGAAAGATGCCAAACCAAGATTTTTGAGGAGGATCCTTCTGCTGCAAGAGTTCGATTTGGAAATTAGAGACAAGAAGGAACAGAAAATGGTGTTGCTGATCATCTCTCAAGGATGAAAAAGACGGTGAAATGCCTTTAGATGACAGCCTCCCTGATGAGCAAATCCGTCCATTATTTCCATCTTTGAATATTAAAAGTACCACATTTGCCTTTGAGCCAGTTGAGTTGTGTCATGTCTCCTATTCATTGTCTTTGCTGCTTCCCATAAACATCTCCTATTCATTGTCATGTCTCCTATTCATTGTCTTTGCTGCTTCCCATAAATTCTCCTTTTAGAAAAAGATTTATCTTCAAATCTGACTCATCTAAAAAGGAGTAGACACCAAGTGATTTTGAAAGAACAACTTTTTTCTCTTATTTTTGTTTGTTTGTTTATTTTCTTTTTTCCTTTTTTTCTGGTAGATGAAAAGAAAAATTAAAAACAGAAATAAAAGATGAATATATGAGAAGATACATAAAAGAAAATGAAAAGATGAGAAGATGATAAAATTGATAGAATGATAAAACTATGCTTAGAGTATTGCTCTGATACCACTTGATAACAATTTCCCAAGGATTATTCACTCTAAGTTGGCAAATGGATAACCCTTAACTCCTTCAGTGGTTAAACTCAATAACTAAGGCGGTGGATCGCTTCGTCGCACAAGAGTTGATGAAGTGCTCTTTATATACTGGGTTTGATATCTTGGATATGATACACCAAGACGAATCAGTTTGATCAATGGATATGACACACCATTAATAGAATAAATGAAAATTACACACCATTGATAAAATGAGATTCACTCTCAAAAGGTTCCAAGAATATCAAAAAAGTCTTACTTCTGAAATGTGCTTACATGAGTATTTGTAAAAACTAATTACAGTAAAAATTAGAGAATAAATTTTCTTGAAACTATAGAATAAATTACCAATGCAATAACTTAGATTGAAAGAAATTAGACTTGAATAAGTATTGATCTCCAAATAGTCCTTCAACTCCAAATTCGTCACTCACATTGGGCCAGCAAATAAGTCACTTGTTTTGGACTATACATGGACTTGTTGTCAAGACAGACTGAACTTGATAATTATCATCATTGATGGATTTTGGAGTGCTTAACATGTCTAAATCAATCAATTATTGCCATCTTTAAATGTTGAAGATACCACTTTGTCATCTTTCCAGTTGAGTTGTGTCGTGCCTCTTACTCATTGTCTTTGCCGCTTCCCATGATCTATCACCTTCTTAACCTTCTTATTGTAATACCGAGCTGCCAACTATTCTAAGTAGAGCTTCGTTTCGCTGTTCGTCTAGTGTGTCAAAATAGTCAAGGAGCATCTCATCATTGAGCTTGGCATTTTGCTGCATTATTGATCAGCAAAGTCTGTAGACGTTGCTTCCATTCTATATGCTAAGGAAAATGTAATTTTTTTGTAGATCAACACATAGTAGCTTGGTGTGGCCATAGTACGTCATCTAGTTTGTTGACCCATGTTCTCCTCTTTTTTTTCGAGTCGTTTCTTGAGTCCCTCGATGATGGTCCTGTTAGTTCTGATTGTCCATTGCCTTGAGGATATCATGGTGTTGATTAGCTCAATTTATTCTTCTAACCTTCCTAGAAACCATCAAATAGGATTGACGTGAATTCTGAACCATGGTTTATGACGATCTCATATGGCAGTCAGCACAACAAATGATATAACTAGACAAAAAATCCTGCACTTCTTTTTATTTGATAACGTAGCTGCCACCTATTTGGTAAGCTAATTGTTCGTAATTAAAAAAATCACCTTTTGTATGATGGCGGTAGTAGCCGCAATATATCCATAACCCACCTCATGAAAGGATATGGTGCGGTTGCTGTTGTTAAGAGCTCGGTAGGCGCATGAATTATGGGACCATGATGTTTACAGTTCTCGCAACGAGTTATGTACTTCTCATAATCTTATATCTTGGTCGGCCAAAAATGTATAGGCTTCTTGATCTTTAGAGGTAGAGCTCGGCCACTTGAGTGCTTACCACTAGCTCTTTCACGAGTTTGTTCCATTACTCTTTGTATCTCATCTCCGTGAAGACATCATAGAATTTCTATGTAAGCACTCAATCAGAAATAGATTACCATCCATCATGGTATAGATGTTAACTCCGTCGGTGATGTAAAGTCGTATTTTGCCTCTCCAAACCTTTCTAATGGGATCTTCGTCCACATTTATAGAATGTTCATCTGTGTTAGTTAGATCATTCAACTTGTTGCCTTGGTCAATTATGTGACAAAATTTTCTGGAAAAAGTGATGCTGAGTCATCAATGCTCTTGACATGTACGGTACATCGTAGATTAGAATCAGAAGTTAATGCAAGGGTTGCGAGCGTGTTAGATGTTAGATTATAGCTTCATCATATTTCTCGTCTATGACAAAATGCTTATTTGCTCGTAGTAGTTGATAGAAACGAGAAACATTTATTTGTAGACTTGGAGATGAACCAGTTGAGCACATAGATTCATCCTGTGAGTACTTAATTACTTAATTTGCAAGTGTTTCCAAAGAAAGGAGCTCGATTATGCTAGTGATATCTTTAGAATTTTCTTCTATGCCTCTCTCAATGACGATGTATCTTATGAATCCTAAATCAGATCGAACGTGCACTTAGCAGAGCTTAATTTGATATCATATTTGTCGAAAATCTTAAAACATTCCCTTAATATTTGTTGTCATCTGCTACAAATAGCGTTTTGACGAGCATATCATCAATGTACAATTCCATTGAATGATTAAGATGCTTGGTAAACATCGGATTAACTAGTCTTTGATGTGTTTCTCTTTTGTTTTTCAAGCCAAATGACATGATTTTGGACCAGTATCTTATGAATTCTCATGATGTAACACGAAAGTGCACTTAGTAGGAGTTTATTTCATGTCATACTTGTCCAAAATCTCAAAACATTTCTTCAAATGTTTGACATTATCTGCTACTAATAGTGTTTTGACGAGCATATCATCGATGTACACTTCCATTGGATGATTAAGCTGCAAGGTAAACATCCGTTAACTAGTCTTTGATATGTTTGTCTTTCGTTTTTCAAGCCGAATAGCATGATTTTATACCAGTACGTACCTCAATATATGATAAGGTCATCTTCTCGCAATGTTTTGGATGCATCATAATTTGATTGTGACCCAAAAAAATATCCATAAATGATAGTAGTTGATCTCCAGCGGTCGCCACTACCAGCCGATATATATGTGATAACGGGACGCTATCCTTGGACATGCTTGTAAGAGATATGTGAAATCAATGAAGACTCTTAACTTACCATTTTTCTTTTTCACAAACATCGGATTGGCTAACTTGTCCTGATATTTTACCTCGACAATAGTCCATGCTCCTAGTAACAATTTGACCTCGTGATGAACTACTTTAACTCGTTCAGGGCAGAGCTTATGTGTCTACATTCATCTCACGAAATATGACTCTTGGATCTATTCCTTGCATTTCATCCACTGAAGATGCAAATGTTTAAACATTCTAACGGAAGAATTTTATGAGCTCGTCCCTAATATTGTCTTCTGGCTCGGTACCTATACCAACACACTTCTTTGAATTGTTCTAGTCGATGCTCATCTTTGTGATAAGGTCGCGTCTTAAGTTGGGCCTTCTACGTTCGTCACCGACGATAAAGGTTGGCGAAACTAGGAGCATTTATTCACTCATAAAGTAACTGCAAGATATCATGTGGTTGCCTTTTATAATATTACCCCATCTACAGTTGGAAAATTAATGCACTCGTGATAAGTCGATAGTATTGTCTTCATTTTGTGTAACCACGGTGTTCCTAATATAGTGTTATAGATGACAAGTTTGTCCACAGCCATAAATTTGACTAGCTTTGGGAGCCCTCCAATATAGACTCGTAGTTTGATATAGCCGATCGTCATGGGTGACTCTTCGCTGAACCCAATGAATGGATTAATGGCTGGTTTGATTTCTTGGTTTTTATTCTCCATCTTCTTCAATGGTTCCTTGAATATCAGATCTACTGAGCTACTAGTATCAATCAAGATACATGTGCTCTTATTAGAAGAATCCTTGTGAGGTTTGTCTAGCCCGTCAGTGTTTGCTTATATGAAAATCAATGATGCATCTACGTCCATGTTGTGTGGCCATTATGGTGATGTGATAGCCTTTGTTTCGTACTCTATTGATTAAACAGAGTCATTACGGGACTAGAGACCTCCCATGAGCATGTTTATCCTTCTTTTCAGTTAAGTTGGAGTATGGTCTTTGTGTTGCTGATCGTCGCAACCTCGCTTGGGTGGATATGTGTCAAAGTTTAGCCCTCAGACTGCTTCGGATTGGGGTTCGAGTGATGATTCTCTTCGTCCTAATTAGCATGGAAATAAGCATTGTGCCACTCGTCAGTTTGGTTTTGGTTAGCATCAATGCCTACCTCGCCATTCGGGAATTTAGAGGGAATGAACTCCTGCAGATGGCAATATTGAGAGGTATGGTGACCTTATCGTTTGGGGTTTCATGCTGCTGGCATGTGGTTACTTTTTCACCCTGATCTTGCTTGTTGAAGTGCTGATGAGCATCATAGTAATCGTCCTGTGATTTGTTTTTTGATAGTATACCAATTTTTAATATATATTTTTTTAATAAAGAAACTAAGTGTATTAATGGTGTTTTTAATATATTTTTAATATATTTTATTTTTAATAAAGAAACTAAGTGTATTAATGGTGTTTTTAATGATTTGCAATTTTTCAGCGGTGTTACAGATAATTTAGATGTTTACAAAACAAAAGAGGTGCAAACAACCATTTTGGATATTGGACAGCTTTTGTGACACTGGAGGTTTTGCATTGGATGGAGGATTTCCCATTTTTGTTTTCGCTCAGATTTTGCCACAAGATAGCTGAGGATGTTAAATTCCATCAATAAGTGATGTGAGGTCATACTAATGGTTATATATAAAGATATGCCCAAATAGAGCAAGCACATAAATAAGAGTTGATCAGCCCCGGCTAATCGACATGGTTGGGTGGATCACTTGGTTGATCATTACCCTCGTGAGATCCCATAAATGAATGATCCACCACATATCGACCTTGACACAAAATAGTCGACCAATCAGAGGTACTAATCGAACGATTACCTATATTGGTAAATCGATTACATGTCCGAAACAAACAAATAGTGTATGAAAATCTCCAAAACGTCAAAATACCCTTGGGATTTTCCCTAGACATCCTTACAACTATAAAAGACACTTGGAGGCCATGAAATTGAAGATAGCCACTTTGAGTGGGGTTCGAAAATCTCCGCAACTAAAAATACCAAAACTTCATATATTCATTGTTTTTTCTACTTTTTGGCTGTTCAATGGGGAGAATCTCATCTTTTGTAATTTAATACAGCCAAGCTTCCTAAATCTTTTTTATTTATGCAATTTCTTATTCTTTGCTACCACTTTGATGATCCATCTCCACTTTAACTGAGTTTGAAGGAGAAAATTCAAGCCAAGTTCGACTAATTCATTGAATCTCAAAGAATACCTCAGGAAATTCGGATACCAAGTTAGAAGATATGAGACATAGTGTTATTAGCAAAATGGACATTCTTCTTAAAAGTATTGAAAGGATAAATGATGACGATGAAAATTCAAGAAACATTTTGAGGAACTCAGAGCTTATTTAACTCCTTAAGACATCCAAGAAGATAATCTTTTAGAAATCAAAGATCCAGAAGAAGTGATTCATGAAAACCATGAAGTCTCTCATAACATAATTAATTTTTTTTCCAGTGATGAATGACAACAACGAGGAGAAATCATACAATGAGGACGTGGTTACACCGCGAAAAAAACTAGTATAGAAAAAATTCACAAAGGAACCCAAAATTGACAATCAGAGAAATCTCACTCAAAATCCGGTTTGATCTTATTGAACATCGAGCATCAATTAAAAGAACAGAACCCATATTCTCTAAGATAGAGATAGCTGATGCATTTTAAGAGGTAATCAATCGATCGGGTTCCTATATGCCAATCAAAAAGTACATGCGATTCAACCTTTGAAATTCATGATTGTGAGTATAGTGCCTTATGTTGAAGATGTAACTTCTAATTTTCACCCCTTCATTGGTATTCTCATGATTTAATATGTGAAACTAAAAAATTATATGCTCTAAGAGTAGGAAGATTTTATAGGAATTTCAATGAAGTATATTATGATTCTAAACCTTTATGTGCTTTGAATGGTCATGATCTTGACTAGAAAATTTCAAAGCCAGAAGAATCTACATCTCCTTTTAAATAGTGTCATCTACAAATGAGCGTAATATACACATCATCTTGAATGAGATAGAAAATCATAAGATATAACTTAGATCATAACAATGAAAATCTAGTTTTACATAAGATTAATGGAAGTGAAATTAACTATTCTATGAAAAACTTGTTTAAAGAAAAAGTTGATTACATCTTTCCATCAAAGCATTTGATCCTCATGACCCTAGAACCATCAAAGAAAGTTTCAAACAATATATTTAATTCACAGTAAACTCTACTGATAAGAATTGTATCTCTCTCCATGGAGAATGAGGCAACCCACTAGTAAGTCTTTTTCATTATTTTAGGAGTTATTTGCTTTTTATTATTAACAAAAAAACATGAGTGTTTAAGAAAAAAATTGTAAAAATCAGGTTTTCGGGAGAAACTAAGTGGCCCATAACAAGTCGATCAATCGGTCGAATAGGACAGCGGATGACCAATCCCCTGTATGATCAATCGATCACTATCTATAAAAAATTTCAGAGAAAAGTTATCGGTCCAGGTTAGGTCGAACACCTAGGTCAGTCAAGCCATTCCAAAATCTCCAAGAAAAAAATCGATTAGGTTATCGACCCAATCAAGGTCGATCACTCTGATCAATGATCCTATCTTTTTTATTTTTCTGAATCCAAATATAAAGACCTCAATCAGTCAGATATTTCTTGAAGATAATCAACATACCACTTTCTAATCTATTCATTTTAATTATTTAAATTTGATTAATTTCTTTTCATCCCAAAAAAGTATGATTTAAGTCAGGGAGATGTTCATTGTTATCAGGCGTTTGTTTTTTTTTTTTTCATCGACGGCTTTATATTCATTAGAAGCCAAACCAAAACCAAACAACCAATACAATACATATGAGATCAACATGCTACTGGAGTCGTTACCAAAAAAATAATTAACACCCACAAAGCGAAGTAAAAGACCAAGACTTCCTTCAAAACAGATCCAAAAAATTGAAAACGCAGATTACCTAGAAACAGAGGACAATAGTTTCTCATTATGAAAGAGTTCTTTCATCCAAACATGATAGTTTAAAGCCACATAAGACTGAAATCTATGGTCTGAGGTTACACTTTGAGCAATCAAAAAAGCTTTTCTATTTGTAATCTTTTGTTCGTTCTCCACTCTCCACCATTCCATCTTTGCAAAGGATAGGAGAAATTCATGCGACTGATATTGAAAGGATGAACATGCTTTTGGCCTAATTATAAATCCTATCAGTACTGCATCATCCAAACCAAAAATAATTCTATGCATCTTCAGGCTAACCATGCTTTCAATAGCCCACAACATAACTTCCAGCTTTACCGCTTCAAGATTATCATTGTTAATGGTCGCCATCCTACTATGCATTACAACCTCTCCCAAAGAGTCCCTAAGCACCCAAGCACCACCACCAACCTTGTGTTTTGCAGACCAAGAGAAGCCAACATTACATTTTTTCCACGATATAGGAGGCGGCTGCCATCCTTTCAACTTTCCTTCATCTCTTGCATAATCCCTACTAGCTTGTTCTTCATTTAATTCCTGCACTAAAAACCAGCTAGAAGACTCTTCCATGATTTTTATAACAGCTTCATTTTCATCAAATCTCTTACCTTCAAAGATAAGGTTATTTCTGTTTTTCCACAGAAACCAAGGCGTCCAAGGGAACGATCGTCTAATCTCCAAAGGAATGGAACTCTTCTTTGATGAGGTGAGGAGGAAATAAAAGTTTGAGAAAACAGAACTATTCGAGAATCCTCCCTTCGGCCAAGGGAAGTTTGACATTGCCCAAACTTGTCTTGCAACAGGACACGAAAACAGAATGTGATTAACTGATTCAGCATCAATACCACATGCTTGGCATCAATGGTTATTCTAAACCTCTTTCTTTGCAATAAGTTCTCCTGCTGGAATGGCATTACTCAAAGCTCTTCAAATGAAAGCTTTAATTTTTGGAGCAGTCTGAATTCTCCAAACCTCCTCTTTTAAATCATTCAACAATGGCTTCATTTCAGCTTCCTGAATCTCCACTTCTTTGTTTACTTGATTAATCAGCCAGTATCCAGACTTAACAGAGTATTCACCACTTCTATTGTGCCTCCAAATCCAAAAATCCTCTTTATTTGCCACGGGTGTATGAGCCAGGATCCTATTTATGTCTTCCGGGTAGAAAAGTTCCTCCAAACTCCTACAGTTCTATCTTCTATTAGGAATGTCAATAAGGGAACTAACCATTAACTCAAGGTCGACAATGATATTCTTCATCAGATGTCGTCTCATCACAACATCAAATATCCAAGAATCAATCAAAACTCCTGATGAATTCCCATTCTCTACCATCTTCCTTAAACCATTCGATAACAAATCTTTCCAAATTGAATGCTTCTCCAAGCATAGGAAGGTCTTCTCCCATGGGGGCTGAGAGGAAATTGCCTTGACTATAGTACCTGCTTTTAAAGACCTGAGAGAATAGGGAAAGCGGTTGGTGCAGGAGTCTCCAAGCTTGTTTAGCTAGGAGAGCCTAGTTAAAGTCTTGGATATCCTTGAAACCCAACCCCCCATGTGCTTTATCAAGACAGAGCTTTGACCAACTAAGCCAATGAATCTTCCTTTTGTGCTCTAGAGAATTCCACCATAAGTCCGCCATTGCTCTAGTAAGATTGTTGCAGGCAGTTGTAGTTAATTTGAAGCAAGGCATCGCATGCACATACATTGACATCACCACAACTTTAATGAGAATTTCTTTGCTCCGTTGAGACAATAATCTGGCAAACCAACCCGATAATCTCGACCAAAAGTTATCATAGATGTATGCCAGCATGTCAATTTTTGATTCACTAAAACATGCTTTAAGCAAAGCATGGAAGAACCTCATGTTGCTGTCTCCCTGATCTAACCACCTCTCTCTACTTTTTCTGACTCCAATAGTCATCTTCCTCTTTATAAGCCTTTCCCAACTCTCTTTTGAGATAGTTCATATTTGGCAGGAGGGAAAGATAGAGGACTGTTCCTTCTCAAGGTTCATTTGAATCTGCTTAATCTTATCCCTGGAATTGGTTAAATTCGTCTTCTTCCATCTACTGTCTGTCAACCGTTCCTCGACTGTCTGTCAGCCGTGTTACATCCGATCCGCTCGCCGCTGATGATGGTGTGGCGCTAGGGTTTATTTGCGTCGATTCTCTCACAATCGGCGATTTGGAAATCGACGGTCCGGTTTCTCCTCTACCGTTACCGTTGGTAAAATCCCCTCTCAGCCTCGATAAGTTCATGAAATTCCATACTGGCGGCCTCACAGACGATGGCACCGGCGGACTCACAGACGATGGCTCATCCGATAAGACTTGTGGTTTAGAAATTAGAATTGGTATCTTTAGGCTCCCTATCTCGGAAATAACCAAACCTGGTTTACTATTGACACGTAAGGAGTAGCTTTGAATTTTTTTTTCGAAATTTTTTTAAACGCAAAACGACAGCGTTTTGTTCCAACATTTTTTAGAAAAAATGAGTATTAATACGGTGTCGTTTTGACTAATTAAGCCACGTCACTGCAAGATCAGCGATGTTTAACGGTGTAAGAACGGAGTTAACGGAAATGTATGTTTTAGCGGATTTTAAATTTTACAGGTATGTAATTTAAAATTTAATCTCGATGATGTATAGTTTCGCACAAAGTGTACATTTATGTCCGGATCAGGACCGTTGGAATGAATGCAGGTATGAATTGGCCGATTTCCCTCCATCTACTAAGGGCTTTTCTGCATCTTCGAAGTTTGTTAGCCACCGAGACACTGAAAAAAGCATGAGAAGATTCCCATGAGTATTTTATCACTTCCTTCACTCCTGGCTTATTCATAAACCTCATATCAAATCTGAAGTTGCCTTTGTAAGAATCTTGCGAGGAGATCAGGCTTAAGAGCACATGATGATGGTCTGATCCTCTTTTATCCAGAAAAGCTTGGTTGGAGGCAGGAAACAACCTAAACCAAGCCTTGTTCTCAAAAACTCTTATCTAATTTGCTTTGAATCCATAGCTTATGCCTCATACCACCCCAAGTAAAACTGTTATCAACAGCAGGCAAATCAATCATCTCACACGCATTAAACATATTCACAAAAGGAAGAAAGGATGCTTCACTCCTTCTCGGCCCACCAATCTTTTCTCCATTATGCATGATGTCATTGAAATCCCCTAACATAATCCACAGATCTTTCCTTTGGATCCCAATTCTGGTAAGTCTTTCCCACAACTTAGGTCTAGCAACTCACACCGGCTCACCATATATACAAGAGACAAAATATCTACTACCACCGGCCTGAACAAAAAAATATATCAAGTGCTTATCTACAAACTTGATAGAAATATCAACATTGTGCTTCCAAAACAAGGCAAGGCCACACCGCTCTACCCAAAAGAATTCACTGTAAGAATCCTATCATAACCTTGCGGGTCCACCAAAACATTAATATTGTTTTTCGTCTCCATCAGAAACAAAATCTCAGGGAAATGTTCTTTACGCATTTCCTTAAGTCGAGGAATCACCAAGTCCTTTGCACGGCCCAATCCTTGGCAATTCCAACTGATCATGGTCATTAAAAATTGGACGGTCCCTCATTTGGGACCATCAAAGGTTTCTTAAACCTTGAGGCATGTTCTTCATTCACCACATCCATTTTGGCTTTTCTCTTATCAAGCACCCCTTTAGCTAAACCTTCCTTCTTTACTAGTTGATCATTTTTAAATAAAGATTGACCTCTAAACTTCCTTCTGATTATTCCAAGCCTTTTCCTGGGTTTTGATTTCTTCTGCTTGGTCCCGGAAGAACTAGGCTCAGAAAAACCAACTTTGTAACCCGTAGAACCACCAGAGAGAAAATCAAGCTCACGGGTGATATTCCTAGCTTCTGTTTCAGACTGCATCGAATCTGTTCTTGGAGAAAGAGACATAGCTATGCCTGCCTTGATCGCAGATGCCATCATTTTGTCACCTTTAGGAGGCTCATTCTCAGCCACCATCATTGTCTCTCGCTTCCTAAAAACAAATATGAATGGAACAATGCAATGATTGATCCTACAGCACTTTATGGACTTGATTAATTGTTCTTTGTTGCTCAAAAAGAATGGTTTCGTTTTTAAGGAGTCCACTCTTTCAACTTATGGTCAGTTGTGATGGATAGATGGCTGGAGAAGCCTCCTCCAGATTACTTGCAGTTCATCAATGTTTGGGTTCAGATCAGAAACATCCCGATTAATCAACACGGTTTCGGCAATCACAGCTCTGAGCGAATTTGCAGGTCAGGTTATTGATGTTGCGTTTGATCCGGCTAAAGCTTAGAGTCAGGATTATGTTCAAGTTAAGGTTAAATTTGATGTCTCAAATCCCCTCTGTCTTGCTAAAAAGGTGAATCTGCCTTCGGGGAAGACTGTCAATATCTTGTATGATTATGAGAGAATCCAGAAGAGGTGTTATACTTGTCAAAGGCTAACTCACGAACAAAGTCTTTGCCCCTGTTCAAAAAAATGAAAGTGGTATCGCCTTTTCTTCTGCAGGAGCTGGTTGCTAAAGTGAAAGAGAAACCCTCTCTTGATGAAGCTGATCCTCTGCTTGGAGTGGTAGAGGATTCTCAAATTGGTCTGAATCCGATAACAGGAAGACCAAAATTAGCCCCAGATGTCCTTGAAGGTATGAGGCAATACCTGCTGGTTGCAAATGGTCCGGAGCGCACTGCCTGACAAGAAAGAGTGAAAAACTATGTTAAGGTTGGATTGTGTATACGCTCTTTCAAGAAAAGGGATAGAATGACAGTCTATCAATCTTATGCCGTCGTTTCGAGGACCGACCGACGCCTCACCTGCACTGGTACCTACGTAGTGTCGGTCGCACTTCTTAAACAACCTATATCATCCACACTTAATCAGCATTTAGTAGATTATCCAACCCGAGCAATCTTAGTTATTGGTGGGGGTTCAGTCCGTTAGTTGGTATTTGTTTAGTCATTCAGAAAGTGACTGGCGTTTTTTAGCTATGCATTACACACCTCATGTGGATTTAGCTTTCAACAGCATAGAACACATTATGAGAGATGTTGAAGGGGGCTGGTTGCTCCGTCATATGTATGCTGATTGGCACGGGTGAAGAGTGTAGAGGGGTAAACAGATAATTGCAGTGAAGGGGAATTAGGAATTTGATTTTCGTCTCCAGGGATTGTGAAAGATGTTCCACTAGAAATATTCTTCTTCTCGGGAAGTGAGCTGGTTAATCGCAGCTTACTTCTGGAGTGGTCCCTAGGCGGGGTTCCCTAGGCCATCTCTAAGGGTTGGCTGGATGCTTCTTTCCTGAAATCATCTATTGAAGGGCGAACAATCAGTCGAAAGAGTAGTCAAGCGCACTCACTCTAACGGCGGCTCAAGTTTCAGCTTGATAGCTATATCTTTCCTTTCTTAACTGGGTTTTTGAACTTCACATATAGCCCATCAGCTTGTGACTTCGCACTCTCAGTTACCCGGGAGTCAAGTAGTTCTGGAAAAGCGGATTCCATATCTTTATTACTAGTTTTGTCTGGGAGTGGGAGTATAGTCATGCACATTGTTTAAGACATCGATCAAATCATGTTCATATTTGAATATGAATTGAAATTTTTATCTGGACAGAGCTACACCACAAGCCCTGTCATACAGCTGCCATTTACGGGGCATATCCAAAATCAGATCAGCCATCTTTTGGCATTGAGGATTAAGCAGCCTACTCATAAGGCTCATCGCATTTTGTTCACTGGAGCAGAACTCAAGAAGATCTGGTAAGTTGAACGGTTCATCCTCCTCTTCTATGGACATGTGACTCAACGCTCTGTCGATATTGAAGGACATAACTCACATCTTCACTTTGAAAATAACAAAAATCTTGCAACAAATCAGTCGGGAGACCTTCTTGAAGCAGGACTAAGCTGATGAAGAAACCCTAGAACGCAATTAGGATTTAAGAAATAAAAAGGGAAAATAGGCCTAAAGAGGAAGCCACACTCGGTCGGATTCTTTGTTATAAGCCAAATCTCTTTCCATCCACAAGTCAAAGACTCTGAATGAGAAGGACAATTCTAAACCCAAAAAAGGGAGCCATTTTGAGGGACTACTGTGATGTGGTGTGTTATCAATCGTGTTTCTTTTTTATTGGTTTATTTCTGTTAAATTTTTAAATTTATTAAAAAATGTATTTCTGTTTTTAAAAATATTTTAGAATCAAAATATTTTCATCTTGAATCAAAGTCGGGAATAAGAACCAAATCATAAAATCGACTATACGTGCTATCGTTATGTTTTCTAGTGACAACCTTTTTAGGATTTGGCTGAAGTAGGGAATCTGTAGACATCTTGTAACTTGACCTTCCCTAGAGGATTTCAGATCGCAGAGACTTTTGTAGCAGAGGATATTCTAACTCAAGCTATTTGGACTTTTAACCAGACTTTAAATTTTCTCACTAAAGGTGTTAGATCAGGGAAAGAAGATCATCATCATTCATTGACTTCTTATTCTTTTTTTAACAGTCTTTGGTCATGAATGATTACTCATTTTTAGCTGGATCTCCCTCATGATTGCTCTTTCTTTTCATTTATATGCAGATTTGCGTAAAACGTCAGTGAGAGAGAGGAACAACACAGTTTTCCAGTCGTCAATTCAAGATATTCAGAAACAAAGAGAAATGACATCAATGGGACTAAAAAAAAATGAATTTTCTTCGGATCACACACAAAAAAAGTACAAATTTCGTGGCATAAGAGATATAAAGTTGAGGACCTTCCAACATTCCATACTGCTCAATGTTTGACACAAGATAGCTAAGGATGTTAGATTTGATATCTAAGTGGTTTCAAGTCAATCAAACCGTAAGATCTAAAGATATGCCTAATATCCGCAAGACTGGTATGTCTAGCATCAAAACGCAGCAATCAAAGACCCAAGGGGTGATCAACCCCGGGTAATCAACCTGGTTGGGTCGATCACGCGGTCAATTACTAACCTCGGGAGAGCCCACCTACAAATAATCGACTGTCTAATCAACCTGCACACAAAGTGATCGACTAATCAAGAGTACTGATCCCTGGATTATTTGTCTCAAATAGAAAGAAAGTTTCTAAAAATCTCAAATACCCTAGAGATTCAGCCTAGCCACTCCTATTCGTATAAAAGATATAGAGTGGACACAATTGAAGAGGGCCACCTTGAGTTAGGCTAGACAAGCCTCCAACTAAAACACTATAAACTTCATAGAATTCATTGTTTCTTTTACTTTTATGTGCTTTGTTCATTGGGAGAGTGTCTCTTCTTTTGTATCTCAATACAGAGAAGATTCCTAAACCCATTTCATTTATGAAATTTGTTATTTTCTTTGCTGCAATTTTTTTCATCATGATCGAGTTGGGTTTAAGGGTTTCTAATAAAGATCTATTCATGGTTTGGTAGATAGGTTTGATCTGTGCAGTGGTGCTTTCATTAGATCGAATTACTCATCTGTCTATTTATGTTCTTAATGCATGTTTCTAGCTTGTAAACCTAGGTTTTGTATTGGAAAGTCATTTCTTAAACACCGCACGATTGATTCGCCTGAATTGAGTTATATATTATATATCCTTAGAACGTTAATTTTCATTCTTAACATTATTTAGTGAGCATATCAAACATGAATTGCCCTTCTGTGCTATTAAGTTTAATTTATTATAAAGCATGATTTAAATTTGATCGGAGAAGTTGGTTTTCTACCACAAACATAGAATTACTGAATTGATGTGTTTCGAGCTCTAGGATAAAAAGAATTTTGTTTGTTCTAGCTGTTGAATTATGAATTGCGTAAACCATGACCCCTAAGGATTTCCTTACACCCAGCATTTCATTGTATTTTTTCTCATTGCTTTCATATTGCTCTATTTTTTTAACAAACAACCAGCATCTCTTATCTTCTTTCTCAGTGGATTTGATCCTAAAGTACTATAACTAACTTCCGTCCACTTCCAACTTATATTTTGGGTGGAAAAAAATCCCCATCACTAGTGCTTTTGATGGTAGCCATTTGTCACGGACTTGATCTTTGGATGATCGAACCGTGCGGCCCTAGTCTAACTTTGCCTCGAGCAAATGGACTAGGCAGCCTAAATCTCAAGAAATCCGACCCTTTGTGAGAAAAGAACTCAAAGAAAGAAAAAAGGAAACACAAGAGAATATGAATTGCTCTTATATTGAGAGAAATGTTGGATGATTTACAAATGAGGGATCCCACCCCTATTTATACAAAAACACCTCCAGAAATAGATGGTGAGGATTAATCTAATCCAATGGTCCATATTGAAGATATGGCCTTGATTACAAGATACTCATCAAAGAGGGGCGGATTTGGTGGGATACTAGAATGAATGGGGCTGATCTTTAGGGATTGATATTGACCATCATCAATCCTAAAGATCCTCTTTTCTTGCACCTTATCCTTCTAGAAGTCCCAGCCCAAAGAAAACAAGAAAAAGCCCAAATAAATAAAATAGGCAAAGGATGGTATGTGGGGTAAGATGTTGGTCCGGCCCAAGGTGTACCCGGGTGATTGGGCCGTGACATTCCGCTCCACCTATTTCGGTGAATGCCTTGATCTGGTCCGCGAATTGCCAAAGTTCTCCTTCCGGCTCCCATGTTGCCTCCGATACGGGTAACCCCTTCCATTTGATAAGTAAGTGTGTCTGACGCGGTACGCAACGCTTCCGAACTTCCTTGGACTCTAGCACTTCTTCTACGTCCTTGTCATACGACTTGGTCATGACAGGTGGTGCACGAGTTGATAGTCCCCTGCTCTCGTCTTCTTCGTCACCGTGGTAAGGCTTTAACATGCTGACGTGGAAGACTGGGTGTATCTTCAAGGTCGGAGGTAGGTCGAGTCGGTAAGACACTTTGCCCATCTTGGCATTGACCGTGAACGGACCCTCATACTTCCGGATCAGACCCTTGTGCAGACTCCGGAAAACCTTGAACTGTTGGGGAAGCAGTTTCACAAGGACTTGGGCCCCGACCGTGAATTCCAACGACCTTCTCTTCTCGTCCGCCCACTTCTTCTTGCGGTTTCGGGACTTCTACAAACATACCCACACAAAATCTGCATGATCTTCCCACGTCTTGGCCATTTTCACCGCACCTGGACTTTGTGTCTTGTGGTCAGGCGTCGCAAACGTGTGGGGCGTGTTGGGTTGCTGACCCGTCGCCAGCTCGAATGCACTCTTACTTATTGCCTCGCTTCTCTGTAGGTTGTATGAAAAATGGGCGATGTCCAGCAACTTTGCCCAATCTCGCTGGTTGGCACCTACAAAATGTCGAAGGTAACATTCTAGGAGAGAGTTTACCCGTTCCGTCTGGCCGTCGGTCTGAGGGTGGAAGCTCGTCGAGAAGCTTAGCCCCATCCCAAGATTTTTGAACAGCTCCGACCAAAGTTTCTCTATCGCTCACGATATTCCTCGCTATCGAGGATCCTCGTAAACCGAGGATCTCTATCACTAACGATATTCCTCGCTAGCCCCCAGAATTTGACCACGTTCTTGAAGAACGCTCTCGCAGCTTCTTCGGCTGTGCAATCCCTTGGGCATGCCACGAACATCCCGTACTTGGAGAATCAGTCGACGACTACCAGTATGGACCTGAACCCCTCGGACTTGGGTAATGCACTGATGAAATCGAGCGAAACAGAGTCCCATGGACGTTCAGGTATGGGTAACGGCTCCAGCAAGCCAGCGGGTTGCTTTGTCTCCGTTTTGTCTTGTTGGCACACAAGACACGTTTTGACATAAAGCTCCACGGTATCCCGCATCCTTGGCCAGAAATAGGCTGTCTCCACCTGCGCCATCGTTCCTTTCTATCCCGGATGTCCCGCCCCCTGAGTGTCGTGGCACTCCTGGACTATGTCCCGTCGAAGGCTCCCGTGCTTTGGGACATAAAGACGCCTTCCGGTTGTGTAGAGTAGCCCATCCTCCAACCAGAACCAGGTCGTCTTACCCTCTCGTACCAACTTCACCAACTCCTTGGCAGTGAAATCGTGGTCTAGTCCCTCTCGAATTCGAGTTCGAATTACCCCCTCGGCTTGACTCATTGCTGCTAGCTCCGCTTTTTGACTCAGTGCGTCGGCCATGACGTTGGCTTTCCCGGGTTTGAATTCCAGTGCGTAGTCGAACTCGGCCAAGAAGTCTTGCCATCGAGGTTGCTTGGGTGACAACTTCTTCTGGTTCAGGAAGTAGCTGGTCGCCACGTTGTCCGTCTTTACTTTGAACGAAGATCCCAAGAGGTAGTGTTACCATACCCGCAAACAATGAATCACCGCCGTCATCTCCTTTTCTTGGACGGTGTACCTCCTCTCCGTATCGTTTAGTTTGCGGCTCTCGAATGCTATGGGGTGTCCTTCCTGCATCCGGTCGCCTCCAATAGCAAAGTCGGACGCATCGGTTTATACTTCGAACAGCGATCCGACCAGTCCCACGTTTTCTCCTTCATGAGAAGGTCGGTCAGGGGTGCGGCCTTCTTCGAGTATCCCTTGATGAACCGACGGTAATAATTCACAAACCCAAGGAATGATCGTAACTCAGTTACCTTGGTTGGAGCTTCCCATTGGGTAATGGCCGTTATTTTGGCGTCGTCCATCTTGATTCTTCCATGCCCAATGACATGTCCCAAAAAGTGTACCTCTTCGGTGGCAAACGTCCCGCTTGACGAACAATTTATTGTCGCAGAGGGCCCACCACGATTTTGGTCCGGCCCAAAGTGTACCCGGGTGATTGGGCTGTGACACCTTTCTTCTTTGATTTCGATATTCTATTCGCTTTGTGCTAGTGCGTCTTCCAAAGTCGATGACTCCTTAAGTTTCAGATCGTCGGGAAAGCTTGATTGATAGCACAGAGAATTTTGCTGTGCGACTATTTCCATATTTGATGTTACCGCAACACGAGACATTACTTTCTTTGAACCATTCGATGTAACTTAATATAGATTCTTTGGGACCTATGTTAACGTCCACATATCGATGTTGGAAGCGCCCTTCTGAATAAATATCGATTTAATGCTTAGGGAAGGCAGTTGAATGTTGATGGAAGTTGTTGATAGAATTTGTATTAAGGTCAGAAAACCAATTCAGCACGGGGCCACTCAGATTCTCGACGAAAAGTTAGCAATATCCGACATCCTTCTCTTCTGAGAAAAATAACTGTGCCCCATTGCATGCAGAAAGCTGTCCAGTAATGTCGATGATCTGGATATCCTTTCGACGCTGGAACTTTGATTTTTCTTGGGTTCAAGTGTATTGATGATCTAAGATGTAAAGGAGGTCATTTAATTTTTTTTTAGCACACCTTCAATTTATGGGGCTGAGTTGATAGCTTGATGGACCTTCGAACTTGTACCTCGATGTGTAATATTCATTCCTTCGATCCTTTGATCTCGCTCCAGTCAAGTTCGGGGTTTTATCTGATGTTTGTTTGTTTGAGTGTCGACAAATATGATTGTTGCTAGAGGCAGATCGCCGAATAGAGCTTGCCATGGCCATGTCGCGTGGTTGTTTGGTTGCTGCCTAGATAACTGAGTTCCTTGATGTTGGATATTTTCAATCCTGTCATAGCAAGCTGTTTGGGCAACTGATAGCATGTCAAACTGTTCATTGGTTCATCGTGTCAGCTCGTCTTGACGATTCAGGTTGTGCCACAACTGATGATCCACTATTGTCATATTGATTTTTTTTGTGGTGGTTTTTTTTGCCGCCCGTGTTATTTGGTAGATTTTTATGTTGTTATATCTTCATCTTGAGGCGTTGTTCCTGTCCTTCCCCACAGACGGTGCCCGCTGTTGAACTCGGATTTTAGCTAGCTAATAGATAGTCAAAATCAGTTATGGTGTAGGAATTCGTCTTAATTAAAGACAATCTAAATCGAAAATGAAGATTCGTCGTTTGAAAGACGATTCTAAATGGAAGATGAATAGAAACCTTAGAAATAAAAGCTAAAGAGATTGCAGATATGAATTTCTTAGGTCTTGTGACAATGTAGTCAATTTTCCTTTCTTCTACGATCTGCCTCTTTATTTATATCTATACTTAGACGGTTAATTCTCATCTTTCTTCCTTTTTTCTTCTAGGTCGGTTGGCTTCTTCCCTCTTTTCCCATAGTTTCCTTCTTCTCCCCGGCCTTCCTCTTTTAAACGAGTTGATATGTACTCATCAAACGGGCCGATCTTGATGTTGGTAGGGATTTAATGAGGGTGCACAGCCCATCTCCAACATTTGGGTTTAAAATCAATTATCAAGTAACTAGCCTCATTCCAAGGAGTAAGGCCCCATATCGACATTGCCTGGGAGCATTTTTTCCAAAACATCCACTCTATTGAATGAACCTCGAGAATACCAAAGAACCCAAAAAAACCAAAAAGCAAGAGCAAGAGCTACTACTAGGTTTGTGGATTCCATAAGCAGAATCCATATTTTTCTGACATTTATTAACCGAAAAGTGTCATCTTTTTTCCAGGAACCATCTATATGGCACCATCTCCCTCTTTGTTCCCCATTTATCTCCCCTGTACTCTTTTGTGGTTCCTGTGAATTGTTATTGATACTGGATATATGGACTCCTTCCCACAATGATGATTCCTACCTACAAAAATTGCATTCGCAGCGAAAAGCTTCTTCTTCACCCCCTGTTTCTTATCTCCTAGCTTCCTTGCATTTCCTTCAACCGCAATGATCCCTGTTTCCTCTGCTTCATTTTTCCCTATTGCTTCTCCTATGGCAGATAGTTTCATGTACAGCATCATCAATCATGTCCCTTGCTTCCTCCTCCAACCGATTGGGCTCCGCGGATCTTCTCCAATTCCTGGGCCTGCGTTATTACATCCAAATCCTCATTAAACATCAGCTCCTTACACACCTTTTTGGATGTCATTGTATCCCTTACAAAAGCTCCATTCAGCTTTGTCTCCATCTGCTGTGTTTCCTTGGACTGAAACTCTTGTAACATTAACCGTCCATGATCTGATAAATGTTGGCCTACCGTGGAGCTTTTTAGTTCATCCAAACCATTTCCTACCGCAGCATACCTTTGTCTTGAGTCTCTAGGCGACACATGTCCGGAAGGACGTATAATGGAGGATGATCCCTCTCCAAGTCTCTTTTAATTCCTCCTTTGAGGCTGGCTAAGGTCCCTCCGAGAGTTTGACCTCACAGAGTCTCTCCTCTCAATTTCTTTCCCCTTGCCCCTAGAATTTCCTTCCTGATCTCGACTCAATCCGTCAATACCCTCCCACTTATCCCCAGCCCGTCCATACGTTACTGCACTTTTATAGCTTTTCATCCCCATCTCATGTCCGGAACCAAGTGTTCCTTTGCCATTCCATGCCCTGCGCTTGTCCTCCCCATCGCTTGATTCCTCTTTAGTTGGACACATATCTTGGTCATGGCATAGACTGAAGCAAATACGACAATAGCCGAATAACCGTTCGTACCTTAGTGAGACAAGTATTTCCTCTCCATTATAGAACTCAACGATGGTTTCAAAAACAAGGGGTTTGAATCCGTCAAGAATCACCTGAACTCTTCCGTTGTCTAAATCTATCTCCTTAGTTTCTCCCAACCCATCACCTATACTCCGAAATGTAGGATCCGCCCAGAAGTGCAAAGGGACTCCTATGACCCGAATCCAAAATATAATTGCTGTAGGATAACTCCTATCCACCACTGGTTCCCATCTCACCAAAGAAAGCATCCAATAATCAAAATGATAGGTTTCCATTTTCATTACCTCCAGAATATCTGCTTCACTGTCGAAATCCATTTGAAAACGACCCATACCTAGGTCTGCACCAGCTATTCTGTCTTCCATCTTCCATATCCGAGGCAACATATAGAGCAGCACCTTCATGTCCTGCAACCTCGGGTTCAAACATCGCCCTATAAATGTTTTGGAGTAACCTTTGATTAATTATGTGTTGTCAAAATGGGGAACCGTGATTTTCAGCCTTTTGGGAACTGCCACCGTATTTGCACCAGCCTGATTGTTGGAAACAAGACTACTCTGCTTCATGTTTATCATACAGGAGTGAAAGCCTTTTTGTGTATGAAAAGGAACAGGAGAAGCTGAAGAACAAAAGAACAATGAGATAACCATCATGATGGTGAGGAGGAGATAAACAATGTAGAACAAGATGATAATGTTGGTCATGACTTGGCAGTCACAGTGGAACATGTCGAACAAGCAGAGGAGTCAAACCAGGCGGTTGTGGTTCATGCGCCCATGGAGGGACACCAACACGACCTTTTTTCAGAAACATCTCTCTTCTTAGTGAAACAGAGGCATGTTTTTGGTGAGAATTATGTGGTTAATGAAATGGAAAACACGATGCAGAATCAAAGAAGGTTCATTGAGGAGATGGTCAATTAAATTCGAACAGAGGCATTGGAAAACCTGATGGCTGACAACAACAAAAAGAAAGAGTTGGGTGACTGCTTAAGCTGGGAAAGATGGGATCATTCGAGGGCAGAACTACAATTGGCACAATATGGAAGCTTCTTAGAGAACACTCTTGAATACTCTGTTTCTACGAAAGGCTAACAACACTCGACATCAAACAAAAATGGTAAGTGTGATTTGAGCGAAATTTTTAATGAGATGAATGATGAGTTTTTTTTTGTCTAGTGAATAAACAAAGAATGATGGGTGTCAACATGGATAAGCACATAATATGCTTGTCTCGAAAGGTAGAGAATGGGTTATGGAAAATCCGGGAAGAGTATGCTGACGGGGAGGCTGCATCTCTCATTCTTCCTACAAAAACAGAGGCGCGGTGGACCCGATATCACCACCAGAACCATGAGAGTTTATGTGTGGAACTGTCGGGGCATGGGACAACTCCTCATTGTTCGACGTCTAAAGGAGATGCAAAAGGTGTATCTCGAGGACGTGTTGTTCCTAATTGAGACTAAGCAATGTGATGACTATGTACGCAATGTAGGAGTTCAGTTGGGGTTTGTACGAATGCAGATTGTCTCTCCGCAAGGTTTAAATCGTGGCCTTGTTGTCTTTTGGAAAAGTCATGTCTCTGTTTCTTGTATTTCTTTTGATGCTCGTCTTTTAGACCTTCAATTTGAATTCAAAGCTGTTAAATTTTACTTGTCTTGCATCTACGGTCATCCTATTCTGAAACTAAGGCATTATTTATGGGAGAAATCACAACGCATTGCCGTGACAATGTCTGGCCCTTGGATGATGTGTGGTGAATTCAACGAAATCTTAATTTAAAACAAAAAACATGGAGGACGTGTTAGGACAGAAAGTAGTTTCAAAGAGTTTAAGATTATGCATGAAGTGTGCGATATGAGGGTTTTACGTTCAAAAGGGAACCCATTTAGTTGGGTGGGAAGACCAGGACTGAAGTAATTGAATGTTACTTGGATAGAGTTCTTGTAAATTCAGAATGGTCTGCTTTGTATCCTGCTTCAGAGACAGGTTTTTTAGAAGTCGAGGAGGATGATTTTGTTGAAACAGTCAAGAGGTTTTGGCACATGAGAAACTGTTGATCAAAAGAGTTTGCTGAGGATTTAAGATCATGCCGTACAGAAATAGCTAACTGGAAGAGAAGACACCAGGTTTGATTCGGGTGAAAGAATACAATTGATTCAACAACAATTATATCGGGTATTCCGAGACTGCAAAACTTATCCGATAGACATACGAGATTTATGTTCAGAACTGAATAGAGCATATGCAGATGAAGAACAGCTTTTGTATTTAAAAAGTAGGACAAAATGGATGAAGATGGGTGACATAAATATTCGGTATTACCATGGGATTACAAAATCATGTAAAGCAAGAACGTGTATTAAGCAGATAAAGGATGAGTATGGTTTCATTCATAAGAAATATGAAGCAATTGCAAAATTGGCAGAGAGCTATTTTAAGGAAATGTTTTCAGCTTCCGATACAATCCCGATTTATGACATCATTCCACATAGGCTATGCCGAGTTCTGGATGAGATGAATGCATCTTATAAGACCAATTATGGATGACGAAATTAAACCCGCTGTTTTCAGATTGTCCAGGATAAAGCCCCTAGTTATGAAGGGTATACGGGTGCTTTTCATTATCAATTCTTGGAAGAGATTGGTTCAAATGTATGTGTTATGATGAAACAGTTCTTTGAGACAGGTATGATGGAACCAAAATCTAACCATACTCAGTTTGCTTACTCTATAAAATTCCAAATGCAGACAAGATGCCAGGTTTTTGTCCTATCAGTCTTTGTACGATCAGCTACAAAATTATTTCCAAAACTCTGGTGGTGCGATTTAAGGAAATATTAGGAAGTATAATGTCTGAAGCATAAGCTGCATTTGTGCAGGGAAGGAATATATCAGACAACATTTTAGTGGCACATCAGCTGGCACATCAGCTGATGCATGCATTGAAATAAAAAAGGAATTGTGCTGAGCAATATATATCGGCAAAGCATATATAAGCAAAGCATAAGATAGAGTATTGTGAAATTTTCTCGAAGGAGTCATGCGTAATGCGTAAGATGAGATTTCATAATGTTTGGACAAAATGAATTATGGTGTGTGTAAGATCAGTATCTTTCTCAATCATTAATAATGTGTCGGACTATGGAGATTTTCAACAACACATGGTATACGACAAGGGGATCCGCTATCACCGTATCCGTTTTTAGTATGTGCAAAAACATTTTCTCAAATGCTCTATCAAGCTCAACGTCGGAAACGAATTTCTGGAATGTAACGGCTTTTTTTCTTGTGGTAACTATATATTAGGGATTTCGAATGTAGGTGGTGGTGGGAAATATTTGCGACTGCCTGAACAATTTGGACTAAATAAAACGGAGTTGTTTAAGTTCGTGATGAAGAGAGTTAAGCACAATCTTAACGACTGGTACAACCAATTATTGAGCCATCCGGGAAAGAGGTACTGATCAAAGAGGTAGCACAATCAAAATCGGTATATTCGATGAACTGTTTTCTAATTCCGAAGACGAGATGTGATGATATAAATAGTATTCTTTCAGATCTTTGGTGAGGTCCTATAATGGCAAAAGGAAAATTTCTTGGTTTTAATGGAAGCGTCTTTCCATTCCAAAGAAAGAGGGTGGCTTAGGATTTAGAGATTTGCATATTTTCAACATTTATTTAGTGGCAAGACAAGCATGGCATATTTTAAAAAACTCATCTTCATTGTTGGCTAGACTTTATATAAGGGCTATACCATAAAATATTGATGTTCGTAGAGTCGATGTGTCGCTCAAATAGATCATATGGATGGAGATTTATCCAAGACGGGAAAGATCTGCTTATAAAAAGTTTACAAAATCAGCTGGGGAATGGTAAAAGTACAAGTGTTTGGAGGAATCATTGGTTACCAACACTGCCTCCACGGACAGCGAATGGCACTCTGACAATTCCGGAAATGAAAGAGATGGATCTATGGAAACATGAGAACAAAGAATGGGTTTTGAAAGTACTTAGGAGTGTTTTATCCGAAGAAGATGCAGCACTTGCTAAATCTATTAGCTAATCAATTAGGCTGATGAGGATGAATATGTATTATACCAAGGATTCTAATTACACAGTGAAATCTTTTTATTGGTTCAGTTCACATTGTTTAAATGAGGATCAGCAGATAATAGCTCCGATAGGATCACTTGATCTCAAACAGAAGATTTGGCAGGTCAATATTCCACCAAAAATTCAACATTTCATATGGAAGGTAATTGCCGGCGCTACACCAACATTTGAACGAGTAATATCAAAAAATATTAATATAGATCTGGTATGTCAACATTGCTATAGGATTATAGAAAATAGATTCAATAATTAGCTGTGTTATTCCTCCATCATAGCATCATATATTCTTTGTCATTATAGCTGCATATATTCTTACCCCATCTATATTTCCTCTCTTGTATAAAACCAGAGCATTGCTCTTGTGAATAATATATCAAATTACATATCTCTACATGGTATCAGAGCGTTAACGATCGATATCTTTTTTTCCTTCTCTCTTCCTTCTCCTCTCTGCGTCTTCTTAGTCTTCGGCAACTTTCTTCCTCTTTTTTTCTCTTCTCTCTCCTCTCTCATCATGTCTTCTGATACTACTCCCTCTGTTGAAACCACCACTGTGTTTAATCACAAAGACCCTTCAACAACACTTCTGTCTATTAACATGTCAAACATCACAAAACTCACAAACCTCAATTACATCATGTGGAGTAGACAGATTCGTGCTCTCCTTGAAGGTCATGAGCTCCATCAATTTATTGATGAAGCCTCACCAGCACCTCCTGCAACCATCACGATCGATGCTGAAGTCTCCTCCAACCCAGATTTTGCTTCATGGCGACGACAAGACCGTCTCCTCTATAGTGCACTCATTGGCGCTATCTCGTTATCGGTCCAGTCGGTGGTCTCTAGTGCTACAACAACATGTGAGGTGTGGAGTACTCTTGCTGCAACCTACGGAAATCCCACGCGTGGTCATATTCGTCAACTCAAATTCCAAATCAAGACGTGCGTCAAAGGGAACAAAACCATAAGCGAGTACCTCCGCATCATCAAGGCTAAAGCCGACGAGCTTGCTCTCCTAGGAAAACCCATGGATCCAGAAGATCTAACGGAACAGATCCTTGCTTGGTTAAGCGATGATTACAAGCCCGACATCGATGCCGTAAACGGTAGAGATCACTCAATCTCCTTCACCGAGCTTCATGAACGTCTACTCAACCGAGAGGCTATGATACTCTGTTCTGAATCTGTATCCTCTGGTCCAATCACGGCCAACGTCACATACGCTCGCTCACGTCAACACTGGCGGCCCAACAACACTAAAACCAATACCACACCTTCGTCACAGACCAACACCAATCGCTCTCCAAGGCCGTATCTTGGTCGGTGTCAGGCATGTGGTACTCAAGGCCACAGTGCTAAGTACTGCCCCGAGTTTCGTATTGTTCGTGGCAATGGATCTGCACCACCGTGGCCATCTCCTCCACAAAATAGGCCATGGCAACCGTCCTTCTCACCACAACAATGGAGACCACAAGCGAATCCTGCCCACCATATGACATCAGACCTTGCCAATCTATCTCTCCACTCTCCATATAATGGAGGCGATGAAGTTTTGCTCGGAGATGGCTCTGGGTTGCAAATCTCCCACACTGGTTCCTTAACTATTCCCTCCTTTACTCGCCCTTTTTTTCTCAACAATGTTCTCTACGTTCCATCTCTTGACAAAAATTTACTTTCTGTGTTTCAATTATGTTGTACTAACTCCACCACACACGCCCGAGCATAACGGCATCGCCGAACGCCGGCATCAACACATAGTCGAAACTGGGCTTGCTCTCTTGAGTCATGCTTCCATGCCTAAGTCCTATTGGACATATGCTCTTGCTACGGTTGTGTATCTCATTAACCGTATGCCGTCACCAACTTTATCTATCAAGTCGCCTTTTCAATGTCTTTTTGGCCAGCAACCAAATTTTCAAAAACTTAAAATCTTTGGTTGCTTGTGTTTTCCATGGCTTAAGCCTTATGCCACTAACAAACTGGATTCTTGATCAACTCCATGTGTTTTTCTTGGTTATTCGCCAACACAAAGTGCATACTTTTGTCTAGATCTCACCACTTCTCTCATTTACACATCTCGCCATGTTCTCTTTCATGAATATGTATTTCCTTTTTCTCTTTCTAATCAACTAACGACTGCATTGTCTAATGAAAGTGAAGTTGCAGAAATCCCTGCAGATACCACCACGGTGGTCTCGCTCTGTCCAGGAATGACACAAACAACTAAGAGCCTCCCTGCCACAATTACTGCACTTTCTTACACTTCACCGCCACCGGAACTTGCTGTTGATCATACAGCCGCAACATCATCATCAGCTTCTCCTTCCCTTAGCTCTTCCTCTGATCAGTCCCATGCTCTGTCTTTTGACACTGCAGGACCACAAACCACTCCCCCAGTTCCCTCTCCTCCTCCACCAGCACCGGTCGCTCAACCAGCTCCTCCAACCCGAGCTAGCACTCGTACTCGGAAACCAGTCCAGAAGCTCAACTTGAAGACCATTGTCGTTCCCGCTTCTGAAATTATACCGTCAACAGTTGCTGCAGCGCTCAAAGATCCTCGATGGCGTTGCGCTATGAATGAAGAACTGGCGGCCATGGCTCGTAACAAAACTTGGGATCTCACCAATGCATCTACCGCGACAAACGTTTTTGGTTGTAAGTGGGTTTTCACAATTAAAAGACATTCTGATGGTTCTATTGACACGTTTAAAGCGCGTCTTGTAGCTAAAGGATTCCATCAACGTCCTGGAGTTGATTACCAAGAGACGTTCAGCCCTGTTATTAAGCCCGCTACAATCAGATTGGTGCTCAGCGTCTCTGTTTCTCACAATTGGCAGCTTTGACAACTTGCATCAACAATGCTTTTCTTCAAGGCAAGCTAGACGAAGAGGTTTTCATGGCTCAACCCCCTGGATTTTGTGATAAAGACCAACCCCAAGCAGTGTGTAAACTTCACAAAGCAATTTACGGTCTTAAACAAGCTCCCCGAGCTTGGTATAATGAGCTGAGATCGTTTCTCCTTCAATATGGATTCTCTAACTCGTTAGCTGATGCAAGCCTTTTCATCTACAACAAAAATGGAGTTCTCCTGTACATTCTGGTTTATGTCGACGACCTCATTCTTACGGGCAACAACACCACATTGCTCAACAGCTTCATTGCATCTCTCTCCACTCGTTTCTCTCTAAAGGATTTGGGCTCTCTCTCTTATTTTCTTGGCATTAAAGCCTATCGCACATCCCATGGTCTGTTACTAAACCAACATCGTTATATTGCAGTTCTTCTTCACCGGACGAAAATGAGCGAGTCAACACCAGTGTCCACTCCAATGTGTCCAAACAGACCACTCACACTTCATTCTGGAACCCGACTTGATGATCCAACCGAATATAGAGGTATTGTTGGGAGCCTCCAATACCTTTCACTTACACGTCCTGACATTTCACACTCGGTGAACAAACTCTCTCAATACATGCACCAACCCACCTCCGACCATTGGGCCGCGGTCAAACGTATCCTTCGGTATCTCGTGGGCACATCAACTCAAGGAATTTTCTTCTCCACGAAAAACATTCTGTCTATTCATGCGTTCACCGATGCTGACTGGGCAGGAGATAAAGATGACTACATATCAACTGGAGCATACATTGTCTATTACGGTAAACACCCGATTGCGTGGTCTTCAAAAAAACAATCTGGAATTGCACGCTCCTCAACCGAAGCAGAGTATCGCTCTGTCGCCAATACCACTGCTGAAGTATGTTGGCTCACATCCTTGCTCGCTGAACTTGGGCTTCAAACGACAACAACTCCAGCCATTTATTGTGACAACAAAGGGGCCACCTACCTATGTGCCAACCCGGTATTCCATTCACGCATGAAACACTTGGCTCTAGATTATCATTTTGTGCGCAACCATGTTCAATCCGGTCATGTACGTGTCTCCCACATTCACTCCACAGACCAACTCGCAGATGCCTTAACCAAACCACTACATCGCCCACGCTTTGAAACATTGTGTGTCAAGATACGACTTGCTACCGCTGGTCCATCTTGAGGGGGCGTATAGGATTATAAAAAGTAGATTCAGTAATTAGCTGTGTTATTCCTCTATCATAGCATCGTATATTCTTTGTCATTATAGGTGCATATATTCTTACCCCATATGTATTTCATCTCTGGTATAAAACCAGAGCATTGCTTTTGTGAATAATATATCAAATTCCATATCTCTACAATTGCTGCCTCGACGACGAAACAATAGAGAACGCAATCAGATTCCTTTGTGTTCAAAAGATATTCGCTTTTGGATTCAAAATATTCCTTTGTGTTCTTTACGATACGTCAATAGAGAACGAAATCAGATTGTGGACCTCCTTTTGACATTGGCATACGAGTCGGATAAGTTATATAAAATCTATGTTAGTCCCCCTATTTGGATGTTGAACTATTTGTATCATCCTTTCACAATATAATAAAATTAGATGTTACGAATGAAAAAGAGAAGCAATCTTATGATTCATAAGAAGATGACGAAAATGCAAAAAAAAACTCCCATAAATGTTTAACAACCTATGTTGCACTGATGGATACAGGAATAAGACAAAAATGACAAAACTAAAAATTTGTAGATACGAATACGGCACATATATGTGAATAAAAAATCTATAAATATAAAATATAAAAAGGTCATACAATAAATCTCAATATAAAAGAACTTCAATATAATCTCTTAAATAAAAATAAAATAACTAATCATTAAGAAATTGAATCAAAATCATCTCTGCCATCATCTCACATCTTCGTCTTCATATTGATCAGAATTCTTTAATAAAGTATTCCCACGTCTTCCCACGTCTTCCCACGTTTTCCCACCGATCATCTCTAATAATCTTTTCCTGAACAAAAATTGTTTTTCCCACGTCATCCTCACTATAAGTTAGACCACTCCTCACTTATGACCATAGCTTGAATGCCTCTTTTTATAAGTTTAGTATCTTAAACATCACAATGATAGAAGCAAAATGGATACTGGCAATCAGAATTAATTTAAAAGGAGAGAACTTAATAAAGATTGATAACTCTTATGTTGTGGTTCATGATGAAATATTTAATTGCGAGTGCATCTCCATTAACTTTTGTTATCCAATTGCACTTTTCATATGTTGCTCCATTCCTTTCAAAATTATTTGTCGCCCAAATGTTCTTCAAATCAAGATTAAGAGTATAAACCAGATATGGTGTCCAATAAATATGAAAAATCAAACACTCAATAATCTCTCAAGCCGCCTTACAATTTGATGCATTATCAGTGATGATTTGCATAATATTTTGATAACCCCCTTTATGTATAATATCTTTCATCAAATCAGAAATAAAGACTCAATATTTCACTTTCCCAAAACAGTGTACAACCTATCAATAAAATTAATCAAAAGTTTTCTTGTAGAATTGCTACAATCATCATACACAATTGTTACCCCTTTCTTTCAATGTTGATATTAGTGGAATTAATAACTTCTCAATGTTGGTTCTCTCTTTCTCTCAACTTATTATAACCAGTAAGTACATAACCATCCGTTTTGTTGGCATAATCAAATTGATAAGACTTATGATAATGTGGATTGCTTGCTAAATTAAAAGGTAAGCCACCATTAATTAACATCCTTGAATTTCTTGATCAAACTAATCTTTGACTTCAATAGCAAATGCTCTAACAATTGCAGCATCGCTAGACTTTCTTTTTTTAGAAGCAAAGTTTGTCTCATAAAGAAAATGAACTGCTCTAAGACCAGAATCAATTTTTGTTTCTCAAACTTACCTTCCAACTTTTTCATTTCAACTTGTTGACTAGTTGTTTCTTTTTTACATATAAAGATACCTTCATTTTTAATTCCAAGCAAATGCGCTCTAATCCTGGAATACAAGCCTTGTCAAGTCTCATTGTAAATATTACATTTAAACTTCCAAGTACCTCTTTTTGATCCGGGTTTCTCTAATTTAATCACATAACTCCATAATGGATCTTCTTCCGGCGAATTATCCCAGCCATTATCCAAAGTATGATTACCAATGTTATCACTTTCTCCTTAAGAAGTCATAATTAAGAATTCCCAAACTAGAAAAAAAAAGTGAAGTACAAAAATCAAACCATAAACGACCACATAGTTTTGAAGGAAACGGCAAAATTACAGTTACAACAAGCAATAAGTAACTGCAAGCAACTACAGAAAAATATTTTGATCATATAGACAGTGAGACGAACAAATCAAAAGAAACATAAGATTTCGCACCAGTAACTATTTTCCACAAGCAAAACAATAGTTTAACAATGGAAAAACAATTAAAAACATGAGAGATATGAAAAAAAATAGGAGGCAGAGAATGATCAAAACAAATCTTGCTCAATTGATTAATGGAAAATGCAGTCAAGAATTGTAAAAGTGGCTTGATGATAGAAATCAGAAAAACGTGAAGAGGAGAGGAGCTGAAAAGGCGTGAGATCTCAAATCAGAGATGACATATTTAAAAATTTAAAACCCTAACAAATAAGTTTTTCTTTTTCTTTTTTTATCTAGTTTTTCTAAACGAAATAAATTTATTTATTACAAAATACCAATTTTTATGCCAAATATCTAGTTTTTCTAAACGAAATAAACCTGCATCTTTGATAAATGCAATCGTCCTCACATTCCCGGAAAACATTTTCAGAGATGTTTCATCGCCGTCCTAAGCCATCCATGTTTTAAAACGTTGTCTGGTACGTGAGACGTCAACCATCGGACGTCTGCATGCTTCATAATCAACAACTAACCACGGGACAAGATTTCCATAAACGTTTAACAATCTTATTTCAAATGCCTAACATATATGCATCTCTCGTAGAATCATAAAGACTATTTATAGGATTTACATGATTTTCATCTGAATCCAAATGTACCGGCTTTGGACCATCGGAATAACATTACTTGCTCCTCCCAAAAACATTTTTCTCCTTTCAAACTCAAAAAAAGTCTTGATCAACCTTGTTTAAATCCCGGATAAAGTTATAAAATGGCATAGTCGCCACAACAATCTTAGATATGGTTCATAAATCACACTTTGGTTATTCGTTACTCTTTCACTTTTTCATCTAACTCCAAAATTAAGCTTAATCACATAATGTAAGGAAGAATGATGTTTGCTAAATATCTCACTTGCATTAGTTGGAATTCCATACTCTTCACTGATGCGGATAGTAATGTGTCCGAGGATGAGGTGACAAATACCCTTTCCTATTTGGATATCCCATATTAACGAGAAAATAATTATCTTTAGGAGGTTTTGGGGAAAACCTATCACCCCATGCTCAGAGAGTTAAAAATTTGATATCATGTGCTTTTCCGGGTAAATCAACATAGGTAATATACAAATTGCATATCTAAACTGCATATGTCAAGCACATTAATAGTAGGATATTGCTTCCTAGCATTCTGAAACCTATGCTTTTGATCACTCTTAACATTCTGATATGAGCATGACCAGCTAAGGACTGACCGGCCCAATGGAACCAAGCAACCCGGACATGCCGGACGAACCTCACTTGGCACTGACTTGGAACTTGAAGATCCCAACGACCAATTGGAGGAAGGAGACCATTTCTCTCGACCAAAGGACCATGTAGAAGAATCTGATCGGGCCAAAACACCCTTGGATCGGACTAATTTAGAAGATGGTTTAGAAGTCACATGTCTCGACCAAACCGGACCCGTTCAGCCGACCGCGACCAATCTTGGACCAGTGCAAAATCTACAAGACCAAGTCGGCCCAATGACGTGTTCTAGAGCTAAGAAGATCAAGGAAATGGTGGACCTGACACTTGGAGAAATTTGGTCCGAGCCAAAACGAATGGGCCGCAATGAGGAGGATTTGGCCAAGGCCTTAAATCTCTTGGAGATATCTGATCCGGCCTAAGTCTTGGAGAACTGGCCCAACTGTGTGACCAAGGCAAGAGGAAAATGCAATGGGAATCTGAGAGTCCCACGATCCAGCTCGACCAAGCTGCTCGATCACTACCTCGGGCTGGAGCTAAAGGAGTCACCTTCACCCCAGCTCGACCAAACGGCTTGATCACCACCTCAAGCCAGATGGACCTTTTTTGCAATTTTATATTTTTATTTCTAGGGTTTTTATCCAATCCTATAAATACTCACCCTTGGTCATTATCCAAGGAGTGTCGATTTTCTTAGGGTTTTTTCTAGTTTCAAACACTTTTTAGCAACTTTGTAATTTTCTTTTGATCTATTGAGTTTTTGGACTTGGTTATTTGATCATATATGTTCTTCCCATCTTGATCTATCTGTTTATGTTCTTTTTATTGATTTCTCGTTTATATTCATAATGATGACTAGTGAGTAGTCATTACGGTTCTTGAGGATAGGATAGACTAGTGAGGAAACATAATATCCTTAGGCGTTTAAGCTTAGATTCTTATAGATCCCTTCTTGATTAGTGTTTTTAATGCATGTTTCTCTCTGATCAATTAAAACCTGATCTTAGGTAATTCCACACCGGAAGGTGTTGATGAAGTGTCTGAACCAACTAATTCAAGAGATTTGCACATTCTAGCCTAAGGAATTAGATGTCTAGAGTGCTTATTGACTTTAATAGACTGAATCTTAGTGCCTGCTTTGTTATGTTTTGCTAAGGGGTTAGGTCAGGAAGTAGCTTGGCTTGAGGGCGTCTGTCACGGAAGTGGATTCGTCTGGTTTTGACGTCTATTGTCTAGGGATTAGCTCTGATTGAGTTTTGTTAAATACCTAGGGTTGATTAAGGAGAGTTGCTGGTTGATTACACAATCCTTAGGAGCTTTCTTTCTCTGAGTTTATTTATCGCTTTTGCTTGCTTGTTTAATTCTGCTATTTTGCTTCTAGCCTTGTTTAAACTCATTGCAGTAGTTTCATTAGATGTATATGCATTTGATAAGTCATGGTCTTTAGTTTCATATTGGTTTTCATTTCTATCACTTAGGTTGTTAGATTCTACAACTTAACTGCTTGGCTTGACTTAATTAGTTCTGATCATATCCTGATTGCTAGCATCTCACCCAATTGGATTCATAACATTTTGTACTGCAATGACAATGATAGTGCATAGGGCAATTGAATAGTAAAACACCGAAAAATCTTACTATCAATTTGGCGCCGTTGCCAATTGGGTGACATTTTGCTACATTTAGGATTTCAGATCTCTTAAGATCAAGTTCTTTTCAAAAACGTCGGTTACTAACTGTCTTTTCTTCTCGTCTGTATTTGTTTCAGGTACACCTTGACTCTATCTACTACCACGATCACTCACCTAGAGTCCAGCCGATTCCACTTGCATGCAAACCATATCAAAGGGAAACCAGAATCTCATTCGCTACAGTGACAACATTAACCGTCTACCACGCGATCTGAGAGAGCAAAGAGACTGATGACTGGTCAGAACTTAAAGCGCCCAAAGTAGACCTCAAACCACTGCCAGCAAGACTAAGGCTTAGGAGAGCTATAGGGTATTCACTGGATGACATTAAGGGAATTTCACCTAGCTTGTGCACTCATAGAATTCATCTAGAAAATAAATCATTCTCTAGCATTGAACCTCAAAGGAGATTGAATCCTAATTTAAAATAAGTTGTTAAGAAGAAACTTCTTAAGTTGCTAGATGCTGGTGTGATTTATCATATCTCTGATAGTACTTGGATATCTCCTGTGCATTGTGTTCCTAAGAAAGGTAGCATAACAGTTGTGAAAAATGATAAGGATGAGCTTATTCCCACTAGAACGATAATTGGTCATACGATGTGCATAGATTACAGGAAGCTGAATGCTGCATCTAGGAAAGATCATTTCCCATTGTCTTTCATTGACAAAATGTTAGAAAGGCTAGCAAATCATCTGTATTACTGTTTTCTTGATGGGTATAGTAAGTTCTTTCAGATCCCTATACACCCAAATGATCAAGAAAAAACTACATTTACTTGCCCTTATGGAACGTTTGCATATAAGAGGATGTCTTTTGGTCTTTGCAATGCACCTGCTACTTTTCAGAGGTGTATGACCTCTATCTTTTCAGATTTAATAGAGGAGATGGTCGAGGTATTCATGGATGTCTCACCAGGTGTGAAGAGACTAATCTTTTCTGAACTGGGAGAAGTGCCACTTCATGTTTAGAGAAGGAATTGTTTTGGGGCATAAGATTTGTGCAAATGGGATAGAGGTTGATAAGGCTAAGGTTGAGGTGATGGTGCAGCTGCAGCCTCTAAGGAATGTTAAGGATATTAGGAGTTTCCTTGGGCATGCAGGTTTTTACAGAAAATTCATTAAAGATTTCTCCAAGATAGCTAGACCAATCACAAGGCTGTTTTGCAAGGAGACAGAATTCGTTTTTGACTCTGAGTGTCTAGACGCTTTCAAACTCATCAAGGAGGCTCTGATTTCTGCTCCAATTGTCCAAGCTCCTAACTGGGACTATCCATTCGAAATTATGTGCGACGCATCAGATTATGCAGTGGGAGTTGTGCTTGGACAGATGATAGATAAGAAGCTGCATGTGATCTACTATGCTAGCAGAACGCTAGATGACGCACAAGGGAGATACACGACCACAGAGAAGGAGCTGTTGGCAGTAGTATTTGCATTTGAGAAGTTTAGGAGCTACTTAGTCGGTTCTAAGGTCATTGTCTACACTGACCATCCAACACTAAGGCACATCTACGCCAAAAAGGAGACAAAGCCAAGACTGCTGAGATGGATACTTCTGCTTCAGGAGTTTGACATGGAGATAGTAGATAAGAAGGGCGTAGAAAATGGAGTTGTTGATCACTTGTCAAGAATGAGGATAGAAGAAGCAGTTCAAATAGATGATTCAATGCCTGAAGAACAACTCATGATTGACCAGATGTTTGAGGAGAAGCTGCCCTGGTATGCTGACCTAGTGAACTACCAAGTATGTGGAGAAATTCCCAAGAGTCTAGATCCCTACCAAAGAAAGAAGTTCTTTAGAGATTTGAATCACTATTACTGGGATGAACTATACCTGTACAAGAAGGGTTCAGATGGTCTTTTTAGAAGATGCATAGCTGAGAAGGAAGTAAGAGGAGTGACAGAGCATTGCCATGGTTCTGCCTATAAAAGTCATTTTGCAACATTCAAGACGGTTCAGAAGGTGCTACAAGCTGGGTTATGGTGGTCAACCATGTTTAAGGACGCACAAGCCTTTATCTCCAGATGTTACTCTTGCCAAAGGACAAGAAATATAAGCAGAAGGAATGAGATGCCTCAGAATCCTATACTAGAAGTGGAAGTGTTTGATGTCTGGGGAATAAACTTCATAGGGCCTTTCAACCCACCATCCTATGGGAACAGCTACATTCTGGTTGCTGTTGATTATGTGTCAAAATGGGCTGAAGCGATTGCCAATCCCACCAAAGACGCAAGGATTGTCTTGAAGATGTTCAAAAGCATCATATTTCTCAGGTTCGGTGTGCCAAGCGTAGTGATAAGTGATGGTGGTTCTCATTTCATCAACAAGGTATTTGAGAATCTTCTTAAGAAACATGGAGTGAAGCACAAGGTGGCAACACCATATCATCCTCAGACCAGTGGCCAAGTAGAGGTTTCCAACAAGCAGATCAAAGCCATACTTGCTCGAGTAGTAGGGGCTTCTAAGAGGGATTGGTCAGTTAAGCTGGATGATACCTTTTGGGCTTACAGGATGCCGTTCAAAACCCCCATAGGAAAACACCTTTCTAGCTACTTTATGAGAAATCATGCCATTTGCCAGTAGAGATTGAGTACAAAGCTATCCGGGCGGCCAAGCTCCTCAACCTAGACATCAAGACAGCTCAGGAAAAGAGTGTTATGAACCTGCATGAGCTAGAAGAGATTCGGTTGGAAGCTTATGAGAGCTCTAAGATCTACAAAGAGAGAATTAAAGCCTTGCATGACCAAAGTATTCTCCCCAAGGAGTTTAAGGCTAGAGACCAAGTGCTTCTTTTTAACTCAAGACTCAAGTTGTTCCCAGGCAAGCTGAAGTCAAGATGGTCAGGACCATTCAACACCAAGGAAGTCTTACCTTATGGTGCCATCACTATGGTCAGTAAGGTAGAAAATGAGTTCACAGCGAACGGACAAAGGCTAAAACACTACTTTGTCGATCAATTCATACCAGAGGGGACTTCAGTTCATCTCTCTGAACCCTCCCAAGCTTAAAAAGAGTGAGAAGTCAAGCTCAGAGACTTAAAACAAGCTCACTTGAGAGGAAATCTCATGCCTATCCATGTACATAAAACTTTTAGTTTTCTTGGTATTTTTAATGTTTTTCCTATTGATTGTGTTGATCAGGTCGCAAGAAAGGAGATCGAGCCCAGGGTAATCATGACACAAGGTAGTGAAACCAGAAAAAGTGCTGACTCGACGCTCAAGCTCGACGCGGTGGTCGAGCCAGAATCAGCAAATGGGCAACTGCTTGACGGGACGAGTCAACTCGACCAACACCTCTAGCCAGAGCCCATCGCCACAGAGACTGCCTCCTTCTCCCAATTCTGAGGTAACATCTCCACTACTTCATTGTATATACCATTGCATCTTTGTTATCTATTTCTTTTGTTTCTTGAATCTTCTTTCCATTTTATATGACACAAGGGACTGTGTCATTTAAGTTTGGGGGAGGGTTTAAGATGTGTCTAATCAAGTTTTCTGTGAGTCTTATTTTTATTTTATTTTTGCATATTTGAGTCTGCATATCATCTAAGGCGTAGAAAAACCAAAAAAATTTGAAAATTTTCGAAACTTATCCTTAAAAAAACAGAGTGTTCATGTAGTTGCATTTCTATTTTAGGATGAGTCTAGTTGCATTTCATTTATGACTGATGCATTTGCATAGGGGACTAGGATGATCATGACCATGTAAACATGCTGATAGACTTGATAGCCTCAATGCCCACATTTTTAGTTCTCTGATGCATAATCAAGTGAGTTTGATGCAAGAGTAGATGCATTGAAGACATGTTGCACAAGGCAATTTTGGTGGAACAACAAAACAAGCGGAAAAGTAATCCAAGGCAAACATATGGTTTTAGCTCTAAGCCGGTTTACAACAAGGAAAGGACCCAAGGGTTCCAACCCAAGTTTGAGCCTAATCCGCGAGAGGACAACAAGGCCGGGAGCCGACCGCTAGATTCAAAACACAAGACCGACACCACCAGACCCAATAACCGTGATGTCCAATGCTACAAGTGTCTAGGACGTGGTCATTGTGCCAATGAGTGCGTGAACAAGAGAGCCATGTTGTTGCTGGACAACTGTGAGGTTGTCACGGACGATGAGGAAGAGGATAATAAATTGGAGTCTTCCGAGGATGAACTAGAAGAGAACCCTGTCCAAGAATAGTTGTTAGTGGCTAGGAGAGCACTAAGGGTTCAGACCAAGGCCAAGGAGAACGAGCAAAGGGAGAATCTCTTCCATACACGGTGTCTAGTCAAGGGCAAGGTATGTGGCTTGATCATTGTTGGGGGCAGCTGTACTAATGTGGCGAGTCTGACCATGGTGAAGAAGCTTGGTTTGGAGACTACCAAACACCCAAGACCCTATCAGCTACAATGGCTCAATGATAATGGCGAATCGCGAGTCCAAGGCCAAGTTAAGGTACCATTGTCAATTGGTAAATATAAAGATGAGATTGTGTGTGATGTGTTGCCTATGGAAGGCCATGGCAATTTGACAGGAACATGACTCATGATGGCCGAACCAACAAACACTTTTGAGAATGAATGCAAAACGATCACACTAGTTCCACTATCACCCATGGAAGTGTACCAATATCATAAACAGCTGAAATAGAAGAAGGCTAAGGAGTGTGCAAACGGTCCCAAGGATGGTGAGAAACCAACCCAAAGTCTCACCAAAGAAGAGAAAAATGTTAAAACATCTAATTTCTTTGCAAAATCCAATGACATCATGAGAGTTTTACATTCACAACAACCAATGGTTGTGTTTGTCTATAAGGAGTCTTTGCTATCCTTTTCTGACCTTGAGCTGGTATTTCCGAGCAATGTGTCATTTCTTTTAAAGGATTTTGAGGACGTGTTCCCGGATGAAACCCAAGTGGTTTACCTCCCATAAGAGGAATTAAGCACCAAATAGATTTTGTTCCCGGAGCTACACTTTCCAACCGGCCAGCCTATAGAACCAATCTCGTGGAGACTAAGGAACTCCAAAAGCAAGTTGTGAGCTCATGAGCAAGGGTTACATCAAAGAGAGCATGAGCCCATGTGCCATACCAGTCCTTTTGGTACCAAAGAAAGAAGGTAGCTGGAGGATGTGTGTTGATTGCCGAGCCATCAACAACATAACAGTTAAGTACCGCCATCCCATTCCACGATTAGATGACATGCTTGATGAATTACATGGTTTTAGTATTTTTTCTAAGATAGATCTTAAGAGTGGGTATCATCAAATTCGCATGAAAGAAGGGGATGAATGGAAAACCACATTTAAAACCAAACATGGATTATATGAACGGCTTGTTATGCCTTTTGGCTTAACTAATGCACCAAGCACGTTTATGAGATTAATGAATCATGTGCTTAGACATTTCATAGGTGTTTTTGTTGTGGTTTATTTTGTTGGCATCTTAGTTTATAGCAAGAACCTAGATGATCATGTGGCGCATTTAAAATGCGTGTTAGAAGTCTTGAGCAACGAAAAGCTCTATGCTAATTTCAAGTAATGCACCTTTTGTACGGATAATCTAGTTTTTCTAGATTTTTTTGTTGGTGCAGGTGGAGTAAAACTGGACCAAGAGAATGTCAAGGCAATTCAAGAATGGTCAAGTCCTAAAATCGTTGGAGAAGTAAGACGCTTTCACGGCCTAGCCGGCTTCTATAGGAGGCTTGTCAAAGACTTTAGCACAATAGCCGCACCACTCACCAAGATGACCAAGAAGGACGTTGGCTTCAAATGGGGAGAAGCACAAGAAACCACGTTCCAAAAATTAAACGGGAAGTTGACCAATGCACCTCTTCTTTCACTTCCTGATTTTCTCAAAACGTTTGAAATAGAATGTGATGCCTCAGAAGTTGGTATTGGTGCTGTTCTAATGCAGGAGGAAAGGCCGATTGCCTATTTTAGTGAGAAGCTTGGAGGAGCCACGCTGAACTCTCCCACATATGACAAGGAGTTGTATGTGTTGGTGAGGGCTCTTCACACTTGGCAACACTACTTGTGGCCCAAGGAATTTGTGATTCACACGGATCATGTATCTTTGAAACATTTGAAAGGCCAACAGAAGCTGAACAAAAGACATGCCAGCTGGGTCGAATTCATTGAGACCTTTCCCTATGTCCTACGCTACAAGCAAGGTAAGGAGAACATAGTGGCTGATGCACTATCTTGAAGGTACTATCTACTCTCTACCTTAGACACAAAGCTTCTTGGTTTTGACCACATCAAAGGTATGTATGCCAATGATTCTGATTTCAAAGATGTGTTCAAGTCGTGTGAGAAATTTGCATTTGGAAAGTATTTTAGACAAGACGGGTTTTTATTTTATGAAAACCGTTTGTGTGTGCGTAATTGCTCTCTACAAGACTTGTTTCTTAGGGAAGCTCATGGAGGAGGCTTAATGGGACACTTTGGTGTCGCCAAAACCTTGATTATTTTAAAAGAACACTTCTTTTGGTCGCATCTAAGGAGAGATGTGGAGAAGCTTTGCAACCGGTGCACAACATGTAAGCAAGCTAAGTTTAAAATGCAAAGCCAAGGTATGTATACCCCTCTTCCTGTTTCCACTGAGCCATGGACTCATATATCTATGGATTTGTTTCTCGGGTTTCCTAGAACTAGGAAAGGAAAGGATTCTATATTTGTCGTGGTAGATAGGTTTTCTAAAATGGCTCATTTTATACCATGTCATAAGACTGATGATGCAACCTTGGAAGTAGTTCGCTTGCATGGAATCCCTAGGACAATAGTTTCTGACCGAGATACTAAGTTCTTGAGTCACTTTTGGAAAACGTTGAGGTCAACAACTTGTCACCCACATACTGGTGGGCAAACCGGGGTAGTCAATAGGTCCTTGTCAACACTTTTGCGTGTGATAATCAAGTAAAATATTCGGACTTGGGAGATTGTTTGCCTCATGTTGACTTTGCTTATAACCATGCTAAGCACTCGTCTACAAAGTACTCGCCGTTTGAATTGGTTTATGGATATAACCCTTTAACTCCTTTGGATTTAATGCTTTTGTCTTTGAGTGAAAGAGTTAGTCTTGATCGAAAAAAGAAAGCTGAACTGGTCAAGGAACTACATGAAAAGGCAAGAGAAAACGTGGAGTTAAAGACCGCTCAATACCAAAAGCAAGCCAATATAGGACGCAAGGAGAAGCTGTTTGAACCGGGCGACCTAGATTAGATTCACATAAGGAAAGACCGGTCCCCAAATGAGAGGAAGTTGAAGCTACTGCTTAGAGCCGATGGTCCATTCAAAGTTCTTCAAAGGATCGGGAACAATGCCTACAAAGTCGACTTACCAAGTAAGTATAATGTAAGTTCAAGCTTCAATGTTTATGACTAATTTCTTATGATGCAGATGAGCAGGATTTGAGGGCAAATCCTTTTGAAGAAGGGGAGGTTGATATGAGCATGACCAGCCAAGGACTGACCGGCCCAATGGAACCAAGCAACCCAGACGTGTCGGACGAGCCTCACTTGGAACCTAACTTGGAACTTGAAGATCCCGACGACCAATTGGAGGAAGGAGACCATTTATTTTGACCAAAAGACAATGGAGAAGAATCTGATCGTGCCAAAACACCCTTGGATCGGATTTATTTAGAAGATTGTTCAGAAGTCACATGTCTCGACCAAACCAGACCCGTTCGGCCGGCCGCGACCAATCTTGGACCAGTGCAAAATCTACAAGACCAAGTCGGCCAAATGACGAATTGTATAGATAAGAAGATCAAGGAAATGGTGGGCTTGACACTTAGAGAAATTTGGTCCGAACCAAAACGAATGGGCTGCAATGAGGAGGATTTGGCCAAGGCCTTAAATCTCTTGGAGATATCTGCTCCGGCCTAAGTCTTGTAGAACTGGCCCAATTGTGCGACCAAGGTAAGAGGAAACCGTAATGGGAGGCTGAGAGTCCCACGATCCAGCCTTAAAACTCTATCTTTAACTTTATTCTTTATTTCAAAAACGTATGTCTTTTCACTTTCCCTCTCTTAAGTTGTCTTTAAAAACTCGAGTGTTTCACTTTGGAAAAACACACTATCACTTTTAATAAAATTATCTTCTTATTTCTTCGAAACACCCCTTTTGTTCCTTTGGAACTTTTGATCTTTGTGTGACTCAAAGATCTCGGTATATCAAGAGATTCCTTCCCTCTTGTGTGGCCATTCTACCGACCAAAGGAGTGGCTAAGTGGTGTAAGACAGTTACAGGCAATAGGGGATATGTCTATAATTTGCATGATTTAAGCATTCATTTGTCATTTTAGCATCATTTTATCCTTTGTTCATACCATTTTTAGTTCTTTTCATCCATTTTGCATACTTAGTACTGTTTGCATTAGCATTGCATACATTCTTGTATTTGGAGATGTTATTAGGTGTTTCTTGCATTGCGTACATTCTTGTATTTGGAGATGTTATTAGGTGTTTCTTGGATGTTTTGGGAACTATTATTGACAAGGACTCAATTGCTAGAATCAGACGAAGAGGGGAGTCAAGAAGAGAAGAAAGAAGAGGAAGTTATACCTGACGAGACCACTTGACTCGACCACTACCCGGAGCTAGAATCAAAGGAGTCACCTCGAACCCAGCTCGATCAAGCAGCTCGATCACCACCTCGAGCCAGACAGACCTGTTTTGCAATTTTCTATTTTTTTCTATGGTTTTTATCTAATCCTATAAATACTCACCCTTGGTCTTATCTAAGGTGTGTCGATTTTATTAGGGTTATTTCTTGTTTCACTCTTTTTAACTTTGTAATTTTCTTTTGATCTATGGAGTTTTTGGATTTAATTATTGGATCATATCTGCTCTTCTCATCCTGATCTATCTATTCATGCCTTTTTTATTGATTTCTGATTTATGTGCTTAATAATGATTTGTGAGTAGTCATTAGGGTTCTTGAGGATGGTATAGATCGGTGAGGAAACTTAATCTCCTTAGGTGTTTAAGCTTAGATTATTATAGATCCCTTCTTGATTAAGTGTTTTTAACGCATGTTTCTCTCTGATCAATTGAAACCTGATTTTAGGTATTTCACCACTATAAAACGTTTTTAGTACTTCATCACATCTTGTTTTTGGAGTATGTTGGTGGAGTTCGATCTCTCATGAGTTTGTGGAATTACTTAATCTTATTCTGTTATTAATTATGTTGCTATTATGTTGTGGAAATTGCTAAACGATGTATACTACTTAAGACTTTGAAAGAAGTCTACAACTGAAATCTGTATAGTCATAATATTAAAATTTCAGACTTTACTTGATATCTACAAATGAAGTCTTCTTATTTACATTTAAATTTTGGTTAAATACAACCATCAAGTATTGCAAAAATATTGGTTATGAGGCATTTAAATTTTGGTTCTGAGGGAGAGGGAGAGGGAGAGGTGGAGAAAGAGGGGGAGAGAGAGGGAGAGGGGAGAGAGAGAGGAGGGGGAGAGAGGAGGGAGGAGGGGAGAGAGAGAGGAGGAGAGAGAGAGAGAGAGGGAGAGAGAGAAAACAGATTCTTGGGAAGGAAGTAAACATGGATAATGATGTGAAGGAACTTTTCAAGAATTTTTTGGAAGAAGTAGAAGTATATCTAATTAAATTCCAAATCATTTGTCTAATTACGTTCTCAAGATTCCACAAGTTGTTAGTAATTCACCATCGCTGGTTAGATTCATTTCTTTCTTTTTTTTTATCCTCAAAAAAAGTTTGGATCTTTCTAAGACAACAAGTTGGTATTTGATCAATTTTCTTAGGAACAAGCACCACCACCACAACAATCATGGGAAGAGTATCACTCGGATACAGTTTACACACAATTTGAGTCTATCCGATTCCAATCCAACAAGCCTATTCTTGGTTCTTCAATCGATATTGCTTCTGATCCATATCAACCACTCTTCAGCTCAAATCTAAATCGATCATACATCGCTGAAACATGTAACATCGATGATCCTCTCCAGCTTTGAGCGTCTCCATTTCAGGTTATATTTTTAACACGTTTCTTTCATGTAAGGAAGTTTCCATCTTTTGTTTTTCCTAGGAGTCTTATATGCTTTACAGAACTTTGATCCACTTTCGGGCTCAGTATCATCCGGATACGATCGACACACCAGATCAGTCTATACAATTCGGATCCAACAAGACTATTGGTTCTTCATTTGAGATTGCTGCTGATCCAATTCAACAACCATTTAGCTCAAACCTAAACCAATGTCACATCGCTGAAACAAGTAGCATCATCAATGCTTCTCTTCATCCTGGTGTTTTGTTATGTCTTTCTCCAGTAGCCAAATGCTTGTTTTTTTTGTTGTTTAATTTACTGAACGTGATTAGTTTCTTACAGTTGGTTCTGTTCAAACATAAAAAAACTGCTGAATTAGCCGACAGTTTGGAATTGAGTACAATTCATTAGCTGATCAAATACTTGTGAATTTAAAACATTTATTTTCCTTTTTACCTTGTCTTGAGAGAAACCTTAAGCAGGTGTCATTGTCTGTAGAGAGCTTCAAACAGTCGGTTTGAATTAATTTTACATTTAGGCACAGGAAGTTATTACAGAGGAGAGTGGACAAGTTTCATGGAAGCAAGTGAAAGAAGAAGACCATTCCAAAATTATCGACGGCTGTTTCTAACAACAACATCTTCACATTCTTAGCTCCAACGTAAAACAGTAACAAAAAATGCAAACCCGAAACCTAAAACTGAAAACCGAAAACCAAGTGAGAACCAGCTCTTATTCTCATAAACCAAAGCTGAAAAGAGAATCGAACCGGACCGGATCTTTAAACCTTGTATGCATTTGTGTGATTTTTTACCCTGTTCACTTGTTAGATTCAACTATATCTTTTTCTCATTTATTTCGACGTTACTCTCAAATCTCAATATGTAAATTAACTTACGAAAAAGCTCTATGCATTAAATAAAATTAGCATTAATTTTCTTTTGACTGACAGGAGAGAAATGTTGTTGCTTGTTTAATAAGGTAAGGTTCCTAAAATAGTTTGACTAAAACGATAGGAATGAGTAGTCAATAAAAGAAACCTCCACCAAATTGTTTTTTTTTACTGACATGTTCAATTAAGGTAATTTCATGATTTAAATACCAAATACATGGATAAATTATGTTAAAAGAAATAAATTATTAGTCAATAAAATAAAAAGATAGATTCTCCATTTATCATTTAAAAGAAAGTTGAGAAACTATAGTATTAAAATCCATCAATTTAATTTATTAAAGAAGAAATTCAATTTTGGAATTAGATTTTACTTCAACTATAGGCCAAGAAGCCATATTGTTGGATTTAATCAAACATTTATATAAAACTTAAACAAATTTTTTTCAACGATATTTGTGTCGAGAGCCTATGAAACTAGGAAGAGTGTTATATTGGTAATATTAAATGTCATATAGAACGTAATGACTCAACCTGATACGGTTAGAATGCAACGAGATGCATTCCATATGTTCTTCCAATATTTGGAAATGGATATGGTTTAGCCCCAACATAAAATATTAGTATCGAAAAGACTGTTGTGATGCTTTTTTAATGACTCTAGGGTTTTGGAAAGATCTAACTACGACATAGTTTTTGCAGCATCCTACACACTCAAAACAACCTAGGCCTGAAAGGGTCCGCCAGGATCCTAGCAGATTAAACCTCCGACAACACTCCCGACCGCATTAGTTAGATTTGGAGGGAGCATAACGAGAGGAAGAAAGAAAAACTAAGAGACAAAAGCCATTAAAATTGACTATATACAGTACGGTGAACCCGCAAACAGCCAGTCACCGGCCAGAAGTCCTCAAACGTGTTTAGATCTAGGGTTCTAAAATTAGAGAGAAAAGACGATCTTTTAAAAAAAACTAACTCTTATTTTTTTTGCTCAAAATAGTAGTACAACAAACCATTCAAAAATTTCAAGAACCTCTTAATGGTAAATACTACATTGATGACTCCGGACATGAGAATAAAAAAGGTTAGATAACAGCTTATAGGGGAAATCGAAGTGAAACTGTGAAGTACCATTTAGGACAATTTCATGTTGGTCCACCTAGAAATAAGTACGATTATTTAACAGATGGGATGCATCACTTCGTTTCGTTATTGAGCAAACATTTTGAATCTGAAAAAAGGAAGTAAAAGACAAAAAAAAGATTAGTCGTTGTTACCATGGGCCTTCATAATTTCATCCGAGACTTAAATATCTTAGATGATGATTTTAGCGATGATGTATCAGAAAGTGAAAACATCCATAATCAACATATTTTAATATGTAACTACAATTAATGAGATAGAAGAGGTAGACACAACAAAAGAATGGTGCGCGTATGGTTGTTGTGTGAAATCAAATAGCTGATATTTTATGGACTAATTGTTAATATGTGTTTTTATTTGAATCTATATCTCTTACTAGTTGTATTTGATAATTTTTATATATATTTTTGCAATTAAATTATTATGGGCCAAAAATATAAAAAAAATTTTTAACTTTGAGGTACTTTTTATTTTCTAAAACTAGTAATTTATATTTCCTATACTTATTATAATTTAAATATGCTGGTAATATAATTTTTGGAGGATAAAATATGATATACTATTTTAAATAACTTAATTTATTAAAACATATAAATTTATTCTTGAGTACTAATTTTTGATTTTTATTTGACTTTTTAGTTCTAAATGAATATGTTACTAATAGGAACTTATCTTTGTACCCTCATTTTGTACAACCGTTATTTGTATTCTTGTCTTATGTACCAGATATCTAGGGTTTAAATTTTGACAAGTTCGAATCGATTTTCCATTTCATCTGGTCTAAAATTTTTGGATTTGCTTTCTAAATCCTTCCTTTCCTCTTCTCTCTGTGTGGGGTGTTCTGATTTCTGATGACGAACCCGCAAAAGAAATTATGGAAAGCATTTCAGGAGTTAAAGATAGGATATGAGAAGGAGATATGGGAAATTCAAGCTGATGTGAGGCAACAATTTGAAAGATATCATAATCTCTGTTTAGTGGTGAAAGGAGTGAATCCTCAGCATCAGAATCCTACGAGCATGAGGATTACTTTGCCCAAAACAAAGGACATGTAAATGATGATGAATCTGTTAACTTCTACTTTCGATCTGAGCACCATTCCTTACTGTTTTGGAAAATGCTTCATATACTTTTAAAGGCTGGATGGTAGTTGTGGATAGATGGAATTGTAGAGACATGTCCAATTACCTTAAAAGGATCCCCTTTTGGGTTTGCATTCAAAACTTGCCTAATGTTTTCAGAAGAGAGCAAATGATCATAAACATCGGCTCTATGTTGGGGCAAGTGGAGGAAGTTTAGATCGTGGATTCTACTATGGGTCGTTTTGCTGAAGTTCGGGCAAGGACATCTTGATAATGAAATAACTCTTGCTAGCAAGGTGCAGATTATGAAGGACGAACAGCCAGTAAAGTTAAAGTGCAGATATGATGTTCTTCGAAAGTTCTGCACCAACTGTGGAAGCTTAAGTACAACTTTGAAGACTGCTCTAAGGAACCAAATCAGATAACTCACAGTATTCAGATTATGCAACTGGAGGAGGGAGCCACAGATCTACTGCCTTCAGTAAGGGGACCTACGGTAAATGCTATTAGGGAGGAAGGTCAACCCTCTAGAGAATGTCGCACTAGTAACCAAAATGTGATCAAATTGATAATGTAGGTCAACTTCTCATCCATAAGACTGATGATCATGATCAGATAATGGCTCCACCTGATCAAGGAGCAAAAAATAAGTTTCATGAAATGGGATTAGACCAAGGAGAGATCACCTTAAAGAAACAAACACAAAGTTATGAAGAGAAAGGGTTGGTGGTTCCCTTACTCGGACTGGTAGTAGGCATACTTACTCTGTAAAATCCAGAATAGATAGAGTTGTAGCAAATTGTCATTGGCTTGATATGTTCCCTATAGCTTATGTTCAGTTGCTTCCATGATGTGGGTCAGATCACAGACCATTACTAGTAAATACGGAATCCCATCAAAAGAAAAGTATCAGGTTATTTAGATATGATAACAGATGGAGACATAACATGGAGGTCAAGAATATCATTAATTAGACTTGGTAGCAGGAATGTATTAATTTCCCTCTTGAATCCTTTGGTAAAGCAATTTATATATGTCGTGGTGCTCTTGCTAAATAGAAAGGAAGTAATAATCAGAATGCTCAAAAAAGAATTCAAGAGCTCAAACTTCTTCTTACTGATGCTTATAATCAGCATGTCTTGGATTACAAGTGCATTAACATCCTCAAATCTTAATTGTCTGTTCAATACATGATGGAGGAGGAATTTTGGAGAATGAAGAGTAGGGTTCAATGGTTGCGTGCAGGAAATAAAAATGCAAAATACTTTCATGCTAAAACCAAACAACGAAGAGCCTACAATAGAATTCGACATATTCAAAATGACAAAGGCAGTGTCATTTACAATCCGGAAAGTATTCGGAAGGAAGTGCAAAACTATTTCCATGAGCTATTTGCCTCTAATGACTGTAATATTACACAGACCCTCTTACGTGGAATCCCATGCTCAGTCATTTCAGCTATCAGTGAGGACCTTACAAGATCCATCACTGACCAGAAAATTCAAAAACTGGTATTTTCTATAAACCCGGATAAAACTCATGGCCCTAATGGTATGAATGCAGGGTTTTATAGATACCACTGGAATGACATAAAGGAGGGTGTCTTTGCTTATGTTTGTTTATTCTTTGAAATTGGATACTTAGACTCCAATTATGAATCTTACTCAAATATGTTTAGTTCCAATGATACAATCTCCTGCTTGGTTAAAGATTACAGACATGTTAGTCTGAGTAATGTTGCTTATAAAATTGTCTCCAAGATTTTAGTAGAGAGGTGAAAACCAATCTGCTTTCATTCTTGATAAGCTGATAACTGATAATGTCCTTATAGCTCACGAGCTTCTGCATTCTTTGCCTACAAAAAAACTTTCACGGAATTATATGGCATTGAAATTGGATATATACAAGGCATTTGACAGGGTTGAATGGTCTGTTTTGGATGCTGTCATGAAAAGGCTAGATTTTAGTAAGAAAGGGAGGGGATGGATCATGAAATGTCTTACAACAGTATCCTATGCTGTTCTGATCAATGGAAGTCCTACTAGAAAGATTATACCAAAAAGAGGTATAAGACAAAGAGATCATATTTCACCATATTTATACTTTGACCTGTACAGAAGGGCTTTTTCGGCTTCTAAATTTATCAATCTCTAAAGGCTTTCTTCATGGATATAAAGCTTCTAGAAGCGTCCTTCCCCCACCCCCATCTCCCCTTTGTTATTTGCAGATGACTCTTTGGTTTTTTGTAGGGCTGATGAAAGTGAGTGCATTTACTGTGAAGCAGTTTTTATCAACTTACCAAAGAGCTAGGAATCACAGACATGATGTGTTGCTTTCGAGTCTTTATCGAGTCTTTTTAGTTTTTTTGAGTCATTTCAGGTTATTAAGAGGGTTTGGACGAGGATTGGAGCTGTTGGAGGCATTTGAGCAAAAAAGAGAAAAAGCCAAGCAAAAAGGGTCCAGAACATCATTTGGAGCAGCCGCTCCACTTTGGAGCGGCACTTTGGAGCACCCGCTCCACTTTGACGAGAATAAAAAGGGATATTCTCTATTTTACCTACATTCGACCTTATCTTCCTAAAATCTTATCCAAGCCGTCTCTAGACCTGTAGACATGATATTTTAGAGCTTTTTTTTAGAGAGAACCGATTTGTATTCATACTTTTGAGCTTTGGAACTTTCTAACTCTTGGGTGACGATTTCTGATCCTCTTTTGAAAATTTGGAGAAGATTTATAAACCCTATCTTTTATCTATTGAATTCTATTATGTTTTCTCTCATATCTCTTTGTTTATTCTCTGCAATTATGTGTGAGTAGATTCATAGTTAAGTCTAGGGTTTCAATGGAATTCATGAATTGTTAAATCAGAATTGTTAGACTAGGAATCTATCTCCTAGTTCGTCATCTATAGTTGATCTAAATGCTGAAACTTGATTAGCTACCTAGTTTCTGATTTTAGGTTGTTTAACGCACCAAAAGTGTTTGATTAAATGCCTGAAAGAACATAGAAGAGCAAAACGTCCTTACCAACGAAAGTTGATGTTAAGGTATTTTGTGAACATATCAAACTCGATCTTAATGCATGTTTAACTCCCTGAATTCAAACGACAGTTTAGAATCTCAAGTTTTTAGACATAGTAAATGATACTACGACAGTCGATTGATTATAAATTGGTGATTTGAGTTCTAGTACGCGCTTAATGATTTTTCTGTTCGATTCTTTGATTTGTGATTCATAATTCCTGCGAATTATCCTCGTCCTAGCACTTCGTTTATTTGCTTTTTACATCAATATTGCTTATTCTGGTGATTACATTACTCCCACCAAATTTCGTTCTCATCTTAGCTTGATTAAAATCTCATAAAATCATAGTGTGACTTTTGGTCCCGGTGGATTCGATCCCTACATTACTACAACACTTCTTGTGCACTTGCAGTAGTTATATAGGGTTAAAACTCTGTGTTTCAAGTTTTTGGCGTAGTTGTCGGGGACCAATTGCATTACCTTTGATTTTCGGATTACTTAGTCTAAGATTTACTAACCGTTTTACCGTTCTTCTTTTGTGTGTTTTTCAGGTGTATGATTACGAGGAGTCACAGCTCTGAAAATCTCACAACTCTAAACGATCAAGAGCTTGCAAGGTCAGCACGACAAAACATAAAAAAGAAGCCGAATCCAGCCAATATTGGTGATAAAGACATCATAGCAGCTGCACTTAAGAGGCTCCAACAACAAATGGAGCAGCTACAGCGACAACCGCCACAACCGCGTGCCATTGGAGACATCGACACCCCACACGCTTTCTACAAGAACCGGTCTGCTATATGCCCACCAGAAATTCAGAGGCAAGATTTCGAGATCAAGCCTCAGATGATCTTGTGGGTAAAGCAGCATATGTTCAATGGACTGTCCACAGAAAGCCCAATGGACTACATCGAGACTTTTGAGGAGATGTGCAGTACAACCAAAGCCAACGGGGTTCCTCCAGATTACCTCAAGTGCTAACTTTTTCCGTTCACTTTAGCGGACAAGGCACAGCGATGGCTGAAATCGCTGCCCCCTGGATCAATTACTTCGTGGGAGATGTGTCGATCAACCTTCTTAGATAACTTCTACACCAAGTCCAAGACAGCAGCTTTGAGGAACAAAATCACTACATTTCACCAGCACCATGGAGAAGCCTTTTGCGAGGCATGGGAGCGATTTAAGGAGTATCGCAGAGAATGTCCTCACCACGGATATTCCGATGAGCAGATTTAGAGTATTTTCTATGATGAAGTTGATTGGGATTACAGGAATACTCTCAATGCTGCAAGCAATGGAGACTTTATGACTAAGACCATTGATGGGGCGTATAATCTGATTGGGAATCTGGCTGGGAGTTCTAGTAATCGATCTCCAGAATACGAGAGAACTCGAAAAGTCCGCACTGTAGAATCGCATAAAATTGATGAGCTGACCGCTAAAGTGAATATGTTGCTAAGAGGAGACAGGAGATGCAATCCTATGTCATGAGCAGCATTCTGAGGTGAACTATGTGAATGGACAAGGTTATGTTTAGAATAGATTTCAGGGTGGAAACCAGCAGAACAAGTCTTTCAACACCTTCCAAACGGCACCTTCAACTCCATTCCAAGCTGATGCGAATGATTCTCAGGACGAGCTCAAGAATCTCATGCAACAACTTTTGTTAAATCACCAAAAATCAGCCAACGAGATCAATGTCAAGGTAGACAGCATATACAATGATCTCAATGGCAAATATGAGGGTGTTTGTACCCATGTGAGGAAACTCGACGCTCAAATAGCTCAAATTCCTGAAGCAAATAAGAGACAACAGGGAACTCTTCCTGGAAAGACGGAGACGAATCCTAGGACTGAGTATGTCAATGTAGTTGAGCTGAGGAATAAAAAGATATTGCAGTTTGCAGCAAAAACGTGGTAAATTCAGAAAAATCCAAGGAACAGGGAGAAGAGCAAGCGCTCCGCGCCAGACAGAGTGCTCTGGGCGGAGAAAACTTGACAGAGCACCCTGGCCATTCCGGAGCACCTGCTCCAGACGATGCTCCAGAAAACCTGCAAAAATTTATGCAGCTCGAGTTTATGTTCTTAAGATTCCATACCCAGTCCCGTCCAAACACCTAGTGCAGAGAAGCCAGCTGGTTTTAACAAGATGGTGAGAAAGATTTCCCATGAAATCTCATTTGAAGACGCCTTAGAGAACCACCCATTGTATGATTTCTTTAGGAATTGTAGAGAAACTCAAGAAAAAGTTAAGGCTCTCTTTATTGAAGCAAGAGGTACACCACCACAACTGAAGCTATTGCCTAAGGTTAAAGACCCTGTAAAGTTTGTTGTTCCATGCTCCATTGCAGGAGTTGATTTTAGAGAGTCTCTATATGATTCCGGATCTAGTGTGAATCTCATGTCAAACGCTATTGCAGAGAAGTTGGGAATAACTGATATGAAACACCCTGAGATGACTCTTGTGTTTGCCAATTCTTTTACCACTACTCCATATGGTATGATTCTGGATTTACTTGTTAAAGTGGGGAATTGTTTGGTTCAAACAGATTTTCAGGTTATGGAGATGACAAAAGGATCTGACGTTCTTTTGCTTCTTGGAAGACCATTCTTGGCCACAATGGGTGCAATTATTGATATGACTAATAAGAGAGTCTCGTTTTCCAACATCGACAAGAATGTTTTCTACAAAGCCATACCCACTAGAGGAGTCATCAAACATGCCTCTTGCATCTCAGTAGTCGATAGAGAGATATTGATAGTTGATCATGAGAAAGAGTTTTGGGATAAGAGTGAGATCAAAGAAATCCTAGATGGAGATTCTCACTTTACTACCACTAAACTCAGTGAGAAGGCAACAATGAAAGGAAAAGTGAAGAGCAAAAGGAACAAGGGTGGTCCTAAAATGGCTTTGACCCCTCAAGGATGTGATGGAGAAACAGTTGAGTATAAGGTGAAGTGCAAAGGTTCCTCTAAGCCTTTCTCTAAGGTTAGAGCTATTATCTCCTTAGAGTTGAAAGAGAAAGGCAGGGATGTTGTGAATGGTATGATGCACAAGGTTCTGAATTTGAAGATGTCTAATTGTGTAGCTTGTTTTGGAGCAAGCCCTCATGTTCAACCTGATTGATACATGGCACCAAAGTCAAGCTAGCGACTTTAACCAAGCGTTTGGTGGGAGGCAACCCACCCGTAATGTGTACATATTTTAAATAATTTTTCTCTTATTTCTGATTATTTTTATAGATTGAGCGACAAGATGGAGCACCTGCTCCGGGGAACAACCACATGCTCCTGGCGGAGATTGCTCGACAGAGCACCGAGGGTGAAAATCGGAGCACCTGCTCCGTCTAGGTACTCCAACCAGGTATGTCTTCGAGAAAAGAAAATGTTAGTTTTGTTTTGCCTTATTCTTGGTTTATTTTCAGACCGAGACAATGTGAAGTAAGTTCGAGGGAGGGCATTCATTGTCTACTAACGCGTTTGTTCGTTTTGTGTTCATTTTTTTTTTAGTGTTCATTTTTTTAAGGTGTTTTATTGAGTCAAAACTTTGTCGAGAACTATGATCTTTTCTTGGAACTAACTGTTTTAACCAACACTTTAGTAACCACTGTTTTAGCAATTTACTGCAGATTTTACTGAATGGAAACTCCGTAAGTGGATTGACCTACCAATATTGCATATATCTCTTTGGGTATTTGAAGGATCCAAGGCTGGCTTCACACTTAAATTAACTAAATTCTCTCATCTTGGGGTTTGGCATACATTGAATTGGATTTCTCATTCAAGCCTGAAAAGACTAGTTTGTATGAGTACGGTTTTCCCTCTCTCTTCCCTTCAATAAAAAGAAAATAAATTGGATATAGGTGGTAAGGAAGTGAACCGGGAATTTTGGCGTGAACCCGTTAGTTCCCGCGTTTCATGGAAGCCTGTCCATGAAAAGCAGTCGATAGAAAAAATAAAATGATATCCTAGAAAAGTAGGGAAAAATTGACAAAGGAAGTGAGAAAAGGGAGAGGAAAGGAACCGGAAGTAAGACTGTCTGTGTGATCAGGTACTTGAACGGGTAAGAGTCCACGTGTTCATTGATCGATATTCCCTTGATGAGACTGCACATTTTAAACTTAAAAGAGGTCAGCAATGGTGATTTTGGATAACTCTTATAGATTGTGGGTTGGAATTAGTATGGTTGCTAAGCTTAAGGTAGAGTACATGGAAGTACTAAGGTTGATGTTGATTAATGTGGTTTACAAAGGTGAAGGTCACGATGGCGTTCTAAAGGATATGTGAGTTCCCATGTTTTCAAACCTCTTTCTTGTGCTGAGATTTCTGTTTTGTTTGAGGACAAACAAAAGTCTAAGTCCGGGGAGTTAGATGTGTTGCGTTTTTTATGCATACCAAGAGTTGTTTTCGAGTCTTTCTCAAGTCTTTTTAGTTTTTTTTTTAGTCATTTCAGGTTACTAAGAGGCTTTGGACGAGGATTAGACATGTTGGAGTCATTTGAGCAAAAAGGAGAAAAAGCCAAAGCAAAAAGGGTCTAGAGCATCATTTGGAGTACCCGCTCTCTTCCCTTCGGAGCATCTGCTCCACTATTGGAACACCCGCTCCATTTTGACGAGAATAAAAAGGGATATACTCTATTTTACCTAGATTCGACCTTATCTTCTTAAGATCTTATCCAAGCCGCTTCTAGACCTGTAGACATGATTTTTTAGAGCTTTTTTGAGAGAGAGAATCAATTATTATTCATACTTTTGAGCTTTGGAACTTTGCAAACTTTTGGGAGAAGATCTCTAAACCTCATGTGAGAAATTTGGAGAAGATTTCTAAACCCTATCTTTTATTGATTTCTATTATGTTTTCTCTCGTATCTCTTTGCTTGTTCTCTGCAATTATGTGTGAGTAGATTCATAGTTAGATCTAGAGTTTCAATGGAATTCATGAATTGCTAAATCAGAATTGTTAGATTAGGAATCTATCTTCTAGTTCGTCATCTATTGTTGATCTTAATCCTGAAACTTGATTAGCTACCTAGTTTCTGATTTTAGGTTGTTTAATGCACCAAAAGTGTTTGATTAAATGCCTGAAAGAACATAGATGAGCAAAACGTCCTTACCAACGAAAGTTGATGTTAAGGCGTTTTGTGAACATATCAAACTCGATCTTAATGCATGTTTAACTCCCTGAATTCAAACGACAATTTAAAATCTTAGGTTTTTAGACATAACAATTGATACTACGATAGTAGATTGATTATAAATTGGTGATTTGAGTTCTAGAACGCGCTTAATGATTTCCATGTTCGATTCTCTGATTTGTGATTCTAAATTCCTGCGAATTATCCTTGACCTAGCATTTCGTTTATTTGTTTTTACATCGATATTGCTTATTTTTGTGATTACATTACTCCCACCAAATTTCGTTTTCATCTTAGTTTGATGAAAATCTCATAAAATCATAGTGTGACATTTGGTCCCTGTGGATTCGATCCCTATATTAGTACAACACTTGCTGTGCACTTGCACTAGTTATATAGGGTTAAAACTCTGTGTATCAAGACATCAAAGCCTTCAACATTGCTCTGCTAGCAAAGCAAGCTTGGAGATTAATTTTAAACCCTTCTTCTCCCATGGCTCGTGTTTTTAAAGTTAAATATTTTAGAAAAACATATTTTCTTGAAGCTGGGAGCTATCAGAGCTCAAGTTATGCCTGAGCTCAAGTTATGCCTAGAAAAGCATCATATAGTGTCAGTCATTGATTAAGCAAGGAAGCAGATGGCTGGTGAGTACAGGATACCAAATCAATGTGTGGAGGGATAATTGGCTCCCAAATGTTCTATCTACTCCAGCTACAGGGCTTGGAGCCACCATGTTGCAGGATATATCAGTCAATGAACTTATTAATCCTTCAACCAGAGACTGAGATCAAAGCAAGCTGACCGAATTGCTAAATAGTGAGGACCGACAAAAGATCAATCAGCTTAGCCCAAGTATATCTCATGTAAATGATCAAATCTCCTGGATCTCTACTAATAATGGGATGTATTCTGTAAAATCAGGTTATGTTATATTTAAAGGAGACTTCTAGAGGAGCGGAGAGCACACATAGAGCAAGGTATGAATGCGCATCATTTATCTATGGAGGTTAAGAAACTGTGTCACCATATATGGGCAGTGAATATTCCACCAGAAGATGTTTTGGTGGAGGCTGATGCATAATAGATTGCCAGTGGCTGATGCTTTAGCTTAAAGGGGTATTAAAATAGATCAAAGCTGTCAAATTTGTGGAGAGGAGAACGACACAGCTAATCATATAATGTTTCAAAGTAGATTGGCGAAAGAAATCTGGGATTTGGCTCCTCTTTCTAGGTCAGTAATGACAAAAGGAAGTGACCGGACTTTGGCTTAAAATGCTCAACAGGTTATAAATGGTTACTGAAGGGATCCAAAGGATGGGCATATATATGTTTTTAATAGGATAGAGAATATGAAAGATGAGAAATGCTGCGGAGAGACTATATTCTTCATGTTATTAATATGAGCATCATGGATATGAAACAATGGGAATAAGCTTCTATAGTAGAAGGGGATCTAGAACCAAGGCACTATGGAGGGGGAACATAAACTTAATCTAGGAGATTCTGTCAACCAGACCGCAATATTATTGTCTTACAGATGCCTTTTGGATAACTATGGATAACAAAGCAGGAATTGGATGGTCCTTGGATAACAAATTCTTGCTGAAAGTTCCTCCATAAGTCCGACAACAACCTCATTACAGGTTTTGAAGGAATGGCCTTTCTTATGGCTGTTCAAAAATTGAATGTTTTGGGATATCAGAACATTACTTTTATGTGTGATTGTAAGGTGTTGATAGATGCGCTGCAGATGGTGAAGCAGAATGCAGATGCTAGGATGGGTGTTAATCAATCTATTGCTATTATAGTGCAGAATCTTATAAAACTGGCATCTGTTTCTGGATATAGCTTTAATTATGTAATCAAGTGGCTTAATATCTAGTCTTATGTAACAAATGACTTTTGTTTGTAAGTTTGTTCATTAATATAAGGCTTTGACGATAAAAAAAAAAAGTCTTATATACCAGTTGCTCATGATTTTGTGTTGCTATCTTTCGTACCATCTAAAAATGTATACCACACCACTATTATTAAATTATCAATTGGACCCTACGTATGAGCTAGCCTAAAACCAGCAATATGGTAGAAGAAGAATCGTATAAGGCAAATCAATCATAAAATTAAGGCTATCTACTAAACGATTCTTGAGAGGTGCCATACACATTAATCTTTAAAAGAGATTACCCTATTTCATACCTATTGGTTGTATGCTTTTGACGAGAAAAAGAACGACTAAAATCCTAAATACATTAAAAACCCTTGTCTATGAAAAAAGAGAACAAGATAGCACCTTTGTGCATTCCTAAAGATGTTAACAAGATCAGCCGATTGGACATAAAAAAAACAAAAAAGGGTATGAATGAACAGCGACTTCAAATCGATTCCTTCATGGCTTATCAGTTCGTGAGATCGGTGGATTCTTTACTGAAGCGACCTCAAGCCACTGCTTCAGTCTCGCCTGCAGGACATGTAAAGGAACATTCATATATAATAGTTTGGAAAACAAAAATATACAGCCCTTTCAAGATTTGTGTTTTGATACAAGAAATCAACATCAACAAATTTGACATCGTACTCTTAAAAATATGAGATTCAAGAAGCGTAAGGAGAAACAAAAAAAATTAACAAAAAAAAGAATTGCCAAATTGCTGCGATGTCTACAATGATGCAGTGTTGGGTTATACCGAGGGAATACATACTCTATCGACAACGATCTGGCTCCAACTTGGGCACCACTTTGTTGGCATTTTAATGAATGCACATGCTTGCTTCACCTTTTTGGCCACGCGAAACAACATTATCACAAAACATAATCCCAGGTTATTTTTCAAAATAGTTCTTCTGAGTTGAACTTGTTCCATGCTTCCTGTTTATTGACGAGAAAAAAAAAGAGAGAAGCCAGTAAATGCCTATCTGTACAATTGTGCGGTTGTAGTTATCCATCAGAGACGCAATCTAATTGGATAACAAGTTAAATCAAAGGTCTTTTTGTTGGTGGTATCTAAAGTAGATGGTGAAAAGCGGTAAATCACTTACCTTGAGCAAGTCGAAAACTTTCTCAGCAATGTATTTCTGCTGGAGATTGGCACCTTTTTGCTGAACTTTATCAGGATGTATACAGAGAGTGGCCTTTCTGTAGAATTTCTTGACAGAAGCAGCGGTGATTAGATCGGTCAATGAAACAGGCTGCCAACCGCACTCTGGCCAAAGAACCTGCTCATTTGCATCAGAGGAGATTGTAAGATTCATAACATCAAATTACCAATGAAATCAAAACAAACAATTAAGAAAATGGAGAATATGACATACATATTGTAAGGTCGAAAGCAAGGCACGCAAGTTTCCCTCCTTCCCCGCACCCCAACGTTTTATCTCAACATCTAGGGTCTCACCGATTCTCTGAAATCCAGGATTAAGTATTGTTATTAAACAGACAAAACAAGACAGATCCTCTGCAATCCATGATTCAGTATCTCAGACTTGAGAGAAAAAGAAAAAGAAAAGAAAAAAAAACACGATGGATAGTAGTAACAGTTGAGACAGTTCCCGGAGGTGGCGCAATAGAAGAGGGAAAGTGAAGATACCACATGTAAAGAAAATAAACTGAATCACACAGTAATAAAACTTACATCTCTCTCAGCTTGTTCTCTTTGTACTTGAAGATCACGATCATTTTTCTCAGCAAGTGCTTTCGCCTGATTGAGAAAAGAATTCATGTTACAAAATGTAATGGCGAATCTTGTGTCATTGTCAGATACAAAACCAATTGACGAAAAAGATTTAACGATTCTATTGATACATACAGCCCGCTCTTGAGTCCTCTGGTGACGTTCCAGCCTGGCACGTCGTCTCTCTTCAGTTTCTCCTTCAACATCTTGAAACCCACCAGACTGGGTTGCTGAAGCTTTACAACATATGCGGTTTCAGTTGGCGAACAAGTTAAAAGACATGAAAATTATAGAGAATGTCGACAGAATATGACGGATAAGCCTCAGAAAATGCAGTACCTCCAAATATTGAACTGAGATCATCAACAATATTTGTTGCTGAAGAGGCCTTTCTCAGGTTCTCTGATGCTCCAGAAGGCACTCGCGAAGATGCTCTGCTAGATTCGAAAGATCCTCCCTTGTTCCATGAATCTTGGAAAGGATCCTGAAACACAACTAGAGTTATGACGAGACAAATCTCCCGTAAAAGACATAAACCCCAGAACAGAAGTAGATATCCAATCTCACCGGAGGGTTGGTTCTCTGTCGGGGAGCACTGCTGGGTCTGGAAACCGAGTTAAAGAAGGAGTCAAGGTCATTGTTATTCTCTTGCTGCTTAGCTTTAGCTTGGGCAGCTGCCCTTGCACGTGCCTCAGCAGCTGCCCTTTCAACAGCAGCTCGTTCTGCCCTAACCCTTGCTTCCTTCTCCCGCGCTTCAGCATTCGCCCTTTCTCTAGCTTCTGCTGCAGCTCTCTCAGCCTTTTCCCTTGCCCCTGCAGCTGCCCTTTCACGTGCTTCAGCATGAGCTCTTTGTACTGCAGCTCTTTCTGCGCGTTCACGGGCATCGGTAGCCTTCCCAACAGCAGCTCTTTGGACTTTTGCATGTGCCTCAGTGGCTGCTCTTTCCCGTGCTTCCCTTGTAGCCCTCTCTACCGCCTGTCTAGCCAACAGTCTTTCCCTTTCTTTCTCAATTCTTCTCTGCTCTCTCTCTCTTTCCTCTCTCTCCCTTTCCTGGACTTTTTCCATCTCGGCCTCCCTCTCTACCCTTTCACGATCCAATCTCACTTGCTTTTCTCTAAGTTCCCTTTCCCGAGAATCATAGTTCTCCATCTGATCGCCTTCTCTACCTCTACTTGCCTTCAAATTTTCTTTCTCTCTCCTTTCCTTAGCATGCCTAAACTTAGCTTCTGCTTTATCCATGGCATCCTTCATAGCAGCAGCTGATGCAACAGCAGTAGAGAAAGCATCTGGATCTTCACCAGAGGGAGGCTCGGGATGTCCATTAGCAGAAGTCTGATTTCTGCCCATAGAAAAATCGCTGAGATCATCCATTTGAGATGCTGCCGGGCTATTTGCAGAAGCTCTAGCTGAGTTACGAACGTGTGAGTGGTTAGTGGAACTCGATAAAGAAGGCTCGTGAACCTTCTTTTTTATAGGACGGGTAGGTCTTGGTGGTGGAGGTCTCGAAGGTGGAGGAGCGCTTGTAGGTTGCGTAAATAGGGGGATCTCAGATACAGTAAGCCACACATCATCAGATGAGTCAAAACTTCCATCTGAATTGAGTGATTTGTTTTCATACACTGGAGAGCTAGCCTGAGGAACAGTTCTGGATGGAATATTATGCGGCTCCAAAACTTCATCAAACGGAACTTTCTTAGCGTGGTAACTGCCAGAACTTTCTACTGGTGACTGAGAGCCACTGACGTTTCCTGGTCTCAAGTAACTTTTGTCTCTACTATTCATATCTGGCCCTGATTTTCCAAGACTATCCAGAGAGTCAATATCAACAAATTCTCCTCCATGGACAGATGAATGATCAGTTGTTCTGCTGTTGAATTTACCAATTTCCTCCAATGGATCACTGAGCCCTCCTGTGGTTGATGCAGACTCCTCCAAGACGACAAATGGGTCTTCCACAAGATTGGAAGATGTCTTGGCTGTCCGATACGGAGGTTTCTGAGAATGACTCGTCTCTGAAGTTGGCCTGTGCAAGAAAATCAATATAAAATTTTGCATATGAATGACACGCAAAAAGATCAAGCGTTTGGAGACTAAGATATCTGTGAGTTCCAGAAATTATACATAAGAGAACCTTTTTTATGCAATTTTAACCTGCAAACAGCTCTACATGCTACAATTCATTGGCAAAAAGTTCAACCTTTTGGAGAATCTCTACGATATCTAAGTTCCAGGATGAACACATAAGAGAACGTTGTTTGCATATTAACTTGCAAACAGCTCTACATAAGCACCATCTGGAATTTGAAGAGCAATGAAATGTTACCGTTTAGTTGGAGGGGAGCTAGCGCGACCAAACCCAGGAATCAAGTCATCAAAGACGGAGCTACCCTTCTCCTCTGGCTCACTCTCTGTCTTCTTTGCTTCCGTTTCTGTTTTCCCCAAATTCCCAATCAGATCATCGAAGGGAGAACTGTTCTGTTTCCTGTGCTTCGGAGGTGACGAGATCGAGGAAAAAACATCCTCAAACCTAGCTGATTGAGAAGTCGATGGGATTTTAAGCTCAGGGATATCTTCAAACACATCCTCATCGTACACAGGCTTGTCATAGACCGGCATGGACGCCGATTTGGGAGCTTTGGGCTCCTTGAACATAGCATCATAGTCAAAGGACGGAGCAGACGGCTTCGACTGAGAACGAGAACCAGAGGATCCACTAAATACATCATTGAAGAGGAGATCATCACCATCGCGACTCAGATCGTCAAATACCGGCGACGAATCGGACTTCTTCCTCGCTGGAGACGATGGAGCGTTCGCGAAGCTGTAAGATGACGCAAAACTGCTGAAATCAGCGGCGGAAGAGTTTGTTTGAGGCGCCATCGGAGCAGATTTTCCTTGTGGCTTCATTCCAAAGTCTCTCGCTAACAGGCCTGTGAAATCATCCATGGATTACTTCGATTTCTACCTCCAAAATTGGAAATCCCACCGGGAAATGAAGATGAGATTGTTTCTCAGATCTGAGTGTCCATCAACGATTCGGATCAAAGATTCTGATTTGTCTCCGATATTAGATTCGAAAATAGCTTTCTTATTCTTCGTTTTCTCCTCTTCTCTCTGGTTTTCTTCTCCGACTCAAACATGTTCCCAGTCTCCATAATTTCTTCTTTTTGATAATTGAGTCCTACATTTTCAGACATCTACAATTTGGTCCTCCAAATCCTGTGAACTCATAAGCAGCCCCCTAGATTTCGGATTTGAACAAATAAAAAACAGCGAGGGATTATTCATTGAATTGGTTTTAATATTGAAATCCTTGTAGACCCTAGATTCTAAGTTAGGTGACTACATAGGCATGTTATATAAAGTTGAACTAGGATCAATCTTTAACAAAATAATTAAATTATAATAACTGATTAATATTTTAATTTATTTGTTTATAAGTTAGTGAATAGAACATTGCTCTAAATAATATTATCTTTTTACTTTAATTAGATATGTGATTTAAAATATACAAAATTTGGTTTTCTTCATTTATTTATTTTTAGATATATTAAATTGCATATATTCCTCCGAATGGAATCATAATTATTATTTTCATTATAATTAGGATAAATATTAGTTAATTTCATTTAGTTTGATTTTTTTATGAGATTTAGAAATATATATATATGTAGGATTATGAATAATTTGATGTATGTTATTCTGAATAAAATTAAGAAATAAAAATTGAAGTGTTGATCGGTTTGCATAAACGAACCAAATGGATAATGTTTTCAAAGCTTAAGCACGGATATGAATATTTACAAAATAACTAAATCATAATAATCAGTTAATATATTATTTTATTTTTTATAATTTTTAAGTTGTTTTGTACTTTATATGTATGAAAAATCAAAAATCAATTGAAGATTGTTTTGAGTAGTTTTATGTTGTTAGATTAATAAAACCAATGATTTCGGATATGAAAATGAGGATTGATTCGGTTATTCATTTTTTAGAATATTGGAATGCAAGAAAATCCTTCAAGTTGCACCACAATTGTTATTTTGTTCTAATTAGGCTAAATCAGATTAAGAGTAAATTTGTATATAATATTATGAATTCATTAAAGGTATCTCCTAATGAAAATAAAATTGCAGAAATTAAGAGTGAATTTGTATAAAAAATAAAAAATATTATAATTATCAAAAAATAATTTTCTATAATCGAATGTGTTTTTTTATAAAATATATATTATCTAAGATAGTGTCTTTTTGAAACTTATTTGTTTGCTCTGTTTTTTAAACAACTATTTTAATTATTTCTTTTTTTTGTTAATTTGTGATAAAACGAAATTAAATATTAAAAATTTTATAATAGTAATTAAATATAATATTATGAATTCATTCAGCATGTAATTGTTTGTGAGCGTGACACGACACGTAAGATGTGTTCCTGATGAACATCTTCTAAACTAAAGTTAAATGTATTTAATATGAATATAACACGGAGAATTGTTATAATTAAACAGATTTTGATATGTGATATTATTAATTTAGATTTACAAGCGTGTCAATATTATATAAGTACATTTATTAGGAACCAAAAAGGTAACTAAATTGTTAGTAATTCAACTTATTAATGCTTTTAAGAAATGTCTCTTAGATTAATGAACGAGACTTATAAAGTAGGATGAGATCGAATAAGCTCTATTTTTACTTTTTTGGATCCGTTGAATGAAAAAGTTGGTGGATTGATGAACCCAAGTAGATTATGAGAAGGTTTCTGATACTAAAAGTGTGCTCTATTTTAGGGAAAATCCACAAGCAAAAAACAAAAACACCAAGATTTTATAACAAGACAAAGCTTGAGAAGAAAAAGAATGTGTTTATTGATTTAGGGTAAAAAGTTATGTGGTGGTTACAACAGCTGCAAATGATTTTATAAAGAGAAAATTACTTAGATTAATATCAATTTATTGATAAATTATTAGATTAGCTTTCTATCACAAAACACTTACAGTACTAGATGAAAAAACCTAACTAACCCATCAACAGTTTAAATAACTACAAATATATTATTATTAATTAAATTAACAACTTTTAATTATTTTTTTAAAAAAATTAAAAACAGAAAAATCAGAAATCACGATTCAAAAACAAAATATTAAATAAAAACTCTTATCTCCTCTCAATCTTTTAGTAGAGAGAGAGAGAGGTGATTTTCCATCTTGATTCTAATCAAATCGGAACTTCATTCCGGTTAGTTTTTGATTTTTGTTTGTTTATATTTTTCATCTCGGTTTGAATTCCTTGTTCGACCGGTTTGGATTTTAATAATTCCGATTTAGTATGAATCGGTTTGTTTATTCTTTTCTTTTTCTTCTCTGCAAATCTTTAAAGAAATTCTGCTGTTCTTTCAATCGTTCTCCTGCTCCTTTACCAAACTCGCTTCTTCTTTTGTGAGGGAATAATATATTTGCCTTCCCTCTTCCTTGTGAGGGCTTTTTTTGTGAGGGCTTCTTTGAGAAGATTTCGGTGAAGCCTCCCTTCAGAGGATGAAGAGAGAGGTTTTGAGCTTCTTACAAGGTGGGTGTATGGATTTTTCGATCTGATTGACGCCGGCGGTATTTGTGGAGGGAACTGATGATGATGAAACGGAAGAGCGCGTGTTAACGGAGTTTGGCGGCGGAGCTGGTGCTAGACCATCGTGTGCCGGCGTTATCTCCTAACACGTGTGTTAATACGTGTCTTATCGTTTGAACCTAATCTTGCTACAAAGATGAGTTAATATGGGCTTTATATTTATTTGATGTTGGGTTTATGTTTCATCATCATGTTGTACAGCCCTCTTATGGGCTTTCATGTTTAATGAAAAATTTTTGGTCAACAAAAAAAATTAAAAAAGAAAGAAAAATCGCTATCTTGAAAAAAAAAAGTTAGCCTCCATGAGAAAGATACCAATTGTGGCCACACACAACAAAATCTTTACTAGTGAATCTGCTGGCGTTGTCATCACCTCTTTCTCTGGCGTTGTCGCTATCGTCGTCACATTTCTCTCCAGCGTCGTTGCCACTTCTCTCTCTACTATCGTCGCCACCTCTCTCTCCGGTGTCGTCGCCACCTCTTTCTCTCGCCTCGTTGCCACCTCTCTCTTCGGCATCGTCGCCACCTCTCACTACGGCGTCGTCGCCACCTCTCACTACGGCGTCGTCGCCACCTCTCACTACGGCGTCGTCGCCACCTTTTTCTCCGGCATTGTCGCCACCTCTCCTATAAAACAGTAAGATTGTTGCTACTCACACCCAACCAAACCGTCATGCTGTATCAGAAAATTCCCGTCCAGATTTGGTATGATCAACTTCTGAGAAATGTTGTTGCAAATCATGGCTTGCATTTTATTTTTGTTTGTCTTAACCTCATCATTGGATGTGATATATCTTTATGAAAATGTCTCGACGTGTATTTTTTGGGTTGAATCTAGTGTGAGATTGATGTTAAATGATTCCTTTGATCGTTATACTTTATAATTCCTTAATCACTAATGAAAACCATGACGTGTTTAGATCTACTTTGACATTCCTTAGATCTACTTTGATATTTTGGTTAGGAATCAATGAGTTTATTGTTTATTGGCCATTTTATAAACGGTAATCACTAGGTTGCTTTGGATATTGACTTGGCGAAGGGGAATATTCATGTTTACGACTGCATTATGACTTTAGTCGAGGATGATAAGAAAATTTGAGACTATTGTCGTCCAGTTGCAAAGACGATTCCTATGATTCTGAACACAATGGTTCCTACATGCGTTCGAAAGAAGAGTGATAAGCAATTCACTCTCTGAAGATTGAAAAATGTTCCACATAATGATAACTCCGGCGACTGCGGTGTGTATGCTATAAAGTACATCGAGTGTCTTGCCATCGGTTGTACTTTCGAAAGTTTGTTGGATAGGAACATTCCAGATCTGCGTCGGAAGCTAGCAGCTGATATTTACAATGAGGTGAGACTGCCGCGACTGATCTAGTATTAAGCATGTTTTTATTTTTATTTTATTTTTTTTTTCATTTATTTAGTAGTGGTAAATGAACTTTTTGTTCACTTTGATAAGATTTTTTTTTGCATTTTAAGTTACTTATTTTAAAATTTGTATTTTTAGAATTTGTAGAATATATAGAACTTGTAGAATATAGGCAATAAGATTTTTAGCATTAACGAATTTTAGTCTTCAATCGTAATAATCACCATATTTTTTTAAGAAATTGAACTTTTCTGTAAATGCCCATATTCTTATTGCATGACCAGTAAATTTGATATTTCATAAAATCTGGTCGCACGTTACTGAGAGAACTAAAAAAAAGGTCAATCAACATAGTAGTTGACTAATAATACAAACAAAATTTTGTAAATTTTAGTATGTGGTGTCACGTGTCGCACCATGGATTGATTGTGTTGTAAAATATCAAATTGACTGTTGCCTAATAATTCAAAACTGTCTTATAATTATGCAAACAAAAAAACTATGTAAAGAAATCTAAGCATCACGTATTAAACTTGCACCTTACATGTCTTACGATTATGTCCACTTTGAAAACATTGAGAACATTTGTGATCTGTCCTAGGCCGTTTTCTTGTTGTGGTTTTCTCCAATGCAGATTTGATTCTTGAATTTTTAGGTTTTCCAGGTGGTGTGCGTAATAATGGAGGCAAATACAGCTTCGCGGTTACGTTCTCTGGAAGAGGTGAAGCAACATCTCTTGGCATTATAGAAGAAGAATAAGCGTTAGAAAAATAGTTCTTGTGATAATAGGGGTGGCATAGTGTAGCCATGACCACAGTTACGGTTAATAATGTTAAGGTTATTTAACCGCCGGGTACGGTAATAATTTTTTAATTTTTTTTAATTTTAACCTTAAATATTCAATAAACGGTTAACACGGTTACGGTTAAATACGGATATGATTAGTACAGTTATGGTTAAATACGGTTACGGTTATTTAATGATTATAAAACGATTAATACCATTATTTATAATTAAATAAGTATATATTTGATAAAATATAATAATAAAAATAGATTAACTATGAAATTAATATATGATAATATTAAAAGAGATAAAATATATAAATTAAAGAATTTTTAATTTATGTAAAAATATTTTAAATGATATTTCATTTTAAATACATAGAAAAACTATTAAAATAATCAGTTTTAGGAGAGAACAGCTACTTTATTTGTTATTAGTAAGACAAAATCTTTGTTTTTAATTTATAATGGCTATTATCTTATCTTCAATTTAATTAAAATTTTGAATTTGACTAAAATACATAGAATATAATATATTCTCAATAAGTTTTAGTTAGAGATTTAGAATGATAGTTTGACTTAGTGGCATTATGCTTTCTTTTATTATGGCACAATTTTTTTTTTCAAAACTTATTTATTTTAGTTAAATTATTTTGTTTAATAATTAGTTATAGTTTCTTATAAAATATCAATAGCACCATTTATTCACGTTTTAATTTTAATATATATTTGTTTTTGCTTACTAAAATATTTTAGATTTAAACTTGGTACATTGATTATACATAATTTTTCTATATCATTTTAATTATACTTAAACAACTATTATATATTTAATTTTATTTTCAAAATGGTTACGGTTAAGGTTTTAACCGTACGGTTAACCAACAGTTTTGATATGGTTACAGTTGATTAAAGGTTATGGTTAATAATTTTTTAAACCATAACTAATATATTTTTACGGTTGACGGTTTCAATTTTTAGCCGTTATATACGGTTACGATCCGAATACGGATTAAAACAGCACGGCTACGGTCCGAAATACGGTTAAAGTTTAATTTTGGTCATGCCTAGCATAGTGAGATGCGACATTTTCTTCGGGCTTCCGCTGCGGCGATTGCGTGCACACATGATAATTTATCTATATCAAATCGACGACAAATACATTTTCTTTCTGTCAAATTAACTACATGAAGAGACGTTCCACATGTCACTTGTGATTGATGTAAATCAATTGGTTGTACCGCGAGCGTCTTAGCATGCAGTACATGTTTCTGAAAAGAATAACACATAACATTTATATTATGAAAAATTAATCTTTAAGTAGAAAAGTTTTCATTTGAAATGGAAAAAAAGACAAATAATTTTACCTCCAACAATTTTTCTATCCCATGAGTCAGGGTTGTCTTCATAGATCCTGCGTCAGTCCTCCGATTTGAAAACCATCTCATCATCATTAACCTGATTGCATTGCATCCAAGAGTTGTACAATTGGCAAACTCCTAGAACTTGAAATGACATTATTGGTGGACTCTGCAATGTTTGTTGTCGATAGGTTGTATCTATCACCAGAAAAATGCACACTAGCCCACTTTCGTACATCCGCTCTTTCCTAATAGTTATGTAGTGCTGGATTTAATGCTTGGATCTCATCATAGGTTACATTGAAATCTGACATTCTAAAAGCATTTGCAGCTTTTTTAACCAAACAAAACGCTTCACCACCTTTAAAAGTACCAATATGTTCTTGTATAGATGGTACATGCAGACTCAGCGACTAGACTTAGGATAAACCTTTCCAATAGAATTACCAATAACCTTATGTCTATCCGAAATAAGTGCATGTTCTTCGTCATCAGGTATCACAATGTGTAGCTGTCGGAAGAACCATTCCCAAGATTCATTATTTTCGGTGTCGAAGACTGCAAATGCAATTGGAAATATTTGGAAATTCTCATCTTGAGCTGTTGCGATTAGTAGTGTCCTTTTATATTTTTCAAGAAAAAACGTACCATCCACGGCAATTACCTTTTGCATGAAGGGAAATCCATTTATACTAGCACCAAATGCAAGGAACATATACTTAAATCTGTTAGAAGTCATCTACTTCCAAACATGTATAAGTTCCGGGATTTGCTCTTCGTATATGGTAGAGATATGTAGGCAACTCCGAGTACCCAGTCTTTGCGGACACTCTAACCAAATTTCTTGCACATAAAAGTGTTCGATGAGCCTTCCAATAATCCATCTAGCAACAAATATTTAAAAAAAAAGCTTTAACACACGTGCTAATAAGCTAGAAAAAAAATGTCATCTATTACGACGTACCTTGACCCCAAATATCATGTTTAAAGCTTGTCCAACATGTTTTGGGAGGACTTTTGAATCAACACCTCCAACATAGTCCATATATAGTATTGCAAGTATCTCTGGAGTCGCTTGTCGGGCACGTGCCGAACGTTCAGTAACAGAACATGAATGTTATGCAACGTACACACGAATAGAAAATTAAATAAAATCTCCAATTGGCGTAGCTCTTACTTCCATGTACAGCCTTCTACCCAACACTTAATAACCAACATGTTGGGTGTTGATCTATCTACTTTAAAATCAAATTTCTGGAGGACAGTTAAAATATTCAACCTTGTCTCTAATGCATCTTTTGTCTTGAATCGTTGTCCAACAGCTAGATCCAGCAAGGATAATTCTAATTTAACATGTGGAATAACTCTTTTTGCATGAGCGTTCGTCGACGTAGAGCCCGTCTTCTCATCTTCTTCAGGAGGAACCAGGAGTAAAGTAAAATCCTCATCACATGAAGATGCTCCGTCTGAATCATCACAATAATCGACATGTCATCGTCGTCATCATCGTTTTCATCGTTTTTATTTTTTTGTAGACATGATTCTTCCTCCAAAACTTTTTTCTTAAATTCGACACAGAGTTGAAATGGCTCGGATTTAAGTTGTTCCAGATATCCATCAAACTGCTTAGGATTTCCAACTTTTACAGGCAGTGTGCTTTGCGGTAATGTCAACAATATCTTCTTAGGAAACATGTAGCTCAATTCTACCTCGTAAACTCTCTTATCGATCTTGTATTCTTCAATCACAATCCCAACGGGATCTTCAAAAGAAACTTTGTCCTTTGCTCTTATAATTTGTTTTCCTCTTTTGCTATCAATATCAAACAACCATCTGTTTTTCTGAAACATCCAGTTACAACAAACCAGATTAATCTCTGCCATTGTTGTAAAAAAATGAAGGAGAAGAGTCCAAGGAAGAAGATGACTTGCATCGAAGGCTACGTAATAAATCTTTAATTAATAGAGCTGATTAGGCCACATATGTTGATTATGTTTTATTTTTTTTAAATCAACCAACAAAAACGGTTTTGTTTGATAATGATTGATTAATAGAGCTGATTAGGTCACATGTGTTGATTATGTTTTTTTTAAAAAAAACCAACAAAAATGGTTTTGTTTGATAAGGATTTATTAATAGAGCTGATTAGGTCATATGTGTTGATTAGGTTTTTTTTTAAAAAAAACCAACTTAAACGGTTTTTTTTATAAGGATTGATTAATTTGGTTTAGTTAGAAATAAGTTTGTCGCCAAAAGGGAAATAAGTTTGTCGCCAAAGGGAAATAAGTTTGTCGCGAAAGGGAAATAAGTTTGTCGCCAAAGGGAAATAAGTATGTTGCCAAAGGGAAATAATTTTGTCACCAAACGGAAATAAGTTTGTCACCAAAAAGAAATAAATCTGTCATTAAAGATAAATAAGTCTGTCACCAAAAGAAAAAGAACAGCTCACTTCCCGGGAAGACAACCCGCAGGGATACATGCATGAACAGGAATACTGTTACGCTTACCGCCAGTAGCATAGGTCGACCGTGGCAGGCCGATATGATGCTAAAGGCAAATAAATTTGTCGCCATTCAGTCGCAAAAGGAAAATAAATATATGGAAAACTAATTAAGTATGTCACAGTTAGGTAAATATGTGGCAAAAAAACAAATATGTGAAAAAATAATTAAGTATGTCATAGTTAGGTAAATTTGTGGTAAAACAAAAAAAATATGTGGAAAACTAATTAAGTATGTCATAGTTAGGTAAATTTGTGGCCAAGGGTTAATAAATCTGTGGAAAACTAGTTAAGATATTTACGTAAATTTATGGTTAAAGAAAAATAAATCTGTGAGAAACTAATTAAATCTGTCATAAGGCATTGTAGGCTTCGCAGCTTAGCCAACCTATACAATCCCATCTCTAACATAACCCTTTACAAAATTAATTAATTAAATTTTTTATTCCCTCTTAAAACAAATGTGTGGCTTTAAACGTTCTCTTCCCCATAAATAACTGTTCTATTATATAGTTTCTGGGTTGTGCAGAGTAGAAGGTGAACATGAATGAATATGAAGACAATTGGGTAAGAACTTCTGCCAACCGTAACGACCAGGTATAAGGTGTTAGAATATGTTGTATGTAATTTAAAGTTCCCCACTCGTATTTATGATGAATGTTGTTCATAATATGAAGCATATAAATGTGTGTGATTGTAGACATATCATTTACGTTTTGCTCGCAGACCATACCATTTCGTACTAAAGATTGACACTCCATTTCTGAAGATTCCAGAGCAAGACAAGGTGGAGATTGTAACGGGATCGTGGGTGAAAGAGTTAGATGGCAGATGGGTATTCGACCCGGAGTTTCAGGCGCAAAAGACAGTTATCCGGCTGAAATCAGAGCTGATGTACGAAGAGTTGGTTAAGATGGTGCGAGATTGATTTGAACTGAGGGCAGAAAACATTTCCAAAGGTCGTTTCAGTATTACTGTACATAATACACTCTATATCCGATCCATCACTTGTTATGGCTATAGAGTGAATTATTTTCTTTTTATAGTCATTGATGCTAATTTTCCAAAAAACTATTGAACCAAAAAGAAAACTCTCATCAACTAGTCTTTCACCCTACTCTCTGTCAGCTAGAGTTCTTAATCTGTAGGACCTCCCAAGTCATTCAGAATATATAGACCCTCGTGTTGCACTAGCATAAATCATATAAATGGAAAGTACCTTGTTATCATACAAAATAAGCAAAAAAATCAGCTAACTTCTTCTCGTCTTCATGTGGTCCATTCATATTGCTTTCTTTAGTGTTCTCTTCATCTTAATGACTCTCTAAGTCAACATACTTTAGCTCTTTAGGAATGCAAAAATCTGGATTGAAAATCCCGAATTAGAAATGACTGAAATCGATAATATAGAACAATAAAATATTTAAAAAACATTACAGGAAATAGACGAATACACGGAGACAAGACTTGTTCTCTTTACTTAACTCAATAAAGCGCTCGTTATATGTGACGGTTCTGTGTTTTTTTTTGAATCTCATAATACAACAGTATGTGAGAATGTTTTGCAACAACCAAAACATAAGTTGCGAATTTAGCTAACTACGATTAAAGAAAAAGATATGATGGAAGTATTTGTGTTTGCTGAAACTTGTTAAACTCTTGAATAGAATAAATGAGATGAGCATTTATTTACTTGGACACAATCTTTAAAGATTTTTCCTTAACAATTTCGGATTCAATATTTCTCGATTAATCCAGGATACTAATCCAGGATACGCAAAAACATATTTGGCATCTTTGAACATAAGTGTCCTAAAGCAGTTATCGTTGATTAAATATGAACTTGTACCAGAAAGAACATCTTTTCTGGGAAAAAACTCACTAAGACCAAGCATACCACGACACAATGTGATACGGTCGTGTGTGCAAGCGTGTGTGTTTTTATATAATGGTCCTGTCTCTCCTTTTCCATAGTGTTTCGCAAAGTTATTGAATATTTGTTGTGGGAAAGCCATATATACTTGAAATTTCTTTTTTCCAATGTTTTCATTGTGGGATAAATAATAAATTCTTATTTTATTTAGCAAGAATTAGTAAATGCTCTCTTGAGTCCAATGACCCATTTCTTTTCACACTCGCTCAATGTTTGCTCAGTCTATTAGGCTTATAAATTTTTTGCCAACAAGATCTTGAGCATTCTCCACGTTTCCGACTTCCATAAAACTATTTGATTGTGTTGGGGATAGGCCCAGATCGAAGCCCACGCCGGAAGGTCCACGAGATAGCATCTGCACAATCTAGGCCCAGCCGAACCTAAAATGGCGGGAAAGCGAGCTGGCAGCAGAACCGAGATAACAGTGTTATCACTGTGGCTCAGCGCCGGAACAGATACACAGCCTATCTCCACGAAATCGAGGTGTGTCGACTCTTGGATAAGTGGTTCGAGCTGCTCTCACTCACCAGGAGCAATGAACAGTGTCGACCTCCACCTATAAAAGGGAGAGAAAAAAGCGACATAAGGAAGCTTCACAAAACTTAGAACCTCAATCTAAACACTGTTCGACCATAATCTGTAACACTATTTCGACCTTAATCTGTAACATTATTCCGATATTAGTCATACTCCCCCCAAACATATTGGATATGGTTTATATCGGATACATAACTTGTTATGGTGATATCTTGCTGGTCCAATGTGTTTTATTGGGGATTATTGGCATTCTGGACTCCTTGGACCTGCCAAGTGGATGGACATATGACATACCTTTGTTATTGTTTGAAGAGGCTTATATGAAGTTGAAACTGGTCATTTCCTCCATTTGGTTCTTCTCCGGTTTGTTTGCATCTTCTGGTAGCATCTCCAAATTGCTATTGAGTTTATAAAGGCCTCCACTGCTAGATTAAACTTCTCACGTAGACTTTTAGTCTTAAAACGTGTCATTGGAGCCTCCCTCATCTCTAGTACATCGATTTGGGCTTGATTAGTGTGATGTCCTCATCTGTCTTGATTTTAATTTTCATTCTTGTCTTGTTTTAAATTGTATTTGGTTCTTGATTTCTTAACTTGTTAAGAGGGTAAATATAGCTTGGACTTAATAGACATCAACCAACTAGCATCTAAACATTTCTTTGACTATATCCTTTAAATTAATTAAGACATTAAGTGCACAGTTAAGCATTCCTGATCGTGGTTTGTTTTAGTGTTTATGATAGACATGACCAAATTCAAACTGTAACCATATTTTGGATCGTAACCGTATTGTTTTAAATCATAATCGAACCGTAATCTTTATAGGTTAAAAACCGTAATCATTTATCGGTTAAAAACCGTAATCATTTATAGGTTAAAAACCGTAACCGTTAACCGTAAAAATATATTAGTTATGGTTAAAAAAAATTACTAACTGTAACCGTTTTTAACCATAACTGTATCAAAACCGTTGGTTAACCGTAAGGTTACAATTTTAACCGTAACCGTTTAAAATAATTAGTTTTATATATATTAAGATGATATACATAAATTATGTTTAATCAATTTACCAAGTTTAAATATAGAAATATAATAAAAGAAAGAGACATTTACATGGCAGGACACTTTGAAAACTTATTAAACAAAAAACACACTCTTTGGAGAGTACACACTTTCACCCTGTGAAAGATCGAAAATGCCTCTAAATAATTTTCTGAGCGGTTAAAATAAAGAAAATGTTTTACAGTTTCATTTTTCCCTTTTTTAAAATAACTTACAGTTTTATCTCTTTTATCTTCTTCAACAAAAACTATTTTCTCTCTCTCCCGTCGTTGTTACCGAGAACCCTAATGTCTTCCCGCCGATGAGAAAAACCGGTGCTGGAGAAGAGTCGCGTTTCGTTTGAGAGGGTAAGCGACGAACCCATCTTTATTGAATACGTTGTTTTGAATTTTTTTTTTCTGATTTTTTGGAAATCGCAGATGAGGGTCACAGTAGTGACGGTGGCGTTGCTTCGAGGTTGAGAACAAACAGACGGCGACGAATTCATATGACGGAGAGAGAAGTCTCCACTGCTGTCGACGGTAAGGCTGAGATTCTTGATTTTTTTGTGAGTTAAAAAGTTATTATTTTCGAGATTTGATATTCTGAAAACGATTTTTTGAGATTTTCAGACGACGGAGGTCAGGTGAACGAAGGACTTCCTTTAAAGTTGTATGCAACAGACAGATTTCTCAGCAATCGATTGAATGTGTATTCAAAAGTGGAGATGTTAACGTTTCTGCGAAGTACCCTTGAAGCGACCCCCGAATTTGAAAAAATTTGAAATTCTGGGTTTTAGAGGCTATTTGACATCCCGATAAGTCGTTGTGCAATTTCTTGCAAACTCATCCACGCATTGCTGACCAGACAGCTGGTGACCAAAAATAGGTATGTCTTGTGGACAGTTTTGGTGGACAGCCATTTCAGTTCTCGCTTAGAGAATTTGGGGAAGTCACTAGTCTGGATTGTGGTCAATTTCCGGATGACTATGACCCGGAGTACCAATACCAAATGACCGTGTGGACGGGGGTTTGTGGACACGATTGTTTGGGTCTAATAGGAAGGTGACCTTAGGAGATGTTGCTGATATGCTAGTTAATGAATCAGGAATGTCTAGCTGGAGGAAACTTCGATTAGCACTTATTTTGTTGGTTGATGGGGTATTAATTGCTTGGAATCAAGTTTCATATCCAACCCCCCAATATGTTGTGATGTTGGAAGATTTGGAATTATTTCTACGGTTTCCATGGGGAAGGGAATCGTATCTGCGTACAATTTCTTCTATGAAACCGGGTAGGAAAGTGATGGGTAAATGCGATGATCCGGTGGGACAGTACCACAATTTGCTACAACAAGTAACCTTCAGCCTGAAAGGGTTCCCTCTTGCCCTACAACTTGTGGCGTATCGTGCAATCCCAAGCCTCTTAGAGAAAGTGGTAGGTGGGACTTCTACGAAAACAATTATGCAGCACCGAGTTGTTAAGATCCCTCGACTTTCTGGCCTAATCCTAAGTGACATACTTGAAGTAGAAAATGATCCAACGGTATGTTCTTAATTGTCTGTATTTGAAAGATTTTGATTTCTACGTGTTGTTAATAATGATATTGTTTTGAAAATGCAGCTTGTGGTTGCTCATCTAATTCACGTCGAGCCTCCTTTGGTTGAAGGGTGGGGGGAATGGGATGATGAAATTCGAGATAGGAAGGTGGAGTACCTTGAAAAATTGGTTGTTGAAGGGCATAAGTTTTGTAAATCAGAATGGCCAGGTGGGGATAGCACATTCCCCAGTGTTGTTGAGAAGGGTCAGAAGAGTAAAGTTGTGACTGGAAAAGTTGAAGGGGAATCAAGTAGTTGTAGACGTATCTCAAAGCGTAAGCTAGGAGAATGAGCGGATTGTGATATTGAAAGTGATGGAGATGGAGAAAAACGAAACCTACGTCATGAGGTTGATAAGTTGAAAGACATTGTGAACAAGATGGGTGAACGTGTGGAGGTACTTGAGAAGAAATTGAAGATGAAGGCAAGTAGCAGTTTGTCTGTTGGGAGTGGGAGTGGAGTGAAGAGAAGACGCCTATCAAGAACAAGCAAATAACATTTGCCTTCAAAGCCTGGTGAGGATGAGAGTGAAAGAGGAAGGGGAGATGCTCATGATGAGACTGCGGTAAGTTATATAACATAATTGAGAGGTGATTTCTTTTAAGTTTTGTTTTAGTGTATTTTCTTTGATCAGATTAGTATCCGATTGTAGGACAATGATGGAGGATGATGTTGGAAGAACGTCAACGGATGTGCGTCTCCGTGTTTTTGAAAGAAAATGGTTTGATCAAAACGTGAATGTGATCAGTGAACCCACAGACAGAGGTGTTTGGGAGACCGTTGCTACCACCGAAGACGTTGTGGATGAGTTCGACGTGGACATCGACACAATTGTAAGGGATATAGCCGGTGCCTATGCTGCTGCTGGTAATGGTGTTGAGATAGAGGAAGGGGTTTTGGGTGGGGATTGTTCTAACCCTGTGGTTTCAGTAAATGTTGGTGGTGACGGTGTGGACGATACAACTATAGTTGTTGACTATGATTCTTGAGAGATGCCTGGTGAAGCTAATGTTGTTGACCAGGTTAATTTTTTTTTAAATTCATATTATTGGCATTTGTGTGTTTTTCTTAATTTTGATGCCAGGTTATTTAATAGAAGTTTGTTTTGGCAGGGTGTGACGGTTGAGCTTGTTTCTGATGAGAGTGTAAGTGTTGGGGATGAGCTGAATGAGGAGAACGTGGAGTTAGGGAGGCTGCCTAATGAGGCGGTCCAGGAAAACATGCCAGAGGGTCCTCGAGAAGTTGATGACCCTGTGGTCAATGACCAGAATGTGGGTGGCTAACAAATTCATAATGATGTGGTCGATGTGAGTGTGGAAAGCGACCAGACTGATAGTGACCACATTAGAGTTGGTCCTGCGGTATTCGATGACGATGAGAATGATGGCATTGACTGTGTTTTTGGGCCAACTGGCAAGGCTGAAACGGTGGTCAGTGGAGATGGTGTCGGTACTGAAGTTGACGGCACAATTGGAAAAAGGGATGTCAGGGGTGATGATGGAAAGGAGGGAGTGGGCAGCAGTAACATAGACAGGGGGGAACACAGTGATGCGGTGGATGAGTTGGAGAGAAGTGAAGACGCTGAAATAGCAGATATTGATAATGACGGGGAGGGAGATGAAGTAATGGTGAAACATTCTGATTCTTTTGATTGGTGATTGTTAGTTGTTTCATATTTGTAAATTTCAACATGTTTTGTTTGTTGCAGGATTCGAGTTATGAAGAAGTCAGAGAGGATGTAGATTCAAACCCTTTGGCAATGGTGGTTTATAAAGTGAGATATTTGATTTTGATCTTGTCATTTGTTTAACAATCTAAAGTTTATTTTTCTGTGGTTATTTCTAACTGTTGAGTACATGTCAGGGACCAAGAGATTCATATGCAGTAGGAAGTGATAGCACAAGTGATGGTTCCCCCATTGATGTAAGTGATTCATCTTTGGCGACAGCGAGACGCAAACATAAATTGTCTGATGCCGAGGTTTTACTAGGCGAATATCTGAAACGATGGGCTCAGGAGAAACCATATGCCATAGTTCCTACGGTAGATGATTGTGATTTTGGATTTTTCGAGCGGACTATTTCTGGCCGCCTCCGTGTGTAAGTTTATTAATTGAAAGGTTAATTATTTTATTAATTTTTTTGTATACTTTTGATATTGTTTTGATTGTAACAAGAGTCACCTAACTGAAATGGGGTATGAATTTGATAGCAAATTCCTCTTAGACCTGGCTGAACCCCAACAATGGGTGTCATCTCTGGTATGTCTTATTTTGTTTTGTTTACAGATGACCAAATTTTAATTTTTTTCATCTTACGTTTGTAATGTTCATGCAGCATATGGAGGTGTTAATGTATTTCCTTGGTAATCTGTATGGGGGAGTGCTTGCGATGGAACGTGCTATGTTTGCGTTTCCTTGGTTAATCAGTCATCTACAGGGGAAGCACCGATTTTTCCAAGCAGCGAAAAACAAGAAACGGGTCGGATTTGCTGAGAAGATTAGAGAGTTCGTCCACATACCTGGGAAGACGTGGATGACTGATGTGGACACCTCTGCTTAAAATGAAACCTGTTTTTGATGGCGTATATGGCAAGAGCTATCTTGCAGTCCTCTTTGGACGCGTAGGCCTTCCCAATATAGACATCGTCATCAGCTTCGTTTATGTCCAAATCTGGAATCTCTGGGACGTCGTACTTTGTATCGTCAAAAAGTGGAGGAATATCAAATTCCTCGTCGTCAACTTCGTGTAGTTGTCTTCTTCGTGATTGACCACGCAGATTTGATCATGTCGGTTGATTTTGTGTCTGCGCATAAGCCTGACCATGAGTGTTAGTCCAGAAGGATGGTGGACGGGTGGCCAATGGCGTACCTGAAGTGTTGTCATGATTTGGTATGTTGCTTGTATTACCACGTTCTGGATGACCACGACTGTGACCCATGAAAGAATGATCAGTTCTGGATGACCATGTATTATCCATGTGTTCTGCAAGCCAATGATGTGGACAAGGATTTTGTGGACAAGGGTTTTGTGGACAAGGGTCTTGTGGACAAGTTTTTTGTGGACAATTGTTGTTTGTGAGAGATGGTTGTGGACAATGGTTTCTGGGTTTCTGTTCAGAGGTTTTCCCATCTTTGGAACCACCGGTCTGGACCATATGGTCAAATGCATCGTTGGAGCTGCAGAAGATTTGATGGGTAACCTGAGGGACTGCGTAGGGTTCATCGACTCCGAAGACAATCTCCGCCACGTTGGACCCACCATAGTCGTTGTCCAGAAGTGGAGCCTAGAACTCAGTGTCGTACCCAGAGGGGGGAATGTCAAGGTTGTTGATTGCAGGGGATTCTTCGTCTGTAGAAGATGATTCTTCACCAGAATCTGTAACCCAGGAATCTACTTTTGGGGTATCCACACTCCTAAGTTTCTCCTCTTCAAGCTCAAACTGGGTTATGAAATCGTCGTCTTCTACAAGCAGAGTTTGAGTCTTGGACCCTGCGCTAGCGATGTAGTCATTACGAGCGCCTGTGCAACCCTGCGACGACCCCGAACCGACGCCTTCCTCGGAAATACATCGTCTTCTCTTGGCAGGAATAAGTGTTATGAAACCTAGGGCGGGGTCTTGACCAACAGTAGGAACACTCTGCTTTTGTTCGGTAGAGAAGCATACAAAAAGGTTCATGGATTTATTAACATTGAAATGTCTTAGGAAATAAAGAACACCAGCGTCGTTTGTGAGAAGCACATGTGGAGTAGTGAGGCCAGTAGCTAGTTCTTTTGAGTTAGGAGGCCAGTAACTTAGCGAAATTTGAGGAGGAGAAGATCCTGGAAAAAACTCGTCAAGAACAGTTTTTTCCAAATCCTTCAAGCGAAGACCAACTTTAATTGGAACAAGCCTTGACATCTGGGTTTAGTCGACACCGAAATTTCATTTACCAGCCTGAGAACAAGACCATTCACCACAAATGACCATACAGTGGTCTTCTTTGCACATCATGTCTGCAAGAACTTGCACCAAAAGCTTTCAAAAATGGAACCCAAACAAGGGAACATTGTAGCATTAATGAGCATTAAATCGTGACAGAGATGAGATGAAATCAGAGCCGTCGAAAAAATGGATGGTCAAGATCGTTTCTTTTACACCGATTTTAGAGCTTAAAAGCGTTAGTTGAAGAGCAGGGCAAATCAGTCATTTTGCTTAGAGAAAAACCTTAAAAAGTGTATGAGTTGCAGCAAGTGCCCCATTCTGTAAATGGAACTTAGAAAAGTGTGTTTTACTGTAATTATCTCTAAAAGAAAATGATAGTAAACTAAATTGTGAATGTTCTATTGATATTTTTTTTAATAATATAATTTATTTTTAAACACAATTTATTTTTAAACACAATTTATTATTAAACACAATTAATGGAATTTGTAATTGAGTCAAATATAAGTTTCACAAATTTTTTGACATATTTTATCACAAAACATAAATATTTAATTATAAACATTATCATCAAAATATTTAATTTTTTTTTATCTAAGTATATAATTACTTAATTATACATGATGATATTAACCGTTTTATAACCATTAAATAACTGTAACCATATTTAACTGTAACTGTAACCGTATTTAACCATAACCGTATTTACATTTAACCGTAACCGTTTTAACCTTATAGTAAATGATTATGGTTAAGGTTGAAAATATTTATAATTATACCAGCACTTAAATAACCTTAACCGTATTAACCATAACCATGATCATGCTTAGTTTATGATCTCTTCATCTAAATCCAAAACCAGATCTTTTCAGAAAAGTTCTTTTGGGATGAACTTGTTCCCCCAAATTCCTTATTTGTAGCTTCATAGTCAATGATGCTCATGATATCTCAGTGTATGGGCTAAACCTTTGGAAATATGGCTGTGTACATAGGTGCTTTGTCTCAAATTATCAACTTATTAAACAATTAAGATAGCTTTGTTCTGAACTGCATAGCACACATAAAATGTTCGTGTAAGTCGTTTGGAATCTTGAAGTGCGAGTGAGTAGTTCTACCACTTGAAAAAAGTATCGTAGCAATTCTTAAAGTTATAGGATCCGAATATACGACTTCAGTCTCTAGAATGATCTTTCGACATTCGACTCCTATCAAGCTCAACGAGAAGCTTGAATAACAATAGGAATTGGCTTTTGAGGGTTACAAATCTCATTGATAACAACTCCAAATCATGGTATATTCCACTTATCTGACCTATAATTGTTTAGAAGAATCTCAACATATACATGAAGTTATTACAAAGATGGCATCTACTGTTAAAAGTTTCACCAAGAAAATGTAGCTATACCGAGAAAGCAGGATAATGTTAGCAACATATGCAGGATTCCACTGCGCCTAATTATATCAAGAGTTATAAATACAGGAAAAAATATGTGTTTCTAAGTTAGAACTTACACAACGACCTCAAAGGTACTACAAGCTTCGCATGTGATGTACAACGCCTTCAAATTATAGAGAGTCTGAACACTGAACTTAGGTTTCAATCTGCATCCCCTCTCAAAATGTTCAGCGTGCGCTTCCGCTAACCGTTCTTGCAGAATGTTCAGATTAACCTGAAGGAAAAGAATGGAATCAGATAACAAACGCAAGGACAATTCAGTTTGTGGCTGAGAGTTATACAGAGATAGAGCTTAGGGACAAAGAATCTGCACCTCTTCGCCTTTGATCAGCTGCATTTCACACATGTTGCAATAGATATGTCGGTGATTCTCCATAAGCTCTCCTTGCTTGCATGTCGGACACCATATCTGGTTTGGCCCCTGAAACCAAATCATACCAGTTTAACTGGTTTCTCAGGTTTTGAAAAGACAAGGCTGCTCTGTGAAGAGAAACCTACCTGTTCACTGTTTAAAAGCATATTCTGAGAAACTAAGGTGGCCAAGTACTCATCTTCCTCGTCTTCCCATGTTTGGATCTCAACATATGATCCTGGAAGAAGAAGTAAGTACCCACAAGGCATCAAAAATTCATCGTCCAAATTGGATTCCTTCTCATGGAGAAAAACTAAATTTGTTTACCGTCTATGGAAGTCTCTGATATCAAATCCTCGTAGAATATCTGTTGCATTTCTAGCAATATCTCTTCACTGTCACCTTCATAAACCTCTTTTGGACCTTCATATTCCCATAATATATCATCGGAATCAGAAGTTACAGCCGGATTTCTTGAGAGGTTTCTGGACGAATCCTCAATCTTTTTCAATTCATCAGAGACAATGTCCTGGAAAGCAGAACTGATAATCTCCTGAAATCAAAACATAAAAAAACTGACGTCGTTTGAAAAAGCTTTAAACAAAGAAAGTTTCTTCTTGGAAATTGCAACAAGAAGAGAAAACAGACCTTTTGATCTGAAGATTGACAATCAGAGTGCCTCAATTTCCACAGGAGACGTGTCCTCTCTTCTCTAACTCTTCTGAAGCAACTTTCTCTGAGCTACATTTCACAAACATGGACAAGAATCTTAACACAAAAACACCAATCAGAAACTAGTAAAAACCTAAAAAGTTGCTCTTTTGATCAAAATATAGACCTACGACCAAAATTCAAACTGTAACTAATGAAGAAACGAAACAAAATTTGAAATTTTCTCGAAGACCCAATTCAGAACAATTAATTACAACAGAGATTCAGGTACTATTGTTACAAATCAGAAGCTAAATAAAAGAAGGGAAAGAAAGAACCTTCTGCTTCCTGATAGAGTAATCGAAATCGGATTGGGATTTGAGAGAGACTCGTTTCGGAATTGACGAAGCTTGTTTTGCTATTTTCTCATCTCTCTCATATTTTCCTTCCATCGAAGAAGGAACACGATGAACAGAAGCAAGAAGGGAGAAGAGGGTACGAGATTGCCGGTTTTACGTATCTCGAAATCAATACAAATCCGGTTTGGTAAGAACCGGTCTAATGGTTTCACGAGAAACCCTAATGAGTCTCACGAAACGGCATCGTGTTATTAACAGAGATATTTTTTAGTTATCAAGTGAACAAAAAAAAAGAAAGAATTGAGAGTAAAAAGGAAAAAAATATATCCGTAAACTAAAACCCCAGACTCAGAGAAAGACGGGAAGATGATAAAAAACCCAAAACCCTACTCTTTCTTGTAAAATCTTACTCTTCTTCTACCTTCCTCTTTCTTCCATTTCTCTCAACTTATTCCCTCTCTGTAAGTTTTCTTGCTTGTAATTTTCTGGGTTTTTTTTATGTGTAGTGTGACTGTTTGTATTCAACAACATCATCATCATCATTTTGTTGTGTTTTTTTTTCGACCAATTTCGCTGAAACTGAGACTTGGGTATCTTCAATTTCAAATGGGTTTTATGAATACCTTGGCTCTTCTGCTTCTAATTTCACAGCTATGTTCGTATTATCATTTCTTTGGATCTCTAGTGTTGCCATTTCACTGTCTAAGCCACTACGGGAATCTAATTTTTGGGATGATTGTTTCTGTTTTTCCTGTGTTAACAATCGGATGCTATTTTGGGTTTAAAAATCCTTTTTTTGGTTATTTAATTTCCGGAAATTTTGGATTTGTTGTATGTAGAGTAGTGTAAGATCAAGTGGTGATCGCATCTTCTTGTGGTCTTATAGGTCTATGTTTTTCCATCAGTGTTTATGGTGTAATGATGCAGATAATTTGATGGCTTGATTTTGCTGCAGAATGTTGGAGACGGTTTTGATTATCATGCGCCTTGTTTAGGTACCTTGAGAGTAGGAGACCTTTAACGTTTATTTACGTGGAAATGAAGAGGAAATCGCCAGTACAACTTCAAGCTCTTGAGGATTTTTATTTGGGTACGAAATCTTTTATAGTAACATACATAAGCTGCTAAGTTAGATTGTGGGTTTTGATCATTTTGTAATAGAAAATCTCTAGAAATGGCCTCTTGTGGTAGCTCTTTGAATATGGTTTATTTTGGATCTATATCTCTTTTGTTGTTTTTTTTGTCACTGATAGTTATCATATATGTGAATGCAGAGAAAATGTTTCCGACTCCTAAGGAAATGGAGGACTTGGGCATAACTTTAGGGTTAACAGTGAAGGAAGTAAGTGGATGGTTCAAGAGAAGAAGAAGTACAAGGAAAAGCGGAAAATTTCTGCCGAATGGTGCTGTGGGAGCAAAGAATCCACAGTCATACAATAGTTCTAGCATGAGGAGCTCGACATCTACCAGATGCGATTTTGGAGCAGCTGTTGAGAAAAGATGTAGTGTGGGAACAAGGAAGGCCAGTTGTCAAAAGTTGTTGACTTCACAGCACATTTTGGCCAAGATTTTTCGAAAGGATGGTCCATCACTTGGTTACGAGTTTGACCATCTTCCATGTGGAGCGCGCAAAGGTTTATTTACCTCTTTGGCTTCATTGCAAAATAAACCATATATGTCTTGTGAGACAGGCTTTGATTTCTGAAAAAATGACTATGCATGCCAAGGCTTTATACTGTGGAAACGAAGTTAGTGCTTTCATATTAGTTTTGATTTTATTAATGAAAATTAACTATGAATGAAGAATTGGACTCTAGATGAGTGCGGACTTGATTTGTGCATGACTCAAAAAGTATGGTATAGTTACGTTGATTCTTACCTGGGCGTCTTTCCCTTGTGCTAGCTTCTTGGCTGGGTTCCTCATCTGTGGATCAACAGAAACAGAGAGTAGCAAGAAAGAGAAAGGTAATGGATAGATCTTACTTCCTCTTCCAGTAGGTATTTTTACCACGATGCGATAAGTTACTTAGTCTCTGATTTTAATATGCATTAGATTTCTGAGCTGATGGATCACACCAGTCAAGATTGCGTTGAAAAGAATGCTAGTGTGAAGAAACATGGTATTGGCAAGGAGTTGATGACAGCATGGCGAGTAATGAATCCAAATAGCAGGGATGTCTTTCTGCCCGAAAGAGCAGCATTAGGTCAAAGTTCAGCACGTAATCCCCCACATCAAAAAAAAAGCAAAGACAATTAGCATCAATACTGGTATATTTTTTTTTACCTATTTTATTTTTAATAACTGCTGTTCATTCTTTTTCTGTTGCCTTTTCCTCTTATGTTTCTTGCTAACTGCAGTTTGCTTTCTTCAGAAGCAGAAACTGTTGCAGAAGAGGTCGGCGGAAAAGAAGAGGTGTTCTATAAATAGAGAGGTAGCTTGATCATTTTTTAGAACTTGTGATTCAATCTAGTCACATGCAAACAGAGATCTGACTCTCGCTGCAGGTGGAAGTAAACAAAGATGAAACTCAACGGGCATTTAAAGAAAAATGTGAGCTTGCCGTGGACGGGGAGATATTTAAAGAAACATGCCAAACAATTTCGATACTTGTGGATGACGAGGAATTGGAAATGCGTGAGCGACAGGAAGGAGAAAATCCGTTGACATGTTCATGCCATATTACTAGTAGTGGATCTCATGGTTGTTTTCTTTGCAAAGGTATGTATGCTATTTGTCTTGGTTCAATCCTGAAAGATTTTCCTTCAAGTACTTTTGTTACATGGCCATGTGATTCTCTGACAGCTTTTTCTTGTTTCCAGATTTATTGCCTAAATTTCCACCAAATTCTGTTCAGATGAGGCTGCCTTTTGGTTTGCATCCATGGAATTCTTCTCCAGAGTCTGTGAAGAAACTGTTTAAGGTGTGTAAACTGTCAAAGTTGGCACTTGATGATTTCTTAATATGTTATTACATTACCTCTCATTGCCGACTTTCTTGGAAATGACCTAGTACTTCTGTTGACAGGTTGTCCATTTCCTTTATACTTATTCAGTAACTCTTGATATATGTCCCTTCACAATTGACGAGTTCACACGGGCCTTTCATGATAAGGTGGTCTCTTTTATTTGATAACAAATGGTCAATCTCTTATGTTTTCTCTGTTGCGGAACGAAATTGCTTCCTGTATCCCACATCTCTCTCACTCTGGGTCTCTCTTTCTGAAAAATAATGTATATTGCATGTCCTTTTTCTATGCTTGTGTTTGAACCTCAGGACTCCTTGCTCCTTGGCAAAATTCATCTTTCCCTGCTGAAGCTGCTTCTGCTTAATGTTGAAACCGAGCTGCAAAGCGGATCTTTTTCAAACTTGAGTATATCATGCAAGTTTCTAGCCCTTCTTCAGTCGGTATGCACTAATTTTGAGCTATTTTTTTCTTTAAGCATGCGTCCATTCCTAGTTGTTTTATAAAAGACGCATAAGAGAGGATCATTGCAGGACAGATTTTGACATTCTCTATGATATTTTTCAGGTGGAGAGCCAAATTCTTATTCTTGATCTGTGGAAGGAATCATTAAATTCTCTTACATGGACGGAGATATTGCGTCAGATATTGGTTGCAGCTGGTTTTGGTTCATTAAAGTCTGCTGGTCAATCAGAAGAACTAAGTAAGGTGCTGATTTCGTGCACTTGTTGACCAATTTGATCCGTTGAAACGCTATCGTGCACATCTGCTTGGCTATATTTTATACAAGACCTAAAATATAGTTCAACAAATAAACGTCTAAAATGAGGATAGTTCTCTTGTCTTTTTCTTTCATATTAAAGTTCTGAGACTAGCATGTTTTTGTTTGTTCTTGAAGATAAGTTAGTTACATGTGGATACTGAAGGCTCTTTCTCAATATATATATATACTTTTTGGTGTAATTTATTTAATATTGGGTATGTTGTTTAGTGGTCTATTTTCTTTTCTGACGCATTGTTGGTTAATGTTACCTTATTTTCTTCCTCTAGGAAAGGAAACTCATGAAAAAGTATGGCCTCCGTCTTGGAACATTAAAGGGTGAATTATTTAGAATACTCAACGAACAAGGCAATAATGGCTTGAAAATATCCGAGTTAGCTAATGCAGAAGAGGTAAGTTTTTCTAAAATTATTATCAGCTTCTATTTGTCAGTATAGTGATTAATTTGGACAAAAAATGTTAGGTGGTACACATGTATTGTTCTGCTTGTTGCTGAGATCCTAGATTAAATCTAATAGAATAGGTGATGGTTAATGATTGGGCATTTGTAGGTTGCTGCGCTGAATCTTGCAACTGCGTCAGAAGAACGAGAGCATTCAATATGTTCAACTCTGGCAAGTGATATTACATTATTCGAAAAGATATCTGAATCAACATATCGTGTACGTGTTAATTGTTTCTCTGAGGACCCTGACAAGGGCCAGTCTGATTCGGACGAGTCTGGGAGTGTTGATGATGAATCTGATGATTGCTCATTTAGTTCGGGTGATGAGAACAAGCGTGTTTCAGAAAATCTTGCACTTCGAAAAGTTAAGTGTAGGAAAAGGCGGAAGCATAAAAGTAACATGTTGGAAGTATGCAGTGAGATTGATGAAAGCCATCCTGGAGAACCATGGCTGTTGGGGCTAATGGAAGGGGAATATTCAGATTTAAGCATTGAAGAGAAGTTAGATGTTTTTGTGGCTTTGATTGATCTTCTTAGTTCTGCTTCCACTATAAGAAAGGAGGTAATCCCCATACTATCTACAAGAAATATTTCTACCAACTGTTAAAGTGCTGGATAACTTTCAGAACATTAGTGTTAGATTGTTTCTGTATGTGAGCTTAAAAGCTGACACCCTTCTCCTCTGAGACTTGAGAAAATTATACTCCTTGTTGGCAGTCGATTTTGCGAATTTCTTTATTACAGCTATATGCTAATGGTTGACTATGATCTTGTACCACAGGATTTACCCAGAGCTATGGTTGACTGTGTCCCTAGTATCTATAGTCATGGTTCTGGTGGAAAAATCAAGAGATCATCCTCTAATCAGTACAGCTATCCACGCGTATCATGGGTTCATGGAGGAGAGCGAGTCGAAGAGCTATCTAAATCGTCTGATTCTCATCCAGTTGATTCATCATCAGTTGTGGGGGCCTTTGCACAGCTCGCTGGACATAAAGCTAATAATGTTCACCCTATGCAATCCATATACCTTGGTTCTGACCGTAGGTTCAACAGGTACTGGCTTTTCTTAGGCCCATGCAACGTGAATGACCCTGGTCATAGGTGTGTGTACTTTGAATCTTCTGAAGATGGTCACTGGGAAGTTATCAGCAACAAGGAGGTAATGTCATTGTGCCCTTCCTGAAATCTTAATCACTCTGCTCATTAGGTCTAGTTAAATGGAAACCTGTAGTGTATGATTCTGTGTCCATATTTCTTCTCTTTTCGCTTGGTGCAGGCTTTCCGGGCACTGTTGTCAGTTTTGGACGATAGGGGAAGGCGGGAAGCTCGTCTTATTGAGTCATTGGAGAAACGGGAAACTTTTCTTTGTCAAGCCATGTTGAGTAGAATTGATCATTTCACAGATGTAATCAGAGAAGACAGTTCTTCACCGGTTTCTGATATAGAGAACAACCTATGTCTGAATGAGATTGCCAGTGTTCAATTCTCCTCGCAACATGCAGCAATAGTATTTGAGATTGGAAGTAAGCGGGAGAAAAGCTTATTGTGGAGCCTTCTTCAGGAGTTTGATGAATGGATATGGGCTAATTTTTATCTTAATCTCAATGCTGTTAAACACAGCCGAAGGTCCTACCTTGACTCACTTACTAGGTGTAAGAGTTGTCATGATTTGTATTGGAGAGATGAGAAGCACTGTAAGATTTGCCATGCTACGTTTGAGCTTGACATAGATCTTGAAGAAAGATATGCGATTCATGTGGCCACATGCAAGAAGAATGAAGAGAGTGATAGATTTCCGGATCATAAAGTTCTATCTTCTCAGTTGCAATCACTAAAGGCTGCAGTGTATGCCATTGAGGTCCGTCAATAGTCTTTTGCTTTACTTTTTTCTGAATGATTTAATGTTTTTTACTTTCTTGGTTTGTATTAAGAAATGTCTCCTTTTCTTGTTTGGTGCTATAACATTTTTCAGTCTGCTATGCCTGAAGATGCCTTGATTGGTGCATGGAAAAAGTCAGCTCATAGGTTATGGGCCAAAAGACTTCGACGAAGCTCAACTTTGTCTGAAATTACGCAGGTTTTCATTTTTTTATTATGCAAGCTCCCTTTCCTTGTGGCGCCTTATTCTAGTTCAGATTTTGATCTCAAAGTGTCTCTTATTGCTAAATAATTGTCTGCAATATCTGAAGGTGATTGGCGACTTTGTTGGAGCAATGAATGAAGATTGGTTATGGCACTTTGGTGACGAAGAACATTCTAATGCTTTAATGGGAGAAGTTATAACTAGCTTACCTTCTATGCCTCAAACAACTTCTGCGATTGCTCTTTGGTTGGTAAAATTGGATACCTTGATTGCTCCTTATGTGGAAAAAGCTCAACCTGAAAGGAATCAGTTGTGCAGGACCAGAAATACAAGTATGATGTACTTCTTTATCATCATCCGTTAGGACTAAAGTTTTTTGTCTTGCTTGTTTTCTGTGTCATTTGAGTCTAACCACTTCTCGATTTCATATTTGGGTAATCTAGTACTAAAGTTTCTTGTCTTGCTTTGTTTTTTGGTTCATAAGGCCTACTTGATTTCCTGAGTTTGTTTTGGATTATTTGAGATTTTCACTTACCTGGATTATTACATTTCAGGTAGGCGAACGTCTAAGCAGTAGTTGTAGCTCTCAGCTAGACATCATGGAAGGCCATAGGTAGGAGGAAGATTGTATAGAGAAGAGATGTTTTGTTTCTGCATTATCCAATAACATTGGAAAATTATACACTAAGTGACTTGATAAAATATGTATAGACATTTTAGGAAATAGCAGGATCACATTCAGTTTTAAGTTATTTTTTGTTTTCTATGATTGCTAAAATCTTTATTTTTGTCATTGTACGGAAATGTTGTTTTATGTTGTGGTGAACATTTTGGGTTTATTTGTGTAAAATAATCGATCACCAATATGTTATAACAATAAAACAAATTCACTTCTCATCTCTTCTACCATTTTACAGTTTTTATTATTATCTTTTTTTGGAAAACAAATTAAAATGATGTTTTTTTTTCCGTGGCCAAAATAAATTAAAAAGTGATATTTTCAATCTCAGAATAAAACAACAAAAAAGAATTATTAGTTTTCTAAAGAGGTAATAAGTTTTTAAAACAAAAACTATAATAAAACAAGGGTTTTCTGCAAAAAATACCCTTGAAATATATTTTTTTGTAACTTTACCCTCAAAAGTTTTTTTTTGAGGAGAACATGAGGAAAGTTTTTCGGTTTCCACCAGGATCGCCAAACAAGAAAGAAGATATGGATTATGATTTGATATTAACAAAAGTTGTGCATTATGATGTTGGATTGTTGGAGGTGGGCTTCGTGGTTGGTCCAACCCGAATCTAGGTCGAGAAGGACGTCATTAAAAGCCCATTACGAACATGAGCAGATTTCGGGTCCAAAAGGCAAAATGAAACACCGTACGGCTTATGTCACTTTTTAAAATTTTTCCATACTTAGAATTATTTCAGTGTTTTTGAGCAATCTAGTCAAGTCAAATATCCATAAACGAATTTATATAGATTTTAAACGAGGTTCAAGTACAATGATTATTCGCTAAAAAATTTATTACATTGTCTTAACCCAAACATCCACCCAAATCCACCATCCTCCGACCGCCGCCTTAGTCTCACGATCCAGCATGCTTGGTTTCCCTACGTTAGCCTATCGGTTGCGTTTACCCTTTGCGCACGCGTTACCCACAGCACGATCCGCACGACCCTCACGGCCTAGTCTCTCGTCCACCACAAGCGACCGTGGCCCTAAATCAGAGATCTCTTGACCGAATCTCGATCTTTCACTCGGTTTTTCTCTCTCAAAAACTCTAAGTGTCTCTCGCAGTTCTCTCCCACAAAACTGCTCACAGAATAGCCTTGAAATAGGCCAGGGTAGAGAAATCGCTGTTGCAACCGACCCCGAGATTCCAGGTAACCGTCCCCGCGAATCTCGCTGACCGTTCCAACGCCCCTTATCTCTACCCAAAGTTATCCGTTCCGCGTATCTAGGCAACTGTTTCCGCATATCTCAGAAGCGGTTACCCACGGACGCCCCAATAACCGTTTCAGCCGCAATCATCGGCCCAAATAAATTTTTGGGTCGACCAGCTATCACCTGGTCGGATCGATCCAACCCAAGGTCGACCGAATTTCGACAAGGTCGTCTGAAAAATCCGCTTGGTCGGAATTTCGTCACCCAACACCCCGAAATTCACGGACTAAAAAATGCTTCCTTGAAACAAAAACCTTCGAAGTTTAACATCTATTCTTTCTATGCCGATCTTCAAACAATTGGCGCTGTCTGTGAGGACTTAAGGTTCATAAAACGCACAAAGCACATGGCCGGAACAGAACCCACGATCGAGATGATACCACCGAAGGCTCCACCACTGGCCTCCATCAGAGGAAAGCCCGTCATGGGGGAATCATCGGCCCCTCAGACCAAAAGTCTCCAAGAGACCCCCGGTTGATACAAGCTCGCGCCTGTCACACGGCTTGAGTGCAGTTCGGCGGTCGGGGCGGACTTGTTGGAGTATAAGGTTGAGCTTCTCTAACCAAATATTCTCGGACGATGTAAAAGGACGAGTGGTCGATCAGCGATACGATATAGCGATTAATGCTGGTCGATCGATGATACGATGTAGCAAGGGTGTTTGCGGGCGGGACGAGGTGTCCCACACAGGTTGTGAAAGACCTGTGATAAAACACTAACTCTAACGGTGGAGGTTCAGGTCTCAACACGGCCAAGAGAGAAGAACGCGAGTTTATAAGAAAAAATTGATATTTTATTAGATGAGAAGTTCTAAAGAATTACAAAGCCGTAATGGGACCTTATATAGTGGTCCTAGCAGCTATGACCTTCTATGGTCTACACAAATTTAATGGAGATTACACAAAATCAAAAATTAAAAGAAAGATACAAAAGTAATCCTAAATTGCCATCTTATAATCTCGCTGATTGTTCAAACAAAAGACCAATGGTTTAAAATTCAAATACTTACTTCTCTTACCTTGGGACACGGTTGGTGGTGCTAGAAAGGGAAGGTTGGTCCGCGTCTTGGTTGATCCTTTCTTCTAAGTCTGCTGGCTTTCCTCTGCGATCACCAAGACTTGGAGTTGGGCTTGCACGGGTAAGAGGGGCCAGTCATCGTGGTCGGACGCGGCTGGGTCGGGCCTGGATGGATTTCGACCAACTCTCGATCCAGTCCGATCCGTGGTCAATTGGGCTCGACCAGAATGGTTTGGATGTTGACTTGGTCGAGAGAAATCGGATGTCGGTCCATGAAATGTATCGGATGCGTTGTGGGCCGTTGTGGGTTCGGAAACCGGGTCGGCCAGCTTGTCTTCTCGACCATCTTCCAAATTGGGCATGTCCTGAGTGCAAGTGTCCTGACCCAAGTGATTTATTGGGTCACTTGGTCGATGAAAAACGGTTCCTGGTCTGGGTGTTCGGGTGGTCTGATGTGCTTGGAATCGGTCGAGTTGAACGGTACGGCCGGGGCGAGCTGTTCCAGGATGCTCTTGATGCTAAGGTTGTACTTATGGTGTAAGACCCTGGCTCTTTGGTGGGTCATAGTGCCTCCAAAGGTCTCGGAAACCTCTGGCTCGCCTAGTTGGTCGGGGTCGTTGGTGGCTTGGTCGGAGGTGTTTCGGATGTCCTCATCAGCTATGGACATCGTAGGTCCATGGCCGAGGTCGCGACAGAAACATTTCCTCCTGATAGTCACGGATTACTTCACCAAGTGGGTTAAAGCCGAAGCCAACGTCCAAAATGTTTTATGGAAGTTCATCATCTGCCGCCTTGGACTCCCCTACAAGATCGTAACAGTTAACGGATCACTGTTCACTTCGATCCTCTTCGAGGGATTCTGCGCCAGATGGAGGATCAGATTAAGGAAATCCACACCGAGGTACCTGCAAGAAAACGAACAGGCCGAAGCATTCAACAAAACTATCCTCGATGGCCTAAAAAAAAAGACTCGAGAAGAAGAAAGGAGTCTAGGTCGACGAACTCAACAACATCCTCTGGTTTCACAGGCGAACGCCCCGAAAGGCCACCAACCGCTCTCCTTTCTCACTCTGTCATGGGATGGAAGCAATGGCCCCAGCAGAAGCAAGCATACCGAGCTTACGTCGCACGATGCTAGTACAAAACACCTACCTTAACAACGAAATGCTGCTCAACCGTCTTGACTCCGTCGAAGAACAGCGCGACCAATCCCTCCGAATACAGAATTACCAACACCTGGCAGCCAAGCACATAAGATTACCAAAGCCAAGTATTTCGAAGCCCCCCAAACTACCAAAAACAAACGAAAAATAAAAGATTACCAAAGCCAAGACATGAACAAGAAGAACGACATAAATACAACTCATTTCAAAATGTTTTAAATACAAATGACCGCGGCTAAGACACGCGAAGACCATTGCTACAGAAAAGGAAAAAAAGTAAGGGTGTAGGTTAGTTCTGAACTGGTCCAAACCATCAGGGACCTCAGCGTTCGAAGAAACATAAGTGCCAGCAGGTCGATCAGCAGGAGAGACTATCAGATCACCGGGTGCCAGCTCGAGAACGTAGAGCTCGTCAAAACGTAAACCTCATATATCCAAAGTGTTGAAAATTACACGGCTGATCCGTGGCTAAAATGGCTCGAACAAAGTGATTTGTGGGTTCACTTGGTCGAGAGAAATTGATCTCCGGTTCCTGGAATGTACCCGACACGTTGTGGTACAATTTGGGTATGGTAGCTGGGTCGGCTGGCTTGGTTTCTCGACCATCTTCTGAATTGATCTGGTCCAGGGTTCAGGTGTCTCGATCAAAGTGATTTGTTGGGTCACTTGGTCGATGGAAAACATTTACTGGTTTAGAAATTGTACCAGGTTGGGCGGTCCGGCCGGTACGAGATGTTAGAGGATGCTCTTTATGCTAAGGTTGTACTTGTGGTACAAGACTCTTGCTCTTTGGCGTGTCATAGCTCCTCCAAATGTCTCGGAAACCTCTGGCTCGCATTGTTGGTCGGATCCGATGTTGGTTTGGTCGAGTGCGTCTCAGATGTCCTCATCATTCCCTCCCTCTTCAAAAGGTTTTGGCCTCAAAACTAGTTCATCTGCGTAATAAGGAGCTAAGTCAGAAACGTTAAAGGTGGGAGTAATGTTTAACTCACCTGAGAGGTCTAAGCGGTAGGCATTGTTGTTGATCTTTTCAACAATTTGGAAGGGTCTGTCTCCTCTTGGTGCTAGCTTTGAGCTTCTCTGGTTCAGGAATCTCTCTTGCCTCATGTGTAACCACACCCACTCTCCTGGTACAATCATAACTTCCTTGCGTCCTTTGTTGGCATGTTTCACATATTGCTCGGTGCGCTTCTCAAGATTCTCCCTAGCCTTTGGATGAATCTTTTTGATGAATTCTGCCTTCTTCTCTCCGTTTAGGCTCACTACTTCGGCTGGCGGTAGGGGCATCAAGTACAATGGTGTAGTGGGGTTGAATCCATAGACAACTTCGAATGGTGACATCTTGGTTTCCGAGTGTACTGCCCTAGTGTATGCAAACTCAATGAAAGCAAGCAGTCTATCCAGTTCTTCAAGTTTTTTCCAATGGTGATTCGGAGTAGGGTAGATAAGGTGCGGTTCAGTATTTAGGTCTGTCCGTTGGTTTGGGGATGGCAAGTGGTGGAGAACAAGAGTTTTGTACCTAGTTTCTTCCATAGTGTCCTCCAAAACTGACTTAAGAACTTGCTGTCTCGGTCAGACACAATGGTTCTAGGTATGCCATGAACTCTCACAACCTCCCTGAATAATAGTCTGCGGTTAGGGATGCATCGTTGATATTGGCACACGGTATGAAGTGTGCCATCTTGGAGAATCGGTCGACCACCACAAATATGGAGTCCTTGTGTTGCAGCTTGGGAAATCCTAGGACGAAGTCCATGGAGATATCTACCCAAGGTGTGGTCGATATCGACAAAGGTAAGTACAACCTGTGTGGGTGTACTCTTGATTTGGCTTTCTTGCAAGCCACACATCTAGCACAATGAGCCTCTACTGTCCTTTTAAAGTGGGGCCAATAGAAATGCTCTTTCACCACGGCCAATGTCTTGTCTACTTCAAAATGCCCCATGAGTCTTCCATGGACTTCTCGAATGATTAAATCTCTTAGTGAACATTGAGGAATGCAAAGTCTCTCCTCTCGGAAAAGAAACCCCTCGTGTAGATAGAATTTCCCATGATCTCCCTTATGGCAGAGGGCTAAATACTCCTTTAGGTAGGGATCATCTTTGTACAAGTCCTTAATGAACTCAAATCCCATCACCTTAGCTTCCATGGTAGCGATTAATGTATGTCTTCTTGAAAAGGGGGTCGGCTACAATGATTTCCTTGTCCTTCTTGTACTTGATGATGTAGGGGAAAGTTTCTATGAACTCCATCAACGAGCATGCCTCCTCTTGAGATTGGCCTGTCCTTGTAGATGTTTCAATGTTTCATGGTCGGTATAGACCACAAACTCTTTGGAGATCAAATAGTGTAAATAGTGTTGCCAAGTCTCCAATGCTCTTACCAGCGCGTAGAGTTCTTTGTCATAGGTGGGGTAGTTGAGGACTTCTCCTCCTAGCTTCTCACTGAAGTAGGCCACTGGTTTTCCTCCTTGTACTAACACTGCCCCTATTCCAATGCCGGACGCATCACTCTCGACCTCAAAGGTCTTGTTGAAATCCGGGAGGACTAAAACGGGTGCATGGGTGTGTCGTTCCTTTAGCTGGTTGAAAGCATCCTCCTATGCCCTTTCCCATTTAAACCCCACACTTTTCTTGACCACAGCTGTGAGTGGTGCAGCAATACTGCTGAAGTCCTTGAGAAATCGGCGGTAGAAGCTAGCTGACCGTGGAAGCTTCTAACTTGGCTTGTGCTTGTGGGCGGCTTCTAACTTGGCTTCTAACTTGATCTTTTTCTCATCAACCTGTAGTCCCTGCGAACTCACAACAAAGGCTATAAAAACCAACTGATCAATGTGCAGTTCTTGAGGTTAGTAAAAGGCCTTCTTGTCGAAGTGTCTTTAGGACTTGCTCAAGGTGTGTCACATGGTCGGATAGACATTTGCTATAAATTAAAATATCATCAAAATAAACCACCACAAACTTACTGATGTATGCTCTAAGAACGTGGTTCATTAGACGCATAAATGTGCTTAAAGCGTTGGTAAGACTGAATGGCATCACCATCCATTCGTAGAGACCTTGCTTGATTTTGAAAGCGGTCTTCCACTTATCTCCTTCTTTCATTCTTACTTGATGGTATCCACTGTTTAGGTATACTTTGGAGAATATTGTAGCCCTACTCAGCTCGTCCAACATGTCATCTAGCCTCAGAATTGGGTGTCGATACTTGATGGTAATGTTGTTGATAGCCCGGCAGTCCACACACATTCTCCACATTCCATCTTTCTTGGGTACGAGTAGTACTGTCACAGCACATAGACTAAGGCTGTCCCTCACATAGCCTTTATCAAGTAACTCTTGTACTTGCCTTTCCAATTCCTTTGTCTCCTCGGAGTTGACTCGGTAAGCTGGCTTGTTTGGAAGAGCAGCGGGCACAAAGTTGATTGGTGTTCTATGCCTCTTATTAGAGGTAACCTAGCTGGAATCTCTTTGGAAAAAACGTCCTTGAACTTGCCAAGAAGGTGACTGATCTCCTTGGCGAGTGCTTGGTCACTAAAACCTGCGCTCAAAACCTCTTTAAAGACCATTAGTAGCATAGTGTGTTTGGAGGCGGCAGCCTTCCTAACATGACTAGGTTGGATCAGGAAGTTGGCCTTAATGCTAGTCTCCTTTTCTTTGACCATTTGCTTTTGTAATTCAAGCACTTGTACGGGCGTGAGCGGTGCGAGACTGACCTTACGTTTGGTATGCATAAACGTGTACATGTTAGACCGACCATTATGCTTAGTTTCCCAATCCCGTTGCCATGGGTTACCTAGCAGTAAATGTCCGGCTTGCATGGGTACTACATCACAGATAACTTCATCCTGATACTTCTCAATTCTAAACGGAATTGCTACTTATTCATTGATCTTAAGTTCTACCTTATCATCTTGCCACCTTAGCAGATATGGATGCGGGTGTTTAGTTTTTACTAAACCAAGTTTGCCAAGCATATGAGCACGCGCTACATTTGTACAAGACCCACCGTCTATGATAAGATTACATACCTTACCTTTGACAGTGCAACGACTATGGAATATGTTTTCTCTTTGGGCGGTTTCCACGGGTCCAACCAGCATACTCAGAGCTCGGCGTGTAATGATGGTCTCACTAATGTCAGGATACTCAATGTCTCCATACTCGTCTTGTGTAGGTGTCCTCCTCATCTTGGGACTCGTAGTCGCCGGCCTCAGTTATGAGCATGACCATTTGATTTGGGCACTCTCAAGATATGTGCCCGCACCCCCTACATTTGAAACAAGTGATGTCTCTAGAGCGTTGGGGGTTGTTGAATTTTATGGGTTCTGATCAAGTCTCCGTTTTTGGCTCGGTTGTCTTGCTGTTGAACCGAGAATCAATCTCAATGCCCTTGCCCTTATCCATCGGCTTGTTGTTGCTTGGGACCCAAGGTACATGTGCCTTGCCTCGGGTGCTACTGGTCTTGCGCTTGATGTGTTGCCCAGCTTGTACTGAGAGGTGGAACAATTCCTTGCAGTCCTCGTACATCTGCTTTTCTACTTATCGACTGAACCGTTCTTGTAACCCATCGATGAACTGGGCCATGAGAGCTTTGTCATCATCGTTCAGTTCCAGCCAATTCCTTAGACGTTCGAATTCTTCATAATATTCTTCTACTGACTTGTTGCCTTGTCTAAGGTTGCGGAAACACCTTTGGAGTTCTCGGTGGAAGTGAGGCGGCAGATATCTTTGCCTCATCATGTCCTTCATGTCTACCCAAGAATCCAGATTTAGCCAAAGGAGGCCCCGGTTAAGACAACCCATTCGTGGGCGAGAGACCGATAACCCCTTTGCTAGTGAAGCCAGATGACGATCAGATGACAGCCTTTGTGGGCTCAAACTCAAAATACCGGCCTTCCATGGGAAAAATGACCCGGACCCGTTTCTTGAATGGGAAGCAATTCTTTTACAGTTGCTATTCAATCTTTTTGCAGTAAGGAGTTTCTGCCGAAAGGGCTTAACACAACGATTCTTGCTCTTATCCCAAAAAAAGTGAAGCAATAGGAATGAAAGACTATCGGCCTATATCTTTGTGCAATGTGATCTATAAAGTAATATCTAAGATCATTGCAAACTGCATAAAAGGTATTCTGCCCATGCTAATCTTCCTTAACTAATCTGCTTTTGCAAGGGAACGATTGCTTCTGGAGAATGTTCTATTGGCGTGTGAGATAGTGAATGACTATCATAAGGACGATTTATCAGCTAGATGTGCTATGAAAATCAACATATCTAAATCATTTGATTTTATTCAATGGTCTTTTATGCTTAACACCCCTTGCTGCAATGGATTTTCCGGAGAAATTTACTAATTGGATCAGGTTGTATATCACGACAGCGTTATTTTCGGTACAAGTAAATGGTGAACTTGCTGGTTTTTTCGGTAGTAGCAGAGGTCTGAGACAAGGGTATTCTCTGTTTCCTTACCTCTTCGTAATCTGTATGAATGTTCTTTCCAAAATGATGGACAAGGCGGCTCAGGATAGGAATATTGGATTCCATCCTAAGTGCAAGAGAATTAATCTAACACATCTCTGTTTCGCAGATGATTTCATGGTTTTTGTTGACGGAATTCAATGGTCTATCAAGGGTGTTAGTGATATCTTTGATTAGTTTGCTAGTTTCTCAGGTCTGAAAATTAGCATTGAAAAATTGACTCTCTATCTAAAGGGCGTAGAGGAGACAACAAAGGATGAAATTCTCTGCCTGTGAGATATATGGGCCTCCCTTTAATGACAAAGCATATGACAGGGGCAGACTATGCTCCTTTGATCGAGAGGATTCGGAAAAAAATAGACTCGTGGAAGATGAGATTCCTCTCATATGCCGGCCGCCTAAAGGATTATGAGACTCTTTAGAGGATTTTGTCGGCTGAGACTCTTTGGATTCAATGGATTAGGAACTACTACATAACACAAGGCGCGATGTGGACAGTTAAAGAGTATCATAATAGTGGTTCCTGGATGTGGCGAAAGATTTTAAAATATAGAGGTCTTGCTTGGGATTTTCATCAGGTGCAGATTCGTAATGGAGAAACGAGTTATTTCTGGTATGATCACTGGTGTGATCTGGGCAGACTCATAGATATCACGGGCGAGACAGGGTTTATCGATTTGGGCATACAAAAGCATGTGACAGTAGCTTCGGTGCTGAATCGCAGAACCAGAACTCATAGAACATAGCTCCTTAACAAAAGATTTGAAAGTTGCAGATGAATGCAGTCGAGGTGCTGGACGTTGCAGTGTGGCAGACATTGTCTGGGAAGTATAAGCCGTGATTTCGATCTCAGGATACTTGGCCCCTCATTCGAGAGAAAGGAGTGATGGAAACTTGGTCTAAGAGTATTTTGTTTAAGTACGCGACCCCAAATCACATTTTTATGGCGTGGTTATTAGCCAAAATCGTATGACGACAGGTGATAGGATGAAGGCTTGGGCACCAGGGCAACAAACGACTTGTCATCTCTGTCACCAAGCAGAGGAGTCTCATAAAGTCTAGAAATCACTAATGCTCAATCTGCGTCAAGATAACTTCTCGAGTTCTTGGGATACAATCTTGGTTCATCTTTGTATGGGACACTTTGATCACCTAAGCCTCTTTCTTTTTCGATACACTTTCCAATCTACGATCTATCACATTTGGCAAGAATGAAACAACAGAAGGCATGGAAACAATAAGAAGACAGGTCGAGCTCTAGCATAAATCATCGACAGAAATGTAAGAGACCGTTTACTATCTATTCGGAAGCTAAGCAATGCAAAGTTTAACGATGGCATGGTCAGATGGTTTGAGTTCTTATCCGTAACATAAGTGAGAAGCATAGTGTTTGATTATGTTTCAATTTGATTAGCTCCAATGTAATTGAACAAGGGTTTTTTGAATATAAATTTAACATTTTTTCAAAAAAAAATAGCAATAATTATGAGGCAGAGGATGATGGTGTTAATGATGATGTTGCAAACAACAGTGAGCATGACAGTACTAGTCAAAGTGATGGTGTCCATGTTGAAGTAGATGAAAGAGAAAATCAAAATTTTAGGTTGGGGCAAGAGTTCAAGACAATACATTCATTTAAAACTCCTATTTCCCAATATGCAGTGAAGAATATAAGGGATATTATATATGAGAACTCAGATAGCAAGCGTGTAGTTGTTGTTTGTTCCAACAAAATGAGTCCTTGGAGGATTTTTGCATCCATCAATAGTAGTAGTACTAGGGTTGTTGTAAAAAATTATAAGGATGAGTATGATTGCAGTTGGCAGGGTAAAGTATCCCTATTGACCAATACTCGGATTGCTGAGATCTATATACAAGAATTCAAAATAAATCCAGATATCTCAGCCAGACAATTGCAGAAAAAAGCTTCTGAAACACAAATTCAATGTGTTTGAGACTATTTGTGAGAGGACACGCCTAAGGTGTTTGTAAACGTTTGATGATGAGTAAACAGAATCCTTTGCAAGACTTTTTAATAACGTGGGTGAGTTGAAGAGCACTAATCCTGGATCAACAGTAGAATGTGAGATAAGACAAACCAAATTCTACAGGTTTTATGTTTGTTTTCAGGCTCTTAAAGATGGGTGGAAGGCAGCATGCATGAACATAATTCATATTGATGGAACATTCCGGAAATGGAGAACGACTGGACAAATGTTAAGGGCTTGTGGAAAAGATCCAAATGAATAAGATGTTCCTTATTGCTTGGAGAATCATGGATGTCGAAAATAAAAATCACTTGTTGCTAGTGACCAGCAGAAAAAATTAATTGCAGCAGGATTAATTGTAGCAGTGAAAGCATTATCTCTCTCTTCACAAGGGGCTTACAAAGAAAGTGTTTATCAAACCTAAACTAACCACGATAGGAGTCTTGAGATGAGAGAAGTTTGATTAGCACCGGTCTATGATCCAATCCCTTTTTTCCAAAACACCGATAAACATAACACTGAATCCATTTAGAAGTTCTCATGCCGCCCTATGTGAATATGTTCCCATGACTATCTAATTCCAGCTTGCCGCCTGCACTTAACATTTCTGTAAAGGGCCTGAAAGAATAATCCCCCTTTTTTGGACCACCAACTTTTTCAGAATTGTTTAAAATTCCATTTAAATCACCAATCAAGCACCAACTAACCTTACTAATGATCTTAATTCTATTGATCCTTTCCCAAACCACACTTCTACCGCCATGAGCAGGCTCTCTACATATATAGGAAACAAAAAAGGAAGCCACTCCAAACAGTACATGAAAGTCTACCAATTTCTTATCTGCAAACTTACAGTCCATCTTAATACTCTTCTTTCAAAACACAGCAAGACCACCACTTAAACCGATCGGCTTCACCGTAAAAGCGCTATCGTATCCTAACCATTCTTGTAAGTCAACCATAACTTTCAGACAATTTTTCATCTCCATCAAGAACAAAATCTCAGAAAAAAAGTTTCTTATGCATTTCTGTTAGACGTTGAATTGTCACGTCTTGTGGCCGCCCCAAGCCCTGGAAATTCCAACTCAGAATGCTCATTGATGGGCAGACAATCCCTCATTTGGGACCGCTTTTAGGATTGCAGACTTAGAAGGACTGGTAAGATCCTCCTTAGATATGCACCTTAGAAACTAGTGAGGTTGTCGTCCGAGTTCGAACGAGATGGATAGATTGAATCCAAGAAACAGTTAAGTCTTTAGGAAACAAGAATGTGGATCGAAATGTCAAACAGAAGCTATGGACGAGCTACTGATTTACCGGTGGATCGAATGGTTGCACAAAGGTTGCAGAATTTCCTTTGATTTACCGGTTTTGATCTAAGTCTTAGAAAAGAGGTTTTTGATAAAAAAGATTAGATAAGCGTTTTGAAATGAGGTACAAGAGCTTAAATAGACTCCACAAGGGCGACAAGGAACAGGATCCAATGCCGACCTTGGAAATGAACAAAACTTAACTCAAACAATCAACTAACAACAACCAACTACTTAATTAAATGCAACATTTTAAACTAAAAAAATTCAAATTTGAAAAGACCTCCAAAATGCTTGCTTGAATCCAATTGGTTATCTTCTTCTTGGGCTTGAATAGTAGACATCAAATGGGCGATTTGAGAAGTGACTCACAAGCCTCGTTAAAACTTCACTTCGGAACCCATTGGGACAAAACCAAAGGTAAGGAAAAAGAGTACCGACGAGACACTTACCCATTGATGATGTCTACCGAGCTTGGATCAAAACCAGGAGGGTTTTGATTTGGTCTGAAGTATTTGGTCGGTCCCAAATGTGAGTGAGCAGTCTGCTTACGGCTTTGTTGAAGGCCTTGGTCCGGGCGCGCATCATTGGTCCGTTCCATGCGTCCTCCACCCTAAGTCCGTCCGCGCCAACCTCTATCTCGACCACGCCAGCATCCTGATCCGTCCCAACCATGCCATCATCCTGGTCCGTCCCGACCATGCCAACATCCTGGTCCGTCCCGACCATGCCAACATCCTGGTCCATCCCGACCATGCCAACATCCTGGTCCGTCCCGACCATTCCAACACCCTGGTTGACCCTTAGTTCCGCGGCTCTATCCATGATCATATCATGCCCCCCCCACTTGAGAAAGATTTGACCTCAAATCTGTTTGATCTGCCACGAAAGGAACTAAGTTAGATACGTTAAACGTATTGCTCACGTTATACTTACCTCGGAGATCGAGTTGATAGGTGTTGTTGCTGATCCTCCTTGTGATTTCGAAAAGCCCATCGATGCGTGGCATCAGCTTGGGTTTCCTCTCGACCGAAAATCTTTCCTTTCGAAGGTGGACTAAGACTTGATCGCCTACTTCAAAAATCACCTCGCGTCGACCCTTGTTGCGTTTTTGGTGTACAGCTTCGTTTTCTCCTCTAAGTTTCTTCTTGCTTCCTCATGAATCTTCTGTACCATCTTAGCCTTTTCTTCTCCATCTGTACTAGATCTCACACTTAAAGGTAGCGGCATTAAATCCAAAGGAGAAATTGGATTAAACCCATAAACGATCTGAAACGGAGAAAACTTAGATGCGAAATGCACAGCATGATTGTATGCGAATTCTATGTGCGGTAAGCATTCCTCCCATGATTTCAAGTTTGGTTTGACTAGAGCACGCAAAAGGGTTCCTAAAGTTCGAGTAACGACTTCCGTTTGTCCATCGGTTTGAGGATGACAAGTCGTAGAAAATAGCAATTTAGTTCCTAATTTCAACCATAAGGTTTTCCAAAAGAAACTAAGGAAGTTGACATCTCTATCGGATACAATAGACTTAGGCATACCATGAATGCGCACAATTTCCCTAAAGAACAGATTCGCTACATGCAATGCATCATCAGTTTTGTTACATGCAACGAAATGCGCCTTTTTAGAAAACCGGTCAACCACAACGAAAATAGAATCTTTACCCGACTTGGTCCTAGGCAAACTGATACAATCATGGACCATGGTACCGGACCGCCGACCCACGGTTGGACCGCAAGTCTAGGGAGGACGACTCATTCGACCAATTGGAGGTTGGTCTACAGATTCTTCGACCAGATGGACGTGACAAGCCGGACGATCGAGCCAGAGTTGCCTTGGAACAAGATGAACCCGAAGATAGTCGTGCAGACCCAACCCCGGTCGACCCGGTACGACCAGATCAAGCGCAGGCCCGGAAATCACGACCCAACGATCACTCCCACGACCGGACCCAAGCTATCTACCGACCAAGTGGTACTTCTAAGACGGGTGATCGAGACGGATTACCCATGCATCGGACCAAACTTGAAGTTGACCGAGAAACACTACCCAAGAACCAAACCGGCGACCGAGACATGGCCAATGACGACCCAATATCATTTACACCTGGTCCAATGACGCGGTCCCGCGGCAAAAGCCTTCAAGAGGCGGTCACACTTGCATTGGTATGTGAATTCGATTTCCATCAAAACGGACCGACCAAACCGACCACATGTGCCGTATTGGTCGCCGCACCAGCCGGTTAACGCGACCGCGCGCTCGACAGTAACGGCCGAGTCAAGGCCGAAAGCGACCAACGACTAGCGCATTTATGGCCGGCTAAGACTATGACTAAGACCAAAGACCAAGACCACATTAAAGACCAAGACCAAAGACCAACCCTCCACCGAGCGGTTGCCTTGGACCAGTCTCCTTAATTTTTGATGTAGCTCCTGATGGTAGTGACTTGGCATGAACCGTCGTCTCATGAGGTTCCTCATCTCCCCCAAAGTCTCTACCGGAAACTGATGGTTGCGTCTCCTCGTGGTAACTACCTGATCCCACCAATTAAGCGCATAATCTTGGAACTCCATGGACGACACTCTTACACGGTTCAACTCCTTATAATCTTGTGCGTTAAAGATCAGCTCCACCTTCTTCTCCCAATCAAGGTATAAGTCCGGGTCGCTCTTTCCATGAAACGGTGGAATTTTCGTCTTATAAACTTGTAGGTTATCTTGAAGACGTTCTCGCCCCTCTCGACCCAATCTATGGTGTCTTGCAGATCCATGCCGTGATGAATTGCTGCGGTTCCGTTGATAGTAGTTGTCCGTCGCCTCATGGATGGACCGCTGATCTGCTCTCCTCTTGTCTCGCGGAATTTGGGGTTGTTGTCCGATTGGTTGATGGTTGGCTGGTTGTTGTCCGACCTCTCGTTGGAGTTGTTCTACTAGTGGTTAGATGTGTTGCTGGATATTTTGGATAGTTTGGGCTTGGGTTTTGAACTCCTTTTGCAGATTATTGAAGCCGGCCATCATCGTCTCCATCTGTTTCGTGGGAGCCGCTAACATCGCTTGATTTTTGTCTCCGCTAGACCCTGATTCTTCTTCCGATGATTCTTCGGATCTCCTTGGTTGTTTTTTTGGCTCTTTTAGCCATGGTACCTGTGTCAAAAGAAGACAGAATGCATGCAGTTAAATAGTTCAAAAAGACATACAAATCAAAGTTAAAAATTTGCAAAAAAAACCGATTTTTTTTCCAAAAACCAAAATTTTCCAAATAAATAGTTGCACAATTTTAAAAACTTTTCCTTTGGTTCAACGACATATATAGACAAAAGATTTTACCAAAATTAATTTGAAATTATTTCAGCAAGTAAAATCGTTTCTAAAAATATTTCAAGATCTTAACGATAAACCGATAAAAATTTAATTTCTGAAGGTTTTTAAAACTTTTGAAAATTATTTAACTGTTAGAAACCAACAGAGTAAGAAAATTTAGCTTCCAAAGTGTCTCTGATACCACTTGATAAGATGCTCCTTAGATCGGCACATTAGAAGCTATTGAGGTTGTCGTCCGAGTTCGAACGAGATGGATAGATTGAATCCAAGAAACGGTTAAGTCTCTTGGAAACAAGAATGTGGATCGAAAGGTCACACAGAAGCTATGGATGAGTTATTGATTTACCCGTGGATCGAATGGTCACAAAAGGTTGCGGAATTCCCTTTGATTTACCCGTTTTGATCTAAGTCTTTGATTAGATAAGCGTTTTGAAATGAGGTACAAGAGCTTAAATAGACTCCACAAGGGCGGGGCGACCTTGGAAATGAACAAAACTTAACTCTAACACTCAACTAACAACAACCAACTACTTAATTAAATGCAAAATTTTAAACTAAAGAAATTCAAATTTGAAAAGCTGTCCAAAATGCTTGCTTGAATCCGATTGGTTATCTTCTTCTTGGGCTTGAATAGAAGACATAAAATGGGCCATTGAGAAGTGACTCACAAGCCTCGTTAAAACCTCACTTCAGAAAACCCATTGGGACAAAACCGAAGGTAAGGAAAAAGAGTACCAATGAGACACTTACCCATTGATGATGTCTACCGAGCTTTGATCAAAACCAGGAGGGTTTTGATTTGGTCTGAAACATTTGGTCGGTCCCAAATGTGAGTGAGCAGTCCGCTTACGGCTTGGTTGAAGGCCTTGGTCCGGGCGCGCATCATTGGTCCGTTCCATGCGTCCTCCGCCCTGAGTTCGTCCGCGCCAACCTCCGTCTCGACCACGCCAGCATCCTTGTCCGTACCGACCATGCCATCATCCTGGTCCGTCCCGACCATGGCAACATCCTGGTCCGTCCAGACCTTGCCATCATCCTGGTCCGTCCCGACCATTCCAACACCCTGGTCGACCCTTAGTTCCGCGGCTCCGTCCATGATCATATCAAGGACCCTCGAGATCCTCTTCTTGAAACCTCAACTTTCTCTTACGACCTACATCTGTTTCTTTCCCTTTTAGTTTCACCTGATCAGTGTCCAGAAAAGAAACATAACTCCAGCTCGGCTTCGTATTCGTTTTAAAAGGTCATTCTCGGCTGAACAAGAGACATTAACAGTTTAAAACACTAATAGCACTGACCAAACACCAAAAAAAGATTTGACGAAGTGTTAATGAACCTTAAACACCACCCAAGATCAAGAGTTAAATGAACTGAATGAGCTAAAAAGTGGTTGAGATCTACAACGAAAAGCTGTTTTCTGTACTAAAGTTCTATTTTCAAAGAAGATAGGATACTCATTTCCAGAAAGAGAGGTTTAAACACATAAAAGATTGAATCTAAATAAAATTCATAATATATGAGTTATTTTTCAAAAGAAGTCAAAATATATCTTCTCGGTTCCAGTTTGACAAGTTTTAATGAATAGTTAGATGTGGAAATTTATCTTGGTACATTTGAAAAAATAGATTTTCAGCATTCTGAACTTTTTATAGTATAGTCATGGTTTCAATAAAAATAATTCAGAATTGACAAAGAAACTAGTACCATTTGCAAAATGAGCAATATGACAGTATGGAATAATGATGGCTACACTTTTGTGTCACTAGTGGGTATGATGTTTTTGGTGGTTGGAAAAATAAATCATGCTGGTGAGCTAAAAAAAAAATTACAAATAGTGTTCCTCTATGAATATGTACCATGTGATTTCTGCTCCTGGAACAAGAAAACAGAAACAAATATTTATCTACTAAATATTTGGCAATGTTCGATTTGCTGAGTTACTCTCTTCATATTTTAAATGTTTTTAGTTTTTTAGATTATTAGTTTCTCATTTTGACTATGAATAATATGAGTTAACGAAAAAAAAAGTAGACTTCTTTCTTTTCACTTTCTTCTGTGAAACGGAGAAATCAAAATCGAAAACCTCAAATTTTGTATAGTGTGAATGATTACCTTTCATGTAGGCAAACAGTTAAGTGGTAGTTGTTATTCTTTTCGGGTTTATCCGCTTCCTTGTTTCGTGTTGTAATTTAGTTTTTTCTTGTAGTTTTTTCTTTTTCTATTTTCTATGTGTTATCTCTGTAACTTCTGTCACAAATCTTAAAATTGTATAAAATTTAACATTTTACCAAAAGCAAAAAAAAAACGATAGAGAAATGATAGTTATATTGGGTAGATTTATTTTGCTTCATGCATTATCTACTAGCATTGAAATAAGAGGGATCACATACAATTTTTCCATGTCACTAAAATCTTTATTAATGTTTTGTTTTTTTTTTGTATTGGAAAAGTTGTTTTATATCTGGTGAACATGTCAAGTTATTTGATATGAGGATTTGTCACTTTAAGTTGGCAAACCTAAAGTATATTAACTCGTAGACCCAATATTCAACTTAAAACGCTAAACAAAATAGAAGCGGTGGAACCTTTAATTGAAGAATTGGTGAAATACAAACCTTAGGTATATCAAACCAAAGATCCAATATTCAACTTAAAACCTTTCTACACACTTTGATCAGTGAATGGTCACACAAGAGATTGTGAAAGTCTTTTGGTAAACCAGTTGATTTCTTGGATATGACACACCAAAACTGCTTGATTTGATCAAGGATATGACACCATTAATTAAAGAATGAGAATCACTCTCAAATGGTTTCAAAAATATCAAAAATTCTTATTTGTAAAATGTGCTTACATAAGTATTTATAGGAATACTTATGGTAAAAACTAGACTATATATTATCCTGAAACTAGAGAATACATTACCAAGACAATGACTTAGACTAAATTAAATCAGTTGGAATAAACTAGAGTTGAATAAATCTTGGTTTTCAAATGATTTTTCAACTCCAAATTCGTCACTCCTCTTAGCAAGAAAATAAGTAACCTATTTTGGGATCTTCTTGGACTTGCATTATGCTTAAAATGGGATTGACTTCATAGCCAACATCACCAATGTTTTTTTGAATCAGTCTATTAAGTACATCTTTGAGTTGCTGAGAACGTGCCTTTGTTGTTGGTCTAGTTGTATTGTGCAATGTCTCCTCTTCATTGTTCTTACTGTTTCAAACATTTTTTCCACTTGTATTAGGAAAACCATAAGGTGATGTCCGTGTGAACGCTCCTTCGAGACAGAGGAAGCATTTCTCCTGAACTGCATCTATTTTTGTTATATCAACACATTTAAGTTGTTTCCAGTAACTGCAAAACGATAAGTGGGGAAGAATTTATTGTGTTTGAGAACTGATGGGGGGGGGAGAGTACAACTCCAAGGCCTTTGATGAATACTTCAAGGAGAATGGAATAAGGAGACGAAGAAGATAATAATCAGAGATGTGCACTTTGGTGAAGGTAGAGGATGGGACTGGAATAAAATCAGTCAAAACAAGGAACTGGTATGGGATGACACCGTGACAGTAACTGCAGAAGAAACCTGGCCTAGAGAGGATACCGATTTACAATTAGAAGTAAACATTAGTGAGGAACAAAATGAAGATGGAGAAAATGCAGAAGAAGAAGCAAAGCAACCTATAAATACAGAACAACATGAATCATCAACATATCAATGTATGAGAAAGATCAGGTAGACAACGACATACTCTAGTATAGAAGAGGAAGTATGTGTGGAATAACCGAAGGGATTTGAAGTAAGAAATGAGGAAGACAAGGTGTATAAGCTAAAGAAAGCACTATACGGGCTGAAGCAACCCCCAAGGGGTGGTTCAATCGCATTGAAAGGTACTTTATCAATGAGGGATTTGAAAAATGCTACTGTGAGCATATAATGTATGTGGAGAAAAAGAACAAGCATTTCTTGCTGGTGAGTCTTTATGTTGACGATCTGGTTTATACCGGAAGCTCACGTTCTATGCTGGAAGATTCAAGAGTTCAGTGATGGAAGAAATCGGGTCTGGTCAACGAGAAGTTACTGTGATGTACTGTGACAAAAAATTCGACTATCAAATTATCAAAGATTCCAGTGCTACATGGAAGAAGCAAGCACATACATGTGACGTACTATTTCTTGCGTGAACTAGTAAATGACGAAAGCTATAAAGTTCAACAGAAGAACAAATAGCAGATGTAATGACGAAAGCTGTAAAGTTCGAAGTATTTGAAAAGATCAGAAGCAGAATCAGAGTGTGCGCGAAGGTAGACCATTTCAGTTTAAGAGAGAAGATAAAGAATAGGATAGTGTCGTTCGAGTCAAGTTTAAATATTTCAATTTGAATAATTCCTCTCGGTTTGTCGGAAATGAAGATCAAGTTTTGTTGATGTTGAACCTGGTGAGATCAACTCAACGAAGGTAACTTGTGGATTTAGGAAGGAATTCTTTATTTAAGCGGGAGTTTAAAGAGATTACGACAGCTTATTTTCAGATCGTCGGTGTGCGCCGATCTGTTTATAAGGTGGCGAGTTCGGAGCTATTACACAATTCTCTCCTTACTCTCTATTCTCGATGCCCAATCATCAATCCCCCATCTCACGAGGACCCTTTCTACTATTTATACCTACTAACCCTTCCTAATCTCGCCAATATCGTCGGATCTTCATGTTCTCTTTCTTCGGTGTTATCTGGAAATCTTCCTCTTCTCTTTCGGCGAATCTGGAAGTCTTCCTTTTTTCTAATCGATTCTGAAATCTTCTTTTTTTCTTTGGCGAATATAGAAATCTTCCCTTTCTCCGTTATTTCCTTATCTCAAATTTCTCATATCTCAGACGGGCTTATTCGGAGGTGCGAAGCCCATTTCTAACAAGTTTGTTTAGTTATAGGATACGTTTATTTCAAGCAATAAGTTGCAGATGTAAAGTAGAGAATCATTCAGCTTTACTCTGTATCTCTTTTGCAGTTTAGAACTTTACGTATTGAACCAAAAGTTCAAAAAAATTAAATATTTTTCAAAAAAAAAATTAAATTGTCATTTTTTTTCTTAGCTTGCAATCTTTTCAAATCCAAAGTCCGCTTTGCCACCACTACAAAGCTCATAGGAAAATATTCTAAATACAAAAAAAAATATACTAGGAAGATCGAGGAAATGGCATATCTGGACCTTACTGATGTATCTCGAAGCGAATAGTTACAGCCAACTCTTCGTCTCATTACCGCCACTTAGGTCCGGCCCCGAGCTCAAAGAGAATAAACCTATCCTTGTAGTCTCTATTCTTATAATCAAAATTGGGACCCTTAGTTTAAAACTATCTTATAATCTTACGGTAAAATTTAGCGGTTTATACCTCCAAAAGTCACAAGTTCAAAAAATTAAACATTTTTCAAAAAAAAATAAATAGTCCATTTTTTTCTTAGCTTGAAGATCTTTTCATATTAAAACTCGGCTTTACCACCACTACAAAGCTCATCCGAAAGGAGGCGAGACCAGCACAAACATCGCTTCTATTTTTACATGGACACATAGACTTGCAAAAGGGTATAAACATAAAATATCTTGAACTTTCTAGAGGAAGATCACAGCAGTTTAACTGTAAGTAATTTCCGCAAACATGTTTTCTTGTCGTGGTCTGGGTAGACTGGGTCAATCATCTTTGGTATTTACTTACCACTACAAGAAAAACTGTTTATAGGCACAAACTAGACACGACAACATTCGTGAAAATATTTTCAAATCATAACTAGTCACAAACCAACCATAGTCTTAAAAAAACATACAATTTGTGGCTATTTTGTGATTTTTTGTGAATAAAGAGCCACAAATTATATTTTGTTGCTATTCGAAGTAATCAATCCACGATTAACCACAAGCAAGTTATAGAATTCTAAAATCTACAATTAACCACGAAAATAGTTGTCGAACGTTTAAGTTATTTTTAGTTATTTTAATAAAGCCACGATTGTCTACGAATATGTCCGTAGCTATAGAAAATTAAAAATTTTGTCCCAAAAATTTTAATTCGCGACTTAATTTTCATTGGGCAATTAGTTTCGTCGTTTAATTTTTCCAACACCAAAAGTTAATTCGCGGATTAATTTCAAAACCACAAACTTATTTTACTGTAGCCACGATTCTCTACAAACGTGTCCGTGGCTATAGAAAATTAAAAATTTCATACCGAAATTTTTAATTTGCGGCTTAATTTTTATTGGGGAATTAGTTTAGCGGTTCTTTTTTTCAATACCAAAAATTAATTTGCGGTTTAATTTCAAAACGACAAAATTATTTTAATATAGCCACAACTATCCAGAAACGTGTTCGTGGCTATACATAATTAAAACCCTAATCTATTTTGCGATTCTTCTTCCTCTCTTTCCGCCTCCAACAGAAAACTCTCTGCGATTCTTCTTCCTCTCTTTCGCGAATTTTCTTCCCGTTGATTCAACCTCCTCGATTCTTCTTCCTCTCTTTCCCTTCTTCTTATTCGTTTCCTCTCTTTCCTTTCTTCTTCTTCTCTGTCGATGTGCTCTCGTCGCTCTTTCTGCCTGTTGTTCGAGGCTTTTCTCTGTTGCGGTGAGTTTGATTTATCCTCCCCGATTTTTCTTCTTATGTTTTTTTATGTTGCCTCTGTATACGCTAACCTCTGTTGTTTTCATATTGCAGATGAATCTCCGACGCTCTTCTTCAACAGGGCGTGGTAACCGAGCTCACCAATCTCATCTTACTCCTCCTCCTGGAGCAACGAGGCCAGCTACTTCCTCCACTTCCCGTCATCCACCTCCTAGCCTTGCCACAGTGATGAGTGCACAAGAGAGACATAACATGCCTCACCTCCATCCACATAGTCCCGATGGGAGTTTATGGTAAGATGAACTCAATATCTTGTTATGAAAATTCAAGCAATAGTTGACGTTGTTGATTGGTTTAGGTGAAAGAGATTGTTTAGAATGAGATGATTGAGTTTAGAACTAGTTTAGGTGAAAGAAAAGGTTTAGGTGAAAAAATGGTTTAGAACTAGGTGACATTTGTTTGGTTGAGTTTAGAACGTGGTTTAGAACTAGATGATTGTTTGATTGTCGGTAGTGATGCATCAATCATTTGCACTCAAGATTCCATTATCACCCTTTAATTTGGTTTGATTGCCCCATCAACTAAGCATTACTTATTTTATTTCATTTGTACTGCGTTTTCATCTTCATGCAATATATTTTGCAACCTGCTTACTCATTCTTGGTCGTTAGTGATTTCGATTCTTGGTCGTCTCTAGCTAATGTCCTTAGAAGTATTCATGTGAACTATTTTGCAAGCTGTGATTGTCTTTAGTAGCAATGGAAGTCTAAAGTCATTTATAATGACGTTATAATGATTGTGATAGAAAAACCAGAATCAAACACCCATTTTTCTGCATTAAAAATGACGTTATAGTGATTGTGATGGCTGCGATTGTCTTTATCATAAGTTTGACATAGATGACTGCATCCGAAAAGATGTTGTGGCATCATACCAATCAAACTTTTAGAGACCATGGTGGAACTTCAAGATGGTGTCACTAGAGAATAAAGATGCATGGTAGACTTGTTTTGTGGTAATTTAGTCTTTCTTACTTTATTGCATTGCCTTGGCATATTAATGCATTATGTATTTTTTATTATTATTTTGTATATCTTGGTTGTAGGAAAAATACTATTGGGAGCCTCAGCATCATGATCTTGTTCTTTGTTGGAAATGTATTCTCAAGAGTTCAATTAGAGACCTTGTAAGTAAGAGGAAGAGATCTGGAAAGAAACCAGATTACATTGGCCTGGCAGATTGGAACACTATGCTTAACGTATGGGAGGAGGAGCAATACCAAAAGTGGAGAAAAATAAATTCAGAGAACCCTTCCTCAAATCCAGATGGCTTAGGCAGTCACTGTCATACTTCTGGTGCTAAGAAGCACAGCCGAGTTGCCTATGAGATGGTAAGTCAGTTTTTTTAATGCTTATTAATGTTTAAAGTTTCTGACTTATTAACACTATTTTTTTGGTTAGTCGCTTGAGGCTGGTAGAGTACCACCGCCAGCAACTGAGGTAGTACGTAAGATCCACACCCGAAAAGATAGCACTTATACTGACAAACGAGCAGAGATTTTTGTGAAGAATGTTGGAGCGATCAGAAGAATCCATTGTCTCTGATGGAACCACCCCTAAACTCTCTGCCCAGCAGCTCACTGGCGCCTTATATTAAAGTAAGAATCTTAAACTCTAACTACAGTGATTACTCTTATATGATTATGGATCTTGTTTGGAATTTAGATGATTGTTTTGCAAGCTGGTTCTTAGTTATACAATATGCATAATGGATCTTGTTTGGAATGTAGATGATTGTTTTGCAAGCTGGTTCTTGCTTTTGGAATTTAGATGATCTGATTTTTTTATCTTTCTTTCATTGTATCCTTCATTTTCTTCTTCCCACAGACCGCAACAAACAGCAAAGGGCATATCTATGGTCTTCGCTCCATCAATATCTTGATGCTAATTCAAACGAGTCAGCAACAACTTCATTAAACTATGCACTTTGGCTTCAGGGTTTTAATTCCATAATACAACTCTATTACATCTGATATGATCGGCTTCTAAATAGTAAATGTGTGACATCCGTTTTCCAGCAAGCTGGAACGACGACGTATCAGGACATATGTGTCTACCCGCAGATTAGTCAGTACGTCTTGCCAATGGTACGAGAATCCTGAGGTTGCTTCCTTTGGTATAAATCCACCAACTTAACCGAAACACGATTAATTTGAGTTACCAAGTGAGACATCCCTAAACCATTTACTCCATATAAGCCACTACACAACCAATAGAAAGACGAGAGGTTAAACAACTACAAGCAACCCAATATAATTTTATACAACCAACTACGCTACAACACAAACAACTAGCAAGAGGGCCATCAACCACCAATGTCCACAGTGCTTTCGCACCACCACATTTTCATGGTCCACCATGGCCTCGACACACATGCATAACAGCACCAGGATCCATTTCACCCCCATGACGAGGACCTGCCGCATATACATAACTCGACACATGTCCGCTCAAACAATGGTACATAAGGGGACTCTCCCACTTTATGTACCTCCTCTCCTTATCTCTACCATACCACAATCAACCAATCTCATCACGCATTCTTGGTTAACGACCTAAACCATTTAAACATCATCTAGGTTCAGCGCACAACAATAATCTTTCATTCCACAATCACAAAACTCATTCCTTCATTCGTTTACATTCTTGTACATTATTATGCAACACTCAACAACTATTAACTCTAACACCCTAACTTCATTCATAGGACAGCCAACAATCTCATATCTACGGTTTTACCATCTATGAACACTTATATAGTCTTACATATATATATCATGAATATATATCACACAACGCCAACAAAACAGAATTACGATATACGCTTGGTTTAAACATAATCTAAGCATCCAATCGCATATTAACACATGAAAGGTAACAGAATCAAACCACCTCACCTTGGTCGGGAACGGCGACGATGCACGGAGTTGGAGGCGGGGTTACATCCTGCGCTAGTAAGATCTAAGGTAAACCCTAGGTGTCTCTCTTCTCGGCTCGGAACGCGGCATTGAGTTCTTTGGCGACTCGAGCTGCGACAAAAGTGGCTGCAACTGTCCATCCGGCATGGGTAAGGGCTCCTCGACAGCAGCGATGGCGACTTGCGGCACCGACTCTTCTCAGTATCAAATTTTGACAGCCGTTTCCCAGCAAGCTGGAATGACGACGTATCAGGACATATGTCTCTACCCGGAGGTTAGTCAGTACGTCCTCCCATTGGTAAACAATCCTAAGGTTGCTTCCTTCAGTATAAATCCACCAGCTTAACCGAAACACGACTTCTACTAATAGTCCTCCAGAGGAAAGAGGGAAGAGGAGTGACACAATCTTGCCAAGGAAATTGCATTTGAAGAATGGTTGTTGCGTTCGGGAAAGAAACTTCGCGAGGTTACTAATGCTCACGGTTCGGTGGTGGGATGAGTCGGACCGTCAAAGGGTGTGAAAGCCCAATGGTATACTGATGAAAACATTTACCAACCTTGGATATGACGCACCAAGACGTTAGTATAGGCCGGTTGTGAGAATATGACGCACCAAACAACGAAAAGCTCTAAAGAACAAAAGAAAGAAATCTAAGTCTTTAAGAAGAAAGAAAAGCTCTTGAATATATGAAAATTTGTTGTGTTTACAAATGGCAAATACTCGCGGTCATGGTCTTGGTCGGCCTTTAATGCAGTCTTGATCTTTGGTCTTGGCCGGCTTTTAATGCGCCGAGCTGTTGGTCGCTGTCAACCTTGACTCGGCCGTTGCGGTGGAGCACGCGGTCGTCCTAACCAGGTTGTGCGATGACCAGCACGGTACACGGGTTTGGTTTGGTCGCTCCGTTTTGAGTGAAGCTGAATTCAGGAACCAAGGCAAGTGTGACCGCTTCTTGAAGACTTTTGCCGCGGGACCTTATCTTTGGGCTGGGTGGACATGTCATTGGGTCGTTATTGGTTAAGTCACGGTCGCTGGTTCAGTCCATGGATAATATCTTTAGATCAACTTCAAATCTAGTCCGATGCATGGGTAATCTGTCTAGATCACTCGTCTTAGCAGTACCACTTGGTCGATAGATAGCTCGGTTCTGGTCGTTGGAGTGATCGTAAGGTTGTGATTTCCGAATCTGCACTTGGTCAGGTCGTACTGGGTCGGTCGGGATTGGGTCAGTGCGAGTATCTTTGGATTTGTCCTGTTTCAAGGCAATTCTGGCTCGATTGTCCGTCTAATCATGTCCATTTGGTCGAGGAATCTGTTAGCCAACCTCCAATTGGTCGAGGGGTTCGTCCTCCTCAGATATGTGGTCCAACCGTGGGTCGAACGGTCCGGTACCATGGTCCATGATTGCATCAAGGAGGGGATGAGTAATTTGAATTACCCAATGAGACAGCCCCAAAGACGAGGGCTAAAAGAGCTACAAGCAACCTAATATAATTATATACAACCAACCACGCTACAACATAAACAACAAGTAAGAGAGTCTTTAACCATCCAATGTATGTATTGCCTCCACACCCACTTTATGTGGTCCACTGTGGCAAGGCCACATGCGCATAACAGCGCTAGGCTCCGTCAGACCTCCACGACGAGGACATGCCGTCTATACATAGCTCGACAGATGTCTGCTGAAACAACCGTATATAAGGGGACTCTCCACCTTATGTACCTTGTCTCCTGATCTCAACCTTACCACAATCAACCAATCTCTTCACGCAATCCTGGTTAACGACCTAAACCATTTAAACATTATCTAGGTTCCGTACACAACAATAATCTTTCATTCCACAATCACAAAACTAATTTTTTCATTCGTTTATATTCTTACGTAAATTATTATGCAACACTCAAAAACCATCACTCTAACACCCTAACTTCATACACAAGACAGCCAACAATCTCATATTTACGGTTTTACCATCTATAAACACTTATATATAGTGTTACATATATATATCATGAATATATATATATATCACACTATGAGGACATCAAGTCATCATCAACCACGGAGCGTGGAAAATACACCAATAAGCTGACAAAGACCTTTGGAGATGACCAACCCTAGTGATTCCCGGATTTCCTTATTTAGACCATTACGGGTTTAATAAGCTTCAAACCCATCTTTGGCGACCAGGAGAGACATTAAACCAAAGCTAAAACATTTTGGAAATATTTTTAAAGCATCAAGTTATCCTTCCCTGCACCAGACCTCACCAAATCACATGGATCAACAATAAGTCATACTTGCCATTTTTGGACACAATCAATATTCTAACCGAACAACTCATTCCTCGCCAAGATTTTTGCGATTTGAAGACTCATACAATGCACGTGGACGTGCCAACATATCATTCCTATATGCCCAAGCTTTCAAGACTCAAGAAAATCATCAAATTTCCCTTAACTGGCCAAAATCACATCATTCGCTCTAACGGCTAGTTTTCTATGAAATGTTGCAATTTGTTTCTTATATTTAGACCATTACAGTCAGCCTATATAAGCTGATCATTAGTCATTGTAAAACTCACCTTTAATCATTTTAGAAACCAGTAAAGTATTATTTAGTTTACAAAAGTCTTTTCTTTTGTGTTGTTCATTAGAGTTTAGGTGGATTCTTTTTCTCTTGTGTTCTTTTCTTTAGATCCTAAGTGTGTGAGATATTTTTCGTCTATTGATTCTGCAGATTAAGATTGTTTTGATTAATTCAAAACCTCTTGTTCGTTCATTTGATTGAGTGAGTCGATCAGTTCCACCTCCATCTCTACCTTCATCCACTTCCGCAAGCCTTAAGCTTGGAATCTCTTATTCATTGATTGATCTTAAGTTGGAGTGATTCCAATCTGATATCATCACACAACACCAACAACACATTATTACGATTGAATCTTGGTTTAAACATAATCTAAGCATCCACTCGCATACCAACACATGAAAGGAAACGGAATCGAGCCATCTCACCTTGGTCGGGAACGGCGGTGAAGCACAGACGTGGAGGCGAGGTTACTTCATGCGCTAGTAATACCTAGGGTTTACCCTATATCTCTCTCTTCTTGGCTTGGGACGCAGCGTTGAGTTCTCCGGTGACTCGGGCTGCGATCCGGTGGCTGCTACTGTCACTCCGATGTGGGCAGGGGCTCTTCGACGGTGACTTGCGGCAACGACTCTTCTTCTCTACACCACCCGAGAGCTCACAACAAGGAGAAAAAGAAGAAGTATGGGCAGCGGCACACGTCAGCTCTCTCTCTCTCTGTCTTTCTCTCTCTCTTTTTGGAAAAGCGGCTGCGATCGTTTTTTTGCGGAGAGGGGGGGTTCTGTGTCGAGATGAGAAAGAAAGAAGCAAAAAAAAAGGAAAGAGGAGAAAAAGTAGGCTGCTGTTGGGCCATGGGAAAGAAAAAATGGGCTTTTGGTTTGGGAGTGTTATAATTCTCCCTCATTTGATGGGAATTCGCCCTAAACTCGAAAGGGACACATAACAAGCTAGGAAATATTACGGGAAGCTCTTAACGAGAATTACGGTTAACATTCGTAAGAATTGCGAAACACTTAAATGAATCGAATTAATTAATATGGAGTATTACTACAATAGTTTAACGCAGAAATAGATAAAGCGCCAACTAACTCGGAAAAGACTTAAAACAATAAAAGAATGAAAGCTCGGAAAAGAAATAGAATACTAACTAATCATACTCCTAATACAGGAACGATGCAAAAATTAACTAGCCACGTGGGCGTGGCGACTTCACTTCCGATTCGGATTCCAAAACCGGGGGCACTTGCGAGACTCTCCTGTGGTACCCTCTTTTGTTTCATGTCTTCTGATTGGTCAAACTCCACCTCGGTGTCTGGTTCGTATGCAGTCTTAGTCGCAAGTCTGTCTTCCACAATCCCAGCATACGGAGCCAGCAACTTAACTAACGAGAAATTCACGGGTTCGTAAAACTCACCAAGTTCGGTCCAAATGCCCTCTCTGAGTCCTTCCTTAAACAACTCACACTACTCGATCGCATAGTTGGACTTGCACCACTTGGCGTCACTTAGTTCTCCAGTGTGATCCATCACGGACATGCCACTCTGTCGAACCTAGTTGGACACCCATTCTGGACGAGCAGGAGCTCAACCCACTAACCCTAGTGTGTTCTCCTCTGTCAAGGGCACCTTCCTCGGTCTACCCCGTTTCCGCCTAGGTGGAACCTCTGCCGCCGCAGTTAGAGGCTACACCGGCTCGGCTTCTGGAACTGGAACTGGACCACGAACCGGTGACCCATCACGATGGGCTATCAAAGCTCGGATGTGCTATCAAAGCTTATAGATAGAGCTCTCAACTCAGCAGCGGATCGAATACCACCCTCGTTGTAAAACCACAGCGATTACCCACCTTAGTTTTGTGGATAATACTATGGTCTTTACCGATAGGAAGGTACGATCAGTGGATTGTTTCATCAAAGTCTTTGGGGTATTTGAAAACCTATCTGGTTTAAAAATAAGCATGAAAAAATCCACCATGCTTCTCGCAGGAACTCTAGTTGGTATTCATCAAGAGATGATTGCTCATTACCCATTTGAGGTAGGTGAACTGCCGGTAAGATATCTTGGTCTCCCGCTAACTACAAAAACATATGGCTGCAGGGGACAATCATCCGCTTCTGGAGTCAGTCAAGAAGAGAATTGGTACTTGGACATCTCGGTTTCTCTCGTTTGCGGGTAGGCTATGTCTTGTTAGCTTGGTGTTATGGATTATCACAAATTTTTGGATGGCTGCATTTAGGCTCCCCCAACAATGCATACAAGCGGTATGTTGGAAAGAGGTCAGGGACAGAGGTGAACCCCAAAAAGGCAAAGCTCTCTTGGAAAGATGTTTGTAAACCGAGAAACGAAGGTTGGGGATGAGATCTTTTAAAGAATCAAACAAGGTCTGTTGTTTAAAGCTGGTATGGAGAATTGCCTCAAATCAGTCATCTATTTGGACCCAATGGATAAAAAAAAAAACCTTCTAAAGACAGACTCTTTCTGGTCAGCAAAGGAGACTAATATAGGTTTATGGATATGGTGAAAGCTCTTTAAGTACATGACACTAGCTCAAACTTTGTATAGGATTGACATTCACAATGGTGAAACCAGACTATTCTCGCATGAAAAGTGGTCCGATCTCCGATCTCTTAAGGATATAACAGGGTCACGAGGGCCTACTAATATGGGAAACAGACTTAATGCCACTGTAGTGGAAAGGTGGTCTATAAGGAGAAAGCTTCGACACCGAGATCCCGTTTATACTGGCATTGAAAAGGTCTTTGAGGCTTCAAAGCAAAACAGAGCATAAGATTTGCAAGATACTTTTCAAATGGAAAGGTTAAGGCGAAAAGACCAGATCCTCTTTCTCTACCAAAGATACTTGGAATCTTGTCCGGACAACATCGACCAAAGTCATCTGGCATACCACACTGAGGAAAGTTGCCTAGACTTATAAATACTTGAGCTTGTGGAGAGGTTTTTAATAAGACTTGAGAGAGAGATTTAGTTTTTGAGAAGTTTTTTAAATCAATAAAGAAAAGTTGTTCTTTAAGTTTTCTTGTTCTAAACGTGATTTACAGATTTGAGAAGTTCTCCTTCTGCTTTTGGCTTGCGATCCATAACCGGTTATCGATGGGGGATCGTATGCAAATTGGAATGGCGGAGCAAGCTCAAGCTTTGTGCTTGGATCCTATGGAGACGAGAAATCACTTATTTTCTCTTGCATATTTTCTTTGGGAAATTTGGTCTCGGCTCGCATGTAAGCTCCTAGGAAACAAGTTTACAACAGATTGGCATGAAGTAATCCTCTGTATCAACGACATAAATCTAAGCTTCACTGCAGGCTTTTTAACCAGATATGTGTTCCAAGTCTCGCTCCATACCATATAGAAAGAGCGGAATGAAAGGAACATTGGACAACTTTGTCGACAGGCAAGTAAGAAACAAGCTTCTATCTATCCAAAGTATGGGAGACTGACGATGTGATGTAAGGAATAATTTATATTCAATTTTATTTCTAGTCTTTAAAAACTATAGAAACTGGATGCATCTCATGTAACAAAGTTATTTTATTTTGAATTAGTTTAACATATAATTAAGTAAAGTCACACCAGTAAAAATTTATCCATTTCGATAATTGTTTTACCGACTATATTTAAGAGATAATTACAAAGAAACACACTTTTTGAAGTTTCTTTTATAAAATAGGGCACTATCCAAGATTGAGGCACTTTTTAAGGTTTCCACCTATGGAAAATGTCTTTTATACCCCTCTCTCTCCTTTCTCTTTTTGGCACCAATTTCGGTGCAAAATGGAGCATTCTGCGCCGTTAATACTCTCTACGGCTGAGATTATGTCTTGTACTGTCGCGGTTTAATGCTCATTAATGTTCTCCTGTTCGGTGGTTGGGGTTCCAAGTTCGAAAAAGTTTCCATAGAAGATCTTGCAGACAATCAGTGTGAAGAAGACCACTGTATGGTCATATGTGGTGAATGGTCCTGTTCTAAGGAGGGCAAATGGATTTTTGATGTTGACAAAACCCAGATGTCAAGGCTTTTATTAATTCGAGTTGGTGTTCGTCTGAAGGATCTGAAGAAAACTGTTTTTGACGAGTTTTTTCCAGAAAATCGTCACCAAATCTCTCTCTCTCTCTCTTTCTAAGTTACTGGCCTCCTAACTCAAAAAAACTAGCTACTGGCCTCACTACTCCTCTTATGCTTCTCACAAACGACGCTGGTGTTGTTTATTTTTTAATACATTTCCAAGTTAACAAATCCATGAACCTTTTTGCCAACTTCTCTTCCGAGCAAAAACAGAGTTTTGTTACTGTTGGTAAAGACCCAGCTGTTGGCTTCATAACACCTACTCCAGCGAAGAGAAAACAATGTATTTTAGAGGAAGGAGGCGGTTCTGGCTCGTCGCAGGGTTTCACCGCCGATGCTAATGACTACATCGCTAGCGCTGAGTCCAAGACTCACACTCTGTTTGTAGACGACGACGATTTCATAGCACAGCTTGAGCTTGAGGAGGAAAAACTCAGGAGTGTAGATACCCCAAAAATAGAGTCTTGGGTTACTGATTATGGGGAAGAAATATCTTCAGATGACGACCAATCTCCTGCAATCAACAATATAGACATCCCCCAATCTCGTTACGACACCGAGTTCTGGACCCCACAAGTGGACAATGACTATGGTGGGTCAAACGCTGCGGAGATTGTCTTTGGAGTTGATGAACCGTATGCTGTCCCTAAGGTTTCGCATCAAATTTTCTGCAGCACCAACGATGCCTTCGACCATATGGCTCAGACCGGTGTTTCAAAAGATGAGAAGACACCTGACCAGAATCGTAAAAACCCTTGTCCACTACACCCTTATCCAGAAAACACTTCTCCACATAACCCTTGTCCAGATAACCCTTATCCAAAAAAGCCTTGTCCATGTCACCCTCATCCACATAACATGGAAACTTCATGGACAAGTCCATATGGTCAGTCTTATATGGCTCAGAATCGTCGCCGGGAACCGGGTTTTACAAGCAGCATCGCATATCACGTGGACATCCAAGTACGCCATTGGCCACACGTCCACTGTCTTTCTGGAAAAATACACCTGGACAGACATCTCCGCTTCCACATAATCAATCCACGTGGTCAGATCAGCGTGGTGCTCAACGGAAGCGACAGCTCTACGAGGTTGATAACGAGGAATTTGATATTCCTCCACTTTTTGACGACACAAAGTACGACGTCCCTGAGATTCCAGACTTGGACATAAATGAAGCGGACAACGATGTCTATCTTGGGAAGGCTTACGCGTCCAAAGAGGATTGCAAGATTGCTCTAGCCATATTTGCCATCAAAAACAGGTTTCATTTTAAGCAAACCAGGACTAAGAAAGAGTATTTTGTTATTCAATGCACAGATAAGCGATGCGATTGGCGTGTCATGGCACATGAGATTAGGGGTTGTGGGTACTATGAGATACGAAAAGCACATCTCCAGCATACATGCAACATCGAGACGCGTGGCAACTACCGACTGAAGGGTTCATCTCGTGTAATAGTAGCTGTTTACAAGGCAAAATATGGGGACCCCATCACTGGACCTAAGACGTCAGAGCTACAGCGACTTTTATTAGAGGATTTGCGTGTTTCAGCCTCCTACATGAAGTGTTACCGTGCAAAGGAAATTGCAGTTTCAAGTCTCCATGGGGCCGATGATGACTCCTACATGAAGCTGCGTGAGTATCTTCACATGATCAAGCTTGCCAATCCCGGGACAATTGCGGATATAGAATCAAAAACCGACGAGAATGGGTTGTATTTGTTTTTGTCATTTGGAGCGTCTATCCAAGGATTCCGCAAGTTACGGCCTGTGTTGATAATTGATGGTACACATCTCTCCGGTAAGTTTAAGGGCACACTCTTGACTGCTAGTGGACAGGATGCTAATTTTCAGGTTTTTCCCTTAGCCTTTGGTGTTGTGGACAGTGAGAATGATGAATCGTGGACTTGGTTTTTGCAAAAGCTTGAGCGAATTTTGGCAGACAGCACCAACCTAACAATAATATCAGATAGGCACAAGTCTATTTACACTGCCAAAAAGAGAATATACCCGCTTGCACACCATGGAGCATGCATTGTCCATGTCATGAGGAATGTGGTTGCTAGGTTTAAGAGCAAAGGGCTTTTTAAACTCGTGGGGAAAGCTGCATATGCCTTCACAGTAGGAGGATTCACAGAGGTATTTAACAGGATCAAATCGACAAACACTGAATGTGCAAAATATTTGCAAACTATTGGGATTGCACATTGGTCTCGTGCTTATTTTCCCAGAGAGCGTTACAATCTCATGACCAGCAATATAGCTGAACAGCTCAACAAGTCACTTATGGAGTCTAGGTCGTCACCTATTTTGGAGCTCCTCAAATTCATCCAACGCATGATGACAAGGTGGTTTGCAGCAAGGAGGAAGAAATCCATGGACTGCAGAGGCCTTATCACACCTCAAGTTGAGAAAATTCTCAACACAAACATGAATCTCACAAAGGAAAGCAAGATAAACTCCGTCTCCAGCTGCAGCGCTGAAGTTGTTGGTGTTTTTGGGCAGAGACATCACGTCCACGTCGACATGAAAAATTGTACATGCAGGACGTACCAAAAATACAAAATACCATGCGGCCATGCTATGCTCTTTGCCGACATATTAGCTCTCCCTTACGATACCTTGCTTGGTGACTGCTACAAACAGAAAACTTGGTCTGACACATACACTGGTGTCATCAACACCAAAGAGAAGGCTACTGAAGTTGAGTTGCCCAGCATTGTAACGGATTTGAAGCTTATGCCACCACGGACGCGACGCCCTTCTAGGAGGCCTAAAGAATCACGCATCCCATCAATTGGTGAAGTTCAGGTGAACTCTCGGTTATATTTTTCCCTCACTTACTTAGCAACATTCAATTTATCTACTAAAGTTCCCCCAATTTGTTGATTTTGTGGTCAGATCACAAAGAAGCAAAAAACAGCCCCTAACAAGTGTGGCCGTTGCGGTCAGAGAGGACACAAAAGGACAACTTGCACCAACCCCATTTGAAGGGGAGAAAAGAAGTTTATTTAATGTTTAACATTTCTAATATTGCCTAGACGATGGAGGTGAGAAATGTTTTGTAGGTATTTTTTGATTTTTTGGTAGCCCCTAACCTCAGCGAAACTCTTGAATGATTATTTCTGCTATCACTATTATGAAATCAGGCAGATCAAGGCATTTGACAAGTTATGCTCACTTTTCCAAAAATTTATTCAGAATGGTCACTGACCATGTGGTCACTATTATGTGGATAGTAACTTCTTTAGTAGTTTCACTTCCAACAATGTGGACAGGAACTTCTTTAGTAGTTTCACCATAACTTTCACCTATGACCATGTGGTCACCTCTTTATGGACATTAACTTTTTAATTATCACAACAAATATCCTTTGACCTCTTTTTCATTTATTGTCAACTTAATTTCACCTCCAACTCTGTATCCCCAGAGACGGACATTTAAAAAGAATCTGTCTAAATGCTCACTCAATCGCCCACTATATAAAAAAACATGGTTATCCATAGGTCAATGACCACACTACAATGACCACATTACCTTGACCACATTACGTAGTGACCACACTACAATGACCACATTACACGTTGACCACATTACATTTGTCCACTTTAATATGCAGGTTCACTACACTTTCATGTGGATCAAGTCACTTTATCCACATTCCCACACAAAGGCATGACCACATGCATGTGACCACAAATCGACTCAATTGTTAAGATTAAAAGACAGAAAAACACCAAGTCAAACACATAATTGTGATACATAAAGACAAAAAAATTATCATTCTGGGGAATCAGCTAGCATAAACACAACAAAATAATAAATAATGTCCATGATCCCACAAAACAAAAGACAATTTCACACTTTCCATATGTTCATACATAAAAACTTCAAAAACACCAACCTAAACTTCATAATATAAAGGGACAACCCACTCTCGGTAAATGTCCATAGCATATTGTTTCCTAAAGCTGTCCACCATTTCATCAGTCAGCCCTGCCATTCCGGGAGATGGGTCTCCATTCGCATGCAGCTCCATGAATTTTATTAAAACTGGCCCACAATCTTCAGTCCGCTGATTTTTGTAGTACTCACTTGACCGCCTCCACGTGAAAGGTCTAAATATTATGTGCCCAGTGTACACCCGTGGACACAGCTTACGGACAATGTACGACATATATCAACATCGTGCATCTCAAGCTTGATGGTCAATCCCACCCGGTGACTCCCACCCCAGTTCATCGGGCAGTAAACGGTATCAGCATCAGTCATCCACGTCTTTCCCAGAATCTGGACAAACTCCCTAATCTTCTCAGCAAACCCTACATGTGACTAATTTTTCGCTGCATGGAAAGAATGGTGCTTCCCCTGTAGATGACTGACTAACCAAGGAGACGCAAACGACGCACGGTCTAACTGAAGCAATCACGCATGCCGCTTACCAAGGAAAGCCATTAACACTTCCATATGCTGCATAAACATTACAAATTTTAGGAGTATAAAACGACAGATCTAAAATAAAAAAAACAATAACCAAGACATACCAGAGATGACACCCATTCTTGAGGCTCAGCTAGGTCTAGGAGGAATTTGTTGTCAAATTCAAACTCCATTTCTGTCAAGTGGCGCCTAATAAATATCCACAAATCAGTTAAAAAAATTAACATCTATTAATAAAATGGCTCATGTATATAATAAACTTACACTCGCTTCAAGTCTCCCAACGTCCGTTCAAAAAAACCAAAGTCACAGTCAGCAACTGAAGGTACTATGGCAAATGGTTTCTCTTCCGCCCATCGTTTCATATATTCGCCAAGCAAAACCTCTGCATCTGACGGTTTGTGCCTACGTCTTGCCGTTGCCGGAGATGAGTCACTTACACAAATGGGGGAACCAACACTTGTGCTATCACTTCCTAATACAGTTGGAACTTTGGGTCCCTGTCATGTATTCATCAAGTTCAATCAAAGACATACAATTATTTGTATTTTGTGGAACAAATAGAACAAGCCAAATTAAAAAACAACCTCATATACCACCATTGCCTATGGGTTTGAATCCACAATTTCACTGAGTTCATCATCACTCGTATCCTGCACAAAACCAGACATTTTTAAGTATTATATTATGACACATTTACCTATCAACAATCACAAGTATCAGAATATTTCACATTTACTTCATCTCCCTCCTCCTCAATCTCAACGCCTTCACTTCGCTCATCGTTATCTTTATTCTCAATCTCATCACACCCATCGTTTTTCTCCACCGCATCACTGTCCATCTCGTCATTCTCCCCTTCCACACATACTTCCTGTTCGCTTACCAAATTTTCCCTTCCTACATTACTGCTGCCCACACCCTCCTTTCCTCCATCACCGCTATCTTCCTTTTATTCCACAGTGGGGTCAATTTCATGACCGCCACGATCTCCAACTTCCAGGTCTTCATCCTCTGTCGCAGGGGGGCAGATTTGGTCATTGACCGCATTATCACTGACCACATGGTCTCCGTCCACATTGTCACCGTCCACATGGTTAATCTCCAGCTCTTCATCGACCACTGGTTCAGGTGCCACTTCACCAACCTGCGGCTGATTTTTTCCAACCGCCTCATTCAATCCATCCGCAGACTCGTCGTTTTCTGAAATCAACACATCGCCGACACTGACACTCTCATCTGAATCTATCTCCACGTTCACACCCTGCAACACCACATATGTATTACATAATTAATTTCACATTATACTGAAATGCTAAACTATCCACTGCTATAAAAAAAAATAACAAACCTTGCTATCAACATTAGCTTCACTTGGCATACCCCCAGACACATGGTCAACGATTACTGTGGTCTCGTCCAGACGGTCAGCATTAACATTATCCTTCCCCACAGGGCTACTACAATCACCACCACTAACCACTTCGGTATTCTCAGCACAATCACCATCCACAACATAGTTCTCTGCTATATCCTTAACAATAGAGTCGATGTCCACGTCGACCGCATCCCTACCTGTTGCGGTATCCCCAGCAGCTTGCTCAACACCCATGTCCATGGGGTCACTGACCACATTCACATCATCGTCATACCATTTTTTCTCAAGAACAGGGGCACGCACATCCATAAACGTTTTCTCAACATAATCGTCAATTCTATTTTCCTACAATCAAATTTTTTACTCTTAAAACCAATCAAACAAAAACAAAAAACATAACCAAACCACTCACACTTATGATAAAACACTTACCTCATTCACATCATCAGCATCTCCTGTTCCTCTTTCATTCTCGTCACCAGGCTTCAAAGTCACACATTCTTTACTTGACTTTGTCATCCGTCTCCTTTTAACTCTACTACCACTCCCAACAGACAAATTGCTACTTCCCCTCAACTTCAATTTCCTCTCAAGTAACTCAACACGGTCACACATCTTCTTAACAATTTCTTTCAAATTATCAACCTCCTCACGTAGGTTTCTCTTCTCTCCTTTATCCTTACTATCAATCTCAGTATCCGCTCCTTCTCCTCGCTTACGTTTTGACAAACGTCTAAAGCTACTTGATTCACCTAGTTCTTTTTGGATCACTACATGTCTTTTTCGAATAGACATTCAACATATTGCTAGGAAATCTGTCAATTGCATACAACCTCAAAGGAAGACCTTCGTCAACAATTCCGCCGTCAACCTTTTTTCTCGGCTAAACAGAGGTAATCTCTTTTGTTTTATTATTTTTATAGTGTTTTATGTTTGATTTTTTTTTCATGATTTTGTTATTCTAAGTTTTGTTTTCAGTTTGATTTTGTTATGTTCATATGATTTTTTTGAAAAACAAAATTGTGTTATCTGTTGATACTAATTATGATTAGCTCATGAATAAGATTACAATGGGTGATACTCAACAAAGTAAAGAAAAAAGCCAGTATAGTCAGTGGAATCCAAAGGAGACAAAAATATTGATTGAATTACTTGTGGAGGGAATTAAACGCGGATGGCGTGATTCTGGTGGCATAATAAATAAGGCAACGGTTGAAAATAAAATACTACCAGTTCTCAATGAAAGACTTGGATGTCAAAAAATCCATAAACATTATGAAAGTAGGATAAAGTATTTGAAAACCCTATACCAGTTTGGGCATGGCTATTTAAAAGTATGTATGTTTATGAAAATTGACAGGCACATCCAAACCATAAATTATCTGGGCTATGACTCCCATGAGCAGTTTGAAGATCTGAAGGTTATATTTGATGGTACAACTGCCAATGGTGGCAATTCAATTGCATTAGGTGATACTACCGATGCTCGCACTAACCAGGTTGGTGATAATCAAGTGAAAGAAAACTTGATATTTTCTGAAAGCAGCGATGAGGTTAATAATGCATCACCTGTTTTGAACAAAAATCTGCAAGGTCATGGAGAAAAACTTATCCCAAGAAAGAGATCTAGAACTGAAGCATGCAACAATTTAGAGGAGCTGAAGAGTGCTAACAATGATTCCATGGTCACAGTGAGCAACAAGATCTTTTGTATCATACAACAAAGAGAAAAAAGACAACAAAAAGAAACTGAAAAAAAGAAAAACTTAGATTGGAAGCTGCACAAAAAAGAAACTAAGAAAAAGAAAAACAGTGTTTGAGATGCTATGAAAGAGATCACTAATTTAGATCAGCGTTCCAAATTTAAAACTGTTACTCTTATATATTCCTTGGGAATGAAAGATGTTTTTCAATAATGTTTTTTTTATTTATGAACTTTTGTTACTGAACTATTATTTCATAAATTAACTATTGTTTCTTGTTTTCTTTTTTAAAGAAAGAGTGGTGTTTGTGTGTTTTTTGGTGATAATAAATGATATTTTGAAAATTGAGTCTTATGAGTAAAATTATAGAGAATTCATATCCTAATAACATTAGATTTTAATAGAATTACAAAATCAATGATAACTAAACTTTTTGAATAACAAATAATTTTGAATAAAATTTAAAAATCCTTATACCAATAACAATAGATTTTACTAAAATTTTAAAAATCCACAAACCAATAACAATAGATTCTCAAAATTCTAGAAATATTTCAGAATTCAAGTACCAATAACCCCTTAATATATTAAAGAAAAAAAAGAAAAAAAAATAGGCTCTTCTTCTTCGCGTGCGTCTAATAAACCCTACGTTTGAAAGATCAACGGTCGCTTCAAAGAGACAAAATCCAAAAACCATTCTTAGTTTCCATTGCAAAGCTTCGAGCTTCCAGAGCAAAACGATGTCCCATTCTTCTGCCCCTCGCGAGAAACTCAAGAGAAAGTGTCGGCAGAAAAAAGAAGAAGAACCTCTTGGAGGAGATATGGAGGATCTCTTTAGCGAACAGGAAACCCAGAAAATTAGAATGTCTCTGCTTGATTGGTACGATGAGAATCAGCGAGATCTTCCATGGAGAAAGAGAAGGAGTGAAAGTGAAAAGGAGAGAAGAGCTTATGAGGTTTGGGTATCGGAGATTATGTTGCAGCAAACTAGGGTTCAGACTGTAATGGAGTATTACAAACGTTGGATGCATAAATGGCCCACCATCTACGACCTTTCTCAAGCTTCCCTTGAGGTGATTCTTTCTAATTTCGTTTTAAAAGAACCAATTAGATGAAGAAAGAGCTTTCCTTTCATGTCTTATGTGGTTCCTTGTTTGTCATCGTTTTCGATATTGGGCTCCTTTGCTAAAGAGTGTATTTGTTTTCCAATGTGACTATGTGAGAAATCTGGAACTAACCCTATAAAATGTTCCATTTGAATCAATGTGTGTTTGCTAGTGAGTCCTGTTTGATGTACTAATCGGAAGTAAAGGCTTAATCTTTTTGGTTTGGTCTGCATTTTCTTATCATTAGCAGATGAAGAAAGAGATTTTTTTCTCTTAGGTTATGTGGTTGTCATTGTTTTGGCAAATGGGCTCCATTGTAAAGAGTCTCTGTGTTTTCAGTTTTACTATGTGGGAAATTGGGAATAAACTCTAAGAATGTATCCTTTGAACTCTTTTGTGCATTAATTGGGAAGTAAAGGCTTATTCGTTTTGTTTTTGCTCTGCAATTGCCTGTCATTAGAAGGGAAGAGATTACTCTATTAGTCTCTATTTTCCAAATTGGAGCTCAGTATATTAGTTAATGCCACCCTATCTGATTCTGTGTTTTCAGTGCCATTAGTTAAAAATAGATGAAGAAATAGCTTTCTTTTCTTGTGTTGTGTTGTTGCTTGCTTGCCTTTGTTTTGGCAAATTGAATCCTTTTGAAAGACTGTCTATGTTTTCAATCTTCCAAATGTCCCATTTCAATCCTTATATGAGGATTGTGTTTAAGGGGTTGGAAAAGGATCCTGTTGATGTGTTAAAATAACTGAGAAGTAAAATCTTAATATTTCTGGTTTGACTCTGCATATGCTATCACTAGTGGGGAATAGAGTCTGAGGTACTAAAGACATTGAGTTAATTGCTCTGCAGGAGGTAAACGAAATGTGGGCAGGTCTGGGGTACTATCGGCGGGCACGTTTTCTATTAGAGGTGCATACACTTCTAGCAATCAGGGGTTTGACACTACTTGATACTCCCATAAAATATCGTAGTAAAGCTTTCTTTCTTGTCTTGATTCTCGTAGGGAGCAAAGATGGTTGTTGCAGGTAAGGAGGGTTTTCCTAATCAAGCGTCCAGCTTGATGAAAGTTAAAGGAATAGGAGAGTACACAGCCGGAGCAATTGCCTCAATTGCTTTCAATGAAGTACTTTTTTTCTTTTTTGTTCAATCATATACATTTAAGTAATCTTTAGTTCTTTTGACACTTATTCTGTTCCAGGCGGTACCTCTTGTCGATGGAAATGTGATAAGAGTGCTTGCCAGACTAAAGGCTATCTCTGCTAATCCGAAAGACCGGCTTACTGTCAAGAATTTCTGGTGAAATATATTGTGCATTTGTTCTTTGTCCCGCTATTGAGACATTAACAAGAGAGTGGACTAACAAGTAGTTTATGTTTTTGTCAGGAAACTAGCTGCGCAGCTAGTGGATCCTTCACGTCCTGGAGATTTCAACCAATCTCTCATGGAGCTTGGTGCGACTCTATGCTCTGTATCAAAGCCAAGTTGCTCTTCTTGTCCTGTTTCCAGCCAATGCCGTGCATATTCGCTTTTTCAGGAAAACGAAACCATTCCCGTAACAGATTATCCTACAAAAGTGGTCAAGGCCAAGCCAAGGCGCGACTTTTGTTGCGTCTGTGTTTTGGAAATACTGAATCAAGAAAAGAACCAGCCAGGAGGTAGATTTGTTCTTATAAAGAGACCCGAAGAGGGTCTGCTTGCTGGTCTTTGGGAGTTCCCATCTGTTATATTGAATGAGGAAGCTGGTTTGGCAACAAGAAGGAACGCGATCAATCTCTACCTTAAAGAAGCATTTCATGTAGAACCCAAGGAAACATGCACTATAGTTTCAAGAAAAGAACTTGGAGAATTCGTCCACATCTTCACACACATACATCGAAAAATTTATGTGGAGCTATTAGTTGTACAACTTACAGGTCTGCCCACTATATATCTCTTTCATTCTCGGTCTCTCTTTTACATAGACATGGACGTATTTATAGTCGAGATGTAGACAATAAGTTACTTTCTTCATTGTCATAGAAGGTGGAACAATTGATCTGTTCAAAGATCAGGCAACGGACACTCTGACATGGAAGTGTGTGGACAGTGATGTACTTTCTACCATGGGACTGACATCGGCTGTTAGGAAGGTATCTCCTTTCCTCATCAGATCATATAAAAAAAGTTATCCTTGGATATGAATATGTGATTGTGGAGAAGGAACAAGTTTTGAAATACACAACATCTTCATAGGTTTTGACTTGAGCTTGCGAAAATTGATTAGGGCAATCAGTTTCATCATTCGTACTTAGGGTAATTCAAGATTGATTGGTTTGAGAACTCCATAGTTAAAAGCAAATAATCTTGATGGAGTGCAGGTATATTCAATGGTTGAAGCACACAAGCAAGGTTTACCTGTCTCATCAAATAGATCAGCCATTTCGAGGAAGCGAAGAATCACATGATCTTCTTCTTCTCAGACTTGTCTATATGTTGCTTAGCTTCTATATGTATTGTCTAGCATTTGGATATCAAAGCGTTATTTAGTTTTCATCAGAAACACTTTGGATCTTGGTTTGAAATTGAAAAATTAGTTTCTACTCATACGATAACGCGATCAATCTCTACGGGTTGATTATGTAAAGCAATATTTATACAAACATTTTCTTATCAATGATCTCCAAAAATTTTAACTAAAAATTTCAAATCAACATTTTTAATTTTTAATTTCGATAAAAATTAGAAATTTAAGACAACTATGTATCATCTTACAATTTTCATTTTAAAAAAAATATACGATAGTCATGTCATTAAGATTGATTGTGGATCGGATCCGAATACCCGGTTTTTCACGGTTATCAAGATTTCGGATATCTAGGATTTTTAGATCTGGATTCGATAGCTAAATTCTAGATCCGACTGATCTATCCAAATCAAGCTATCCTGAAAAAATCATGATATCCGATCAGTATCCACTCCTAACACTAGATGCATCTAAACCAATGAAGCCCAAGCTCGAGATCTACTAACCAGCCTTACCAATCACATCAGAAGATCGGCTAGCCTGAACTAAAAGACTGCATTCCTTCTTTTTTCTCAATCATCTTTCTCTCCAGCACTAGATACATATCATGGACTTTATATCATGGACTTTAAGAAGAGCTTCTTGTGGATAAAGAAAAGCAAAGGCTCGGTATCGCTCTTTGTTCATCTTGATTTTCTTTTCTTCATTTTTTTCCTCTATAACTGAGAATTATATTGTTATGAGTCTTATGACTCTTTTGCTGCAACCAGGTAATTCAACAGTAACTTTGATTCTATCTTTCGTGTTATGCCTAATCACATTAATGACTTTACCATACTAACCAATAACAGTTCCAATCACTACGACGTGACATAAAATTCTGTAAACTACAAACTAATTTTCACTGATACTAAGTCGGTTCCCACGCTACGCGCGGATGGTGTTTGTAATTAGTTTTATATAATTTTATAAATATTATATGTATTTGAATTTCGAAATTCATTGCTATGTTAAGAAAACAAAATTCTGCAAAATTTAGAAAATGAAATCATGTTATAAAAATTCCGGGTTGTTAGTTAAATGGGCCAAAACGTTTAGACAATGCAATATTATAATAGAAAACAAAATTTCATTAAGTATTAAACTAAATGTTTCAAAACACTTTAAAGTTATTTTAAAAAACCTACATTGTTGTGAATACAAATGACAACAATGTGAAGCTAATGGGACAACAAAAATGAAACAGAATACTAACAATCTAGAGCAAATGAAAAAAGAACGACAATCAAAAACGAAATAAAGGACTAAACTTTTTTTAATTGCAACGTTGACGCTTTAAAACCGGTGAATCACCGCTAGAGTGAAGTATTAGCTGAATCAAAACGAAGAAGAGAGAAAGGCGAGGAAAAGCAGAGAGAAAAAATGGGAGGCGAAGAGGGTTTCTTCTTCTTTTTTGGAGATTAAGTATTTTGGTTGTCGAAGCCCAAAAGAAAAGAAAAAACATAAAAAAAATGCAAAACCCACAAACAGGCCCAACGACAGAAAATCTGCCACGTGGCACGCGCTGAGAATGTTTTTTAAATGATGTGGACACCCTCCGGAGCTTCAAACAGAAGGTTTTATATAGTAGGGACTATATTTGTTTTTAATTGCAACGTTGACGCTTTAAAACCGGTGAATCACCGCTAGAGTGAAGTATTAGCAAAGAAGAGAGAAAGGTTATAAAAAATATAGAGTTCACCGATTGAGAAAAAATGAGATTAATGGATTTAATAAAAAACGGGAAAAATTAAAAATAAACACACATTTTTTGTTATTGGGTTTCGAAGTCGGCCCAAAAGATTTGGTCTTATCTGAAACTCATACTCAGAAGATTGATAAGCCCAATAGGCCCAACTATATCGAGAAGAACTACGCGGCCGTCTTGACGCCAGTTGGGCGGATCCTCCACCAGAAAGTTTGTCGGCTTGTCGTTACACCCAGATTTCGGAACGGGAAAGCCGCCAAACACAGATTCGACGGAAAAAAAATGTAAGAAACTTTCAGAAAAATTAGAGAGAAAGGAAACCTATTTGTTTTAAACAAAGGAAATCGAAACAAATCCGGGAAAGGTTACCTGACTTGAAACTCGATATAATGAGGTGTAGGCCGGCGAAGATGAGGTACATGAGCGGATTAGCCAAAACAATTAAACAGGATCGTTGCGGTAAGCGCTGGAAAAAGAGATCTGAGATCTTGTTTTTTTTGGCAGGAGGAAAAACAGAGAGAACAAATTGGAGGCGAAGAGGGTTTCTTCTTCTTTTTTGGAGATTAAGTATTTTGTTTGTCGAAGCCCAAAAAAGAAGAAAAAACATTAAAAAAAATGCAAAGCCCACAAACAGGCCCAACGACAGAAATTCTGCTACGTGGTACGCGCTGGGAATGTTTTTTAAAGTATATAGTAGGAATTTTCATTATTATCATGCGAAATTCACAATTTTTGGTTATTCTTGTCTTTTTCTTCGAATGAACTATGTATAAATAATAGTTATTATAATTTTTTTAAAATATATGTAAAATACGCATAAAAATTAGTATACCCTTCCTAAATACTAGTATACATATGCTAAAAATTTTATGAACTTTTACTAAAGTTTCTTAAAATTTTAAAAATATATTTATAGTCTGTATAACATTTATATATATATTTAATATACCATTTGAACTTATTTAGAGTCATCTTTTAAAACGTTAAAGACTAATTTATGTATGTCATAACCATTTTTAAATGTTTATTAATTCTTGGAAACTTTTTCTAAAAATATGTAAATAAAAATATGTAAATGGTTCCTAAATATTAGTATATCCTTCCTAAAAATATATAAACGATTCTTAAACATTTTTGAGAAAAAGAAAATTTTGAAAAAAACAAATTCGAAATTTTGAAGATTTTTTTTCGAAATAGAAAATAAGTATATTTATTTTTTATTTGATAATTAATTTGAATTGAAATATATAAAATGAGGGGGATGATTGTTTTCTTACACTTGAAATATATAAAATGAAGGTTATTTTGTGAATTTTACCATTGTGTTCTATTTTGTGACAAAAACTTTATTTAGTCTATTCTAGGGTATTTCTCAAAATATTATACTAACCATTTTTTATATATATTTCACCACCAAAGTATTTATCAAATAATAAAAAACATTATACAATCATTACTAACCATAAAAAATATCTGATTTTGACAAATATAAAAAATAAAAACTGTATAAAAGAAGATTATACAAAAAGTTACTAATTCTAATATAAAAGGAATTAGAATAACTATTTTTTTTGAGAGAATACACTTTCATAAAAAGATTAAACAATTGATTTCTCTATCAATTTCCCACCACCAAAATTCAGCTCCATAATATAAAAAAGAGAAATTTTAAAAATTACCATTTCCATTATACCATTTTTAAAAATTATCACTGATTAGTGTCCATTTTAAAAACTATAATTTTTTATAAGTGTCACAAATTTTAAATTTATAAGGGTTTATATAAAACATATTTATAAAGATTTATAAAATATGTTTTATAAAGTTAATAACATGATTATTAATCTTATAAATATGTTTTATAAGCCCTTATAAATTCAAATTTTTATAAATGTTTATAAAAGTAGTATTTTTCAAAACAGACAATAAGTAATGACATTAAAAAAAAATGATATCATGAAAGTGATATATTTGAAAATTGGGAAAATTTTTTGTTCTAACATATTATTTGGTTTTGAATGCATAAGTAGAACTATTATTGAACATTTGGCAAAAATTTGGATGCAGTCCGCCGCCATGTGAAGTCTGCATAAAGTTGCATTATTCTTCGGATGCAGACTTCTTGATGAAGTCTACTGAACCAGAGTTTTTTTTAACTTAACCAAAATATTTTAACATAACCGGAAAATGTATCCCCAACTATAAATAAGAGTTACCACCATAAAAACCCTAATTTTGTTATAAAAAAATGTATAACTCTTGTAAACGGCGCTCTCTTCTCCTCTCTCTCTCTCTCACCTCTTTTGATGTGAGCCTTAACCTCCACCGCCTCCGCCGCCATTGTTACAGCTGTAAGCCCTCAGTCTTCTTCTCCTTTCTATTTCCTCATCTTTTGATCCACAATCATCTCTATTTAAGTCTTTCATTTAATTTTTGTTAGATCTACACCTAATACAGTATTCAGATCTGAGTACATACCTTTATCTTCTCTTGTTTATTCACAATATCTTCTCTTATTGTTGAATATATGAGTCTCATCTCTAGAACAAGTAAGTTTTGTTGTATGTTATTTACTTGTATTTCTAATATATATATATATTATTTTTTTTATTCAAATGTCTAATACAGTTTTGTAATGATTTATTGTTTGATGGTAAACATGTATGGGGTGATATATCTACAATCAACTATTAAATAGCTCCAATAGTAAATAAGAAGACTTCTTCGGCAGACGTCTTCGACAGACTTCTTCGGCAGACTTCTTCGACAGACTTCTTCAGCATACTTCAAGGGTAGACTTCAACCGTCATTAAATGTAAGTAAGAAGACTTCTTTAGAATACTTCATTTGTAGACATCAAGTGAAGTCTGAAATTTTAGTATTGCGACTATACAGACTTCATCTGTAGACTTCTTTCAAAGTCTTAAGTAGTACACATCTTTTGGCAATTTTCACAACATAATAGCAACATAATTAATAATAAGATGAGATTAAGTAATTTTACAAACTCATGAGAGATCGAACGCCACAAACATACTCCAAAACCAAGATGTGTTTAAGTACTAAAAGCGTTTAATAGACTTTCGTAGACTTATATATCAGGCATCACATGTACAACTATCTCAAAATGCCATGAGAAAAAAAAATGTGATTACTGCAGACTTCTAAACGAAGTCTTCTTGTGCAGGCTTCTTTCAAAGTTAAAAATCATCTTAAGTGATATCGAAATCCAATAGCATAAACGGGTCTTATTCCGCAAATCTTCTTCTGTACGCTTGATATGTAGACTTCTCACGCAGACTTCTTTCAGACTTAAAAATCATCTCAATTGGTATCAAAATCAAATAGCATAAAAGTGACTTCTTTGATAAAGTAATATTACATAGTGACTAGTTTATTATAAAATAATTTACAAATCTTAGGTAAATACATTTTTTAAAAATCTGGTGATTGCAGACTTGTCTACGATGGCTACAATGTAGACTTCGTAGCGAAGTTTACATGGTAGACTTCACTATGAAGTCTTCAATAGTAAGCTAAATGCGTGATTGACTAAAAAAATTGATTTGAGCATAATAATAATGATTAATGATGTAAAACCGATAAAAAAAAGCAAACATATCAACTATGCAACACCAAGAACCAAAAAAACTTCAAAATTATTTCTAAGTTTATCAGAAATACATTTTTAAAAATACTGGTTATAGCAGACTTCTAAACGCAGTGTACCGCACATACTTCACTACGAGTCTTCGTAGCAGACTTCACTACAAAGTCTGTTGTGAGGTTATTTTTGCAATTGCAATTTAACAAAGTATGTAGGATCGTTAAATTGGTAGGTCATTTTTGCATTTTAAAAAAAAGTTTTAGTAGACTTTATATGAAGTCTGAAAAATTTTCGGGTTAGTTTTGCAGTTGATCAAACTTTGACTTTTTAGGCCCAAACTTCTTAATTTTTTTCAGACTTCGGGTGAAGTCTACTGAAAAAAGTAGACATCGCGCTGAAGTCTTCTTTAAAAAGTAGACTTCGCGATGAAGTCTGCTCCAAAAGTAGACTTTGTGAGGGTTTACTTTTGCAATTGACCTTCTCAGAGTAGACTTCGGGTGAAGTTTGCTATATCGCAGACTTGTGCTGAACTCTGATTCAAAGAACTATCTGAAATTGAGCGTGAATCATGTGAAAAGTACCTCAATTCGGTTTGTGATTTCCTCAAGTGCGAACAACTTCGAGTTTAACCAATCTCTATGACTCACACACCGAGTTTCTTGGGAATGCTAACTAGATACTTCGAATTTGAGGTTTTAATAAGGAAATTTCTTGAGTTTTAGGATGAAATGGACAGGAAATGGAGAAAAATGAGGTAAGACATTTAGAGCTCGATTTTGCTTGTTAATGGTGGTTAGGAACATTGAATTCAATGGCATTTTTGAAAATAAGTGATAAAGATGAGGACTGGTTTGTCCATGGTATTTTCAAAAAAAAAATTTAACGCAATGGCAATGTTGTAAATATTAAAATGTGAGAAGGGTGATATTGAAAAAATATGGTATTTGTTGAGGGGAGAGAAAATGGAGGTTAGTTTTGCAATTGACCATAATTTGTGGTCTATTTTTGTAAGTAACCTTTGAAAATTTTCCAATATTAAGAAAATAGTGATATTTATGTGCCGATTTTTCTTTCTCTTTTTATGATTATATAACAATAAGATTGTTATGAAAAGAGAGGAAACAAATAGGAGAATTAGTGATGTGTGTATTCCCTGTGTAACAAATCCCTTATATAAAGGTAGAATGATAGGGTTTAGATTGAGATACAAATATATCTAGAATCTCTTGAAGATAAACTTTATAATGAGCATCAATATCTTAATTGTTTATAACACTCCCTCAGTGGATGTATATTATGATAAAATAGTTTGTAATGCGTTTAAGATGCTGCCTCATTAAAAACCTTACTAGCAAAACCCAATGGGAAAACCGTAGTTAAAAGAAAAAAAGTGCAACACGCATACTCCCCCTCATGAGTACATTACTTGAGATTGTTTAGATGAAGCAATCCAATATGATGAACTAATATCTTGAAATTAACTCTTTGTTGAATATGCCTGTCAAATCTTCACTTGAACGAATTTGTAGAACACTTATATCGCCATTTTTCTGCAATTTTTTGCTCTTGCTGATGATTCATCTTGATCATTCTTTTTTATTCTCTTTTGTCTCATTAATGAATAACGAACGAATTTGGAGAAGTGATAGACTTTTATTCTTTGAATCATGGCCTTTCCCTTTTAAATGTCTATCTTTTACGTGCATCCATGCTGCCTCATTAAAATCTTTGTCAAGGAAAAACTCAGTGGGATAAAAACCATGATAAAGAAAAAGAGTACAGCTACACACATCATTATATGTCTCCCCCAGGAAGCAACATCTTTAGGATATGCATTCCAATCATATATTTCATCGTTTTGGGAATCAATGATAACTTTAGTGAATAAACTTGTTTGATTACAAGAAAATATCTAGGATCATTGGACTTCTGGTCCATAACTCCATTTTCATAATGACAACAATTTTTTGGTGTATTTCGACTTCAGGCGAAATTCCTTTACATATAGATTTCTAAACATTTGTATTGTGCATACTTGTAGGTACAAGTTATTCATGCTCTTCTTATAAAAGTTACTCTTATGACTTTTCTTCTTGTCATACTAGATCACATCTTTCAATCATGAAGGAAATAAATAACTTGCTCAAATAATATTTGAAATATGGTGCTTTAGGATCAAACATATGTCAGCATTTTAATATAAAATTTTCCAAATATCTTTTGAGATAAGTTCTCTTTGTTTTAGATGTTCAATTTGTAATACAAAAAGATAACGTTGTCTTTCCAAGATCTTTTCTCCCAAATTATGATTTGCTATAACTCTTCTGGAGTTTTAATTATGTTCAAATAAAGGATTTCACTTCATTTTCATCATACTACTCGCGATAACTCTTTAGGAGTTTTAAAGATGTTTAAATTAAAAATCCCATTAATCCACAACATTTGGATAAGACATATGTACCTGAATTTATTTATTTGTAATGATTAATGTCTCTTCTGGAGATCATTCCAAAATCTTTGTTTTTGTCTCGGTTTGACCATTGTTAATTTATGCTCTTTTTCTTTTTCGAAGACTCTTGTTTTTGGAACTAACATTTTTACCACGCTTCGGGCGTGCCGTAGACTCACTAGCAGTTTGATATTATTCTTCAGGAACATCAATTCTTATTAGAGCATATACAGCTAGTATATGTGACTTTGTCACTCTATTTGGGTCAGTGAAAGCTTATGGCAACTGTTTTACTAATCTTTACATATGAATTATCTTTTGGAACTCTAATTCACATTCTTTAGTTCGAGAATCAATGATAATTTATTACAACTCATTTACGTCTCTAGCTGTTTATTTTCTCCCCCTAATGTTGGAAAGACTAACTGATTAAAATTACAGTCTTCAAATTGAGCATTACTTAAATTTTTCATGGATGGCTCTAGAAATGGAGATTCATATCCAACATAAATTTTCAACCTCATTTTGAGGATTCATCTTAAAGCGCTGTGGTGGAGCAATTAGAATGATATTATATATCCAAAATTCTTATATGGAAATATCTTGTTTCTGACCCAAACCAATGACAGGGAGATTTATTTATTACTCGTTTGCTTAATACAAATCAATATTGTACAACCTGGTAGATGACCGTCCGAGGCCACCTATCAGTAGGAGATTTGAGAGTATTCTTTATATGAACATGTGCTTCTGGATGTTCAACATTTTTTCCAATAGACGTGCACTAATCAACAAATGCTCGTGAATTCACCAGTATTATTAAGATGCATGGTGAGTGATCAGTCCACCAACATCTCCTTGTATCAATTCTAGAAAATTGATAGACTCTAATTCTATTTTTACTAGTAGAAACCATATCATCAGCTTCTCTTTAGAGCGTGCAACAGACGAGAAATCATTTGAAAGAATCTTCTGGTTCTTAAATGAATATCATTTTGCATTATTATTGAACCGAAATGGTAAATGGTCCATGCCATACATTGAATATTTGGTAAACTTCTGATTTACTACATCATTTATCTCCATTACACTAATCTTTGTGTAGTACAAAATAAAGGTAGTTTCTCTAAAATATTTTTATTCTCTTAGGAAATACTTTTGATTTTGAAAGTATTCAACATTTCTTTCCCTAATTGTCTCAACATAATTGTTCCAAAATTCTACTACAAAAAAATAAGTTATTGTTACGATTTTTTTGGTCATACTGTATGAATATTACGTCACAACAAAATTATTGTGACAGAATTGATACGAATTATAAAAAATCACAATAAAATGGTCACAAATCCATTTTAGTCTCAAAAATGTTACAACAATTTGTGACAATTAACTACGGTAACAAATCATCACAATTTGTGACACTATTAAACGTCACAAAATTGACACAATTTTTGACGAATAATAGTCACAAATAGGCCACAGACTGTAACAAAAAAATGTCAAATATTTGTCACATGGTATTACCATATTTTAGTCACCAACGCGTTACAAAACTGCGACAGAAAAATGACACATATGTGTCACAATTAGTGACTAAATTAGAGTCATACAATGGTTACTATATTTTTTAAGTTGTGATATTTGTTTCTACTGAATACGTAATAATTTGTTACAAAACTGATAAAATACAAAATATTAAAATTTTAGTGACTAACTATTACCAATTTTTTTAACTAACTGTAATTAATGTATATATAATAATAATAATAAAACTTCTAAAGTAAAAAATATTCAAATGATAACTAAAAAATATTTATTTAGAACTTAGAAACAAACATCCAAAACAAAAGATTTCATCCAAAACAAAAAATAGATAAACATAATTTAAAATATAAACTTAACAATACGGAAGATATATATAAAGTAAAATAATTAAATTGCTGGCAAAGGCTATCAGTGGATGAATCTTCTATGAGAACTCTCTCTTTCTCTAACGTCTAAGGTTTTGACGAACAAAACCATGACGATCGTAAATATTGCGCAATGTGCTCTGTAATTAAAAAAAAGTTTTTTTATATAACTTGAATCAGGTTTACGGTTGGGACATAACAGGAAAAGTAATTAGGGACAGTAATTTAAGATGATGAGTTGAGATAATAGAGTACTCTCGTTGTGACAATGGCGACAAGCAAAGACTTTGTTGCAACATAGAGCTCTGATTTGGCATCTCCTCCTGTAGTACTTACATCTATTACACATGGAAGAGAAAATATCTAATTGGATCAGGAACGGTTTGATAGATATTGAAAATCATGAAATTAGCTGGATCGAGACAGATCTACTATGTTTTCGAGCAGAAAGAAATAAAAATACGAATCGATAGAGATCAGAAACTGGAAATTGATGAAAACCCATGAATCAGATGTAGAAAAACGAAGATAAACATTAATGAAATCAGATCCCACGTTTGTTTTTGTAAAATATTCTTCAATCTTCATGTTTTGAAGAGATGAAGAGAGAAAAAAAAAAGCAAAGCTTGGATCTTCTTATGTTTTTCCTTGGTTCTCTCTCGTTGTGGAAAAACTGAATAATTAAGGGAGAAGAGAGAGAAGTTGAATAAAGAAGGTGGAGAGAGATGGGATCAACCGTATTGCTCATGTATTGATCAATCACATTTTTTAGATCATTATTTAGCAGATCTTTTCTATTGATTTTCTAATACTTTCTTATTAAACAAATAAAGGCAAGACATTGTTTTTAGAGATGTCAAATCGGGCTGTCCGTGTCCAAATGGCCCGACCCGTCGCGGTTCTGTTTTTTATTTGGACAGTACGGTCAGGTCCGTTGCAGGCTGCGATCTAATTTGCTTTGTCCAAACCCGTCCGCCATATATATGTGGTTCGGCGGGCCGGCCTGCGGGCAGCCAAAAAAAATAAAAAAATGTATAAATAAAAAATGTTTGTGTTATCCATTCTCTTTTTTTAAAAAAAATATGTAAATGAAACAAACTTAAATACTTAATCAATAATAGTTCAAACAAAAATAAAGTTTTGGTCAAAATGAAACTCTAAAAAAGCAATCAACCAAAATCAAGAAAATGTCAACAAGAGTTTAAAATCAAACAACAAAAGAACAATAAAAGATGTCAATCTTCTTCTTCTTCATCATCTTCATCATTGACAATAGATTTGAAAGATGAAAGTGTCTCTTTACAAATAACTCTGTTTAGTATAGAAGGTTTCAATTTGTTTTTTTTCTTTAAACGCGGGCTGTCCGCGTCGCCCGCGGATCCAATACGGGCTAACCCATTTCAGCCCATGTATGCGCGGTCTCGGCCTGCGAAACCCGCTTTTATTTGGACATAAAAATATATGTCCAAATCCGCACCGCATTGGATCCATTTGGGTCTGACCTGCGGGCTGCAGCCCGATTTGACATCTCTAATTGTTTTCTGTAATTTATGTAATATTAGCAAATAATAATAAAGGACTTGTTTTCTTAGCAATTGGAGCTTTTGGACGACTAGGTTAGTAATTTCTTACTTTCCTTATTTCATTTTAGACTTTCTCAAACATACCAATTTTTTTTCCGTCAAATTGCAAAACTAATATATGTAAGTTGTAAATCAATTATAAGTAAATATAGAAATAAATAATTAAAATATTGGAGTCTCTTGGAATTCAAATTTTATATCAATATATAAAATTAATGTAGACTAAAAAAATAATTGTTACTAGATTTGGTCGTAAATTCGTAACAATATTTGTTACTATGTATTTTGTAACATTTACGTCACGATTAGTGACAAAAGTTTGTTACTTTCAATTTGGTTACGATATTATGACGTAATTGTGACACTTTTCTGACTAAATAATTTTGTTACAATTTTGTATGTAAATTGTCACAATATTGTAACAAAATAATTAGTCATAATTTTTGGTAACAATATCATTTTTTTTGTAGTGTCCCATGGATTTACTTTGCTAAGGATTCATCAATCTCAATTTTAGTTTGAACATAATCTTCAGGATGTGGGATTCTTTAACTCTCCCCCTCGAGATGATAACAATGCAAGTTTATCAATCTCGAACTGAGTCCCATTTTAGAATCACTAACATATCTTGCTTGGGTCATGTATTTTTTTATTAGATCCTTCTAACTTTTAGGACTTAGGATAATATAATGCATCAAAGATTCCAATTGCATTCTCAAAGGCAATAACATTTATGTGTCTTCTGGAGCATTCATGTATATGCTAATCTTGAGCATTCAATAAGCCTTATACTACTTTGTATTGTATTCACACTAGTTTCTTTCGTTCGCAGGTGATAGAAATATCTTTTACTTATTATCATCTTTATTTACTCACTTCTGGTGATAATATGAGTTTTTGAAAAAACTCTTAAGTCTCTATCTAGATGTTGACACCATTCGTATCCACGTTCACATTTGTGACCAATTCTATAACAATTTTTTTTACAAGTATTTATTGATGTGATCTTTTTTCAGTATAGGATATCACATTCCTTTCAGGGAATTTAGCAACACTAGTTAGACGTGATTCATAATTGTTCTTCAATATCTCATTGTTTTCCTTAGTCTCAAGCAGACAAGATAAGTTCAGAACACTTCTTCACTCTTTTTACATTAATGTGTCTGCAGGACAACATTACTTGCATGAAAAAACAAATAGATTCTCTAACATCTTTGCATCATTGATATTAATTTTCACGTGATTCCAATATGAAAATAATCTCCAATATAGCTAAGAGTTATTTACAAACTTCAAGTCTTGTAATCTTAGATGCAAAGACTAATAATCAGCTTTTAGATAATTTCACTTTCTGGTGATCATATACTTCTTTAGATTATTCTAAAGAACTTGTGGATTTTTTTACGGCCGAGTACTTAAAACTTGAGACCCTCATAAAAATGATGGTAACAAATTATAATCATAAAAGTATATCAAATGATATATCGTATAAAATAAGACATTATCATGATCATCTTATTAATTCAAGACTAACTAGGGCCTGTTCGTTTGCTCACCCAGGTGATCCACCTGGGTGAAGGTCAGAATTGATGTTCGTTTAATGTGTTTTAACGCATCACCCAGATGGACCACCTGGGTGATTTTTTAAAATTGGTGCATCTGGATGAGTCTAGACTAGGTGAGTCTGAACGGTGCATCTGGATGAACCTAACTCTGCCAAAAATCATAAAAGACGAAAATGCCATTCAACTTAAAAAAACCTTAAACGTTTTTAAATATGATATAAATATATTTATAAATATCAAAAATAATAATTTTTAAATTATTTAGTTATCTATAAAAATTTATATAACTAATTACAATTAATAAAATAAATAGTAAGGTAATAAATTCAGAAATTCTTTTATTCGAAATATGGGTGATTTTTTTTTGTCTTAAGAAAACATATGTGGTTGTTTTTAAAGATGATGGTGAAGACATATGTTTTATTTTTTATTGAATTTTCGAGATATTTTTTTTTGGGATATTATTTATGAATGCTTGTGTTTGTGTATTATAACATAGACTTTTTAAGATATGTGTGTTTTAAATTTCGTTCTTTAGTTGTCTTGATATTTGTTTACCAAAATTATATCATAAAAGCAAATTTGGATTTAAATTTAAATTTATAAATTATTATGAAAGAAAATAATATAAATATATTTATAAGCATCAAAAATAATAATTTTAAAATTATTTAGTTGTTTATAAAATTTATATAATAAATTAAAATTAATATGATAAATGCTAAGAATTACATCTGGATGCAGATGTAAGTTCATAAAATTGCCTTAAACAAACGCATTTGCATCTGGGTGAACCATCCAAATGCACATCCAAAAATAAAACGAATATCACCCAGGTGGTTTATCTGGATAGATCTGGGTGATCAGATGAACAAAGCCTAATACTCTTATGCATCATCATATTAACTGATTCTCTACTCTCATGCTATTAAATAAGATTCTCAACGAGTCAATCAATTCAATGAGAAAAGTTCAAATCACATCTGTAAATTTTTATGTAAATTATTTTATCTAATCAAATAATTGTCTATGTATTGATGTAGAGCATAAAAAATAGATAGTATTTATCTCAATACGGAAAGTGAAGCGGAGCTTGGAGATCTGATATAGAGTCAGTGTTGGAAACAATTTATGTTTCTTAGTTGGATAGAATCATTTCATATAAAGTCTCTTCTTTTATAAAAAAAATATATATATAATTATGAGATATTCAAAATTTTGTTCATGATAACATGGCTATTACACAACATTAGACATCAACAATTTAATTTCATATTCACATTATTAAATATGAATAAATAAATAAATAAATAAAGCGTAAAAAAATAGTGATATCTAAAATAATTAAATCAATGTTTCAATTCTCAAACTATTACTCTTTCTTTTTAACTAAATCATGATTGAATAATATATTCATCGAAATTCAATTTCTATATAAAAAATTGTTTTCTTTTGTTGGTAAAAATCAAACAATTACATTATTCCCTAGAATTAATTAATCATAATATAAAATGAAAACATTACATGATATACACATGCAAAGATTTTCAAACATAGTATGTAATACTATACAACCATCAAACAATTATAATTTAACAACTGTCATATAGATCTGTAGTAAAATAATTCTAAACAATCAGATATATCAACCAGTAGAATGAGTCCATTGTTTAAGTCTATATAAGTATTAAAGATGATAGATTCTGATTGTTTATGAAATAATTCAAACATGAATGGATAAAAAAATAATAAGATTCATCGAATTTACAAGATTAAAAATACCACAGATTGTATATATGCCAAGTTAACCCATAAGACAAATAATAAATAATAAGTGATAATCTATTGTTAACCCAATGCAAATATTAAACAAACACATCTTTTTTTTAAAACAAATCATTAGATCTATGACTCTTATACTATCATTAATATGTCTTTAAGTAATCAAACTTTAACTGACCATCATCAAAAATCAAAAATTAAATTATAGTTCCACGTAGCATACCACAAAAAACATTGATCAATTATATAAAAGAGAAAATCTATTTTACCAAAAAAACCCTTTTGAATCAAACTGGTAAATAAATTGATATTATAGAACCAATCGTTTTAACAAAGATTTAAAATTCCGATGAATTATTATAATAAAGCAACATAGCATATGACCAGAAAATCTCAAAGCTAAACATGATTTGATATTTTAAACCTTTTATATGATTACTATATAAACTAATAATTAATCGATTACTTAAATTTATTTAGCAAACAAATTATTATAATATAGATCATTCATACAATGGAATCAACAATTTATATAACATAATTTTTAAAACCACATATAGTTAAATGATGATCTTAATCCAAAAATTAAGTATAATTATGTATGTCACAATCATGTTATAATTATGTAGATTATTAAAATTATATTTCAAATATTTTATTTTTTCGCGTATTATGCAGATTGTAATCTATATTATTATATAAAGCTTAGTATTATAAAATTATTTATTAACAAAATCGTGATACGTATCAAACCTATCGATCAGATTTTGGCGCATATAAATAAATAATTTTAAGATAAAATAATATGTAATAATTACTTAATTATTATTATATACTACATAATTTTGAAAATTATTGTCAATATAAAATTATTTTTCAGTTTCTAAAGTTTATAAACCTAAACTTCTTTTTTACACAGGATCTATTAAAATATTTTGTAACTTTTTAGATAATTTATGTTAATTTGAAATTTCAGAATTAATTGTATTTATTTCTCTTAAATTTACAAAATATCATTTTTAGATAATTTATAAATTTAAAATAATATATATATATATATATATATATATATATATATATCATAATTACATACTTAATAATTAAATCTAGATCTTAGATGGAGGGAGAACGGTGATTGCAACACCGACACTGTGTATGCGTCGCAGTAGATAACTACCCACCCACGATTTTCTTGATTTTCGTTATTCGCTCTTTGCGAACGCACTAAGCAAGGCAAGGGAGAGATTAAGCTGCGTGACCTATACAGAGAGCGAGAGAAAGAGAGAGAGAGATTAGGAAGAAGAACACCCTCTCGTTCCCCTGGATCTGACTTCGTTGAAGATCACAGATCCTGGATCTGCTTCAGGTTTGCTCTTTCTATTTCGAGATCTGTCGTTGCATCGTCTTTCTTTCTCGTCCGTTTCGATTTGGTATTTGTCGTTTTCGTATGAACATTTCGTCGATATTCTTCGTTGTTACTTGCACCAATTACCATTTTGCTTCGGATTATTTAGTTTGCGTTTATGATCCGTTGGGATCTGATATTCCGATTTGAAACTCGACGAACTGTTTCGATCTTTTGATCTCTATGACATTGATTCTGAATCTCGTTGTTACGCATAGTGTTTGGTGCCGTGATCTATATGCATGAACATTTGGATTTCGATCTTTTGAATGTTTGCTCTGTAGTATATATATGGATGTGCATTTCACGAAACTGACTGTTTTGTGTGATTTTGAATCAATCACAGTGGAAAACGATTGCTAACGTGAGAGAGGATTTTTTGTTTCATACAGGAAGGAAAATGTTTGGTGTGTACCGAGTTTTCGTCTTGCTGGTGTTTGTTTGTCAGCTTTGCAATGGGTTCTACTTGCCAGGGAGTTATATGCACACATATTCAAACGGAGACCCAATCTTAGCCAAAGTCAATTCCTTGACGTCGATCGAAACCGAGCTTCCTTTCAGTTTCTATAGCCTTCCTTACTGCAAACCGCTTGAGGGCATAAAGAAAAGTGCTGAGAATCTTGGGGAGCTTCTCATGGGGGATCAGATTGATAACTCCGCTTATAGGTTCCGGATGAACACGAACGAGTCTCTCTATCTCTGCACCACGAGTCCTCTGAACGAGCATGAGGTCAAGCTCTTGAAACAGAGAACACGTCAGTTGTACCAAGTGAATATGATTCTAGATAACTTGCCGGCTTTGAGATTCGCAAAGCAAAATGGGGTTACCATCCAGTGGACTGGATACCCTGTTGGATATTCACCACCCAACAGCAATGATGATTACATCATCAATCACCTGAAGTTTAAGGTCTTGGTCCATCAATACGAAGGCAATGTCATGGAGGTAATTGGCACAGGTGAAGAAGGTATGGGTGTGATCTCTGAAGCTGATAAAAAGAAGGCCTTGGGCTATGAGATAGTTGGATTTGAGGTTGTTCCATGCAGTGTGAAGTATGATCCCAAGAAAATGATGAAACTTCACATGTATGACCCTGTTACTTCAGTGAACTGTCCGTTGGAGCTTGACAAAGCTCAGATTATAAAAGAACATGAAAGGATTACCTTCACTTATGAAGTCGAATTTGTTAGGAGTGAGACAAGATGGCCATCAAGATGGGATGCCTATTTGAAAATGGAAGGTGCTCGTGTCCATTGGTTCTCTATTCTGAACTCGCTTATGGTGATCTTCTTTCTCGCCGGTATAGTCTTTGTCATTTTCCTGAGGACAGTGAGAAGGGATCTGACAAAGTACGAGGAACTGGACAAGGAAGCGCAGGCACAGATGAATGAAGAGCTCTCTGGATGGAAACTTGTTGTCGGAGATGTGTTCAGAGAACCAGAGCTTTCAAAGCTTCTATGCATTATGGTGGGAGATGGTGTGCGGATTACAGGAATGGCTGTTGTCACGATTGTTTTCGCAGCACTTGGATTCATGTCGCCTGCTTCAAGAGGAATGTTACTAACCGGGATGATTATTCTCTATCTTTTCTTGGGTATTGCTGCTGGGTACGCTGGTGTCAGGCTCTGGAGAACCGTCAAAGGAACTTCAGAAGGATGGAGATCACTCTCCTGGTCCATCGCATGCTTCTTCCCGGGTATTGCTTTTGTTATACTAACAGTGTTGAACTTCCTTCTCTGGAGCAGCAACAGCACTGGCGCAATCCCTATATCGCTGTACTTTGAGCTCTTGGCTCTCTGGTTCTGCATCTCGGTTCCGCTCACCTTGTTCGGAGGATTCTTAGGTACACGAGCAGAAGCAATTCAGTTTCCAGTGAGAACTAACCAGATTCCAAGAGAAATCCCAGAACGGAAGTACCCGTCATGGCTTCTCGTCCTCGGTGCAGGAACACTTCCTTTCGGAACACTATTCATAGAACTCTTCTTCATCTTCTCCAGCATATGGTTAGGCAGATTCTACTACGTCTTCGGGTTCTTACTCATAGTTCTGCTTCTTTTAGTAGTTGTATGTGCAGAGGTATCAGTGGTCTTGACCTATATGCATCTCTGCGTCGAAGATTGGAGATGGTGGTGGAAATCGTTCTTCGCATCTGGTTCAGTGGCCTTGTATGTCTTTGCTTACTCCATCAACTATTTGGTCTTTGATCTGCAAAGCCTGAGTGGACCGGTCTCGGCTATGCTTTACATTGGCTACTCTCTGCTTATGGCGATTGCAATCATGCTCGCTACTGGAACCATTGGCTTCCTCACTTCCTTTTACTTCGTCCATTATCTGTTTTCCTCTGTCAAAATCGATTGAAACTTGACGAGAAAATCTCAACCGTTGAATGTTTGCTTTCTCTAAAGCAATTTTTCAGGTGTTGTTATTTTTTTGTCAGTAATAGACTTGTAGAGTCAACTATTTTACATGTTTTTTTTTCTTCTAATTTTTCGGACCTATATTACCCTTATATGTTGCTTTTTTCTTACAATTTCGCCTCTTATGTTTTTTATGTTCTGAACTCTGAGTAGAAATAAAAGATACTGTATTTCTGCTTTTTGTACTTTTTCTTCCACGTCTTATGTTTTTTTATTTATTTTAACTTTTGTGTTTTGTTGATCAATTTTTGTGTTTTGGTTTAAAATATTCATTCAATACAAATTACATCTGATAGGTTTTTGTGTTTTGGTTTAAAATATTCATTCAATACAAATTTTTGTGTTTTGGTTTAAAATATTCATTCAATCTATTATTTGGAGTGATTTGTATTTAAATGAAAAATTTTATGTCGTTCAAATATAAATTTTTAAAAATTCAGTATTATTAAACTTGTGGATTTAATATATATTAGGTAAATATCCACGATATGCTACATTTTTAAAAAAGAAAAATTTAGTGTTCATTTACTTTATTTTTTATTGTAAGTAAATTGTGTATTTTTATTTTATTTTAAAACATATTTGCATTTTAATATTGTATATATCGACTATATTAATATAAGTTTAAATGAATTTATGTTATGTTTAAATTGTATCTGGCTATTAATTTGTTTGGTCACTTTGTTAAAGATGGTGTTTAAATATTTAATCTTATTAGGATTATTTCCGCGCTACGCGCGGGTTGTGTAAACAAATTTAGATTTATTTTATATGACATGATTTGACGTTTTTAAATAATAAACTATTTTTTAGTATTAGATGTTATTATTATATATTTTATAAAATCATATAGTAGAAAAGTCAGTGGTGTTGCTGCTTATTTAAACAAAAAATGTTATATTTTTAAAATGATAACATCTTTGTGTATATAATAAATAAAACATCTTTTTAAAAAGGAGAAAAAAATTGAAGTTCAAGTAAAGATTTTATATCTTGCTGTCCAATAATAACATGACCATTCTTTTTATTGCAAAACTATAAAGATTGAAACTTGTTTAAATGAACCGAAACAAAAATAAGCAGAGGCTTATTTTGTTTTTCAGTGTCAATAGACTTATTTTAATAAACATCATTTAAACAGCCAGAAATTCTGAATTTTTTTTTTATTATAAAGACTTCAGTTGAAGATATAAAAGCTGTAATTTGTTTTAGTTTTTATTTGTGACACATAGATTTTTTTAGATAATTTGTTTTTGTTAAGATGGACTAATATTTTTACATGGAAAATGGCCAATATTTTTTTTCTAGAAAAGCCCGATAAATTGGCCTATTTTTTTATTGTGCCACATGGCAGCTAGAAAAAAATGTTTTTTGCTGATGTGGATGGCCTTATGTGCGCCAAACTTGAACCTTTTATTAGTATAATTTTGGTGGTTTGTATAGTTCAATTGTTACGTCTTTTAGATTCTGCATCTAAGAGAATAAGCAAATTAATACTTTTATTTATTTATTGATTTGTGAGTTTAATCTTGGATTGTTCAATTTATGTTTTGGTTTTAATCTTAGATGTAGTTTTAAAATTGTTCTTTTCTTTTGTTGCTCTAGAGATCCATATTCTGATAGAAATCAATTTTAGTTAAGTTGTTTAATCTTTAGATTCTGTAATATGATATTGGGTTTGTTTTTCTTTCTATATATGTTAATTTAAAGAGCAAGTGATCTTTTTTGGCAGTGAAAGTTAGATATCTTCGTTTTTACATGTGTTCGATTTATGATGACGTTGGTTTATAGTTTTCTCCAAGTTTAAAATTACTGGGTTTTTCTCCCTTTTTGTTTGGAAATTTCTGAGTGGTTTTTGGATGTCACCTTTTTTGTTTCAGTTTTTCATTATCACAAGCATCATTCTTAATTGCTGTAATTATTGAAATTGGTCTTTATGTACATTTCTAATCATTCTTATTTTTCTTTTTCTCACCGAGATTTTGGGGAAAAATACAATTTAAATATAGTTGTAAAGGTAATTGAGTTGTTTGTTTGTAAGATAACAAACATGTATTTATATTGGTTTGAATCAGTTTAAGCATTTCTAATTGTTCTAGTTTGAATTCTTTGGTTATAATATTTTCATATGCTCCAATATTTCTGGTGATCAAATAGTTTTAGTGTGTTTCGCAGTCTAGGTATATTTGTATCAAGATTTTGAGATGAATAGTAGTTGTTTTGATGATTATCGTCGAATCAAAGTAAAGTATATGTAATATGCTATAAATTCGAGTATTCAGTGACTCTTAGACTAGCAATTTATAATTTTAAAAAGTCAAATAAAACATAATGTCTCTCAACCCTTACTATTTTGTTGTCTCTAATTAAATTCACACATCATGTTGATTTTGATTTCCTACTCCAAGTTGAATATGGTATTTAATTATGATATTGCATCAAATAAAGATAATTATATCAACTAAACTTTGGAATCCAATATAATCATTTCGTGACCGAAAACGGAGTGACAATCCACCAACCAAATAACTGGATAATCATAAATAGAGAATAATTCCTGATTTACCACTTCATAAAAAATCAAGAGACCACATCCTAAAGAATCAAAAGAGTTAACAAAGTAGCTACAAAACACTATGGATATTAGGTACGAAGAACCTTATGTATGTTGACAAAATTTCGCTGAAGACTCTCCGTGTTCTTGGCCGAATCATAATATCGAAAAGATGTTTCTAAAACCATCTCATTTATATGAAGGGAATTATTTTTTTGGCTATCCTAATCTAGTTTATCAACAATTAATATAAATTTGTATATGTATATCAGGTTCTAATCTAGTTTATCAACAAATAAAACAATCACGTTGTAAGAAAAAGATTTAAAAGTTCATATCTCTAACTCTCTTACTAATGGCTAAATGAAATATACTGTGTTTAACGGTTTGATTTAATAATAAAAAAATTCTGTTATAAAATTGTGGAAAAACGTTTATCAAAGAAACTAAGCTGAAAAATCTTGAAATTTTTGAATGTATCCTAATCATAGATGAAATAAGAGTGAGAGTAGCATCGACAAATAAAAATATAAATAAAGATCTCTCTCTAAACAAATAAAAAAAGCCCTAAGGAGAGAACGAGAGAGATTGTGATGGGAGAACTATTGTATATAGATGAAACTTTACTGAAAGATGTATGTATTCTTGGCCGTGGATCCTACGCCTCCGTCTATCTGGAAGAGCATCCTAGTTATGGATTTTACGCGAAGAAGACATCTTCAATGCATCACAGACAGAACCTCAAGAAGGAGCTCCAGATCATGCTTCGCTTTCGAAGGCTGTTATATCTATCTGGAGTACCCGCAAAACGATCATCTTCAATTAAAACCCGAAAACAAAGGCAGCTATATCTATATGGAGTATGCCTCCCAAAGTACTCTATTATGAATCTGGACGTTTTATTGATAATAATTGTGAATACAAGCCCAAATTTATAGACTTGTAGGCAAATCCACCTGCTCTCACACCCGAGTGGCAAGCCAAATCCAAATCCAAAATTCTGATCTCAACAAACTATTGGACTCTTGTTATATACTCGAGACCCAGTCACAACGACCCAAAAAAATAATTGAAAAGACTCAGTAATGTGCCCTCATTATAAAACCGAGGCCCATGTACAACGATTTACTCTAATCACCTAAAAGACTCAGGTCCAACAACTACATCTCTTCTCCGACGTTACCCATAGACTCTGGTAGCTTCCTATGCATCTTCGTACTCTGACATCCACAGTAAACTCTAGTTGGCATATCAATACCCCCCCTCGGGGCAGACACATCTTGTCCTCAAGTGGGAAGGAATAAAATTGTTGCTTAAGATCACCCAAACGCAACCAAGAAGTCTCGTGAGCTGGAAGACCCTTCCACTGAATCAACAAACATAAATAAATTTTTTGCTTAAGATCAATAAAATTTTTGCTTCATAGTGAAGTAGAGTCAGTGGATCACGAGCATAAACTAATTTGAAAGGAGTGCATTGTAAAGCTGTGTGAAAAGACGTATTGTACCACAACTCAGTCCATGGAAGGAACTAAAACCAAGTCTTCGGATGTCTGGGCGCAAAACAAGAGATATAGGTTTCCAAACATCTGTTTGGCCGTCATTGTGAGGATGAAAAGCAGTACTGAAACTTATGTTTGGCCGTCATTCTGAGGATGAAAAGCAGTACTGAAACGCAGCTTCGTTCTTGATACCCAAAGTATTCTTTCCAAAACTTGCTGAGAAAGATTCTGTCGCGGTCAGAGATAATTGAATAAGGGAACTCATGAAGACGGATCACCTCCTTAACGAACTTGTTTGCAGTGTCCAGAGCAGTGAACGGATGTTTGAGGCCAATGAAATGGCTGTATTTACTCAGCCGATCTACAACAACCAAAATTGCATTCACGCCCTGAGATAATGGCAAATCTTCGATAAAATCCATGGATATGTCTTTCCAAAAATCTGATTTGTCAAAGGAATAGGTTGTACCAACCCCGCCGATGACAGTGTTGAAGCTTTGTGTGTCTGATAGATAGAGCATTCCGCGACATAACTCTGAACCAGTGTGCGCATCTTGGACCCATGAGACTGTCATGACATTCTCGGAGAATTAAGACAATGAATAGTGAAGTATGAGGAATGACCAATCTATGTTTGTAGAAAAGTCTACCATCCACAATCTGATATCCCATCGGAACTGACTGCCCGGATGCCAACTTTAACAACAAATCCTGCATTATCGAATCCTCATCAATTTCCTTGTATAGGTTCTGAATTTGTAATGTGGAATGAACTGTCAGGAAGAGGAGAGAATGTGACACTGAGGCAAGGAAAGAAGTAACAATATGCGAGAAACCACCTGCCACCTTATTCCCACTACCCACCTTGTATTCAATATCAAATTCATAACCCAAGATCTTTGTAAGCCATCGCTGATAATCCAAAGTCACTTCCCTATGTTCCAACAAATACTTGAGGCTTTGTTGTTCTGTTCGCACTAGAAATCTCCTTCCCAACAAGTAGTGTTTCCACTTTTTGTATGGACATAACGATAGCCATACGTCTCGTTCATATATTGGCTTGAGCTGTTCTTTTGTTGTTAATCCATAGCTTAAATATGCAATTGGATGCATGTTCTGCATCATGACTTCACCAAGACCATAACCAGAAGTGTCAGACTCTATAATGAAGAGATGTGTGAAATCAGGGAGTGCTAGCACTGGAGCTGAGATCATGGCGCCTTTCAACTTATCCAACACTTCATGACCCTGAGAAGACAATTTAAACTGATCTTGTTTCAGTAACTCCGTAAAAGATTTAGCAATGAAGGCATAATATTGAACAAAACGACGATAGTAGTCTATTAGTCTCAAAAACCCTTGCAAATCCTTAACCAAAAATGGTGTAGGCCACCTTTTCACTGCCTCAATCTTTTATGTATATGTGGCAACGCCTTTTTGAGAGATAACATGACCCAAGTATTCGACCGTGGATTGAGAAAAAGTGTATTTTTCGGTTTGAGAATAATTTATGGTCCACAAACACATCCAGCACCATCTTCATATATTGCATGTGTTCTTGTACGGATAAGCTGTAGATCAAAATGTCATCAAAGAAGACGAGCACAAATTTTCAGAGAACGGTTGTCGGAGCATTGGTCAAGCCGAATGACATGACTAAGAACTCGTAGTGGTTGTCATGTGTTATAAAAGCAGTCTTTTCAATGTCCCCAGCCTTTATACGAATTTGGTGATAACCTGCTTTCAGATCAAGTTCCGTGAACCAACGAGCGCAATGAAGTTCATCCAGCAATTGATCAATCATAGAAATGGGATATTTGTCCAGCACTGTGACTCTGTACAAGGCAGGATAGTCAACGCAGAACCTCCAAGAGTAGTCTTTCTTCTTCACGAATAGTAAATGACTTGAGTAAGGACTGTGACTTGGCCGGATCAAACCTGCTTCCAACATTTCTTGCACCATTTTCTGCATTGCCTCTTTATGAGAATGCAGATACCTGAAGGGTCTGACACTAATGGATCATAATCCTTTTTGGAGGTTGATAGCGTGTTCCCTGCCCCTAATTGGCGGAAGGGCAATTGCCTCTTTGAATACTGCATCATATTTCAACAACTGTTGCCAACTTCGGCGGAAAACAATGCTGATGCAGCATGTTTAACCCCACAGCTCACCAAGAATCTGTTTCCATCGTTGTTGTGAACCAACAAGTTAGGTGAGAGAGATTTAGGGATATAGAAGAGGCGCGAAGGGAAGAATCACCCTATAGAGAAACCTGTAGTCCCTGATATGAGATGACAGTTCATATATATGAGAATGACAGTTCATATCTGTCCCAATCAACCAAACATTTTCCCAACGTTCGTAACCATTGTACTCCTAAGATGATGTCTGCATTTCCCAACTCTAAAAAAATGAATCTGCTTGAAAAGTCATATCCGGAAGCATAAGTATGACCCCCTTATACACCCATGTGCCATGGACTAAGATCCCTGTTCCGAGCAAGACATCTAACTTAGATCCCTGAGTAGGAGTGAGTTTCGTCTGGTGAACTATAGCAGGGGAGATGAAATTATGCGTAGCACCGCTGTCAAACATAATAACTACCCTTGTTTTCTTAAGAAACCCTCTCTCTAAGTTTTGTACTGGAGGGAGAAGATATACCCAAAAATGAGTTTAGTAATAACTCCATCAATGATGATTTATGTGATTTTGTTTCTTCTTCCACCTTAATCAATGTCTGATCCAATATTTCTATTTCGAATTTGTTGACCACTGTGAGAACCTGGAGACTTTTGTTGGAACAAACATGTCAGCGTGACCATTTCTCATCACATTTAAAACAAAGTCTCAATCTCTTCTTTTGTCAATTTGACTTGTTGCCGCGTGTTAGGAGGAAGGGTTTTGTATCCGCCTGAGTTATGTGCATGTGGTTTCATAGACCATCCTATGTTGGGAATGTGGCTGCAGTTATGTTTAGTGGAACCTGCTATAGCAAACTGCTTCCCTTCGTGCTTCTCTCGACATAAAACCTTGTATAGTGAGCTTGTTTCCATATGATATGCTACCAAAATCATCTCTGGAAGATAAATTGGCCTGCAAACCACCACTTCTTGCATTTCAGGTAATAGTCCATTCATAAAGATCCCTTCTACTTGTTTGTCCATGATGCCGCTAACCTGAGTAGATAAGTCCTCAAACAAATGAATGTACGCTGCAATCGACCATGGCTGCTTGACCGCAAAGAAAGGTTGGCTTGGATCACGTAACTTTTTCTACCAAAATGAGTAATCAAACGTTCTTCAAAATCCTGCCAGCTCCATAAGGTTTTATGAGCGTTTCACTGTTGAACTAGCTCAGAACATATTCAACTAAGCTCACAGAGATCACCTCTAGTTTTGAATGTTCAACGTAACCACCAATCCTAAAAAAATATTCAGCTACAGGGATCCAACCATACACATCATCGCCATCAAAAATTAGAAGTTCGACGCGTTTTAACATGCTTTCTCTACTGCCGATCAACATATTATGATTCCAATGATCGTCCGATCTAAGACTACGGCAGTGTTCCGACTCAGAATCGTGTACCTGAGAAGGTTGTTGCGATGAATTCGGATTAGCCATCTTCATTCGTTCATCGCGATTGTCGGACTGTTTATGTAGAAGCTAATACAACATCACAAACTTGGAATTGATTTTCCCCTTTAAGACGTCAGATTTGGATCGCGTCTATTTTTCCAATTCCACTTGACACGTGATCGTTTTCATCAGAATTTTGGCTAGAGATTCTAGCGTGATCAAAGAAGCAGCGTGAAGCTCGCATGCCAGTTGTTGACTTTTCTGGAGCTGGCTTGAGCTTGCTATCGTCGTCGACTGTTGCGATTGTGCGATCGAGAGCGCTCACAAGCACCAATTTGTTATGAATCTGGACATTTTATTGATAGCAATTGCGAATACAAGCTCAAGTCTATAGACTTGTAGACAAATCCACCTGCTCTAACACCCGAGAGACAAGCCAAATCTAAATCAAAAAGTCTGACTTCAGCAAATTAATGGACTCTCGTAATATATTTGAGATCCAAACACAATGACCCAAACAATTATTCGAAAAGAGTCAATAATGGTACTTCGTTATACAACCGAGGTACATGTACAAAGATTTACTCTATTCACCTAAAAGACTTAGGCCCAACAACTATATCTCTTCTCCAATGTTACCCATAGACTCTGGTAGCTTGTCTTGCATCTTCGTATTCTGATGTCTACAATAAGCTCTGCTTGGTATATCATACTCTCCAAGAGATCATCTCTTGTTACCAAGAGAAATCATTACCTGAGCATATGACCCAACGGACGGTTCATATGATCCTACAAGGACTCGAAGCTCTTCACTCCAAAGGTTACATTCACTTTGACATCAAGCCATCCAACGTCCTCGTCTTCCCTTCCACCACTTTTGGGGAGCTATGGGATCTCAAGCTTTCTGATTTTGGTTCAGCCAAGGAACCTAATACGGATCATGCCCCTCTCTATGGCGGCACGCTTCAATACATGTCACCAGAGTCTTTTAAATTTGGGCCATAGTGAAGGATCGATCTGGCTTTTGATATATGGTTTTTAGGGTGTATCGTTTATGAGATGTTAAAGCCAAGCAGGAGTTTTTAGAAGAGTATTACAAGTGGAGGTTGTTTGAAGATATATCTTTGGTGGCTAAAGAATTTTTGAGTTTGTGCCATGGGTGGCACCCGATATACAAAAAGATGGTGGAGCGACTGAACCAACCAGTAAGGACCATCGCAGCTCAGCTCTTGAACCATACTTTTCTTACACAAAGAGTTGTGCCATTGCTAATGCCAATACAAGACAACCAGAAGATTGGCCAATACTCTCAGATTTCCTGTGGTGATTAGTTTGTTGTAAAGATGTTTCTATCAACAACAAAAAAAAAGAAAAAGAAAAAAACAATGGAGTTTCTAGTCAGAGTCGCTGTTTAGGATTTGGTAATTAGGAATCATATTTATGCTTTTGTTGAGTTTGTCTCTCGGATTAGCGCACAAGTAAAAGAAAACAAAGAAGAAGAAAAAAATACAATTTCCATTGAAAAACCATCATTGCTAGATGCATGAACCTGCTGAAACAAGATATGCAATCGCTCCTCTTTATACTTCCGCGTATTTGCCAACTTGAGGAGCATGTGGTGGGAGCAGACCTGGATTTAGGTCAGTTTCAATTCAATTTTGACTTTGCGGATGATATCAAAGAGGTGTTGGAGATGGAGCCATCCCATCACAACTACTGGATGGTCGCTTTGGTTCGTTGGGAACCGTTGGTGGAAGTCATTTACCCCTCAGCGATAGATTTTTTGGATTCTAGTCTAGGGAATCCCTCTCTGTTACTGGGCTGATCCAAATTTTCTCAAAGTATTGGAGAGGCGTTGGGCCAAGTGATAGCAGTGGACCTGAATGAAGGCAGAATAGAAGTCATCCTTGATGGGTTTAAGCCATTGGTCTTCTCGACAACCGTGGAGTTTCATGGTAGAGATGAAACCGCCGTGTCTCTTTGTTATGTGAAGTTCTTTGGTTATTGTCGGGTTTGTTATAGTGTATGCCACAATCACACTCGATTTCCATCACAGATTAGTTTGGTTGGCGATGGAGATGATGGAATTTCAAGTTACATAGGACAGGGACCGGGGTAGCAAGTTACAAAGGTGCAAACCATTCAAAGGATAGATGAATGTGGTGCGGATGGGAAAACAACAGCAGAAACATCTATTCAATACCGATAACTACAAAAGAAAATGGAAGGATAATGAAAGAATAACTACTGGCAAGAAAAAGAGGACTTTTGTTCTTTTCGGGGTCGGTGGAATAGAGCTTTGAGGGAAGGATCCTCTAGGGACACTTTGCGATCATGATATCTCTCTCCACAGGAGCTCGAGAAGAGGTTTGCTGTATCCATAACCGGTGTAAAATCTTTGAACCACTCCGAGAGGGATAAGCACTTCTCGACTCATGAGTGAAAAATGTTGGAAGCCTTTCATAATAAGGCTGTAGAGATAAGGGATGAAAACACTAGAGAAAGAAGAAAGGCAGGGGGCCGTATAGACTTTTCTAAGGCCCGTAAAGATCTATGTTTTGACAATGTTGATATGGATTTGACTTGTGAGTTAGGATTCCAATCCTGTGGTTGAGGAAAAACAATCTTTGGAAAGGGAACTTGAGGAAGTTAATGGGTCACATGTAGTGGTAGTGGAGGAGGCAAATGAGGAGGGAGAACTGATAGATTCGATGATGGAGGAAAAAGATAAGGTGGCCCAGGAGGAAAATGAGGTAAGGGTGTCATCGTTCTCTTCTAATTCAAATGATACGTCAATGAAAACCGAAGTACAAGGATCTACTATCGTAGAGGTGGGACAGATTTTTGGTTCCAAACAGGGATCAAATATGCAGAATTTAGCATTAACAGAAGTTCAGATTGACCAGGTTGTGGAGTTGCAGACTCAAGAGGAGGTGACCATGGATATTGAGACTCAGGGTCCAGAGAAAAAACAAATAAAGGTGAGTTTCATGGGTTTTGGTGGGAGCCCAAAAAGAGGATAGTGCTGAGCCTCATTTCACCACGGAAGTGGTTGATGCCTAAAGTCTCTTCCAAAGATGGAGACGTCAAACCGGCAGCGGGGGAGAAGGGTGTCCTGCACCCAAAGAAAGCTTCGAGTAACCCAAAAGTGATTTCTGAATCTTTAGAGTACTCGGAATGGAGGGTATGTGGCTTGGTTTAAAGTCTTTCTGGATTATTAATAAGGAAATAAAACATGAGATTTGTCATTATTGTTTGCTTTATTTTTCGTTAAGTCTTCTTTTTGATGGAATAGCATGGGTGATTGTATGATCTACAATGATTGATCTGTGAAAAAAAAAATTGCAGTAATTTTTCTGCATTTTTTTTTGTTTGAAAAGTTACTCTATGACTCCCATAACCTATTTGGGTTCAATTCTATATGAAATAGGAATCGTAGTAAACACATACATCCTATATGCATTGGGATGTCGTGCAGATTTAGGCGACAATCTTAAAGAGGGTGATTCTGGTTTGCTTTTAAATGGTGTGTTTATTACCAGTGAAACATATGAATGTTGTTTTCAGCCTTCCCATGTAGTCATTAACACAACTTTGAACTCTGGAAAATTAGTGCAGTGTTTTAAAGGTACTCTTATATTTCGTCAGAGGTGGATACTCTTAGGCATTGTCTACTATATTTACACAGAGACTTCTTGTTCCAGGTCTCGTCACCATATTCTCCTAGTCCATCGTTACATACTTTTCTGTTAGAATTCGGTCTGTAATGTTTCCGCTTTGTTTGTAGAATGGTGAAACAAGAATCCCATATGCGACTTTATACAAAGGGTGATGAGCCCCTGCCGATTAAAAGTATTGGATATTTTAGCAACGACATAAAATTGTTTTCTGCATATGTGAGTCCAGACTAGGTGTTTTATTGAAGTTTCATAAATTAGATTTCGGTTGGGCATCGAGGCTGGTGGATTATATTCTAGGGTTTTAATTCGTCTGCAAGAAGCAATTCGAGATATGGAGTCTCATAGGTGTAAATCCAGTGAAGTTTTTGCTAAATGAGTTTGAGGATATCACTGGCCTCAAATGCGCGTATGTTTTCGAGATATGGAGTCTCATAGGTGTAAATCCAGTGAAGTTTTTGCTAAATGAGTTTGAGGATATCACTGGCCTCAAATGCGCGTGTGTTGAGAAAGAGGAGTGCCAGATCATATTAAAACTCCTTAAATATTACGAAACACTCTCTAGTCATAAATAAAGTTTTCTAAATCCTGTTTACAATTTGGACACCAGGTATATGATACAATATGTGTGGAAATGATATCCATTTTAGGCATACACACTTAAGTGTCATAGGTTCTTATTTAGGAATTCTGGAGAGTTTGGATGGGGCAAAACATACAAATTTTCAGTTTCCTTCAAGCTAGACTACATAATCGAGTGAATGATGGACTTCCTAATTTCTCTCGAAATGCCTATAAATCAAAATATAAAGCCATATACATATGGATGACGCTTCAATAAAGCATGAAAATTTACGGTTAAATCTAGTTACTGTACTCAGCAGACTGTTTTGAGAAAAAGACGAAAAAAGTAATACAATGGTACCCAATGTCAAGTCTTTATAAGCCTTCTCATGGAGATTGAAATAGCCTCTGAAAAATTAAACACTTTATCTAGCAAGTGATATCTGATTGGTTAGCAGTAACTAAAAACTTAAAGTCAAGAGGAATTAACTGTGGCATGCAATATAATTGATGTCTGGCAGATGATGAATCAATTAACCATGTCGTTTTCGAGTGTACACCGGCTCTTCAAACATGAGCCTTACACGAGTACCATGTAATCCATGAACATTTTCATCATTATCGGATTTTGCAAACATGGATTACCTGTTCTGGAGGTTACTATGGTATATATGGAAGATTCGGAATGAAATTTTTTATGGTAATACAGATAGAGCTCCTTCGAAAATTCTTAGGATTGCGGAAACATAATCGATTCTATGGAACGAAGCTCATTTATCCATAGACAAAATTTTGTCACAGAGACGAGCAATTGCGGTCGTAACGGGGCTCTCTAATGTGTCTCAGGGAGGGCGATGTTTTCATGTCAATGGTTTATGAAAAAAAACTATTCGTTTTGTAGGCAAGGATGGTTTACCAATTACGTGGGAGTTGTTATTTTGGCGCTTGAAATATACGACGTAGTTTATCACTACTACATCCAGAATTCAAAGCACTCATATCGCTTGTGGATTGCAGGATCGTTCTTCAATAGTTGGAAGTCACTTTTCCAACAGGCTGCTCAGAGCTGGTGAAGATGGTTTCGTCACCAACACAATGACCAGCATTTTTGACTCACATTCAACCATCACTTGATCATATACCCTGGTTTGGTTAGTTATATCGTGATAAATTCAACATTTGATGACAACAAAAAATTCTAATATTTATAAGACTATTTTTTCTTTCAGACTTCATCATCAGTTAGTAATATAGGACAAAATAAAAACAATTTGTAATGAATGAGTATTTTAAGTAGCATTAGTTTAAAATTAACAGAAATATTTTATATTATTTTCTTCAATAATGTTAACAAATATTAGTAATTGCATATCTTATTTAGTTGATATGTATTCATATTTTGTATCAGTTTTATCTAAACAATGTTAAATCAATAATAGCGTGAATTACCATAACTGATGTTTTAAATTATACAAAGAAATATCTTATGATAGATAAAAATCAAATTTTGTGTACAAATATGAAATCAATCATAAAAAATCACATATACATCATTTATTTGAATTGTAAAGACCTTTTAACCCTTATGTAATTTTTAAATATAAAACTAAATAATTATAAAAATCGAAAGCATCCTTTTTAGAAACTTTTTAATTTTTTTTAAAAAGTGTTTTTCAACAAATTTTCAAAAAAAGTTTTTTTTTTCAAAATTTTGTTGAGAAAGATTTATTCATTTCTAGGAAACGGTTCATAAAATTTTACCAAACATATTTAAAAACAATTCTAAAATATACAAATCAATTTAACCATTTAGAAAGTGATTATAAATATGTTGAAACTGTTTATAAATATTACATATATGTATAGAGGTGTAAGAAGATGTTTCACCAAATTTAAGGGACAACTTATATTTTAGGAATAATTTATATATTTTAAGGATATAAATTGTATAATTTTGTAAAACATACTTATAAATAGTTTGAGAATCAGAAAATCAATTTAAAAATTAGAAATTAATTATAAATATGTTGATCATCCAAAACCTTATCATCATTCTCTGTGTCTGCTAGAACAAAGAATATAGAGGGTGAGTCTCCCATATTTCCTCATTCAAGCATTTCCGAGTGTCTCTCCTGTTTACCTGGAAAAACAATTTTCAAATATGTTCTTTCTCTATCGGGATCTCTTTAACTGGTACCTTATGAGCTGCACCGACTTCTTATTATTTTAATATTGTTCTAGTTTAAATGAAAAAATGAAACCATCTTTTATTTTCTAATAACTTGATTCTTATCGACAAAAGTTATAGTGTAGCCTTCACTCTTTGTGGGTCCGATCATTAAGATGAAACATGAAATCCCATCAGTATCGTCGGAAAATCTGTAAGGAACAAGCAAACACAAATGGATCGCTGGAAAAAAAATTTTCAATGAAACATATTATCCTTGGATTGATCATGCACCACCAATCCTTCCACCATAAATCATCCCAGCTCGATTTGCCCTCCAGATATTTGGACCCTCAGAATATGCACACTGTTTATACATTGGAAATGTTTGAAGAGTATTTTTTTTATCTAACTAGGGGTATCCCTGATTTCGCTTCGTTTTTTTTAATTTTTTTCTAATATTAATTTTAGGTGAACTATATATATTATGTACATATTTTAAAATTCAGATAAGACGAACTTAAAATTGTTTAAGATTTAAAATTTACTGATTTTTTAATATCTATATAAATATAAATCTTAGAGTTGAGAGTTATTAGATTTTCAGTACAAAATCAAATCAATCAAATAGTTATGTTTTTATATTCGTGTTGAAAACATAACCTCGTAGCGGTCAAGAGAAATTCGAACATTTATAATTAGTCAAAAATCAATCAAATAGACTTTATTGGAAAGTTGGTCTGACCTTTGCATTTTGATACATCTCTAAACGTTAATGTCTCACTTAACGTAACGTTCAATTTAACATTTTATAGCCTCTATAACGGCTTTAGTCTGCATTAAATGTTATCCTAAGGGATCAGTGGACAGCAACACGTACACATGACATTATCTATTTCTTAAAAATTTACTGATACAATTTGAAGCTATGTGCCCATTTTCAGACTTGCCATTGCATACTCTTTTTTAAGTTTTTCATCTAATCTTTGCTCACGTACCTAAACCCTTAGACCGAGGTTTGATCTGCAGATCAGAGAAAATAATAAATACAAAATCCGTACCTGCAATCCTTGCTTAATTCATTTTGAGATGTTAAATTTGAATTCCTTAGAAAGGAGGTGTAACAGTAAAAAAAAGAATATAAGTGAATCTGAGAATCCAAAATTAGTCTAAAGAACAAAACTCTCTCAAGTAGTTAATAACCCTCAAGTCACTCGAGTGCAATGAGATATTTATCCATCTCTTGATGACTATATATCAACAATGATAAACTCATCAAGATTCAAGAACTGTGTTTATACTCATATGTTAAATCACTTAGAGTAGTAAATCTTCCAAAAACATGGAGAATGTTGCAGCTCCATATTCATCCTGCACATGATTTTTTTTGCTTCAAACACATGATTGTGTTGAATAACCAGAATGAAAGTGAGAAATATATGGAATTTGAATCAAACCAAATTTAAATTGTACACATCAAAATCATATGTTTATCCATTGAAGGTGAAGAGAGCCACTTGAAATATGAAACATTGATATACTCAGCCACTTGTAGTTCACATACTCAGCTTTCCTCCATGACAGCACGTTGTAGTCGTTTCTTCGGGAAGCTCTGTTTTGCGGCTTTAGATGTAAGGAGGATGATCCTCTTCAGCTGAACCGCTTTCCCAGGTATATCTAAGGCATAATCTGCAATATTGACTTGTAGTTCTTTGTAATCAGTGTCAATCAACAGTATTGAACTTCTGATTATTACATCCCACATATAATAAACCCCAACCATTGTATTGTCAGGCTTCATAGCAATCTGTTCAAAGAGAAATGGAAGATTCATTGTTTGGGCAAACCGATCACAATGTAAGAATCTCTTGTGCAAGAAGTTTTAAATATGGTTTATAAGTTTTTTGTTGTTCTCATTCACTCCTTCTGGATTTAATACCATACAAACAAAATAAAAGAAAGAAATCGAGTTTCAAGAGGAGAGATATATAGATTCTATACTAGTGAGATTAACATAGAGCCATGTCATAGCTTAAACTCACCAAACCATTGGCCACACTCTTTAAGCATGATTGGTATTTATGTTTTCACAATTTTTGTCACAACGGCAAGGAATTCCTCTCACAGACTTTCGTACAAAGGACTAAACTCTACAAAGTGAACTTGCTTATATTAACTTTTTGCTTGCCCTTGATTGAAAAAGCCTAGAGTCGAGAAAAATTGATGAATCATACCTTGCAAATTTTACAAGCTTCTTCGTTGTTAACCTTGGTGAAGTTTAGAACCATCTTCGCCAGGTAGCTCGACTTGAAATCTCCCGACCTCTTGGAAGCAATTTGTCGGTGAGGGAAATTTTTTTTGAAGCGTTCTTCATAGCGGACTGACTTTAAAAGTGACCCTTCAGGTTCAAATTTGGCGTTTGCCTCATGGTCTCCAAGAACGGAAGCTCTTCTCTACATTATAGTCGATCGGGTGGATTTTCATATGAATTGGCCTTGCAGTAGAGTTATTCATAGTTAAGTTCATCCCAATGTTGAATTGGGGAATTCACAAAAGAAATTAGAAGTATAAATAGAGCAGATTGATATTCTACCATCCATATATTCAGACGAAACTTGTAACTGAAACTGAAATAATAATTGTTTTCTGAAGAGTAAATCGGTCATTAAGATTTTGCACACACTTGGTTTTTATGTTTCAGAAATTCAGAAGATAATGCCACATGTCCATATAAAAACAAACAAAAAAATGATGATGTGGCTGCCTTCTAGAGAAAAGAGTCAAGATGGGAAAAAAAATTGAGTCTTAAAGTTTGTTGGCCATTTTTTTCAAAAAAATTGAAGTCAATTTGTTTTGCATTTCTAGCCCGTTTTTTATAACTGTCATGTGTCACTGTTTTAAGCAAGTTTTTTTGCAGATATGGCATCCCTCAGGAATCAAACAGCAACTTTTATTAGTGTAATTTGTGGATCGTTGATACACATAATTTTAATTCTATATAACTAGTGCAAGTGTACAGCAAGTGCATAGCAAGTGTTGTAGTAATGCAGGGATCGAATCTACAAAGACCAAAGTCACACTATAATTTTATGAGATTTAAATAGGCTAAGATGAAAACGAAATTTGGTGAAAGTGATGTAATCTACTGTCGTAATGTCGGTGTAAAATTCAAATAAAGGAAGCGTTAGGTAAAGGATAATTCGCAGGAATTTAAAATCACAAATCAGATAATCGAACAGGAAATGATCATTAGACGTATTCTAGAACAAAAAACACCAATTTATAATTAACCTACTGTCGTAGTATCAACTAATATATCTAAAAATCATATAATAAAGTTTACCAAATCATGATGTCCCTCTCACTATCTTGGAGAGCAAACCAGAATTTGATGTTGTTGTCGTCATTGACTATGGAAGCAGTTCCCAATCATATCAATTGCTCATTTGTTGTCGTCTAAAGAGGTTTATACTTTAACTTCCATCCTAAAAATCTTTAATATTATGAATCATTGATCTACTGACGTATTATTGTGTTTAAGGTTGGAAAAGAAAATATATTTGCACCATTTTTGAAATTAATATAGATTGGGGTTGGTACTATTTTAGTTGCATAAATAAAATCAAAAGAAGGGTTTTAAGGCTAAAATGGACGAAACAAAGTTGTAGAAACACGAAAGAAACCAAAATTTTGGTGTGATATTTGTAGGGAAAATGTGACAAATGTTGTTGCAAAGTAATGCCACATCTCTATATTTATTTGATCTTATATTATCTGTTAATGATGTTCATGAAAGAGACAAACTTTTTTCTTTCATTTGTCGAAGGTATAAGCTTCATTTAAGAGTTATGGATCAGAGAAGTGAGACTAAACGAATGTTTTTTGACACTCTGGCTGGTGAAATTGTCAAACAAACAGCATCTGGCTTTCTAGATGGATCATTTGACGAGGTAACAAAATGATGTACAAAATAAGATATTAATTAATCTCTTCTTAAAATTATTTATCTGACAAAAAACGTTTAACTACTTAGATTGAAGATCCAGAAGATGCTTATGATGCTATCAAGAACGTAGTTGGGAAGACGTATCAATAAGTTTTGAGCATTGAAAAATAAAATCTACATGGAGGACATGATACCTTTAAGGTTACAAAGTAATGATACCAAATGGAATAGTTGAATGTGATACTAAAGAAGAGTTAGAGAAGCCACTAAATCTTTCTGAATTGGTTTAGCGTGATCAGCTACATTTATTCTTCTTCCTAAGTTAGAGACGAGGAAATGAATTAAAATTAGTTTGTTTTTTGGTGATTTAACCAATTTTATGGATTGTTTACTGTGAACACTACTGATGCTTGCAAGTAGCCAAGAAATATCAAAATCTGACAATCCAAACATGGTAACTCCTTCTTTTAAAAGAAAATACGAGAGAAACGTGGTTCTAGCTGATCAAGCTTCTTTAATAAATCTTAAAGATTTAGTTCGTCTTAAACGGTTTACAAAAAAAGTTTGTTTTAAACGTTTAACATTATTGCTCTAATGCATTTATTTTATGATCTTAGCCAAACTTTATACAAAACTAAAAGCTTGTAAGGATTATTGACTGAAAATGAAGGCTAGCTTATTATAATTGGTGTTAATCAATCATTCTCAATTTTGCATAATAGCATGTATCACTGTTAAAGAAAAAATTAATTCATAACTCCCGCCAACTTAAAATGGCATAAGTGTTCCGTTGCATTTCTTTATCTTTCTTCGCAAATGTTTTTAAAAACTAATTGATAAACTCAACCAGTCATAGTACATATGTATTATTTTCACATAATGTGTTCTTCAAATTAGATCTTTTAAAAATGCTACACTAATAGTAAAAAAATTCATAAGAGAAACGAGGTTTAAAGAATTCGATTTAATTTAATTCCAAAAATTCTGCAGCAAAACCAATTAAAATATTTCTTTCTCACAACCCTAAATCGACTACTTTTTTCACTATATATAAGATCAAGTCACTTTTAGTAATCGAAAGATTCATTTTTTTCTTCTGACTTTTATATGTATGTTTTTATTTTTCTTTTGATTTTAAATATTTTTTGTTCTTATGTTTTAATATTAATTTTGTGTAAAAATTGATCTTACCTATATTCATATCAGTTTTAATAATTTTTATTTTGGATTTAATATCATCAAAAAATTGTCAATAATATGGAAAATCGAGATCTGTGCAAGACTATTTAAAATGTTTGGGCAGTTAAGAGTTTCAAAACGGCATCCGCTGGACAAAGGTTGAAATATTTATTTTTGGCTTTACAATTATATTTTGTTAGTTAATCTTCTTAATATTGTTGATGACATACCCATAATATTGGAATGTGTCGTCAATATGACTTATAATAATATCGTTATTATCAAGGAGGAGCTTGCATGGTTGTATTCTTTTTATCTTGCTATAGTTTTTTCCACTGGGTTTTCGTAGAAATGTTTTTAACAAGGCAACAAATATGCAACACGAGAGGTGATAGTGACAATAGTCTCCAAGGAGAAGTGTTACGAAAATCATAGAAGACGGCTGACATTAAATGAAGTGCAGCTCACCGCACTATGCAGACACATTAACTTATGTTATTTTACCTCTATATAAACGAATGTTTCGCTCAATTGAAAACATAACTTTTAGAATTCAATAACACAGTCTCTCTCGATTCTATCCCTTAAAGATATAAACTTTTTATCTTTATTTATATTTATCTATGTGATAAATTATTAGTATTGTTATAACACCGCTACTATAATCAAATAAATAGAAGAATTTGTTAAAGACAATTACCATTACAACAAAGGTTATAATTGGAAAAAAAAAATCTTTAACACCCGTATCTATAAACACCCGGATCCAACCCGTTTTCTAATATTAAATATCAACCTGCAAATATATTCCAATAATATACACATAAGATATTAATGATTATTTTGCTAATTAATTTCTAACAAAACTGCATAAATAACATTCTCAAATATCTTACTATTATAACCAATCTATTATTTATTAGAATATACTTAACAAATAAGAAAAACTTGCTTAAAAATATATAACATTCTAATGTCAAAAATAAATGATCTAACCAATAAGCAATGAATAAAAAATTAGATATTTTTATGATACTATATTTATGATACTATATTCGCATCTAAAGACATAATTAGCACAATCTTAATTGGGAAATATGACATTTTAATGCCGAATTTTTAAAATTCAGCCATTTCAAGCCTGACCTTTAACCTAATCTATTTAAACAGCAAAAATTTTTGTTGACCCATATTTTAATCACCAACTTTTGTTTGACAAAACCAAATTAGGCACAACGTTAAGTGACTAAATGGACAGATTAAACCCCGTTAAGCTGACGTTTAATTAACTGTTAAACCAAAACGACGTTGTTTCTCTCTTCACCTTCAACACCTAAATTGCGAAAATCTCCAATGCGAACCCAATTCTCAAATCCCTAACTTCTAAAATCGAAATCGTCAAAGGACATGAGACAAAATTTGTTCTTGGTTATTAGTATTTTCGTTTTTTGTTATTTGCTCTTTGTTTTTGACATTGTAATTTGAGTTTATTAGTTAATGTTATGAGTTTGAGATTATTTTGTTAGGAGTTGCATTCAGATATTAAAAGACCAATAACAAATGAAACAAAAAAACCATGTTTTGCACTACGAAACCAACAACGATCCGATACAACAAACCATGTTCAGGAATGAAAACAATAAACCATGTTCAAGAATGAGAAAGCAAAGTCCATAACAACAAAAGAAAAAACCAAATAGATTTTAAGTTAGTTTGAACATTCAAACCATGATGTCCAACCTTGAGAACCATGTGTTCCCTGAGCTTGTCCTTGTGATCCTCCTTCTTATGAAAATTTTTGTGCTTGTGGGTGTGAAAGAGCTTCAGCTCTTACTCCTTCTTGGTTCGCCTAATAGAAACCGAATGACATTATGAAATTAGAATTGGAATTACAATTTGTTATTATGAGGAAAGGCATGAAGAAAGACACGAACCTGGTATTTTCTTATCGACCCCTTGGTCTTTTGGGAGGAGCCTGAACAATCCGATTTGAACAAGATTGCTTGTTGTGTCCCATTTGAAAATAATTTGAGCTTGTCATTACTCTCCTTACCCGTGATAATCTTGTCGTACACGATGAAGAGGCAGATTCATATTTTGATTCCTCCTTGCATAGCCACTAGGCCTACCAGGATTGCCAAATCTCCATGGTGGTGGTAAGACTGGTAATCTATTCACTTTAGGCCACAATTTCATGCCTTGGACAAGCCCAATATCGTTTCGATAAGTTTCTTGCCACATTGTTTTGTGTAAGAGACATTAACATAATCTTGAACCATTTCTCTCTTTCCTAGTATAACACTTACGGCATGAACACATGGTATACCAACCATTTGCCACTTCCTACAACCGCATATTAGCTTGTTCATGTCGACAGTATAGACAACACCATGCAATTCAACCTAATGCAAATCATTTCTGGCCATGTGTCCAATACAATGTTGCGCCCCTGCTATCATTTCTCTATCTCAATATAAGCTCTCCTAGTAAATGTTGTTCTCAATCTTCCTGCAATAACGAATATTTTTGCATTACGAACCATACACTTTCGCCTAATATCCTCTAGTAAGTCCAGCAATGGCTTTTTCCTTGCTTGCCAAATCGTTCTATTAAAAGACTCACTAAGGTTGTTTAGATTTTCATTGCAGCAAGAACCTATCCTAAAGTAAGCCCTAGACCACGACCGAGGATTAGTTTTCTGTAGAGAAGCTAAAGCCGGAGGATTGTACCTGCCTAATGCTTCCATATGTTCTGTAAATTCTTGAACGTGTATCTGCGAGCTATCTTCCAGAACAGCTTTTTGAGTTCAATATCTCGACTCTCTCTCTTAAAATTATTCATAATGTGCCTAGCACATTGCCTATGTTCAGCTTTTGAAAGAAGATTACAAATGGCTTTCACAAAACCCTACAAATTGATAAACAAGACGTTAGATATGATTGCAAAATACGATAACATACATGAAAAACGTTAAAAGATACTAACCGACTGCTTATTAGATATGATGAAACCAAGTCTCCATCATCAAGCTCCAAACTATCCGAGAGCTGTCTAACAAACCAGTCACAATTATCATCATTCTCAACTTCGACTATTGCCCATGCAATAGGGACCATCCGGTTATCTCCATCTCTTCCAACCGCAGCTAAAAGATGGCTTTTTATATCCCATTTCAGAAACGCACCATCTAATCCTATGATAGGTCTACATGTAGCTTTCCAAGACTCTCGTTGTGAATTGAAACAAATGTAACACCGGAAAAAGCTTTGCTTACTTCGAACAGTTAGCCCAGTAATAGTCTTAATTTCAAACTTGGTATGCGGATTAGACTCGAAAATCTCCGGTTGATAGTCCCATAGCCGAGCAAAGTGAGCTTCATGACTAGCTTTCTTCTGCCTCATCAATTTTGTTTTTGCTTTTCCACATTTCTCACTCGTTACTTCCAAGTTGTATTCTCTCATGATTTCAGCAGTCATCTCCTTTTTGGTAATCCTCAGATTCATTCTCAATCTTTCTTCAAACAACCACGCAATTGTTGAACGCTTCAGCATTTTGGAGTGCCTGGATCTTATACATATGTGTTCGTTGATAAACACCTTTTATTTGCATCTTATGTTTCCTCTTCTCATAAAAGCAATATACCCTCCACGGATAGTCAGCATTTGTATCAGAGCACTTCGCACCAAGCTTCAAAGATTGTGACCTATATAACTTGATATCATATCGGGTTTTCAAAGAGTACCTTAGTAGTGCAAGCTTGAAATCTTCAGGAGTATTGAAGGTTTTCCCCAATGCTAGTATTACTTCGGGATCCTCTGTCTCTCTCTCTGCGTCTTTCCCTTTCTTTTTCTCCATTTTCATCATCTTCGGAATCAGACGACAAAGGGTAAGGAATCTTCTCATAATGCCATATCTCATCTCCGCTATCTGCATCAGTCGCAGCTTCCTCGTCGCTTGCAGCCTCTCTAAAATATTCCACTAAGTGTCGGCATTCTTCTTCTTCTTCTTCAACTGCTCCAAACGCGTTTCTATTGTTCTCATCACCTTCATCACTAACGTCAACGTAATCTTCATCATCAACAACCGCGCGGTCATCTTCTTCTCCATTTGCAACTTGGCGTTGAGCTTCGTCATCACCGCACCCAAAATCAACATCTGCTACTTCGGGTTCTACTTCGGTTACCACGTCCGGTGGTTCTGCTTCGGGTTCTTTCTCTTTGCGCTTCGGACCCTTCTTCCGTTTTCCTTTCGGCGTCATTTCAATCCAAATAAATCGAAGATAGCAAGTGGTGATTCAATGATTCTGGAGTATTGATGAGTTGGGTTTGATTTGGGGGGTTTTCTCAATTAAGGGATTTGAGGATTGAGAAGTGGGTTCGAATTGGGGATTTTTCGTGATTTAGGTGTTGAGGGTGAATAGAGAAACGGCGTCGTTTTGGTTTAACAGTTAATTAAACATCGGTTTAACGGGATTTAATCTGTCCGTTTAGTCACTTAACGTCGTGTCTAATTTAGTTTCGTCAAACAAAAATTGGTAGTTAAAATATGGGTTAACGAAAAAGTTTGCTGTTTAGATGGATTAGGCTAAACGTCAGGTTTAAAATTGCTGAATTTTGAAAGTTCGGCATTAAAATGTCATATTTCCCAATCTTAATTCCCTATAACCATGTTTTAATATGGAATTAACGAGTTTATGATATTAAATTTGCTTTTAAATACGACTTTTTAAGATCTGTAATTATTTCCAAATAAGATTTTATTTTAAATAAAAGATTGTGTTGCAGCCAAACTCTTTAAACCTAATGTGAGTTTTCAAACACTATAAATATTATTATTAGAAACAAATGCATAATCACTATTTATTTTGAGCTATATTATGTTCTAGTAGAAGAAAAACATGCAAAATACAATTCAATTTATCGTAATCTTTCAATGTCCAATTATGAAACCCTTAGAAAAAGAGGAATATACCTTAACGCAATTAAGATTTCTTCAGAAAAATGACTGACGTTCGTCCTATCACTCTTTTGAAAATCATCAAGCCTTTCAAAACAGCTTGGAAAATCCAAGTCAAAGTCATACATACATGAAAACAATACACTTTCAATTCCGAAGAAACATTGGAATTGGTTTTATCAGATCAAGAGGTCAGTATATCATAGTTTACCTCCATCACTGTTTTCTAACATAACTTTTTTTAATTCACATTTTCTGTAGAACGTCTTACACTTATATATGTTTGTCTTTCTCTCATCTTAACTATGAAACAATTTATTATAGATGTTAAGAGTTTTTCCAATGCCTTCAATGCAAGTTTACTTAAGATATACCCTACATACCTTGTAGTGGTGGAGTTCATGAATTCGTAAGTCACAAAAATTTTGATTTACTTCCTTTCTTTCGCTACGTTATAATATAATTAATATCCTAAATTTTAACCCATATAATATAGTTTACTGAATGATGGCGTCTCTCTCACTATCTTGGAGAGGAAATCACAATTGGATATTGTTGTTGTCGATGACTATTGGAAGCAGTTCCCAATTACATCAGTTGCTGATTTGTGGTAGTCTAAAGAGGTTTATACTTTAACTTCTATCCCAACAATCTTAAAAACTATGTAAGTAATTATGACTCATTGATCTACCCACGTATTTTTGTTTTTAATGTTGGAAAATCAAATACATCTACAAAATTTTTAAAATTGATACGGATTGGGGTTGGTACTATTTTAGTTGCATAGAAAAATCACAAGAAGGTTTTTAAGCTAAAATGGGACGAAATGAAGTTGTGGAAACATGAAAGAAACCAAAATTTTTATGTGACATTTGTAAGGCAAATGTGACAAATGTTGTTGCAAAGTAATGCCACATTTCTATATTTATTTGATCTTATTATATGTTAATGATGATCATGAATGAGACGAATTTTTGTTTTTTTTCATTTGTTGAAGGTATAAGCTTCATTTAAGATTTTGGAATCAGACAAGTGAGACTAAATGCATGTTGTTTGACACTATGGATAATGAAATTGTCAAACAAACACCCTCTGACTTTCTAGATGGATTATTTGATGAGGTAAAAAATGATGTAATACTAAGATATTAATTAATCTCTTTTTAAAAGTATTTATCTGACATAAAATGTATAACTACATAGATTGAAGATCCAGAAGATGTTCATGATGCTATCAAGAACTTCGTTGGGAAGACGTATTAATAAGTTTTGAGCATTGAAAAGTAAAATCTACACGGAGGACTGATACCTTTAAGGTTACAAAAGTAATGGTAACAAATGGAATTATTGAATGTGATACTCAAGAAGAGTTAAAGAAGCCAGTAGACCTTTCTGAATTGGTTTTTGGTGATCAGGTACGTTTATTCTTCTTCATAAGTTAGAGACAAGGAAACGAGTTAAAATTAGTTTTTTATATTGGTATTTTAACCAATTTGTTTTTTATTGTGAAGACTACTGATACTTGCAAGTAGCCAAGAAATGTCAGAATCTGACAATCCAAACATGGTCACTCCTTCCTTTAAAAGAAAAGACGAGGGAAACTTGGTTCAAGCTGATCAAGTTTCTACAACTAAAAAGCAATGCTTCAAATGATTTACTGTGGATAATCTTAAGCTTGAAAATATGATGGAAAGTAAGGCAAAAGGAGTGGTTAAGAAGGATTTGTCGTCTATTATTCATTGATTTATGTTATTTTTTGTTTTGTGGTCCAATTTTAATTAGTTCTAAACTATTGACCTTTGAATTTGTTCTATGTGATTTCTTTAATGAATTTTAAGGATTTATTTCGTCTTAAACGTTTAAAATGATTCTCTAATGCATTTATTTTATGATCCTAAAAGCTTATAACGATTATTGATTTAAAAAAGGGTAACTTATTAATAATAACGATTATTGACTAAAAAAAGGTAACTTATTATTGACTTAAAAAGGTAAAAAATGTAATTTCATCTTCTGTATGTGGAGGCTTCAGATCACAAAAAACAAGAATTTTACTATGTAGTTCCAGTTATCATCAATGAAATGGGCAGTGAGGCAAATATATCCCATTGTATTGGGCCGAGATGTCCAAAGATCTGAAGTAAAGCAAATTCGACTACGATGTCTAGCAAACACTTCTTTGAGCTTTTCCTTTCTATTTCATATCTCTTAAAAACATCAATAGCAGCCGTTTGTCTACAAATAGGCTGGCATTCTGGATTTAAATACTTGTCTCTTACTCGAACTTTCTCATATTCTACATATCGAAATGGAAGATTATGGTAGATGATTTCCTCAATAGTCATCGCACTATCTATCTTTTGATCATATGCAGGCCTATCTTCCTTCATAGGCTGGTGGAGTCACAAACTAAAGCAATTGGCATACATGTTAAAGCATAACACCACACTAAATTGTAAGGAAAGACAAAGAAATTGCAAAAGAACGAGGCTAGAGAAGGAGGCTGGATATTGACACAAAAGAAGAGGGTTACAAAACCTAATTCCATAAACGGCCTCGTTTTGGATCATAAAAAAAAATTAAACACGTTTATCTGATCTCCGTTTAATTTCTAATAAAACTCCTTTAGTTAATGGATTTTAAAAACGTAGCCCAATTAAACCACATAAATACAAATATAATACATGAGTATAAATGGGCATTCATAACACATACCCATTTCAAACCCACTATATTAAAACCCATATTAACATCCCTACTTATTATAATTGGTGTTAATCAATAATTCTCAAGTTAGCATGTATCACTGTTACAAAACAAAATTAATTCATAATTCCCACCAACTTAAAATGGCATAAGTGTTCCGTTGAATTTCTTTAGCTTTCTTCCCAAATGTCTTTAAAAAATCATTAATAAACTCAACCAGTCGTAGTACATATGTAGTATTTTCATATAATGTTTCTTCAAATTTGATGTATTAACAATGCTATAATAATAATAATAATAAAATTCAAAAAGAAACGACTTTTTACAGAATTTGATTTAGACAGGGAGAATTTTTTTAAATACCACTTTCATGATATCATTTTTCAAAAATGTCATTGCTTGTTGTTTATTTTCAAGAATATCACTTTTATAAACCTTTATAAAAATTTAAATTTATAAGGGTTTAAAAAACATATTTATAAGATTCATAATCATGTTATAAATTTTATAAAACCTTACAATAATTGTTACAAAATTTTATAAAACATATTATAAACCCTTATAAACATGTTTTTTATAAACCCTTATAATTTCAAAATTATGTCACTTATAAAAAGTTGTATTTTTGAAAATAGACACCAATCAATGGTAATTTTGAAAAATGGTATTAAGAAAGTGGTATTTTTAAAAGTTTCTCATATATTTAATTTAATTCCAAAAATTTTGCAGAAAACCAATTAAAATATTTCTTTCTCACAACCGTAAATCGGCTACTTTTTTTAACTATATATAAGATCAAATCAGTTTCAGTAATCGAAAATTTCATTTTTTTCTTGCTTTTATATGTATGTTTTTATTTGTTCTTTCGATGTTGATTTTAACTTTTTTTTGTTCTTCTGTTTTAATAGTAACATTGTCTAAAAATTGATCGTCCTTACTTCATAATAGTTTTAATAATTTTTATTTTTTGATTTAATATCATTAGATTGTCGGTAATATAAAAAATGGAGATCTGTACAAGACCATTTAAAATTTTTCGGGAGTTGAGAGTTTCAAAACGGTATCTACTGTACAAATGTTGAAATATTTACTTTTGCTTTAGAATTAGATTTTGTTAGTTAATATTATTCAAATTATTTGAGAAGAAGAATAACCTGCCTGAAATATTATATTAGATTTGCATATGATATTGTTAAGGTTCAATTTTCAATATTATGAATTTTTAACTAACTTTGATTCAATCAAATTTATATGTTTTGTTAAGATTTTATTAAAATTTACAAGTAATAATATAATATGTTCCATAATTGAAAATTAAATATTATTCGAATTAAATGCAAATTGGAACATGATTATACATTTCATACAAGTTTCACAAAGTGGTGGAGGAGCAAAATCTCAAATTTATTGGACATCAAAAGAAATATCTGAAAAGATAAAAATATATAAAAAATAAAATTAAAGGTAATTATACATAATAATAATCCCTATTTGAGGCTCCTTAAGCCCTCCAGCTTAGATTTCTCTTTGTCTCCCTCTCTGCCACGTGGCAGCCCCTAAACCATTCGGGCCATTCATTTGATTAACTGGGCTTTGCGTTTGACCCATCAACGACTTCTCTTCCCCTCACTTTGGCCCAAGAAAAAACGTTTCCTTTCTTTTCGAGAATCAGTTTCTTCCTCTCTCGGTTTCTCCCTCCATCGTTTTCGTTGCTCTGTTCTTGCCTCTATCGGTTTCTTTCTCTCATCTGTTTCTAACTTTTTATTTCGATCTACTGCGGCAGACTACCGGTCATCTCCGCCACCGTCTCAGGTAAATATCTCACCGGCCTTTTGTTGCGTGTTTGATTTTGTTTTTGCATCTGAGTTTTCACGATTTCTTTGATGTTTTCGCATCTTTATTTGTCCATCTCTCATCGATCTGCCTTCGGCACAGATTTCCATGCGTTTCAAACCGGATAAAATAGACTGATTTCTTCCGGCGATGACGGGGCCGTCTTTGTTGCTGCCGCTTCCGGCAAGGTGAATGACAGACGATATTGGGCTTCATTTTAGTGGGCTTTTAGGTTAACGTGTAATTGGATTAGGTTGTCACGTAATTGGATTGGGCTTTCCATCGTCAGTAAGTATTTCTTTCTCTTTTTAAAAAAGCCCAATTCCTTTTTTTAAAAAGCAAGATCTAACGTTTAACGGTATTGGCTTCTTTTGGGTCATGTGTTTTTTGGGCCTAAATGTGATTGCGAGAAGTTGGGCCGTCATTACAGTTCAGAATATAAGCCCAGGTAAATTCGTTTGGTAATTTATTTTTTCCAGAAAGTCCATATATATTAAATTCAAAATTATATTTATCGAATTTTTAATTTGCACTGGGCTTTTTGTAGGCCTGCCAAGTCAACTGAAATGGGCCGTTGTTTTCACCGAACCTTCAGGCCCAGCAGTTAATCCAGGTTTGTTTTTTTCCTGGGCTTCGCGGTTAGCACCCAAAAAAAAAAACTCATTTTTGAGATTCACTCAATCACTCGCCCTAATTTTCTTCTTTCTGTGTTTCTCTCTGTCGCGTTGCCGTTGCCGTCTTCTCACCTCCATTACAAACCGATATGCTTCAAAACATCATCTCGTCATTCAATCCTGCACGGCAAAGTAACCGGAAACAGCCGCCACCGACTTAGGTACATATTTTACTTTCTCGTTCTTTCGTGTTCCATTAAGTTCTTCAATCCGTTTATTTTGGATTACTTTGGTCTTTTCGAATAATATATTTTACCCAGTCTCATGGATTTCCTTGACGACGGGTTTGCATGCGGTTCAAAGCGGCTGAAATCAAACGCTTTTTACCAGCAACGACGGCGATGTTTTCGTGGCTGCCATTAACCGCTACGAAAATGTGGTCCGGTAAATGTGCCCCGTCAGTGGGCCTCATTTTACAGGCCTTTTAGGGTTATGCGTCAGGGTATTGGGCTTCCATCCCATATAAGGTATTTGTCCCTCTTTCTAAAAATGCCCAAATACTTTTTTTAAAAATCATTGTAACGTTTTAGTGCATTGGGCTTCATTCGTGTAGGGTTGTTTTTGGGCCTCAAAGTGTATTCAAGAATTTGGGCGTTAAAGTGTATTCGAGAATTTGGACCGTCATTGCCATCCAGAAAAGAAGCCGAGGTAAACTCGATTTTTTAATTTAATGTTTATCCCTGAAAGCCCATATATTTTATTTGAAAGCTACCTGTACCTAACGTTTTCTATGATTTGAGCTTCTCTTGGATCATTTCTTTATTGTAGGCCTGGCAATACATTTAAAATGGACCGTCTTTTCTGGCGAGCTATGAGGCCCAGGTATTAAGTCTTTTTTTTTCCTCCTCGCACTAATTTTTTTCTCTGTGGATTTCTCTATGAGTCGATGGCCGCTGGCATTAACTCGAGCGGTGGATAAGACGCAACCGGGCTTTACCGACCGAGGTAAATATGTTACCGTCTATTTTTACCGCTTGGATTAAGTTTTCTTTATATTTGAGTTTCCTCGCTTATTAATTTTCACCTTTTTTCATCGACCTTCCTTCCATCGATGTTTACTGGCGCTTCAAAGCATCTAAAATCGACGGGTTCCTACCGCCGAGAACGTTGCGAATTCTCTGTCCGCCGCTTCATAGGCTTTTGTCCTTACTTTATCGGGCTTTGGGCCGCTTAATAGGTAATTGTTCTTTCAAATTAATTTTAGCTCATTTATTTTACCGAGTTTTCCTACCTCCTTTTCTAACGGGTTTGTTTTATGGGCTCACAATAGGTTCTCTATTTGGGCTTCTGAATTGTGTGAACAAGCTGGGCCGACATTGCCAAGAAAATTAAAGCCTAGGTAAATGTTTAATTTAATATTTCTTTCCTCTGCGAAGCCCAAATATTTTTTTATTGTTTTCTTTACTTACTCTTACTTTTGCGTCCATTTTCGTTATGGGCCTACCCTAATTGTTTTTCATTTATGGGTTTTTAAGGGTCGCAAAAGGGTTTAAGTCGAGCTTCAAGACGTCCATAGGGAAGAAGTTATAAGGTAAGTTTTTTTAACCGGCCCATCTGTCTTTTGCGTTTTCCTTAACGCTTCGTTACTTCTGTTTGTAACGTTTCTTCCTGTCTCCCTCCCCACGTTCCTGAACCTCCATGAATGCCACCACTAACCAGCACAATTATGATGACCTCCGAGCTCCCCTAAGGTGTAGTATAAAGCTACACTGTTATGTTATTTGTTATATTATATCTTTTAAAAACTTGGACAATACGAAGATGACCACATTCAAATGTTTTGACGATTTGCAGGGGGAGTTATGCAAGGAAGCAATTTTTGTTAAACTTCTACATTCGTGGGAGGCAAGAAATTTCAGGCAGGGCAACACACTCATAGGGCATGAAGTGCTCCTGATGGATATAAAGGTATTTAAAAAATTTTCAAATTGTGTTCTTATCTATTTTTCCCTTTACTTTCCTCTCTAATATCCAGACAGGCATCGACTATGCAGGAATTTCTCTGCAAACCGTGCGTTCCGGTTCAAGGATCTATTGCAATCGAACAAGGTGTACAAGCTTAGCAAGTTCATACTAAAGCCGTGCAAGCCGACCTACAAAGTGTCATCACACCCGCTAATGATCATGTTCACTGACCAGACCGTCTTTGTGGAGGAGACAGAGAGACCACCTCAAATTAACACTCAATCGTTCCAGCTGAGGTGTTTCCAGGACTTCAGTGACATTGCAGACAAACACACTGACTTATTCGGTAAGTAATGTCAAACTTTTAGTTGTTGATATTACAGCATCTGTCTGCCTAATTCTACCGTCCTTAGATACTGTGAATTATGTTGGTAAACGGCTAAGTGGTTGATCTGTTTAGTTGTCTAGGTTATCAAACATACGTTCTGTTATACATTGGAATATGTTTTGATGTCGCATTAATATATACAACTGTCTGAATATTTTTTGCATTTCTGATGTCGATACAGATTGTGTAGGACACATGCGATTAGTGAATGGAGAAGGGTTGAACTCACAAAGTCCAGTTGGTGCTGCTCCAGTGGCTGGGGGTTCTCGGTCAAAAGAGATGGTTTTCCTGCATATTCAGTTAGAGAAGTAAGTACCAATAAGTTTTACTACGTTTAGTTCAAATTTTAACAGACCCGTTTTTCGACATTTACTTTACAAATTTGCTTCAGTGGGGAGACAGTGAAGGTGTACTTATGGGAGCATATTGCTTCAAACTTCCGGGCTCGGTGGAATGAGACCGTTCAAAAACCCTCAGTTGTTTTGTTAACAACGTTAAACTCCAAAACTTTAGGAGGTAAGTAAATCCACTAAACATTTCCTTATATGTGTTATTCAAATTAATGTGCCATAACTATGCGCCTCAATGATCTCCAGGAGTTGTGGCGCTGAGTTCCACATCTACGACTCGGGTTTTCTTTGACAAAGATATCCTTGAAACGCAATCATATTTAGAATGGTAAGTACGTCTTATGTTTTATTATTGTATTTGTTGTTCAAAACGTATTTAAAACGTTTATATATGTATATGCCCTTACACTCTGTCGCTTATGTTGTCGGTTTGGCGGAAATCGAGACGATCCATTACCTGTTAACATTTTGCAGATTGGTGTAACGAAACCAGAGGTCGTTACTCACTCTGAAATTTACGATTTCATAGCAAATCAGAACCCCCAGGTCTGTCTTACCTTTCTTTCATGTTCTGATATTTGAAACGTCTATGATATTTAATATGTATTTATATTTCTAGGTTGCAAACTTTGTTTGTGTGGCAACAATTACTGAAGTTGTTGAAAACTATGGCTGGTACTTCATCTCCTGTACCAGCTGTAGGTCGAAAATGGTTAGGGGTGAAAACTGTTTGGTCTAGTCTAATTCAAATGCAAGAAGCCCCATAATGTGGATATTCAGAGGTTAGTTTTCCCATTGTACTCATATGTATACGCATGTATTTCCTTTACTATTTGGTCTGCAGAATTCGTAATTTTTTTCACTTGATCTGAAAAAATTAAGGTACCGCTTGGAAACCACTGTGAGAGATGGAAATGGTGTAGCAACGTTTGTCATATTTGACAAGGAAGCTGCAAAACTGGTGGGGAGGCAAGCATCTGACGTTGTGGCAGAAGTAAGTTAATTATGCGGCTTAACATTTTCATGTTTTTTACTTATGCTGATAGTTTTTTTTCTTCGTTTAGGTTGATGAGAACGTGACAGAGGGTTCCTTCTTAACACCTCCTTCAGTCCTTGACATTGTTAGCCGAAAATGTAAGTTTCAAGTAAAACTTACATCTTTTAATTTCTCATCCTCGCGTCAAACTATCACCGTTTCCCGCATTATCGACTGATGAGAAGCTTGAGACTGACATGGTAAAGCCAACAACTGAGGATCATAACACTGGAGATGATAGCAAGAGATCTGGAAAACGTCCACGTTATGTGTGACGTTTTCCATGCAGGCTTGGATTTTTTTAACGTGTTGTTGCATTGTGTTTTAGACAATGCTTTTTCATTTTAATAAGCAACTTCATAAAGTTGTATGTACTTTGTATTTCTTCTTACTTATATCATGCATGAACATTTTTAATTTATTCGGAATGAAATTATGTTAAAAGTTCTAAAGTATTTGTCATATAATTTGTAGAAGTTAGTTTTTTTTAAAAACTTCTGTATGATTTAATTCTTACAACTTATCTTCTTTTGAAAACAGTTTATAATATTGCTGGGCGGTCAAAATGTCGTGAATATAATATATAATTCATAATACATTCAAGAGAAGATGTTGAATATATTATAAGTATTATAATTATTTAGTTTGTTTGTTCGTTCTATATTTTAATTGGCTTAATTGAAATCCAAAATTATTGCAAATGCTTAATATGTTATATTCGAAAGATTTTGTTATAAATAGGGATCCAATTTTAATGCACAAAATTAAATGTACATTAATGTATTAAATATTTTGATTCATTTTGGTTGTCTATATATTCGAAGACTTTTTGCTTTTGTTTACATCTCAAACAAATCATTCTTAAAAAGAAAACGTTAGTGTATATTCTCATCTCCATTTTAAAGCTTTTAAATTTTTTTAAATGGTCGTCTTACTTTGTTTTCGTACGATTCTTCTTATAATATGTATACGCAATTTTCAAAACCTGCATGCGTCTTCATCTTCAACATGCATGCTTAAAGACAGTTGTCCTCGCTTTACGATTTGTTTTTATTCTTCGTTTTGCTTACCAAATGATTTAGAAAATAAAGTAACTAGAAGTTTATTTGAAATTTCTTTTAAAAAAAACGACCAATAGAATATTCGTAAACAGTATCTTCTTTTGGTTTATTAGTATTTACTCCAAACCAATTTTAGAACAAATTACTTTTATTATTTGCTAGAATTTTATATTATATTATAAATCTCTTATTTATAAGTTCTTTTATTTTACAGGTTTTTGGTGTTAACTTAATGTGAATTCATTACAGAGGTAAAAAAAGTTACTTTAATATGACATATTTGAATATGTCATTCTCTTACTTATGAAATCTTATATATATTGTGTATTTTTCCAGACAGGTTTTTTAGTCCAAAAACATATTAGGTATTTGATATATGAGGAAATTTAATTGTTTGCTTAATATACGGTTTAATTAAATTTCTCCAATTAATATTTTTCTCTATTTCATGGAAGCGTGGAAATTTTGCAGAAGTTATTTCCTTTTTCTTTCATTTTGATTAAAAGTTATACATTTCATAAATATATTTTACTAACAATTATTTTAAAAATTTCTTTCAAATAAAAAACTTGAGTTGAAAAAAAAAGAAAAGGAATGAAAATGTGTAAATTGAAGTATAAAATATGGAAAATGTAATATTACAGGTTTATTTAAAGCATTTATTAATAATAGTGAAAATTTCAAAAAAATCTTTTCTTTAGTATAGTTAATTAGATCATTTTCTCTCAATATTAGATATTTTGTTTAAAACAATATAAATACATATATTTTATTAATACATGATTTTATCATAAAACATCTTTTTTTTTGTCAACATCATAAAACATCTTTTTTCCTTAAAATTATTGTTTAACTAAATAACACTGAAATTTTTTTTTATTAAAAAACACTTACTATATTATACAGTCGAAATATATACATATTAGGAAAAGGAAAGAATCTATTATGTTGTTATGATGTTTAATTAGTGTTTTAAAAAAAAAACAAAATAATCTTTCATGATTTATTATATTTTTTTATTCTGCTAATACAAATTATTGAATAGAGCTGTATTCATTTGGGCTTGATTTAGTCACTTGGCCCATATTTGATTTTTGGTTGCCACTTATTTTTCGTAAAATAAAAATCAACATGGTTTAGATGATTGGGTGGTTAACGATCAACCTGGTTTGTATTTGGTCCAATAGCGCAAATAACAAGAGATTGAAACCTTAACAAAGAATTATATAACTTAGTATATTTTTGCGGGGTGAACTATAAGGGTCAAACAATTGCCAACCACGCGTATAAAACTTTGTTTTTTAAAGTAACACACTTACTGAAGCTAATATTATTATGTTATTAATATATGAACTTTTTTGTATTATTAAAAAAATTCATCTCCCATAGGTTAATTTGTTTTTAATGTTTGAACCATAACAAAAAAAATTCTAAATGTTTTTTTTGGTTTTGAAGATAATATAATTGCAGCCTAAATTTAGGCAAATTTTAGAATGGCATCATCTGGAAATGGAAAGAGGAAACGTGCTTCAAATGAGTTGCTACAAATTACGGGTATACCTTTTTACTATATATGATTGTAAACTTCACACGTCATATTTATAGACATTTTTCAAAAATAGATGAAGGTCAAAGAAACATAGAAAACACCGAGCTTCTGAGTATTGGAAATTCTTGGCAATTATGTTATCATTGTAAGTATAAATATTACACGTTTTTGTATTTACGTTTAAACAATTTCGGATGAGTAAAATTACATTTTTTTAAATTTTAATAGGTGGGTGTGACGACTGTTCAAAATATTGTAAGTTCACACCAATAATCTTTATCAAATTAGGTGAACAATTTGTAAATACGTTGTAATTTTTAAAAAAATTATGTATACTATCCAGTATTTCATAAAAAAGCACGCTCAAGAAGGAAAGCGATCATGCTTTCACAACGGTGGCGACCTATAAGGAGAAAACAAACTCCTCATTTACAAGTTCAAAAGCCTTTTGATTGTAAGTCATATCTGCAATGTATTCCAATACGGAAAAAAATAATGTATTCATTAGCACAAACTCAATTAATGATTGCTTATTTACGATCAATTTTTACAATTGCAAGGTGGTTGTGAAAGGTGTGCTGAATACGGTAATATTTTCACCATTCGGGAGTTAACACTTAATGTTTCATAAGTTTCCCTTCAAATTAACAATTTGTTTTGTAAAATTATTTTACAGTTAGGCGTAAAAATGCTCGAGCCATGCGACGTGCAATCATATTATCAAAGAGATTGTCTAAAAACCAGCAAGGTTAGCATCCTCTTTTATATTGCATTTAAAATTACTTATACATTATTATTCAAATAGGAATAACTACTATTTAACCTACTAAAATATATATCTATGTTAGTTTTATCTTCCAAAGTTTAAACTATAGAGACACAATTATAAAATTGTGTAACTTTTTAAAAACTTATATATAGGTAGTACATCTGGTAGCGCACCCAAATTATCGCGTGAAGAAAAGAAAAAGAGAAAAGATATGTATAGTAGATAAATAAGAACGAAGCTTTTCAACACTCGAATAACTTTCGTTACCGTCATGTAACAGCCTTGATGGTGAGTGCACATATTGCAATTCTTGAGTGCACATATTGCAAGGCTTTGGTATGGTATTCTGAAAAGACTGGTGATGATATCAGAACTGGAGAGCCTTTGTACACTATATGTTGCCAACAAAGTCGTGTCAAACTTCCTCCAGTAAAAGAACCGCCACCATATTTGAAACATCTCCTTGCCAATAATATCTCATTCCGTGACAACATTCGTGTTTATAACTCAATGCTAGCCTTCACATCAATCGGAGCGAATATAGATCAGAGTGTTACAAGTGGTAATGGACCGCCAGCTTTTAGAATACATGGAGAATTGTACCATCGTATAGGTTCTCTTCTTCCAATGCCTGGGAAAACACCTAAATTCCTACAAATGTGGAGAGTAGACACTGTCAATGAGGTTTCTAATCATATGAAGACTATGACGAGAAGAAAGTCTGCAGGAGAGCTCGATGAAGGTTTAATTACTGGATTAATTAAAATGTTTGATGAGACCAATTGTTTGGCAAAGTTCTTTCGAAAGACAAGAGATAGTTTTGAAGCTAATGAATATGAGGACTTAAGCATAAGGCTGGTAGGACAGAAAGGAAAAGGAAAGCAGTATGACTTACCTGAAATGAGCGAAGTTGCGGGCTTGATTCTTGGAGATTTTACAGCATCTGTAGGTTATAGGGATATTAATCTTGAACTCCAATCTAACCACCTACAAGATATAAAGGACGATCACCCACTGTTTATGAGCTTGCAATACCCGCTTCTTTTTCCATACGGAGAATATGGATATCACACAGAAATTCCTAAAGCCGTCAATGAAAATGCCAATGGGAGTCGGGAGTTTATTAGCATACGAGATTTTTACTCATATCAGATCCATACTAGACTGTCGGAAGGAATGACGATTATTAAAGCGGGTTGATTGCTTCACCAGTATGTGGTGGATGCTTACACAGCAATTGAGCAGGAAAGACTAAGTTGGGCTCGAAACAACTAGAACGTGTTACGTGCAGATCTATACAACAATGTTTTCGATGCAGTCGGGCGAGGTATGACTGAAGCGAGCAAACTTGGTAAGAGAATAATTTTACCGTCAAGTTTTACTGGGGGGCCAAGATACATGATCGAAAAGTACCATGATGCAATGGCAATTCGTCGTACTTATGGGAATCCCAATTTGTTCATAACAATGACAGCTAATCCAAATTGGCCAGAAGTTAAAGATGATTTACAAACCTATGGTGGTTTATCTGGGAATGAAAGACCTGATATTGAATGCTGGGTATTTAAAATGAAGCTAGACCAGTTTATAAAGGATCTTGAGGACGGCACATTTTTTAGTCCATACATAGCAGGTTCGCTCCTAAAATATACTATTTAATTATTAATTGCGTGTTTCTCTCAATGTAATTTTCACTTGCGCAAATTTATTACAGTGCTGTACACAATAGAGTTTCAAAAAAGGGGACTACCTCACGCTCATATTCTCCTATAGTTGAAAAATGCACCAAAAATTCCTTCCCCACAAGACATTAATGCGATTATCTCAGCCGAGCTTCCGAACAAAAAAGATGACCCATTTGGATTTGAGCTTGTGGCGAGACTCATGATGCATGGGCCATATGGACGAGATAGGCCATCATCATCCTGCATGGATAAACAGGTCTGCGTTAAAAAATACCCCCGCCCACATTCTGAATCAACTTCTATTAATGAATCAGGCTATATTATCTATCGACGTCGGAAAGTTGAAGATAATGATGTCCTTAAGGGGCGTGTGAAATTGGATAATCGGTTTATTATACCCCATAACATCAATAGCCTGAAGAAATATGAGGCTCATATTAATGTCGAATGGTGCAATACGACAAACGCTGTGAAGTACCTTTTTAAGTACATTACTAAAGGAGTGGACAAAGCAACTATTCTGATTGAGAAAGACAAAATTGATGCTATGGAAAATCAAGAATCTGAAAATATAGTACGTGAAAGAAATGAGATACAGGAATATCTCGATTGCAGATATTTATCAGCCTGCGAAGCAATGTGGCGAACAATCGCGTTTCACATTCATAAAAGAAAACCAGCGGTACAGAAACTAATCATCCATTTAGAGAACCAGCAAAATATTACATTTCGAGGTACAACTAATCTTGAACGGGTTTTATCAACATTTGGTATTGAGAGGACAATGTTCACTGCATAGATGTACCTAAATACTTATGATGAAGATGCAAGGTTGTTGCTGTACATAGAAATCCCGAAATATTATTTTTGGAACAGTAATGCAAAATTTTGGGCTAAAAGAAAGCGGGGGGACATGATAGGGAGAATTGTAAACATCCATCCGTCAGCTGGTGATTTATATTATTTACGGATTCTGGTGAATGTTGTAAGAGGGGCGACAAGTTTTGAGGATCTGCTTAAATTTAATGGTGTGGTGCACAATAGTTACAAATCAGCATGGCGTGCTAGAGGTCTGCTTCATAATGGTCAAGAGTGCCTTAGAGCAATGGATGAGGCAAATTATTGGGCTTCTCCTAATCAACTACGACATCTATTTGTAATGCTACTTATTTATTGTGAAATAAGTGACCCATTACGCTTATGGGAGCATTATTGGAAATATTTATCTGAGGACATCCTTAGCAAGCAAAGAAAGCAATTTGGGTTTGAAACGCTGAATGTAGAAGATGAACAATTGCAGCAATACACTCTGATCGAGATAGAAAAGCTTTTACGTCAACATGAAAGGTCTCTCACTGAGTTTAAACCATTACCTACACCTGACCTAAGCATCATTAAAGAATTAGGTAGCAGCTTGCTCACTCAATAATACCAATATAACCTCAAACAGGAGAGCGACCTACATGACCAACAGCTTAAGTGTTTAAACAATAAGCACAAAGCGATATATGATGCCGTGCTTCAATCAGTTAACGATAATCTCAGTAAACTTTTCTTCCTCAATGGAGCCAGAGGCACAGGGAAAACATTCGTGTACAAAACTATTATCTCCAGATTAAGGTCTAGTAGAAAGATAGTACTCCCTGTTGCATCATCGGGTACTGCAGCCTTGCTTTTACCTGGAGGCCGCACAGCACATTCTAGGTTTAAGATTCCTCTCCAAGTAACTGAAGATTCGGTATGCGACATCAAGCCTGGTACAATGCTTGGAGAACTGCTGTTAAAAACTGATTTAATCATACGGGATGAAGCACCAATGGCTCATCGACATACATTTGAGGCACTAGACCGGACGTTAAGAGATTTACATTCTACCAAAAATCCATCTGCAAGTAACAAAACGTTTGGTGGGGTAACTGTTCTTTTATGAGGCGATTTTAGACAAATTCTTCCAGTAATCACTCAGGGTACCCGAGCTGACACGGTCCTTGCATCAATTAGTCAATCATATCTTTGGAATGAATGTGATATATTTTCATTACTAAGAACATGAGGCTAAATGCAAATGCGACAACATTTGCTCAAGGGTTACTTACTGTCGGGGATGGAACTGCCCCATTGTTACAAAACCCACCTAGAGAACATGAAGATAACGGAGAGATGGTCGCGGTAGAAATAAAATTTCTTATGACTCCATCTGGAAACGCAATGCAACAGCTAAGTACGGCAATACAGTCATTTGCGACCGAATTTGAAAGTGTTATTCACCGGTTAACTGAAAGTGCTATTCTTACACCACGGAACGAAACTGTCGACGAAATAAACAAGTATATGTTATCTCAGTTGCCAGAGGAAGCAAGAGAATATTTAAGCTATGATAGCATAGACAAAGCAGATTCAACCGGCCTAGATTACGAGTCCCTCTATCCTTCAGAATATTTAAATTCGTTGGAATTTCCAGGTCTGCCAAGGCATAAATTGGTGCTAAAAAAAGGTGTCCCTATTATGCTGCTTAGAAACCTCAACCAAAAAGAAGGCCTATGCAATGGGACAAGACTAATAGTGACCCAAATGGCAGATCGAGTCATTGAAGGTGAGATAATTATGGGTACACATGTTGGGAAAAAAGTTTTGCTCCCAAGAATCATCCTATCTCCACCGCTTTCAGACCACCCGTTTATCTTAAAGAGGCGACAATTCCCAGTGCGAGTATGCTACGCTATGACAATTAACAAAAGTTAAGGACAAAGCTTGAAATCTGTTGTTTTGTATTTGTCTAAGCCAGAGTCACATCACCTGCTGGCTTAACCATTCTACGAAATGAAGATTTTACATGCAATGGGGTAAACAATATTGTATACAAAGAGATCTTCAATAATATCCCTCATTAGCAAGGTTTGCATAACTTCTTATTAACAAAATTTAAAACCAATTATTATATACCTAACTATATATTTAAATTAACAAACTATCTATGTTTTTTTTTCATCTTCGCATTATACAGGTGGTAGATTGAGAAAGTTTTGGAAGGCAATGCGTATAACAATTAAATGGTGGTAACTAAATTTTGTACTTATCATATAAATAATTAAATCAGCTTATATCATATAAATAATTAAATCAGCTTATAATATTATAGTAATATTAAAAAAAATTAACAAATTGTAAACAATATATCTTGCAGGTTAAACGCAATTTGTTTCTTCATACCCGAAGACAATTTCAAGTCAAATATCATGGGCGTTATTTTTAACTCTTTCTTCATTATTAGCTTCAATTATTTATTAAAACAATATGGTTTACCCTTTTTCAAACTACAAAATAAACAATCAGTAAGTTTGTCTTTCATATTAAAAAAATATTGTTTAATATACCTTTTCAGAACCAAATTCCTAAAATTAAAAGATCTTCAAATAGCAAAATCATTTGAAACTTTTAATTCAATTTAAAAAAAATTAAAAGAAACAAAAAAATTACACTTCCCGCGCGTAGCGCGGATCCAAAAACTACTTCCTATAAAAGTTTCTAATTGGAGCTTCTGAGGGGTGCCACATCAGCACAAAAAATCTAAAAACATGACACATATCATTAGTTAAAAAACAGGTCAGAAATCCAAAAAAAAAAAATTGGACCACAAATCTATTCAAAACAATTGGACCACAGCAAAAAAAAAAGCCCACATTAATTCTTAAAAAAAAAGTTAATAAAATGTTAAAATTTAAGATTACTAAAGTAAATGTAAATAAATGTAACAAAAAAATTATTGTTTTTAAAGAAAAAAAATAACAGCTTCTTAAATTGTTAACAGAAACGACAAAACAATAAAAAGTCATAAAAACAATTGTGATTTAGACATTCTTCAAATCAGATCCTCAAATTTGACAATCATTATCTGCAACCACTACATGTAAGAAATACAAGATCACACAAACAGAAATAAAAAATTCTCGAATTGGCCTACTATTATTGGACAAAAAACTATAAAAAAACTTTACATAAATTAAAAATATTTACCCACTTTCTTCTTAACAAATGTTTCTCCCACAAACATGATCAAATAAAATAGAGCACAATAAATTATTCTTATGCAAATCAACAAAAGAATAATCAAAAGGAAGGAAAAGTAAGTTTCCAACTTCATAATACATCTGAACAACAAAAAAATCAAATTCATATCTCATCAATATATCATTCAAGTGATGAATGAAATAAAAATATTCTCATTAAAATGTTATATACCCAAAATACCTACCGTCAAATTTTTAATGCAAAATTATAACAAACTGCCAAGCTTGCGTGACACAAAAACATAACTACCAGATAATTTTCCTCATCTTTAAATTTATAATTAATAAATAATTTCTAAAACACTTGAATTCACCCAAATAAATTAAAAAAACACCATTCAAAAGATATAGCCGAGAAGATACACATTATATAAGGAATATATCTACAAAACATGTATGTACTACAAAGTTAAAAAAAGAAAACTACATTAAAAGTATGTGTCAAGATAACATATGGACATATCAACCTATTACAGGTGTACAATGATCCGGCTATCTATAAAGGATGAACAAGCCGCCAACTTTCGTCAACTTTTGAACATCAAAAAACAAAAATACTCAACTGTTTTGGTAACAAACATCAATCCACAATTTTTTAAAGATACATACATAGTAAATTAAAATTCTACAACCAACCATGCCATGTTCATAGATATTTTGTAAATTGTGAAAATTATTACTCGCCTCAATCCCAGTAACTAGATTTTATTCTAACGAATCCATTGGTGCTATTATAAGCTTCCGAATAACAAAAAAGAAACTACTTTAAAAGCTTAGATGAAATCACACAAACTAACACCAAACAATCTAATGGAAACGATATGAATTCCGTAGAAAATGTCTTCTTTTTTCTCAATAAAAAATTGTAACTTGCTTTTTATTCAGCCAATTATGTTATATTTCTAAGAAATTTATAATCTTCTTCGTTTAAATACTAACATAATTTTACATACTTCTCTATTTACAATACCAAAAAATAATAATTGTAAATATAAAAGAATTTAAAAAAAATATTTTATAAAATTACAAAACAAACGTCATATTTTAATTGACAAAGAAAACATAAATTTATGTACACAGCCCCGCACGTAGCGTGAGATTATACCTAGTTATACTAATAGAAAGTTCATGTTTGAAGCTCCAAAGAGAAGACAAATGTTTTAAAATATTGACACATGGCGTTTTTTAAAAAATGGGCCAAAAACACAAAAAGCAATTGGACCTCAAATCCATTAAAAAACATTGGACCATAAAAAAATATAAATTATATTTAATTCTCCTCAAAGCTTTTTTTTCGGCAATAATTGAAAGAACAAAAAAATGTCAAACAGAGAGCCAAGAGGATGGAGAATAGTCTAAGTGTACTAACAACAATTTATGAACGCACACTCCTTTTGCAAGCATGTCCGCCGTCTTGTTGTTCTCTCTTGGAACCTGTGAAAGGATGAAAGTGGAGAAAGAGTCTTTACGTCTTTTAAATTCTTCAAAACTGATGAGGAACGCAGGCCAGTCTTCTGGGTTGTCTACAATCTTCAGAAGTTCCAAACAGTCTGTTGTGAAAGCGACATCTCGGACCTGTGCTGCTAACATACACTCCATTGCCCACAGTAGTGCTTCAAACTCAGCATGCTGTGGTGAAAGGCTCCCTCTAATGTTCCTGGCTCCTATTGCCCCTTAAATCCCATCGAAGCTAGTTATCCAACCTTGTCCTAAGAAGATATCATTTTCCTTCCATGATGTATCAATAAAGCACCAACGTCCTGAATGACCCACCACTAATTTATCTGACGTGGTTGATTGATGGCTCTCCGTTGAAATCTTTAATTGTGCATCGTCCCATGTCGTTGATTCGGTTACCACATGCTGTAACGATTCGTGAGGATCCTTATCAATATTGCTAAAGAGCTTATCATTTATGTCTCTCTTTCAATGTCATTTTTCTTACGTCTCACTTTTCTTTCTTTTTTATTATTTTTTCTCATTTTTATCTAAATTTTCTCAGATAATTTTTACAAGAACCAATTTTTGTTTACTGTGAACCAAGTTTCTTAAAGTCAACCTATATTTACTCGATTACTCGTCATGTTACTCTTCAATAGAAACAGTAGTAGATCGAAAAACTTATCAAAGATATGTCTTAGAGTTTCTCAAAAGATTAAATACTATTTTAGTTATATTTTAATTTTTATAGTATATTTGATAATTATATTTTTTACAAAAAAGTTCTTAAAACATTGACATGTAACATTTATTATAAAAAACTCATAATCTCCTAATCTTTTTTCTTTGCATCATTAATAATAATAAACAAAACTCTAAATCTTTCTTTTATCTTCTTCATTAATAATATCTTCCTCAAAGCTTCTATCTTTCAATATCATTTTCCTTACGTCTCAATTATTTTTCTCTTTTTCATTATTTTTTCTCATTTTCATCTCAATTTTCTCAGATAACTTTTACAAAAACCAATTTTTGTTTACTACTTCTTCATGAATAATAAAAAAAAATCTCAGCTATAAATAAGACACACAACTACATTAATGCCAATACAAAAAAGTAATGTATCAGGGCAAACGAAGGGTTGAAGCTAAACAAATTTAATGTCATATTTATTTTATAGGTATAATCATCTATTAATTTGTATTGTTGAAACGTTCCAGTAAAAAAACCTAAGACTTTTCGCATTTGTCACTTTATAGACGCATGCATTTTTCCTTAAAAACAAATTTTGTTTACTATGAATCAAGTTTCTCAAAAACAAATCAACCTATATTTACTCGGTTACTTCTCATGTTACTCTTTAGTAGAAACATTAGTAGATCGAGAAACTTATCGAAGATATATCATAAAGTTTCTCAAAAGATTAAATACTATTTTAGTTATATTTTAATTTTTAAAGTAATTTGATAATAGATATTTTTTTTAAACTCCTAAAATATTGACACGTGACATTTTTTATTAAAAAAACTCATAATCTCCTTTATTTCTTGCTTTTCTTTTTATTTGACGTTTGAGCTTTGACTTTTGTTTAAATATGATTAGTTTAACTTTTGTTTAAATATGATTAATCATATTTTAAGTTTTAAAACCCAATTACATTAGTCCAGGATTAAGTTTTACTAATGCAATTCTTATAAAATATTTTTAACTTATACCTCGTAATAAAATAAAAATATTAAAATGTTTACAAAAAAACAAAAAAAAAGTGTTCATAGTTGGAATCATTAATAAGAATATATAAGAATAAAATAGTTGGACTAATTCATAAAATAAATAGATTTTTCTAAATAAAAAAAATATTATACTCCATTAACACCATAATTAAAACAAACACTTATAAATTGCTATATTTGACCTATTATTTGGTTTTGAATGCAAAAACTAGATCAATTATTGAACATTTAGCAAAAGTAACATAAATGGATAGAAAAATTACAACTTTCTCTCGTATGACTAAATAAAAAAATAAAGCAAAATTGACATTTATAACCTTACGAAATCTAATAAAACTTCTAAATGAAGTCCATTTTGTAATTATATCTTAAATTTAAATTATAAAAAATATGAAAATTAATTAGACAAAAGATTTGTATACATAAATAAACATAGGTAATTGTCATCTATATAAAATAAAGTTTCATCCAAATGAGTCAATTTAAACGATCATAATGTTATGTCTAAGTTTTATATAAATATTTGATTAGGTTTGAGCACACTTCGGGTGATGTGTACAAAGTAAACTTCTAAAAGATATGTACTTAGTAATTCTATCTTAAATTTAATATATAAAAATTATAAGAAAATAATTAGACAAGAAATTTATATATATAGATAAAACATTGACAATTGTCATTTATATAAAATGAAATTCCTTAAAAATAAGTCAATTTTAAACAATTTCGTCCGAAATCTACTTATTTCTCATTAATTAGTAGACTTCGGGAGAAGTCTGTGATTTAAATGATTTTACTGATCCATGTTTCATATTGTTCGTCAAACCCAAAACTAGCATCAGGAGACTTGGGAAAGAAGTCTGGGAAATACTCAAAAACTGGTCTAATGTAAAAATGGCTTCTCTTGTTCATAGATTTTTGGCTCATACTTCTTTTGCAAAGTCATCGCCTTGGTCAAATGTAGAACTAACATGGTTCTATCGCAGACTTCTCCTGAATTATGCAGTTCAAAATCTGAATAATGGTCAAATGCAAAACTAACCTATGTGTTGACCAGTACATTTCAGGAAAAGTCTCCGATTGTTGCCGACTTGTCCTGAAGTCTACTTTGGCGGCACTATCTTAAAATGAACGTAAATCAAGTGAATAATTATCTAAATTGTGTTTGTAACTTCGTCAAACGTCCACAACTTTGAGGTTAACTACTAACAAAGATGTCAAGTCGTTATGTATGCAATAGTCACCGAATATGACAAGATCAAAGAATTTGAATTTTTTTAAAAAGTAATTTATGGAGTTTTGAGGATGAAAATAGATAAGAAAATGAGAAAATTGAGATTGTAAGTCAAAAAGTAAGCTCAAATGTTGTTGGTTGCGGTATTTAGAGCTTCAATTTGGTTATTAATTGTGGTTGGGAGAATTGAAATTTTTTTAAAAATAATTGATGATATTTTTAAAAATAATTGATGAAGATTATGTCTGATTTGTCCTTCACATTTTTGGAAAAAGGAAAAAAATAGATAAACATAATGGCAATTTTATGAATACTAAAATGTGAGAAGGATGATATTAATAAAAAGTGGCAAATGTAGAGGGGTGAGAAAATGTAAGTTATTTATTTGACCTTATTTTATAGGTTATTTTTGTAAGTAACATACTTATGATATATTTTGTTTACGAATATACATTTTCTTGACTCATGATCATACGATAAATGATTTATATGATTGAACATTAATTCGATTGTTTTCCATCATCTACAAAATTACTTTGTAACCACCGTCAATTCTCTTAATATAGATTAATGAGTCTTCATTTACACGTAACAATGTTATTGTATAACTAAAATAAAAGATTGACCAAACTAAAAGTTAATAATTAAAAATATAGTTCAACATTAAATTATAACGTTTTTAAACATAACTTATAAACTTATTTTGTTTGGTATCCTGGGTTTGAATTAATTTTAAATTTCAATATTTTTGACCAAAAATTATATAAGAAAAAACAATAAAATATTTTATCCTGAAATACCAATGAGAAAAACAAACCCTTTCTTTGAAATACAAACTAAGAACCAGACACCGATATCAATCTCTTTTGTTTCATCTTCCTCTTTCCGTTGAAATATTGACACTTTTCTGGGAGGCGGAGGGGAATCCTCTAGCTTTGATTGGAATAAAAAAGAAGTATGACTACTGTCAATAAGAAGAGACTTCGAATTTCATCTCCTGGCTCCGATTCGGTAATCGTCCTGCGTTTCTGCTTGTTTCTCGAGGAAAAAGGCTTCTGATTTCAGATACCCACTTGAGAATTTATCGAAAATTCTCATTTTTAGTGAATTCCGATACTTTTCAAAGATTAATCGACGTTTTGGTAACTCTACGCAGGACGATACAGATCAAGGAAACCCTAAAACTCACGAGAATGGTCAAAATGGAGATGATTTTAGAGAAAAGAGAATAAAGTCTAATACTTGTTACGTGTGTGATGGAAAAGACAATTGGGTTTTGGTATGTCACGGAGAGGAATGTCTTATATCCATTCATCAAAGTTGTACATCTGATGAACCTGACTTCGATGAATTCGGAAATTTTTATTGTCCTTACTGTTGGTATAAGCGTGTAGTTGTGAAATCGTTGAAGCTAAAAGAGAAGCTTTTGGGGATTGAGAAGTCTAGAAAAGGTAGAGAGACTTTAGGAGGAGTAGATTTGGGTTTAGTGTTGGATAAAGTTAGTGAAGATGTAGAGAATGTAGAGGAGTTAAATGTTGCAGAAGGTAGGAGAGTAACAGTTGTTAATCCTAGTGGCAATAGAAGGGAATGTGATGAATCATACGAGAAATTCATGGCGACGGAGAAGGATCAGCGAATGAAAGAAGTTGCGGCTGAAACGCAGTCTCAGGAAGTATCTGAGGCTGGTGATGATGATGATATGGTTGAGAAGCCAGGAAGAAATGAGGAAGCTTCAGATGCGTGCAATTCTACTGCGGAGGTAGTGAGAATGAGGAGGGCAAGAGGTAATGAGAAAAGCCATGAAAAAGTACAAGTGTGTAATTCTGATATAGGTAAGGAGAGAAAGAAGCAGAGACGATGCGATATAAGCCATGAAACAGCACAAATGCACAGTTTTGTTGCGGGTGTCAATACAAGAAAGCAGAGGAGATACAGTGAGAAGAATCAGCAAAACGAAAGACTTGCAAGAACACATGAGAAGAACGTCTTTATCAATGATGAAGGAGCAGGGTCTGATTTGGGTGAGGGAACAAGCGGACAAGGATGTTGCCATGAGAATAACCAGCAACAGAAAGCGTCATCTGCTGAAAGTTGTGAGCAGGAAGTCCGTAGGGCTGATAAAAGAGTGTCGCACAGTTCTGAATTAGGGGAGGGAATGTATCAGCAGGGAAGAGACATTTCTGAGAATGGGCAGAGAAAGTGGAAAAGAGCAGTAGTGAGAGATGGATATGAGTTTGACTTGCCTTCTGATATGAGAAATGATGGTGCGACCATCAGTGAGCAAGAGAATGGTTTTGGGAAGGATGAACAAATAGAGCATAACTCTGCATCGTCTATATCATCTCCTATCTCTACAGACAATGTTAACGACTCTAATGCAGCTTCACAAGAGTTAGCTTTGATCATCCACCCTGGTGTACAAGAACAACCAATCGAAGCAGAACCCGTTCGCTCCGCCCCTCCATATAAATCATCTTGTAATATTGGACAGAAAAGTTACCTGGAGAAGAATAGAACTGCATTTGATGATTGCGGACAAAGGTTCCCTTTCTTTTGTAACTTCTTAGCATTTAAATTGTCTTTAGCGTTACGCTTGCTTTTCTGTCAGAAACCTAAGCAGCAGCAAACTATTTTGGTTCCCCCTTTGATGTGCAGGAGGTTTGTTTTATGCAGTGACAGAAAACGTAAAAGACTATATTGGACGCAGGCAGAAGAAGAGATGCTTAGGGTATGAAACTTTTCAAAATTTCTTTCGTGTTGCAGTCGTCCTGATTATACGTTAAGCTCTTCCTCATGGTTGATACCGGTTTTACTTTATCAGCTTTACCACAACACCCAAGGATAGCTAGTCTTTTTAATATATAATCTTGAAATGTACCCCTAAGCTTTTCCTAATAGGCTGTATTTCTTTTCCTGTCGTAATGCAATTGTTCTGTAGACCAAAAATAAAAGAATAATAAGCCAAGGGTGAACATGAGCTTACAGTCTTTCTGTGTACCGTACAATGGTGATAATCGGTGGTTTGTCTCACTTGGTGATTAATCTTCTTTTCTTTTAGGTTGGTGTGCAGAAATTCCCTGGGTTCAGGAATATTCCATGGCGCAAGATCTTGGAATTTGGTCAGGATGTGTTCCACGAAGAACGGGTTCCAAGCGACCTCAAGGACAAGTGGAAGAACATGAACAAAATGTCATTTGAGGTGGGGAAATGGGTAAGCCTCTCAACTGAAAGACAACAAAATTTACCTGTGTCTGAAGCTTGTTCTGAAAGAAATTCTTTTCAGTAGCCTTTAGACTTTAGACTAGTAGAGATAGAAAATTAACGCCCCATTGCTTTGCAGTTTCATACAACCTTGTTCATAGTTTTTGCTTGGTGGTGGCTTTTGTATATGTAGCAAAACTCATTCAACTTTCCCATTATGTCCCTAAGAGTGATGATTTCGTGACACTTACCAAAAAGTGTATGCTAAAATCATGAACCAATGCCACTCTAATGTTGATCAAACTTTGTAGTAGTTAAGATTCTGTTTATCTTGTCAAATAATAGCTCCTTTATAGTTTAATTTGGGAACCTCTGCAATTGCAAGTCACAGTTGTGGTAATAAACACAACCTGGAGGACCTAGTTAATCCCACAGATATTACAATACTCTATATCGGTAACGAATCACTTAAGAGATTTCTTAGTGGTTGTAGAGAAGTCTGTAGGAGAACAGGCGATTACAAATGTTAAACAAAATTATATATATTTTTTTTTCATCTTGAACGATACATGGACTGATACAAAGAGAGCTATCTAAATCCGTTAAGAAACACATAGAGAAATACATAGGAATAGAGCCCAAACGATGAAAAAGAAAGCCCTAAAACCAGGAAACCTACAATTACACAAACGAGTGCAGCCATGTTTAGATAATGTAAGAATCATGCCTAATAAGAACTATAACGCCCGGAACCCAAGGCACAAGCAAACATCTGAAGAAGAACCGAACAAACGCAATCTGCTTGACAAGCTTGAAGAAGAACCAACGAAGAGAGACACCAACCACCAAGGCTGGGAGAGGAAGACAGAGCTCGATTACCCCTATGCGGGTATACAGTTTCTAGGAAAACGCAAGACACAAAAAAGCAAACTCCCACACAGTCGAAGCTTAGAGATCAACATACCAAGAGATGCAAATCAAACGCTAAAATATGTAGTTTATGCGCATTTAACGGTACGTAGTTGGATTTTTTGCTGAACAAATATGTAAAATGTGGTAAAATTATTTGGTTTTATATGTTTAAAACACATGTGATAAAAAGGTAATACTTGATATTATTTGGTATAACTGAATTTGTATTAGACGAGGAAAAAACAAAACCAACAAAATAATTGCAATATTTGTTGATGTTTTTTGATCCCATGGAGTATCAAAAAACAAAAATCAAGCTCGGTACAAGATGTTATATCATAAAGGCGGTGGATACACTAAATAGTTTAAAGTTTACATACGATGAGAAGAGAGGGTTTACAATTCACCTGCAGTTCAAACATTTCTCCACATACATCAGGACAAAAACCACAAGGTTGTGGGCATGTGAATACTCCTGCTTCAAACTGTGTATACTGAGAAGAGAAAGGAAGCTTGGTTATGCATGAATGGTGTTCCAATTCTATATTCTATCAGATAACACACAATAATATCTAGATTAAATGTCATAGGTATAAAAAAAGCTATGAACAATTGGGTAGTTTAGGTTTCGCGGGAAGAAATTTTGCCAAAGGTGTAGATGTGGAAGCAAAGATGCTGAAAATGAAAGCTTGTCCATATAGGTTGAAGATGTGTGTTCTCGATTTCTTATCGAGCATAGTTACCGGGAAGAGCAAGACCGGAAATGGAGCACCAGCTGTGGACCTGTTCTTTATAAGAGTTGTGGAAAATCTTTAGATGTGTAAGACATTTCATTGTAGGAGATTGTCTTTTGATCAGAATATGAGAGATATCGAGCACGTGATGGATCATTGTGGAGGGGTGGTCGGGAAAGTTGGATTTATGTTTTCAATTTCATGTATTTTTTTAGAGGTAGATATGATTATCCGCTATTAATATCATTATTTCTAGTTCTTATCAATTAATGTATTCCCTTACCGTAACTATATGTGTGAGGTGCAACTTCTAGCGTTTGAGGCAATTTAAAAACTGAGAAGAAATTCTAAAAAATTTGTGTAGGTGCAAAGGTAGGTGTCCTACGATTTGCAAGACAACGTTCAAATCAAGTGCTATGACAGGATTTTCACTTTCAGAAATAAATGAAACACTTGGTAGACCTAAGTTAAGAAATCATATTAATGTACATTAGTTACCTTTTGCATACTAATTATATATGTTTGCGATTGCTTTTAAGCGGTATTCTTTTTTTATGTTCCAAGAAATTGAAAATATATTGATCTCATCCGCTGATAAACAATCTCTTCTAGAAGGAAATAAGGTAGGAGAGAAGAAACGTGATGCTTGTATACAAGTACTTCTGGCTACAAAAGAGTGGGACAGTTCACCATAATGGGAGTCGATTACCACTACGATGCAAAATCTCTGTTGAGCGATGGTTATAAATATCCCTGCCTCCCGGAGAATTTATATCTCAAACTTCCAAGCTCTCCAACCAGTTTCAGACTTCAAATTTCTTTTGTTCTATCTCTAATGGCGGCCAATTTACGTAAGGCGATCCAGGATCTCAATTTGGGTGCAGAAGATGAACCGGTGGCATTACCGTTTGACATTTGCCATCATGCTGTTAGAGTAAACCAATTATTGCTCATGGGACCGCCACTTATGTACCAGCGACACGGTCACCTATGTACCAGCGACAAAATATCTGAGCCCTTATAACTTCACTTCCTCGTATGTGGGGTTTAGAAGGCCTCATTTCTGGTCGATTCATTGAGAAACGAAAGTTCCAATTCGTTTTTCCATCAAAGGAACTTATGCAATCCGTCCTGAACCGCAGGTCAGAGGCATCCCTTTGTAGTTTCTTACAGTAGATATCATCAAACATATTAGAGAGATTCGGGGTCATGTTATGGATTTTAATCCCGATGGTGTAGCGGCTGTGGAGTTTTTCCATATCAAAATAAATTGGAATGTGGACCTACCTCTTTATTTTCAGAAATATTTCCAATTTTCTTCAGGGGTAATACTCTCCTAAAGTTCAGATACGAAAGACTACGGGGGTTCTGTGAAGTATGCGGTATGCTGGCACTTAACTCTGGTGATTGTGTGCACTTTGGTGGCGATGCTGCTCCAGATAATGATGATGATGAAGAGTTCTACGATGATGGAGATATGCAAGTGGATCAAGTAACGAATATGAAAGAGGAAAGCGGTACAAAATTACGCTGGTCAAGGAGAGCAGATTGAACAAGGGAATATGGGGGATGTTCAGAATCTTTCAGGAGACCAAGGTATGGTTCAGAAAGGAAGTGTGTTGGCAGAACATGGAGTTTGTATGGGGGGCATCGAAACATGGTATTAGAGGGTGAAGCTTCGGGCAGTGTATCAAGAAAGAGGAAATACATAGAGAATCAGCTCTCGGCTTGTGATAATGCACGTCAAGATTCTAACAAAAGATTATCACTAGAGGACAATATGAGTTTAAGTGTGATCGCCAATTCTATAGGTCTCGTTATGGAAGAAAGGTGGTCCTCGGAGAATCCCGTAGGGCAGTATGGTAGCTTCCTTAGATGTGAGGAGTATGTGATGTCTCATCAAGTTCAAATACCATACCGGAACATAGTGTCGAAGGGACAATGGATAAGTTTCTGATTAGGACATGTCAACTATGGGGAGAACCTAATGCACATCAGAAGCTTCAATGTGACTACGTCAGAGATGAGAACGGCATTTTTATCATACACAATCTAATGACAGAGGCGTGGTGGGCCTAGTACCACCAAACTCACCATGAGAGTTGAGGTGTGGAACTGTAGAGGTTTGGGACAACGCCTCACAGTTCGACGTCTAAAGGAGATGCAACGTTTGTATCTCCTGGACTTGTTGTTTCTTGTGGAGACTAAGCAGAGAAATGAATATGTTCGAGATATTGGAAGCTATCTTGGGTATGAGCAGATGGTTATTGTTCCTCCGAAAGGTTTAACTGGCGGTCTTGTTGTATTTTGGAAGCAATTTATTTCAGTTTAGTGTACTTGTCTTGCATCTATAGTAACTTTGTCCCGAAAGTTAGAGACCATCTCTGGGAAATACTACAAAGATTAGCAGTTTCACGCAAGGGTCCTTGGACGATTTGTGGTGATTTTAATAGATTGTTCAACATACTGAAAAGAGGGGTGATAGGGTACGTAATGAAAGTAGCTTCAAGGATTTTAAAACTATGTTACAAGTGTGTAACATGGAGGATCTGGACTACAAAGCTAATCCGTTTAGTTGGGTGGGCAAAAGAAGGAAATAGGTTATAGACTATTGTATAGACAAGATATTCGTTAACCCATAATGGAAAAGACTGTACTCGACTTCTCAAACATACTTTTAGATGTAGCTGAATCGGATCACCGACCTATGATTATCACAATCGAGTATGTGAGAAGCAAACGTATAGAAAGGTTTCGCTATATAAAAGATTGGTTCAAGAAGAAGGTTTTGTTGATACAGTTACACAAGCTTGGGAGAACTCAGGGAGCTTGACTAAATGGAAAAGAGGACTTGTATTATGCAGGGGGGAATGGCCAGATGAAATAAAAAAATCATATCAATGCTGCAGAACGTATCCAATAAATAAGAGCTTGTATTGATCAAGCGGCCAGAGATAGGTATGTGTCTTTGTATCTCTTGGGTAAACTACGAAAGGATCTTAATCAAGCTTATAGGAATGAAAAACAATTCTGGAAACTGAAAAGTAGAAAGACATGGTTAAAGCTTGGTGACCGTAATACAAGATTCTTCCATAGGTGTACGAAAGCTAGGAGAGCAGAAAACTGTATTAAAGCAATGAAGGACAACAATGGTATTATGCATTATCGGGATGATGAAATTGCAAAAATACATGAGGAATATTTTTCAGAGATATTATTTTTGATGTCTAATGGGTGAAATTGATTATGAGTTGTGTTAAATCAGTTTCATATTCGGTTATAATAAACGGGACAGCGTTTGGCGATTTTAAACCATCAAGAGGTATTAGGCAAGAAGATTCCTTATCACGATATTTGTTCATGTTATGTACCGAGGTGCTGAGTCAAATGTTAGATAAAGCCCAGGTTTTGAAAGAGTTTCAGGAAATACAATTGGCTAGAGCATGTCCTCCGGTTACATATTTACTATTTGCCGATGACTCACTGTTTTTCTACAGAGCTAACAGAGAAGATTGCTATTGTATGACTAGAATTCTTAACGATTACCAAAAGGTATCCGAACAGAAAGTGAATTTCCAAAAGTCGTCTATGATTTTTGGGATGAAGATAAGTCATGGTAAAAGAAAGCAACTACAAGATATCTTGCATATCGAGAATGTAGATGATGGAGATAAGTACTTGGGTTTGCCGGAACACTTGGGGAGAAATATAACGAATGAACTTGGTTTTATATCGTAAGCAACTCGATGGATGGTATAAACATTTTTTGTCACCGGCTGGAAAGGAGATTCTTTTCAAAACTATTGACCAAGCAAAACCGGTTTATTCTATGAGCTGTTTTCTAATACCTAAATCCATTAGTGATAAAATAAACGGGATGTTAGCAGAATTTTGGTGGGGTAAGAATCAAGATAAAAGGAGACGATTATGTCTATCAAAGAGGGAAAGTGGCATGGGTTTTAAGAACTTTTATAATTTTAACGGATCTTTGCTGGCTAAATAAGCTTGGCAAATACTTCAACAACCAGATTTCTTGTTGGCAAGGTCATATAAAGGAAGATACTATAGAACCTCGAGTTTTCTACAATCGAGTTTTAGTAGTCAATCTTCACATGGTTGGAGTATATACAAGCAGGAAAAGACTTGCTTCAAAGAGGAGTAATTTTGCTAATAGCTGATGGCAAATCAACAAATGTGTGGATTGATAACTCGCTAACTTGTTTTTCCCCATGGAGAGCAAACTTCATGAATCGTGACCTGGATTTAAGGGTATTTTCTTTACTTAAATCGAAAAAAGATGCAGCTTTGGCCAAACGAATTAGACTATCCGTATACGCCCCAAGAGATCAATACATCTGACATTTCGATAGGGATACAAGGTACACGGTTAAGTGTGGATATCGGGCTGCGATCCACTATTTTTTCGATGAAGAGGCTATTGAACAACCACATGGATCAGTGATGATTAATAGTAGGGTTTGAAAACTGAAGCATATACCCAAGATTAAACTCTTTATTTGGAGGTTTATGTCAAAGGCTTTTCCTACAACAAAACGTCTGGGAAAAAGAGGGGTTAAGGTTGATACAACATGTCAACGTCGCCGTTCGAATGAAATAAATCGTGTGACGTTATTATGTCTCACGCTAAGACAATTTGGTGGTGTGCTGGGGTGCAGTTGGGGAACTTATTCATGGATGATATAAAAGATAACATGGCTTTACTTATTCAGAATTCAGAAAATCATTCACTTACAGTCCAACTACAACTTTTACCTTTTTAAGTGTTATGGATGATTTGGAAATCTTGGAATGAGAGCATTTTTATAAAAAAATGTTCATCCCAATCAGGATGCAATAAAGGTGATACAAGAAACTGAGGAATAGAATGATTTTCCTATTCTTTTAGGTAGCCATATTAAAGAAGCTGGGAGGACAAGTGCAAGATGGGATCCTCTATCCGCGGGGTAGCTTAAGTGTAACTTCGATTATAGCTACATCATTGGTAATAATGGCATAGGTATGGGTTGGATTGTAAGAGATCAGAATGGTATGCATGTCGGCTCCGTTATGGCTAAGATTTATGGGATAAACTCGGTTTTAGAAGCTGAAGCGGCAACTTTCCATCAAGCTCTACAAGTTGTTTGGAGTAAGGATTGGAGAAAGGTGTGGTTCGAAGGAGATAACTCGGAGCTTATAAAGATTATAAATACCTCTTGCGAAAGTGTCACCATAGGAAAGTTATTATTCGACATACGACACTGGATGAGTTTGCTACCAAGTTGCTCGTTGGGTCTTCTCAATCAGGAAAAAGATTAAGCGGCTGATTTCATTACAAATCAAGCATTTGAAAATCATGTATTATATTCATATTTTGATGTACCGCCAAGCAAAATTATTTGTATTATGTACTATCCATTTACCAATTAATAATATAAGAAGTTAAAAAAAAACCTTTGATGGAGTATTGCAAGCGTTATTTTTCCAAATCAACCAATGTTGTAATCTCAAAAATAATATGTGTCATAATCCAAATCATTGCATGAACTTGTTGAGGATGCATCTAGAAACATTTTTGAACCTATGCACAATATTGGAGCATTTTTACAACCTAAAGAGTACCGATCATATCAATGTTGATTAAATAGTGGCTATATTTCTAGTTACATGCGCCAAAATGGTACATAATGCTATGTTGAGTTGTCTTTTGGTCGTTTCGAAAAGACTCTCTATCGAAAGTTCCATGAGGTATTGAACGCTGGAAAAGCTCTATCAATGACATCACTCCAACATTATCCACATAAATTATGAGGAGATTCAAATTATTGGCATTTTTAGTGGATTTATTGGAGCACATGACATGACGTATGTCAAAGTAAAGATTCGAGGTTGTGATGCAGTTGGGTATCGGGATAACATGATTTCTAGACCCTTCTGTAGGTAAATTATAATTTGTTGATTCTGGATTTTCAAATGGTGGTGTAGATATGATGTCGTTTGTTTTCTATGTATAAGCAATCATATTGTAAGAAACAACAAAATGTTCTATATTTCAATATGGTTTCGGTTTTGGTTTAATGGAATTGGACAGTCAATTTGCAAGAAAGACAAGCGGTTGTGGACATGAGGGCTTGGACATGAAAACATGTACATGATGGCGTGGACATGAAATCTTGTATATGATGGCATTTATAATATAACATATACATATTTAGTTCTTTTCAAAATAAAAATGCAACACATCAAAAGGCAGCCAAGACAAGAACTCCAATGATTGTTATTTGAAAACCTTTTAGTTTTTGATTTTATCTTCATCTTTTATTATGTAAAACTATGTAAAACGGATTTGACTACTTCGAATTCAAATTTGAAAAACTACGGAAAAAATGGTTTTTTGTTATGTAATACTAATGGTTCTGTGAATACTGGGTAATACTAGTATTACTAATGAGTGAACTTATAACTTGTATTAGTGATTAAAGTTGATCATTGAAAAATATAATTTTGATTTGATTTTTTTTCATAAAACCAAACATAAATTAATAATTAAATAGACTAATTGCCGTTGTAAACATCACAAATAAATGTTATAAACATGTATTAAATAAAAAATTATAAAATTATATTATAATGATTTGTTATCAAAGAATATGTATAACATACTCTTTATACTTTTAAAGTCACTTTGTAAATAATAACCAACTTAGGATGTAAAAGTTACAGAAATCTAGTTTCAAAATTTATTAATGCATAAAACACGCAGAATAATATGTCAATCAACATAAATCAACTGTAAAACTACAATAAAAAAAATTCAAAGATTAGGTAATACTAATTGAAATGGAAAATACTCAAAGTATAATTATTTGCAACTCTGGTACAATAGTAATTGTGTGTAAATTTGGCAGCACACATGTGAGTAAAAAATGGCGCATGTGAAGATTAATACATAACCTGTAAATTTAATTTTTTCACGAAATTTTTGGTATGCATCACCCAAAATTCAAAATTTCTCCAAAATTTTAGGGTTTCATTCTCTTTTCTCTTTTCATACTCTAATAACGAAACAACTTAAGTTTATTGAAAACACAGCCAACATAATTTTACCTAGTAATACAAAAGTAGAAACTTAAATAAAAATCACAACAACATCCATATAACAAGAGTATTACAAATCAAAATAACCACCATAAGACAAATGTATAGTCTCCACACGTCATTTTTCTTTGACCTTTTTATTGGCATATTCGGATAATCGTCTACTCCAGTTCAGACCGTCCATTTAACATCCTTTTTTAATTTCCAAACCCTTTAAGCTGTCAAGTTTTTTCAAAGTTTCTTAGATAAAACACCTTGTCGATATCTTTATTTTCTTCTTATATCCCGTCAGCAAGAAATAAATTTCCATAGGTTGCAAAGTTGTCGTTTTCTCCTTGGAATCCTGCACAAACATTCAGTTGTACCAAATATTATCATGTTAGACTTTTTTTCAGAAATTTGTAAGAGGACTAGTTTTACCTAGTTATACCGATGTTACATACAAAAACAGACTAGTTTTATCTAGTTACACTAGTATAACATAAAGACTAGTTTGAATTGACATACAAAATCAGACTCGTTTTACTTGGTTATACCAGTATTACTTCAAACCTAGAAAATCAAATAAATATTAAATGAGCTTAAGATCAAACACATCACGAAACTATTAGTTGCTTGATCAATCCCAAAATTTCTTCCTAATTATCTCTGGTAATTCTCATAGTTATCTTCAGCTTCACGAACGCAAAGAAAGAAAGGAGAAACGATTTTCAAAAATGATGAGTGGAGAAAAATCGTGTTTTGGCTTTTCAATTTAAAAAAAGATTTAGTTATACATGGCGGATTAGATCTGATATAGTCGGGTGGGTGGATAAAATCCAGATATAAAATGTAATTTTTATAATTTAGTTAGGATAAACAAATAAGAAATCTATTTCTCTAATTAAAATAATTCAAAAAAAAATTCGTTTGATATAGAAGAATTTTTGAGTTTTTGTTTTTAGATATAAGGACTTTTGAGACAGTTACTCTTTTTAGTCTTTTGTGTTTGTTTGATAATACATAACACACATCAACAAATCATGTTTACATGATAAAAATACCGATAATTTTAAGCATAAAAATGAATTCATGATTAAATCAAAGGTTAAACCTTCATCAATTAGCATAACTGAGATCAATATAGATAGAAGAGAATATAAAAACATGAAGATATTGAATCTCAAATCGGTGAAATCAACAGTAAAATTGTTTCACCACATATAAAATCGACAAAACAAAATTAAAAGAAATCCAAAATTAGAAACGAAATTTTGAATAAATAGTTGAAGGGTAAACAATGAAAAATAATCTTGACCAAGAGAGAGGAGACAAAGAGAGTAAGGAGAAAGAAGAGAGAAACAGAGGACGAACAAAATTACTAAATAAAAGTTCTTATTTGAAGCTCTAGAAGGCATTCACCTCAGCCAGAAAAACACTCTAAAATCGTGCAACATCAGCATAATTAAAGTATTTAAACTAATCTTATAAAAATGTATGAGAAAAAAAATCCGTTTTAGGTGACACCTCTCTTAAACTTCTTTAAAATAACGGCCACGTTGCATGAATGCCATCAACCAATCGTCAACTTTTTAATTCCTATAATTATAAATGCATAATTTTTTATTCAGTTTTGAAAATCCAATCGTCAACAGAAATCCAAAAGTCCAATTCTCTGATCTGTATATTATCCAAAACCTTATGTCCAACCACATCTCAATGAGAAGCAGCCTCTGATCAACCATCCATTACTCTCTTCACAGATAAGATGTTATCCGAGTTTTCTTCGTCTTCAATGGACCAGAAGCTTTTGGGAAACTTTTAAACAAGCGTCTAAGATTTGGCTTCAATTTCTTTGCATATTTGAACAATATATGCAAAGTAATTACCATTCAATATCAAGTACATCTGAATCTGTTCCTAACATCTTTGTGTAGGTTTTCGCTTTTTGGGATCAAATTGTCTGAATATGTTCTCATAGTCTCCAATCTACATTTAGCAATTGTGCTAAGAATTTCTACGCTACAACTACGACTGAAGCCCATCTTCCAAACTCCCCTACCAATGGTTTCTCAATCTTGCCTAAATTTGTGCCTTCGTTATGTAATCATACCCACATACGTTTTGGTCCTCAGACTTTGGAAACCAAAGTGATAGTTTTAAATAAGATGACTAGACTAAGAAGAGCAAGGGACGACAAATTAAGGTACATATAATATATGTTTGGATCTTTAGGCATAAGTCTATCTATAACAGATTCATCTTCTTTTAGCTCTGTCAATGTCGATTTTTAGATGTGGATTTGATTGTCAATTAAGCTATGGAATCATGTTTTGCTATAATGTTAAGAATGAATGACGAGTACAGTACAACACGGATATCCATTAAAACATCCTGCCATTCCAAAAGAAGCTCACGTTACATTAAGTATAAGGTTGTAATGGAAATTTATAATGTCTTACTACAAGTCGTAAAAAAGGAAATTCAAAGCTAGATTTTAGTTGTAATGTTTTATTGAAATTTAAATATTGTATGATTTTATATATATTAAATGCTAGAAATTAATGTATAAAGATGGATTCTGCAGATGAAAAACTGGATTATGAATTTGCTATGGAGACATGGAAAGAGAAAGTTATGTTCGTAAATCTGTAAGAAATATGCCCTATAATATTATTGTTGGCGAGAGTAGTTACTAATCTTGATTGTGTTAAGTCTGACTACCAACTCAGATCCAAGATCAATGAAAAGGTAGCATCAAATACTATTATTACATATGCATTTCATCAGCAGATAAATGCAAACATAATTTTCCGTGAGATCAAGTTTTTTAGAGCATTTCAATTGATGATTAACCAAGAAAGATATTTTCAATAATTTAATATTAATCTTAAATGTAATTAAATCAACATTTTAATTTTAATAATAATAATAGTAGCTGTTTGAGGTTAGCTATTAAAAGATTGCAAATGTTAACAGAAAACCTCAATTTAAACCCAATAATCTATACCATATCATATCATCTACAGTATAGCCGGACCAATTTAATTATATTAGTCGTTTGGTTTATATCTGTTAAGTGTGGTGTCTGTCGGGATCTTTCTTCAAAAAAAATATGTATGTTTCTCTTCTGACACTCCCTTGCTACTTTCTCTCTCTGTATCTCATTTTTCAAATTCGTCTCTTTCGTATAGGTTAAGAACTTCAAAAGATGAAAATGCTGCATAAGCTCCCATAGCTTTTGAAATGCTGCATAACCTCCCAGTAAACATCAGTTGTCTTATCAACAATTCTTTAAAGAACTAATTAGTTAAAAAAAAACAAAAATTAAATATTAACTCCAGAAAAATTTGGCAAAAAACCTCAAAAAACAATTTTCAATAATAGATAGACAAAACATCTAAAATATAAAATTACATTTATTAGAATGACAATGGTCATATTTTAACAAGATAATAAACATGAACATATAAAAATAGTCTGTACATAGTTAAAATAGTGCCAGATTCTTTTTTTTGTCGACAAAGAAAACAAAAACAACAAAAATTCAGAGAGAAATCCAAAGGGGTGGAGAATAGTCGAGATAAACTACCAACAATTTTTGAACGCGCACTCCCTTTTCAAGCATTTTCGCCGTCTTGTTTTTCGCTCTCGGAACCTGTGATAGGATGAAAGTAGAGAAGAAGTCCTTACGTTGACTGAACTCTTCAACATAGATGAGGAAGGCAGGCCAATTGTCTGGGTTGTCAACAATCTTCAGAAGGTCCAAACAATCTGTTGCGAAGGCAACATCCCAGACTTGTGTTGTAAACATACACTCCATTGCCCACAAAAGTGCTTCAAATTCAGCATGCATTGGAGAAAGGCTTCCTCTAGTGTTCCTGGCTCCCATTGCCCCTTGTACCCCATTAAAGCTAGTAACCCAATCCTGTCCTCAGTAGATATCATTTTCTTTCCATCATGCATCAATGAAACACTACCGTCCTGAGTAATCCACCCCTGGATTATCTGACGTGTTTGAGTGATGATTCTCCGTAATATCCTTTAGTTGTGCTTCTTCCCAAGTAGTTGATTCAGTGACAGCATTATGTAGAGATTCGCGAGGGTCCCTATCAATATTTCTGAAAAACCTATCATTGATGCCTTTCCAAATATACCAAAGTATCCATGGGAATTGCCTATTGGGATTGTTTCGAGGTAATCTCCAGAATAAATAATCCAGAAAAAACTCATGTGTTTGATGGAATGAGTGAGAGAGCTCATATCTGTCTGGCCGTGGGGCACTCAAACAGAACATGATTTATGGTTTCCTCCTCCGCTCCGCAGCGTGCGCAAAGTGTATAACACATGAGTCCTCTAGACCTAAGGTTCTTTGCCACCGGGAGGCAACCTGTAAGAGCTTGCCATATAAAGTGCTTGAGTTTTTGGGGACATTTTAATGTCCATACGAACGATAACAACGGATTTATATTTGGACCATCAATGGCATGTGGTCTCTCTTTATCTGGGAATAGCATTTCCGTTTGGTATCCCGGACCACCTAATTTACTCTGCATCTTCCGTACTTATAATCGCTTGTATAAGCTGGGTATTCCACGTCCAGGTTGAAGGTTCAATTATGTGGTTCACCGTAATTGAAGGGTAGAAATTTAAAGTTTTGCATGTTGCTGATCTCGGGAATTTGGAGGGGATCCAAAGGTCATTCCATACTGAAATAGATGATCCTGTTCCAATCCTTTTGATTAGTCCTTTTCTCACCAGAGATCGAGCGGAAACAATACTTCGCCATCCAAAAGATGGTGAGTACGATTTTCCTGAGTTGATGGGATCTGAGTTTCTGAAGTACCGACCTTTGAAAACCCTAGAGAATAGAGTCGATGGGTCATCCATGAGTCACAATAGTTGTTTAGCCAACATTGCCGTATTAAAGGCTTGAAAATCTCTAAATCCGAGTCCTCCAACCCTTTTGTCCCTGCATAATTTATCCCAAGACCACCAATGCATGCCCCTTTGGGAACCATTTTTCCCCCCACCAAAATTGGGCTACCACATATGTGAGCTTTTTCGTGATTTTTTTGGGTAATTGAAAGCAGGACATTACATGGTTCGGTAGTGCAGTGGCAACCGATTTAATCAAGACCTCTTTTCCTCCTTTTGTTAAGAATTTTGCATTCCACACGTTAACTCTCGTATGTAGTCTATCTTGGAGGAAACTGAAAATTTGTGTTTTCGGACCTCCCAAGCTTTCATGAATCCCTAAGTAGGAACTCATACCACCAATTGCCAAAATTCCTAATACCGTTTTTAGCTATTCCCGTATGTCATCACTCCCTTTATGACCAAATTGCAGCGATGATTTTGAAAAATTTATTTGTTGGCCAGATACCGACTCATAATCTTTTAGTATCCGTAGAATAACCTCGCACTCTTCTTTGGTCGTTTTGCAGAAGAAGAGGCTATCATCCGCGAAGAGTAGGTGGGAGATTGAAGGACTCGCTCTTGCCATTCGTAGCCCTGTCAAACTTGTGTCCCGTTCTGTTCTGTTTATGTTAGAAATGAGAGCTTCGGTACATAGGATGAACAGATACGGGGATAGCGGATCCCCTTGTCGCAATCCTCTCTGCGGAATAATGGAGCCTTTGGGTTGACCATTGAGGAGGACCTGATATTCTACCGACGAAATACACTTCATAATCCAGTTCACCTAAGTGCTAGAAAAACCCATTTTCCATAAAATGGACTCTATAAATGCCCATTCGAGCCTGTCATAAGCTTTACTCATGTCTGTTTTGATCGCCATGAAATTCTCTTTGCATGATGAATTTGTTCTTAACCCATGAAACATTTCTTGAGCTATCAGGATGTAGTCCGAGATCAAGCGTCCAGGGACAAAAGCCGACTGTGTCTCAGAGATCAGGTTCGGAAGCAGAGGTTTTAGTCTTTCACAAAGGACTTTTGAAATGATCTTATAGCCCATATTACACAAACTAATGGGCCTGATTTCCGTCATTCTACTAGGTCTCTAAATCTTTGGGATTAAGCAGATATTGGTCATGTTAATCAAGGGGTCCAAATTACCGGATTGAAAGAATTGGTTAACCAGAAGTATGATATCATGTTTTATCGTATTCCATGAATACTGATAGAACATGGCTGTCATTCCATCTGGTCCCGGAGCCTTCTCTAGGTGCATCCGAAATAAAGCCGAACAGATCTCCTCCTCCGTTGCTAGTGTCATAAGTCTTTCGTTCATCTGTTCTGTAATTGATGTCGGTATATCCGTCAAAAAACCATCGAATTCCGTTGGATTGGTAGACGTAAAAATGTCTTTGAAATAGTCTACCGCCACTTTTTTCATGCCCTTATCCGTCGTAGTCCAATCACCATGTGCGTCATGTAAGCCGACAATCCTGTTTCTTGCACGTTGCTGTTTTGTTACAGCATGGTAAAACTTCGTATTATGATCCCCTTCTTTAAGCCATAAGTTCCTGCTTTTTTGTTGCCAATATAGCTCCTCATCTTTGTAAGCCTCTTTCAATTTCCTTGAGATTGCTAGGATCTCGTCAGTCGTCATATTGTCATCATTTTGAGCCTTTTCTAAGGCATTCTTTAAGTCCTCAATTCTCTCTTTCCCGTATGGTGGGTGAGTTTTCCGCCACAGCGATATTTCATGACGGCAGTTTCTTATCCTTTTGTCCAACCCTAGTCCGCCATTCTCTCGCTCCCTGTTCCATCCTCTCTCAATTGCTTCCTTAAAACCCTCCTTCCCAACTCATCGCTTATCAAACCTGAATTGACCATGCTGCTTAACCAGTCTGTCTTGTATGACCGTTAGAATCGGTCTATGATCAGAGCTAACCATACCTAGGTATTCAACATATGAGAAAGGAAATAAATTGTGCCATTCCTTATTTGCTAGAGGTCTATCGAGGCGACATCTAATTAATTGTCCACTTCTCCATCCTCGCCAGGAGAAAGAGTTCCCTCGAGATGGGAAGTCCAGTAAACCGCAGTTTCAAATCATGTTATTAAACCCTAGAAAGGTCGAGGCATTGCGCAAAGGGCCACCTTGCTTTTCATGATTACCGATAATTTCATTTAAATCCCCAATAATAAACCATGGATCCACTCGTAGCAGTCCCATACGTGTGAGTCGTTCCCATACTGTTTCCCGAAACTTATAAACCGAATCCCCATAACCAAATGTTAAGAACATATTTTTCCCATATATTCTACTTCAACGTCAATGAGCCTATTATTAGCAAATATAATTTTAGCTTTAAAAGTGTTGTTGTAAAACAACGCAAGACCTCCACTACATCCGATTGGATCGACTGTGTACAAATTATCATAACCAAAATGTCCCTAGAATTGTTGTACAAAGTTGTAGCTTTGTTTTGTCTCCGCAAGAAACATAAACTCTGGTTTATATTTGAACCAAGTTTCCCATAGATAGCTAATCGTCCACTTACTACCGAGTCCCTGACAATTCCAGCTAAGAATCCTCATCTCCTAGTAAAATATTCTTGTAGAGGGGATACATATCATATCGAAAGACCATCCATAATAATCCATAATAGGCCAATTAAAAGTTTGGCCAAAACCTGTCTGAAAACCTGTCCGAAAATTCATGTGATACCATCTTATTATTCCTTTGAGATTAAACCGCATGTAAAAATTACAGCCAATCTCTAAAATTTTGCAAATGCCATTATTCAAAACAATAAATGCGATTAAAGGTGAGAACGTCAACATTGTGACCTGTCTCCAACCCAATCTTTTATTCCTTGAAACCTTAAAAACAACCAAATCTTTCATTTTGTCTTTGCTCATTCCGCACTTGTAACCTTCTTAGTTTGCACCTTTCTCTGGATTAGAGTACCCTTATCCTATGCCACCCCCACTTCATGTTCGCTCTTGATGCCAGCTTTGTTGCTCAGTTTATTTCTTGGAGAGATTAGCGCATGTACCAGCTGTTTTCTTAGCATTGGCTCCTATTCCCAATGATCCTCCTTTCTCCTGCTTTTCTTTCAATCGAAGGTGTCCCCCTTTTTCAGCCTCTTTTTCTGTCCCAACCGAATCCATTACCACAGCCTCATTTCCTTGTGTATTTGCACTATACTCGTCTCCTATTTTTATTCCAAGTGAGATAAAATTCTTGTTGTTACCTGTGGTCTCAGTATGTCCAGCTCCATTGGTCTCACCGAATTGTCAAACCCCATTTCAGTTTCTGCCTGTGCCGTCGTCAAGTCATGGGGGTCACCTTCATTGATCTCACCATCCTCGTCAACCGCATTATTGTCGGGAATGTGTGCCTCTAAGTCTTGTTCAGCCGTTTGAACGACTAATGCAACCTCATCATTTCCTGTTAGAAGATCATCCTCCTCTTCTTTGAATTCATCGTCATCAAATCTTAACTCCTTCCGAGCTCTTGAGGTAACCATAGGGGCAGTTTCGGCCTTATCTTTCCTATTTGCCCTCCTTGCAATATCCGACCCCTCTCCCTTGAACGCTTCCATCATTTTCTGCTCATGAGCTGAAAGATGGCTACCGACATTTGGGTGGTTTAGTGCCTTTAGGCCTTTTGATGAGATAGCATATTTGGACGTGTCTCACGTCCTGCTCCATGTCCTGTGTATCTTCTGTGCTGTATCGGGCCTACACCGTTATTCCTCCCTTGCCATCCATTATAGCCTATGTCTGCTTTTCCTGATTTATCATGTTCCGCCCTTCCATCTCCTCTCTCATATGTCCTATCCTTCTCCTCGCCCTTTCCTGGCCCTTTCAGAACCACTCCCCGAAAACTAGCAGCTTCGCCTCTCATAAAGCCTAAGTCCTGATCCACGCCTCCCAAAGTTTCCTTTCTTTCGGGGGCCTCTTTATTGGCAGAACACCATGCCATCTCATGACACATGCTAGAATAGATTCTGCAATAACCAAACAGTTTTTCATACCGTAGAGTGATGTCCGTTTCTTCACCCCCAAAAAACTCGACCGTCGTTGAGAAGATGAGTGGTTTGAATCCGTCCAAAGTTACCTGGACCCGGCCATCATTCAAATCCACCGCCACTACTTCTCCTAAAGCATCCCCGATACTCCTGATTGTAGGATCTGCCCAGAAATGTAGGGGTACCCCGAGAACTCGCATCCACGTCGTGATCTTCGACGGGTAACGTGAATCAACAATCGGTTCCCACCGCACCAAAGAAACCATCCAATAGTCGAAATGGAAGGGTTCCATTTTCAGTACCTCTTTGATATCTTCTTCCGTATCAAAATCAAATTCGAACCTCCCAAGCCCAAGATCCGCACCTGCAACTCTTTCCTCAACTTTTCAGATCCATGGGAGCATAAATAAGAGAGAATTCATATCCTGCTTTTCCGGTTTAAGGCACCGGCCTATCAGAGTTTTGGAGTACCCCCTGATTAAACTCGAATTATCGAACTTGGGAATCTTGATTCTCAAGTCATTGGAGCTGGTGTCCCCTACTACCCTCTTGCCCTCTCCTTTACCGATAATGGAGGTTTGAGACATTTTGTTAATATTAAGAGAGACCACCTTTAAAGAAAGCGTGATGAGATAAAAAAGTTTTTTGTGAGAACCCATTAGCAAAGACGAGAGAGGAAGAAATGTTTTGAGTGAGTTGATGTGAAATATTGAGAGGAGCTGTCCTTTTATAGTTTTCTCTTTTCCCAAATCCTCTGCAAATATTTATGCAATTAAACCCGTGAGATCCTCGTTTCAAAAATCCAATATTGTGTCGATTCCCAGTCCAAATAACATCGCGATCTTCTTCCTCATGATTTGCCGTTAACCAGAGTTGGTCACTTCATGTTTCCAAATCACCGTGATTGTCGAACCATTGTTCTTCCCAAAACAGATTTGGCGATATCAATCTTTTGATCAACCTTGAATTTCCTTTCCATATCCTCTTTCTCCAGCGAATTTCACAATTAATTTGGCCGATTGAGTTGCGATTTGCATCTGCAAAATCGATCAATGACAATCCCATGGCCTCTGCATAATCAATCAGCAAGATCCATAGTGATTCCCAAATCCAAGTCATTACCCATCAAACTCCTTCAATCCCATACCGTAATTTCCTTTCGACCCTCTCTCCGATCTGAAACAACGATATCGGAAGCGAAACCGTTCTCATAACCGCGACTTCTCCGATCTCAGATCCCGAGCTCGCAATCGAAGCCCAGCTCCTTACCGTTTCTTCTCCACTCTGGGTGCATCCTGAGCTCACTTGATTGAAAAGATAGTGAGAATCTCGCTTTCGTAACCGACGAATCATGCGTTTTCCATGGCGGCTCTATAGTGCCAGATTCTTAGGCGGTAAAACGCTACAATTTTTCTTTTAATCTACAGGAAAACGTGTTATGTGGACTTTAAGCTGTAAAACATGTAATGTTGCAATGTAGGAAAGCTGTGCTCTTCTTGAAGAGTGTCGTGAACTTGCGCGAAAATGATATAGCGCAAGATAGTTTTGTTGAACCTAAATGCTAGAAGGAATATAAAAGATTTTGATTTCTAATTATTTTCGTAATATGCTTCGTAGGAGTCTAACTAAAAATCTATTTTTCTTTCTATTATTTGTTTTTTTGCTTGGAATTATCATCTTCTCGAATTTTTTTATTTATAAGCTTATTAAGAAGTTATGAATTAACTAAACTAACTAAAATAAAAAAATACATGCCATGAATAATATATAGCTAGGGTAAAAATAATATTATATAGTGAAGAGATGGTGACAAAGAGTTTAAGGGCTTAGCAAAAAGAAACATAATTGCAAGAGTGAGTGGAAAACAGATTGAATGTTCATCTGAAATTTTAAGATTTGAACCTCGTTCACCTACAAAGTAACAAGATTTTTTTTCTTCATTGGATGGTAGTCAATCCATAAGATTATAAATAATATATATCTTAAAATCTTCTCTTTTTGGGTTATCAAACCTATGCCAGTTGGTCTAGCTACTGAAATTACAATGTTGAGTAACTATAATTGTTCGGATTTCTCTTGGCCGCTGCGAGGCTATGCTTTCAGCACGAAAGTGAGAACATAACTATCATATTTTTTTTATTTAATACTGAAAATCCAATAACTCTCAACTCTATAATCTATATTTACATGGTACTGAATGATTATTGGACATTATAAATTAGTAAGTTTTAACATCTTAAAATGTTTTGAATTCATCTTTACATTTTAATATATATATATACAATATATACATAGTTTACCTAAAATTAATTTTTAAATTTTTTTAAAAAACCCGAGCGTAGCACGGAGAATCCCCTAGTCTACAGTAAAAATCTACAATAAGAGTCCCATCCCGCATATTTAACAAACAGTTGAACACTGAACCGTCTTAAACCATAATGACGATCAAACCAATAATAGATCAAAACTGAGCTTAACCGGAGTTTTTTAGTCTACCATTACGGTTGAGAAAGCACACACTTCACACCCAAAGAGCGGTTTGATTCCCGTGCCGAATAAAATGTGACAGTGGATGGGTCCCACTACAAGCCTTTAGTCCCCGCGTGTCCAGGGTAGTGCCACGTAAACCCACACACCTCCACTTTCGGCTTATTTCTGTCGCATTTGTTTTCTTTTTGGTCAGGTCACTGGAGTTACCAAAAAAAGAAAGTAATGGAGGTTCCAGTAGGGTTTCTGGAGAAACTGTGGAGTTTTGTCTCTTTTCTTCCCTTCTTCTTCCTCTTGCTGCTCCTCGGCTTCTCCAAAGGTATGTAATGACCATTGATACGAATCCGTCGTTCTAGTAGATCGAAGCTTGAACCAAGTTCACCGATGTATTAAGCCTCTTGAGTTAGGTCCACAGACCACAGTAGTTGCAACTCAAGATTTTTTTGGAATTTCCACCGCCAAATGAAACAGTTACTGTTTGAATTTTGTAGACAGAGTAATGAGGTTTATTTGAACAGAAACTCATCATCCTTTTGTGTCTTTTTGTTTTGGATGGATGTTTAGTTTGGTTGAGGTTTTTAATTAACTAGCTGTGAACTGAAAAATTTCTTATGAAATGTGAACGAAATAGTATTTTTTTTTTTAAAGAGAACAAGCAATAGATAGTCAAATTCCGTTTGGTTATTTACACGGCGTGTTTTTGAAATTTGCATGGATTTTTTTAAAACAAATATCATGTTTTTAAGATGATATAGCATGAATTGTTTAAATCTCATGTGAAAAAATATACCCTTTGTTTGTTTTTAAGCCAATGTTGATAAAAGATTTGGTTATCTAGCACCAAGCACTGTATGTTCTGTAATGTGTAAAGTTCTCACTCTTCTTTTGATTTGTGTTTTCACAGCCGTGATTATTGGTCCAATTTCATCTGCTATAATTTTTATTGGCAATTCATCTGTGATCATCGGCCTTTGGCCGGCACATTTCGTTTGGACCTACTACTGTTTAGCAAGGTTTTAAATTCCATCAAATTCAGAACCTATTTTTCTTGTATGTTCTCTGTATTCCTACTAAATTTCTTGTGTTAATCTATAGAACCAAGAGAATCGGGCTGGTTTTGAAGACCATGGCGTTGATATTATTTCCTGTGCCTTTGGTCCTCTGGCCAGTTGCTGGTATAGCAGGAAGTCTCTTAGGTGGAATCGCTTACGGGTTTTTCACGCCCCTTATGGCTACATTCGAGGCTATAAGAGAGTCTGTTACTAGCAAATGCTACCATTGCTTTGTTGATGGTTCATTCTCGACTATAAAAGGGAGTTGTACTGTGGTTACGGACTTTACTGACTTCTGCTTCCATTCTTATTTCTCCTACATGGATGAGTTAAGAGAAATGGTTTCTGCTGATGCTAAACCTTTAGAAATAAGGTAAAAATTGCTTTCTTGTTTTGGAAAAAATGGTTACACAGCAGTAATCTTGTTTTTCTTCCAGGTTGTCTCGGGTACCGAGTTGTCTGCTTGCTAGCCTCATAGGTGTGGTGGTAGATGTTGTTCTCATAACAGCTGTTGCTCTTTGCAAAAGTCCATATATGTTGCTCAAAGGGTGGAAGAGACTATTAGAAGACCTTGTTGGTCGAGAAGGCCCATTCTTGGAGACTGTATGTGTTCCATTTGCAGGTCTTGCTATATTTCTATGGCCACTAGCTGTCGTGGGAGCTGTAATAGCTTCGGTAATCTCCAGTTTCTTTCTTGGAATATACAGTGGAGTCATTGTCCATCAGGTTCGCAACCAATACTAAAGTCTATTCAGTGATTTTATATCTTGCATAGTTGGTTATTGGGAAAAGAATTAAAAAAGCAAACTGATATGTTCTTGAGCTTCTCTGGTTTTGATTTTGCAGCGGCGTAGTTATTGTTTCTTGTACAATATTTCTGGCTTCTTTATGGTAGTTTAGTTAAGGCATAGCCATAAACTTTACCTGACATGAAATTTCTTAAGACCTTTCATCACTTGGACATCAGAATGTCTAGCTTATAGATCTTGAATTTTCTTAATGGTTTGCTAGGTCGATGAGAATGTTCTCTGTCCTTAAATCATTTGAAAAATCTTTCAGGAGGACTCTTTCAGAATGGGGCTTAACTATATAATTGCTGCGGTATCACTGTTCGACGAATATGTAAATGATTTACTCTATATAAGAGAAGGAACTTGCCTGCCAAGGTACATAGTGTGCGCTCTGTTCCATTTGTGTGTCATTTCCGTAACATGAACCTTAGATTTTTCTATTCAGCATTGGTTGATTACAAATTTATGACTGTAAAGTATATATGCTTGTGACAGCCAGGCCTTGCTATAGGACGAAAACAGACACTGGTCATGGGAAAAGAATCTTAAGAGAGACAACGAACGTTGATCTTAAGAGCAGAAGAAGCAGCTCCTTGGGGTCGACGCTTGTTTCAGAACAGTCGAGGACTCTGAAGAAAACAATCACACTGTATAAACCAGTTCAGGTATATTATCTCTTTGCTTTTTCATATATCTGAAGTTACAAGTAATCAAACATGTTGTGTTTCGTTTTCTTTAAGGTGTGGGAATGGTTGTTTAAGTCGTGTGAAGTGAATGGGAGGATACTTCTTCGTGATGGCTTGATAGATGTGAAAGATATAGAGGAATGTCTTGTCAAGGGTAATTGTAAGAAGCTCTATATCCAACTACCCGCTTGGAGCGTGTTGCATTGTCTCCTCGCATCAGCTAACTCATCTGGTTTGGTGATAAGTACGTACACTCAATGATCTCTGCGAAATCTCTACTGAAAACCTTTGTCTCACCATGGGACTAAAGATGAATTTATGGCAGCTGATGGTGTTGAGCTTACGGAACTAAACAGCCCAAGGGACAGAGTATTTGTGTGGCTTATCGGACCTTTACTTACAATGAAGGAACAGATAAAGAATCTGAATCTCAATGAGGATGAAGAGTATTGCCTAAGGATATTGGTAATGGTATGCAAAAACGAAAGAACTGAGGATTGGGATAGCACCGGATTTCCGTCGAGCGATACAGTTAGAAAAGCACAACTTCAAGCCATAATCAGAAGGTAAGTATCAAACATAAGTATTACACCATATTAGATATATGCAAACGATCCACACAAAGCACGACGCTGAACATTTACAGAATATGAGGCTGTAAGAAAAGTTTACGATTTCTTGATAACTGTTAGAAAATGAAATCACTGAGGTAAGGTCTGTTATATCCATGGAAGACTGCAGGGAATGGTAGCATCCATGTCAAGAATACCGACATTTCGGCGCAGGTTCATGAACTTGGTCAAAGTGTTGTACACAGAAGCTCTTGAAATGGGGGCCTCCGGTAACCAAGCAGGTGGGATCCTCAAACCCGACAGAGACCAAACGCGAAAGTTGGATCGGACTGAAACACCAGATATGGATGTTGTATAACATAGTTACTGTATCTCAAATCTTTTCTTTTTTTCCTACACTTCAGTCTATAAATTTCGTAATTCCTCTGTATACCTGGACTTCGATGGTATGTGTATTATGAGTTGCTTTTCTCTTACCTTTTGTGGTTTGGTATTTTAAATTCGACTCATTTGGATCCGAAAACGATGAATTGGATCATATAGTAAAATTTTTGTTTTGAGCGCATGTAGCCTACGTTTTGGTTTAGTACCTCTAGTGTTGCTCTTTCATAGTCCGAAGTAAGAGGAATAATTTACACGTGTCGTCCTTCTATTAGTTTACAAAATAAAAAGTAATCGTACAGTCAAAACGTGTTATCGTCCTCCCATAATAAGATCAAAACAATTCACCAATAAAGCAATGAGAGGTTTAATTTAGACATTTTTACAGATTTTATTTCACTAAAAGACACTTTCTTTTGAGATATGAAAAACTTGAGCCGTCCAATTAAATTTTTTCGATGTTTAAGAACATCTCTATTGGTTAAGAGACTTACAAGAATTTCTTAGTAATATAATAATAATAGTTTTAACATAATTTAATTATATGATTTAATTTTATATTGTAAATGAAAAACTTGAGCCGTCCAACTAAACTTTTTCGATGTTTAAGAACACCTCTATTGGTTAAGAGACTTACAAGAATTTTTTAGTAATATAATAATAATAGTTTTAACATAGTTTAATTGTATGATTTAATTTTATATTGTAAATAAAATTTAAATCAATGAAATGATAACATGTATACTTTGAGTTTCTTAAGAAGTATCTACAATCTCTTATTTTAGAAACTCTTTTTATTCTTTCTCTTGTTTTGGTTTATTTTTATTAATTTTTTAATATAAGAAACCTACTTAGAAATTCCCAATAGAGATGCTTTAAGTGTCTTTTAATTTTTTTTTCATTTGGAAAATATGCATCAATTTAAGCCACACGTTTAAAATTTAAAAACGATCTTACCCAAAACTCACATTTTTTTTACCATTTTTTATCTTTTCATCTTTAACTTTTTCACATTTATCTCTGTAAAAACGAAAAGAAAGAGGAAAACGAGGAAAGAAGAAATTGAGGCTAGCAGTAGTAGATTTTGCAAGAGAGTTCATCGTGAGTGCGACGAAGCCAGCACGAAGGCGGAGAATCGACATACTAATATCAAGATGACCGGTAAGTTGAAATCCACGTTGGCTAACAATTGACACCACAAATACGATTTTTGTTCTAAGCGGGTCGGGGTTTTGGAAACTGATTGAGATTGGTTGTATAACTCTCAACAACCTTCTTTTGCAGGGAGTTCTTGGCTGACGGTATGGAACACCAGTCTGCCGTAAAAGTTGTTTGCGACAGACTAATACACAATTTGTTTGACTTTCGGACCTGTGCAAGCCGTGGAGTGGGGGGGAGGGATAGACAGTGATGCAAAGGATGTAGAGTTTGAGTTTGGAAAAAGCTCCAGTGAAGGGAAATAAAATTCGAAACCAAGAGGTAATTAAGCAAGATATAACCAATATTGGCGGATGGATAGAGAGGTAATTTGAGTGTGTGGATAACATGTTTTTGTGTAAGATGGTGATGATAAAGATACGGTGGAAGAGGCTGTAGACAATGTCGGTGTGGACAGACGGTGCAATGGACGGGTCCACGTGGACATGAAAGATGATGCAAAATATGAAAATCTCAACCAAAAGGTAAGTAAAGAAAATATAACATATGTTATCATGGATATAGAGGTAATGTAAGGATGTGTATAACAAGTTTTTTTGTGTAGGATTGTGGTGATAAAGATACAGTGAAGGATTACGTGGACAAGGTAGCGTGTGGACACAACGTGCAGTGGATGAGTACACGTGGACATAAATAATGAGACACATGGAGGAAGAAAATCTCAAGCAAGGGTAAGTAAGAAAGATATAACATATGTTAGTGGATGGATGAAGAGGTAATACGAGTGTGTGGATAACAAGTGTTTTGTGTAGGACGTCGATGAAAAAGAAATGATGAAGACGGATGCAGAGAAGTTAGGTGTGGACCAAATGCGGAATGGACGAGTCCACGTGGACATGGAAAATGAGTCAGGGGATGATGAAGTGAGTGAATCTATGGGTGGCGAAAAGGTAAAAAAAACGATGAACATAATTCAAAGTTGAGGCTGCATCAGCTATGCGGGTTGCTGGTATAGTGTAAGTTGAGGATATGAACACATTATATGCACTGATGGTAAAACATGTACACGGTAAAGGGGAAGTTTTGTTGTTCTTTACTGAACAAAGTTGGGATTGCTAAATTGATCTAAAATTCAACTTGTGCTGGTTTGTACTTTGTGAAATTTTAATTTTGTTTGTACAACATGAACTTGTTTTGAGTGGGAGAGGAGGATTTTTGTCATAGAACAACCATAATAGTCCATAGGCAAAACACTGTATTTTATGGTGAGAGTGCATCACATGTACACACGACCGTAATGTGGTGGATACATGGACTTTAATAAAGCAGATCAAAATATGTGTACACATGTACATGTGATAGTACAATGGGCTGAATTGAGATCGATATGGTTATAGATACTGGTTGACAAATGAGAAAATAGACTCATAGGTCTCAAAGGAGTATAGTTATATGACCAAAGTGTTTGAAAGCAATACCCACGTAAAAGTATAAAAGCATGATTACAAAAGAAGTATTACAAAAGAAGGCTTACCCACGTCTAAGTCGGGTATCAGCATGCATACGATTATTGGGTATCATCGAACAACGGTGAAATATCAAATTCTTCAATCCGCCACGGATGTAAACATCCTGCAAAGGTGGAAAGAGCATGTGGGAAGAGATAGTTTGGATGAGGAGGACAAACATATCCATGTGAATAGTGTTTCTTGGGTGGAGTATATATGTCCATGTGGACTGGATGATAAAAGATGTACGTTGAGACATTGTACATGTGGACATGTACTTGTGGATAGTATGCGTTGATGTTCTCAAGTCCATTTTTTATGAATAATGAAATTACTATTTTGTCTTCTTCTTCTTCATAAGACCACGACTTCTGCTAACCCTAATTCGCCGTCTCCATAGTTTTTTTCTTCTGATTTTCATGATTTTTCTTGTTTTTCTTATTGTTTTATATGCAGATCTAAGATTTATATCAAGTTAATATGGATTCATGCCTTAAATTGAACAAAATTTTAAAGTTTGATGAAGATTACATTTTTGAAGAAGAACTGAGAGATCTACGAAACATGAAATATGAAGGAGATGAATCTGTGTAAAAATTTTTTTTTATCTCTTTAACTTCGCCCAAATATCAACAGATCTATTTCATATATCTAAAGATTGAGGTAATTTCCAGTAAAAAAATAAAAGTTCTGGTTCGTTTGGTAGATATCAGTCTAATCAACTGTTGGAAGTAAAAAATCAATGGTTGAATTTCATTCTGGTCAGGATCAAACCAACAAAGGCGACGATAGTTGCTCGAAAAATAACAAAAGGGCAAAAGTGAGTTTTCAACTAAGAAAATAATGAAAAATAATAGATAAAATGTCTCAATAGTTATAAGTGCCGAAATGTAATAAATATGATGGAAAGTATCTTCAGATGTAAATATCTCTAAAGCAATTATGTTAAATGTAGTTTGTATTTAAACAAAAACTCATTAGCACAGTAAATAGAATATATAAATATTATTTTAGGTTTTAATTTATAAGTATGTTTTACCTGCACAAAAAGTTTATTAGGCTGTACGAAAAAAACGGATTGATAATACAGTGCAGATATTTACTTGGTAAAATATCACATGACAATTTATCATTTTTACTTATATAGATACTCGAAAGATTAGCAGTACTCGCCAAAAAAGTAAAACTAAAAAACTAACAAAAAAAGTCAACACAATATTCTTTATATAATCTACTATATTACCAATTTTATCCTTATACTCTACACTATATCTTTTTCTCATTCTCTCTCTCCGTTTATTACTTATTACAAAGTTTTATTTGTCCCTCCTCTAATTCATTTGCTTTTGTTTTTGTTAACAAAAATGATTCAAGTAAACAATTAAATTGGCAAAAACTCTATATTATTTTTCACATATGCTATAATTTGAATCTTGGCAAACGGTCATAAAATGTGTAAGAAAATAGATAAAGTTTTAGTAAAAACTTCTACTTCTATTATATATATATATGTGTATATCTTTTTTTTGTAAATGTGTCGTTCTATGTTAAGTACAATATTATTCTATTATATGTCTTTCTATATATAATATTTCAATTTCTGTATTAATTTTTATATTGTACTTTTAAAAAAGGTTGTTTCAAATAACTATTTCATGAATGTGTTTGCATTATTTATATATATATATAAAGTTATCAACTTTGTTGTAGAGTTTATATTGTAAATGAGATATTTTATAATACAAATGGAATTGGTTTTAGACCTTCAAATCTATACTATCGTACAAACTTATATAGTATATCAATTATTTTTGTTTCTATCCACAAGGGTTATAATCGTCCAAAAAAATATTATTTAGTTACTTAGTTTATTAACCAATTATGAAGGCTATTAGTTTTTTTCTCAATACAATATGATTAAATAGCAATTTGACCTTACATACTTCTCATCAATTTCTTTTTCATTTTTAAAAACTTTTTTTACAATACCACACATAATCTATATAATATTATTAATTTATTTTTAAAATTATTTAATTGCAATATGTATTCCATACTATTTTTTTTCTTACCAATCAAACTTTATTCTGCATCGCTTATTTTATATAAACGACATTTGTGCCTGCGGGACGTATTTTAGCTATTCTGGTGGACTCTACTCTTATGTTACCAATCAATTATAATTTAGATGGAGGTAGCGTTTTTGTTTTTACTTTAATTAAATAATCAAAGTTAGATGTACACTTCACTTTTGTAATACGCACATAACAATAATTACTCATACTAGTTGATGTGGTTTGCATTTTTCATATGCGGTTTTGTAAATATTTTTTTTTAAGTACTGAAAAATTATGAAAACTAACGTATGCAAAATATAAAACTAAAAAAAGAAACAAAAATGTTGAAAATTTAGAGAAAATTATGAGAGTTAATTATATAGATCGATGCATATCAAATATTATTCCGCACCACTTGTTCTGTAAAAACCGTACTTGTTTTACTTTCCACACGTATCGCAGTTGAACTGTACCGTATTGTCAATCCGCTTTTCCCGCACCGCTAAATAGATTGTCACCATTCAAACCCATTTTTTCGCTAGTACCGCAGTTAAACCGCACCACATTGTAAATTCCTTTTTCTGTACCGTCAAATACACCGTCACCATTCGGAAATACAAAGTACACTACACTGCTAGATACAAAGTGTAAGTGCGGTTCAGTTTTGTAAAAAAAAACTAGGCTTGTGAATGGTAACTGCCATTTGCATTTTTCAAAGCGTATTTTAAAAAATCAAATTTTATTTCACCAATCAGAAAAAGTCAAAAATCTTTGCGTTTTTTGAAAAAAAAAAAAAATTAGCAAACCAATAAAATCATCGGATTACAAAGTGGATAATTAGACCGCATTTCAAAATTGCACCGCGGTTAATATCCAGAGGTCCAATAGGAAATCCGCTGGATAATATATATATATATATATATTTTTTAAAGAAAATAAAATTTTAGTATAAATACATGTATTCTTCAAAATATTTTCATAACATATTTACAACTTTCTCAATTCAAAAATACAGATATTTTGCTCTTCATTTTTGAAGAATCAAGTAAGCTTTAATTTAAATTAATTTTATTTTAAATAGTTAATTTATGCATATAACTGAAGATAAAAATAGAGTTAATGTCTTAATATAAATTAAGATAAAATTTGAGTATTAATCTAATTTATTAAGGTTTAATAAATCTTATTAAAGTATATTTAGTTACATTTATACCATATAATTGAATGAAATTTTATTTACATTTCTTCATACTTATAATAACAGAATTAAAGTAATAGTGCTTTAGAAAATAGCATAATAGTATAAAAATTATTAAGTAATTAGATATTGTTTAGAGAAAGAACGGTTGAAAGTTTTGGCTAAAACCACCAAGCAATCAAGGGTTTACATTCATTAAAAAGAAAAAATACTAAATTATTCCTAAACTAATAAAAATAATTTAATATATAAAAAACAATAAATTCCGAAAAGTTGTATTTAAAAATTTTGTTTTCTTGAAATTTTTTTTTTCTAAATTTTTTTCTTTCAAATTATCTTTTTAAGAAATGTTTTAAGAACCATTTCCTAAAAATATACTAATAATTCCTAAAATTTGGTATACCCTTCTTGCAAATTTAAGAACATATTTTTAGTCTTCCAAACATTTCAGATATATATTTAATATATCATTTTAACATATTTATAATCATCTTTTAAAATATTGAAAATAACTTTATGTATGTTAAATCTATTTTAAAATATTTTTAAAGTCTGAAGAACACTTTCATAAAAATATGTAAATCACTCATAAAACTTAGTATACCCTTCATAAAAACAAGTATAGATTTCCTAAAATTTTAAAACATTTTTTTTAGTTTTCATAACATTTCAAATTATAATTTATATACCATTTTAACTTATTTAGAGTCATCTTTTTAAACGTTTAAAACCACTTTATGTATGTCAAGACTATTTTTAAATGTATATTAAAGTCTTGGAACCCTTTCCTAAAAATATGTAAATCATTCCTAAAAATTAATATATCTTTCCTAAAATTTTAATAACATTTTTTCTTATCATTTTAACATATTTATAATCTTTTTGCTAGCCATTTAAAATCACTTTTATACGTTAAAACCATTTTTGAATGGTTAGTAAAGTTTTAAGAACGTTTTCCTAAAAGTATTTAAAACATTCATAAAAATTAATACACTCTTCCTAAATATTAATATACACATCCTAATAATTTTAGGAACCTTTTACTAAAGTTTCATGAATGATTTCTTAAACGTACGTAAATCATTCCTAAAAATAAGTATACATTTCCTAAAATTTGAAAACATATTTATAGTCTATATAACATTCCATATATAGTTAATATATCATTTTAATTTATTTGGAGTCACTTTTTAAAATGTTTAAGACCAATTTATGTATGTCATAACCATATTTAAGTATTTATTAAGTTTTGGAAACCTTTCCTAAAAATATGTAAATCATTCCTATATATTAGTATATCATTCATAAAATTTTAAGAACACTTTTTAGTCTTTCGAACATTTTATATTATCATTTTAACATATTTTAATCACTTTGTTAGCCGTTTAAAACTAATTTAAATATTTTAAAACTATTTTAAATGTTTACTAAAGTTTAGGAACTCTTCACTAAAGTTTTATGAACTCTTTCTTAAAAGTAGGTAAAAGATTTTCAAAAATTACTATATATTGGGTCGATTCCCAATAATGTTCAATATGGATTTTCAGTTGGAGGTCAAGTACAAAGTGAGAAAAATACTCAACAAGGAGATGGTGCAATGGTAGGAGCTTCGCCAAACGTTCATCAAACCTCATCACGCGGTCTCGATTTCACATATTATTTTTAAAGGTGGCCATATTTCACATACACCTAGACCTGGAGGTCTATTCAATAAATGGGGATCTTCGAAAGAAACAAATATAAATATAAATGAAGATCATCAAAATTATTCACAAGATGAAGATTAATTTCTTATTATATAATTATATCATTCTAGTTTACGCAACAAAAATAATAGACATTTTGATTATTCTATTTCAGTATTTTATTTATTTTGATATATATGTTTATATTTGATTAATGATGTGTTTTATCTCATGTTTAAATATGCATGCTTTTCTTATATGTCAGTTGCGATGACAAGGCATCCACAACCTAAACTACAAAGAGAGAATTAAAATGTAGAATTTTGAAAATTAGCAGTTTGCGGAGTTAATACTTAACCCAACATTAACTTACTATCATCAGTATTTTAAAAAGGCACCAATCTAAACCGATGGAGGAATATTTGGCATCGACTAAAACAAGATGATGCGGCATGTCTTCAGTTACTATGAATGTCACTACCATGTTTTACAACACTGTGTGATATGCTACAAACAAATTATGGTCTATAACTAACATTAAATGTAAGCATTGAAGAAAGTGTCATTATGTTTCTACGAATATTTGGGCACAATAAAGTTCAAAGATATGTTGGTTTGAGATTTGGTCGAAATCAGGAGACTGTTCAGAGAAAATTTATTGAAGTTCTTACGGCAACTGAACTATTGGCCTGTGACAAGAGCTATACCGAATTCATGAAAGACTTCAAGCAGATCGAATATATTATCCGTATTTCTACGGATTTGTTGGAGCTATGGATGTGACTCATGTATGCGTAAAAGTAAAGCCTGAGTTACAAGGAATGTATTAAAATCGACACGATAATGCGTCCTTGAACATCATAACAATTTTTTATTTGAATATGCTATTCACATATATATGAAATGGAGCACCGAGATCATGTCATGATTCAGCTGTTCTGGCAATGGCACAACAAAGTGATCATGAGTTTCTTTTTCCGCCACCGGAGAAATATTATCTCGTGGATTCTGGATATCCAAGCAAACCAGGATTTTTGGCTCCCTATAGATCATCGCGAAACGGGGTTGTGAGATATCTTATGTCGGTCCTGATCCTAGGAATAAACATGAACTATTCAATCGATATCATGCGTCATTACGTAATGTCATTGAAAGAACTTTTGGAGTTTGGAAGAAGTAATGGAGGATTCTTTCTGATTTTCCAAGATATAGTTCAAACATACAAAAAGGGTGATAATGGCTACAATGAGATTACATAATTTTATCAAAATTCAAATTTCTATTATGCAGATTTTGCATCCGTAATGCCAGATATGTGAATAAACAATAGAGATTTAGAAGCTGACTTAGGTCACATGGAAACAGCTGAAATAGCTGATAGAGAGCATATATGGCACAAATTAGAGATAATATTGCAAATGTGTTGTGGGAGAATCAAAGTATTTGATGGTATTTTTATTATATATTTAACGATTTATTTGATTTAGTAATATGTAAAAAACATGAACATTTATTTTAAATATTCTGCATCACGTGTTGCTTATTTTTACCAATCAAATATTTATTTTGTACTGCAAAATATTTTTCACCAATCAAACATTATTCCGCATCGCTTATTCTATAAAAACCGCATTATTTTAAATAATATGATTTTCAGCATGCACCGCATTTGAACTGCACCGCACAATTAACTCGCCTTTCTAGGGTTGTGAATGGCAACATGTTAAATGCGTTTTTCAAAGTGGTTTTTCAAAAACCACTTTTAGTTCACCAATCATATATGGTGATAAAAAATTTGCTTTTTTTACATAAAAAAGAAAGCAAAAACTGCAAAACAAAATAAATCATTGAATTATACAGCAGATATTAGACAGCACATCAATCTCGCAGCGCAGCCAATAACCAGCATTCCAATAAAAAATCCGCTGGATAATATATTTTTTTTTCGAAAAAGAAAATAAAATTGTAGTATAAATACATGTATTTTTCAAGTATCTTGATAACACATTTACAACTTTTCTCAATTCAAAATACAGATATTTTGCTCTCCACTTTTGAAGAATCAAGTAAGTTTTAATTAAAATTTTTTTTTTAAAATAGTTAATATATGCATATAACTTAAGATAAAAAAGAGTTAATTTATAAATTAAGATAAAATTTTAATATTAATCTAATTTATTAATCTTTAATAAATCTTATTAAAGTATATTTAGTTACCTATATACCATATAATTTAGGGAAAATTATTTACATTTTTACATATTTGAGTAACAGAGTTAAAGTAATAGTGATTTTTAAAATAGCATAATAGTATAAAAATTATGATGTAATTAGGTATTGTTTATTGTCCATCTGGCGAGAATGTATATTTTGATTGTGGCCACGGTTTATTGTCCATTTCTTCCCATTAATGGCAAACTCCGATGTTTCTCACCGACGTGTTCTTCCCACTAACGGCAAACTCCGATGCTTCTCACCCCTGTGTTCTTCCCACTACCGGACATCACACAATGGCGTTCCTTTGGGATCAGCAAACATGGTTCCTACCAACAGCGTTTCTCCCACAGACAGCGAGCTCCGATGATACGCCGGTTACTATTTATTTTCACAATTTTTTTCTTTTTTTAACTTTTATAGAGATGATAGATAAACGAGAGTGAGAGTAAATAAGATGAAAAATGTTAAAAAATGTGACTTTTAAAACGAATGGCTATGATTCAATCATTATTTATAATGGTTTTTAAACGAGTGGCTGAGATTGATTGAGCTTATTGGTTTTTAAAAATACAAGAAAAAAGTAACTAAACACCAAAAAACTTGGTTCAAGGGTTTAATGGGTTTTCCCGTGTTGAAAGTGTCTTGGTGTCATAAAGTGTCTTTAATGAAAAAAACTTACAAAGTGCCTTAGGGGGTGTTATTGAATATTGTAATTTAATGTAATTGTAATTGGATGTATTGTAAATTCAGAGTAAAATACAGTGTTATTCAATTGTGTATTTGATAAAAATACATTAAAATCTCGTGGTATTGGATTACGCATTTGGTAGATGTAATTTGAAATACATTAAAAACACATTTTATTCAATATCTATTTGATTTTGTTGGATTTCAGTTACCATGGATTTTAATGTATTCTTTTATCTAAATTAAGAGTAAAGAAATATTAAACTTTTTCATCTGTATTTTGAAGGATTTCAATACAGTTTAACAAAGACAATGAATAACGTATTTATCATTAACAACAAAGTCATACTGTCTTTGTTCTCACATTTTTAAAGTAACTTATTTATGATTGCACTATTATTGGTTGTAGGAAAACGTGATTTGTAATCTATACACACTTGGAGAAAAATCAAACACATTCATAGAGAAATGACTATTGGGTTTGGGCCCATCGAACTAACAATATTAACCCCCTTGGAACGTTTAGGCTCACTCAACCCAGCAGATCAATTTTTCTTCATAAAAAAACTATATAATAGGTGTAAAGCTATGTAGTAGCTACATAAAATCTAGTACCAGAGTTTAGGAAACAGTAATGACAAATGTGAACTATTGGATCATAGACCATGATGTGTTGATCGTTGATGTGATATTTTCTTAAAGACCACATCCAATGATTCTGTTTCTCCGGCCACAAAAATTACCAATCTATTATGTTGCCTCAAATATTTTATTTCGTATTAATTGTTTTGTCGTTTGGTCTATAAGAGTTCTTATTAGAATTTATAAATTGTTAGGTTATAAATTGTACAAAAACTCTAAAAATAGGTTATACATTGTTTTGTCGTCTGGTCTATAAGAATTTTAATAACGGATGGTCAATAATATGTCATGTAAATACATGTTTCCAAGTAATTCTAGCAAAAAAAAAAGAAAACACAATGTATTTTTGAAAATTTTCACAATATATTATGATACTTTAATCTGTGAGTTTTTAATCCGATCTGTAAATTGTTACTTAGATTTTCTCTTGATTTGACTAAAAGCAATTTTTGTTACCCTGATTTTCTCTCTTGATTCAAATATACAATATTTTTAATTATTAATTTTGTTTCAAAAATATTTAGCAAACTTTTCTATATAAGGTGAAATGAACAAACACAGTAAACACACAAAACAAAATGCAACTTAAAAAGGAAGATCTCTTTGCAAACTAAAGTAATTATTGCTTTAGTATAATAAATTTTTGTATACATATTTTTTTTGTTCATGTCAATGTTTCAATCTTCCATCTAACCTTTCTTTAATATTTTGTAGGTATTTTTCTATTTCGCATCATCTGACTTCTAGATAACAACATCATTTCTGCGTAACAACATGTAAGTTGTTGATTTTAATTGCAATTCATGAGTTATCTAAAAACTGTTTGTGCATTCTTTTTTTTGTGATATTCTCAAGAAAAATAGGAATAAAAGCGTACTATTAATTGTTATGGTTAACATATTAAAGTCCTCATAAATGTTGTAGAATTATTGTGTGACCTACCTTAAAGATGTTAAGCCATTCAAATCATCATGGCGAGTCGAAATCAAAGTTTTTCATTTGTGGAAGCAATACATTCCCCAAGCTGATGAGAGTGTGAGTATTTGGTGTTTTAAATATTTTCAATCCTTAATATTGGCACTTGCTAAACATATTTATGAATTTTTTTTGCGTTGATTTATGTTTTGTGTAGGGTGCTAAAATACCGGCTACATGTAAGAAACCCTTTAATCACAAGGTTGAAAGGTAACTCCCTGTGGGTTCATGGAAGTTTATTGAGAATTTCTCTCTAGCTCCCACTTCTGGCCAATATAGGACTAAGGATCATGTGTATAAAATGAGTTTTACTTCATCCACAACTGTGACGCGTTCTTTGAAGAAATCAGAAAATCTGTTTCTTCAATTGCAAAGTTTTGAACAGATTTTTTATCCATCTCTCAATCGACATTTCCTAATAGGTAATATTTACTACTTTCAAAATGAGTAGTTTATAATATTTTAAATGACATATAATAGTTATGAAATGAGTATTTTCTAATTGATTAATTTTCTAATGTTGTAGATGTTATTGGACAAGTGGGGATGCTGATTCATTAAAGAAGTATAAGGATTTTAAATTTTTCCAGAAAAAGCTATTTTATGTCCTACAAACGATGATGTTAACAAAATTAATGATCATATGGTAGATAAATTATCAGGTTTTTTTCTATTTTTTTTAATTTCGTCTAATAGCAAAGTTGTCTTAATACAGATTCATATCAGATTCTGATAAATTTTTTCAATTCAACAGGTGCTGAACGGATCTACAAAAGTTCTGATTCTATTGATCCGTCTGATACAATCTATTTGAATAATGATGCTCTAGGTCCTGAATTTTTAAACCAACTCAAGGCCTCTGGATTACTCAACTATAGTTTAAGACTGAAGATTGGTTGTCCGGTGATGATCTTAAGGAATATTGATCCCGTGGGAAAGTTAATGAATGGTACTCGACTTCTGATTACACAGATGACAGATTTTATGGTTGAAACTAGAGTAATAAATGGGGATAAAGTTGGTGTTAAAGTTCTAATTCCAAGATTGTTGATAACACAATCAGATTTAAGACTACCTTTCAAGATGCGTAGAAGACAATTGTCACTTTCTGTTGCATTTGCGATAACAATAAATAAGAGTCAAGGGTAATCACTATCTCAGGTTGGTCTCTTTTTACCTAGACCTGTCTTTTCACACGGACAATTCTATGTGGCACTCTCAAGGGTTACATCTAAAAAAGGTTTAAAAATTTTAATTGTAGACAAAGAAGGTAAGCTACAGGAAAAAACCATGAATGTGGTTTTCAAAGAGATTTTCACTAATTTTAGTGCGGAAAAGTCTTGAAACTCTTTTTTTATGTTTTTACTTTAAACTCTTTATATTTACTTGATGTTTCTTGTATTTTTTGTAACAATTATATTTGAATGTTGTTATATCCCATAAACATAACTAATACATGTTTTTTTGTTTATATTCTCATAATTCAATATAAATCAAATTTATCTCCATAAATCAAATAATTTTGTTGCAATCAACAATGTACAATCTCTATATTCTAAAACATTAGTTATATTATTTAATATATTTTTCCATAGATAGAATAATAACAAATCATATTTTACATCTTATATGTAATTTTTTTATTTACAAAATTCTGCAAAACATTTGTCCGCGCGGACATGCAGGTCATAATCTAGTTATAAGTTTTAAATGACAAGTTGGATATATATGGTTTTGAAATCTCTTTGATTGAGCACTTTTGGTTTAAGGTTTTACCGTTGAACCACAACACAGCTGTATGGAAATTGAATGTTATTATCATTGTTTTTTTTTCGTATTTTAATAGTCTTAAATGACAAGTTGTATTAAAATACTTTCAATTATAATTACATTAAAATACATTGAATTCCATAATTCAATAACATCCCTGTAATATGTAGGGAAATTGCGCTCTATAATACTAAAACGATACCAAATTCATTATATAACATGTATCCCACTAAATTTAGGTAACTAACAATTTACCTATGTAAATTACCATTTATACCCTTTTATTTAAATTTTTAAATTTGTACTGTTTTTCTTTTAAATTTAAAAACAGTTTTGAAATTTTAAAAAACAGTTTTCGAAATTAATATTTTTTGTAATATAGTAAAATTTCTTTACAACCCTAAAAACTATTTTTTTGACAAACCCTAATTTTTTTCTTTGGATCTACACTTACCGTCGTCACCCCTCTTAATCTTTTTTGCATTGTCCGGTGATTCAGTACATCGACGTCGCCAGTGTGTCCCGTTGACCGCCGTATCACCGGACTCGACGGTACCACGACCATGCCGCGACGCTAAATCCTGCCCCGTTCTCTCCCTTGACACAATATTCCCAAAGAAATTGCACTTGAAGAATGGTTGTTGCGTTTGGGTAAGGAACTTCGCGAGGTTACTAACGCTCACAGTTCGGGGGTGGAACGAGTCAGACCGTCAAAGGGTGTGAAAGCCCAATGGCATACCGATGAAAACCTTTACTAACCTTGGATATGATAAACTAAGAGGTTAGTATAGGCCGGTTGTGAGGATATGACGCAACACACCAAACAACCAAAAGCTCTAAAAAACAAGAGAAAAAAAATCTAAGTCTTTAGGAAATAGGGAAAATTCCTTAAAAATACACCAACTAATTACAATTTGCTATAAAAATACACCAACTATTAAAGCTTCCCTTTTAATACACAACGTATCGCTTGCTACCATTTTAATTCATCAATTTTTGAAAATCACCAGAGTTACAAGTCGACGTTAACGACGTTTAACATATAAACGATTCCGGTTAAACATCGTTAAAGACGAGGTTAACGAAAACAAAAAGACACTGTTATCCTTAATCGATTTTGCCCAAATCGATTTTGTCCCAAATCGATTTTGCCCTAAATTAGAATCCCTAATTTCATTTCGCCCACTTTCTTCTCCCCTCCTCTTCAAATCTTTCGATTTTGTCTTCGATTCTTCCTTCGATTCTCTCTTCTTTCGATTCTCTCCTCCTTCGATTCTCTCTTCTTTTGCGTCTCTCTTCTTTTGCGATGGTCTGACTCGTCCGTGAAGCCGCAACATCTGGAAAAAGAAGACGCGAGGAAGATGAAGTACATTGACAGTCGGCTTTTTTGCTTCTTTCGAATATGGTAGTTGTATTGAATCAATATTGATTGTGATTGTGATTTTGCAGTGACCCCGACAATATAAAGGTGATTTTGCACTATGGAGGATTGATGGAGTATAAAGACAACAAATTTAACTATCGGGGAGGATGTACGAAGGGGGATATTGTTATCGACCCAGATTACATGACATGGTCGATGTTCGCTGTCTTCTGTGAAGAGAATGGTGGAGGCGGTTCGGTGGGGAATGTATGGTACAAACTTCCACAGGAGGATATGAGTTCGGTGATGCCAATTTTTGAGGAAACTTCAGATGCCTCCATCAATCCGATGTGTAGCAAAGCTAAGGTAATAGGTGAAATTGAAATATACATTGAGCAAAGAGTGTCAGATGCCTCTATCAATCGTAATGCTGCAGAAGCTTCGGGTGGTCAAAGTAACATTGGTGATGAGGCAGATGAAGAAGAACTTATCGAAGAAAGAGGAGATGACATTCGGTTTCACTCATTTCTTGATGATATCCGTGATGAAGAATGTCGTGATGGAGATGATGAAAACAAAAGTGACGATTGTGATAGGCAGGATGAAGCTCAACATGAAGACAATAATGAAGAGGCTGAATTTGAGAGACAAGTGAGGGATGATGAAAATCCTGCGCCTGCACTAGATACCGATGATGAATGGGAAGAGTTCAACCGAGTAGAAACTGCAATCTCGAGGAAGCAAGTTGTTACGCTACGTTCTGAAGACCAACTACGACGTAAAGCTTTGCAGATGGGAGAAAACAAAGTTGGGAGCAATCTGTACAAAAGAAAAATGCAAGTGGAAGATATATTGCTCAGTTGAGAAGCCGAAAGGGAGGTGGATGGTTAAAACGTATGTCGATGAACATCACCATCTGAAGAGCAGCAGAGCTAAGATGCTGAAACAAGGCACAATTGCAAGGTTATATAAAGTGGACCGACATCAAGGATGAGATAATGATGAGGTACAATCTCTCCGTCTCTAAGTGGATATGCACGAAAGCAAGAAGGTTGGCTTTGGATATGGTTATAGAAAATTAGAGGCAACAATTTGCCATAACTGTGGGATTATGAAAGTGAGTTGCGGCGGTCAAATGAGCATACGACGACAGATATTGTCACTTTTCCTCGTGTTGATGGTAAGCTTGTCTTCGATAGGTTTTATATTTGTTTTGAGAATCTGAGAAAAACTTGGACACGTTGTTGTCGGCCAATTATCGGGCTTGATCGAGCCTTCATGAAATGGGAGTTGAAAGGTGAGATTCTAGTAGCTGTATAATATATATATATATATATATATATATATATATATCACCGCTTTTGCTTATATTAAAATACCTTTGGAGTATTAGATAATCTAGACTCTAAGAAAACAGAATCCAAACTCCTATCAGTCGTGATCCTAAAACACAAAATTGTTTTTTTTGGAATCAAATGTTAAATGGGTTTTATAGCAAGCAAGAAAGCTCTCAACATGAGTGAAGTCACAATATTGATTTTCTGTGTACTAATGGATTATGGCATATTTTGACGAAGAACTTTTAGCGAATTTTAGTAATGCTAGGCAAAGTATTCGTTTTAAATACGGATATATATGTTCAGCTTCGTTGGAAATGTATAAATTATATTATTTTTACTTTTATATGAAAGTCTATTAAATATATTCATTAATGTTTTTTTATTTATACAATATTGTTATTTGGGTCAAATTTAAATGTTTATATATTTTATAGTTATTTTAATTAGAACTGGATTGTAAATTTTTTTTTTAAAACTGTATTTTGATAGATAATTGAAAATCATATATCCAATTTGTTACAAAAGAATACGTATGCAAAAAAAATTTTGGATGTTACGCAAAACATTTATGGATGAATGTGAAGTATAAAAATGCAAATTCAAATATAAATTTTAAAATTTATATAGAAATATAAAGGTAAGTAAAGTTATTGGAGTCTACATTTTATGCAAAGGTTATATATAAAAAAAAATATAAAAAACTTCTTAACGATAGCGAAAAAGAAAATGGTTTGAAATGTTTTGAAATTTTAATTTTTAATATATTTAATTCTTTTAGTTAGTGGTGATGTAACAACTAATATGGTAGTTAACTCATCAATTGAATATGTTTCATTTGATGTGTTAGCTAATTTATCATTGTTAATGGTTTGACTTGGTCAATCTATATATATTGGGTACTACTAGCTCTGGGCAAAATATCCAGATCTGAACAATCGAATCAAAATGGATTCGAACTGAGAGATACCGAACCGAACTGGACCCAGCGTAAATAGTCGAACGGATCTGAGTTGTCATATCCGAAGAACCGATACCAAACTCGATCTGAACTGAGAACCGAATGAGTACCTGAAATATCCGAAATAGCTAAAAAATATTAGTCATAATAATATATATAATAACCTAAAATACCCAAAATTATAAATATACATCAAAATATATTAGTATGATTGGTTAATTTGAGTATTTTTTTGAATATTTTTTGGATATATTAGGGTGAATTTGGGTAGTTCGAATATAAATTATCCGAATCCGAACTGTATCCATGGTTACTTTTGGATAAAATAATCGATCCAAACCATTTTTGACGGAAATTCGGATATAAATGGATCTGAACAAATTACCTGAATCCGATCCGAATCCGATTGGAACCGAACCGAATCCGATTCAAAAATTCAAAATAGCCGAACAGATTCTATATCTCAAACCCGAAAGACCCGACCTGAATCCGAACGGGTACCAGAAACCAAGGCTAGGTACTACTTGGAAGTTTGGATATGTAAACGTTAAAATAAAAGAGTTTATATATGTGTATACATGATCACTGAATTTATGTATTAATCGTCACATTTGAATAGAATCAATGCATCAATATCTATATGATGTTCTCCCGAGTAACGGGTCAAAAACGGGCAACGGATATTAGTGTCCAGCGCGACTGACAGTTTCCTAAAAATCTTCTGCTAAATCCGAGAAACGAAGCTGTACAAAATGTTTGCTCTCCATGTGCAATTTAATGAATCTATATATGGGAGTATGGCACATCTCACTCTTAGCAATTAAAAGAAAAAAATAAAAAGAAGTGAACTACGTTAATTGTTGTATATTTTTAAAGTAAAACGACAACTGGGGACGAAACCAACTGGACATTTATATTTGACAAAAATAAATAAAAAAGACAACTGGAATTGAAAAAAACCAATACTATTGTTTTTTTATGTTTGTGTTTTGATAAGGTGTTGGTGCCTCCTTCCTTCATTGTTCTTCTCTTTCTTCAATCAGTCATCCTTAATCCATTTCTTCTGTTCCTTAAATCATAATCTCCAAACTAAATTTTCTAATTTATTTTTTCTCAAATTTATCCATTTCTTGTGATTCATTAATCTCCCAAAGAAGCCTCTAAAGGTTTTTTGTTCACGGACCATCTAAGAGATCTCGATTTTACAGGCTTCGAAGGCAAGCTATTTGATTGTTGTTTTACAGTGAATGACAAGAAATTTGATCGAGATTTGAAATCGGAGAAACATGTCTCTGAGATCACAATCCTCGACGGAGAAGATAACAGAGGATCCGGTGACGTACAAGACGGCACAAACCACCGTGACTTGCATTTACCAAGCGCAAATAATCGGATTCTGGAGAAACGTTAGGGTTCTGTGGTCGAAGAATCTCATGAACCATTCTCTAACCGTAATGGTAACTAGCGTACAAGGAGATACAAATTACTGCTGCAAGGTCGATCTCAAGCCATGGCATTTCTGGAACAAGAAAGGATACAAATCTTTCGAAGTCGAAGGCAACAATGTTGATGTTTATTGGGATTTTCGGTCTGCGAAATTCAATGGAGGGCCTGAACCGAGTTCAGATTTCTACGTGGCTCTTGTTGTGGAAGAGGAAGTTGTTTTGTTGTTGGGGGATTATAAGAAGAAAGCGTTTAAGAGAACAAAATCGAGACCTTCTTTGGTTGATGCTGCCTTGTTTTACAAGAAAGAGAATGTGTTTGGGAAGAAGAGTTTTTCGACTAGGGCTAAGTTTCATGACAGGAAGAAAGAGCATGAGATTGTCGTTGAGAGTTCGAGTTCGAGTTCTTGTTCGGGTTCAAAGGATCCAGAGATGTGGATTAGCATAGACGGGATTGTTGTTGTTCAGGTGAAGAATCTTCAGTGGAAATTCAGAGGGAATCAAACAGTTTTTATTGATAAAGAACCGGTTCAAGTGTTCTGGGATGTGTATGATTGGTTGTTTAGCAATCCCGGTACGGGTCACGGTTTGTTCATATTTAAACCGGAAAGCGAGGAAAGTGGTGAAAGTGAAGAAAGCAATGGAAGCAAGACTACGAATGATTCTTCTTCACCTGAGTTTTTGTCTCTTTCTTTATGCTTGGAAATTGGAGTAAGTATACTACAAATGTTTCAAACCAAAACTTGCATTCTTTTGCCTGATTGTAAATTTGTACCTTATTCATATTCAACATTACTGTTAGCGTGCGAGCTTCTTGATAATTTGGTGGTAACAAGAAGTAGTCAAATTTACCAAGTCGTGTAAGAGACAGGCTGTTTCCGCCACGATTGAGATTAGTGCTATTTATGTCCTTAACACCTGAGCTAGACTTTTCTTAGCCAACTAAGAAGACGAATTGATTAAGAGGAAAATATTGTAAGGTTGCTTGGCTTTAGAATCATTTTATATTCTGTAAAGGGTTTGGTTTAGAAGAGGGTGAAGTCATAAAATGCAAAATTTAAGTGTATAAATTGAAGGGATACTAATAATTCGTGAACCAAACACTAATGATTAACGTTTCTCTTCGTTTTTTTTGTTTTCATTTTTAAGAATTGTGCTCTTTTAAAGCTAAATAGGCTTTTAAAGGAACCAAGAGGACAAATGTTTGTAGTTTATAGATTATATCTGCTGCGTGATAATCATGTTTTCAAGGCTCTTTTGCAGCAGTTTGAGATAATTATTGAAATCTTTCCTAACTGGTGGAAATTTCTCAGTTAAACAACATATTTAGTCTGTCAATGAATTTGACTTTCTTCGGCTATTATCTAAAAAGTCAGCAACGGCTCTACGACTTAGCCGTGATAGACTCAGATGTATGATCAAAGCTGGTTAGAATTTCTATTATTAGTATTGTCGAGTAGAAGTATAACACCCGGATTTCCATATTCTCATACCAATCACATCAACATTCATTTTCAATTCAATATTCTTATTAAACTTCCAAAACACAAATGTCTTACGAAAATAATTTAAATATTAAAAAGAATCTCGAATAAAACCAACTTCACTCTTAAACAAAACATAAAAAAACCATTTTTCTTAGACTTGTACTCCCTCTACTCCTCGAACGTACCTGCAAAAAGGAGAAATAGATAATTTGGATTATCTGTGAATGCAGATCCTAGAAACTCACAAATACGTCTCAAAGTAGCACAACACAAAAAGCACAAGTCATAAGCTAATATCATCTTACAAACATTACCCTATAAGAGGCACCCATGTATCAAACAAGACTCTTAGACTCCCCATTGGTGCCCATAAAGCAAACCACTCGTAGACCCAGTAGCCCTAAGTGGCCTCACCACTGTCCGCACAATCAGCACCAGGATCCATCACACCCCACGACAAGGTCATGCCATATATACACAGGTCGACACATGTCCAACTCAAGAAAATATCCTTTTTCCTGGGACCCTATCATACTTGCTGTGATCTCTATATATAGGCAACTACCATGCACAACCACATATCTACAATCACCATTCAAGCATCAAACAACTATTTCAGTTTAAACAATTCTCACATTAACACAACTCAACAACTAGATCTAATCATATAACTAAGCTGAAAGTAACAAGGACTAATGCCTAGAAGGATCGTGATAGAGAGAGATAATTCACAGCCAGTCCTCACCTTTGCCTAATCTGATAGATCTATAAGAGAAGACCAGAGAAGATCGCACAACCACATATCTCACAAGCAGAAACAATGACACGCAGCAGAATCAAAGAGGTGGCGGCTACGGGTTCCTGCACGGTGGCTCCTCCGCGGCGAGTCGACGACGAGACGGCGGGGCGGCGGTGACAGCTCAGTTCTGCAGGGCTTCGCTGCTCCAATCTTTTGTTTATCCAAAGAGGAAGGGGCTGCTCCTTTTATAGGAAAAAGAGAAGAAACCCTATATTTAACCCTTCTTGGGTATTTTCCGAATGGACTTCTTCTCCTTGTAATGGGCCCGGGGCACGGGTGTTACAAGAAGCATATGCTTACCCTTAGTGAGACACTTCTCTTGTTTGTGCGTTGTCTTTTTTTTTTCTAAATTATTATTGTGTTGATAACCACTGGGAACATAAAACCAAAGTATATAACTATGTTATAAGATATCAGCATAGAAATATCTCGAACGATTGAATTGAGTCCTGGTTTTTCCAGTTCAACTTCAAAACTATCGAAACACGAGCGGACTTTGTTGGTGGTGCGCTACGCACCCCCTATTTAGCTCCAAATGAACCAAGATCGGCTCATTTAGCAAATCGCAAAACCCATTAAAAACAAACCTATATTCGTGGAACACTACCATGTTTTTTGCCTATAAACACAAAGTTTCTCTCATTGAGAAAGATGACTTCTTTGGTGAATTCTGGAGAAATCATTCTCGAGAGAGAGCTAAAAGGTTATAACGGATGACATGTCAAACCTAGCTCATCGCTCATAGCTCGTCAGACCTAGCTTTCCATGCCTAGCTCGTTATTTCTAGCTCGCCAGGCCTAACTTGTCGCTCCTAGCTCGTCAATCTTAGCCCGTCACTCCTAGCTCGTTGCTCCAAGCTCGCTAGACCTAGCTCGTCGCTCCTAACTCTTCAGACCTAGCTCGTCGCTCGAAGCTCGCCACTCGAAGCTCGCCAAGCCTAACTTATCGCTCCTAGTTCGTCAGGCCTAACTCGTCGCTCCTAGCTCACCAGGCCTAGGTCATCCCTCCTAGCTCGCCAAGCCTAGCTCGTCCCTCCTAGCTTGCCAGGCCAAGCTCGTTATTCCTAGCTCGCCATGCCTAGCTCGTGGCTCCTAGGTCGCCAGGCCTAGCTTGTCGGTCGTAGCACTCCAGGCCTAGCTCGTCGTTTCTAGCTTTCTAAGCCTAGTTCGTCATTTTTAACTCTTCAGATCTAGCTCGTCACTCCTAGTTCATCTTGTTCTCGCCTAGCTTCAACTTATTTATAACGAGATTCTTCGAGCTCCACATCTTACATTGACTATAAGTTTATGTTTGAATACCTTGTTGAAATCTAACATCAACAATTGGCGCCGTCTACGATGATATTACAATTCTCAAACGCAGAAAGCTCGAAGCTAGGCGACGAGATTCACGATATTTTTGACCGAGATTTAAGTTATACAAATCCATCTCTTTCATGGATCAAAAACCCCTATCTGATCTCGTCAGCTCTACTGCGCTATGTTGCAGCTCGTAAGCTCTACTGCGCTATGTCGGAGCTTGTGAGCTCTACTGCGCTATCTTGCAGCTTGTCAATTCTACTGCGCTATTTCGCAGCTCGTTACCCCTATTGCGCTATCTTACAGCTCATCAGTTCTATGAAGCTATCTCGCAGCTCGTCAGCTCTACTAGGATATCTCACAGCTCATCATCTATGATGTGCTATCTCGTAGGTCGCCAAATTTATTGCGCTCTCTCGCAGCTCTACTGCGCTATCCGCAGCTCGTCATCTATTATGCGCTATCTCGCAGCTCGTCAGCTCTACTGGGCTATCTCGCATCTCGTCATCTCTACTGCGCTATCTCGCAGCACGTCAGCTTTATTGTGCTGTCGCGCAGCTCATCAGCTCTACTGCGTTATTTCGCAGCTCATCAGCCATACTGTGCTATCTCTCAGCTCGTCAGCTCTTCTGTTATATCACAGCTCATCAGTTCTACTGAGCTATCTTACAGATGATCTCTATCAAGCTACTTTTAGATCATCACAGTTCATTATACTGAACTATTTTATACACGCTGCCTATCTAGTTGTTCGGTTTTACGCATTCCTCACAGATGCAGTAGTGAAATAATCTACATTTTAAACGAGAAGCCTAAAAAACTTACGTTGAAATATCAAGCCGGGGACGGTCCCGCATATCAGTTCTATGTTAGGCAATAACAAATAAGCCGACACCAGTGTCACACATTTTTCTTTGACCTAGAACATTTAACATAGTAAACCGAGCCTAGTTCTCATCCTTAGAAAAAACAAAAGCTGAGAACGCCTATCCAGGGGCATGCCGAATAAATGGTATTATTCATAAGAAGGATAAGCCCAACCTATCTTTGGTTCCTTCAAGAAAAACTTGAAGTCGTGCTTAGAATCAGAGCAACTTAAGAGATAAGTCATGCTCTTTTCAAACGCACTCCCCTGAAGGTCTCTCGATTTCGACATCTCGTGATGTGGATTTTCCAAAGGGTTCCATTCCGCAAAATTTGGCCGATCTCGAATATTAGAATTCGTCTTACTCGCATATTTCACCTTCGACGAACTGGGGGGAGGGTTATTCTTGGTGGTAGTTTACGCAACCCCTATTTAGCCGCAAATGAACCAAGATCGGCCCATTTAGCAAATGACAAAAACCATTAAAAACCAGCCTATATTAGTGGAACAGTACCATGTTTTTTGCCTATAAATACAAGGCTTCTCTCATTGAGGAAGGAGATTTCTTTGGCGAATTCTGCAGAAATCATTCTCGAGAGAGAGAGAGAGAGCTAAAAGGTTATATTGGATGACACGTCAGGCCTAACTCGTATCTTACACCTCGTCAGACCTAGCTTGCCAGGCCTAGCTCATCGCTTCTAATTCATAAGGCCTCGCTTGTCGCTCTTAGCTAGCCAGGCTTAGCTCATCGTTCCTAACTCGTCACTCCTAGCTCGTCAGACCTAGCTTGCCAATCTTAGCTCGTTGCTCCTAGCTCGTCAGGCCTATCTCGTCGCTCGTAGCTTGTCACGCCTTGCTCGTCGCTCCTAGCTCGTTAGGCCTAACTCATTGCTCCTAGCTTGTCAGGCCTAGCTCCTAGCTTGTCAGGCCTAGTTCGTCGCTCTTAGCTCGCAAACCTAACTCATCGCTCCTGACTTGTCAGCCTTAGGTCGTCGCTCCTAGCTTGCCAAACCAAGCTCCTCGCCCCTAGCTCGCCTGACCTAGCTCGTCGCTCCTAGATTGCCAAGCTTAGCTTGTCGCTTATAACTTGCCGGGCCTAGCTCGTCGCTTATAACTCGCCGGGCCTAGCTCGTTGCTTCTAGCTTGTCGCTTCTAGCTCTCCAGGCCTAACTCGTCTGTTGTAGGTCTCCAGGCCTAGCTCGTCTGTTCTAGGTCTCCAGGCCTAGCTCATCGTTTCTAGCTCTTTAGGCCTTGTTCGTCGTTCCTAACTCTTCAGATCTAGCTCGTCACTCCCAAAATCTTTCCCAAAAATAATAACTGATTTTTAGAAGTTTAATTCTTGTCATCATGCATAGCTGTAGAGTTTTAAACAACGGAAGAACTCATAACATAGATTCATGGTTGCTCATCTGTCAACTATAAATGAGGTATAGTCAAATCAAATCCCAAATATGTTCTTTTCACTACTAAGGCCAATTATACAGAGTCTAAGACTGTAAAAGCTACACTGAACGATCTAGGTTGGAATGCTGCTATGGGTGATGAAATGGAAAGTTTAAATGAAACATGTGATATGCTCAAAGTTAATCCCTATAAATACTTAGAAAATTCAAAGAAATGCAATTGTAGTATAAAGGGATCGAATCCACAGAGATTCAAGATCGCACAATAAATTGTAGTTTCGAATTAAGCTAAACAAAAATAAATGTAATTAAAATAAGCCACACAACAAAAAGATGTAGTAAATTCAGTTGGAGTGAAAGCTAGGCTTAGGACGGTTCTCAAGTGAATCAGAATTGCAAATTAAAAAGCCGTTAGGAATTTAGTGAAGATCCGTTCTCGAACTCAAAACATAATTGTAAAATCAACAAACTTTCGATGCGGAAATTATTTATGTCCAAAACTTGAATTCCAAATTTTTTTTTGCAAATTTAATAATTCAACCATCTTAGTCATGTCAGAAGTGTCCTGAATGCCATGTGTTGGACGTCGACTGTCACCAAGGTTCTATCAGTCGACACTTGAGTCCTTTGCCGACACGAAGGCGGTGTCGACCTTGGTTGATTTATGTCCATCTCCTCGCGAAATAGTAGAAACGAGAGGAGGGTGTTGACCGACATCCTGTTGGTGTCGAGACCTGCCCCTTGTCGTCCTTGGTCGATTTCTCTTCGTCAAGGTTTGAATAATCACCATGAGGAGGGTGGTGTCGACCAACACCCGTCTGGTGTCGATCGACACTAGCAAATTGTGTCGACTCCTTCGTAACAACCATGTTGAATTTCTGTTCATCAAAGATCGAGTCATCCATGATTTTTGTTGGTGTCGACCAACACCTCTGACAGGTTTCAACTGACACCGGGTCCAATAATCTAAAATTTGCATCATTTAACTCTAAAATTTCCACGATTTCCTTTCCACTATTACCTTTTTTCAGCTCTGTATGTCTCGGGTTTGTGTTGGTCCTTCCTGGAAGGAATCCTTCTTGTATCTTGACAGACCCATCAGTTTGAGCAACCTAAGTAACTAACTTCTTGACATGAGTGTTCAAAGCCTCAAACTTCCCATTCAAATCCTGATACAGCGCATCAATCTTCCAATTGAAATCCACAGTAATATTTTGCTAACCTTCCAAAATCTATTCCAGCATGGATTTCATCTCACTATCCGGAGTCGGTGCGAAAGGCGCCTGATATGATGAAGAACCGTAGTTTCTTGGGAAACTACTGTTCTGATACGACCTTTGATACTACGACTTAGGTGTGTTACCCAAATAATTCTAATTTCCCGTAAAATTGTTCCTCTGACAATTCCGTTAAAAATTAATGTTCCCTTGCTGATTACCAAATCTCTATCCCTGAAATCCAGTTCCATTGACAAAATTGACGTATTCTTCATTATATTCTACATTTGGCTCAAAATTCTCAACCTCAGCAGCAAATTTCTTACCCATGAGAAGACTGTGCACAAAATCCAATTTAGCTTTTACCTGATCTTACTACCATCCATGTTCGTAGCTTGTTTCTTCCTCTCAAATTCTACATTCTTGGTACTATTGCTAGATGCCAAGTTCTCAATTAGCACATAAGCGTCCTTCAGATACTTGGTGTTGAAGTTCCCATTGCTTTCAGCGTCCAAAGCCATCTGATACCTCCAATCCACACCTCTAAAGTAGATACCCAAAATCTGAACCTCACTAAAACCATGATGTGGGTAATATCTTTGATATGCCTTGAATCGCACTTAAGCAGCATTGCATGCTTCCGTTGGTCCTTGAGAAAATGTAGAGACTTTCGCTCTCAACTCGTCAGACCTCGCATCATCATAAAAGTTGTTCAAGAAGGCATTCATAGTCTCCTCCCAAGTTTTCAGCGATCCCGGCTGCAACTGTTTAAGCCAATGAACGGAGTCTCCACCATGAGAGTATGGGAAAAGCTTGCAGAAAAATAGTCATTGGACATCCCATTGTACTTCATGCTCGTCACCAAGTCCTCAAACATCTCGATATGATCCATCAGGTGCTCATGAGAGAAACCGTAAAAGAGATGCTGACTCACAAGAGTGCAGTATGCGGGTTTCAGGTCGAAGTCATTTCTCTGAAATGGAGGAGGCCGAATCGCATACCGATTAGCGTAAAACTGACCAACTGCAACTGCACAATTCCTCTTGTGGGCTTGCTGTGCATTTTCTCCATCAACAGCGACCACATCAGCAATAACATCTCCTTCTCCATCCAATTTCTGGCCCTTTTCGTTGCGTACATGACCCTCTTGGTGGCGTAAGAGTCCAGCAGCTTCCTATACCAAAACCACAGGGTTTACCATATCTGGTGGCTTATATGCTTTTTGGTTCATTCGCCCGAACTCTTCTAGTTCTTGATTAAAAAGAGTTACTAGCTGATTGTCCTTGTTGCTTGGGGTTCCATGATTAGGCATACATCTGAAACACACAAGAAGAACAACATATAAAGATGTGTAAGTAACAAAGTAACAAAAAGCTTAGACAAAATCCTAGACTGAATCTAATGGCAAATGAACGAGTTTCCCGGCAACGGTGACAAAATTTGATATGCTCAAAGTAAATCCTTAGAGCTACTCTGCAAATTCAGAGAAAAGCAATCGTAGTATAAAAAGGTCGAACCATAAAGACTCAAGAGCATACAATAAATTATAGTTTTCGAATTAAGCTAAACAAGAATAAATGTAATTAGAATAAGCAACGCAACAAAAAGATGTAGTAAATTCAATTGAAGGGAAAGATAGGCTTAGTGCGGTACTCAGGTGAATCAGAATTGAAAATTAAAAAGCTGTTAGGAATTAATGAAGATCCATTCTCGAACTCGAAACACAATTGTAAAATCAACCAACTTTCGCTGCGAAAATTATCTATGCCTAAACTTTGAATTCCAAATTTCTTTGCAAATTCAATAATTCAGACAAGCATTAAAGTCCATGTTTGATTGTTCACAAAATCTTTAAACCAAATGACTTCGCAGATAGATATTTTACACATCTAGGATAGTTCCGGCAATCAATAATACTTTCGCATCTATCAATCCGCCTAAGTTATAAATTCCAGGTGATCAAACTAGAACTACCTTTAAATTCAACCCCGATGAAGAGCTATGTGAATATTCGTAACTAACCTTTATAGTCTAACAATTCATCATCTACCTTCGAATAACCCTAACCCTAACAAGTAAACTACTCAGACATGGTGACTGAAACAAACATCATGAATAAAAAGTATGCAATAGAAAAATTAAATAAAGATACAAAGGGGGTTCAAATTCTTCTCTCGGAAAGAAGAAAGTTCCCCAAAAGCTCTGCAAATCAATCTCTCTCTCTCTAAAACTTGATAGAGTAAAACTTGGGTCTAAATAATGACCAAATAACTAATAAATCGGTTAAATCGCGGAGTGGCTATTTTGCACATAGATGAAACATATGGGCCAACTTTTAATTTTCCACAAATCTTTTAAACTTGCTAATTTTGTGCATTGTGTCGACCGACACGAAGGGATGGTGTCGACCGACATCAGATCCATAAATGCTCTACAATCTGATCTTTTCAGAAACATCTTTTGCTTGGCTCCAAAATCGGAAAATGAGCTTCAAATCACTTAAATCTGTAAAGACTCAAAAAGACTGAAAAATACGAAATATACTACATATAAAAGACTTACACGGTCAAAAACTCGAAAAAACCATGATATATTAATAAATATGTGGAATTTGGTACCACTGAACCCGAATATTTATCCGTTGGGTTGTAAATGGGTGTTCAAAATCAATTCAATTCTTATGGCTATCTAGACAAGCTGAAAGCTCGACTAGTTGCTAAAAGATACGAGTAAGAAGAGGGAATCGACTACATTGAAACTTATAGTCATGTTATTCGAACACCTACTGTATAGATGATGTTTCATTTTGATGTACTCATATATGGGATATCAAGGAACTAAATGTTCATAATGCATTTCTCCACGGTGCTTTACAGGAAGATGTGTATATGGCACAACCTCATGGTTTTGAAGATTCACATTGGCCATACTAGGTTTGCAAACTAAAGAAAGCTATTTTTGAAATTTGATTTCTTCTGTGCAATGTAAGACCCTTCTTTGTTTGTGTATATTCGAGGCTCGGACATGATGTTTCTGCTTCTATATGTGGACGACATGATTCTCACCGGTATCAACAGTGCTTTGCTTCAACAATTATTGGAATGTCTCAGTTCTGAGTTCAGAATGAAAGACATGGGAAGATTACATTATTTTCTCTGAATTTAAGCTCATTTTAACTCCAATGGCCTATTTCTTAATCAAGATAAATATGCTACTGATCTTCTCATTGCTGTGGGTATGGGTAATTGTGCACCACTGCCTAGTCATTTACCTCTCCAAGTAGACAAGATCACATGTCATGATGAACTTTTTTCCGAACCAACATATTTCAGAAGTTTTGTTGGAAAATTATAGTATCTTATATTGACAAGGCCAGACGTTCAATTTATTGCCAATTTTGTCTATCAAAAGATCCACTCTCTGACTGTTGCTCTGTTGCTGATTTCCAACTTCTGAAACGTATTCTTTGATATCTCAAAGGTACATTGCATATAGGTGTTAATCTCTCTGCCAACATAAATACGACCCTTACTACTTATAGGGACAGTCACTAAACAGGCTGTAAAGACACTCGACAATCAACTGAATGTTTATGGTAATAATATTATTTCCTGGTCAGCAAGACGACATCCCACGATCTCAAGAACTTCAACCGAGGCTGAATAGAGAACCTTATGTAATGGGGAAGCACGGATGTAATCCCACACTTCTTCATCTTTTAGAAAAAATTTCTTGCTTTGGTAATTGATACTTTTGCGATTATAGTCACAACCAAATGACTATAATCGCAAAAGAAATCCCATATCCACATTTGTTTGACTTCTCATCCTAAACAACACATAAATAAACCCACAACAACGTAAGCTCAAGTATCATAAAGCTGAAACAAAAAATACAATCACCAAACATTGAAATCAAAATTTCTTGTATGAACCAGAAAATAACTATTATTCCAAAACAATCAAAAGAAAATTTGAAGCATCTCCAATGATAACAACGAAATATCAATACAATCACCAATGAAAAAGGACCTTCCAAGATAACTGAACACAATAACTAAAAAGAGCTAACTGATTCGTTTAAAATACTATAATTATTCAAAGTATCAAGCCAATGTTTCAAAAAAGGCACAAGAGAACAAAACTTGAATTCAGAAAACTATTAAGTGCATATAACAACTGGAAAAATTAAGAATAGTACTAACAGAATGAATACAAGGAAACAAACCCAATTAGACTGTAAGACGAAGAAAAAGATGAAGAAAAGATACGACTTTGAACGATGACAAGATATGTGAGAGGTTCTTTGGCGACAGTTTGATAAACGATGAAGAAGCATGTTATAGTTTCGTTGGCGACAAAATAATAAAAAACCAGTGTGTTAACGCCGACAAGAGTCAGCAAGGTGAAAAAAAGAAAAAAGCTTTTTTTTCTTACTGTAGATTAGGTTACTATAAACGATATAATTAATGTAATAATTAAGCTATCAATTTTATAATAACTAATGAATGTATCCTCCTTTGTTACGGGTATTAAAATATTTATCCTTATTTATCTTTATCTATGTGATAAATCATTAGTATTATTATAACACGTTATCAGCATGATCACTCTATGCTACGACTAAATATATATATATATATGTACTATATACTCCGGTATAATGGTGGATATACCGCCTATATTATAATTGATTAATTTTAAAGTGGTTTTCTAAATGCACAACTATTTACTAATGTGGACAGTTTATCGCCTTATTATTAATTTAATGTTCTTTAAAGTGGTTGTCTAAATGCACCACTATTTATTACTGTGGGCGGTTTGTTGTCTCGTTGTTAATTTACCGTTATTTAAAGTGGTTGCCTAAATATATGTACAGTAATAAAATCGGCTCATACAAAAGAAATCATTGTTTTTCACAACAAAATGTTTAATCCGTTCTTAGTTGTTGTAATTGGTTATCTTAGTTTTCTATGCACTTGTATTTCATGTAAATACACTATTTATTCCGGCACCGCAGAAATTTTAATAAAAAGTTTCTATCCAATAATGTTTTTTGTTATTTCATTTTTTTTGAAAATCAAATGGCAAGTATTGAGAAGCTTAAGTTTCCGGCTCTCAAAATATCTGGAGAAAACTACATAGCGTGGACCAGCAACAAATCACATGCCGAGAATAAGGCAGAAGCATCTCGATGCAAATGTGATGCACGATTATGCGCACATAAAAAACCCAGCAGAACTGTGGCAAGCTCTGAAAGAAAGGTTTGACAACCAACGGGAAGTGAATCTTCCTCATGCTCTTGAAGAATGGAAAAACCTGAGGTTTCAGGATTTTCAAAAGGTTGAAGACTACATTTTGCTATACTGAGGATAGTTTCGCAATTGAAATATTATGGTAATCCTGTCACCAAAGCAGAGATGCTCAAAAAGATTGACCTTACTTCTCACAAAGAGCACCTTGTCCTGCCACATATATACATAAAATATGGGTACACAAAGTTTTCTGACTTAATGGTGACGCTCATATTAACAGAAAATAATAATGAGCTTCTCATCAAAAACCACAATTCCCGACCTACGGGAGCCAAAGCATTCCATGAAAAGAATACTACGACTGTGGAATATTCAGAAAGGAGAGATCAAACTAATTGGGATCGTGGCGGTCGATTTAATCGCCGACGTGGACGAACCTACAACTCGAAGGAGAAAGGATCTAACAAATGGGTTCGATCTGAACAAAATCCCAAGGGGAAATACACCCCCGTGGATACCACCCATAAGCATGATAATATTTGTTACAAATGTGGATCCAAACAAAAATTGTTCCCCAACATGTCGTACTCCCCCACATCTTTATAAGTTGTACCCGGAATCCATAAAAGGCATATGGAAAGAAGTGAACCTCACAAAACACTTTGAAGGCACATCGTACCTCGACTCTCCCGACTTTGCGAATGGCGAGACCATTCTTGCAGAGAACCGAAACGCTTGTAGTGAGACTATTGAATAGTCTCCATAAATGCTACATTTCGATTATTATGTTTTGCAGTTTTTAGAAAATAATATTGTTTTTCACAACAATCTTTCTATAATTATTGTATGCATTTTCTATGAATAAAATCTATTTTCTTTTTTATTGACATTTATGTTAATCACAAAAATGGATCACAACACAAATGGAATGATATCCAAGAAAAAGATCCGAGAAATTTGCATACCAGATAGAGGAACAACACACATTATTCTGAGACAAAAGAGATATTTCTCTAATATAATGTGACAAAAGTTATTGTCAATACAATATCGGGTCCAACAGACTTGATTGAAGGAACTGGCAGAGCAAGCTTTGTGTTGTCTAATGGAACAAAAGTTTCCATCAATGATGTCTTGTATTCTCCAAATTCAGAAAAGAATTTGTTGAGTTTTAAAGACATATAGCTTCAAGGATATGTATATAACTTCTGACATATCAAGGCAAAGTCATATATTGGAAAAAATTTCAAAGCTCTCTTCTGGTTTGCATCATACTTATATAGATGCAATTGAATCAAATCTTGTGATCAAACGAAATCCAGAAGATTTCACATTATGTACCACAATAATGCGTAAAATCATAGAGAGCTCACATGGTCATTCACTGAAAATCCAGGAGATATATCAGGAGAAGAAAATAACATGTGTTGCATGTTCTCTTGGAAAATTGATCACAAGACCATCGCCAACCAAAATTGATATGGTATCACCAAAATTTGTTAAACAAATTCAAGGCGATATTTGTGGACAAATACGTCCATCATGTGGACCATTCCACTATTTTATGGTATTAATTGATGCATCCAGTAGATTGCCACACGTTTGTATGTTCTCATCTCGAAATGTGGCATTTGTGAGATTTCTAACTTAGATAATCAAACTGCGAGCTCAGTTTCCTGATTATACTATTAAAAGAGTTAGATTAGACAACGCTGGTGAATTCACATCTCAAGCATTCAATAATTATTATATGGTAACGGGAATTGAAGTTGAACATTGTGTATCTCATGTTCATACACAAAATGGTTTGGCTGAATCCTTAATTAAACGTCTCTAATTGATTGCAAGACCATTGAATTATGAGATCTAAACTTCCAACCTCTATATGGGGACATGCCATTTTTCCTGCAGAAGCACTCATCCGGATAAGATCAAGTGAATATCATAAGTATTCCCCACTACAATTAGCATTTGGTAGAGAACCAAGTATTTCTCATCTAAGAATTTTCGAATGTGCGGTGTATGTGCCTGTAGCACAAAGTACAAAGATGCAACCACAAAAAAGGTTGGAAATATGTGGGTTGTGATTCTCCATCAATTATAAGATACTTATAATCACAAACTGGTGACATCTTTATGGCATGTTTTGCCGATTGTCACTTTGATGAAAAAGTATTTCGGGTTTAGGGGAAGAAAATAAGAATGTTGGAAAGGATATAAATTGGAGTGTACCATCTCTGCCACACCTTGATTCTCCTACTAAAGAGTCAGAACTAGAAGTTCGACGAATTATGCATTTGCAGATATCAAGACGGTAACTAAATCTCACATTCCAGCAGCAAATACTCTTACTTGTACAAAAATATTATTAGAAAGATGATATACGTGAATCCTAAACACGCCTAAAGTGTGGAAAACCTGTCGGTTCTAAGAACAAAAATATTAAGAAAGAAAAGGAAGCTGAGAAGCCTGATACACTCAAAATAGCATAAAGTATTTTGAAGGAAACAAATGATGAGATTAATGATGATGTAGATCATCATGAACCAGAGGGAAATCATGAGATTTCTATCCACTACATCCATAATCAAAAGATATGGAAACAAAATGAAATGGACGATGCTGATGACGTATTCTCATATCTTGTGTCAAAAGAAATAAATGAGGAAAACGAATATCCGGTACCAAAATCTATATATGAATGTCAAAAGAGACATGACTGGAAAAAATGGAAAGATGCAATACAAGTCGAACTTGATTCTTTTTAAAAAACAAGTAGTGTGCGGATCTATTGTACTCACACTTGCAGATGTGAGTCCAGTTGGATATAAATAGATTTTCGTTCAGAAACGAAATGAGAAAAATGAGATTATGAGATATAAAGCTCGCCTTGTGACTCAAGCTTTTTCTCAAAGACCTGGAATAGATTACGAGAAAACATATTCCCCCGTTATGGATGCAATCACGTTTAGATTTATGATGAGTCTAGCGGCGGATGAAAATCTAGAGCTCCGCTTTACGAATGTTTTTACGGCATACCTATATGGATTATTAAATACCGATATCTACATGAGAATTCCTGATGCGTTTAAAATGCCAGTAGCATTAAGTTCCAAACCAAAAGTGTGATGTGAAATAAAATTGCAAAGATCATTGTATGGATTAAAGCAATATGGACGAATGTGGTATAACCGTCTCTGTGAGCATGTAATGAAAGCAGGATATGTAAATGATCATATATGTCCATGTGCTTTCATCAAGAAAACGACATCTGTGTTTGTGATAATTGCACTATATATCGATGATTTAAACATTATTGGAACTCATGGAGAAATACATAAAACATCAAATTACTTAAAGGTGAATTTGAGATGAACGATCTCGGACAGACATAGTATTGTCTTGGCCTACAAACTGAGCATTCTCGAAAGTGTATATTTGTGCACCAATCCACATATACCAAAAGAGTGTTAAAACGCTTTAATATGGAGAAATAAACTCCTCTAAGTACTCATATGGTCGTCAGATAATCCATTCTGACCACATCAGCAAAATTAAGAGATACTTGGTTCTGAAGTACCATATCTAAGTGCAATCGGAGCTCTTATGTACCTTGCAAATTTTACATGGCCTGATATATCATTTGCTGTTAATCTTTTAGCAAGATTCAGTTCATCCCCTACGCAAAGACATTGGTATGAGATTAATCATATCTTCCGTTACTTTCAAGGGACTACTGATTTGGGTTTGTTTTACCCTAACAATTTAAAAGATCTGATGGTTGGTTATGCAAATGCAGAATATTTATCAGATCTGCATAAAGCCCAATCACAAACAGGATACGTTTTCACGATCGGATACACTGCTATATCTTGGCGTTCTCAGAAACAGACGGTCGTGGCCACTTCCTCGAATCACGCTGAGATCATCGCCCTCTATGAAGAAAGTAGAGAATATGTATGGCTGAGGGCAATAAGCCAACATATCTGCTCAAGCAGTGGGATCCACAAAAATGCAAAACCAACTATCTTGTATGAAGACAATGTTGTATGTGTTGCACAAACAAAGGAAGGGTATATCAAAAGCGATCAAACTAAACACATACCGCCGAAGTTCTTCTCCTACTCTCAAGAACTAGAGAAAAATAAAAAAATTGAAGTAAGATATGTCTGGTCGTGTGACTATGTGGCTGATCTCTTCACGAAATCACTACCTACCACAATGTTTATGAAACATGACTTATAGATGGCATCGTGTTTATCGAAGGGAAGCTTGCGTAATTGTACTCTTTTTACCTTGCTATAGTTTTTTCCACTGGGTTTTGCCTAGAAAAAATTTTAATGAGGCAACAAATATACAACGGGAGGGGTAATAGTGACAATGGTCTCCAAGGAGGAATGTTATAAAAGTCGTACGATAAGGCGGATAATAAATGAAGTGGAGCCCACCGTCACTATGCATGCATAATAACTTTTACTTTTTCACCTCTATATAAATGTTCGTTCGTTCGTTCATTTGTTCGTCTTGTAAACACAATACAACTTCACAACTTCTTTATAACTAAAATACTATTTCTCTCTCGATTCTCTTTGATGTCTTCTTTTGTCACGGATATAAAATTTTCGCCTTTATTTCTATTTATGTATATGATAAATCGTTAGTATTATTATAACAGTATGTCTTTTGTTTTGCTTGAGGATAAGAAAAGGGTAAGTGTGGGGGACTTAATATCCGGTTTACACCATTTTAACCCTTATTTTGATATTGGTTTTTCAGTGTTTTCATTCGATTATTATTAAATTTCAAATCTTTTTAAGTGGTTTTCTAGTCTAGAGTCTTTGTAGGCATTTTGAGTACAAAGTGGACAAAATAGACGGAAACAAGATTCTTGATAGATTCAGAGCTTCAGATGTCTCAGATCAGACGGAGTATTTCACGATAAAAAATTAAGCTAATTTTTTGGAAAAAAAAGTAACAATTTTACTATTTCACCCATAATTGGTCTCATGTCCTTAGAAGTCCTAGTCAAAAAGTTATCAGCATTTTACTAAAAACATGTCATTCATACTCAGAAGACAAGTAATTACAGAATGAAGATTTTCTGAAAACCGATGATCCACAACCAATCAAGATGATTTATCAAGACTCCAGAAGCCTAAGCTTCAAAAAGAGTAGAGGCCGTGGTGTTAAAAATGTTTTTCGCACAAAGCTTAACTCAAGCTCAAAAGGCCTCAAATTTCCTTTTTCGACAAGAAAAAACTTTAACTTAATTAAGGGATTCTAAAACCTACAAAAACACGATTTTTCTACAGTTAAAAGATACGTCTTTCACCTATTTGAATATTTTTAGATGCTTCTCTAAGATTTTAGAGAAGTCAGGACCGCTTATCTCTTTAAAGTTACTTTGGTATTCAGTTCTTCAGTTTCTAGGTTCGCTGTTCTCAAGCCTTACACATCGAATATAGTACCAATCATTCTAACAACCAATTCAGGGTTTTAGGTCATATCAATCAACAAGCAAGTCCTAACAAGCAATATCTAATTACATATAGTATATAATGTATAATATTATATCATCATACACAAGAAAATACCCCATGATTCATATAGCTCGTTTAGTCTGTTCATTCTATATTGAATTTATATCATACTGTAATATTACATATATTCTTTTTTTGGTATGAAATCTATGTTCATTTTCAACAATTCGAAATATGTCATATAGCGGAAAAAATCTTTGTTCTTCAAATTAAATTTTGAATTTGAAAAGTAATTTTTAAATTATTAAATCAAATAAAGAGGAGAGAAGTGGGGGAAGAAATGAATTTTATAAACAAAACATTTCTTAAAAATCTACATCACCTCTTCTTCATGCGTGTGAGACTCCACGATAGTCTTACCTATCTTCTACAAATATTATGACATATTTATTTTTTGTTCATTTCTATAATTTATCCAGTTTTTTGTTGGTTATACAGCTTAAAATTTTTTTCATTTACGAAATTGCGCTCTATAATACTAAAACGATACCAAATTCATTATATAACATGTATGCCACGCAATTTCTCAAATAAGGGTTAATTAGGTGTATAATAAATATAGATACACTAATTAGATGGATAGCATGTGTGTAAATAAAGTTATGAATCTAACATAAATAGATGATAAAATGACTAATTTAAGCTTCATGAAAAATGTAAGAATTAAAGATGAAAAAAAATTTTAATGTAGCTATAACTATTTGCATTTTAGTGTTGAAGAAGACAACAACTTGTGGAGCAGAGGTTTGTTACATGATTTTCATCTATATTATTTATGTAGTTATAGTCAGCTATGTACTGTTAAATACCTGTATATCTGCAAATTGTTTTCTTACATATGAAAAAATAGACGTATGTAGTTGTTCTCCGTGGTCGATAGGTTCACGCCGAGTATGGTGATTGGAAGTTCAAACTAGACCGAATAAGTTGGCCAAGTGTATTCGGATGACATCTCGGATTTCACTAAGAGAGCCGGTGGAGAAGGTGAAAAATAAGTTCCAGATCTGTGCAAACAGAATAGTGGATTTGTCATACCGGTTTCAAAAATGAATATTGTTTAATATAGTTGACTATCGCGATATTCTGGTAGTAGTAGATCCTGCAAATGCCATGACGAATGCCAAAGAGAAGGAGATTGATGGATATGAGTTTTCATTATATAGCATGTATCCCACTAAATTTAAGAAACTAACAATTTGTCTATGCAATTTACTATTTATACCATTTATTTCTAATGTTTAAATTTTAACAAATTATTTGTTTCAAAATTAAAAAACAGTTTTAATTTTTTTAATAACAGTTTCGAAATTAAAAAAATTTTATTTTTTTATCAAGTATTTTTTCTTACAACCTAAAACCTATTTTTACAAATCCCTTAATTTTTTTCTTTTATTTTCACTTTGAGCCGCCACTCCTCCTCACGTCAAAGGCATTCTCCGCTGAATCACTACAACGCCTTCTTCGGCGACACACTCCGACCACCGGATCTCCGGACTTGAAGATTCTCCAGTCCTGCCGCGCCGCCATACCGCCTCCATTCACAACACCTCGATTCGTTATCACACCCGCCGGTAAATTATAGCCGACTATATTGTGTTATTTTTTGGTCCTATTAAGAAATGTTATCTATTTGCTCTTGATTTATGCATGTCATCATATCAACACAGATAATACAAAATAGGTCCATAATAGCTGACTATATACAAACATAGATAACTATTTCGCGAAACCATAGTTGACTATGTCTATTAACTGACTATATATACAAACATAGATAACTATTTCGCGAAGATATAGTTGAGTATCCTATTAAAAATTACCACCATAAAGACTTTCATCTACCACAGGCGGGGCGTCGCTTGGACGCCAATATTTCATCCCCACATTCTTGTAGGACACATGGTCTCGGCTTCTCTCCAAACATGTCCTCTTCAATGTCTGCATCTTCACCTGAGTTATTCAGTACCAGAGTACACGGCCAATTGTGGGAACACTCCCCAGCCTCTCCACTTTCATCAGTTACATTTTCATCACCTAGTGTGTGAAAATGTAATTGTGGGATCCTCAGTTACATTGTCATCACCTAGTGTGTGAGCGAAACGTTGCAAATCACCATCTTCAGAATCACTCTCGTTCGACGACACTTCATCTGATGAAAACTCATATCCATCAATCTCCTTCCCTTTGGCATTCGTCATGGCATTTTCAGGATCAACTGCTACCAGAATATCGTGGTAGTCAAATATATTGAACAATATATACTCAGTTATAATCATAAATAATTGACTATACTAACCCAGTTCTGCAGATTTTTCACCATTCGAATCACCAAATGCAACCACTCCAGTTTGACGAACTGTTACACATAAGTTACGCATCTCTATGTCACTACACAGAGACTCAAACACCTTCACGTCATCGTCGTTGGTGATGGCTGCTGGAGGTATCATCTCCTCCTCTAGCATCGCAATCACCATCTTCAGAATCACTCTCATACGATGACACTTCATCTCGTTTGTCAATGGCCAATGGAAATGATCGTGCATGACCTTGAACGTCTTGTCAATCCCAAAGTTGCCCCTAGGTCCTCCTCCATGTGCTTTTCTAACAAGCAAATTTCTCAAGGAACAATTAGGAATACACAGCCAATTAGAGTAATACATGAACCCAACATTCCTAAAGAATTTTCCATAAGCAAATTTAAAGGTACGGTTCCTTAAAATCTATATCCAAGGCATATAACTCCTTAATTTTCGTAAATCCAAAGACTTTAACATCCATGGTGGTGATCAGTGCATATCTTTTAGATAAAACATCAGTGACAATATTTTCCTTATCTTGCTTGTATTTTATGATATAAGGAAATGTTTCGATAAACTCTACCCATCTATCATGGCGTTTGTTGAGCTATTGATGTCCTTTTAGATGCTTGAACGTCTCGTGGTCAGTATGTACCACAAACTCATTTGGCCATAGGTAGTGTTGCGACGTTGCAAAGCTCTCACAAACGCGTATAGCTTTGTGTCATATGTTGGGTAGGTGAGAGTTGCGCCTCCATGTTTCACAGTAAAATAGACAATTGGTCTTCATTCTTGCATTAAAGCCGCATCGATTCCAACTCCCAAGGATCGCATTCAATCTCAAATGTTTTAAGGAAATTTGGTAAGACAAGAAGAGGAGCGTTAGTAAGCTTAGCCTTTAGCGTTTGAAATGCTTCCTCTTGAGCTTGCTCCCACTTGAATCCCACATTCTTCTTGATAACCTCGGTGAGTGGGGCTGCAAAGGTGCTAAATTCTTTGAAAAATCGGCCATATAAGCCAGCTAGTCCGTGAAAGAGCCAGATTGCCTTCACCTTTTCTTCATTGACCCTCACGCCTTTAGAACCTACAACAAATCCAAGAAATACGAGATTATCCGTCCCAAAATTGTATTTCTCATAGTTAAAGATGTTCCTTCCTAAGTACTTCAAGAACCGATTTCAAGTGAAACAATTGATCTTGGTAGTTTTTGCTATAAACCAAAATGTCATCAAAGAAGACTACTACAATGATGTCAATAAATGAACTAAGCACATGACTCATCAACCTCATGAATGTACTAGGTGTATTTGTTAGCCCAAATGGCATAACCAACCATTTATACAATCCTAGCTTAGTTTTAAAGCCCGTTTTCCACTCATCATCCTCCTTCATCCTCATTTGATGATAACCACTTTTTAAATCAAATTTTTAGAAAACACATGAACCATGCAGCTCATCAAGCATATCATCAAGTCTAGAAATAGAGTGTCGATACTTAACCGTGATATTATTGATGGCTCGGCAATCAACACACATCCGTAAACTTCCGTTTTTTTTGGACCAAGAGAACCGGTACGGCACAAAGGCTTATACTCTCACGAATATAGCCTTTCTCCATGAAGTCACCAATCTGTTTTCTCCATGAAGTTGATCCCCCAATTTAGTGCATAACCATTAAATTCAGTGGAAGCAAGACTTACATTCTTTCGGTCGAGAAAGCTTTGGCAGTCAAAGATAAGCTCAATCTTTCTTTCCTATTCAAGAAACACATCCGGGTCATCTTATGGAAGGCGGGTATTTTGAGCTTCAGCCCACCAAGATTGTCATCTGACCGTCCTCTAGCCTCTCTAGCAAAAGGGTTGTTGGTTTCTCTCCCATGGATTAGTTCCCTTAACCGGGGTCTCCTTTGGCTAAACCCGGATGAGTGTTCTCCTTCATCGTCCTCTTCATGGACCGTTTAGGTTCTTGGCCGGTTTTTCTTCTTTGAATGTTTGACCGGATTGTTGATCCAACTGGATCTTGTCTAACCGTGTATGTAGCTCCTCCATTCATGCACGTATAAAACGCTTTAACTCGTCGGTAAGTGCTTTCATTTGAGAATTAGATAAACTGGGTGCTACTTGATCGGATTCGTCTTGGCTCCAGTCCATTTTTTCCTGAAAAACACTTAGCAAACGAGGTTAAATAAATTCTCTTTCACTTTTTTTTGGTGGATATCTCAGATTTCTCCCTTTTTTTGGTGGATATCTCACTTTTTTTTTGCACTCAGATTTCTCTCCAAAGTTCTAAGTGAACAACCAGTCAAATCCAATGAATCAAATACAAGAAAGAAGAAGATAGAAAGTGCAAGATTTTTTCGGAAACCGATTTACCAAAACTTTAGAACCTATTTCTCCTGGTTGTTTTTCAAGCTACTAGAATGTATATTTTTTTTGTAAATAATTTAATAAGGCAGACTCGATTTTTTCACACAAGTTAAATAGAGAAAAAGTGTGCAGAGGATTTTGTTTTTTTTTTTGAAGATTTATGAAGATGAAAAGAAATGATACCAACCCTTTCAACTGTGCTCTGATACCATTTGGGACAAACTTTCTAAGGAAATTGTACTTGAAAAATGTTTGACGTGTTGATATGTAACGAAGTGAGGTTACTAACACTCACAGTTCAAGGGTGGATCAAGTCGGACCGTCAAATGGTGTAAAAGTCAAATTCTATACCGAGATAACCTTGCTAGCCTTGGATATTACCCACCAAGACACTAGTAAGGGTCGTTGTATGGAAATGAGGCACCAAACAAGTTACCACAAAGAAGAAAAGAGAGAATTCTCTAAGTTTTCGAAAATAAAAGATGATATTATGAAAAGAGTTATGCCAAAAATGTGGCAGTTACAAAACTTAAATTGCAAAGTTCAAAAGGTAAAACGCCTAAGGATTTACAGAGAAATAAAAGAAAAACTAAAATTGCGGCTAAACTTAATGAACCACCTCTTTGAACCTTTGGCTTCACTGGGCCGTTACGGGTGACCGTTGGGCGTCCTAATCGGTTTTCTTGGCAACCAAAATGGTACAAGGCCTCGGTTTGGTCGGTTCGTTTTGAGTGAAATCAATTTCACGAATCAAGACAAGTGTGACAGATTTTTGAAGGCTTGTACCACGCGATCAAGTCATTGGGCCAGGTGATAACTCATTAGGATTGCTCGGTTAACTTCTAATCTAGCCTGAACCATGGGTAATCTTTCTCGACCATTCACCTTAGAAGAGCCACTTGGTCGGTAAACAACTCGAGACAGGTAGGTAGATTTGTGTCTAGGCCATGATTTCCGAATTTATACACCTTCGGTTCGTATAGGGTAAAGAGCGGTTTGGGCAAATTGGGCAAGGTTGGATTCGGCCCGTTCCAAAGATTTCTGGCTTGATCGATCGTCTTATCTTTCCCTATTGGTCGAGGAATCTGTTGCCCAACCTCAATTTGTTCGAGGATTTCGTTTTCCTCAAGCTCGTGGTCCATCCATGGTTCCAGCGGTTCGGTACCATGGTCCATGATGGTATCACTTTTCTAGGGTTTGTGCCAAAATCACACTGATCACCAGCTGAATTTCATTCTTTCAATTCATCTTTGAACGAGTCTTGTGTGAGGTAAAAGAGTGCTTTTATCGAGGGCTCGCCATGTCCTCCTCGATTGATAAAGCGCTCTTAGCGATGTCGTTATATAAATAAGAAGATGTTCCTTTTAACCTCCCAGATTGTCCTGAGTGCTGCTCGAGTCAAAATAATTCCATTAGTTTAATTGGTAGGTCTCTTAATTCGAAGTGTCAAAAAATGTCAAACCTCAGACTGGATATGCTAAGGAAGTTGCAAAATTACGATAAACTGAAAGAGGTAGCGCTAATTAAAGAGAGATTCTAATTCATCTTCTACTATGGACACGATCTCATTGAGATTTTGGAGAAAGGAGTCCACTCTTTCGATGACTGGGCACTGGCGATAGAAATATGGGTTGAAAAACACCCTTGAAGACTATTTGAACTATATGGGTGCGTCCATTACAGCCCATGGAGATTTGGTGGGGCAAGTGGATGAAGTTGCTTTTGATCCTGCAAATGCACAAAGTAATGACTACGTGTGTTAAAGTTCATTTCAACATAGCTAACTCGCTGAGAAGATGAAAGGTAGTCAATCTACCAAATGGAAAGCAAACAATGGTGAGGTATGAGTACGAAAGAATACATAAGAGGTATGTCACGTGTCAATGGTCTACCCACGATCAGTCACAATATCCCCTTATACAAAGTTTCTCAAGAGATGAATAAGGAGCTGATTAAAGAAGTTTCAGATGAATATGTGAAGGAGGCTGTTTTCTCCATTAGACCTTCAAGTGTTTGTGGAGAAAAAGGTATGAATGGAATTTTTTTCCAACAGTACTGATGAATCATCGGCCAACAAATGACTAAGAAAATTAAACAGTTCTTCAAATATGGAACTTTTCCTTTAGGGTGAAATTATACTCACTAGTGTTTACTTCCAGAAAAGGTGAACTCTAATCTGATGACTGATCTCCGTCCCACTAGACTATGTTTGTTGTTCTCTATACAATCATCTCAAAGATCATGGTAAAAAGATTTCAACCGATTCTTCCTCTTATTGTTGCTCCTAATGAATCAGCCTTTGTGGAAAAAATATTGATATGATAACATAATTATTGCTCATGAGCTAATTCATAATCTCCAAGGTCATTCTCAAATCTCTAAAGAATTTATGGCTATTAAATCTAATATGTCAAAAGCTTATGATAGGGTAGAATAGAACTTCCTAAGATCACTTCTCAAGTCTTTTAGGTTTCATCAGATTTGGATAGGCTGCATAATGTTCTGTGTTTCTTCGGTTACATATTTAGTACTGATTAACGACAAAGCTCATGGGCTAGTGGTACCCCAAAGGGGATTAAGAGAAAAATCCCTTGTCTGCATTATTATTTGTCCTGAGTACAAAAGGCCTAACTCATCTGCTTAACCAAGCAGAAAAGAAAGGCAAGCTATCGGGTATCGAATTCTCAGACACGGACCCTTTTATTCATCACCTACTTTTCCATGCTGACAGCCTATTCATTTGTAGAACTGCTGAAGATCAATGTAATAAGCTCACAAGAATTCTATGAATGTATGAAGAAGCCATGGGTCAAACTCTCAATCAAGGTAAATCTGCAATCACCTTTGGCTCCAAAGTGAATGATAGTTTGAAAGAAATTGTGAAAACAAGTTGGGAACTCAAAACGAAGGAGGAACATGATCTTATTTAGGATCACCAGAATGTTTCTCAGGATCAAAAGTGGAGATGTTGGCTTCTATACAAAAATGTCTGGAAAAAAAGATTGTCTGGTTGGTTTGCTAGATCATTGTCATAGGGAGGGAAATTTCTATTGAAAGCAGTGGCAATGTCTCTGCTGGTGTATGCCATGTCGTTAGACTACCAAAACTACTTGTGAGTCCTTGTCTAGTGCAATGAAATATTTTATGTGGAATTCTAAGGAGGACATAAGATAAGTTTATTGGGTGTGTTGGAAAAGAATGTTCCTGTCAAAGAAGGGTTGTGGTCTTGGATTCAGGCATATAATGTTTTAATCAAGCATTACTGGCAAAACAAGCCTTGAGGATTATCCAAGATCCAGATTCCTTGTTTATTAAAGTTCTAAAGAGCAGATAGTTTGAGAATGAAGGATTCCTTCTCAACCATCTTTTGCATGGAGGAGTATCCTTCATGGCAAAGAATTGCTGGTCAAAAGGATTTCAAAAAAAAGTTGGGAATGGAAGATTCTTAAGAGTATTGACTAATCTGTGGATTAAAGATAAAGGAATGAGAAGACCTTTGACTAAAAACTCACTTATAAACATAAAATTGTTTGTTAATGAGCTGATTGATGTGGAAAGAAGATGCTGGATCAGAAATAAACTGAAGAAACTCTTTTTTTCAGCAAGACATCAAACGAATTTTGATAAGGTTAAGAAGAGATGATTTCTGGATTTCGGAGTTTAACAATATTCGGTGAAATCAGGGTTCTGGTTAGCAAGTCAAAGAAAGAATGTCAATTTAATCCATTAGTGAAAGAAAGAATGTCAATTTAAACCGAAGGAACACTCTTACCAATTTGGCTGATTTAGCGGATACAAAGCTCCAAAGTATCTTGTGGGCAATTATAAGAATGGTGAACAGCAAGTTTCAAAAGTGATATTCGCAAGAAAAGTAGTGGACTTGGTTGGTGCTAATACCAGACGGAAAGAATAACCATCTTTTGCTTTTCAAACTGATGAAATGGAATGAGCTCTTAAAAGCATTAATGAATGGGAATGGAAAGCAGAATAAGCAAATCTCATTGCTCAGACCATTTCTTATGATAACTTCAAGCAATCTTATGATGCAAGAGGATACCATATTTGGCTTAAAAAAACATTTGATGATTTTTTACTTCTTTGTAATTGTCGTTTGTTTCTTTTACCAGTCTGTTTCAATTTGGATTTGGACAGTGTCTCATGCGTGTCATTGTTTTTTGGTAATCATGGGTGGGTTTTTGAGTCAAAGGTGGATGCTGAGGGGGGTCCTGTTCTTTTTCTGTTTGAAGTTATTTTGTATCTTCAATGTGTAAAGTGGTTATTTTTGATGTTACTATAATTGACCAGATGTCCAAAAAAAAATGATGGTTAACAAACAAACACAAAGAAATAAAAATTCTAAAATGGAGAAATGCGGAATCAATGTGAAAAGCACGATGGCGTAAAAGCATGAGGGAGAGTTCCGGTATATACATGACCGATTGCCAAGAGTATGTACAAAAGGGAAAGCAAGATTCAGCTTTTAAAATCTACCAAATCGTTTTTAATCCTTCCAGCTCCGGGGATGTAAAACTAGACCTAAACTCGGCTCTGATTCTTGAATTTTTCCAGATCAGAACCCGAAACCCTACAAATCTCATATTGCAACCTACTTGCTTCTACGATATCAAGAATAACAATACCATAAAGATCGTTAGCTAGTTGATCTGGAAGTAATATCCGGAGTAGTTTCACAAGATGTACCCTTGTGCTGGATGCTTACGATGCTCAGCTCCATACTTCTATGGACCATGTCCTGTAACAGTTTCTTAGCTGTTTCAGCAGCTTTTTTTGCCCCGTCTACTTGTACCAATGGAGCCATTTCCTTCTCACGAGGGTTCTCTCTGAGTAAGTCCAAGAGAATCCTGGCTTTATCTTGGGACCTTGATGTTCCTTCTCCTGTTGAACTTAGGAGACCTGGAATTGCGCCTTCTTTCAGTATGAGTTTGCGGTACTTATTTCGGTCACTGCGGCATAGAGAAAGCAAAGCTCCAACTGTGTGCTCTATGCTGAGTTGAGAACCATCTTCTACAGTCTCTACTAAAGTCAGAATACCAGCTTCACAGCTCGTGATGGCATTTCCCCCATCCTCAGAGTTAGAAATGATCATCTCAACCAAGGCTGTGGCTTTGTCAGCAAACTTGGAATGTTTTTTGCATTCTCTGAGCAGGTCGATGAGCGGGGAAACATATGTAGCTTCTAGAATTGAAGCAGAGTACTCTTTTGATGTGTATATAATTTGCATCATTTGAGCATTGATTTATCACGATTTTAGCATTGATTTATCACGATTTTAGCATTGTTCCATCTATTGTTCATACCAATTTTAGACATTTTCATCCATTTGGTTTCACACGTTGCTTGCTTGTTTCATTCTTGCGTTTTCTTATCTCTCAGTTTTTAGATTCTCATTGCTTCTACCTTTATCACTTAGGATCTAGGATACTACCACCAAAAAATGTCTTGCTTGACTTAATCTGCTCTGATCATATCTTGATTGCTAGCATTACACCCATTTGGATTGATAACCTATTGTACTGCGATGACCATGATAGTGCATAGGATAATTGATTGTTCGATCATGATAAAAACGTAATATCAATTTGGCGCCATTGTCAATTGGGTGATCTTTTGCTACATTTAGGATTTCAGATCTTTTAAGATCAAGTTCACATAAAAAAACTCGGTTACTAAACACTTTCCTTTTTGTTTTTGTACGTTTCAGGTGACTTTTGACTCGATCTGCTAGCGTGATCAGTGAGCTCGAGTCAACCAGATTATTTGCATGCAAACAAGATCAAAAGGAAATCAAAATCTCATTCGGTACAAAGACAACATCAACCGTCTAAACCGTGATAAAGAGAGTACAAGTGTCAGACCAGACACACAAGGGGAAGTGGGAATGGAGAACCCACAGAACGGACAAGAGAACGCCGCACCAGCACCACAACAAAGGGTACAAATAAACATTGGAGCTGGAGATGCCCCAAGTACTCACAGGCAGAGGCAGGGGATTGTACCTCCTCCCATTCAGAACAACAACTTTGAGATCAAGAGTAGGATTATATCTATGGTAGAAAGCAACAAATTCCATGGACTGCCAATGGAGGACCCTCTTGACCATCTTGACGAGTTCGATAGACTCTGTAGCCTCACCAAAATCAATTGGGTCAATGAAGATGGATTCAAGCTAAGGCTCTTCCCATTCTCTCTAGGCGACCGAGCCCATCAATGGGAGAACAAGCTCCCTCATGGCACAATCACTTCATGGGACGACTGCAAGAAAGCTTTCCTTGCTAAGTTCTTCTCGAACTCACGCACTGCCATACTCCGGAATGAGATATCCGGATTTGCGCAGAAGAATGGAGAAAGCTTCTGTGAAGCGTGGGAAAGATTCAAGAGCTATATCACTCCTAAGCGCACTTTACAGAGGAGTACTACCCAAGATCCGAATGTTGCTTGACACAGCAAGCAATGGAAACTTCCTAAACAAGGACGTTGACGAAGGTTGGGAGTTAGTGGCGAATCTTGCTCAATCAGACGGGAACTACAATGAGGAGTATGACAGGCATGTATGAAGTAATGCTGAAGGGGAAGAACGTCATAAAAGGGAGCTCAAAGCCCTTAATGACAAGCTTGACAAGCTTCTTTAAGCTCAACAGAAGCATGTCCACTTCGCCGAGGAGGAGAACGATCAGATGGAGGAGATGAACTACGTTCAAAACCAAGGGGATACAACAACGGGTTTTTCAACTACAAGAACAACCCGAACTTATCCTATAGGAGCAACAACGTGGCAAACCTACAATATCATATCTACCCACAACAGCAACAACACGTACAGCAAAGGCCATTCGTTCCTTACAATCAGACTAGGGGATTCGCACCAAAACAGCTGGCAGAAATGAACAACAAGATAGACACAACCTATAATGATCTATCTTCGAAAATAGAGGGTTTGAATTCGCGACTTCAATTCGTTGAGAACCAGGGAGCCTCAACATCGACGGCCAAACAAACAGGACAACTGCCAGGAAAAACTGTCCAAAATCCAAGAGAGTATGCACATGCAATCACGTTGAGGAGTGGACGAGAACCACCAAATGGATCTGGTCACTGCTTAGTCACTGAGGACAGTGAGGCTCAGGAGGGGGAGGACGTGATTTTAGATGGAGTCCAAGCCGAAAAATGTGCACCAGGAGATGAGTGCGACCATCAGACTCGAGGACCTGATCGAGTCAAGGAACCAGCGGGTGACAAATCAGTCCTTAGGAAGACAGAGCCGAAAGCCTTTGTTCCTCTAGCATACAAACCACCACTTCCATTCCAAGAAAGGTTCAAAAAGGACTTAGTGAAGAAGTATCCGGCATTATTTGACAAACAGATGAGGGAAGTCAAAGTTAAGATGCCTCTGATTGATGCTTCCATGTTGATACCCCCGTATCAGAAGTTCCTGAAACACGCAGTGGTGGAGAGGATCAGAGAAGTTTAAGGAATAGTTGTCCTAAGCCATGAGTGTAGCACCATCATCCAGCAGAAAACCATGCCTCAGAAGTTAGGCGATCCAGGTTCCTTCACTCTACCGTGTTCCCTTGGTCCACCAGCCTTCAGCAATTGCCTTTGTGATCTTGAAGCATCAGTGAGCCTCATGCCGCTTTCTGTAGCCAAAAGGCTTGGTTTCAACAAGTACAAGCTTACCAAGATCTCATTGGTTTTAGCCGACAGATCAATCAGACTTCCTCATGGTTTATTGGAAGACTTACCTCTTAGGATTGGTCATGTGGAAGTGCTCACAGACTTTGTGGTACTTGAGATGGATGAAGAACTTAGAGACCATTTTATCCTAGGAAGACCTTTCTTGGCTACAGCTGGAGCAGTGATTGATGTGATGAATGGCAAGATAGACCTCAACATGGGAAAGAGCCTTAAGATGGAATTCGATATCAAAGATTCCATGACAAAGCCAACGATTGGAGGACAGATTTTCTGGATCGAGGAGATGGATCAGCTTGCTGATGAGCTGCTTGAGGAGTTAGCTGAAGAGGACCACCTCAAAACCGCCTTGACCAAGAGTGGAGAAGCTGGGTATCTCCACAATGAGACCCTGGAGTATTAAAAGCTGTTGGATTCGTACAAAGCAGTAGAGGGTCCGGGACATGTGGAGAAGCTGAGTAGATCAAAGAAAGAGATTATGGCGATTGATCAAGCTCGACCTCTTGACTCGGCTACCACATCGAGTCAGATGCTTCCTCACACAAACTTGATGTCCAAGCTGGAGGAGCGTGTTGAGCCAAGCTCGAGCGCATCTGATGACTGGTCAGAACTCAAGGCGCCCAAAGTAGACCTCAAGCCGTTACCAGCAGGACTAAGGTACGCTTTTCTTGGATCCAATTAAACCTATCATGTCATAGTGAATGATGGTCTTAGTTCTGATGAATTGAATATGTTGTTGACTGGTTGAAGAAGTTTAGGAGAGACATAGGGTATTCGTTAGATGACATTAAGGGGATTTCACCCAGCTTGTGCACTCATAGAATCCATCTAGAAAATGAATCATACTCTAGCATTGAACCTCAAAGGAGATTGAATCCTAATTTGAAAGTGCTTAAGTTGTTAGATGCTGGTGTGATCTACCTTATTTCTGATAGTACTTGGGTGTTTCCTGTACATTGTGTTCCTAAATAGGGTGGTATAACAGTGGTAAAAAACGATTAGGATGAGTTGATCCCTACAAGAACGATTACAAGTCATAGAATGTGCATAGATTATAGGAAGTTGAATGCTGCATCTAGAAATGATCATTTTCCATTGCCATTCATTGATCAAATGTTAGAAAGGCTAGCAAATCATCTTTATTACTGTTTTCTTGATGGGTATAGTGGGTTCTTTCAAATCCCAATACACCCAAATGACCAAGAAAAGACCACATCCACATGCCCTTATGGGACGTTTGCATACAAGAGGATGGCTTTTGGTCTTTGTAATGCATCTGCTACTTTTCAGAGGTGTATGATCTCTATCTTTGGAGAACCTTCTCAAGAAGCATGGAGTTAAGCACAAGGTAGCGACACCATATCATCCTCAAGACTAGTGGCCAAGTGGATGTTTATAACAAACAGATCAAAGCCATACATGCAAGAGTAGTAGGGGTTTACAAAAGAGATTGGTCAGTCAAGCTAGATGATACTCCTTGGGCTTACAAGACAGCATTCAAAACCCCCATAGGAAGGAATCCTTTTCAGCTACTCTATGGGAAATCGTGTCATCTGCCAGTGGAAATCGAGTACAAAGCTATTTGGGCGACCAAGCTCCTGAATTTAGACATCAAGACGGCTCAAGAAAAGAGAGCCTTGCACGTGCATGAGCTGGAGGAGATCCGGTTGGAAGCTTATGAGAGCTCAAATATCTACAAGGAGAGGACTAAAGCTTTCCATGACAAGAAGATCCTCCCAAAGGAGTTTAAGGCAGGAGACCAAGTACTTCTTTTCAACTCAAGGCTCAAGCTGTTTCCAGGCAAGCTGAAGTCAAGATGGTCAGGACCATTCAGTGTCAAGGACGTTCTACCTAATGGAGCCATCATTCTGGTTAGCAAGGCTGGAAATGAGTTCACAGCAAACGGACAGAGACTAAAACACTACTTAGCCGATCAACTCATACCAGAGGGGACCTTGGTTCATCTCTCTGAACCCACCCAAGCTTAAAGAAAGAGAGAAGTCAAGCTCAGAGACTTAAGACAAGCTCACTTGGGAGGACATCCCATGCATATCCTTTGTACATAAAGTGTTTGGTTTTATTTGTGTTTTTGTTTTCTTTTTTTTTGTGTTAATCAGGTCAGAATAAAAGGAGCTCGAGTCTAGGGAAATCGAAATAAGAGAGATTTGATCCAGGAAACACTGGCTCAACGCTCAGGCTCGAGACATTGGTCGATCCCCGAAGGAAAAAGAAAAGAAAAAGGTGAGATTTAGACGCGACCGGGTCAACTCGAGCACGCCCTCGAGTCAACCAGGTAAGCCTCCAAAACGCTGAGTTTCAACTTAAACCTAAAAATTAGGTTATAAATAGGGGTAAGCTTCACTTCACTTCCCACACACACACCTTAGTGCCGTCGAGTTCAACATCCTCTTCTCTCTACTCTCTCTAAAAATCTCTTCCAGAATTCTTGAAGTTTCTAGCTCGATCTCGCCAATCTTTTTGGAAAGAATGATTAGTAGAATCAAAAACATGGCGAAGCCCATGTATGTTCCTAAAAACTCAAGGCTTGACTTCATGTTTTCTGGGATTTAGCTTGAGTGTTCATGATCTGCTCTCAGCTGGATTTTGAGTTTTAGTAGAGATTTTAGAGCTTCAGTGAAAAGGTTTGTTGGTGCTAAATGCAAAATTTGTCTAGACATGATTTGATATAGATTAATGAGTTGATGCATGCGTCAGTGAAATTGTCTTTGAGGATTTTCTGGATTTATAACTTTGTTCTTGAGTGTCAAATAATTTTGCCCATCTTAATCTTCATAAAACAAGCAGTTTCATGCGTTCCCAACTTGTTTTAGTCACTATCTGTGCTCGATTTTAGGTCATGGTAAATCCTAGTCGAGTTCACAAGAGTTTTGATTGATTTGATGTCTAGCTCGAGCGCGTGGTCGAGTTTGTCATCTAGTAGAAATTTTTTCAAAAAGCTGGACCACCTCCTCGAGTCAAGCCATAGAGTCAGAGAACGGGACTGACATATCAGACATCTTTTGGTCTTATTTTTGCAGACTTCCAGCACCACCATGCATACCAGCCACGGAGATAGCAAGACAAATCTCCAGGATGAGAAGGTCTGGACCTCAAGTCGCATCTCCAATGGAGCAAGATCAAGAAGAAACCCGTAGGCAGAGTTCCAAGAAGGAAACCGGGAAATCTAAAGGAAAGAAGCCTAAGAACGATGAAGACATTGCTAGGGAGTTTTCAAAAGATAGAGCTGACATCTCCAGGGGAAAAGAACCGGTTCCATAACTCATTGATGAGGATTTGAGCGATGAGGAGGAAGAGGTTGTGACAAGAACCATGAAAAGGCAGCAACCGAAAGTGGAAGACGTGCCATCTGAGGAGGATCTCCTTGCAATCTTCCTCAACCTTCGTTTCAAGGGAACAAGATACCCACACCGTGAGACCTTGAGAGCTCTTGGATTGGAGAAAGACGTGGAGTACTTTCTAGAGATGTGCAACCTCTACAGCTTGGTTAACATGCGCATGGAGGCATACCATCTGGAGACTTTCCAATTTCTAGTCTCTCTTCAAGTGCACTTCCATGAAGACGAAGGATATGCTGAGCCAGATGGGGTACATCACGTTTACTGTCAGAGGAGACAACCATGCACTCTCATTCCAACTTCTCGACACTCTGTTTGGTTTCAAGAGCGGGACAGAAGTGAGCCAAGACTTTGACAAGGCTGAGCTGTTAGCTGTGTGGAGAACCATTGGAAGCAGAGATTGGTATCAATCCTCAAGATCTAAAACCGCCCAAATCAGAAGCCCGGTTGACAGATATGCTCAGAAAGCCATTGCAATTACTCTTTTCGGAAGGACAACCACAGGAAACGTAAATGAGGGAGAGCTCCAGCAGATTGATCTAGCTCTTAAAGGGATCATGGAGTTCACAAGTGATGGGAGAGCAATAGAAGGAGATAGGTCAGATACAGGACTCTTGTTGGTCCTCCTGGATCAGTTCCTTTCATACAAGGAGTGGGCAACCAGAATACACAAGAAGAAACATGCGAAAGTCGAGCTGTGCATAGGTGGGATTGTTACTCCAATTCTGGTGGCTTGAGGAATCGATTTGGACAGGTCGCAACCTACTGAGCCAAGGTGGATTCACATTGACTATCTCTTCAAGACTGGATTTCTGGATAAGAAGAAAGGGAATGAGATGTATCCCTACAAGTTCCCACATTTTGAAGCTGGAGAAGCAAGGCTGGCGCTTCCTAGTGTGGAGCTCACAAAGATCAGACAAGGCGACAACATTGACTTCAAGCCACCCATCCATCTCTTTTTCCACGCAGCACATCAAGCACCAATTCACGCCCCAGAAGTTCAAGAAGAGTCTGAAGATGAAAAAGAGCTCGGTCCAAACCAATATCACTTCGAGGACTTCACGCCGAGTCAGAATCAGAGCCCCGCTCTAAAGGCAGCTCACAAGCACATCGGCTTGCTTCAAAGGTGGTGTAAATGGCAAGATAAGACCATGAAGTCATTGAAGGATATAGTTCAAGAGATGAAAGACCATATAAGGGAGTTGCAAGGGAATGTTGGCAGTTCAACTTCCCAAAAGGCAAAGGAAGGGTCGAAGCCAGGGGTTTTGAAGAAGAGCAGGTCTGTTATCATGGAGCCAAGGCGAAACATAAACCCTGATCCGGCTAGAGCATCATCATACCATCCGAGGGACAAGAAGAGACGAGCTATGAGACCTTGCAAGATCGACGGCTCTGGCTCGACCTCCAGACTCGACCAGCACGTCGAGTCAGAGTCCGTCACATCTGAAGATACTCCCCCAACTCCAATCTTTCATTGTATTTACCATTTGCATTTTTGTTGTTTCTTGAATCCTCTTTCGAATTTTTCTGACACAAGGAACTGTGTCATTTAAGTTTGGGGGAGGGTTTAAGACGTGACTAATAATGTTTTCTGTGTTTTCTGTGAGTTTTATTTTCTTTTGAGTCTGCATATCATTTAAGGCATAGAAAAACCAAAAAAATTGAAAAAGTTTCGAAAATTATCCTAAAAACAGAGTGTTCATGTAGTTGCGTTTCCGTTTTAGGATTGAGTCTAGTTGCATTTCATTTAGGATCGATGCATTTGCATAAGGGGACAATGATGATTATAACCTTGTAAGCATGCTGATAGACTCGATAGATTCAATGCCCACGTTTTTAGTTCTCTGATGCATAACCAAGTGAGTTTGAAATAATATAACATGATTGAAAAACTTGACAATGTGATCTAGATTGAAACATGATGTGATTCGACACCTTTCCCTACTTATTAAAACCTGAACTTGACTTGCAAATATCATATCTATGCATTGCATCTGAACTCATGGATATAAATATATATACTTGGATTTTCTTTCATCCTTTTTTCCATTATTTCTAATCCAAGTTGCCGATTCATCATTGGAAAATTTGGGAGTTATTCAAGACAAGGACTCGATCATGGAAGCAGGACGAAGAGGAGAGTCAGGAAGAGAAGGAAGAAAGAAGATTTCACCTGACGCGATCGCCTGACTCGACCGCCACCTCGAGTCGGAACCGAAGAAGCCGCCCATCTGCTAGCTCGACCAAGTCCAACTCGATCACCATCCGGAGTCAAGCCTAAAGCCCAACTTGACCACATTGCTCGAATCAGGACATCGAGCCCAATTGGCCAAATATGGTGTCCAGATCTGAGTATAAATCTTTGTCTTCTCCTCTTTTGATGTGAGCCTTAACCTCCGCCGCCTCCATCACCATTGTTGCAGCGGTAAGCACTCAGTCTTCTTCTCCTTTCTATTTCCTCATATTTTGATCCACATTCATTTCTATTTAAGTCTTTCATTTTATGTTTTGTTAGATCCACACCAATATCTTCTCTTATTGTTGCAGATCTGAGTCTCATCTCTAGAACAAGTAAGTTTTTTTGTCTGTTATTTACTTGTCTTTTTAATGATGTTAGATGTATATATTTTGATTCAAATGTCTAATACAGTTTTGTAATGATTTATTGTTTGATGGTAAACATGTATGGGGCGATATATTGATACAAGGTTTTTTTGGTGGTTTATAAATCAATTACCCTATGCACTATCATGGTCATTGTAGTACAATAGGTTATCAATCCAAATGGGTGTAAAACTAACAATCAAGATGTAATCAGAGTAGATAAAGTCAAGCCAAGCGGTTTGGTGGTAGAATCTAAGATCCTAAGCAATATGAATATAAAAACTGAGAGATATAAAACGCAAGAATGTAGAACGAAACAAGCAAGCAACGTGTGAAACAAGCGATGAGAAAGAAAGCTCCGAAGGATGGGGTAATCGACCAGTGACTCTCCTTAATCAACCCTAGGTATTTAACAAAATTCAATCAGAGCTAATCCCTATACAATAGACATCAAAACCAGACGAATCCACTCCCATGACAGACGCACTCAAGCTAAGCTACTTCCTGACCTAATCCCTTAGCGAAACATAACAGAGCAGGCATTAAGATTTAGTCTATTAAAGTCGATAAGCACTCTAAACATCTAATTCCTTAGGCTAGAATGTGTAAATCTCTTGAATTAATTTGTTCAGATACTTCAGCAACACCTCCCGATGGTGAAATACCTTAGATCAGGTTTCAATTGATCAGAGAGAAACAAGCATTAAAAAACACTTAATCAAGAAGGGATCTATAAAGATCTATGCTTAAACACCTAAAGAGATTTAGTGCCCTCACTGATCTATCCCATCCTCAAGAACCCTAATGACTACTCACAAGTCATCAGTATGAACATAAATTTCGAGGTTAATGAAAAGAGCATGAATGAAAAGAACAGATATGATAAAAACAGTTTTAAAGCTCAATAGATCCAAAGAGAATTACAAAGTAGCAAGCAATAGTTTGAAAACACAAAAATTCTAAGTAGAAAACGAGTCTCCTTTGGATAAAACCAGGGGAGAGTATTTATAGGAATAAAATAGAAGCCCTAGAAAGAGATAAGAACGAAATCAAAAACAGGCCCATTGGGCTCGAGGTCGTGATCGAGCGACTTGGTCGAGCTAGGCTCGAGGCTTGACTTCGGATGGTGGTCGAGCTGCTTGATCGAGCTGGTTTCACGGCGACTCCTTTGGTTCCGGCTCGAGGTAGCGGTCGAGTCAGGTGGTCTCCGGAACTAAAAATGGTATGAACAATGGATGAAATAATGCTAAAGTCGTGACAAATGAATGCCTAAATCATGCAAACTATAGACATATCAACTACCCCAAACTTAGTCTTTGCTTGCCCTCAAGCAAATGAACAAGACCAAGACGGAGAAGAGGTTTGAAGGTGGGGACTTAGAACTAAAACATGCTAGCAGAAAAGATAAAATCAATGTCCAAGTTAACAGTTCTAAGATGCAAGGTGAGTGAGTTCTATTTAAAGACTTTAGCTATACTTTTCACAACACAATTTAACTTCGATCTCAATCCTAGACATGTGTTTAAATCTACCAATCGCTTTAACATTCATTAAGCAGAACCATGAATCAAGCTATGCATATTCAATGAACTCACGTGGCTACTGTTCAGGTCTAGAGACAAAATTGGTCTCTCCTCAATTGGTCTATTGGATTCAAAACAGGGACCTCTCAAGAAAGAATGAGCTTTAGAAGAATGCTAAGGGTAAGAAACAACCTATACATACAAGGACAAAATCTCATCTACCCTTTTCTCCTTGAGACACTCTTTTGCCATGATCACTTCTTAAACCTTCCATGTTTTTCGTTTCCATTCTAAGGGGAGGTCTTCACAAATCTTAATGATATCTAGCGGATTAAGTTTTTCTTTAACAGACTATGGCTCTCTTTTCTTCTTCTTCATAAGATATTTCTAGGCTTTTCGCCTTTCTTTTACTCTTTTGCACAGAGCCTATCGTTCTCCTTTTTAATACCCCCCAAATCCTTTGCTAGATCAGTACCCTTTTTCTCTTTTTCCTCTCCAAAGAACTCTTACTCTTTTCTTTCAACTCTTTTCCCAAATCTTTTCTTTTAAGCACATCTAAACCTGTACCTACAATCAAGCTCCCTCCTAGGCCTATCTAGTCCATGGATCGTGAACAAGAACTACATGAGATACTATCCTTGTCGGTTCAAACCCAACACTTTCTACCAAGCTCATTCCAAAAATAGGCCTTCCACACACTAAGTAATCAAGGTGTGAAAGAAGGGCAGGCTAAAGGCAGTGAGACTGTTCCAACGGGGATCAGCTACTTGGATTAGCAAGAATGGTAAAATTATGAAAGAAAATCCAAGTATGTATATCGGTATCCATGAGTTCAGATGCAATGCATAGGCATGATAATTGCAAGTCAAGTTCAGGTTCAAATAGATAGGGAGAGATATCAAATCACGGCATGGTTCAATCAAGATCATATTGACAAATTTTGCATTCAAAGTATGGTGCTATCTTATTTCAAACTCACTTGGTTATGCATCAGAGAACTAAAAACGTGGGCACTGAAGCTATCAATTCTATCAACATGTTTACAAGGTCATGATCATCATAGTCCCCTATGCAAATGCAGCGATCCTAAATGAAATGCAACTAAACTCAAACCTAAAATGGAAATGCAACTACATGAACACTCTGTTTGTTTTTAGGATGATTTTCGAAAAAATTTCCAATTTTTTTGGTTTTTCTATGCCTTAGATGATATGCAGACTCAGATATGCAAAATAAAAATAAGACTCCCAGAAAACATGATTAGACACGCTTAAACCCTCCCCCAAACTTAGATGACACAGTCCCTTGTGTCAGAAAAATTTGAAAGATGATTCAAGAAACGACAGAAATAATTGAACAAATATGCAATTGATATATACAATGAAAGATTGGAGATGTTACCTCAAGATTAGGAGAAGGAGGCGTTTATGGCAGCCTCCATGCTCTCCCTTGTGTAGCCTGGATTGGTGGGAGCGTTTTCATCGGCAGTGGGCTCTGACTCGAGGTGCTGGTCGAGTCTAGAGGTCGAGCCAAAAGCGTCAAAATCGCAGGATCTCATAGCTCGTCTTTTCTTGTCTCGTGGATTGTATGATGATGCTCTAGCTGGATTAGGGGTTATGTTTCTCCTTGGTGCCATGATAAAAGACCGGCTCTTCTGGACAACTCCTGGGTTGGAATCTTGCCTTGCCAGTTGGGAAGTGGAACTGCCAACCTTCCCTTGCAGCTCCTTTAGATGGCCTCTCATCTCCTGAACTGTACCCTTCAACGACTTCATTGCCTTTTCTTGCCATTTACACCACCTTTTAAGCAGACTGATGTACTTGTCGGCTGCTTTAAGGGCGGGGCTTTGATTTTGGTTTGGTGTGAAGTCTTCAAAATGGTATTGCTCTGGGCCGAGCTCAGTTTCATCTTCAGACTCTTCAGGAACTATTGGGGCATGAAGTGTTACAGCGTTGAAGAGCAGATGGATAGGCGGTTGGAAGTAAATGTTGTCGCCTTGCCGGACTTTTGTGAGCTCCTCTCAAGGCAATGCCAGCTTAGCTTCTCCAGTCTCTAAGTGTGTGAACTTGTAGAGATACATCTCATTCACCATCTTTTTGTCCAGGAATCCAGCCTTGATGAGGTAGTCAATGTCGATCCATCTACGCTCAGTAGGTTGTGATCTGTCCAAGTTTATTCCACAAGCCACCAGAATTGGAGTAACAATCCCACCTATGCTCAGCTCAACGTTTGCATGCTTCTTTTTGTGTACTCTGGTTGCCCACTCCTTGTACAATAGAAACTGATCTAATAGGACAAACAAGAGTCCTGTATCCGATCTATCTCCTTCTATTGCCCTCCCATCACTTGTAAACTCGATGATTCCCTTGAACGCCAAATCCATCTGCTGGAGTTCTCCTTTGTTCACATTTCCAGTGGTTGTTCTTGCGAATAGTGTGTTTGCAATGGCCTTATGTGCATATCTGACAACCGGGCTTCTGATTTTGGCACTTTTGGCTCTGGAGGATTGGTACCCAGCTTTGCTTCCTATTGTTCTCCACACAGCTATCAGTTCTTCTTTATCAAAGTCTTGGCTCACTCCTGTTCCTCTGTTGAAGCCAAATAGAGTGTCTAGATGTTGGAAGGAAAGTGCATGTTTTCCCCTCTGATTGTGAACGTGATGTACTCCATTCCACTGTCTGGTTCAGCATATTCATATCCTTCGTCCTCATGAAAGTGTACTTGAAGAGATGCTAGAATATGGGTCTTAATTTGGTATGCCTCGGTGCGCATTTTCACCAAGCTGTAGGGGTTGCACATCTCTAAGAAGTACTCCACGTCTCTGTTTAATCCAAGAGCTCTCAAGGTCTCGCGGTGTGGGTAACTTTTTCCCTTGAAGCGAAGGTTGAGGAAGATTTCAAGGAGATCTTCTTCAGGGAGCACGTCTCGGTGGGGTCTTTTCACAGTTCTAGTCACAGCATCTTCTGATCGCTGATATCTTCATCTATAAGCTCTGGGATTGGCTCATTTCCCCTGGATATGTCAGCTCTGTCTTTTGAAAACTCCCTAGCAATGTCTCCATCATCCTTAGGCTTCTTTCCCTTGGAACTCTGCTTCGGGGTTTCCTCCTTGTCCAATTCCATTGGAGATGTGACTTGAGGCCCATACCTTCTCATTCGGGAAATCTGCCTTGCTATTTCCGTGGCTGACGTGCATGGTACCGGAAGTCTGCAAAATAAGACAAAAAGAAGTTGGATTTGTTAGTCCTGTTCGCAAACTCGATGGCTTGACTCGACGAGGTGATCGAGCCGAGCGATAAATTACGCTAAAGGACAGACTCGACCACACGCTCGAGCTAAGGCATCGAGTCAATTCATAAATTCCAGATTTTGTGAACTCGACTAGGATTTACCATAACCTAACATCGAGCATAGATCACGACTAAAATAAGTTAGGATGGAATGAGACTTATTGTTCTATGAGGATTCAAATGAACAAAATTATGTACACTCAAGAACAAAGTTTCAAATCACAAAAACGGTTTTAGTGACACATTCAACAACTCCAATATCCTCTATCAACAATTCCTCATCAATTCTCAACAAAATCCTATGGTCAACACCAATAAAATCTCAACAGAAACTCAAAATCAGCTAAGGACAGCTCAAAGACACTCAGGAACAATCAAACTCAAACCCAAAAATTATGAAGTCTTGAATCATGGTTTGGAGTTTTTAGGAACATACTGGGTTTCGCCAAGTTTCTGATTCTGCTAATCATTTTCGCTGAAAAGCTTGGCGAGATCGAGCTAGCGAATTTAGGTGTCTAGAAGAAATTTTAGAGAGAAGAAGAAGAGTGGAGATCGAGCTAGACGGCGCAAGTGAGTGTGAGTGAAATGAAATGAGGTTGACCCATTTTATAACCTAATTTCTAGGTTAAAGTCTAAACTCAGCGTTTTGGAAGGGCTTACCTGGTTGACTTGAGGGAGTACCCGAGTTGACCCGTTGCGTCAAGCGTTTTTCTCTTTTTTTTTTTTTGAGCTCGACCAGTGCGTCGAGCTTGGACGTCAAGCCAGGGTTTCCGGTTCAAATCCTTTATATTTCGATTCCCCTAGACTCGAGCTCTCTTATTTTGACCTGTTCAACACAAAAATCAAAAACACTGTGAAAACAAAAAGTTCTATGTACAAGGATAGATATGGGACTTCCTCTTAAGTGAGTTTGTTTTAAGTCTCTGAGCTTGACTTCTCTCTCCTATTAAGCTTGGGAAGGTTCAGAGAGATGAACCGAAATCCCCTTTGGTATGAGTTGATCGACTAAATAGTGCTTTAGCCTCTGTCCATTTGCTGTGAACTCATTTCCTGCCTTGCTAACTAAAGTAACGGCGCCATAAGGTAAGACTTCCGTTACGCTGGATGGTCCTTACCATCTCGATTTCAGCTTGCCTGGAAACAGCTTGAGCCTTGAGTAAAAAAGGAGCACTTGGTCTCCAGCCTTAAACTCTTTGGGGAGAATCCTATTGTCGTGGAAGGCTTTAGTCCTCTCTTTGTAGATCTTAGAGCTCTCATAAGCTTCCAACCGAATCTCTTCCAGCTTGGCAGGTCCATAGCTCTCTTTTCTTGAGCTGTCTTGATGTCTAGGTTCAGGAGCTTGGTCGCCCAGATGGCTTTGTACTCCATCTCTACTGGCAAATGGCAAGATTTCCCATAGAGTAGTTGGAATGGTGTTCTTCCTATGGGGGTTTTGAATGCTGTCCTGTAAGCACAAAGGGTATCATCCAGCTTAACCGACCAATCCCTCTTAGAAACCCCTACTACTCTAGCAAGTATGGCTTTGATCCGCTTGTTGGAAACCTCTACTTGGCCACTTGTCTAAGGATGATATGGTGTTGCGACCTTGTGTTTAACTCCATGCTTCTTAAGAAGGTTCTCAAATACCTTGTTGATGAAATGAGAACCACCATCACTTATCACAACTCTTGGCACACCAAATCGAGGAAATATGATGCTCTTGAACATTTTCAAGACAACCCTTGCATCATTTGTGGGACTAGCAGTTGCTCTAACCCATTTTGACACATAATCAACAGTAACCAAAATGTAGATGTTCCCATAAGATGGTGGGTTGAAAGGTCCCATGAAGTCTATTTCCATACATCAAACACTTCCACTTCTAGAATAGGATTCTGTGGCATCTCGTTCCTTCTTCTTATATTCACTGCTCTTTGGCAAGAGTCACATCTGGATCTTTAAACATGGTCGGCCACCACAATCCAGCTTGAAGTACCTTCTGGACCGTCTTGAATGTTGCAAAATGACCTCCATAAGCAGAACCATGGCAATGCTCAAACAGTCCTCTTACTTCCTCCTCAGCAATGCATCTTTTAAAGAGACCATCTGATCCCTTCTTGTATAGGTATGGTTCATCCCATTATAGTGATTCAGATCCCTAAAGAACTTTCTTTGGTAGGCATCCAGACTTTTGGGGACTTCTCCACATACTTGGTAATTCACCATGTCAGCATACCAGGGCAGCTTCTCTTCATGTATCTGAGCAATCATGAGTTGTTCTTCAGACATATAATCATCTATTGGAACTGCCTCTTTTATCTTCATTCTCGACAAGTGATCAGCCACTCCATTTTCTACGCCGTTCTTGTCTACTATATCCATGTCAAACTCCTGAAGCAGAAGTATCAATCTCAAAAGTCTTGGCTTCGTCTCATTCTTGGCGTAGATGTGCCTTAGTGCTGCGTGATCAGTGTAGACAATGACCTTAGAACCGACTAAGTAGCTCCTGAACTTCTCAAATGCAAACACTACTGCCAATAGCTCCTTCTCTGTGGTAGCGTATGTCCCTTATGCATCATCTAGCGTTCTGCTAGCATAGTAGATCACGTGGAGCTTCTTGTCTATCCTTTGTCCTAGCACAACTCCCACAGCATAGTCTGATGCGTCACACATGATCTTAAATGGGTAGATCCAGTTAGGAGCTTGGACAATAGGAGCAGAAATCAGAGCCTCCTTGATGAGCTTGAAGGCGTCTAGACATTCAGAGTCTAAAACAAACTCTATCTCCTTGCAAAGCAGCCTTGTGAGAGGTCTAGCTATCTTGGAGAAGTCCTTAATGAATCTTCAGTAAAAACCAGCATGCCCAAGGAAACTCCTGATGTCTTTGACGTTTTTTGGAGGTTGTAGCTGCACCATCACCTCAACCTTGGCTTTATCAACCTCTATTCCATTTTCAGAGATCTTATGGCCCAAAACATTTTCTTCTCTGACCATGAAATGGCATTTCTCCCAATTCAGAACAAGATTAGTCTCTTCACCCCTGGTGAGTACCCTGCATAGATTCAACAAACAGGAGGAGAAGGAAGAGCCATACACAGAAAAGTAATCCATGAATACCTCTACCGTCTCCTGTATTAAATCCAAAAAGATAGAGGTCATGCACCTCTGAAAAGTAGCAGGTGCATTGCAAAGACCAAAAGGCATCCTCTTGTATGCAAACGTTCCATAAGGACGGTCAATGAATGGCAATGGGAAATGATATTTCCTAGATGCAGCATTCAGCTTCCTGTAATCTATGCACATTCTATGACAATTTATCGTTCTAGTCGGAATTAACTCATCCTTATCGTTTTTCACAACTGTTATGCAACTTAAGCACTTCCTTATTAACTACTTCTTTCAAGTTAGGATTCAATCTCCTCTGAGGTTCAATGCTAGAGTATGATTCATTTTCTAGATGAATTCTATGAGTGCACAAGCTGGGTGAAATCCCCTTAATGTTATCTAGTGCATACCCTATGGCTCTCCTAAACTTTTTTAACTCAGTCAATAGCAAATGCAATTCATCAGAACTAAGCCCATCATTCACTATGACTAGATAAGTAGAATTGGGTCATAGAAAAGCGTACATTAGTCCTGCTGGCAGTGGTTTGAGGTCTCCTTTGGGCGCTCTGTGTTCTGACCAGTCATCAGATGAAATCACGCTTGGCTCGGCGTGCTCCTCTAGCTTAGACATCGAGCTCCTGTGAAGAGGGGTTTGGCTCGATGTGGTGGTCGAGTCAAAAGGTCGAGTCTGCTCTACCGCCAAGATCTCCTTCTTTGCTCTGGTTAGCTTCTCAATGTATCCCAGGCCCTCTACTGCCTTGTATGAATCCAACAGCTTTTCATACTCCAAGGTCTCATCATGGAGATACCCAGCTTCGCCACTCTTAGTCAAGGCGACTTGAAGGTGGTCTTCTACAGCTAACTCCTCAAGCAACTCATCAGCCAGCTGATCCATTTCCTAATCCAGAAGATCTGTCCTCCTACCGTTGGCTTTTTCATGGAATCCTTGATATCAAATTCCATCTTGAGGCTTTTTCCCATGTTGAGGTCGATCTTTTCATTCCTCACATCAATCACTGCTCCAGCTGTAGCCAAGAAGGGTCTTCCTAGGATCAGAGGGTCTCTGGGCTCTTCATCCATCTCCAGTACCACGAAGTCTGTAGGTACTTCTACATGGCCAATCCTTAGAGGTAAGTCTTCCAATAGACCATGAGGAAGTCTAATTGACCTGTCAGCTAAGACCAATGAGATTTTAATAGGCTTAAACTTGTTGAAACCCAGCCTCTTAGGTACAGAAAGCGGCATGAGGCTTACAGACGCTCCAAGATCACAGAGACAACTGCTGAAGGCTAATGGACCAAGGGAACATGATAGAGTGAATGAACCAGGATCACCAAGCTTCTTATGCACGGTCTTCTCCTGAATGATGGCGTTGCACTCGTAGCTCAGAACAACCATTCCTTGAACTTCTCTGATTCTCTCCACCACTGCGTCTTTCAGGAACTTTTGATACGGGGGTATCAATATGAAAGCGTCTATCAGAGGCATCTTCACTTCGATTTCCTTCATCTGCTTGTCAAATAATGCTTGATACTTCTTCACTAAATCCTTTTTCGAACCTTCTTGGGAATGGGAGTGGTGGTTTGTATGGAGGATGAACAAAGACTTTTGGCTCTGTCTTGGAAAAGACTGGTCTTTCAGCAACGGTGGGCTTGGCTCGATCAGTACCTCGAGTCAGCTGGTCGCGCCTATCTCCTGGTGCGCAGTTTTCGGCTTGAATTTCATCTGAAATCACGTCCTCCCCACCCTGAGCTACACTGTCCTCAGTGACTAAACGGTGGCCAGAACCGTTGTGTAGTTCTCTTCCACTTCTCAAAGTGATTGCATGTGCATACTTCCTTGGATTTTGAACAGCTTTTCCAGGCAGTTGTCCAGTTGGCTTTGCAGAAGATGTCGAAGCTCCCTGGTTCTCAATGAATTGAGTCTTTGAATTCAAACCCTCAATTTTGGCAGATAGATCATCATTGTATGTGTTGTCTATCTTTTTGTTCATCTCAGCAAGCTTCTTTGGTAACTCTATTGCGCCAGTGGCTTGACCTTGGATCAGCTGTTGAAGCATACTCTTCACGCCTGGCTCTGTGGTGTTAGAAACTTCTGCTTTTTGAGGTTGAAATCCTGGTAGTGCTTCCCTTTGCGGCTGATAACCACCTTGAAACTGCTGTTTAGGAGCGAATCCCCTATTCTGATTGTATGGAACAAAAGGCTTGTTCTGTACTTGTTGCTGTTGCTAAGGGTAAACTTGATCTTGTGGGTTGGTCACGTTGTTGCTCCTGTATGATAGGTTAGGGTTTTTCATGTAGTTGAAGAAACCGTTGTTGTAGCCTCCTTGGTTCTGAATGTAACTCATCTCCTCCAACTGATCACTCTCCCTATCCTGGACCTGATACTGCTTATCCTCATTGACGAAGTGTACATGCTTCTGTTGAGCTTGAAGCAGCTTGTCTAGCTTGTCATTTAGGGCCTTGAGTTCCCTTTTATGACGTTCTTCACCTTCAGCATTTCCTCTGACATGCCTGTCATACTCCTCATTGTAATTTCCATCCGACTGAGCAAGATTCTCCACGAGTTCCCAGCCCTCATCTACGTCCTTGTTGATGAAGTTCCCATTGCTGGCGGTATCAAGAAGCATTCTAATCTTTGGGAGGACACCTCTGTTAAGAGTGCTGAGTAGTGATTCATTGCTGAATCCATGATGAGGGCATTGAGAAATGTAGCTTTTGAAAATCTCCCATGCCTCAGAGAAGCTTTCACCGTTCTTTTGTGCAAATCCGGATATCTCATTCCGGAGTCTGGCTGTGCGTGAGTAGGAGAAGAACTTGGCAAGGAAAGCTTTCTTGCAGTCATCCCAAGAAGTGATTGTGCCATGTGGTAAGTTTTTCTCCCATTGATGGACTCTGTCGCCTAGAGAGAATGGGAAAAGCCTTAGCTTGAAGCCATCTTCGCTGACTCCATTGATTTTGGTGAGGCTACAGAGCCTGTCAAACTCATCTAGATGATCTAGTGGGTCTTCAATAGGCAGTCCATGGAACTTTTTGCTCTGTACCATAGAGATCATCCCACTATTGATTTCAAAGTTGTTGTTTTGAATGGGAGGAGGTACAATTCCTTGCATATGGGTATGAGTACTTGGGGCGTCACCTGCTCTAATGTTTCTCGGGACCCTTTGCTGAGGTGCTGGTGCGGCATTTTCTCGGCCGTTTTGAGGGTTATCCATTCCCACTTCCTCTGGTTGATCGGTTCTGATACTCTCTCTTTCTTCTCTTAGATCACGGTGTAGACAGTTGAGTTGTCTTTGCACCGAATGAGATTCTGGTTTCCTTTTGATCTGGTTTGCATGCAAGTTGAAAGAGCTTGACTCGATATGAGTGATTGCACTAACAGATCGAGTCAAAGCGCACCTGAAACAAACATAGACAAGAAGAAAAGAAAGTTAGTAACCGACGATTTTGTAGATAACGTGATTTTAGAGCTAGACGAAGAGGAGAGTCAGGAAGAGAAGAAAGAAGAGGAAATTTCATCTGACGCGATCACCTGACTCGACCGCCACCTCGAGCCGGAACCAAACTTGACCACCATCCGAAGTCAAGCCTGGAGCCCACCTCGACCAAGTGCCTCGATCACGACCTCGAGCCCAATAGGCCTTCTTTTATTTCGTTCTTATCTCTTTCTAGGGTTTCTATTTTGTTCCTGTAAATATTCTCCCTAGGTCTTATCCTGAGGGGGGTCGACTTTGTTTTAGGAATTTTGTGTTATTCAAACTCTTGCTTGCTACTTTGTAATTCTCTTTTAGATCTATTGAGTTGAAGACTATTTCATTCAATCTATTCTCATACATGCTCTTTTTCATTAATCTCTATGTTCATGATAATGAAGAGTGAGTAATCACTAGGGTTCTTGAGGATGGGATAGATTAGTGAGGAAACTTAATCTTCTTAGGTGTGTAAGCATAGATAAATATAGATCCTTTCTTGATTAAGCGTTTTTAATGCCGGTTTCTTTCTGATCAATTGAAACCTGATCTAAGATACTTAACCATCAGGAGGTGTTGTTGAAGTATCTGAACCAATTAATTCAAGAGATTTGCACATTCTAGCCTAAGGAATTTGATGTTTACAGTGCTTATCGACTTTAATAGACTGATTCTTATTGCCTGCTCTGTTATGTTTCGCTAAGGGATTAGGTCGAGTAGTAGCTTAGCTTGAGGGCGTCTATCACGGAAGTGAATTCGTCTGGTTTTGATGTCTATTGTCTAGGGATTAGTTCTGATTGAGTTTTGTTAAACACCTAGGGTTGATTAAGAAGAATCATTGATCGATTATCCCATCCTTAGGAGCTTGCTTCCTAATTGCTTGTTCAACACATTTTCTTACTTGTTTTATTCTACCATCTTGCGTTTGATATCTTTTAGCTTTTAGATTTGTATTGCTTTTTACTTTCATCACTTAGGATCTTAGATTCTACCACTAAAATTGTCTTGTTTGACTTAATCTGCTCTGATCATATCTTGATTGTTAGCACAACACCCATTTGGATTGATGACCTATTGTACTACGATGACCATGATAGTGCATAGGGTAATTGATTGGTAAATCACGATAAAAACGTAGTATCAAGCCGCAAACTGAATGATACAGCAATGGGATACGCTGTCCAAGAAAAGGAGATGACGGCGGTGATTCATTGTTTACGAGTATGGCGACATTACCTCCTACGGTTTCCATTCAAAGTAAAGATGGAGAATGTGGTAAGTCATTATTTCAAGACATAGAAGAAGTTGTCACCCAAGCAAGCTCGAGGGCAAGACTTCCTGACCGAGTTTGACTACACCATGGAATTTAAACCCGGAAAGGCCATCGTCGTAGTCGACATACTGAGTCGAAAGGGGGAGCTTGCGGTAATGAGTCAAACCGAGGGTGTAATTGTCACTCGAATCTGGGAGGGAATATACCACAATTCCACTGCTCAAGGAGTTGGTGAAGCTGGCACAGGAGAGTAAGACTACCCGGTTCTGGTTAGAGGACGGCCAACTCTACCTGACCGGAAGACGTCTCTATGTCCCAAAGTCTGGGAGCCTTTAACAGGACATAGTCCAAGCGTGCCACGAGACCCGGTGGGCTGGACACCCTGGACAGAAGCGAATGATGGCGCTGGTGGAATCAGCCTATTTCTGGCCACATATGCGGGATACCGTGGAACTCTACGTCAAAATATGTCTTGTGTGCCAAATAGACAAATCGGATACGAAACGACCTGCAGGTTTGCTTGATGCGGGAGAGTTTGGTTTGGTTTCAAAAATTCTATTTGATCCGAGAATTTAGAGTGGAAAACAAATCATGACGACCATGAAAAGTACGCAACAGTAGAAAGTTTGCCTAGTGCAACTTGCAACCTTTTTAAAGGATGTTGGGGTCAGATTTTATGCCTCCAAGATAAATAGTTAAAATGGCTAATTATGGAATTGGGGCCTAGCCAAATTTCATAGGCCTCCCTTAACCTGACGCAATGATATGACCGGACGAGCAGAACCAAGCCGACAAGCAGGATCGAGCCAACGAGCAAAACGGAACCGAAGCCAACAAGGGAGAACCAAGGATAACCGATATTTTCGCCTAGCTGACGAAGAAAACATATTAAAGAAGAAGATGAATTCAAAAAAGACACAAATTTTGATTGATCGAGCTGAAAGCTTCAAAGATGGAACTCAAAACACTTCCACTAGGGCTAAGGTACACGTTTCACGGCCCCTTTTCAACCTACCCTATGATAATAAATTCATACTTGAACAATGTAGAGACTGTTTTGCTTTAGTACAAACTCAGAAAATATTGTAAATCTCTAGGTTACTCGTTAGATGATATCATAAGAAATTTCCCTGATCTCTCCATGCATAGAATATATCTAGAAGATGAATCAATGACTTATGTAGAATACAAGAGGAGGTTGAACCCGAATCTAAAAGACATTGTTAAGAAGGAGATAATGAAACTTTTAGAGGCTGGTGTGATCTATGCTATTTCGGATAGTATTTGGGTTAGTCATGTTCATGTTGTTCGAAAAAGTAACATAATTATGGTAGAAACCAAAAAAAACGAGTTGATTCTAACTAGAATTGTTACATGCCATAGGATGTGGATAAATTACCAAAACGTGAATGATACAACTCGTAAGGATCACTTTCTGTTTTCGCTTATTGATGAGAATCTCCAGAGATTGACTAACCATTCTTGCTACTGTTTTCTAGATGGCTGCTCAAGTTTTTTTTTCAGATACCCATCGATCGAGATGAGCAGGAGAAGACAACATTCACATGTCCTTATGGCACTTTTGCTTATTGTAGAATGTCTTCGACTTATGTAACGCTCCAGCCGCTTTTCAACGGTGCATGATGTCAATTTTCATTGATCTAATTGAAGACATAATGGAGTTTTTCATGGATGATTTATTTTGTCTATGGAAGCTCTTTTTCTATATATTTGTTGAATTTGTGCTCGATTTGGCGGTGCTAAGAGAAGAAACATATTCTGCTAAACCGAGAGAAATTTCATTTCATGGTAAGAAATTGGATTGTGTTAGGGCATCAGATTCCCGAATGAGGCATCGAAGTTGACAAAGAAAAAGTCAAGGTGATGTTAAGTTTGCAGGCACCGAATTTGGTCTAATGGATTCAGAGGTTTTTAAGGTATGCTGGATTTTAAATTGAAGTTTATCAAGGATTTTCCCGAGATAATGAGACCATTTACTCGGCTGTTGGGCAAGAAAAAATGGTCGACTTTGACTATGATTGACTCGAACCCTTCCATATGGTTAGGGGCGCTTTGATAATTTCTTTGATCGTGCAACCACTAGACTGGGAGCTCTCTTTTCAGGTTACAAGTAATGCTGGTCATTTTGCAGTGAGAGCAGTTTTGGAACAAAGACAAGATAAGAGGCTGCACATGATTTACTATGTTAGTCGGACCCTCGATGAAGTACAGTGCCGATATTCCATGACCAAGAAAGAACTTCTGGCGATTTTTTTCGCTTTGGAGAAATTTTGATCTTACATGAGTACCTGCTCAAGACATGAGCACTTGCTGTCGCAGATTTATGTGGTTCTCCCGGTAACGGCCAGTAACCAGTCTTTCCCTGGTTTGGAGAGATAACAGAGTTTCTTACTGTAGATAAGAACCTACAGACTTCGTGCTAAACAAAAGAAATTTTTTCTGAGAGATGTTAAATGCTATTTATGGGATAAGCCTTATCTATACAGACATTGTTATTTTTCACTGTCACTACTCAAGCTAAGCTCAGAAGTTTGCTACTTCTAAAATTGTGGCCTACGACGTTCAGAGATGCACACTCCTTCATATATAAGTGCGATTTATGTCAGCGACAGAGTAATATCAACAAACGTAACGAGATGCCTTAGAACTTCATCTTAGAAGTGGAGATTTTTGATGTATGAGGAATTGATTTTATGGAAATCAAGAGTATTCTGCAAAAAACTGTGAGTATTACAAGAAAAAATTGGGCTACAAAGCTGGATGATGTTCTTTGGACATACAAGACTGCCTATAAAACATCATTGGGAACACACCATTCCATCTTGATTACGTGAAATCATGTCATCTTCCAATGGACCTCGAATACAAGGCAGCATGGGCTATAAAATTGCTGAATTTTAATATGGATTCAGCTGCACGAGCTTGACAAAATTCAACACATGGCTTATGAGAACTCACGGATTTCCAAGGAGCGAACCAAGAAATTTCAAGATAAGAAGATCATCGCTCGAAATTTCGCATCAAACGTCAGAGTGCTGTTGTTCAGTTCTCGATTGAAATTATTTCCAGGAAAATTGAAATCGAGAAGGTATGAACCCTTCCCAATCAAATATATTGGACCTGTGGAACTGTTGTGTCGCAGGACATTTCAGGAGGATAGTTCATCATCAATGGTCAGTGCCTCAAGCCCTCAGTGTCGACCTGATTCTGAAATTGTAAAAGGTGGAGAAATCTCCCTGAGCGATCTTCCTCTAGCCTAATTGGCTGTCCAATTCAAGCTATCGATTTTAACAAAGGCTTGGTGAGAGGCAACCCACGGTAACTGTACATAATTCTAGTTATTCTTCATAGTTTCCAGTATTTCATATTAAAACAAAAGTTGGTGTTGCTTGCTGGTTTGCAGGAATACATGAGAACAAAAATGGAACAACTATTCTGATTGTGCACAAGGCGCTTCAGGTGTAAAATAGTCGATGGAGCGACCTCCCTTATTTTGAAGAGATTGCTCAAATTTTCACCCAAGTCGCTCTTAGAGTCGAACATTCGATGAAACGCGCTACTAACATGGAACATTCGATTGATTGCTCCTTCCAACCAGAGGCCTGCTCTGGTAACATGGAAAAAATTCTCAAAATATGTGTGTAACCCAAGTGAGCCTTCTTGTGCTAAAAGAAGAATTTTTGGTTTGATAATTCGATCGATTTCCAATTTTAAAACAACAAATGAGACCCAAGCTTGTTTTCTCTCTTTTTGTCTCATCCGTGGCACCTTCCTCTCTCTCTCCCCAAAATCGATTTTTATAACATGTTTTAATAAAAAATCACTAACTTTCTCAATTCTCCATCAATTTGAGTGTTTTTTTTCTGTGTCCAAATTGGTTGGATTTTCATACTCGATACCTATCTCCAATTGTTTCTGTTAACCAACCAAGGTAAACTCCCGAAATACCTCTTTTCATTCCGCCAGTTTGGGTACATGTGAAGTTTGGTCTTTTCTTCTTCGTAATTTCCTCATCTAGAACTATTTTAGAACCTCACATTCGTGTTCTAGATTGATTGTGGTTTCATTTGTGGTTTAAAATTGAGGCACGTAAAATTGGTTCTAAAGCTTTATCTAACAATGATGAAAAAAAAAATCTTTCTTGCTTGAATGAGGAATTAGTGATGCGATTTAGGTTGGGTTATGTGCCAAATTCCTATGAGATCACCAAAATGAGTCTCATATTCTTTGATTAACGACCTCTTGATCCACAAATATTATCTTTATTTTCTATGTGTAGTTGAACTCATTTTCTCTTTGTGTTTGCTATTTTTTCATAGAATGGATCCCAAACCGCAATTCAGCTACTCCAACCAACCGGCCACCAAGCCTAAAGACCTCGCTGCAAGTAGTTTGACCCTTGCTCCACCGGTTACCGCCCGTTGGCCGAGGGCAGAAGGCAAGTTCATTGCCCTCCCTAACAAACGACTCCCTACTAATTTTAAAGATCAATAGGATCAAAGCGACTCATACTACTATAAAGGGTTGCTAAAGGTTGCTATGCAACCCACGGGGTTCATTTGCAAGGAAGCTTTGACCGGCTTGGGCTATACAAACACATTAAGTTTGTCCTACTCTGTGCACAATTGTGGATTTTTGCTTTTGAAGACGGACGTCCTCTATCCTGACTTGGTCAGCCAATGCCTTTCTTCCGCCAAGCTGACCTACGCAAACCCAAGGAAGCTTTTTTTTGAGAATGCCACGTTTTTTTTCATTTCTAAAGGGAAGAAATACACAATATTGATGTTTGATTTCAGCAACGTATTCAGGTTTCGCACTGATAACACCGAACATCACTTCTCCAAACAATTTCGTTTTGGGGAACTATTACATCAGGAACGTATAAGTCAAGGTCTGAATACCAGTCATGGTATGTAAACAGTCACGGTCCGCGAACCAGTCACATATCTGCCACCCAATGGTGCGTATCCGCTCTAAGATTTTAAGCAACCTTATGTTCACTAAGGATGGAGCAAATGAGGTACGTTAGAATGAGCTTCTGATGCTGTACCATGGCTTCGGGGACTTTGTCAGAGATGGTGCAGGTTTCCTAGTTGACCACAAAGTTAATTTCAGAATCCGGCTTGCTGCGGTTATCATTTCCAAGACGAAGCGGCGATGAAACGCTACAAGAAAGATCGAGCGTCGCTTTGATGGTTACTGCCTACCTCATTCACTACAATATCTTGAAGATGCAACGACCTATTATTTCTTTGACGAGAAGAGGACTTCACTGCTCTATTATTTTGTGCTTGGATTGAGTTTTATTTGAGGAACAACAAATATATAAGTCTGGGAAAATTGATGTGTTGTGTTTTTGATGCATTTTAACATTTTTTTTTGAGTTGATGTGAGTTTTTATTGAGTCATCACAATTTAAAAGATAGCATGAAATGAAGATTAGAGCCTTCTAGGCAAAAAATAGCATGTGATGAAAATAAGAGCCTAAGAAACTGTGAAAAAAGAGAGCAACATTCACATCTGGAGTAATAGTTTCATTTGGAGAAGCCAGTCTAGGTGAATAAATGAATTTCTTGAAGCAAAAAAGGACAGTCGCTCCATTCAGAGCAGCCACTCCAGTCGTGATGAGAGAAAAAAAGAAATGTTCTAGTTTACCTAATTTCGACCTAATCTTTCCAAGATCTCATTCCAGTCAATTTTTAGACTTGTATTTAACAAATTCTACTACTCTTATAACATACTGAGTTTTACTTGAAACTTTGAGCAGCTTTTAACACTTTTAAGATTGGAGAGCAGAGTCTTTTCAATCTTTTTGAGAAGATTTATGAACCCTTTTGGTTTTTATATTTTATTCATGAATTCGTCATCATCTCTTTTTGTATTCTTGTTGCTATGTCTGAGTAGTTTTCTAGTTAGGTTTAGAGTTTCAAAAGAATTTATTAATCATTGAATTAAACATAGATAGAGTTTATCTTTGATTGTCTTCATCTAAAGTGTTCTTATTGCCGATTTTAACTTAATCACCTAATCTCTGAATTTAGGTTAAATATATTCATCAAAAGTGTAATAGGTTGCTTGAAAAGATTTTAATGAGCGATTTTTCATAAACCAATGAAATCTAATATTGAGGCAAATCATGAACAATTCAAACTGCTCATTAATGCTTGTCTAAAGTTCTAGGTTCAAACGACAGTTTAGACTACCAGGTTGTTAGATAAAGTTATCGATGTCGACAATCTTTTTGTCTTAGAGTAATATTTAAATTCAAGACTTTCTTTTTCAGCTTATCCTTAATAATTGTTTAGTTCATGATCTCTGAATTTCTGCAAATCACCATTGACCTAGCGCTTCGTTTAATTGAATTTTACACCATATAATTGCTATTTTCGTTCTACTTTAAAAAAAAACATCATTGTCTCACCTTAGTTTCACTCTTAGCAAACCATAGTTGAATCTTAATCTTTGTGGATTTGACCCCTGCATTACTACAACATTTGTTGTGCACTTGCAATAGTTCTATATGGTTAAAACTCTATGTATCATGAATGTACCTACATTTATTGCAATGCCTTATCCATTGTATTGCATTCGGGGGTATACTTTCAAGGTTCATCAGGAAGGAATCTCTAGTAAAACATCTAATTATTGTATATCCTCTCAATCTGGAGAAATTGTATATTACGGCGTCCTCCCCCGAGATACTGGAAGTTCACTACCGAGGAATGATAGACTTGAGAAGCATTGCTGCAATTGGTATGATCCAGTTTTCTGTCAACGTCAGGACGAAATCGATATTACATCTATCCACTCTCGAAATCGACTTCAGACATACAATCCATTCATTCTTGCTTCACAAGTGGGCCATCTTTGCTACATTAAATATCCCCAGGTTAAGAATAAGCACGACCCTTGGATTACAGTGACGTCGGTATACCCATGAAGAACGGTATTTGGTATTTCCGACCATGATCATTTGCAGCAAAACGCGTCGTAGCTTAGGTTCGGTCGAGGAATCACTCAAAGTTGACCTTATTATTGATTTCACCATGGACGAAGATGATGAGGTGCATGATAATTCAGACGAACAAATTGGCAAATTTGATGAAGATTTTGATTCAATTACATTAGATTATTAATCAGAGTCAGAATGAATTTTTAATGAATTTTATGTTTGTATTTATAGATTTTCCATATAATAAAATGATATTTTCAGAAATATTTGATTTTACTAAAGTTAGCATTTTGAAATGTAATACCTTGATATTTTGACATGTAATATGTTGATATGTTGAATTATAATAAATCATTACCCGAGAAACGAGTTAGAAATTTACTTATAGCAATGAATTATCTTACTAGAATCAATGCTCTCTTTTCGTTTTGGTCCATATTTAAACTGCTGGAACAATCTTGTTCCCAACAACGAGTTGCAAGTCGTGTACCATACCATTAGAGAACTTTTGGTATGAGTCTCAAAAGACTAGAGTTATTTTAGATGGCTTCATATCTCTCAGTCCAATGCTTCTTGACATCAGTTAACATTACCACCATAATTACCAACTTATTTTGGGAATTCGATTCTTTTTATAGAGCATGGGAAGATTCTTTTTTCGCAATGTCATGGGTTAAGAAGTGGTGACCGCAGGTTTTTGAGGTGTGGTTTTGTCATGGTCTGGTGATGTTGGTCAGTCTGGATCGGTTGTGTGCGACCACGGCTTGAGATGGTTGGATGGAAGGGAAGAACATGTGCAATCCTGGGATTAGGTGCTATTGGCCCAGATGAAGTAAAGGGAGACATGGACAAGACAGTCTTGAACGTGGGTCAACTTCTTACAGCCCAGGGACATGATGAATCATCCGCAGTTTGAGTAGGTACAAGCATGGGACAAGAAGATGGATGAACGGACAACGATAGAAAAATGTGAAGCTGGGCCAGGGGACATGTGAACAGCATTGCGGGATGAGGAGTTTCCCCGTCCATGGGTCGTTGTTTTCTAGACCAAGTCGAGCGGTTGGACAATTATTATTATTCTGTTTAAAAGAACTTAAAAAAACACAAAAACCATTAGAATAATGAGTTGTCTCCCATTTATCCTTTCGGTTTAATTTGTTACTTCGACTTGTATGCCGGATTAGGTCTGAAGGTAAGATGCTTGGCGGAAATTATGTTTCCCTTCGTTTCCTCAGTCGGGACTACAAGTGCTCATGTCATGGATAAAAAAATCAATCTTCTTTTTTATTCTTCAGTACTTTTTCACGTAGAACCTTTTAGTACATTTGATATTTCTCAAATCCTTTTAATTACATTGGTTAGCTCTGGTGAGAATATGATTTTGATCTCGAGAATGGTCCTAATTGACATTTCTCATTCATTGTGTGCTTTTCCACCATGTGTGTCTTCTTCTTATCAGTGGGTAAATCAAGTCTTGTATTATTATAATTGTTCCTTTGTGATGAGAGTACATAAGGAATAACATGATAAAATAATTTTCATTCGATTTTAGTGAAGATGGTCTTCATGATGGTGTGATTAATGACTGCACCAAGCAAATGAAGGGATTATCTTTCTAGAATCAATGGTCTGTTTTCATTTTGGTCCATATTTAAAAGATGAATGTCTGGTGGAACAATCTTGTTTTTAAAAACGAGTTGTAAGTCATGTACCATACCATTGGGGAACTTTTGGTGTAAGTCTCCAAAGACTAGAGTTATTTTAGATTGCTTGATATCTGTCAGTCCAATGCTTCTTAACATCCTGTTAACCTTAACACCATAATCACCAAGTTATTTCGGGAATTCGATTCTTTTTATAGAGCACGGGGAGATTTTTTCCAGCAATGTCGTGGGTCTAGAAGTGGTGACCGCATACTTTTGAGGTGTGAGGTTGTCATGGTCTAGTGATGTTGGTCGGTCTGGACCGTAATATCACAACCGGGAGATCGACGTCTGTGTCGCAGGTCGGTTGGGTGCGACCGCGGCTTGAGATGGTTGGATGGAAGGGAGGAACATGTGCGATCACGGGATGAGGCAATCTTGGCCCAGATGAGGTAAAGGGAGAGGGGGACAAGACAGTCTTGAACGTGGGTCGACGTTTTACAACCGAGGGACATGATGAATCTTCTGCGGTTTGAGCAGCTACAGACGTGGGAAAAGAAGCTGGATAAAAGGGCAAAGATAGGACAACGTGAAGCTGGGCCAGGGGAAATGTGAACACCATTGCAGGACGAGGTGAGTTCCCCGCGTCGAGACAATGCGTCCATGGGTCGATGCGTTTGAGACCAAGTCGAGTGGTTGGATAATTAGTTTTTTTTTTAAAAAGAACTGTAACAAAAACACAAAAACCATTAGAATAAAAACAAATAAAAGCTGGAAATTGAATACTTACTAGTGAGTTGTCTCCCATTAACCTCTCGGTTTAAGTTGGTACATCGACTTGGATGCCGGATTAAGTCTGAAGGTAAGATACTTGGGAACTTATGTTTTCCTTTGTTTCCTTGGTCTTTGGGCTACATGTGATCATCTATTGGATAAAAAGTTAATCTTCTTTATTATTCTAAAGTACTTTTTCACCAAGAACCTTTTTACTACATTTGATATTTCCTGAATACTTTTTTAGTTACATTGTTTAGCTCCAGTTGGATTATGATTTTGACCTCGAGAATGGTCCTAATTGACTTTCCTCCTTCATCGTGTGCTTCTCCACCATGTGTGTCTTCTTCTTATCAATGAGTAAATCAAGTCTTGCATGATTGTAATTGTTCTTTTGTGATGGAGTACATAAGGAATAACATGATAGAATACTTTCAGTCGATTTTAATGAAGATGGTCTTCATGATGGTGTGATTAATGACTGCACCAACCATAGCAATGAATTACCTTCCTAGAATCAATGGTCTTTTTTGTTTTGGTCCATATTTAAAGGGAGAAAGTCTGCTGGAACAATCTTGTTCCCAATAACGACTTGTAAATCGTGAACCATACCATTATGGATCTTTTGGTATGAGTCTCCAAAGACTAGATTTATGTTAGATGGCTTTATATCTCTCAGTCCCACCCTCTTTGCAATGCTTCTTGACATCAATTAACATTAGCACCAGAATCACCAAGATATTTAGGGAATTCAATTCTTTTTATAGAAAACGGGAAGATAAAAAGGCGTGGATCTCCATCTTTCGGGAGTCTCTTAAGAGGGCGTAGCCTTGGTTTTTCATAGGGGAAGAAGAGCTTTAATGACATGGTATTCTCTTTAATGTAATACAAAGGAGGGATATAAATAGGACTTTCGATGTTTCTAAAAACATGTGATGGCATGAGTTCTTTTGTGATCATTAGGAGATTGCATTGTATTATCCCTTAGGATTATTTTCTCAATATTTCATGGGGAACTATTGTTTGTCCCTTGGCAGCAACAGTTGTCCGAGAAAATTGCATATCTAATTTTTTGACATGAGTTGAAAGAGCTTCAAAATTCTCATTCAACTCACGAGTTGGACCAAAGACAAGGCCATGATTTAAGAAACTAAAAGATTCACTTAATGGGCTGATTCATGAATTTATGGACAAAGGAGAGCATTCACAAATCCATTGGAATGTTACATATCTAGTCCAACTCGTGTGAAACCCCTTATAAGTCTAAGAAGAGCTCAAAATAATCACTTTTCTTTTATGACGAAAAGAAGTGACGAGTATGGAGATCAACTGTCATTTAAAGGCCAAATGTTATTCAACTTTTCTTTTATTTCTTTCATTAGGTTTATTATAACTTTTTTTCAAGAATAATAACTCTCTACATTTGTGTATAAGGTAATTTTCTATAATTCATGCAAACTCCATTTAAAGAAGATATCCAACTTTTTAATCAAGTAACTTTTCTTTCTTATGAGAGTGATTCTCTTTGCGTTCCTTGTGACCTTTTCGATCCTTGGTGTGTAATAATGATCAGCTGACTTATCAACCAGTTTTCCAGCACCATTTGTGGCGCGTTCTTAACTGACGTCCATAGTTGCGTTCTAAGATAGTATACTCTCGGGTTTAATATACCAGTGGTTTGTGCTACACGAGTTCTACTTGCTGAGACTTCCACCACTTTATTTCATTGGAGCGCTTTAATAGCGTATTCTGTCTAAAGTTTAATATATCGTAGGTTTGTGCCTCACGAAGTCTTTGAAATCAAGGATTATCCCTTCAACACCTTAGAAAGTAACGCTTTGGGTCAATTCCTGCATCATCTGATATCATAGCAATCTCTAACTTTGGTTTATCCTTATATATATATCATTCTACCATCTTCTATATTTTCATCTCTTTTCATTGATTCCTCTACCCTTTCATCTTCCATTCTTCTATATCGAGTTTTAATATTTATTTTCATATATAGTAACAACAAAAATTGAAAAAGAAAAGGAAATAAAAATATCCAAAAGGGTAAAAAATGAAAATAAAAAATATATTAAAAAGGATAAAAAGTTCTGGATTGTTCTTGCATTCTACAATATCTTATTCTATATTTCGTGTTGGAAAGGTTTGTGTACAAGTTTTTCTTGAAGTTCTTCCCATACTTGCTTCATTACTACCATCTCATTGATTTGGTATTTTTGATCTACTTTGGGGAAAGCATACTGAGTTTTGTTGTTTAGTTCCATAAGAACTCTATTGAGAATCACATGAGAAAAAACATAAGGGTGTGAAGAAATCAGAGGGTAAAAGCCAATTGAGTGAAACACTTTATAGATTTTGATGGGTGTTACTAATAATGTTTCTTTTGAAGGTATAATCAGGTCTAATAGTGGAGATAAAAACAGCAAAAACAACCATGAGGAACAACAACAGGGCATCCCAAATCTACAAGTACAAGTCTTGATGAGAGAAATGACACGGTTGTTGAGGGTTGAATAAGAAGCGGTATATAAGGGTTAAAATTGAGTTCAACAAGAGGCACAACAAAGGAAACCACAACATTTGACTAATAGGAGAGAAGATAGGGGTGATTTCAATGAGGCTGATCCTGGTTACTAGAGCCGTGGTGACTGATCATCTATAGGAAGACCTAGGACACCAAGACTTGCTAGAGAAGCAAGGGATCGATCCGATAACAAAATTGGTGGTAATAAGTTGCAGATTCTATTATTACATGGGAAGAATGATCCTAATGCATATCTAGAGTTGTGGAAAAAATTGAGGTCGTGTTTGATTGCCAAAACTATTTTGACTTAAAAAAGAACGAGTAGCAGCCACTGGATTTTGTGTTTATGCTATTAATTGGTGGAATCAATTTGTGAGAAACAGAAGAAGAAATGGAGACCATCCAATTGATACATGAGCTTATATGAAGACATTAATGATGAGATCCTTTGTTCCTAGCCATATCACCCGAGAGCTACACTAAACGTTGTGTAGGCGGATTTAAGGCAATCGTAGTGTTGATGACTATTTCAAAGAGATGGAAATCCTTATGACGAAAGCAAACGTTGAAGAAGATACCTACCATGGCGATATGTCTAAATGGCTTTAATAAAAAAAATCAAGATAGAGCAGAGATGCAACATGAGTGGAGTTAGACGATATGATGCATAATGCTATTTTGGTTGCGCAGCATATCAAAAGGACGGATAATACACGACAAACTTATGGTTTGAGTTCATCTACCATGAAAACGAGTTATTCTAAGGTAGAGAAGACAGCCCAAAAACCAAAAGTTTGAAGCTATGCCATCCACTATCAGCCATGAAATCAAAGGTAATGCTGAATCTTCTAGTGCACGTAATTGTGATTTTCTATGCTTTAAGTACCATGGAAGTGGTCATTACGCTAATCAGTGTCGAAATAAGAGTACAATGGTAGTTAAAATGATGGTGAGCGAGAAACTGGAGAAGAAGTGGTTTCTGAGTCTATGCCATCACTAGAATGAAGAATCCGCAGCCAACGAAAACTTGTTGATTGCAAGGAGATCAATAAGTGTGCAAAGAAAAGAAGATAATGTGCAACATGAGACTCTGTTCCATACAAGATGACATATTTAGAATAAGATGTGTAGCCTGATCATTGATGGAGAGAGCTGTACAAACATGGATAGCATATTCTATTTGAGAAGTTGGGTTTACTAACCAGTAAGTATTCAAAGACTTACAAGTTGCAGCGGTTGAATGATAGTGGTTTAAAGGTAACGAGGCAAGTTCTGCTTTCATTTTACATAAGGAAGTATGAAGACGAAGTGTTGTGTGATGTTTTGCCAATACAAGAAGGTCATATATTTTTGGGAATGCCGTAGCAGTTTGATCGCAGAGTTAGGCATGATGGTTTCACCAATAGGATTCATTCAGATTCATGGCAAAAATATTACTCTTGTTCCTATGACACCAAAGAAAAATTGCCAAGATTGGTTATCAATGAAACAAAACGAGGAGCAACAAGCTTTGAGTGACCCAATCACTCACCACTTAAAAGAGAATGAGAGTTTGAAATAAACAAAGAAAAAGGCTTCTGAGAGCAAAACCGTGATGTAACACGCAAATTTCTTGTAAGGTTTGTGAGATAAAGATATCAATATCTTAAAATCAGCAAATTGTTGTAGCTTTTTACAAAGATGCACTTTTAAGCTCTAATGATCTAGACCGTATTTTGCCAAGTTGTATTGTCTTTTTTTTGTTCCATGATTTTGATGATATATGTCTGGAAGATACACATAGTGGATTACCACCAATTCACCATTCCTAACTAGACAGCCTATAGGAAAAATCCATAGGAGGCAAATGAGCTTCAAAGACAAGTTAGTGAGCTAATTGAGAAAGGATATATCTGAGAAAGCATGAGTCCATATGCTTTTCATGTTTTGCTAGTTTCTTAAAAAGATTTGATTTCAAGGATGTGTGTTGATTTTCGAGTCATCAACAATATTACAATAAACTATAAACATCTCATTCCTTGCTTAGATTATCTGCTACATGAATTCCATGTTCATATATTTTTTAAGATTGATCCTAAGAAAAGTTATCACCAAATCCGTATGAAAGAGGGTAGGGAATGAAAAATTGCTTTTCAAACATGAGGAGATCATCGCAAGTACCAGCCTTGAACCGTTATGAGCTGATCAAGATCCATAAGGAGACTTATTTAAACCTGAAGAATAATGAGGCATGGAACCTAATAAAGAACAAGAAGACCAAGTTTCAATTGTGAGGATGGCCCTAAGAAGAAGAGCCGGCAAAAGAGTTTTACAAAAGAAATTTAATCATGCTTTGGAGAACTTGATCAACCAAAAGGAACATGAAACCAATCACTATCCAGCTTGATCAATTCATCATTACTCCAAATGATTCTACAAAGGAAGGCTTACTTGAACGTCACTGCCAAATTAAAAACAAAACGAAAACAAAGGGGCGCCAAGTATTTTAAGAAGACGATTATGTCATGGATGGTCAAAAAATAAGTCATAACACTTATACAGAAGGGTGGTCATTTCTGAAAGAGAAACAATGACTTTGCTTGTTTACAATCTCGCCTATGGAGTCCTAGAACTAAACGCAACCCTTAAAAGGAGGCCAGCAAACCGTACATTCACCAAATCTATCAAATACAATAGCCAAAGAACTACTTACATAATTCGGGGCGTTCATCAAAACCATTGTATGAATGCTTAAATTTGAAAATAATTTGCCTAACTCTTTTCAGTCTTTGCGTGTAATTTGTTTGAGTTTGCTTCTGTAATTTTTGTCTTTCAATTATTGTATTTGTTTCAAAGATAGCTACAAGGCCAAAGTTGTTCAAAGCTTATAAAAGTTTCCTTATAGCCGTGTACGCTTTTCACCTCTGATTAATAAAAACAACTTTTGTGTTTAGACACTATTTGTCAATTCTAAGAGATTATGTGAGAAGCCTTTCTCTTGTGTTCTAGACTTGTCAAGATTATTTCTATTGACCTTGTGGCATCCATCAATCCATCACTCGATCTCCATTCATTCCTTGGTCTTGACAAGGAGTGTTACACAACCAATTGAAAAAACAAAGACAGAACTCATGATAGGACAGCAAGTCACTGTATCATTTAGTTTGGGTAAGTTTGTCGACTAAGTTTCATGTGTTATTGTCCCAGTGCAAATGATATGTGTGACATCCCAAAAACGGAATTAGGGCCTATTTTTTCCGATCAAAACTCCAACCCTAACTTGCAAAGAAAGCAATATTCCGACATCTTATTCTTTGGCTTCAAAGTCATTTGGACCGTAGTATACCTTATTCCAAGTTGTGCTGGAGAAGGAGATGGGCTATAGAATGAAGATGGTCGACCAAAGCAGATTATATCTACTTGAAACTTTCAGGGTAAGTTCCAAACACCTAAACCTTATCATAACCGAAAGCGGATCTCCATTTAGAGTTTTGGTTTAAAAGTTATGGTTTTTTTCCTAAGACAAATCTGTATAAGTGGAATCTGCCAACAGTCAACTTCCGAGGCGTATTCCCGTGGATCCAGAAAGATTCAAAGAATGATCTAGGTATCACTAGAAAGATCTTTCTGTTAGCTTTCCAGAAACGTTTTCAGATCTGAAAATTGAGTTTGTTTACCAACAGATTTGAACGCTTCTTTTGAATCACATCTTCAATCAAAAGGCAAAAGTGAGGCGGGACTTGTGGATCTATAAGTTGTATTAGACTTAGTTGTATATGTGTTTGTTTTCAGACACTAGTGGATCTTGTTTTCAGACTCTTTCTAGCTACTTTGTAATTTTCTTTTGATCTTTTGAGTTTTTGGATTTAGTTATTGGATCATATCTGTTTTTCTCATCTTTATCTATCTGTTCATGCCCTTCTTATTGATTTCTGATTTATGTTCTTAATAATGATTTGTGAGCAGTTATTAGGGTTCTTAGGTGTTTTAGCTTAGAATCTTGTAGATCCCTTTTTAATGCCTGTTTCTCTCTGATCAATTGAAACCTGATTTTAGGTATTTCACCACCGGGAGGTGTTGCTGAAGTGTCTGAACCAATTAATTCAAGAGATTTTCACATTCTAGCCTAAGGAATTAGATGTTTAGAGTGCTTATTGACTTTAATAGACTGAACCTCAGTGCCTGCTCTGTTATGTTTCGCTAAGGAATTAGGTCAGGAAGTAGCTTGGCTTGAGGGCGTCTATCACGGGAGTGGATTCGTCTGGTTTTGATGTCTATTGTCTAGGGATTAGCTCTGATTGAGTTTTGTTAAATACCTAGGGTCGATTAAGGAGAGTCACTTGTTGATTACCCCATCTTTAGGAGCTTTCTTTCTCATTGCCTATTTAACACGTCTGCTTTCCTGTTTTATTCTGCCATATTGCGTTTGATATCTCTTAGGCTTTAGATTTATATTGCTTTTTCTTTCTATCACTTAGGTACGTAGACTCCACAACTAAAACTGTTTGGCTTGACTTAGTTAGCTCTGATCACATCTTGATTGCTAGCATCTCACCCATTTGGATTGATAACCTATTGTACTGCAATGACAATGATAGTGCATTGGGTAATTAATTGGTAAACCACGAAAAAACCTAATATCAATTTGGCGCCGTTGCCAATTGGGTGACGTTTTGCTACATTTAAGATTTCAGATCTCTTAAGATCAAGTTCTTTACAAAAAAAAAGCGTCGGTTACTAACTGTCTTTTCTTCTTGTCTGTGTTCGTTTTAGGTACGCTTTGAATCGATCTGCAAGCGCGATCACTCACCTAGAGTCAAGCCTATTCCACTTGCATGCAAACCAGATCAAAAAGGAAACTAGAATCTCATTCGCTACAAAGACAACATCAACCGTATACCACGCGATCTGAGAGAACAAAGAGAGAGCGTCAGAACCGATCAATCGGATCCAGTGGGAATGGAGAACCCACCGAATGGAGGAGAACATGTTGCACTAGGACCACAGCAGAGGGTTCCAAGAAAAATTGGTGCAGGTGACGCCCCCAGCACCCATACTCAGAGGCAAGGAATTGTACCTCCTCCCATTCAAAACAACAACTTTGAAATCAAGAGTGGGATGATCGCTATGGTACAGAGCAACAAGTTCCATGGACTGCATATGGAAGACCCACTCGATCATCTAGACAAGTTTGATAAGCTGTGCAGCCTCACCAAGATCAATGGAGTCAGCGAAGATGGCTTCAAGCTGAGACTATTTCCATTTTCTCTAGGTGATAGAGCGCATCAATGGGAGAAAAACATACCTCATGGCACATTCACTTCTTGGGATGACTGCAAGAAAGCTTTCCTTGCCAAGTTCTTTTCCAATTCACGCACCACCAGACTCTGCAATGAGATATCTGGTTTTGCCCAGAGGATTGGTGAAACGTTTTGTGAAGCCTGTGAGAGATTCAAGAGCTACATTTCTCAGTGCCCTCATCATGGATTCAGCAATGAATCACTGCTCAGCACTCTTTATAGAGGTGTTCTCCCTAAGATAAGAATGCTTCTTGATACCGCCAGCAATGGGAACTTCCTCAACAAGGACGTTGATGATGGCTGGGAACTCGTGGAGAATCTTGCTCAGTCAGATGGAAATTACAATGAAGATTATGACCGGCATGTCAGAGGAAGTGCTGATAATGAAGAACGTCATAAAAAGGAACTCAAGGCACTGAATGACAAGCTAGATAAGCTCCTTCTCGTTCAGCAGAAATAAATTCACTTCGTTAGTGAGGATAAGCAGTATCAGGTTCAGGATGGGGAGAGTGATCAGTTGGAAGAGATAAGCTACATTTAGAACCAGGGAGGCTACAACAACGGTTTCTTCAACTACAAGAACAACCCAACCTTGTCTTACAGAAGCAATAACGTGGCAAACCCACAAGATCAGGTCTACCCTCAGTAGCAACAACAAGTACAGAACAAACCGTTTGTTCCTTACAATCAAAATAGAGGATTCGCTCCTAAACAACAATTTCAAGGTGGTTATCAGCAAAATATGGGAGCACCACAAGGATTTCAACCTCATAAAGCACAGGTTTCTAACGCCACAGATCCAAATATGAAAACTATGCTACAACAGCTAATCCAAGTCAAGAAACTGGCGCTATGGAACTATCAAAAAAGCTTGGCGAAATGAACCACAAGATAGACAACACATACAATAACCTATCTGCAAAAATAGAGGGATTAAATTCACAGATGCAATACGTTGAAAACCAGGGAGCTTCTATATCATCTGCAAAGCCAACATGATAACTACCTGGAAAAGCTGTTCAAAACCCAAGGGAGTATGGACATGCTATCACATTGAGGAGTGGCAGAAAACTACCCAACAGTTCTAGCCCACGTTTAGTCACTGAGGACAGTGAAGCTCAAGATGGGGAGGACGTGATTTCAGATGAAATTCAAGCCAAAAACTGCGCACAGCGAGATATGCGCGACCAGCTGGCTCGAGGTACTGATGGAGTCAAGCCTATCATTCCTGAAAGACCAGTCTTTTCCAAGGCAAAGCCAAAAGCCTTTGTTCCTCCTCCATACAAACCACCACTCTCATTCCCAGAAAGATTCAAAAAAGAATTAGTGAAGAAGTATCAAGCCATTTTTGACAAGCATATGAAGGAAATTGAAGTCAAAATGCCTATGATAGACGCTTTCAAGCTGATACCCCCATATCAAAAATTCTTGAAAGACGCAGTGGTGGAAAGAATTAGAGAAGTTCAAGGAATGGTTGTTCTGAGCCACGAGTGCAGTGCCATCATTCAGCAGAAGACCGTGCCTAAGAAGCTAGGTGATCCCGGTTCTTTCACTCTACCGTGCTCCCTTGGCCCATTAGCCTTCAGTAATTGTCTCTGCGACCTTAGAGCATCTGTAAGCCTCATGCCAATTTCTCTAACCAAGAGGCTGGGATTCAACAAATATAAGCTTAGCAAGATCTCATTGGTTTTAGCTGACAGGTCAATTAGACTTCCTCATGGTCTATTGGAAGACTTACCTCTGAGGATTGGCCATGTAGAAATACCTACAGACTTTGTGGTACTGGAAATAGATGAGGAGTCTAAAGACCCTCTAATACTAGGAAGACCTTTCCTAGCTACAGCCGGAGCAGTGATAGATGTCAGGAACTAATAGATTGACCTTAACATGGGAAAGAGTCTCAAGATGAAATTTGATATCAAGAACTCCATGAAAAAGCCAACGATAGGGGGACACATCTTCTGGATAGAGGAAATGGATCAGCTGGCTGATGAGTTGCTGGAGGAGCTAGTTGTAGAAGATCATCTTCAAATCGCCTTGAGTAAGAGTAGTGAAGCTGGGTATCTCCATGACGAGACCTTGGAATATGAAAAGCTGTTGGATTCATACAAGGCAGTAGAGGATCCTGAACACTTTGAGAAGCTATCCAAATCAAAGATGGAGGTTTTGGCGGGAGAACAGACTCGAAGTCTAGACTCGACCACCACCCAGAGTCAAGCCTCGACTCACGCGAGCTCGACGTCTAAGCTAGAGGTGCATATGGAGCCAAACGTCGTTGTGTCAGTCCGATGACTGGTCAGAACTTAAAGCACCAAAAATAGACTTCAAACGACTGCCAGCATGACTAAGGTACGTCTTTCTAGGATCCAATTCTACTTATCCAGTCATAGTGAATGATGAGCTTAGTTCTGATGAATTGCATTTGCTGTTGACCGAGTTAAAAAGGTTTAGGAGAGCTATAGGCTATTCACTGGATGACATTAAGGGAATTTCACCTAGCTTGTGCATTTATAGAATTCATCTAAAAAATGAATCATACTCTAGCATTGAACCTCAGAGGAGATTGAATCCTAACTTGAAAGAAGTAGTTAAGAAAGAAGTTCTTAAGTTGGTAGATGCTGGTGTGATTTACCCTATCTCTGATAGTACTTGGATATCTCATGTGCATTGTGTTCCTAAGAAAGGTGGCATAACAGTTGTGAAAAATGATAAGGATGAGCTAATTCCCACTAGAACGATAACTGGTCATAGGATATGCATATATTACAGTAAGATGAATGCTGCGTCTAGGAAAGATCATTTTTCATTGCCATTCATTGACCAAATGTTAGAAAGGCTAGCGAATCATCCATATTACTGTTTTCTTGATGGGTATAGTGGGTTCTTTCAGATCTCTATACACCCAAATGATCTAGAAAAAACTACATTCACTTGCCCCTATGGAACGTTCGCATATAAGAGGATGCCTATTGGTCTTTGCAATGCACCTGCTACTTTTCAGAGGTGTATGACCTCTATCTTTTCGGATTTAATAGAGGAGATGGTAGAGGTATTCATGGATGACTTTTCTGTTTATGGCTCTTCCCTCTCCTCCTGTTTGTTGAATCTATGCAGGGTACTCACCAGGTGTGAAGAGACTAATTTTGTTCTGAACTGGGAGAAGTGCCATGTCATGGTCAGAGAAGGAATTGTTTTGGGCCATAAGATTTCTGAAAATGGGATAGAGGTTGATAAGGCCAAGGTTGAGGTGATGGTGCAGCTGCAGCCTCCAAAAAACGTAAAAGACATTAAGAGTTTCCTTGGGCATGCTGGTTTTTACAGAAGATTCATTAATGATTTCTCCAAGATAGCTAGACCACTCACAAGGCTGCTTTGCAAGGAGACAGAATTCGTTTTTGAGTCTGAGTGTCCAGACGCCTTCAAGCTCATCAAGGACGCTCTGATTTCTGCTCCTATTGTCCAAGCTCCTAACTGGAACTACCCATTCGAGATAATGTACGACGCATCAGACTATGCAGTGGCAGTTGTGCTGGGACAGAGGATATACAAGAAGCTCCATGTGATCTACTCTGCTAGGAGAACGCTAGATGATGCACAAGGGAGATACGCGACCACAGAGAAGGAGTTGTTGGCAGTAGTGTTTGCATCTGAAAAGTTCAGGAGTTACTTAGTTGGTTCTAAGGTCATTGTCTACACTGATCATGCAACAGTAAGGCACATCTACGCCAAGAAGGAGACAAAGCCAAAACTTCTGAGATGGATACTTCTGCTTCAGGAGTTTAACATGGATATAGTGGATAAGAAAGGCGTAGAAAATGGAGTGGCTGATCACTTGTCAAGATTGAGGATAGAAGATGCAGTTCCAATAGATGATTCGATGCCTGAAGAACAACTCATGATTGCCTAGTTGTTTGAGGAGAAGCTGCCTTGGTATGCTGACCTAGTGAACTACCAAGTATGTGGAGAAATTCCCAAGAGTCTGAATGCCTACCAAAGAAAAAAGTTCTTTAAAGATTTCAATCACTATTACTGGGATGAACCTTACCTATACAAGAAGGGTTCAGATGGTCTTGAAGATGTTCAAAAGCATCATATTTCCCCGATTTGGTGTGCTTAGGGTCGTGATAAGTGATGGTGGTTCTCATTTCATCAACAAGGTATTTGAGAACCTTCTTAAGAAACATGGACTGAAGCACAAGGTAGCGACACCATATCATCCTCAGACCAGTGGCCAAGTAGAGGTTTCCAACAAGCAGATCAAGCCATACTTGCTAGAGTAGTAGGGGTTTCTAAGAGGGATTGGTCAGTTAAGCTGGATGATACCCTCTGGGCTTACAGGACAGCGTTCAAAACCCCCATAGGAAAAACACCTTTCCAGCTACTCTATGGGAAATCATGCCATTTGAGAGTACAGATTGAGTACAAAGCTATTTGGACGACCAAGCTCCTGAACCTAGACATCAAGACAGCTCAGGAGAAGAGAGCTATGGACCTGCATGAGCTAGAAGATATTCGGTTGGAAGCTTATGAGAGCTCTAACATCTACAAAGAGAGAACTAAGACCTTCCATGACAAGAGGATTCTCCCTAAGGAGTATAAGGCTGGAGACCAAGTGCTCCTTTTTAACTCAAGACTCAAGCTGAATGCATAATTTGATATTCTGGTCTTGATTTAAGCATGCTGTGATTTGACACCTTCCTCTATCTATTTGAACATGAACCTGACTTGTAATTACCATGTCTATGCATTGCATCTGAACTCATGGATACCGATATATATACTTGGATTCTCTTTCACCCTTTTACCATTCTTGCTAATCCAAATAGCTGATTTCCCTCATTGGAACAATTTCCCTACCTTTAGCCTGCCTTTCTTTCAAGCCTTGATTTTTTTTAGTGTGTGGAAGGCCTATTTTTTGAATGAGCTTGGTAGAAAGTGTTAGGTTTGAGCCGACAAGGATAGTATCTCATGTAGTTCTAGTTCACGATTTAAGGACTAGATAGGAGTAGGTGGGAGCTCGATTCTGCGTATGGGAATTAGTTGTGCTTAAAAGAAAAAGATTTGGGAAAAGAGTGGAACGAAAGAAAAGGGTAAGAGTTCTTAGGAGAGGAATAAGAGAAAAAGGGTACTAATCTAATAAAGGATTTGGGGGTGTTAAAAAGGAGAATGATAGGCTATGTGCAAAAGAGTAAAAGAAAGGCAAAAAGCCTAGATATGTCTTATGAAGAAGAAGAAAAGGGAGCCATAATTTGTTAGAGAAAAACCAATCCGCTAGATATCATCAAGTCAGTGAAACCCTCTCCTTAGAATGAAAATGAAAACAGGGAAAGTTTAAGAAGCGATCCATGCAAAGAGTGCCTCAGGAAGAAAATGGTAGAATTAGGATCATCTCTCTGGGTAAGATGAGATTTATTCCTTGTATGCATAGGTTGGTTCTTAGCTTTAGCATTCTTCTAAAGCTCATTCCTTTCTAGAGAGATCCCTGTTGTGAATGCGATAGACCAGATGAGAAGAGACTATTTCTGTCTCTTAACCTTACCCTTAGCCAAATGAGTTCATTGAATGTGCATAGCTTGATTCATAGTCTCTGCTTAATGAATGTTAAAGGGACTGGTCGATTTGAATGCATATCTAGGTTGAGATCGAAGTTAAGTTGTGTTGTGAAGAGTATGGCTAAAGTTTTTGAAGTAAAACTCACTCCCCTTGCATCCTAGAACTGTTAACTTGGACATTGAATTTAACTCTTCTGCTAGCATGTTTTGGTTCTGAGTCCCCTCCTTCAAACCTCTCATCTGTCTTGGTTTTGTTTATTTGCGTGAGGGCAAGCAAAGACTAAGTTTGGGGGAGTTGATATGTCTATAATTTGCATGATTTAAGCATTCATTTGTCACCATTTTAGTTCTTTTCATCCATTTTACATACTTAATACTGTTTGCATTAGCATTGCATACATTCTTGCATTTGGAGATATTATTAGGTGTTTCTTGGACGTTTTGGGAACATTACTGGACAATGACTCAATTGCTAGAACCGGACGAAGAGGGGAGTCAAGAAGAAAAGAAGGAGAGGAAGTTGTACCTGACGAGACCATTTGACTCGACCACTACCCGGAGCTAGAATCAAAGGAGTCGCCTCGACGTCCAGCTCGATCAAGCGGTTTTATCACCACCTCAAGGCAGACGGACCTGTTTCGCAATTTTCTATTTTTCTTTCTAGGGTTTTTATCTAATCCTATAAATACTCACCCTTGGTCTTATCTAATGGGTGTCGATTTTATTAGGGTTATTTCTTGTTTTCAAACTCTTTCTAGCTACTTTGTAATTTTCTTTTGATCTATTGAGTTTTTGGATTTAGTTATTAAATCATATTTTTTTTCTCATCTTGATCTATCTATTCATGCCCTTCTTATTGATTTCTGATTTATGTTCTTAATAATGATTTGTGATTTGTTATTAAGGTTCTTAGAGACGGGATAAATCGGTGAGGAAACTTAATCTCCTTAGGTGTTTAAGCTTAGATTCTTGTAGATCCTTCTTGATTAAGTGTTTTTAATGTCTGTTTCTCTCTGATCAATTGAAACCTGATTTTAGGTATTTCACCACCGGGAGGTGTTGCTGAAGTGTCTGAACCAATTAATTCAAGAGATTTGCACATTCTAGCATAAAGAATTAGATGTTTAGAGTGCTTATTAACTTTAATAGACTAAACCTTAGTGCCTACTTTGTTATGTTTCGCTAAGGAATTAGGCCAGGAAGTAGCTTGGCTTGATGGCCTCTATCACGGGAGTGGATTCGTCTGGTTTTGATGTCTATTGTCTAGTGATTAGCTCTGATTGAGTTTTGTTAAATACCTAGGGTTGATTAAGGAGAGTCATTGGTCGACTACCCCATCCTTAGGAACTTTCTTTCTCATTGCCTATTTAACACGTCTGCTTTCTTGTTTTATTCTGCCATCTTGCGTTTGATATCTCTTAGTCTTTAGATTTATATTGCTTTTTATTTCTATCACTTAGGTACTTAGATTCAACAACTAAAACTGCTTGGCTTGACTTAGTTAGCTCTGATCACATCTTGATGCTAGCATCTCACCCATTTGGATTGATAACCTATTGCACTGCAATGACAATGATAGTGCATTGGGTAATTGATTGCTAAACCACGAAAAACCTAATATCACCATCTTTTAGGCAGGCGTTGGAAGTTTGACAAGGTGACCCTTTTCAAATAGACCCACAAACTTGCACCACTTACCCCACGAGAAGTCTGTGAAATGCAAAGGCAATGGAAAAAGGGGTAAAGGTTAGTAAAACTAACATTTAAGTTTCACCCAGCACCGTTTTAAAATCTCTTGAATCAAACGAAAGGGTTCTAATGATGGTCTTCAAGGGAGATTTTTTTCCAGGACAAAAAGAGAAAGAACTTCCAAGTGAAGTACTTAAGTTATTGGAGAACCTCAAAGACGTTTTTCCAGAAGACATTCTAGCTAGGTTACCACCCATTAGAGGTATTGAGCATCAAATAAACCACATTCATGGAGCCCCACTTCCCAATATACCAGCCTATAGGATAAACCACGAAGAAGCCAATGAGGATGAAAAACAAGTTCATCACTTTATGTCTAAAGGTTACATAGGAAAAAACATGAGCCCTTGTGCTGTCCATGTCCTGCTAGTACCAAAGAAATATGACACGTGGAGAATGTGTGCGGAATGCCGAGCCATCAACAACATCACCATCAAATATCGACACCCAATTCCAAAAGTTACATGAGATGTTGGATTAACTAAGTGGAGCCATATTTTTTTCCAAGATTGACTTGAAGAGTAGGTACCATCAAGTCATAATGAAAGTAACTAGTGTGTGGAAAATCGCATTCAAGACAACGAGAGGCCTATATGACGATACACAGGTTTTAAACCCTATAAAACTACTGCAAGTGTATATCATGTTGTAGTAATACAGAGATCGAACACTCAAGGACCAAGTATCACACTAAGATTTTATGAGATCTAAATCAAGCTAATATGAAACGGAATTTTTTGAATGACTATAGTCACGAACTACAGCAATATGGATGTAAATATTTATAAACTAGACGCTAGGCCGAGGGTAATTCGCAGGAATTTGAAGATTTGAATGAAACATTTACTCAGGATATGATTAGCGAACTTAAACAGAAATTTAAAACCGACCTAGTATCGCAGCAGTGACTACTATGTCTAACAACCTTGGTTTATAAACTGTTGTTTGAACATAAAATTCTAGGCAAGCATTATTGACATGTTTGGTTTGTTCACAATTTGCATCAACATCAGCTTTCGTTGGTTGATGTCAAATTGCTCATCTAAGTTCTTTCAAGCAACCTATTACACTTTTGATGAATAGATTTAACATAAAATCAGAGGCTAAGTGATAAAGTCAACATAGGCAAAAAGAACAACGTTAGATGAATACAATCATAAGATAAAGCCTATCTATGTTTAATTCATTGATTCATAGATTCCTTTGAAAACCCTAAACCTAACTACAAATATACTCAAACATAGAAGCAAAGACACAGCAAGAGATTATGAGAAATTCATGAATGTAATTAGAAATCAAAGGAATTCATAAATCTTTGCAAAATGTTGCAGCCCCCTGTGGTTTTCGTTACCGAGATATCTCTTTTTTTCATTGTTCCCACGAATTTCTTGGGAATCTGCTCCCATTCTGCAAACAGTATCAATTTGCAGAGAAGTTTCCATATTTAAAATTTTTCTTGTTGTAGGGGTGACAGTCCATTGAACTACTCCCAGTTACTGCGCCTGATCGTATACTGAGGTGCTCCCCACCAAAACAAGCCGCCCGACACAGCAAGCGGGTTTGTTCCAGCGACTGGCCTTACTCTGGAAGATATCGAAGTATGGTTCGCTCGCTCATTATATGTTTAATACATGCATCCGAGTTCAGAGGTGCCGCTAAGGTGAACACTCAGCTTCTCTTCTCCCCCAAAATTTTACAAGTGCTAAAATTTCTAAAATATCTAAGTAAAAATCGGTTTTTCTTGAAATAGCTCTAAAATAATATATCTACTTGTCTAAAAGGTGCGTAGATGAGATCTTGGGAAGATTTGGTCGAATTTAGGTAAAATAGAAAATCTCTTTTTTTATCTCGTCACGTCGAGAGTGACTGCTCCAAAGTAGAGCGACTGCTCTAGTATGCTTCAAGGGATTCCTCTGTTTTGCTTGGATTGACTGCTTCGGAATGGACTGGCCACAGCACACATCAATTTGGCTCATTTTTCACGATTCAACCATGTTTGCACCAAAAACTCCAATCTTCCTTCCGTGTTGTCTTTCGACATGTAAGGACTCAAAAACAACTAAAAAGACTAAATAAAGACTCGAAAACAACTCATAGTATGCATTATAAAAGCAGCAGATCAACTTCCCCGGACTTGGATCTTTGTTTTTCCCCAAACATAAACAATCCTAGCTCAAGAAAGTTGTTTGGAAAAAGAAGTAACTGTCCAAATCTCAGAGACCATGATCTCGAATACAATCTGCAGATCACATACATTAGAACACGAGTTGTGCTTCCTAACAAAAACCTCTTCAACATCTTTTCGAACCCTAATCCATACTAATGATATCAAACCTACAAAATTTCTGGACAATAAACTCTTTACAGTCATTATAGTGTGGCGTTAGCTTCTCATTACGGGCAATATTCAGGGTAGGCGAAGATAGGAATTAAAAAGCTAGTGTAGAGGTGGAGTTTACGAGCTGCTTGCTTGTGTGTCTTTAAGTTTGGTTGCCCAGCAAAATTTTATCGTGGGAGCCATCCCTCTTTGAAAAGAGTAAACCCGAAGATGAAGTGAGATCGGTGTTAATGTAAAAAACATAAGATGTGATGTGAACCAATATGGTGAGGCAAACAGTTTGGAGATTAAAAATCAGTGTTCTCATAGCTATAATCTATTAAACCAAAACTAATTTACGTCATTAACGACATAATAGAGCGTAAATCCAATTTTACCATTGGTACACGTTTTTGAAAATCAACCAACACTAAGTCAAATTCGAGTTCGCACGGTAAGGAGTAAAATGGAAGAGATAAAAAGCAAATCTCACACATGCACACACAGGTGGAAATGAGGAGAGAGGAGTTTGATATATTACCGTGGTTGGGGAGCGGAGACAAGGGAAGATATAGAGAGAGGGTGAAAATCCAACCTAGGTAGTGCTAAAAGTCACCCCAAAAAGGGGAACAGACGCGATAGAGAAGAAGAAGAAGAAATGAAGGGAGAGAGGAGAAAAGAAAAAGAAAAACAATAAAAAAACTATTATTTTGGTAAAAACGGGTCAGCCACTTACCTGGAACATATGTTGGAGGGGATCGATCGATCCTCAAAATGTCTAGATAGGGTCGACTGATCATTGTCCAGGCTGATCGATCGGGTTGTGTTGTTCGATCTTGTGGATGCCCAAGGTTTGTCATTCGGAAGGAACGATCGATCTTGCGGGTAAAGGTCGATATTGAAGGTGGAGCAGTCGCTCCAGAGATCTCCTGGGTGGCTTCGTCTGTTTTTGTTTCTTTTTTCTTTTGGAAAACCTGGAAACAATGAAAACTAAAACCAAAACTTATAGGTTAAAGGAAAAACTGTTGAAAGTATGTATAGTGAATGGTGGGTTGCGTACCACCAAGCGCTTGTTTGAAGTTGTTAGCCTGACTTGATGGCTTATTAAGCTAGAGGAGGATCGCTTAAGGGGATTGCTTCACCTTCTGCGATTTCTAAACGCTGGCCAGTGACAACGAACTCTCCTCCTGAAGTGTCTAGCAACCCAACAGCTCCATATGGTCGAAGCACTTTTATAGTGAAAGGTCTCGACTAACGTGGTCTCAACTTCCCGGGAAACAGTTTCAACCGAGAGTTGAACACGAATACCTTGTCGTTTGGTACAAAATCAAGAGGGATGATCTTCTAGTCACAATACGCTTTAATACGGTCCTGGTAAATCCGCAAATTCGGATATGCCATGTGTCGGATTTCTTCAAACTCATGTGGCTGAACCACTCTTCTCTCGGAGGCGGATTTAAGGTCAAAATTATGTGCCTTTACAGCTCATGCTGCCTTGTAATCGATCTCGACGGGAAGTTAACAAGATTTATCGTAGACAAGGTGGAATAGCATGGTCCCGAGAGGCATTTTATAAGCTGTTCGGTATTCTCAAAGAGCATCATCGAGTAGTGCTCACAGTTTTTTGTAAGATACTCTTGATTTCCCTGTTGGAAATTTCGACCTGCCCACTCGTTTTGGAATGCTAGAGTGTTGCAACCTTGTGTCTTACCCCGTTGATAAAGTGTGATCCACCATCACAGATCACTAGTGTAGGAACGCCAAACCTGGAAAAGATCACATACTTAAACATCTTTAGTACAACTCGGGTGTCATTCGTGGGGCTGGCTATGGCTTTGACCAATTTAGAAACATATTCAACCGCGACCAAAATGTGTTGATTTCCAAATGTCGATGGGAAAAGACCGATGAAATAAATCCCCATACATCAAAAACCTCCATTTCCAGGATGAAGTTCTGAGGCATCTCGTCTCGTTTGCTGATGTTATATTGTTGCTAGCATGAGTCACACTGGGAGATGAAAGAGTGAGCGTCTTTGAACATTATACGCCAAAACCAGCTTACAGAGCTTTATACAGTTCTTGAAGGTGGCGAAATGTCCAGCATAGCTCGATCGATGACAATGAAAAACGATAATGAGAATTTCTTCTTCTGATATGCATCTTCGAAAAAGCCCGTGAGAACACTGCTTGTACAAAAAAGGTTCGTCCCACAAGTAGTTCCTAACATCATTCCGAAATTTCCTTTTTTTTTCCTACAAAGTTTGTAGGTTCCTACTCTGCAGCAAGGAAGTTCGCGATTTCTCCAAACCAAGTAAAGATTAGGGTGTGACGTTTAATGATTGAACCAAAGAAAACTTCCACAGTACTCGCTCATGTCTGGAGTTACTGCACCACTGCACCACAAAATCTGACTGAATAAATATGCTCGTCTCGAAGGCTGTCATCTAGGGGCACCACTTCTTCAATATGCATCCTGGAAAGGTGATCTGCAACAAATCCACATTTTCCATTGATCAGTTGTTGTTTTTGGGTTTTGTTAATTCACATGGTGTAAACGTGGATGAAGAGAAGATGAAAGCCATTCATGAATGGCCCTGACCAACCACCGTCGGTCATGTTCAAAACTTCCACGGCTTAGCAAGATTTTATTGGAGGTTTGTCAATGAATTTAGCACCATTGCTGCTCGTTTGACACTAGTTAACAAGAAGGATGTTTGTTTCACTTGGGGACAAGCTCAAGAAGACGCATTCAAGACACTCGAAGATAGATTCAAACATGCACCAGTTTTGGTTTTGCCTAACATTAACAAAAATTTTGAGATTGAATGTTATTCCAAATGTATAGGAACTGGAGCTGTCTTAACACAAGGAGGGAATCAAGTAGCCTTTTACAGTAAAAAACTCAATGGAGAAACCCTCAACAACTAACCTATGATGGAGAAAACATAAATTTATGGTTCTCAAAGATGATACATTTCATTCCTGGGGTTAAGACCAATGATGCCAGAAACCGTGGATATATTCCTCATAGAAGTGGTGAGATTACACGGGTTACAAAGGATAATTGTCTGAGATAGAGACACCAAGTTCCTAAGCCGTTTCTGGAAGACAATGTGGATGAAGCTAGGCACCAAATTGTTTTTCTTAACTTCTTGTCATCAACAAACTGATGGAAAAATCGAGGTCGTAAACAATAAAATCTCAACTCTGCCATGGGACACGGTTGATAAAACTTTACACAACTGGCTTGATTGTTTACCATATGTTTAGTTTTCTTATAACTGAGTCCCTCATTCTGCCACTACGCTCTAACCTTCTATGATTGTCCAGGAATTTAAGCCTATTACACCTTTAGATCTCTCACAACTACTTCAAAAATAACAAGCCAACTAAGATGGAGAGTATCAGAAGATAGATGAAACGGTTCAAAAAACATTGACTAGAAGAGAATTTATTCCATAAAGTAAGAGGATAAAGAAAAAAGAGCTTACCTTTAAACCATGAGACTGAGTTTGGCTACTCATGAGGATATACTTGTTCTAAACTCAGAGAAATTCGAAGCTAGCACCAAGGGGAGATGCATCATTCAAAGTCCTTAAGCTCATCAATGAGAATGCATATCTTTGGAATCTTTGCGTTTAAATATGATTCTCATTTATTTTCAAATAAGCATGTAAGTTATTTCATTTGCTTTTTCAATTTATTTCTTTCAGTTATTGTAGGGTTGACTTTGGTAAACCCCCTCAACTATATTTTCTCTATCTAAATTCTCCTAAACTTTTAGATTCACCCGTATACCACTCAAATTTATAAAACTCATCATTAAACCACCTATAATTTTTTATTCTAATTATTTCCACATTTGCAATTAATTGCATTTAACTAAAACTAATTCCATTTTAAAAATCACGATTAGCAATAGCTTGGCCCGACACAAATTAAAACCCAATCCAACCAAAAAAAGAAAAAAAGTAAAACACGTCAAAAAAATAAACTAAATTAGGGTTTATTGGTGTAAACATAAGACCACGTGAAAGTGAGAGGAAACATGCTTCTCTGATTCTTATTCTCAATTCTCTCATTATTTTTCTGTAGTAAGTGAGGAGCGGAAGACAACAACGTGTTTCTGGAAATCGAGGAGGAGATATAGTTTTCAGGAGTCTTCGTTTGGATCTTCTTATTCACAATGGATACTGAAGATTATGATTTGACCTTTGTTTCCAGGTGATTTTTCGAGTTAATAGTGTTTGGATCTTCTTATTCACTTATAAGTTAAACGTGAATATGGGGAGGGATGTGGGTAAACGTGAATTTCAAAACGCGATTAGTTTAAAATAAACACAATTTCATTGGATTAATTGCAAATGTGGAAATAATTAGAATAAAAAAGTATATGTATTTTAGTGATGAATTTTATAACTTTGGGTTGTGTAGCCATGAATCTACAAGTTTTGGGAGAATTAGATAGGGAAAATATAGTTGAGGGGGTTTATTAAAGTCAACCCGTTATAGTATTTGTTTCAAAGACCCCTAAAAGAGCAAAACCGTTTGAACCCTATATAAGATTCTCACAGCCGTGTATGTTTTTCACCTTTGATTAATAAAACAAAAATTTGTTTTTACAACTATTATGAATACTAAGAGATTGTGTGTGAAGCCTTGCTCTTGCGTTCAAGACTTATCAAGGTTATTTCCATAGACCTTGTGGCTTCCATCGATTCATCTATCTCCATTTCATTCTTCGGAGCGTTTCACAACCAATTATCTAGTCTCCATCTCAATCACATATCAAAAACCATATATCATTTGAACTAGTTGAAAGAGTTTCACAACCAGCAACATGTTTCCATCCCGTTCATCCTTGAGGAAAACAATAAAGATAAAGATTTGCAAGGACACCTTTACTACTAATGGGTTTGTTGTTCATATCTTGGGATTAATAATATCTCATGATTGTGACCACAACAACCAAGACGCGGAAAATCAACAACCGGCTATCCCAAATTTAAAAATTGAAGCCTTGTTGAGAGAAATGACTCGATTGATGAGTATTGACCTAGAATCACTCCACGAAAGGTTGGATGAAGTACAAACAGAGGCTTAACAAAAGCAGCCAAGGAACTTGCCTCAAAGAAGACAAATGAACCAACCGAGACAAGCGAGGGATGAAGGAGAATCACACATCAAATGATAGCCGAAAGATACCTAAACGTATCCAAAAATCAAAGGGGCAATTTGATGACAACCGTGGAGGTCTCAAGCTTAAAATTCTGCCTTTTTGAGTTGGAGAAGAAGACTTAGCTAGTGTTTGATTGCCAACAGTTCTCCGAATACAATAAGGTACGAGTCGGGATCACGAGTTCTATGAATATGCTCTTAGTTGGTGGAATCAATTGATAACAACTAAGAGGCGCAATGGAGAGCATCAAGTGGAGACTTAGGCTGAAATGAAATCCATTTTGAGGATACAGTTCCTGCCAAGCCATTACCACGATAAACTACATCAAAATCTAAGGAGGCTAAATTAAAGACCCGCAATCTAAAAGATTACTACCAAGAGATAACTCCCATGATAAAGATGGATCTCTCCGAGGATAGAGAGGTGACTATGGCTAGAGTTTTAGGTGGTTTGAACCGAGATATCCAAGGCATATAGGAAACGCAAGAAATGTAGAGTTATAAGGTATATTGCACAAGGCAATCTTGGTTGAGAAAGAACTCAATAGGAGGAATACTTCACGGAAACTTATGGAGCTAGTGCATCTACTGCAAGACCAAGCCTCCAAAAGGATGATGATCTTATTTCCAAGCCAAGGGTAGATCCGGAATCTTTCACTACGGGTCCAAAAACCAAAGGAAAAGCTGAAGCTTCAACTATTGGGAACCGAGATGTCCATTGTTTCAAGTGTTTAGGCGGATGACAGTATGCAAATGAATGTTCCAACAAGGAGACCATGGTGCTTGTAGACAACGAAAGAAGAAGATCAAGTTTCCAAGTCAATGGATCATCCGAAGATATTGAAGAACGTCCGGCCAAAAAGAATCTATCATTGAGTGTTCTTACCAACCCAGAGAAACAAGAACAAAGAGATAATTCATTTAATACAAGGTGTTATATGCAAGACAAAATGTGCAGCCTCATTGTTGATGGAGGAAGTTGCAGAAACGTGGGAAGCATAACAATGGTGAAGAAAATTCGTTTGAAGGTCAAGAAACATCAGAAGCCTTATAAAATTCAACCGAATGATGATGGGGAAATGAGAGTGACCAGGCAAGTGAAAGTTTCCATATCCATAGGAAAGTATGAAGACGAGGTCCTATGTGATGAGCTAGCAATGGAAGCAGGACACATCATTTTAGGCAGGCCATGGTAGTTTGATCGAAAGGTTACACATGATGGTTTCAGCAGCAAACATTCCCATGAGTTCAAGGGAAGAAAGATCACAGTGGTTAATTTGGCACCACCAACTTTACCAAGCTGTTTGCGTATTACGCACAAAAAGGAAGAAACTTTGAGCAACCCAAACACAAACCATCGAAAGAGAGTGAGTATTTGAGAAAAACCAAAAAGAGGTCTTTGAGAGTAAACCCGTAAGAAACTCTTTATCTTTTTTTTGAGGTCTTGTGAAGTTAAAAGAGCTTTTCTCTAACACACCTATGTTTATGCTTGTTTACAAGGAAGCTCTTATGAGCTTGACTGACCTTCGGGTTGAAGCCACCAAGTAATCGGTAAAGAGAGCAAAACATCATGCTTCCACCATCAGGAAAAAGTTTGTATCATGTTAATTATTCACTCCCGGCTCCACTTGTTTTCCGCCGATGTTTCATCCCTTAAGGTCATACAAAGAGGAGACAAGAAACAAGAATTTGGAGGAAGGAGTCGACTGATTCAGTTTGGACCGATTCAGCTCGATTCTCAAAGAGAAATCGATCCTAAAATTCTTGTTTATGACTAAAAGACGTGAACTCAAAAGTTCAAAACGCCACCAAGGCAGCAATAGAAATTGATCGCATCATGAAAGAGACCAAGCAAAACCGTTCTTTGAAATAATCGATGACTTCCAAGTCAAGACGTTGGGAAGGTTAGATTTCTAGTTTATGAGGGAAAGAACGATGTTATGTAAATTGATTTCAAGTAACAGTTGGGAAAGGTAATTTTAGTCAGTATGAGAAGGAAGCCGGATTTTGCAAGCTAGTTGTTGAACATCTCTTATGCTCCGCTCTCGACTGGGTATTCTCTTTTGGAGGAATGATCGATCGACAACTTTTCTAAAGCAGTATTCAATATTTATTTAGAAGAAAGCTTCTAGAGCCAAACTCTTGGCTCTTTCAAAAGGACTCTGATATCCGCTCCATTCTTATATTACTTAGTTCAACGAAGTCATTGCGAGAACGCTAGAGGTTGAAAGCAGCAAGAAATAAAGCTTTAAGGTTGAAGAAGATAAGGATTTTAACTTTTCATTTCATTTCTCTTTCTTAATCAAACATAGTCGGCTCTTTAGCTATATTTATACACAAAGATGTAAAACCCTAGATGAAGAGACAGCTCAGCTTATTCTCTTTGCCCAAGCAGATCAAACTTGTTTCGCAAGAGTAAGAGGGTCCAGCTGATTGTACACAATGACCTCAGCTGTATTGAAAGAGGGGATTGAAGTCGTTGGAGTCGCTTGGATCTTGGCGTTTTCTTCTTTAGTTTGCAAGCCCACTTTCTTATGTTCTTATTTGGTGGGCTTGTCTTCATTCTTAAGGCCCAAACTGTTTTGTTGTTGTAATACCCGAATCTTCTTTGTTTTGCCAACATTCCCCCGCAAACTTTGTGTGGGAGGAGACGACACACCAAGTTTGAAGCGAAGATCAGCAAACCTTTGTGCAGGAAGAGATTTTGTAAACACGTCGACAAGTTGGTGAGCGGATGAGATGTAATGAACCACAACAGTTCCGAGAGCTACTCTTTCGCGAATGTCATGAAAGTCGACATCAAAATGTTTGAAACGCTTGTGAATGGCTGCATTTGGAGAAAGATACACAGCTGATAGATTATCGCAGTAGATTTCTGGAGGCAAAGTCCGAGGAATACCTATGTCATGAAGAAGTTTGCCCAGCCATTTGATCTCAGCTGCTGTATCGGAGAGAGTTCTATACTCTGCCTCCGTCGAGCTGCGAGAAACTGTATCGTGTTTCTTTGCAGACCAGGCAATAATGGTGGAACCAAGAAAGGCACAAAACCCGCCTGTTGATCGTCGTGTTTCTTTGCAGTAGGCCCAATCGCTGTCGCAGTAGGCGTGTAAAGTGAAATCAGAAGTTGGAGTAAAAGATATACCAAACTGTGTTGTTCCCCGGAGATAGTGTAAAATACGTTTGAGGAGTAGAAAGTCAGAGAGTCGGGGAGAGTGCATTTTCTGGCATATGTAATTGACCGCAAACTGGATGTCAGGTCGTGTAAGAGTGAGATACTGTAATTTACCGGCTAAGCTGCGAAAATAGGTAGGCTCTGGGAATAGTTGATCCTGATCCTGAACTTTATCGAGTTGCAATGGCAGAGGAGTCGGCATAGAGGAGCAGTCAGCCATACCTGCAATTTGCAGAAGGTCTTCGCTATACTTTGCTTGATTAAGGAACAGACTATTGTCGCTGAAGGTAGCTTGAATGCCTAGAAAATAGTGAAGTTTGCCCATATCTTTCATTTTAAATTGAGTTTGGAGAGACTGCAGGAGTTCAGAGATCAGTTCATTGTTGGTGCCAGTGAGTACCATATCGTCAACGTAGAGAAAGAGTAGAAGAGTGTCTCCTTTGTGATTGTAGACAAATAAGGACGGATCAGATTTACTGCAAAAGAACCTAAACTCTAGGAGATAGTTGGGAAAAACGGCTTATTCCACCATGAACTATTAACTGCCTGTTTAAAAATACACAAACTATTAAACTATGCCAAAACAATCATTAACTATATAAAATTTTGAATTTAATACACAAACTTTTAAAATTTGGTTAATTTCACCAAATCCGTGATTAAAATCGGTTTAGTTTTAATGAATTGCTGACGTGGCTGCCAGGTGGACGGATGATTTGGTTCGGTTCACGAATTTGGAAATTGTCAGTTTTTAAAAAAAAAACCAGAGTCCAAATGACGTCGTTTCACCTCACCTGGTTTGGACTCTGGTTTTTTTAAATTATCTCTGTCTTTCTTCTTGGTTTTAGAGTTTTTATAATTAAACTGGACTGTCACACCACTGCTGTTTGATTAAGAAATTGAGAGTTATTATTAGGAATCATCAGTTTCTTGAAAGATCTTGTGTGTTTAGTTGTTTCTTGTGAAGCCAAATTTTGAATTTTGGTAACAGGACGATGTGGATGAAGCTAATATGGTGGCGAAAGCGAGTGAGTTAGAGAAGGAACTGATTGCGAAAGAAGGAGAAACTCTAAAGGTTTTGAAGTCGCTTGAGTCAACCAAAGCCATCGTTGAACAGCTCAAATTGAAGCTACAACGAAAGAAAGACAAAGAAAACTGCGACAAGAATGTTATGAAAGAACTGAACCAAGCAAAGACGAATCTTTGCAAGACAACCGAAGATCTGGCTGCTATACGCGAGTCGGTTGAGCTACTGAACAAGAGATTGGAAGAGGAACGAGCAGCACTCGAGAAGACACGAGAGAGACTAAACTCTGAGAATGCAGCAGAAATCTCCAAGGAGATTCACAGACTAAGCTACGAGGCTATGGAGTTCAGTAAAACAGGAGAGGATGCGCGTTCCACGGTTGATAAAGCCGTGGCTGAGATTGAACAGACGAGGAACAAGATCAAAGCTAGCAAATCAAAGCTGTTACCGGGAGAAGAAGAAGGAGAAGAGGAAATTGTCAAGAGACGCTGCAGGAGGAGATTCTTGAGAGGATAGAAGAAACGGCTCAAGAAATCAGAAGCAGCAGGAGGACGATTGAAGAAGGTCTGGAGAAAGTGAATACCGCGAAAATGGAAGCAGAAGAGACAACCCTTCAGGGGAAATGGCAATGGTCAGAACATAGGAGGAGATCACCATCATACACGGCCAAGTACAAGAACAGGAGAGAGACGCTTCTGATGGATGTAAACGGTTTTTTAAAAAAAAACAGAATCCAAACCAGGTGAGGTGAAACGACGTCGTTTGGACTCTGGTTTTTTAAAAAAAACTGACAATTTCCAAATTTTTGAATCGAACCAAACCATCCGTCCACCTGGCAGCCACGTCAGCAATTCATTAAAACTAAACCGATTTTAATCACGGCTTTGGTGAAATTAACCAAATTTTAAAAATTTGTGTATTAAATTCAAAATTTTATATAGTTAATAATTGTTTTGGCATAGTTTAATAGTTTGTGTATTTTTAAACAGGCGATTAATAGTTCCTGGTGGAATAAACCGTTTTCCCGAGATAGTTGCTGAATTTGTTGAACCATGCTCGAGGCGATTGTTTTAACCAGTAGATTGCCTTGTAAAGTAAACAAACATAAGCTGGATTGACTGGATCAATAAACCCCGGAGGTTGATGCATGTAAATCGTTTCGGTCAAGTCACCGTGTAAGAAGGCATTGGTTACATCAAGCTGCTTGATATCCCATTTGAGTTTTACAGCAGCATCAAGAACCATTCTTACAGTGGCGGTTTTAACAACAGGACTATACGTTTCCAAATAGCCAATCCCTTCTTCTTAATCGAACCCTTTGGCGACCAAACGAGCCTTGAGTTTGTCCAAAGAGCTATCTGCATTTAGTTTGGTTCAAAAAACCCATTTACAGCCAAGAATGTTCATATCCGGTTCACAAGGAACCAATGTGAAAGTTTTTGTTTCTTTGAACGAGTCTATCTCGGAGGTCATTGCTGCTGTCCAACCTGGAGGTTTTAGAGCAGATGTGACTGTCTTTGGTTCCGGTGGAGTTGATGTAATAGTGAGAAGAACATAACGTTTGTTTGGCTTGATAATACCCGTTTTGGACCGTGTGATCATAGGATGAGCAGGTTGGCGTTCTGATTAAGCAGAGGTATTACCTGATAATGGCACTGAAACAAGAGGCCCACTGTAATTCACAATTGCAGTTGGGGAAGACACAAGCGGTGGAAAGTCTGAGCTTGTAAAAAGAGATTGTTCTGCCATGGGTTCAGATTGAGCTGCTATAGGAGATATATGTACAGATGAAACCGCAGATTGCATTGTTGTCGATTCAACGGCAACCGGAGACTGTACAACTTGTGTATCAGAAATGGGAGTCTGAGCTGAAGAAAAGCAAAAATGTGCAGCAGCTGGTGATGGCGATAAAACAGAGACACGCATAGGTTGTGCAGAGGATTCTGGAACCTCTGCATTTGGTGTAACCGAAGAGGTTGGTGAAGCAACAGGAGCTACAAAGCTCTTTTGCCAAGCCGTGAGAATGGAAGATGATGAATTGGGATGAAATCTCTGATAAACAATTGCAAAAGGAAACACAGTTTCATCAAACAACACATGAGGACTGATGTATACTCGACCCGTTGGTGGGTAGATACATCGATATCCTTTGTATCTATCATTATACCCCAAGAAGACACACTCGAGAGATCTCGGATCAAGTTTTGACGTGGTGTAAGGTTGCAAAGACGGATAACAGACACAACCAAAGACCCGAAGAGCAGAATAATCAGGAACGTTGTTTAATAGCATTGAGTACGGGCTTTTGTGATCCGACAAAGTCGAGGAGGGTAGAATGTTGCTGAGAAAGTTGGCTGTGAAGAATGCTTCAACCCTGTACTGTTGCGGCATCTTACTCTGAAACAACATAGCTAGACCAAGTTCCGTTATATGGCGATGCTTGCGTTCTGCAAGGCCTTTTTGCTGAGGAGTATGCGGGCAAGAGATCATTTATTTGATGCCACATTGAGACAAATGAGAGACAAACCGATTGCTTGTAAATTCACCACCTCCATCACATTGAAATGTTTGAATTTTCAGACCAAATTGAGTCTCAACAAGCGGCAGAAACAGTTTGAAGATTTCAAAAAAGTCTGATTTTGATTTCAAAGGGTAGAACCAACAAAATCTTGAGAAATTGTCTATAAAGACTACATAGTACTTGAACCCTTGAAAAGAAGACAACAGAGCAGGACCCCAAAGGTCGCAATGTACTCTTCTAGAGGTCTAACTGCAATGTAAACGGAAGAAGAGAAAGGTAAGCGGGAACTCTTTCCAAGCGGACAAGACTCGCAAAGTTTGTTGGTGACTTTTGTAACAGAGATGGCTTTGCTGCGTGACAGATGTAGGAGAATCTCATTGCTTGGATGACCCATTCTTCTATGCCAAATTTCATCTGTGGAACTCACTTGTCGGGTTGAATAGAAGGCTGTAAAAGATGGATTCTCCAAAATGTATAAGTCCTTATGGCGCCTTCCTTGTGTCAGAACTTTCTTTGTTTGCTTGTTGTCCTTAACACACACACCATCAGCATCAAATTTGAAGGAACATGGATAATCGTATGTAAGCTTAGAAACTGATAAAAGCGATTTTGCAATAGCTGGACATACTAACACATCTTGTAGAGATAGGGTACCTGACACTGTTTGAAGAGGTACTGAACCAACATGCGTGATTGGGAGGAACTCGCCATTGCCAACCATCGCTGAATCACGACCATGATAGTCTTGAGATGTGAGCAAATGCTGAGCAGAATTGGTTATGTGTGCAGAAGCTCCAGTATCTGGATACCATTCAGTACCGGTGAAGTGAGTGTCATCAGAAATGTGCATTGCAGTCAAGTCATGTGTAGGAAATATCTAAACCTATCATGTGTAGGAATAGAGAAAGGATCCCAAATGTCAATACGAAGTAAGTCAAAAGGATTTGAACTTAGATTGTTGTGAGAGACAAAAGGAAGGTGTTTCTGTTTTGAAAGATGACAGACTTTGCACTGATGATTTGGCTTAATATCTTGTTTAGGAAAAGATAAAAGAGAATGCATTGTCTGTAATTTAGACATGGAAGGATGGCCTAAGCGTTTATGCCATTTTTCAGAACACGAAACAGAAAAATTAAGAACATTAGGTGAAATACCTGGAAAAGAGAAAGAATCTATATCCAAAAAATAAAGATTAGCCACCTCTCTACCCATTCCAATCATTAATTCCCGAGTAGGAACCTGAATGCCACAAGAGACTTCATCAAATCAGATTCGACAATGCATTTTCTTAGTAGTTGATGCTAAGAAGGTTGTATTTGAAATGTGGGATGTATAGAAAATCAGAAAGAATCAAATTACTACCCATGTTGATATCTCTTATTCCAACAATGCTAACCAAAACTCCATTAGGTAAAGTGGCAGTAGTAGAAGGAAGAGGTTTATAGGAAGTGAAAGAGGATTTCTGATAGGAGATATGGTTAGTGGCTCTTGAATCTATAACCTAAGCATTAGAACAGGAATATTACTATTGGCAGAGCAGACATAAGGTCGATCAATTCCGGTAAAAGAACAGAGGATAGAGGGGTAAAACGTACCGAAAATTGGACTTGTGGATGAGGAAGAAGGTAAGGAAGCTGAGACAAAGTGAACTTCTGGACTAGGATGATCAGCTGGAGGTTGAAGTTTGGTACTGAGGAAAGACACCAACTGTTGTATCTGATTAGGAGAAAGTTCATCACTAGAAGCAGGAATTGTATGTGACGTATCTCCAACTGTCAAATTTGCAGATACAGAAGAGCTGAGATGATTTGTCAAACCGCTGATTGGGTTTGAGACTTGTAGGATAGCATACTTCTGGTAGCAACGATCAATGACATGTCCCACACGATGACAATGAGTGCAATAAGGTCTGTCTTTCCTCATAGAACGAGTAGACTGTCCACCTTGAAACTGAGAGGTCTTGTGAAAACCATGATTCAGAGTCTGAGTAACCTGAAAGGCTGCAGAAGATAATAAAATCAGCTGGAGCAGTAGATCTTGCATCTTTTTGGCTGTCCTCTTGATCTAGGAGATTATAGACCTCAGATAATGATGGTAAAGTCTTCTTCATGAGAATTCTACTTCTAATATACTCATAATTATCGTTCAAGCCCATGAGGAAATCAATAACGCGATTAGTCTCTTTCTCAGCTTGAAGATCCTCAATGGTGGATGCTGGAGTCTGCACGCTTGAGAACTCTTCCCGAAGAGGTTGAGTCTGAGTGTGATAGGATGAGAGATCAAGACTTCCTTGACGAAGAGAATGAATCTGATGATACAACTTATAAAAGCGAGGCAGATTCGATTTATGAAAACGAGTGTGCAGATCTTTCCATATATCTGAAGCATGCTTGATATACAATATACTTGTATAAATTTCCTTTGAAACACTATTCAATAACCAGGACTTCACCATACTGTTACATCTACACCACATCATGAAATACGGATCATCTTCAAGTGGTTTAGCAATCGACCCATCCAGAAATCCTAACTTATTCTTAGCCTCTAAGCTAGTTGCCATAGCAATAGACCAGATACCGTATTTATTTCCATCTAATGGTTCTGATGCTAAGACTAAGCCAGGATGATCCGAACTATGTAGGTGGTAAGGAAAATTGATATTATCTGGATTATTGGATACCTCAAAGTGATCGTTGGAATTAGAGAAGACAGATCGAGACATCGGAGAACAATCTAGACCACCGAGAACCGGTTCCGGAGCTGGAGACGGTGCACGACGACAAACAGATGCTGAAGCTTCATCACGAGCAACTGGAGACAACGGAGACCTCGATTTCAGGTGATAAGGAAGGAGCGGAACGATATTTCGATTTGCTATTTCGTTTTTCCATTGAGAATCTAAATCAGCAGAGAGACAACAGAATGTTGCGAGAGATGCTGAAATCGAACAGGAAAACCGAAGGAGAAGCAGATCGAGATGAAGAATATGGAAGAAACAAAGAGCGCTGGTGAGAATCCGGCCTAAAAAAATCCGGCGAAGTACCGGAGAAGCAAATCGAAGAGAGTTTGTTAGAGAGAAGGTGATATTTTGTGCTGTGATACCACTTTACTATCTCATTCTCATTAATTAAAACAAAATATACAATTAGGGGTTTGTATACAAACTGACCAAGGCCTAAACCAGAGCCTTAAACAAAAGAATAAACAATACTGGTTTATACTATACCAGTTCACAATAGAGATTAAAATTATGTACACATCTATACATGAAAAACTATATACATCAATAGATACTGCACCACGAGCTTTAGGATTGGAAAATGTAAACCACAGTGAAGAAAGTAGTACCCGTAAGAGTATTTGTATCCATCTCTCGCGATCTCAGAATTTATCTCAAGCGAAGGATAATAATTTTGACAGTCTCTGGAAGATTGCAGGAAACACGAATATTGGCGATGCATTGCATGATACGTACAGCTTTTGACCAAGGGGAGTGATGTGGCACCATTGGAAAAAACAAAGTGAACAAAGTTCGAAGAAAAGGAATATGAATAATTAAGAAGAAGGATGAAAATGTAAAAAAGGAAAATAACTCGTATTTGCCAAGATACACATTTACCAAACAATGAGTTATTTAATTTCCTAAATGGTCTAAAATAACCAAATTAAGGAATTTGGGTGTTTATTGTTTGGGTGTAAATTCAGGCCTAGAAAATTAAGATCCAATAAGGTATAAATCAAAAGACACAAAACAAAGTAAATAGCATTACAAAACGAATTGTAAGGCTCGGATGGATGTCAAACAACAAACTCAGATCTAAGTGAAGAACATAGTCAAACCAATGTGGTCAAACTTGAATCAAATCTAAAGTGGACTGAAGAATTACAAAACGAATTGTAAGGCTAGGATCGATGTCAAACGACAAACTCAGATCTATACGGACTGAAGGAGATAGTCAAACCTATGTGGTCAAACTTGAGTCAAATAAAAAATGGACTGAAGAATTACTCAAAAAGGGTAATGAAATATTTTGACTAGAAAGAGTTGAATCCACCGAAGTTAATACCATTAAATACTGAATCAAATGGGATAAATGGCGACGTTAAACACTAGTTCATGCTATAAAATAAGAGGATAACTAATTCTAAACACACGTTGTTGACTCATTTTTTTCTAGTTTTCTATTTATTTTCGGTTCTGGTTTTTCGTGAAGAAACTTTGAAGTAATGAATACTAAAAACCATTTACTCCTATTTCTCTCTCAAATCTCATTCACTTTGTTTATCTCTTAAACATAAACTTGTGCAAATTTTTCCTAAAGCCATTATATTATTTGTTACACAAAGACGAACCCAGTCCTCCAATTATTCTATTTACAAATATTGATGGTAGTTTTTGCTATAACAATTGAACTCAATATTTTATATTCTTTGTAGATCAAGTGACTGTTTTATCGGATACAAATTTTGTATAAAATAAAATATGATTTTTCTTCCATTCAAGTAAACTATAACAGGTACGATTTATGTTTGAAATCTTGTTTTGCCAATCTAGAAAATATTTTAAGAAAATATGACGTGTTTGATGTCAATGGATATATATTTGTTTTAGTTAGAGTATAGATGGGAGGGTTCTTTCTAAAACAAAGATGATAAGAATTGATTTCTTGAACTATATTTTTATAAATTTTTACAAACAGATGCTAATATATGTTTCTTGTGCAGAAAAAAGCTAAAATTATTAAATTATCTGTGGAAAATTATGAAATATGAAAATTTAAAAGGTTAGTTTTTATGTGAAATGAAAATGTTTTCATGAAAAGAATAGATGTGGAAATCTAATTAACAATTATGGGTTTAAGCTTTTTATTTTTATTTTATTTTGTGGGTATCTTATTATATAAAGTTAGATTTCTCAAAGTAACTAATTAATATGATTGTGATACATGTCAAGTCTAGATTTTAACACATGTAAATACAAAAAAAATATAAAATAAACTAATTTAATAGAAAGAAGATTTCAGATTTCCTAATCGTAAAAATACAAATTTTATAAAAAATAAATCAAACAATATATTGTCGTGGAACTCTTCTTTGTACATTGGTTGATCAATGGTTAATCAATGTATGTATACCAAGAAGCTCGGTGGTTGAATCGCCTAGAGTACGATTTACTATCTTATATCCAAAAGGACAAAATGTGACGATGGAGAAAAACGAAGGAAAAAATAACCAATCAAGAAACCTAAGGCGAACGTTATCTCACGGACAGTTAGGGAGGTGAATGAAGAAGTTGAGGACTCGAACCCAGTTTTATAGACGCTAAGGAGAGAAGGAGAACCAAAATAGAAAAAAAATCCAAAACACAGGGACCGATTCTATGATTAACATGTCCCAAGTTGCACACTAAAAGATGCATCATAATTGCATTTGGTAACTGGCACATTGGAAGCAAGCGGAACCTAATGCAGAGCATTGAGAAAACTAGTATGAACATACATCACGGTCAATAGGCGACATAACTTCACGTCATGCAACCAATAAGAATTCACCATGTGGACCCATTCGTTTAGTCACCAACCAATAACAGTTCCAGTTTCATTACGAAGGCACCCGTTTCTGGGGATGGCCACGGTCGAGAACAAAACGCAACTGCCGGGAGAGCAAGCAATAAAATGCGAATGTTCAAACATCCTGATAGAAGGACAAAAAGGCAAAGAGAATCTAACTTGAATGAACAAGCAGGTACGTACCCTTTGAGGACATATTCTCTAATCATATACATCCTCTCGGGGACCTTATATATTTTTTTGGTTGCTCGCTTTCACGCTTGGTTGCATGTCCTTCGGGATTCTCATTTATTACCTTTCTTACTAGCATGCCTACATATCCTCTAGGAACTTATTGTTCGATCATATACATCTCTCGGTGTCCTTTCTTATTTCTTTACTTGCTCGCTTGTATGCATGCCTTCCTAGGACAGATTCCCTTATCATAGGCATCTCCCTCGATGTCTTTGCTTGTTTTCTTGCTTAGTCGCTTGCTTGCATACCCTCTGAGGGATATATTTTCTGATTATAGGCATCCTATCGGGGTCTTTGTTATTATTATTTTTTCTCCGCTTGCTTGCATACCCTCCTAGAACATATTCTCCAATCAAATACATCGTTTCGGGATCCTTATTTATTTTATTGCTTATTCAGTTGCTGGCATACGCTTATGAGACATCTTCTTTTATCATATGCATCCCCTTAGGGTCATTATTTACTTACTTGCTCGTTGGCCCATCGCAGTCCTTGGGAACATGTCCATCAAATCAATTAACGCTCTCTAATCTAAATCTTCATGATAAAAAATAACACAATTTACTTATGAATAGAATACATAAACCGTATCACCGAGCGACAAGTAAAATGATACAAGTCACCAGCTCCGGAGAGAGATCCCGCTTTCTAGCAAACACCCGACATTTGTCTCCACGGGAAAGAAAAGTTAATCCATTATCACAAGTGTTAGTCCCTATGCAGCCCGCCTTGAACTCGTAGGCGAAATGTTGAGGCATCCAGCTGTTTTCGCACTAAGCTGCACACATTGGGTTCGATCTAAGCATACAATGAATGATGCAATGCACATGTCGGCGACGTCGATTGAATCCTTCTGGGGAGAATCGCACGAAAAAACGTTTTTCGGGTCAAACGAATAACATTTTTTTGATGGCTTGCTTCCCAGAACTATAGCGCATTGTTCGTAGAGCAAGTCAACTCCTTGTCTTCTCCTTGGGAACGAGCCAGGGAGTTTAGCAGAAATTGTTGAGAACGATTTTACAACATCTAATCCACATCTCACACATGGCACAATGGTTCTGCCTTTTCACCAACCCAGCATGGGCGAGTAAATTGTTACTATTTCCGGAGATTCTGTTGAGCTAGGACAAAAGAGCCCACAAGTCACTCGAGTGTTTCCGCCACGAATTCGGACACGACAAGGACAAAGGTAAGAAGGAAAGACACTCAATTGAGATTTCTCCACAATAAAAATTGGAGGATAGCTCTGAAGAGAATGATGTTTTGGTTGGGAGAGAGAGAGTGTTTTTGGGAAAGCTCCGCAATTCTAGAAACGGTATTAAAAACTGACCAAGAGGAGAGTTATAACCCCACTTTTTTTATACGTATGAACTACATAAACTTTTATAAAAATACAAATGCTCTAATCTGTGGAAAGTTTTTTCCACATAAAATCGTACGTATTTTCTAAATTATTATACTGAGTTGAGAAATTAATGACTTAGGCGTATGAAAATATTATTTTCTTCTCGTCGGCTTTAGAACTTTTTTTCTATGCGCATGTTTGGTGTACGCCCGGTCAGATCCACGATCCGAAGGCCTCTATACGAAATAATTTATCATCCTTCCAGAAGACGAATACTTACATACGCTTTCTAACTATTTCTTCTAAAACACACATTTTCGGGTGATGAATAAATTCTAAAAACAAAATATTAATATAATTTTGTCTTAAATAATATTAATTCTGAGGGGGGAGGCGAACCAACTAGTAAGTTATTATATGAAATCCTTTTTTAATGTAAATAAAGGAAACATTTGTTTACGACTGGTATATGGAATCTAAATCATTTAGCCACTCTAGAGTGTAGTTATAATTGTGGAGCATAATCTTGGAACAAATCCAAAGCGACCAAAAAGGTGTAACATGCATATACAGCTCACGCTATTCCAACTCCCACCGACACTATCTTCACATCTACACGTGATTTCAACGTAACAGTCACTCATTCAAATTTGTCCTGATCACATTTCTTTTTCTTTTTTTTTGATACAAAAAAAAATATTTTCGAAACAAGTGGAACAATTAATTATTCCAAACCTCCACACAAATATCAAGGTGAAAAAAAGAATTTTAAAATAAATTATAGTAAATTAAAAGATCAAACAAGAAAAAAAAGAAAACAAGATTCCCAAGCGACGCAAATGCGACGTGTAACATCACATGAGCCAAACTCCAAAACAGAGCCCGACAATCGCCGTCACAATAATACTGCTTCGCGTAATTATCACTGAAACGCCACCGTTTTTATCATCAGCAACCTCATCGTCATTGTCTCCCGGATAATCGGCGCTGGGTCCGTCGGCGTCTTCATCGGCCTCCGCGTTCTTAGACTTGTGCTTACTTGACTTAGGAGCTGGAGCTGCCGCCTTAACAGCCTTATAGATCTCTCTCGGCAACAAAACTTTATCAATCTTGTAAATGATCAACGGCTCTTGATCTTTTAATGTTCCCATTATCTTCGCCGTCACAACTTCCGTCTCAAGCGTCACGTCTTCTCCGTCGTTCTGAACGGTGAAGTCAAACTTGTTGTTACCTTCAGTCGCTAACGTGTTAATGGCGCCGTTACCTGATCTAAGCATCTGCAACGATTGGTAAACCGGCATGCCATGGTACAACACTAACGCCGTTTTGTTCGCCGCAGAAAGAGCTTTAAATTTCGGCATGAATTTTCCGACAGAACTGTCGGAAGGACAGAACACTGTCAAGCCTCCGTCGACCGTGTCTTGAAACGTCTTGTCGGCTCCAGTTGATTTCAATATGTCAGAGAAAGCTTTGCATCCTTGTTTCTCCAGAATTGTGGTGAGGATGAGATCGCTAGGGCTCGCGGTCGGAGCTTCTGCTTCCGGCGAGGTCAAGACTTGGCTGATGTGAAGAACGGAAATATTGTAAGCCTTCTCGAAGATAGATTTAACGTAATGAGCTGTGAGTTGACTATCGTCGTCTTGGACGCCAAAACCAACTTTCCCGCCTTTTATGTCAGTGATGTTGACATAGCCGGAAATTCCCGTGGCGGATCCGGTGGACTGGAACATGGATGCGGTTGAAGTGGAGCCGTCGGTAATCTGGTGGAGCTTTTTGGCGCCGAAATAATCAACGAGGACGTGGAGGGAGAGAATGTTGCGGATTGTGTAGAGTGAGTAGCCTTTGGAAAGGATTGAGTTCATTGCTGAGTTGTCAACGGCCAAGACGGTGATCGTTTGCCGGCGGTTGATCTCGTCGGCGAGATGAGTGGCTGTAAGGTAGTGGTTGAAAGTGGAGAAATCATGATCTTTGGCCAAGATTTTTGTTATGTTGTGGGCCTTTGAGAGTGAGAAGAAGAGATGAAGGTGGAAAATTAAGACCAATACGGTGGCTGCTCGATGGAAATAAGCCATCTGTGGAGCGTAGGATTCGGCCGCTGTGGTTTGAGGACTTATGTGGTACCATTGAAGATGGGTCTTATAAATTATAAGAAAGAAAAATATAATAATAAAGAATCAAGCTGTCTCGCATATTTCCAGCGCAGCATCATCAGGTAAGTGAGTCCCACAGAAGTTTAGTTTGGGTCACACTTGAAAGTAATATACCCAAACCGACACTTATTCAGAAACTACGTTACTACGTAGTCAATTATTTGCGTTAGTTACCAAAATGTAATTTTCAGTGATAGAGATAGGCTGCGAATCTTCAGTTACTGGCCTTTCCGAATTAAAATCAGTCCATTTAATGAAGCCGACAACCCTTGTACCGTAGTTTAAAATGGAGGTGATAAAAAAGAAATCTACGGAAAAAAAATGAAAAAAGATTAAAACTAAGTGTGGAAAAAAACGAGAAAATGAGATAGAACACGACTGACTAAGTATACATAGAGAAGAGCATATCATTGAGGAGAAATATCCATCATTCGTATACAAAAACGTAAGCGATTGAGAAGCAGTAGCAAGCTTTCCATCATTTTAGTTCCTACTTATTTTCAGTTAACTTGCTGAGGACATAGGAACCAGACAAGCCCGTAGAACAAGATCCGGAACCAAAGACACGAGAAAAGGTTTTAACAAAACTGTGAAGAGTTTAATCGATCAAAAAGAGCTAGAAGATATCATCAAACAGTTGGACAAGCTCAGCATCTGCAAAGCTATAATTTATCCGGGCCAAAGGTCCAATAACAAGAAGGAGAAGAAACTGATGAAGACATGCTCATGTTTTGAAATATTATATCATGAAAGTGCTAATTTTAAAATTCTCCCAATTTTGTTTGTCTTTGTGAAGTTAAATTTAATAGTTTATAACTACTTTATCAAACTTCTTTACTCTCGCTAGTTTTCATAATATATATATTTTTTTAATTCTTTGTTTTTATTATCAAACTTTTATTACAAATGCTTTTTGCCAACCTAATTTCACTAGTTTATAACTAGTTTAGTAGGTTTAATTTGTAATTAATTTATGTTTAGTTTTTTTTGCCGTCTATAAATTAATTATTTAAATATTGTCGTTTGTTACAATACAATTCCGGAAATATGGACAATCATGGAACAAACTCCAGTCAGATGTCGAAACAATAGACTTTGTAGCTAAAATATCAGCACACATATTGGATAAGCGATTCCTATAAACAAATTTAGTAGAAGTAAACATAGCAGTCCAATGACGTATGGACGTAATGTAGTGTTTAGTTAATTAGTAGATCTATAATTTAATTTTTTAGATTACTATAAAATTTAGTATTTATAGTATATGTATTTTATTATCATGTTATTTTCTGTTTATAAGATTTGTATTTCATATTCTTAGTATACATATGGTTTTGAGTTTGTGTTTAACTCATATTTTATAATCATATTTTTATGTATAATTTATTCTCTGAATTTAGTAATTTTAATTTTTAATTGATATAAGAATTTTATTTTTTTATACTTTCTGTCTCAAATCCATTAGAACGAAAAATAAATTAAAAATAATTAAAAGTAAAATTAAAAAGAATTAGAAGTAAAGTTAAAAAGAATTTAAAGTAAAATTAAAAAAAACAAAGAATAAAATTTAAATATAATAAATAAATACCATAAGAACTCTGTCGGAAATTGGTCAAAATTTCAATAAATTTTAGAAAAATAATTATCTTCCGACAATTTAAAAGCAACAGTAAGAAATGTATTTTTTTCTAACAGAGTTCCAACAGTTTTTTCCGTTAGAAATATGATGTTTTCTTATAGAGTACATATACCTAGGAGTGTTCTATCTAGGTAAAAATGATCCAAAACGAACCAAAATACAAGAGATTTGGTTTTGGTTATACCGTGTCAACCGTGTGGATGTTATTTTTGATAAACCGCATATATGGTTCGTGATGCAATCATAAACCATGATACCGGACTGTTCTACCCATGGTTGGACCATGTACCTGGGGAGGACGACCTACTAAACCAATTGGAGGTTGGTCAACGGATTTCTTGATCAAATGAGCCAGAAGAGACGAACAATCGAGCTAGAATTGCCTTAGAATGGGACGAATTCGAAGATACTCTTCTTGACCAAACCGCGACCGAACTGGTACGACCCGATAAGGTGCAGATTCGGAAACAACGACCCATCGATCATTCCAACGACCGGACTCGAGCTATTTATCGACAAAGTTGGAATTCTAAAGAAAGTGATCGAGAAGGATTATCCATGACTCGGACTAGATTGGAAGTTGACCGAGAAATCTTACCCATGGACCAAACCGGAAACCGTGACGTAATTGAATACGACCTAATGACATTTTCACCCGGCCTAATGACCAGGACTCATGGTACAAACCTTCAAAAAGCTATAACACTTGCCTTGGTTCGTGAAATTGATTTCAATCAAGATGGACCGACTAAACCAAATCCTTGTACTGTTTTGGTTGGCGAGAAATCCAAGAAGGACGTTCCAGCGGTCATCAGTAACGGCCGAGTAAAGCCAAAACAGTCCAACGACGTGTTGCATAGAAGTCTTGACCGCGGGTTTACTCTCCTTTATTTCTTTTTATTTTTCTCTAATCCAATAACCTTTTACCTCTAGAATTTGTACTATATTTTGTTTTGCACTTGCTATTTTTCGGTATAACTCTCTTCTTGGAATTTTATGAACTTTTACTAAGCTTAGAAAATTTCTCTCTTTTTCTTCTTCATAGCAATTGGTTGTTTGGTGCATTATATTCTCACAACTGGCCTAAACTAACGTCTTGGTGCGTCATTAAAAAAGTTGGGAAATGCTATATCGGTATACCATTGGGCTTTCATACCCTTTGACGGTCGGACTCGTTCCATCCTCGAACCGTGATTGTTAGTAACCTTACTTGTTTCCTTATCATACGCAACAACCCTTCTTCAAGTGAAATTTCCTCGGGAAGATGATGTCAAGTAGTATGAGAGCCACACTTGAAAGGGTTGGTATCATTTCTCTTTAAGTTTCTCAAATAAAAAAAAATATATATATGTATTCCTCTAAACATTTCTTCTCTAACTATCTTATGTAAGGAAACTGAGTATGCCTTGCTAAAATTCCTTACAAAAAAATATATGTGTAAGTATTTTGGGATTGAAAACTCCCTTTAGGATCTCTAAAAGACTCCTTTCATGATCAAGTTCTCACTCTTGGTCTTTTAGTTTGTAGATTTTAGTATCTTCTCAAAAGAATGAGAACAAACTAAGTTATGAATGTCCTAATGCATTTAGGATTCCGTAATCCTTTTGCCTAGTTGTGTTCACATATTTAGTTTGTTTGATTCAAGAAAAGTATGTGTATAAGGATTTGTCCTAATGCATTTAGGATTTCCTAATTCTTTTGCGTAGTTGTATTCACATATTTAGTTTGTTTGATTCAACAAAAGTATGTGTGTAAGGATTTTGGGATTGAAAACTCCTTTTAGGATCTCTAAGAGACTCTTTTCATGATCAAGATCTCACTCTTGGTCTTTTAGCTTCAAGGTTTTAGTTTTTTCTCAAAAGAATGAGAACCAAATAAGATATGAATGTCCTAATTCTATGCGCCACTAACATTTCAGGATATGTAGAATAATGATTTCATTATTAATTTCCATTTTTAGTCGTCTTGTAGTGAGATAAACGAAGATATATGCATCTCCTTATCCATTTAGCAGCCCCTAAGGCCTATTTCTAGTCTAATCCCTCCATTGAATTAGTTTTAGTCACTAAATGGTCGTTTAAAACATTTTTAATCTAAAAATCCATTGAGGATCCGTAGAATACTATTTTCATTAGCTAATTTTCACTTTAAGTCTTCAAGATGGTGGATTTGAGTTTTCTCTCACAAGAATTAGAAAAACTAGGTTATGCATCTTCGTTTACATTTGAAGTCCCTATTGCCTTTTATAGTCGTATCCCTCTACTTAGTTTATTGTTTACACTGAAAGTCCGTATTAAACATTTTGGACCTAAAACTCCGTTTCTGATCCGTAGAAGACCGTTTTCATTACCTAATTCGTTCTTCTAGTCTTGTAGATGGTAGATTTGGGTATCTTCCCAAAAGAATGAGAAACAACTAAGAAATGCTTCTTCTTATACACTTAGGCGCCCCTAATTTAATTTTCTAGTTGAGTCACCCAATTTATATCATTTTACAAATTAGAAAATAAGTTTTCAACATTTTCGGACCTAAACCTCTGTTTTGAAGATCCGTAAAAGACTGTTTTCATTACCTAATTCCCTCTTCTTTTCTTATAGATGGTAAATTTGAGTTGCTCCTAAAAGAATAAAAAAAACTAAAATTATATTCTTCTCCTTATATATTTAGCAGCCCCTAATGCCCGTTTTTAGTCGGATCGCTCTATTGAGTTTCTTTTAGTCTCTAAAACTCCGTTTAAAACATTTTCGGACCTAAAAATCCATTGACGATTCATAGAATACTGTTTTTCATTCTCTAATTTCCATTTTTAGTCTTCTAGATGGTCGATTTGATTTTTCTCTCACAAGAATTAGAAAAACTAGGTTATGCATTTTCTTTTACATTTCTAGTCGAATTCCTCCATTTAGTTCATTTTTCTAACTAAAAGTTCTTTTTCACCATTTTCGGACCTAAACCTTTGTTTAATATCCGTAGAAAAACATTTTCATGACGTAATTCTCTCTTGTAGTCTCAGAGAAGAAACTAAAATATATCCTTCCCCTTATACATTTAGGAGACATTTATGCCAATTTCTAGTCGAATCCCTCCACTAAATTCGTTTTAGTCGGTAAACTCTGTTTAAAACATTTTGGGACCTTATAACTCCAATTAGGTTCTGTAGAATATTATTTTCATCATCTAACTTCGACTTTTAGTCTTTTATGTAGATTTAAGTTTTCTCTCACTAGAAGTAGAAAAAACTAAGTTATTTCTAGTCGACTCCCTCCATTTAGTTCATTTTTGTCACTACAAAGTCGGTCTAAATATTTTCGGACCTAAAACTCTGTTTATAGTCCGTAGAAGACCGTTTTCATCACATAATACCCTTTTTAGTCTTCCAGATGGTAGATTTAACTATCCTCTCAAAAGAACGAGAAACAACTAAAATATGCTTCTTCTTATTTAATTAGGTGCCCCTAATTTATTTTTCTAGTTGAATCACCCAATTTACATCATTTTACACATTAAAAGTCTGTTTTCAAAATTTTCAGACCTAAACCTCTGTTTAAAATCCATAAAAGACCGTTTTCATGACCTAATTCCCTCTTGTAGGTTATGCATTTTCTTTTAGTTCGGTTTTTTTCACTAAAAGTCCATTTTCAACATTTTTGGACCAAAACCTTTGTTTAAGATCCATAGAAGACCGTTTTCATTACCTAATTCACTCTTGAAGTCCACCAATAGATGGTAGAATTAAGTTGCCTCCAAAAAAATGAAAAGAACTTAAATATGTGCGTCTTATACGTTGCAGCGCGTCTAATGCCTATTTCTATCTGAATCCCTCCAGTTAATTCATTTTTGACACTAAGTCTGTTTAAACATATTACAACCTAAAACTCCGTTTAGGATTGTAAAAGACTGAGTTCATACCCAAATTCCCACTTTTAGTTTTTTAGATTGTAGATTTGAGTTTCCGCCGAAAAGAATAAGAAAACAAGTAACATATGCTACTCCTTATAAATTTAGGAGACCCTAATGCCTATTACTAGTCGATCCCACCATTCTGTGATGTAAGCACAAAATCCACCAATACTTTGATCACAAGGCTGTCGAGAATTTAGAAGCTTGATGCATCGAAGAGTGCCAGTCAAAGGTGTGGAAAGCCTTTAAGATGTAGGCATAGAATATTGTTTTCATAACCTAATTGCCACTCCTTGCTTAATAGAAGATAAATTTTAGTTTCCTCTCACAAGAATTAGACAAAACTAGGTTATGCTTCTTCTTATACATTTCGACCCCTAATGCCGATTTCTTGTCGAATCCCTCCAATTAGTTCATTATTTTCACTAAATCTTCGTTTTCAAAATTGTTTTACCTAAACCTTTGTTTAACATCCGTAGAAGACCGTTTTCATGATCTAATTCACTCTTGTAGCCAAATAGATGGTAGATTTGAGTTGCCTCCTAAAAGAATAAGAAGAAACTAAATTATATGCTTCTCCTTATACAACTCGGAGACTCTAATGCCCATTTGTAGTCGAATCCCTCCACTAAGTTTGTTTTCATTACCTAATTCCCAATTCCACTTTGCTAGATTGTAATGTTTAGTTTCCTCTCACAAGAATTAGAGAAAACTAGCTTCTGGTTCTTCTTATGCATTTCAAAGCCCCTAATGCCTATTTTTTGTCGAATCCCTCTAGTTCGTTCATTTTTTACCTAAAGTCTGTAGAATACCGTTTTTGTGACCTGATTCCCGCTTGTAGTCTAATAGATGTCGATTTGAGTTGCCTTCTAAAAGAATGAGATGAACCTAAATATATGCTTCTCATTTAGGAGACTGTAATGCCCATTTCTAATCGAATTCCTCCATTCAGTTCCTTTTAGTTAATAAAAGTTCGTTGAAAACATTTTGGGACCTAAAAATCCATATAGGATCTGTAGAATACTAATTTTCACTTTTAGTCTTCTAGATGATAGATTTGAGTTTCCTCTCACAAGAATTAGAAAAAACTAGGTTATGCTTCTTCTAATACATTTCGGAGCCTCTAATGCTTATTCCTAGTAGAATCCCTCAATTTAAGTCATTTTTGTTACTAAAATTTATTTTAACCATTTGATCCGCATAACACCGTTTTCATGACCTAATTCTGTCATGTAGTCTTATAGATGGTAGATTTGAGTTGCCTCAGAAAAGATTGAGAAACAACTAATATATTTCCTTCTCGTTATACATTTAGGAGCCATACATGCCCAATTGTAGTTGAAACCCTCCATTAGTTTTTTTAGTCACTAAAAGTTTGTTTAAAACATGTTGTGACTAAAAACTCCATTGACAATATGTAGAATACTGTTTTCATTACCTAATGTCCAGTTTTACTCTTCTAGATGGTAGATTTGAGTTTTCTCTCATAAGACTTAGAAAAAAAAGTTATTGTTGTTGTTATACATTTCGGAGCCCCTAATGCTTATTTCTATTCGAATCCCTCCATTTATTTCATTTTTGTGACTTGAAATTTGTTTAAGAGAGCTTTACATAGGACACTTTTAAGTTTTGGTTTACAAAACACACTTTTTTGAGAATGAGACACTTTTGGTATGTGAATATTCATTTTTAACACACCACAACAAATCTTCTTCTAATTTGGATGTCTTTCTCCTTTACCAACTCATTCCGTCGATCTACGGCTATTGTTCATAATTTTTTATAAATTTTTGACTTCACAATGTTTAATTGTAATCTTTCTTATGTTCTTCTTCTTCCTCCTCCTCTTCTTCTTCCTCATGTTCTTTTTCTTTTTTCTTTGTTTGGATTAGGATAAAAGGTATAAAAAAATTAGGAAAGAGATAACATATTAATTGATTATGGTGAATAAGATAAGTGAAAAGAAGATATTCAACCAAGATTTCGTGAAGACAAACATCTAATTATGATAAAATGACATATAGTGATGGTAAAAGTCAAAGGCCAAAAGATGCATTTCAAGTGTTTGATAAAATGCCGTGGACAACATTCCGTGAACAAAATATCGTGGACAACATACAGTGGACAGCATGCCTTGTGGACAATATGCGGTGGACGAGATATTGTTGACATCATGTTGTGACACAGAGATTGAATTTAGTGGACTAGGTGTTGTGAAAATCATGTCGTGGATAATTTATAATATCATGCACAATTAAATGGTCAATGACGTGGTGAAAAACTTATTTTGGACTAATTTTGAGTCATAGATTATCATAAAATTTAATTATGTACAATATATTGTGGACGGATAATTATTTAACCATTGATTATAGTGATGATTTGACGATAGAGTGAATGGACAAAAAAAAAGTCTCGTTGTTCGTGACAATTTATCCACACAAATATGTCCACATTAATATCATAATATGTTATCTTGTCCACGCTATCATGAACACGACTTCATGTCCAAGTCATCGTGACCAAGATTTCGTGTCCACAACCACAACTCCTTTCAAATTAACAATATTTCCAATTTCATTAAGCCAAAATCAAAAGTATATTGAGATATTGAGCATCGTGTTGATTCTTACATTATGAGTGTTTGTCCATATAATAGTGATCTAAAGTACAACTTGTCTAATACATACAAAACAACGCCATCATGTCCATACCACGATGTTCACGCTATAAGTCCACACCATCGTGAATATGTGGACGAATGAGATGATATATAACACTTTGTAGCCGGGTGAGTTGAATGGACAACACTTTGTGGATACGTTTCTGTGAGGAGACAAAAATCTTAACTATCAATGAATATTCATCTCTTTTCATGATCTTGGTTTTTCTCACAAATCTCATACTTCTCTTTATGATGTAATCAATTTCCAATTTCATTAAGGCAAAATCGAAAGTATATTGAGATATTGAGCATTGTGTTGATTTTTACATTATGAGTGTTTGTCCATATAATAGTGATCTAAAGTACAACTTGTCTAATACATACAAAACAACGCCATCATGTCCACACCACGATGTCCACACTATAATGTCCACACCACCGTGAATGTGTGGACAAATGAGATGATATATAATACTTTGTAGCCGAGTGAGTTGAATGGACAACACTTTGTGGATACGTTTCTGTGAGGAGACAAAATCTTAACTATCAATGAATATTTGATTACATCATAAAGAGAAATATAAGATTTGTCATCTAAAGTACAACTTGTCTAATATATACAAAACAACACCATCATGTCCACACCATCATGTTCACGCCATCATGTACACGCCATCATGTCTACTCGATCATGTCCACGATTTTATGCCCATTACTGCATGCATTTCTGCAAATTGACAGTTTTTATGCTCCGTTAAGCCAAAATTAAAATCAGACTGAGATATAGATCTTTGTGTTGTTTCTTACCGTTGGTGATTGTCCATGTAATGTCAATCCATAACATTATATTTATTCAAATAAACATGTTATGCAGCATTGTATTTTTTTGTGGATAACGACAATGTGGATGCATTTGTGTGGACATATTATGAAGACCGATTCATAGCCTTGTATTATTTCTTACCTTTCTACATGATTTTGTATAAAATGAAGCTTATGTTTTACATCTGCATCATTATCTTTAATGAAAGAAACTCAGACATTATGATAATAGTACCATAGAGGGATCTAAGTTCTTCGAGATATGTAGGGATCAAGTTGGTAAATTCGTTTGAAGAAATATCAAGTTGTCAAAGATTAATAAGCTCTATCCAGATTTCCCCAAGAATCTTTCCGGATAAGTTGTCCGCGACGTGGTTATAGAGTTGTTTGTAGAGAAATCCAAGGAGGCAGTGGATGATTGATCGATAGTGGATTTAAGAGAAATTAAAGAAAAGAAAAAAAATCTGATGAGATAAAGAAAAAAAGTAGAGAAGAAGAGAGATCTGAATTTTGGATCGATTGAGTTGAAGAAAATGGAGAAGAAAAGACACGTGAGAGAGAGAGAAAAAAACTAAAGAATTTAGATTATAGAAAATTAAAAAATAAAAATAATAATGAAATTACAAAAGGGCAAAAATGACTTTAAACACCACTAAAGTGCCCTAATAGTTGACAGTGCCTAAACATGTAATTAGAAAGTGAAAAGTGTATTTTAGTGTAAATTTCTCTTAATATATATAGTTCTTCTTATACATTTCAGAACCCCTACTGCTTATTTCTAGTATAATCCCTCAATTTAGTTTATTCTTGTCACTAATAGTTTGTTTTAACCATTTGATCTGCATAACACCGTTTTCATGACCTATATCTGTCTTGTAGTCTTATAGATGGTAGAATTGAGTTGCCTCAGAAAATATTGAGACACAACTAACATATTTGCTTCTCCTTAACCATTTAGGAGCCATTCATGCACAAATCTAGTTGAAACCCTCCATTGAATTTGTTTTAGTCAGTAAAAGTTTGTTTAAAATATTTGGTGACTTAAACTCCATTGACAATCTGTAGAATACTGTTTTCATTACCTAATTTCCACTTTTACTCTTCTAGATTGTAGATTTGATTTTTCTCTCACAAGACTTAGAAAAAAAGCTAGGCTATGGTTCTTGTTATACATTTCGGAGCCTTTAATGCTTTTTCTAGTCGAATCCCTCGATTTACTTCATTTTTGTCACAAAAATTCATTTTAAACAATTTTGGACTTACACCTCTGTTTATGATCCGTAGAAGATCGTTTTCATTACATAATTCCCTCTTGTATTCGGATAGATGGTAAATTTGAGTTGCATTACAACTAATATATGTTACTCCTTATACATATAGGAGCCCCTAATACATATATCTAGTCGAATCCATTTAGATAGTTAGCCTTACTCACTAGAAGCCCGTTTTAAACATTTTCGGACCTAAAACTCCGTTTAGGATCCGTAGAAGACCGTTTTCATGGCCTAATTCCATCTTGTAGTCTAGTAGATAGTAGATTTGAGTTTCCTCCTAAAAGAATGAGAAGAAACTAAAATCTATGCTTCTCCTTATACATTTAGGAGACCTTAATGCCCAATTCTAGTTGAATCCCTTCATTAAGTTTTTTTTAGTCACTGAAACTACTTTTAACACATTTCAGGACCAAAAACCCCGTTTAGGATCTGTAAAATATTGTTTTCATTACCTAATTTCCAACTTCAGTCTGCTAGATGGTAAAGTTTAGTTTCATCTCACTAGAATTAGAAAAAACTAGCTTCTGTTTCTTCTTGTACATTTCAGAGCCCCTAATGCCTATTTTTGTTGAATTCCTCTAGTTAGTTCATTTTTTTCACTAAAAGTTTGTTTTAAACATTCTACGACCTAATACTCTGTTTAGAATCTATAAAAAACTCGTGTCATACCCTAATTCCCACATTAAGTCTTCTAGATGAGAGATTTAAATTTCCGCCCAAAAGAATAAAAAACAACTAAGATATGTTACTCCTTATAACGTTAGGAGTTCCTAATGCCTATTTCTAGTTGCATCCCTCCATTCAGTAATTTTTACTCACTACAACTCTCATGTAAACATTTTCCAACCTACAACTCCCTTTAGGAACCATATAAGACCATTTTAATAACCTAATTCTCTCTTTTAGTGTTATAGACGGTAGATATGAGTTGCCTCCTAAAAGAATGAGAAGAAATTAATATATATGATTCTCCTTATACATTTTTGAGATCTTAATGCGAATTTCTAGTCGAATCCTGTCATTGAGTTAGTTTTAGTCACTAAAATTACATTTGAAACATTTCAGGACCTAAACCTCTGATTAGGATCAATAGAATATTGTTTTCATAACCTAATTTCCACTCCTAATAGAAGTTAATTTTAGTTTCCTCTCACAAGAATTAGACAAAACTATGTTACGCTTCTTCTTATACTTTTCGGACCCCCTAATGCCTATTTCTTGTCGAATCCCTCCAATTAGTTCATTATTTTCACTAAAAGTCTGTTTTTAACATTTTTTGACCTAGGCCTTTGTTTAACATTTGTAGTTGCCTCCTAAAAGAATGAAATATATGAGCCCCCAAGGTATTTTTATAGGTTAATAACTCCATTTACATCATTTACACATTAAAATTATGTTTGAAACATTTTCAGACCTAAAATTCTATTTAAGATCCGTAGAAGACCGTTTTCATTACCTAATTCCCACTTTTAGTCTTATAGATGGTAGATTTAAGTTCTCCCCCCAAAGAATGAGAAACAACTAAAATATATGCTTCTAGTTTGACATTTAGGTGCCCCTAATACCCATTTCCAATTTGATTCCTTCCATTGAGTTTGTTTTAATGTTTTCATCGTATAATTCCCTCATTTAGCCATATAGATCGTAGATTTGAGTATCCTTCCACAAGAATGAGAAACACTAGGTTATGCTTCTTCTCATGCATTAAAGAGGTTAGGTTTTAGGTTTTAGGTTTAGGGTTTAGGGTTTAGGGTTTAGGGTTTAGGGTTCAGGGTTTAGGGTTTAGGGTTTAGGGGTTAGAGAAACAACTACGGTATGCTCTTACACAATTTGGTGCACCTATGGTATTTTTCTAGTTGAATAACTTCATTTACATCATTAACACATTAAAATACTGTTTGAAACATTTTGAGACCTAAAATTCTATTTAAAATCCATAAAAGACCGTTTTCATTACCTAGTTCTTACTTTTTGTAGCATAGATTGTAGATTTAAGTTCTCTCCCCCCCCCCACAAGGAATGAGAAACAACTAAAATGTATGTTTTACTTATACATTAAGTGCCCCTAATATCCATTTCTAATTGATTCCCTCCATTGAGTTCTATTTAGTAACTTAAAGTCTGTTTAAAACATTTTGGTACCTAAAAAACGGATCTATAGAATAATGATTTCATCATATAATTTCCACATTAAGTCTTCTAGATCGTAGATTTGAGTACCCTTGCACAAGAATAAAAAACAACTAGGTTATGCTTCTTCTCATGCATTAAAGATGTTTATGGTTTAGGTTTAGGGTTTTGGGATTAGGGTTTAGGGTTTAAGATTTAGGGTGTAAGGTTTAGGGTTTAGGGTTTTAGGGTATTTCTAGTTAAACTCATCCATTAAGTTTACTTACTCACTAAAAATCCGTTTTAATCATTTGGGGACCTAAAAATCTCACATTTAGTCTTTTACATGATGTATTTGAGTTTCATTCCAAAAGAATTTGAAACATTTACATGTCCTGAAAACGAATTTCTAGTCGAATCCGTCAATATTAGAGAGAGATAAGACTTGAGGATCGAGATAGATAAGCCTTGAGAATTGGTCTCCTTCCTTAAAATTAGGATCCTATCGATCCCATGGCAAGGACATATAATACTTAAAAGCTAAGATCCTACCACACAAAAAACACCGTCCATCAATGAAAAATAGGAGCTCGGAAGAAAAAGTAGAGTGAGCTATAGAGTGAAAAGAGTAAAGAACATATACCCCTTTTCTGTTGTTTGGGCGAGGAGGCTGCTCGCGTATGGTAACAACGTGTCCTTTGTTTAGCCCGACAAATAAGCCAGTATTGGCTTGTGTAGCCACTATTTTCTATTGCAAATTCAAAGAACAAAAAAAAACAAATACTAACCTGCACCGGAGTTTGAATCTCTGAATGCGTTGCGAAGGGAATCAAAGGAGATTGGAAGGGAGAGAGAAAGTGATTTTATAGTCTTCCACAAAAAAAAAGATTAGTGTTTAGTAATTTGGAAGACGAGTTGCTGTATTTTTAAAAAAAAAATTAATAGGTTTCTTCATAGTTACTATTATTGGGCTTCTTCAGAGTTTTTTTAGGTCTTTTCAAATACAAAATTTCTTAAATGGGCTTTTTGTAGTGATTATATTTGGAGGTAATTCTTATGTACATATACTTAGATTCGCAAATTTTTATTTTTTTCTTCAAGGATTACTATACAACCATATAATATGCCCTTTAGTACTCAATCATACAAATCACATATATATTATTAAGTGCAACTCGCGCAAGGAAACATGATTTGAAAGTCTTAAATAAAAATAAATAAATAAACATTTGAAAACACATATACAAAAATACAATCATGAGCGAAGAAGAACTACTAAAGAAAAACAATATTAGGCTCGAACAAAAGGCCAAAATCGACAGGAGCTGAAACTCTATTTATCAAAACTCGCCCATTTCTAGATTTATATTTTTCTTTGAGACTCTCGAATACCTCATTAATGGCGAACAATGATATTGGGGGCTTCCTCGATATCATCATCAGGCTGAGGCAAATTCAGTTACGAGATTATCATTACAAATTTGGAGATTTTTGTTGAATTTTTGTAACACAAGGATTAGATAGATATACGCAACTGCAGCAACTGAAGTAACCGCCAAAGCAAATTCCAGGAGAAATAAATAATAAGAACAAAGCGAAAGGGCAAGGACGGTTAATGGTACATGCCTCTGGGACACCTCCAAGGCGAGTGCTGACGGTTAATAATACACAACTAGCCGCCTCCAATATAGCTATGCAGAAGGCTTCTGTTAAAGAACTGTCAGATGATCAAAACTGGAGTAAATCACACATAGGTTTACGAATCAATGTAGTGAGCAAAGAGATTAGTACGATCCTGTCACACTATGATCCGACTCGCACTTGATTTCACCATAGCTAAAAATGGGAAAAGAAAGTAACAATTTTCATCTCACACTGACCTTGTGTCCGAGCTTCAACAAGCATTGAGAGAGATAGTAGATGTGATTCTCAACACCACCAAATTTTGGGAAGAAGAAATCAGAGACCATTAGAACCCTAAGCTTTGTTTCCGCCATGGATTTGAAGCTCTGAAATTTCTGATTCATATGCAAATCATGATGTAGTAGCACATGTGAAGATTGGTCAATTCCTCAACTTTGAAATTCATCGAAAGAGACTTGAATATGAAATCAGGAGATGAAAATCTATAATTGGTCATCGATGAATGATACTAAATCTATAATTGGTCATCGATGAATGATACTAACCTGCACTTGAGTTTGAATCTCTGATTGCGCCACGAAGGAAGACAAAGGATTTTACCCTCGCAGCGCATTAGTATCTGTATTTCCTGAAGACGTTGGGGTAGCGAAATCAGAATCCTTCAAAGGATTAGTTGCACTAGACTGCTTAAAATCTGTGTCTCCATCAACGTAATCACTGGGAATGCCGAATTTTGTTACTAGTGGTGGCAAGTTGCCGGTAGCTAAATAGAACTCTAACTTTTTTGTTTCAGTGAACTATTCTAGTGATTCTTAATCGCGTTATCCGTCCTGCATAACGCCAGATAAGACTATTTCGTGAAATCAGAGGCAATAACTGAATGAGATGTTAAAAGTGCCAAAAAAAAATTTTCTAAAAATATGTTCAACAGAAACTATACCTTCCATTTAAGACTTTAGCAATTTCAGTCCATTTGTTTCCATGCATCCGCTGAGCATTCATGAGAGCTGATTCTTCTTCTGTGGTCCAAGCATCTTTTCTAATACCAGGATTTAAACGGTTGTGCCACCTGTAACCATAAAAATACATTGAAGCTTCCAAAACCAAAGGACGCATGCATTATATTCTAATCGTTTATTACCTTTCTCTACATTGCTTGCCGACACGACCTGGTAAAGACCTTGCGATTACAGACCATTTGGCAGGTCCATACTTTTTTACCACCTTTTGCTCGCCTCATAGGGCCACTAGTCCTTCTGCAAGATCAACATTAAACATTGCAAAATCCAAGAGCTCAGTGCTGTGGCAGGAGTTGTATGTATAAACACTAAATCAATTTCATAAAAATTTGAATAAAATTCACAGAAAGAAGGTGAGATGAAACAGATAACACTACCGAGGAGTAGGAGATGATGTGGCGGCAGGAGTTGCGATTTCAGGGGACTTGAGGAAGAAATTGCCACTGCCTTCAGATGCAGAAGAGCACGAAGCAGGCGTTGGTTGCTTATTCTCCATACAGTGAATCTCTACTTTCAATTCACTTCTTTCCTCCTAAAGATCCCACCAAAAAGCCCGAAAAAAATTTCAAAAGGAAACAGGAATATAATATAAACTGAGCAAGAGGGGATCTTTTACCAACCAATTAATCAAAAACCCTAAGAAACCACACCGCCGCAAAACAGAAGCCAAATCTAACAAATCGGTAAACTGAGTAAAACAACTCGATTTCTTTCAAGCACCAAAATATCTAGGGTTTCTAACAATTCAAATCATTAGAAACTTACAAGAGCCCTTTCCGAGACCGTAAAACGTGTTCTGATTCAGACCTAGCAACCATGAACTTACACGACGGTAGAAGAAGAGAAAACTAATCTGATCACGATAAAGAAAAATCCCTAAATTAGAGATTGGGGGTAAAAAACTTGCCTTTTCCGGAGAACCAGTCGCTGGATTCGAATTGGATCTCATCGATATAGGAAGATGGACGAGTTTGCGAGCAAATGAAGAGGAAGAAGAAGAAGGGAACGTTAAAAAACCAAACTTTATTCGAAAAAAACATTGCCCGTTGAGACAGAGAAGAGCAAGAGATGACTAATGAAAAAAATTGTGTTAAAAAAAAGTTTAAAACTGATATTGTAACGAATAATTCTTCTTCCCCGCCGGCGTTACCTTTCCTCTGCTTTACCAAGGTGTATTCTTCTCGGATCAATGGCTCAAATGCCTCTATCTTTTAACTTCAGTTCTGAAATACCCTCCCTAATTATTGAATTATTTATTTATTTTATATAAATTGAAAATAGGTAAATTCACTAAATAACCTTAAACTTTTAGTTTTATTATCGACCTAACCAACAATTATCTACCCATTTAGGCGATCCACCCACTAAAACAGGATAAACCCGATTAAAATGGGTTTTGGCAAACCTAAACTAAAAAATCGGATCTACAACTTTTTTTCTAAAAATCCTTCTCTCCCTCGTCGCGAAAAACTCGATATTACCATAAAACTGCAAAATCAAGCTTACAAAATTTCGAATCGACATTACCATTCGGGAGAGAAAGTTAGTGGTGTTCGTCGTTTGAATTCCCGTTTTGATTTTGACATATCCTAACTCGTGACATATCCAGAATTGTGCTGGAAACAAGCTGGGATTATGGGTCATGCAAGAACAAAGATGGCTGCATACTATGGAGAAGATCTTGAACCTAGAGTGGTTCGACGGAAAATCTTCGATTCTGAAGGAGAAGGGAGTGACGGAGATGATAGCAGCCAGACGGTGAGCAATCAAGAACTTGCGCTTACAACGGTATGTAATTCGATTTGTTGCAGGAGTAGGTAGTTATTAGGTAGAACTCGGTAAAACTGATTGAATTAGGAAAAATAAGTAACACGTGGTATTATTTGGTACAACCGAGTCTAAGTTTGTTTTTATAAGTTAGAACGAAAATGTAAAATTTGGTATTACTCGGTAGAACTGAGTTTGTTTTTGATTGTATAATCGGTGACGAAAAATGTAACACTTTGTACTACTAAGTTGATCTCTATTTGTATAAGATTTTCTAAGCGGTAACACTTGGTATTACTTGGTACGACTGTGTTTATATATGATTTTCTAAGTGGTAACACTTGGTATAACTGGGTTTTAACTTGGTACGACGTGTTTATATTGCAGATTGACGATGGGGAAACGCAAGCAACTGAGCTATTGCAGCCAATACAGATGTACTTCGATCCGAAGCAGTATAAGAAGCAAATAAAGATTGGCACACGCTGTTTTATCACAAAGGCAGTGGAGATGCTCAATAGCCTAAAGCTTAAAGAGGACGAAAAGAGGTGGTTTTCGTCTCATCCTGAAAAGGAGGAAGAGAAGGAGGAAGAGAAAGAGGAAGAAAAGGAGCCTGCAGAACAGCCCGCAAGAGAACAAAGGCCAATGACGACCTACAATACTTGGTGGAACATCTTTGTAATATTTTTATAATGCATCAATATTTTTTTTGTGAAATATTTTTGTTAATTCATTAAAAATTATCAAATTACTTAGTTGTACCATTACAAAATCCAGTAGTACTAAGTTCTACAAAAAAACAGATAATGATAAGGAAATATAAATTGACCCACAAATTAAGATTCACTTTCGAACGGCTCAAACCAGCTACCCAAGTTTCGCGCGGACACTCTTTTGTTACTCGTTTTCCGACGTCTTTCTCCAGCCGATGGAAACCTTTTTTCCTTGTTTCTTCCCTTCTTTTTGATGTAATCCGGAGGTAAGATCTTCATTGTTTGGATTTCTTCAGGAATAAGCCAATCACACATAGCCGGCACTGGATAAATGGTTTTGTAATATGCTAATGTCCACTGTTCAATCCAATAATATCTCGAGCACAAATTTGGTATATGGATATCCCGCCCTCTATCTATGACAGCGGCAATAGCATGTTGTTCAGCTGCTTGGTTGCCAACATAAAGAGTAATAGCACCGGCATTAACATCATCACCATAAGGAACCTCACTGTAATTCACACCAAAAGAACTATGTAGACTCACTCTAGAAAGTTGCTCGCCCCACTGATCTATTCCGAAATCTTTGATAACCTCTACATGCAGAACACTTCTACATAGCTCTTTGTCCACCGACGTTAAATAAACATACACGTTCTCATCATCATGAATAACAGATTGTCTCGGAGGTTTCACTACCAGTGGAATGTAGCTAAATTTCAGTGTGGTCGTACTTTCATCTCTCTCAATCTTCCTACATACCCTTCTTTTTAGCATCGTATAAGTAATATCCTCAACTGATGTCGTAAATGATAAACCATAGATGTCACCTTCAGAATTCCATATATCCTCTCCCCTTGTCTTCGAATCATTTCCTCCATAATAAAAATGTATGTTAATAATGCTGCTCATTATCCCCAGAAATAATTAAAAAATATATATATTTTGCAATACCAGTATTACCAGTTATACTACCTACTCAGTAACACCAGTTATACCCAGTTGTTCAATCTCTGAAAATTGTGTAAATTCAGTTTAAATCATTTCTAATCTATCTCCGATTCACTTAGATTGAAACACTTACTAATACCAGTTACAATGAAAAGTAATACCAATTAATAAAAATTAAAATCCTTAATTTCCAGCTTAACTTAGTAATACAAGTTGTACCAGTGTTACATTTACGTTCAGTATTATTAGTTGTATCAGTTCTACATTTCCGTTCTACATTTACGTTCAGTGTTACCAGTTGTACCAGTTATACATTTCCGTTCAGTATTACCAGTTGTACCAGTTATACATTTACGTTCAGTATTACCAGTTGTACTAGTTATACCTATGTATTCAGTATTACCGGTTGTACCTAGGTATTCAATCGCCGAAAAATCAAATTACATGATTTTGAGATGAACCTTTTGTAATCTACTTGTGATTAGCCATGATTCAACTAATAAAATCCATTCATTATCAATGTATATTCTTTTTCGATCCTTAAACCATGGTTAGAATCACAATATGTATATCAAAATGATGATTACGTTGATTTAAATACCATTTCACAAAAACTCAAAATTACATTGACTTAAACACCAAAATTGACTTTTAGGCATATATTGGCGCGGACCCAACCTCAAATTCGCGAAGACAAGCTTCAATAGAGCTTCAATGGAGCTTCAATGGAGATATACTGATTTGCAGGCGGCAGAGGAGAAGAAGCTAAGAGGAGGAAGGAGGGATATCTGGAACAAAAAGAAAAGGGATGGGCTCGCGTGGGGGAAGAAAAAAAAGAGGGTTCAATTTTTTTTAAATAAATGATTAATTAATATAAGAACATTTTCGGAATTACACAAACATTGTAAAATAGAAGGGTATGTAGATTAAGAAAGGATAGTTGAGACTTCCATTTTTTTTTAAGGTCATTTCAGCATTTCGCCCATTCTTCTCTCTACAATGGATCGGCTGATTTATTCCAAACCGACTCAAATTGTTCCTACTTATTGAATAAAATATACATTGTATATAGGCCTAGAAAGAAACGTTATTGTGGATCCAGTAATAAGCCTTTTTCTAAAAGTTGAAGATAGCAAATTGAAACAAACCAACGGATCAGATAACAACTCATGGGCTTTAAAATTTTCCTGATAATCTTTGAAAAAAATGTTGGTATCGAATTATTTATCTGTTTTCGGTTTATAAATTTAACCGTATCAAAATGAAACTCCTAGCAACTAGCAAACCCATCTGATATAACTAAAGTATACACATGTGTCTTAAAATGTGAAGTTCCATAATTCAGGTGAACAATGTAATTTCATTATACTATCCACAATATTCTAAATTTTTTTGAACATAAAAAATAGTAATTATTAGAGGAACAAGAATAATCATGTCTTACACAAATGGACAAAAAAGTTATCTCTGTGTCCTTGGGAAAATACACTGCAAAGTGATTTTCATCAAAAGATGTGGGAATCACAAATAAAGCTTTTAAGATTGATAGCATTTTAATCAGTTTCTGGACCCGGATCTCAATCGTTATATAACTTAATACTATATGTTTTTACTTAAATTTATGTTAGTACTTTTGAGGAAAACTCCATAAATAAACTGTTGTCTGTTTTGTTTATAAATGGAGAACTAAATTGACATAAAGTTATATAGCATTAAATACATAATCATTGATTCAAAAAAATTATAAGATGGTTAACATGGTAAACTATTCTAAGAGATCTGATTATTTATGACAACAAAACGCAATTTGTTTTTTTTTTCATAATAGGTTACTTAGATAGAATGAATAACAGTTGTTAATTTGTTACTGTCTTACTGATGATGATCATTAGATAGCGTGGATAAAACAAAGACAATAAATGGTCCCAAAATTTGCATGTGAGATTTGATTCAAATATGTCTAAGCAGCATCGGGTGGTATCATAAAGTATCTCAATTTTTTTTAATCTCTCCATGTGTAAGAACCATACCACCTTTGCTCTATAAAAAGAGAAAAACCACCATTTGTAATATTATGTATCATGTAACTTGATAAAAAAATTTAGTTAACACTCGGGTTGGATATTAATTTATCTGTAATTAGCACGAACTTAACAGGAACCTGATTATAGAATTTTTTAACGATATCGAACTTTTGGAAATTATAAATAAAAAATATAGCGCATGTAAGTCCCTTTCTTTTTTTGTTGAAATATATATATATATATATACAAATATAAGTCTTAGTTTATATGGCAGGGCACTTGTTGGGGAGTAGACACTTTCTCACTGTGAAAAATCGAAAATGCCCCTGATTTTATTTGTAAGCGGTTGGAAAAAAGAAACTGTTTTACAGTTTAATTTTTTCCTTTTTTTTAATAAGTTACAGTTTTATCTTCTTCAATAAAAACTTATCTCTCTCTCTCTCCCGTCGTTGTTACCGAGAACCTTAATGTCTTCCCGCCGACGAGAAAAACCGGTGCCAGAGAAAAGTAGTGTTTCCTTTGAAGATGGTAAGCGAAGAACCCATCTTTATTGAATACTTTGTTTTGAATTTCTTTTATTTTCTGATTTTTTGGAAATCGCAGATGAGGGTTGCAGTAGTGACGGTGGCGTTGCTTCGAGGTGGAGAACAAACAGACGGCGACAAACTCATATGACGGAGAGAGAAGTCTTCACTCCGGTCGACGGTAAGGCTGAGATTCGAGTTTGTTTTTTACTTAAAAAGTTATGATTTTCGAGATTTGATTTTCTGAAAACGATTTCTTGAAATTTTCAGACCGGCGGTCAGGTGAACGAAGGTCTTCCTTTGAGGTTGTATGCAATTGACAGATTTCCCAGCAATCGATTGAATGTGTATTCAAAAGTGGAGATATTAACGTTCCTGCGAAGTACCCTTGAAGCGACCCCCAAATTTGAAAAAAATTCAAAATTCTGGGTTTGAGAGGCTATTTGACATCCTGATAAGTCGTTGTGCAATTTCCTGCAAACTCATCCACGCGCTGCTGACCAGGCAACTGGTGACCAAAAATAGGTATGTCTTGTGGACAGTGTTTGGTGGTCAGCCATTTAGATTCTCACTTAGAGAATTTGGGAAAGTCACTGGTCTGGATTGTGGCCAATTTCTGGATGACTATGACCCGGAGTACCAAATACCAAATGACCGTGTGGACGGGGGTTTGTGGACACGATTGTTTGGATCGAATTGGAAGGTGACCTTAGGTGATGTGGGTGATATGCTAGTTAATGAACCAGGAATGTCTAGCTGGAGGAATCCTCGATTAGCACTTATTTTGTTGGTTGATGGGGTATTAATTGCTAGGACTCAAGTTTCATATCCAACCCCCCAATATGTTGTGATGTTGGAAGATTTGGATTTATTTCTACAGTTTTCATGGGGGAGGGAATCGTATCTGCGTACAATTTCGTCTATGAAACCGGGTAAATGCGATGATCCGGTGGGACAATACCGCAATTTGCTACAACAAGTAACATTCAGCCTGAAAGGCTTCCCTCTTGCCCTACAACTTGTGGCGTATCGTGCAATCCCAAGCCTCTTAGAGAAAGTGGTAGGTGGGACTTCTACCAAAACAATTTTGCAGCACCGAGTTGTTAAGATCCCTCGACTTTCTGGCCTAACCCTAAGCGACATACTTGAAGTAGAAAATGATCCAACGGTATGTTCTTAATTATCTGTATTGTAAAGATTTTGTTTTCTACTTGTTGTTAATAATGATATTCTGTTCTAAAAATGCAGCTTGTGGTTGCTCATCTAATTCACGTTGAGCCTCCTTTGGTTGAAGGGTGGGGGGAATGGGATGATGAAATTCGAGATAGGAAGGTCGAGTACCTTGAAAAATTGGTTGTTGAAGGGCATAAGTTTAAATCAGAATGGCCAGGTGGGGATAGCACATTCCCCAGTGTTGTTGAGAAGGGTCAGAAGAGTAAAGTTGTGATTGGAAAAGTTGCAGGGGAATCAAGTAGCTGTAGACGTATCTTAAAGCGTAAGCTAGGAGAAGGAGCAGATTGTGATATTGAAAGTGATGGAGAGGGAGAAAAAAGAAACCTACGTCGTGAGGTTGATAAGTTGAAAGACATTGTGAAGAAGATGGGTGAACGTGTGGAGCTACTTGAGAAGAAATTGAAGATGAAGGCAAGTAGCAGTTTGTCTGTGGGAGTGGGAGTGGAGTGAAGAGAAGACGCCTGTCAAGAACAAGGAAAGAACGTTTGGCTTCAAAGCCTGGTGAGGATGAGAGTGAAAGAGGAAGGGGAGATGGTCATGATGTGACTGAGGTAAGTTATATAACATATTTGTGAGGTGATTTCTTTTATGTTTTGTTTTTGTGTATTTTCTTTGATTAGATTAGTATCTGATTGTAGGACAAAATGATGGAGGATGATGTTGGAAGAACGTCTATGGATGTGTGTCCCCCTGTTATTGAAAAAAAATGGTTTGATGAAGACGTGAATGTGGTCAGTGAACCCATGGACAGAGGTGTTGGTGAGACCGCTGCTAACACCGCAGACGTTGTAGATGGGTTCGATGTGGACATCGACACAATTGTAAAGGATATAGCCGGTGCCTATGCTGCTGATGGTAATGGTGTTAAGATAGAGGAAGGGGTTTTAGGTGGGGATTGTTCTAACCCTGTTGTTTCAGCAAATGTTGGTGGTGACAGTGTGGACGATACAACTATAGTTGTTGACCATGATTCTGGAGAGATGCCTGGTGAAGCTAATGTTGGTGACCAGGTAATTTCCTTTTTTTTTAAATTCATATTATTGGCATTTGTGTGTTTTTCTTAATTTTGATGCCAGGTTATTTAATAGAAGTTTATTTTTGTAGGGTGTGACGGTTGAGCTTGTTTCTGATGAGAGTGTAAGTGTTGGGGATGAGCTGAATGAGGCGAACGTGGAGTTTGGGGGCTGCCTAATGAGGCGGTCAGGAAAAACTTGCCAGAGGGTCCTCAAGGAGTCTATAAATCTGTGGTCAATGACCAGAATGTGGGTGACCAACAATTGCATAATGATGCGGACGATGCGAGTGTGGACAGCGACCAGACTGATAGTGACCACATTAGTGTTGGTCCTGTGGTATTCGATGACGATGAGAATGATGGCATTGACTGTATTTTTTGGCCAACTGGCGAGGCTGAAAGGGTGGTCACTGGAGATGGTGTCAGTACTGAGGTTGACGCCATAATTGGAAAAAGGGATGTCAGCGGTGATGATGGAAAGGAGGGAGTGGGCAGCCGTAACCTAGGCAGGAGGGGAACACAGTGATGCGGTGGATGAGTTGGAGAGAAGTGAAGACGCTGAGATGGCAAATATTGATAATGACGGGGAGGGAGATGAAGTAATGGTGAAACATTCTGATTCTTTTGATTTGTGATTGTTAGTTGTTTCATATTTTTAATTTTGAACATGTTTTGTTTGTTGCAGGATTCGAGTGATGAAGAAGTCAGAGAGGATGTGGATTCAAACCCTTTGGCAATGGTGGTTTATAAGGTGAGATATTTGTTTGTGATCTTGTCGTTTGTTTAACAATTTAGAGTTTATTTTTATGTGGTTATTTCAAAATGCTGAGTACATGTCAGGGACCAAGAGATTCATATGCAGTAGGAAGTGATAGCAGAAGTGATGGTTTCCCAATTTGTGTAAGCGACTCATCTCCGGCGACAGCGAGACGCAAACATAAATTGTCAGATGCCGAGGCTTTACTAGGCGAATATCTGAAACGATGAGCTCAGGAGAAACCATATGTCATAGTTCCTACGGTTGCTGATTGTGATTTTAGATTTTTTGAGCGGACTCTTTCTGGCCGCCTACGTGTGTAATTTTTTATTAATTGAAAGGTTACTTATTTTTTTAATTTTTTGGTATACTTTTGATATTGTTTTGATTGTAATAGGAGTCACCTAACTGAAATGGGGTATGAATTTGACAACAAATTCCTCCTAGACCTGGCTGAGCCCCAACGGCCAAGCCATTCTCGTCAGTCTCTGATACTATGTCCGCAATAGGGCCGGGATTCGCAAGCTTTAACATGTGAAGATACTCAGGCAGTTTCATATAGGAGTCGTCATCATACCCATGGAGGCTTGAAACTGCAATTTCCTTCGCACGGTAACACTTCATGTAGGATGATGAAACACGCAGATCCTCTAAAACGAGTTGCTGTAGTACTGAGGTCTTCGGTCCAGTGATAGGATCCTCATATTTTGCCTTATAGACGGCTGCAATTACACGGGATGAAGCCTTCAAACGGTAGTTGCCACGAGTGTCAATGTTGCATGTATGCTCCAGGTTAGCTTTTCGTAACTCATAATAGCCACACCCTGTAATCTCGCGGCCATGACACGCCAATTGCATCGCTTGTCTGTGCATTGAACAACAAAATATTCTTTCTTAGTCTTAGTCTGCTTAAAATGAAACCTGTTTTGATGGCGTATATGGCAAGAGCTATCTTGCAGTCCTCTTTGGACGCGTAGGACTTCCCAATATAGACATCGTCATCAGCTTCGTTTATGTCCAAATCTGGAATCTCTGGGACGTCGTACTTTGTATCGTCAAAAAGTAGAGGAATATCAAATTCCTCGTAGTCAACTTCGTGTAGCTGTCTTTTTCGTGATTGACCACGCATATTTGACCATGTCGGTTGATTTTGTGGATGCGCATAAGTCTGACCATGAGTATTTGTCCAGAAGGATGGTGAACGGGTGGCCACTGGTGTACCTGACGGCTGTGACCCATGAAAGAATTATCAGGTCTGGATGACCATGTATTGTCCACGTGTTGTGCAGGAGAATGATGTGGACATTGATTTTGTGGACATTGATTTTGCGGACAAGAATTTTGTGGACAAGGGTTTTGTGGACAAGTGTTTTGTGGACAATTGTTGTTTGTGACATATGGTTGTGGACAATGGTTTCTGGGTTTCTGTTTGGAGGTTTTCCCATCTTTGGAACCACCGGTCTGGACCATATGGTCAAATGCATCGTTGGAGCTGCAGAAAATTTGATGGGTAACCTGAGGGACAGCGTAGGGTTCATCGACTCCGAAGACAATCTCCGCCGCGTTGGACCCACCATAGTCATTGTCCAGAAGTGGAGTCCAGAACTTTGTGTCGTAACCAGAGGGGGGAATGTCAAGGTTGTTGATTGCAGGAGATTCTTCGTCGTCAGAAGATGATTCTTCACCAGAATCGGTAACCCAGGAATCTACTTTTGAGGTATCCAGACTCCTATGTTTCTCCTCCTCAAACTCAAACTGGGCTATGAAATCGTCGTCTTCTACAAGCAGAGTTTGAGTCTTGGAACCTGCGCTTGCGATGTAGTCATTACCAGCGCCTGTGTAACCCTGCGACGACCCCGAACCGACGCCTTCCTCAGAAATACATTGTCTTCTCATGGCAGGAATAGGTGTTATGAAACCTAGGGCGGGGTCTTCACCAACAGTAGGAACACTCTGCTTTTGTTCGGTAGAGAAGCATACAAAAAGGTTCATGGATTTATTAACTTTGAAATGTCTTAAGAAATAAAGAACACCAGCGTCCTTTGTGAGAAGCACAGGTGGAGTAGTGAGGCCAGTAGCTAGTTCTTTTGAGTTAGGAGGCCAGTAACTTAGCGAAATTTGAGGAGGAGAAGATCCAGGGAAAAACTCGTCAAGAACAGTTTTTTTCAAATTCTTCAAGCGAAGACCAACTTTAATTGGAACAAGCCTTGACATCTGGGTTTGGTCGACAGCGAAATTCCATTTACCATCCTGAGAACAAGACCATTCACCACAAATGACCCTACAGTGGTCTTCTTCGCACATCATGTCTGCAAGAACTTGCACCAAAAGCTTTCGAAAATGGAACCCAAACAAGGGAACAGTATAGCATTAATGAGCATTAATTCGCGACAGAGATGAAATGAAATCAGAGCCGTCGAAAACATGGATGGTCAAGATCGCTTCTTTTACACCGATTTTTGAGCTTAAAAGCGTTAGTTAATGAGCAGGGCAAAACAGTCATTTCGTCTAGTGGAAAACTTTAAAAAGTGTCTGAGTTGCAGCAAGTGCACCATTCTGTAAATGAAATTTAGAAAAGTGTGTTTTACTGTAATTATTTCTATTTTAAGTTGTAACTTGTAAGTCTCTCTCTCCCTCTTTCCCGTGACTAGTAATCTAGTGAAGATTATAAATTCGTACTTCATATTGAGAACTTGTTACTGTATTGCTTTTGACCCATTAATTATCAAATCTTAGTAAGATATACAAGAAAAAGCAAATAACAAAACGTGAAAGATGGAGGACATGATGATCAACCATGTGCGTAGGCATCGCTACCACATGTCTAGTAGCATATCATTCATTATATCCCTCGTCAATCCATTTAATCTACTCACTTAATCCATACATAATCCTTTAATATAATATCATAATTCTTACGTTTTATGCATAGTTCAATTATTGATTTGGAGGGTGGTGCTTGTAGTCGTCGTTTAGAAAGAGGTATGGCAAGTTTACCAAATCTATAGTGGTTCACATTTTACGGCTGAGGAATCCAAAGTTATAATTTTCCACTAGTATCAGGAATTAAATTATTTCCATAGATTTAACGTTTTCACGATAACAACAACAGTAACAACTGATTGAAAATTTATTTAAAATGAAAGAAAAAAATATTTTAGGACAATGTTGGATTGTTATAGGTTTTGCAAATGAAAAGTTGCGTCTGAAATTTGAAGTTCAGATTAGTAAGTATTCATAGTCATATCCCGAATTATTGCAGCATTTAATGGTAATCGATATCTTAAGATTTGTTTTCTATCATAAAAATTAGAAACAGTAACCGCTGAACAAAGATTAAAGTTAATTATTCAAATAATTCGATACAGTTAGCTTGAAATTTTTTTTTTAAAACTACACAGATAGTCTGAAGGGTAGGGATACATCAAAAATACAAAAGAATAAATACCATCTCTTCATCAAAATGTTAAACATATAAATATAATTGACCTTCATTATAGTTTTATTCTAAAATTTATATAAACTCGTAGTGTTAACATTCGTTTTATATTAAAATTCTCAAACATAACATTTTATAAAGTTCCTTTTTTGTCAACAAAGCTCTTTTGTAATAACGATTATTCTATTAAAATATCTGAATAAATATTGCTAGAGTGTTGAGTTTTTGGATCATACAGTTTGAAAGATTAGAGAAGTTGAAACTTACACTTTTGCTCGATTTGAAGTATCAAATAAGCTAGAAAAGTGAAAAGTGACATAAAAAGCTAGTTCCCTATAAAGTACTAGTTGATTTGGTTATGGCCACCATGTTTTCCTCTACTGTACTTTTCTCACCCTCTAACATTTTATAAAGTGATTTAGTGTTAAACATCATTTTATGTCCTATAATGGTTATGCAATAATTTTTAAAAAAAATATAAAGAAATTTTTTAAAAGATCATTCGCATGGCTATTGATAATGGAGAAGGAAGAATGACAAGTATTAGCAAATTATTTAGTGTGAAGTCAATTATTAGTTGGTGCTTCATTGCTTGCGTGCACGATAAAGGAAGCATTGCGAAATTGTTTCCTTATTTTTATCATTTTCTTCTTTTTCATGATATCGGCTAAAAAAAAATATATATTATACGACATCCTATGGCGAAACATGAGAAACTAAAACATAGAAGTTCAAACTGTATTGCGAGGTCCTCCCATGCAAGGCAAAGCACGTGCCTATGATTTGCATCAAAGTTTGTGGAGACATATTTTACCTTTTAATTTTTTTTTAAATACCTTTTAATTTCTTTTTAAATACCTTTTAGTTTTCTTCGATATGTTCATTTTAAAAAAAATCTGTATATTTTACAAATACAAGAATGCAGATGCTCAAATCAAAGTCGAAGAAGAGTGATGTTTCTTTTATGTATTATTTATCAATATCGGTTTTCTTAAAGAAAACAGGACTAATGAAACCATCGAGAAAAACATTCATGTACGTTAAGTTATAGTAAAAGTAATTAGCTTTTTCTTTTTTCCCGAAAACTGAACAGAATTGATGTATGAATAGTAACACTAACGACTATATGAAAACTAGTTTTTGGATCCGCGCTACGTACGGGAGATGTAAATATTTTTGTTTTTTAATTTTGTTGTTGTTAATTTTTGTTGCAATTGCATTAAAAATAACATCTATGTTTTTGGTTTTTGAAGATCTTTGAAATATAGGAATTTGGTTCTAAAATGGTATCTTAAATAATATAATGTTTCTTCTAACATGAAAGACAAATTTGATAATTGTCTATTTTGTAGTTTAAAAAAAGGATAAACCATATGGTTTTAATAAATAAATGAAGCTAATAATGAGAAAAAGAAAAAAATAAGGCCCTTGATATTCGGCTTGAAATTGTCTGCGGATATCAAAAAACAAATTGCGTTTATCGTGCAAGATATAATGTTTTCAATTTGTTAAGGGATAAATATCAACTGAATAGATTCAATTCAAACCGTATATTAAGCAAACAAATAAATTTTCTTTTATATCAAATATTTAATATAGTTTTGTATTTTAAATAATTCTTTGAAAAAATACACAATATATATAATATTTCATAACTGAGAAAATGACATATTTGAATAATTCATATTAAAGTATATTTTTTGTTACCTCTAATATGATATCACATGAAGTCAACACGAAAACCTGACAAATAAAAGAACTTATAATGAACAGGTTTTATAATATAATATAAAAATCTAACATAAAAAAAATTGTTTTAAAATGGGTTTGCAGTAAACTCCTAAAATACACGTATAAAAAACTTAAAAGAAGCAAAGAAGAGAAAAGATGAGGAGCAAAACGTGGATATTTTTCAGAGAACAAATCAATAATACCCAAAAATAAGGAAGACATATAAAAAGATTTAAAAAACTTAGGAAAAGAAAAGAGAAGAGGCACAACTTTTTTTTTTAGAATAATTTGTATGAATTAATTATCTGCAATAAAATCGGATCTCCAATTATAAGAATATCTTAGAGATAGGAAAAGAGAAAGTGAAAAAGGAGGAAGCAGATCGGCGGTGATAAACGAAGCGGAGAGCATGGCGACGGCGATGCCGAGTATTGATGAAAGGAAAAGCCGAAACAGAAGGAAATTAGGGCGAAAATGAAGAGCAGGGAGAGTGAGAAAGGAGGAAGCCGATTGACGGTGGAAAACCAAGCCAAAAACATGGTTCGAGGAAGAGAGAAAGCGAGAAAGAATAAGATTAGGTCTTCGAAAATTCTGTCTGCAAAAGACAGAATGAAGAAAATCAGTGTTTTGTGATTTTCAGGCCCACCTTGCATGAGACGCTGCCACGTGGCAAGAATCTAGATTAAAAAAATACTGAGCTGGAGGGCCTGAAGAACTCTAAACTTGAATTATTATTATGTATAATTTATTACATGCAAATGTTTTTATTTAAACGACACATGTGTAATTTAATTACAAAGGAAAAAAGAATAAATATGTATATATATAGTTGGAAAACCACTCATTAACTCAAATATGGTTTTGTTTTGGTATATAAATACAGTTATATTGATTAATGATGTTACATCGAAAGCTTAGGTTCTAAGAATTAAATTGTGGCAGTTTAATGGTCAATTTTTCATATATCTAGATAAAAAAATTGATTGTCGTTAACAGTTCTTTTTCTAGCTTATTGCAATATTTACATAGCGATAGCATAACATATATATAAGTTCAAAAAAGCAAGTATGTGTCTGTTTGTATATATTAATGAACATGTATTATATATAGAAAAGTCAAATTCGTAAACTTATATTTTAGAAAGAAAAGAAAAATGAAAAAATGAAAAATCAAATAAACTAAAGTTTTTTTGTGTATCCCGCCACTTGGGAGACAGATCACTAGTTAGTTGAAATGGTGGCTTTCAAGTTTCGGATCCAACGCACGTAATCTCTCTTTCTCTCTCCTTAATTTCTCTCTTTCTCTCTCTCTCTCTCATCCGCCTGATGGCAGAGATCTGCTGCGCCAAGGAGATCCAAGATGAGGACGTAGAGAAGATCCGGTTACCGACCCGACCCGAAGTGGACCTCCCCGACCACGAAGATCCAACGGTCAATGACGACGACGGGTGCAAGACTCCAACGTCGTCCGCTCACAAGATTCCAGCGGTCAAGTATACGTTATGCCCACCAGCTCCGAGAAAACCGACACCAAACCGGTTTTCTGGGATGAAAAGAAAACTGACGCTGGTTGATGTAGTTAACCGTATACCGATTGATCTGAGCCGTGAGATCGAGATGTTCTTAGAGGGGTTGGACCGCAGGATCAAGAAGTCACGGAAACAATAAGAAGACGACCAAAGATTATTGATCATTTCTAATTTATGACTGTGTGGTGGTAATTGATCCTTTGAATTTTTCCTCCATTTTTTTCGATTATTTTTTCTTTCTGTATAATATAAGTGCAGCTCATAACAATAAAACTATGATCACATTATATGAATCCTTTAATTTTAGTTTCCACAACTGAAAAAGTCAAAGCTCCCATTATAGTTACTTGTTTTCAATAGTAATTTATGTTTTTAAATAATGAAAATTAAATGTTTTAGTATCTAAATTTTTATATCGTTAATATTTAGAGAGAGTATATAAAATATTATTAGTAATATTTTTATTTTGTACATAATTAACATATTCAAAACAAACCACAAAATCTAACAAGTTTTTGTAATTTATCACCACATTCTTTTATCTATATGCCTTTTCTATAGAATTTAGATTTTAATATAAAAAAACATGAATCCAAAAATATTTATGTAAGTTTGTATGTAAACAGAATGTATATCTGAAATATGACTTTTTCACAAAATATTATCTTAGGGTATATATTTCAAGTTTTTATTACTAAGTAATTAATATCAGTAGATTCAATACACCAAAATCACCTTCATATACAACAATCCGCTATCTAAAAAAGCTTGTATATATATTTAGTTTGAATCATGTCATTTCATATTGCCAGATTCAAATCTAGATTTCGATTATTTTATAACATATTAAAAAAAATTCCCTTTGAAAATCATATGATTATGTTTTAGACAGAATTTCGGGTTTCATTTATATATTAACAAGGTTCACATTTTCTTCATGTCACACAAATCTATATCATATTAATTATAATTGAGAAGAAAAAAATAAGATTTGCGGTGGAAGCAAACATCCTTCTTAATGGATCATGCTTCCTTATTTGGGTATACCTTGTTATATGATCGATGAATTGATAAATATTTTATACTTTTATCTATGTGTATGCCGTTACTGAGATTTATACCGGATTAATTAAGTCGCACATCAACCAAGAAGAATATCGTTTAATTCCATAAAATTTAAAAATTAATTAGATAGTAGTAGATACATATATTCTTCTACTTTCATGAATGCAGATACTAAACTGCTGTTCTGTAACAGAATAATATGTTAACACTAGTTAAATAGCAAGTAAAAAATGTAATTAATTAATTATTTTTATTTTGCTAGGCAAAATTGATATTTTAATACAAGTTCGTTAAACAATTAAAGTTTATTTTTTTAATAGAATTAATATGTTAATATAATTTAGTTAACAACTAAATATTATTTTCTTTTTAAATCTGAACCAATATAAATAGAACACATGCCTTATAGATTTTTAATGGGTTTCTTAAAATTTCTCAAATGAGAAACGTATCTCATTCTCTCTCTTATTTTTTCAATTTTTTTTCCTTGTTTAATCACAAGAAACTCTTTTAAAAATTTTCGATGGAGATGCTCTTATAATGTCAGGGATCCCTTGATTCTCTCTTTTCCACTCCTCTCCCTCCAAAACAATCACACAACAATTAGACGACAAAAAGAAGAAAAAAAAAGCTTGCAAGAAAGTTTGAATATTATTCTGGAAATCTCTGAAACCTATGTATAGTTATGGCAAATCGAGGCAGCGCAAATGGAAAATTGGAACGGAAGAAGACGATGGCGATGAATTGGGCGGGTTTAGGCGAGGTTGAAGACGATGATGATCACTTTTTCGAGAGCTCTAATCGGCTCTCTACCGTCGTACCTGTAGATTTGGCATCATCTTCGGACGAGGAAGGTGAGTTTGATGATTGCCGGATCTCATTTTCCTCAAACGCATCTTCCATCTCTCGTGCTGCTCCCGAGCCGGATATGTCGCCGGATTATGATATCTGGATGGCTGCGCCCGGATCTATCACGGAGCGTCGCCGCAGACTTCTTAATGGAATGGGGCTTGAGTCAAAGAAGAGTATGCTCGGAGCTATCTCGATCCAGCGCGTGAGCAAACCTACGGCGGTAGAGTGCGGAGGTTCTCGCGTTACGGAGACGAAGGTGAATGAGCCTGATCAGAATTCTCCGGTGGATCAACGGGTTCACAAATCTCCACCAATGTCGGTTTTGCTTGTACGGTCAAGATCTGATTCCGATATCGAAGCATCTTCTGCTGAGAAAAAGAGGAAAGAGGAAATGTTAGGGAAAACGTTGAAATCGCGGCTCACTAGAACCGCGTCAGTGATTGGAGCGCCGTGTGCGAGAATTTGTCCGTACGTCACCCAAACACAAGCCTTGCCGCCGGACGCACCAAACAGCCAGCCTCAAAGGCAGCAACGCAGTGGCGTGATGCTCTCTTCGGTAGTTTCCAATACTCGATTCAGTGCTTTCTTCCTGATAAAGAATCTCGACACCGGGAAAGAGTTCATCGTGAAGGAGTATGGTGAGAATGGAATGTGGAACCGGCTCAGCGATTTGCAAACCGGTAAACAATTGACGATGGAAGAATTTGAGAAAAGCGTTGGATATTCATCTGTTGTCAAAGACCTTATGCGGCGCGAAAATGCCAATTCCACGATTGATTTTAGGAAATTCAATTCGTATGTGTCAAAGAGCTTGAAAGTTAGTAAGAAGAGAGGAGCTGCTTTGTTAAAGAACATAAAGGACGTTGCTCATTCAATGAGCTCTAAGGCTACAGAGAAAGATAAGGATCCAAATGGTAGTGGTACGAATACTCCGAGAGCAGTGGACCAAAAGCAGGAGAAGACCAGTGACCAAACGAATCAATGGGTGAAGGTGAGACATTCAGGGAAGTCTCACAAAGATCTAAGTGCTTTGCATTTGTGCCAAGAGATTCAAGCTCATCAGGGAGCTATTTGGACTATGAAATTCAGTCCAGACACACATTTATTAGCAAGTGCAGGGGAGGATTGTGCAATTCATGTGTGGGAGGTTCAAGAATGTGAAATCATGTCAATGAATGAAGGGAGCTTGACACCAATTCATCCTTCAATGTCTGCTTCCGCGGATAAACCGCCTGCAGAAGGTGATGATGCAGAAGTGTCACATGAGAAGAAGAAAAAAGGGAAATCTTCATCGACTAGAAAAGGAAATCAGATCCCAGATTATGTACATGCGCCTGAAACTGTCTTCACATTATCAGATAAACCAATATGCTCTTTCACTGGCCATTTGGATGACGTTCTGGACTTATCCTGGTCTCGGTCACAAGTTAGTTTATGTTCCTTTCTTGCCAACATTGTTGCAAGCAGCCATGGATTGCGATTTGATAAACTTAACCATGCCTTCTCATGCAGCTATTGCTTTCATCTTCCAAGGACAAAACCGTGCGGTTATGGGATATCGAAACTCAAAGCTGTCTAAAACTTTTTGCCCACAATGACTATGGTAAGAAAATAAATGTCTTTTAATACTCATAATGTTAGTTTTCATATAGTTTTTGAAGATTTATGCCTTACCCTCTGGTTTTCAGTTACTTGTGTACAATTTAATCCATTGGATGATGATTACTTCATAAGTGGCTCCCTTGATGCCAAGATCCGTATATGGAACATATCAAACCGTCAAGTAGTGGAGTGGAATGATCTAAATGAAATGGTTACCGCGGTTTGTTACACTCCAGATGGTCAGGTGCATAATCTCTTTAATTGTCAAATGCATATAATTGAACTTGACGACTCCGTATTGATATCTATCTATATGATCTTTGGTACGTAGGCTGCATTTGTTGGTTCACATAAAGGGAATTGTCGGCTTTACAGTGCAGAGGGTATATTGGCTAAAGACTTATTCTATTTTGTAACCATGTATAGTTATCAACCTTACACTCTACATATATTTTGTAAAAGAAAAAAAAAATCTCTTTTGATTGATCAGATTGCAAGCTGGATCAAACAAACCATATTGATCTGCAAAAAAAAAGAAAGCTCAAGCTAAAAAGATCACAGCTTTTCAGGTTTTAGTCGTTTTTTTTCTAAGACGTTTCTGTAGTTGGTTTATATTCTTACTGACCTTTGAGTTTGCATTAACAGTTTTCACCTATTAATCCATCAGAAGTGCTAGTAACTTCGGCTGATTCACGCATTCGAATTCTTGACGGTACCGAACTTGTTCAAAAATTCAGAGGTATGTGATTCAAAAATTCATTTGTTTCTTCATCTGATCTCACAAGGTAAATATTTTAAATCTCATATTGATCATAAACCAGGTTTCAAAAATACATGCAGCCAAATGACAGCATCTTACACATTAGATGCTAAACACATTGTCTGCGCAAGCGAAGATTCACAGGTTTACGTGTGGAAACACGAGGAGCCACGACTAGGAATCACCGGTAGAAAAACCATCGCCATGTGTACTTCTTACGAAACCTTCCCTTGCAAAGACGTTTCCGTGGCAATTCCCTGGCATGGCGTTGTAAAAGGTGAACCACCACTCACACAAACCCAATCGAAGAAAAACCCGAAAAAACCCTCAACTACTACTACTAGTACACAAGAAAACGCAACCGGGGGTAAAAAACCCGGCCTCCCACCGTTACCTAAGAAAAACAATGACAACAACACTGATGGCGCAACAGAACAACATCAAGAAGATGATCCCTTGACGCATCCACCGCAAAATGAAACAGAGAACAACACTGGAGAATCATTAAAGACCGAGGATTCGCCTTCTATATCGATCTCATCTCGGATATCTTCTTGGTCTTGGTTTGATAGTAGCGGTAGTAATGGATCGCATTTGGTTCAACCAACGGCTTGGGGAATGGTGATCGTTACAGCCACAATCGGTGGCCAAATCCGGACGTACCAAAATTTTGGATTGCCCCGCAGAGTCGGTCGTCAAGGCTCTCTGTTTTGACACAACAGGCACTGTTCGTGTACATATTTATACAGTGTATATATAGCTCCTACAAAGTTCTTGTATAGTCTACATATATTGAGTTTAATTAGTATACTGAATATTCACATATCAAAAAAAGAAGGAAACGTTATGTAAAAAGATTGAGAGTTTTGACGCAAAAGCCTCTCTATCATGTGGAGAGTTTCCCTTAAAGATTAAAATGTTTTTTCTTTGTTAAAGACTTTTTTTTAGTTTCAGTCAGACTAGAGGATTATAGTCATATCCGTACGAGCTCGTGCCTCGTGATAGTATGGGCTTTGGTGGCTGACCTGACACTCTTAGTTTTTAAAACGAAACCTAAAACAATGTAGAAAACCGTTATAGCTGAGTTTAGAATTAACTGATTCGTTTTTAACATTATTACTGTAAAATTCTATATTATATATTGGTTTCACACAATCAATATTTAGGACATAGAAAGTTACAAAACAGAATGATGTGGTCCAAAAAGGATAAAATGTTATATGTCTCTCGAAGTACAAAAAGACGAAGCATATGGTTTTTTGTCCATATCAGAACACAAATCATTTTTTTTATCCTTTTTCTCAATTTCGAGCTTCTAACAGTACTCTATATATGTATTACTAATTTTCTCCTTTTACTTTGATATTCAAAAATTATTTTGTTCTTCATTACATTCACTTTTGGATAATCACTTTTACCAATTAAGACGGTATTATACTTTGACGAGAACCGAATCTATACCTAAGAAATCAATGTACAAACCAATTTAAACCCATATTTATGATATCGTTTAATAACCCTTATTTTCTCAATTAAACTATTGATTTGAAACTACGTAATTATCGATACAAATATATGAAACCATGACGATTTGATTTTCGTTCCTAAATAGTTTTTTTCCTTTAATTAAGTTTCTACAAATGGAGAGGGGCGCATAGATTCTTGCCTGATATATATCATATTTTAATTAAATAAATTTGAACATGCTTATCATAAGATTTCCTGTAGTTGGTTATCACGTCAGTCTAACACACTACAGGTCTTTGGTTCGAACACGTGAAAGCCAAATTATTATCATTTTAATTTTCTTTGACTTTAGGGTTAATAAGAAAATCAAATATTTCCTTTCCGTAAAGTATATACGTACTCTTATGAGTTCTTTATTTGGTATCTCTATAATTATTAGGGTAGGGATGGTTCCGCGCAATTTATGTTTTCTTTGTCAATTATAGTGTGACGTTTGTTTTGTAATTTTTGTAAAATACTTTTTTTTTTAAATAGAGAAGTCTGTAAAGTTATGTTGGTATTTAAACGAAAAAAATTATGAATTTCTTACAAATATAACATAATTGTCTCCATAAAAAGTAAACTACAATTTTTTATTGAGAAAAAGAAGACATTCTCCACGGAATTCATATCATTTCTATTGGTTTGTTTGGTGTTAGTTTCTGGATTTCATTTAAGCTTCTAAATTAGTTTTTTTTGTTCTCCGGAAGCTTATAATAGCACCAATGGATTTGTTAAAGTAAAATCTTGTTATTGGGGTTGAGGCGAGTAATAATTTTCTTGCATCATTTTTTAAAATATCTATGAACATGGCATGGTTGGTTGTAGAATCTTAACTTACTATGTATGTATATCTAAAAAAATTTGGATTGATGTTTGTGACCAAAAAAATTTGGATCGACGAGTTCTTGCCATCGGAAAGAACGAACAAGGAACACTGTATAGCTCTGATACTAACCTGGCGCAACGTATCAACGGTAACTCAGCTCAAATCTAGAGATTTTGGTTAAATCTTTAGAGACCTGACTACTTGAATCGAAGAATTGAATCAATTCGATGCAAGGCTCTTGTATTGATGACAGAATCGAATCAATGCAAGGCTTTAGAGAAAACTCTAGTTTATTAACTCTCCAAGAACTGTCTAATAACGCTAACTTACAACACCTTATATAGGTCTTAAGAGACGGTTTATAATAACCTAACTCTCTTAAAAAAAGAAATCTAATAAAAAGGAAATCATAATAAGAAAAGGAAATCTAACAAAAAGCTAACATACGAAAATAGTTTCTTGATTCATAACAAGCATGAAGGTGCTCAGGGCATTGGACAATCCAAAAGGCATGACAAGCCATTCAAAAAGTCCCTCTCTAGTTTTAAATGCTGTTTTCCACTCGTCACCCGGACGGATTCGTATCTGATGATAACCACTTCGAAGATCCAGTTTAGAGAAAATTTTCGCAGCTCCAATTTGATCTAATAGATCGTCAAGACGGGGAATGGTAAATCCAAAGCGCACTGTAATCTTATTTATAGCACGACTATCGACACACATTCTCCATGAGCCATCTTTGTTTGGTATAAGCAAAGCTGGAACTGCACACAGACTCAGACTTTCACGCAAATATCCTTTTACCACAAGATCCTCAACTTGCCGCCGAAGTTCTTCATGCTCACTCGGACTCATACGTTAATGAGCTCGATAAGGAAGCATAGCATCCGGAACTAGATCAATACGGTGCTGAATGTCTCGGAGGGGAGGAAGGCCGGGTGGTAACTTGTCGGGGAAAACATCCCAAAACTCATCCAAAAGGCCTTGAAAGTGTTCTGGAATCGATGATAAAGATGCTCCTGTAAACGAGTTTATCAGTATCAAGACATGTCCCTCTTCTCGAAGTGTTTGCTCAAACGCTGTTCTCTGTAAGAGAAGGACTGGTGCGGATGGTGTGTTCTGTTTCTCGGGCAAAGAGGGTTGTAGAATGAAATTGCGATCATTGTAACGAAAGCTATAGGTATTGTGATAGTCATCGTGTTGCCCTCGATGATCAAATAACCAAGGGCGTCCTAAGAGGAGATGACAAGCATCCATAGGAGCAACATCACAATGAATCTGATCTTTATATGAACCACCCACCGAGAAAGAAATCAATGATCGTCGAGTAATGAGTAAGTCGGTTTTCTGATCCAGCCAAGCCAACTTATAAGGGTAAGGATGCAGTTCCGTGGCCAAGTGAAGTTTGTTGACGACTTCCTCGGCAATGACGTTTTAGCTACTTCCCGAGTCGATTATGAACCTGCATACCTTGCCGCCAATGGTACACTTGGACTGAAAAAGATTATGTAACTGAGGGTTGATATCTGCTTCACGCGGAGCGAGACACACGCGACGCATCATCAATGCTGTCCACTATCTGCGGTAAGAACCTCCGTCGTGTCATGTGTGTCTGCAGGGTCCTCATCGTAGATCACTTCGACGTCATTACCAGCAGTGTCAAGGAGGAGACCCCGTCGGTTACGAGTGGGGCAGTTAGATTGCCGGTGCCCTATTTCTCCACAAGAGAAACAGCGAAGTGACTTTGGCCGAGCTTGCCGATTGTCAAGAGCAGGAACAATGGTCACAACAGGTTTAACAGGTGCAGCGTCATCCGATGCGGTCTGAGCTTCAATCAGTCGAGAAGAACGCACATTAGACCATGATGAGAAGGATGATTTGGTCTGAGCTTCAATAGTTAAAGCTTGTTGATGTGCTTCGGACAGTGTCAATGGATTGAAGAGATTGATCGTGTGTTGAATTTGTTGCCGTGCCCTGCTGTAAATCGTGCTACCAATTGACGTTCGGAGTCTTGTATATGAACACGAGTGAGAAGTAAAAAAATTATGTGGAGTAATCAGCCACAGAACGGGTGCCTTGGCGGATGGTATGGAGACGCTGAAACATAAGGTGGTCATAATTGTAAGGCAAGAATGTTTTCTCAAGTTTCGACTTAAGCTTATCCCATGACATGATCTTAGGTTTCCCGAGACGTGTTCGAGTTGTCTTCAATTGTGTCCACCATGCTGCTGCTCGTCCACGAAAGTGCATCGTCAAAACAGGAACACATCGCTCCATTGGAGCTCGTTTGAACTCCAGAATTTCTTCTACCGTGACTATCCACTCGAGTAGTTCTTCCGCCGAAGAATTTCCATGAAACCCTGGGATCTCTGTTTTAAAACCTGTTTCCCATTGAAAATTATTATTAATCCCTTGGTTATCATCACGTACAAGTACACGGTTGTTGTGGAGAGGGGCGAATGGATTATCATCATCTGCTTCTTCGTCTTCATTATCTATGTCCTCGTTATGGTGTTCAACGTTGTCGCGAGCTGGTAGTCGTTGAACAGTAAGAGCTTGGAGGGCGGTGGTGATCGTTGCCATCTGGGCTTGAAGCTCAGCAATGGCGTCGCGAGTGATTTTTGCTTCAGTGCGTAACGGTGCGTCTCGACGAGTTCAGTGCGTAACGTTGCGTCTCGACGAGTGCAGTATAGCTCTGATACCAACCTGGCGCAGCGTATCAACGGTAACTCAGCTCAAATCTAGAGATTTTGGTTAAATCTTTAGAGACCTGATTTCTTGAATCGAAGAATTGAATCAATTCGATGCAAGGCTCTTGTATTGATGACAGAATCCAATCAATGCAAGGCTTTAGAGAAAACTCTAGTTTATTAACTCTCCAAGAACTGTCTAATAAAGCCAACTTACAACACCTTATATAGGTCATAAGAGACGGTTTATAATAACCTAACTCTCTTAAAAAAGGAAATCTAATAAAAAGGAAATCATAATAAGAAAAGGAAATCTTATAAGAAAAGGAAATCTAACAAAAAGCTAACATACGAAAATAGTTTCTTGGTGGTCAAGATATCATGATGCTGCATCAATATGTATTTTCCCGGTTACATCTTTTGAATGGTGTCTTTTTAATTTATTTGGGTGAATTCAACTGTTTTAGAAATTATTTATTACAAAAAACAATAATCATTTGCGTTTACAATGGAAAATTATTCTTGACTAACAATAAAAAAACAATAAATAATTTTATTATAAAACAATTAAACATCCATCTCTTTTTTTTTAAAAAATAAAGGTAATCTGTTGTTCGTTCACACAAGACTACATTTATGATCTTGAAAAGCCCAATAATCTAGAAACCATTCCTGATAAAGAAAATCATTTATTGAAAAGCTCAATTGTCAAACTATTTCGTTTGGGCATGAGCATTGCTGAGTGAGATTCAACAGCGAGGGTATGATCCTTCGTCTTCCTTTGGTTTCTTGTAGTTCTATCAGTTAGTTCTTCAATGGTTAGCTCTGCCTGAGCAATCGGAGATTCAAACTCAAGTGCACGTTAGTATCATTCATCGATGACCTATCATAGATTTTCACCTCCTGATTTCATATTCATAGAATCACATCTATTATCTTTCTCAATGCTTGTTGAAGCTCAGACACAAGGTCAGTGTAAGATGAAAATTGTTACTTTCTTTTCCCATTTTTAGCTATGGTGAATTCAAGTGCTAGTCGAATCATAGTGTGACAGGATCGTACTAATCTCTTTGCTCATTACATTGATTCGTTAACCTATGTGTGATTTGGTTCTTTGTTGCAGGTGGTGGTTTTGACACATGCTAATGAGAACCGCTCTGGAGTTCGATACATGACTGGGGGACTCAAAGTCTATTATGTACCTTGGAAACCTTTTGTTATGCAGACCACATTACCCACAGTTTATGGAACACTTCCCATAGTAAGGACCATTCTCAGGCGCGAGAAAATAATGGTCGTTCACGACCATCAAGCTTTTTCTACACTTTCTCATGAAGCTTTAATGCATGCCCGGACAATGGGCTACAAAGTTGTGTTCACAGATCATTCCTTGTACCGGTTTTCTTATGCCGGGAGCATCCACATGAACAAGGTCTTACAATTCAGCTTAGCAGATATAGACCAGGTGATTTGTGTTTCACACACCAGCAAGGAGAACACGGTTCTAAGGTCTGGATTGTCCCCAGGAAAGGTTTTCATGATACCAATTGCTGTTGATACTGCTATGTTCAAGCCCGCTTCTGCCCGGCCCAGTACTGATGTCATCACTATAATCGTCATAATTAGATTGGTTTATCGGAAAGGTGCAAAGTTGCTTGTTGAATTCATTCCAGAAGAATGCTGTTTATACCCCAATGTGAGTTTAAAACCCCAGCACACTTCACTAACCAATCATTCCGCCATATATCTTTGGTATCCTGATTTAATTTTTACGTGTTGGATTTTGAAAGGTTTGTTTTGTAGTTGGAGGAGATGGACCAAAACATGTCCGGCTATAGGAAATGAGGGAGAAGCATTCTATCCAAGATAGAGTCGAAATGCTGGGTGCAGTTCCGCATTCTCGTGTGCGCTCTGTTTTGGTTACCGGTCCTATATTCCTGAACATGTATGCAGATTGGAGACTGATCTTACAAGTGGTCATTATTGAAATCACAAAACTCTACATTTAGGTTCTTTTACCAGTTACTGTATATTAATCTGCACCCATGAATCGCATGGACTTCTGAATGTTATCTTTACTCCAGTTTTGATCCTCTGACAGTTCTTTAACAGAAGCCTTCTGCATACCTATTGGAGGCGGCTACTTGTGGATTATTAACCGTCAGCACTCGCGTTGGAAGTGTCCCAGAGGCATGTACCATTAACCGTCCTTGCCCTTTTGCTTTGTTCTTATTATTAATTTCTCCTGGATTCTCTCTCTCCCCCACTTTTCTCCCTCCCTCTCTCTCTCCCTCTCTCTCACCCTCTCTCTCCCTCCCCCTCTCTCCCCCCTCTCTCCCTCTCTCTCCCTCCCCCTCTCTCCCCCTCCCTCTCACTTCCTCTCCCTCTCCCTCCCTCTCTCTCTGATGTAAGACGTGGGGTGGGTGAGGTTAGTCTCTCTCTGATGTAAGACGTGGGGTGGGTGAGGTTAGGACGCTGGCTTTCGCGCTCTCTTGTCCGAACAGGAAGGTGGACGGCGGTACAACAAGCTCCGAACGAGTTGGGGCTTGAGGTTGATGCGGAAGCAACAAGCTGGCTATGACGCTCTCTCTTGTTTTCTCAATGTATGTGGTCGGAGGGTGGGTCGATGTTCATCACAGAGACAATCGGAGGTTCTCTGATACTGCAGCAACACTCGCCAATGTGAATCACACACAATGACGACATGCGGTTTCAAGAAAGTTTTCGTTTGACGACGGCGGCCAAGTATTGAAGAAAGTTCTCGTTTTATTGATATCAAAAAGGTTGAAAACTTACAATGCTGCAAGGAAACCTTATAAAGTGGTTCGACAGCTTGACCTAGACTAGGTCGACACAAAAACAACAAGAAAAAGACTCAAAACAACAAGACTTGTAAAAGAAAACAACGAGACGTGCGACAAACGCGAAAAAAGAAATTTAATAAAAATAAATAAAACAACAAAATTAATTCTAAGACTCTACTAGGACTCGATCTTGATGCCTTAGAAACCACAGTGACTTGCCATTGTACCTGCATGAATCATATATATTGAAAATACTTGATGGTGATTCGGACGGTGTGGGCTGGTGCTCGATGTCCATGTGGTCGCAGCTGATCCATCCCGCATGGGTTTCTTTGCGGCTTCTTCTTCTCTTTCGTCCTGAATGACTTGGCTGATGATGTCATTAGCTGCTGTTTGTTGGGCGTCCTTGGAAACCTTTTCGAGCTCAGTTTGCTTGTTGTCGGCCGGCCGGCTTATGTTGGTGCCATCGTAGAATCTAGGGTCGGCCATGACTTGGTTCGTGATGTCCTCAGTTCCAATTCCTGCCAAATCAGTATTCATACCTGGGTTGTCTTGTGGTTGGGTTTCTCTGATGCTTAGACGCGTAAAGTCCTCTAGGATGCCTAGGTCGGGGGCGTTGCGATGTCCTTGGATGCCTTGGTCGGTCGGCATGTCCCATATTGGGTCTTTCAAATCCATTGAGTTTAGGAGGGCTTCTACCCCCTGTTAAATCCTTCTCCGAGTTTCCTGGCTTTAGAACGGGTTATGGACCCTTCCCCAATCTCTGGTATGCGCTCGGGGAGGTGGCTTGGTCGGACGCTCGTACCACAGCTTGGCCGAACGCCTGCCTCTTCTTATTTGATTCTTCTGGCCTTTGAGCGGGTTATCGACCCTTCGACAACCTCCAGTGGGTGTTCGGGGTCGTAACTGGTTCGGTCACCTGCATCACCGCCTGGTCGGTCGACGGCAGCATGCGTCGGTCGGACGCTTACATCGTGGCCTGGTCGGAGGTCCGTATCATTCCCTCACTCTTCAGAAGGTTTTGTCCTCAAAACTGGATCATCTGCATCAAATGGAGATAAATCAGCGACATTAAAAGTGTGTGAAATGTTAAACTCACCCGGGAGCTCCAAGCGGTAGGCGTTGTCGTTGATCTTCTCAAGGACTTGGAATGGGCCGTCTCCTTTTGGGGCTAACTTCAAACTCCTTTGCTGTGGAAATCTTTCGGGTCTCATGTGTAACCAAACCCATTCTCTTGGTTCGAATATTAGCTGATTGCGTCCCTTATCAGCTCTCCGTTTGTAGTCCTCGGTCTTCTTGAGGATGTTGTCTCGGACCTTTTGGTGGAGTTTCTTCACGAACTCCCCTTTGCTAAGACCATCTAAATTAACTTGCTCAACTTGTGGGATTGGCGAAAGATCAAGAGTGGTTAGTGGATTAAAACCATACACAACTTCAAAAGGTGACATTTTCGTCGCCGAATGAGTGACATGGTTGTATGCGCATTCAATAAATTGTAGACACTCTACCCATGTTTTCAAATTTCTACCAAGTGTAACTCTAAGCAAAGTAGATAAGGTACAGTTTACCATTTCATTTTGGCCAAGGGTTTGGGGGTGACACGTTGTGGAGAACATAAGCTTTGTCCCAAGCTTCCTCCATAGTGTTCGCCAAAAGTGGCCTAAGAACTTGGGGTCTCGGTCAGATACAATCGTCCTGGGCCCCCCATGTAGACGCACAACTTCTTTGAAGAATAGGTCAGCAATGTGTGACGCGTTGTTGGCCTTATCACATGGAATGAAGTGTGTCATCTTTGAGAATCGGTCGTCTACGATAAAGATGGAGTCTTTGTGATTGGTCCTTAGCAAACCTAGCACAAAATCCATCGAAATATCCACCCATGGTGCGTTAGGTATAGGTAAGGATATATAAAGACCATGAGGAAGTAACCTGGATTTGGCCTTGTAGCATGTAACATATCGTGCGCAATGTCTCTCTACATCCTTCTTGAGACGCAGCCAATAGAAGTGTTCGGACACTACAGCCAGCGTCTTGTCCACTCCAAAATGGCCCATGAGACCTCCTCCATGTGCTTCCTTCAGCACCAATTCTCGCATGGAGCATTGTGGAATGCACAAGCGTTTCTCTCGGAATAGGAACCCAGTCTGAAGGTAGAACGAACCAAAAGCTCCTTTCCGCATTCCTTATAAGCGTCTCCAAGTTCTAGGTCGTCTCGGTACAGCTCCTTGATGTGTTCAAACCCTAGAACCTTAGCTTCCATGAAAGCTATCAGCGCATGTCTCCTTGACAAGGTATCGGCCACCACATTCTCCTTTCCCTTCTTGTACTTTATTACGTATGGGAAAGTCTCGATGAACTCCAACCATTTAGCGTGTCTCCTCTTGAGTGAAGTCTGCCCTCTCAAATGATTAAGGGTCTCGTGGTCCGTATGGATGAGGAACTCCTTGGACAGCAAGTAATGCTGCCATGTTTCTAAGGCCCGGACCAACGCGTAAAGCTCTTTGTCGTAGGTCGGGTTGTTCAGCGTAAGCCCGCTGAGTTTCTCACTAAAGAATGCCACTGGTCTCTTCTTTTGGTGTAGGAAAGCTCCAATGCCTATTCCTGATGCGTCATACTCTACTTCGAACATCTCTTCGAAGTCGGGTAATGCTAGAACCGGCGCTTCGGTGAGCCGTTCTTTGAGCTGGTCGAACGCGCACTCCTGAGCCTTTCCCCATGAAAAGGGTATGCTTTTCTTGATCACGGCCGTGAGAGGGGCAGCCACCGTGCTGAAGTCTTTGACGAACCTCCGGTAGAAACTTGCTAGCCCATGAAAGCTCCTCATGTGTCCGATAGTGGTTGGGGTTGGCCACTCGCATATCGCCTTGACCTTTCCTCATTTACTTGTAGACCCTGTTCACTCACTACAAAGCCTAAGAAAATGAGCTTGTTAGTACAAAAGGTGCACTTCTTGATGTTGGCATATAAACCTTCCTTCCGAAGTGATTTGAGCACTAGTTCGAGATGTGTGAGGTGTTCCGACAGGCTTTTGCTATAAATGAGTATGTCATCGAAATAGACTTCCATGAATTTGCTAAGGTAAGCACGAATAACCTGGTTCATGAGTCGCATGAATGTACTTGGTGCGTTAGTCAAGCTGAAAGGCATAACCAACCACTTGTACAATCCCTGCTTCGTCTTGAATGCGGTCTTCCACTCATCTCCTTCACACATTTGGACTTGGTGATAACCACTTTTTAGGTCGACCTATGAGAAAATGGTAGAACCACTTAGCTCGTCCAGTATGTCGTCTAGTCGGGGTATAGGATGTCGGTATTTGATGGTGATGTTGTTGATGGCTGGGCAGTCCACACACATCCTCCATGTACTGTCCTTCTTCGGCACTAGGAGGACTGGTACAACACATGGGCTGAGGCTCTCCCGAATGTACCCCTTGTCCATTAAATCACAGAATTGTTTCTCGAGCTCCTTAGACTCTTCCGGGTTCATGCGATAGGTGGGCTTGTTGGGCAAGGCAGAGCCGGAAAGAAGGTCGATCTGATGCTCTATGCCTCGGATTGGCGGTAACCCCGGGAGCATCTCGTCCGGGAACACGTCCTTGAACTTGTTGATCACAGCTCTTACGTTGGCCAGAAGCTCCATTTCGCCTAGACCTGAACTAAAACATTGTTTATAACAATTAGTAGAATGGTGCCCTTGGCACTCACGGTTCTATAAATATCATTAGCAGATAAGTAAAAACTCGTTTTCTTAGACCCATTTTCTTTGTTCATGTGTACCTCTAGATCGTGTAGTTCCGAAAGGCTTAAAGGTACAAGGGTAAACTTACGATCCTTATGCATGAACGAGTATTGGTTGGTTCCACTGTCATGACTTGTGCCCCAGTCGAACTGCCACGGCCTACCCAACAAGAGGTGACCGGCTTGCATTGGGACCACGTCGCAAACGACTTGGTCTTGGTACTTTCCGACACTAAACGGAACGGTGACTTGTTCTGAGATCCTTAGCCCCATGTCTTTGTTGAGCCACCTTAATTAATAAGGTTTCGGATGTTTGGTCTTGGTAAGACCTAGTTTATCTACAAGCAACTTCCTAGCCACGTTAACCATCAGGGTTAACAATCATGCTCAAGACTCTCCTGGTCACGAGCAACTCTCCGGTGTCCGGATACTCAAGGTCTTTCCCTTGCTCGCTTTTGTCATCGTGTAGCTTGTCTTGGGATTCGTAGTTTCTGTCGTTGGTGATGATCATCACCCTCTGGTTCGGACACTCACGAGCCATATGTCCCCTGCCTTGACATTTGAAGCATGTAATATCGTGTGTCTTGGGTGGGTTGGTCGGGTACTTACCTTGCTTGGCCCGATTGGGCTTAGGAAACTCAGCTGTCCTGCCTTTGAACCGGTTGTCTATTTCCACGGCCTTCCTCTTGTCTTGGGGTTTAGAACCGCTTGCTACCCAAGGCTGGCTGACCTTGTTGCGGGTCGTTGCTGCGTTCTTACGCTTAATTTGCTGTTCTACTTGGACAGCAAGGTGTAGCAACTCGTGAAGGCCGCGGTACTGCACCCTCTCTACCTTCCGAGCTATCCTCTTTTGTAGGCCATCGATGAACTGAGCCATGAGGGCTTCTTCCGATTCTTCTTGCTCCAGCGAGTTCATGAGTTTCTCAAACTCCTCGAAATATTTGTCTATGCTTCTGGCTCCCTGTGACAACTTACAAAAACGTTTTTGTAAGTCTATTTGATAATGTTCCGGGACATACCTTAGTCATAGGAGGATTTTCATGTCTCCCTACGTGGTGACTGGTCCGAAGCGCTGCCTCTGCCGCTCGGCCACGTTCCTGTCCCACCATGGGAGTGCATTGTATGTGAGCTGTGCTGTTGCTACGGCCACCCTATTGTGTTCGCTGTACCCATAGCACTCAAAGGTGTTCTCCAGGCGTCTCTCCCAATCCATATAAACTTTCGGATTGGACCTTCCTGCAAAGGTCGGAGGGGTTAGTTTAATCTCGTAATTCTGCTCACGAGTGCCTACCCTTCGATCGGGATCTCTTCCGAGCGGGTCGTGCGTCCTGGGTGCTGGCGGTGTAGTGGGTCGTCCTGATGTTCCGCCTCAGGGTCTGACATCTCCTCGTCCTCGGATAGTGCTCTGTTCGGTTGGGTTCCGGTCGACCGATCCGGTCGCCGAACTCCTGCGTCATGCTAACCATCTGTTGGCTCATGCTCCGCATCTCCTCTCGAAGCGCGGTCATCATTTGAAGCATGTCGTCTTGTGGGACGGCTGCTTCTTCACCCATGTCTCCTCCCATCCCTTTCTCTCTGATGTAAGACGCGGGGTGGGTGAGGTTAGGACGCTGGCTTTCACGCTCTCTCGTCCGAACAGGAAGGTAGGCGGTACAACAAGTTCTGAACGAGTTGGGGCTTGAGGTTGATGCGGGAGCAACAAGCTGGCTATGACGCTCTCTCTTGTTTGCTCAATGTATTTGGTTGGAGGGTGGGTGGATGTGCACCACAGAGACGATGAGAGGTTCTCTGATACTGCAGCACCACTCGTCCATGTGAATCACACAAAAGGACGACGTGCGGTTTCAAGACTTAGGCGGCGGCCAAATATTGAAGAAAGTTCTCATTTTATTGATATCAAAAAGGTTGAAAAATTACAATGCTGCAAGAGAACCTTATAAAGTGGTTCGACAGCTTGAACTAAACTACGTGGACGCAAAAACAACTAAAAGACTCAAAACAACAGGACTTGTAAAAGAAAACAACGAGACGTGCGACAGAGGCGAAAAAGGAAAGTTTAATAAAAATAAATAAAACAACAAAATTAATTCTAAGATTCTACTATGACTCGATCTTGATGCCTTATGAACGATTCTTCATGTTCTGTATCAATGATTCTTCATCAAATCTAAGCAGAATCCCACTATCAGCAGCAATAAAATCTCAACAGAAACTCAAAACCAGCTAAGGACAGCTCAAGAACAATCAAGAACACTCAAGAACATTCAAGCTCAAACCCAGAAAATATGAAGTCATGAATCATGGTTTGGAGTGTTTAGGAACATACCTGGGCCTCATCAAGGTTCTGATTTTTCTAATCATTTTCGCTGAAAAGCTTGGCGAGATCGAGCTAGCGAATTCAGGTTTCTAGAAGAATTTTTGGAGAGTGCAAAAAAAAGAAAGGGAAATCGAGCTAGACGGCGCAAATGAGAGTGTGGGTGAAGTGAGATGAGGCTGACCTCTTATATAACCTAGTTATTAGGTTAAAAAATCTAAACTCAGCGTTTTGGAGGGGAATACCTTGTTGACTCGAGGTAGTGGTCGAGTTGACTCGAGCTTGGACGTCGAGCCAGGGCTTTTCCGGTTTCACTCCTTAGTATCTGGATTACCCTAGCCTCGAATTCCTTTATTGCGACCTGATCAACACAAACACTAGGAAAAAGCTAAAAACACCAAGAAAACTAAAAGTTCTATGTACAAGGATAGACATGGGACTTCCTCCCAAGTGATCTTGTTTTAAGTTTCTGAGCTTGACTTCTCACTCCTTTAAGCTTGGGAGAGTTCAGAGAGATAAACTAATGTCCCCTCTGGTATGAATTAATCGACCAATAGTGCTTTAGCCTCTGTCCGTTTGCTGTGAACTCATTTCCAGCCTTGCTTATTGACTTCAGCTTCCCTGGGAACAACTTGAGTCTTGAGTTAAAAAGGAGCACTTGGTCTCTAGCCTTAAATTCCTTAGGGAGAATCCTCTTGTCATGGAAGGCCTTAGTTCTCTCTTTCTAGATCTTAAAGCTCTCATAAGCTTCTAACCCAATCTCTTCTAGCTCATGCAGGTCCATAGCTCTCTTTTCCTGAGCTGTCTTGATGTCTAGGTTCAGGAGCTTGGTCGTCTAAATAGCTTTGTACTCAATCTTTACTGGCAAATGGCACGATTTCCCATAGAGTAGCTGAAAGGATATTCTTCCTATGGGGTTTTTGATCGCTTTCCTGTAAGCCCAGAGGGGATCATCTAGCTTAACTGACCAATCCCTCTTAGAAACCACTACTACTCTAGCAAGTATGGCTTTGATCTGCTTGTTGGAAATCTCTACTTGGCCACTGGTCTGAGGATGATATGGTGTTGCCACCTTGTGCTTCACTCCATGTTTCTTAAGAAGGTTCTCAAATACCTTGTTAACGAAATGAGAACCACCATCACTTATCACGACCCTTGGCACACCAAATCTGGGAAATATGATGCTTTTGAACATTTTCAAGACAACCCTTGCATCGTTTGTGGGACTGGCAATCGCTTCAACCCATTTTGACACATAATCAACAGCAACCAGAATGTAGCTGTTCCCATAGGATGGTGGGTTGAAAGGTCCCATGAAGTCTATTCCCCAGACATCAAACACTTCCACTTCTACGATAGGTTCTGAGGCATCTCGTTCCTTTTGCTTATATTCCCTATCTTTTGGCAAGAATCACATCTGGAGATAAAGGCTTGTGCGTCCTTAAACATGGTTGGCCACCATAACCCAGCGTGTAGCACCTTATGAACCGTCTTAAATGTTGCAAAATGACCTCCATAGGCAGAACCATGGCAATGCTCTAGCACTCCTCTTATTTCCTCCTCAGCTATGCATCTTCTAAAAAGACCATCTGAACCCTTCTTGTACAGGAATGATTCATCCCAATAATAGTGATTCAAATCTCTAAAGAACTTCTTTCTTTGGTAGGCATCCAGACTCTTGGGAATTTCTCCACATACTTGGTAGTTCACTAGGTCAGCATACCAGGGCAGCTTCTCCTTAAACATCTAGGCAATCATGAGTTGTTCTTCAGGCATTGAATCATCTATTGGAACTGCAGCTTCTATCCTAATTCTTGACAAGAGATCAGCCACTCCATTTTCTACGCCCTTCTTATCCACTATCTCTATGTCAAAATCCTGAAGCAGAAGTATCCATCTGAGAAGTCTTGGCTTTGTCTCCTTCTCGGCGTAGATGTGCCTTAGTGCTGCATGGTTAGTGTAGACAATAACTTTAGAACCGACTAAGTTGCTCCTGAACTTTTCAAATGCAAACACTACTGCCAACAACTCCTTCTCTGTGGTCGCGTATCTCCCTTGTGCATCATCTAGCGTTTTGCTAGCATAGTAGATCACATGCAACTTCTTGTCTATCCTCTGTCCCAGCACAGCTCCCACTGCATAATCTGATGCGTCGGACATAATCTCGAATGGGTAGTTCCAGTTAGGAGGTTGGACAATAGGAGCAAAAATCAGAGCCTCCTTGATGAGCTGGAAGGCGTCTAGACACTCAGAGTCAAAAACGAATTCTATCTCCTTGCAAACCAGCCTTGTGAGTGGTCTAGCTATCTTGGAGAAATCCTTAATGAATCTTCTATAAAAACCAGCATGCCCAAAGAAACTCCTAATATCCTTGACATTTCTTGGAGGCTGCAGCTGCACCATCACCTCAACCTTAACCTTATCAACCTCTATCCCATTTTCAGAAATCTTATGCCCCAAAACAATTCATTCTCTGACCATGAAGTGACACTTCTCCCTGTTCAGAACAAGATTAGTCTCTTCACACCTGGTGAGTACCCTGCATAGATTCAACAAACATGAGGAGAAGGAAGAGCAATACACAGAAAAGTCATCAATGAATACCTTTACCATCTCCTATATTAAATCCAAAAATATAGAGGTCATACACCTCTGAAAAGTAGCATAACGTTCCATAAGGGCAAGTGAATGTAGTTTTTTCTTGATAATTGGGGTGTATAGAGATCTGAAAGAACCTACTATACCCATAAAAAAACAGTAATATGGATGATACGCTAGCCTTTCTAACATTTGATCAATGAATGGCAATGGGAAATGATCTTTCCTAGATGCAGCATTCAGCTTCCTGTAATCTATGCACATCGTATGACCAGTTATCGTTCTAGTAGGAATTAGCTCATCCTTATCATTTTTCACAACTGTTATGCCACCTTTCTTAGGAACACAATGCATAGGAGATATCCAAGTACTATCAGAGATAGGGTAAATCACACCAGCATCTAGCAACTTAAGAACTTCCTTCTTAACTACTTCTTTCACATTAGGATTCAATCTCCTCTGAGGTTCAATGCTAGTGTATGATTCATTTTCTAGATGAATTCTATGAGTGCACAAGCTAGGTGAAATTCCCTTAATGTCATCCAGTGAATACCCTATAGCTCTCCTAAATCTTTTTAACTCAGTCAACAGCAAATGTAATTCAGCAGAACTAAGCTCATCATTCACTATGACTGGATAAGTATAATTGGGTCCTAGAAAGGCGTACCTTAGTCCTGCTGGCAGTGGTTTGAGGTCTACTTTGGGAGCTTTAAGTTCTGACCAGTCATCAGACGCAACGACACTTGGCTCCATCTGCACCTCTAGCTTAGACGTCGAGCTCGCGTGAGGCGAGGCTTGACTCTGGGTAGTGGTCGAGTCTAGAGGTTGAGTCTGTTATGCCGCCATAACCTCCATCTTTGATATGGTTAGCTTCTCAAAGTATTCTGGGCCCTCTACTGCCTTGTATGAATCCAACAGCTTTTCATATTCCAAGGTCTCATCATGGGGATACCCAGCTTCACTACTGTTAGTCAAGGCAATTTGAAGGTGATCTTCTACAGCTAGCTCCTCCAGCAACTCATCAGCCAGCTGATACATTTCCTCTATCCAGAAGATCTGTGCCCCTATCGTTGGCTTTTTCATGGAGTCCTTGATATCAAATTTCATCTTGAGACTCTTTCCCATGTTAAGGTCAATCTTTCCGATCTTTCTGATTGTGCTCCAGCTGTGGCTAGGAAAGGTCTTCCTAGAATTAGAGGGTCTCTGAGCTCCTCATCCATTTCCAGTACCACAAAGTCTGTAGGTACTTCTACATGGCCAATCCTCAGAGGTAAATCTTCAAGTAGACCATGAGATCTTGCTAAGCTTATATTTGTTGAATCCCAGCCTCTTAGCTACAGAAAGTGGCATGAGGCTTACAGATGCTCCAAGGTCACAGAGACAACTACTGAATGCTAATGGACCAAGGGAGCACAGTAGAGTGAAAGAACCGGGATCCCCTAGTTTCTTAGGCATATGGCGCTGCGCTCGTGGCTCAGAACTACCATTCTTTGAACTTCTCTAATTCTTTCCACCACTGCATCTTTTAGGAATTTTTGATATGGGGGTATCAGCATGAATGCGTCTATCTGGGGTATCCTGACTTCAATTTCTTTCATTTGCTTGTCGAATATGGCTTGATACTTCTTCACTAACTCCTTTTTGAATCGTCCTGGGAATGAGAGTGGTGGTTTGTATGGAGGTGGAACAAAGACTTTTGGCTCCGTCTTGGAAACGACTGGTCTTTCAGCAACGGTAGTCTTGACTCCATCAGTACCTCGAGCCAGCTGGTCGCGCCTATCTCCTTGTGCGCAGTTTTTGGCTTGAATTTCATATGAAATCACGTCCTCCCCATCCTGAGCTTCACTGTCCTTAGTGACTAAACAGATGCTAGAACTGTTAGGTAGTTCCTTTCCACTCCTCAAAGTGATGGCGTGTGCATATTCCCTTGGGTTTTGAACAGCTTTTTCAGGTAGTTGTCCTGTAGGCTTTGTAGATGATGTAGAAGCTCCCTTGTTTTCAATGTATTGCATTCTGGAATTTAATCCCTCTATTTTGGCAGTGAGGTCATTGTATTTGTTGTCCATCTTGTTGTTCATTTCGGCAAGCTTCTTGGATAGCTACATAGCGCTAGTTGCTTGACCTTGGATTAGCTGCTGTAGCATACTCTTCATGACTGGCTCTTTGGCGTTAGAAACCTGTGCTTTCTGAGGTGGAAATCCTTGTGGTGCTCCCATATTCTGCTGATATCCACCTTGAAACTGTTGTTTAGGAGCGAATCTCCTATTCTGATTGTAAGGAACAAAAGGTTTGTTCTGTACTTGTTGCTGCTGCTGAGGGTAGACCTGATCATGTGGGTTAGCCACGCTAGTGTTTCTGTAGGATAAATTTGGGTTGTTCTTGTAGTTGATGAAACCGTTGTTGTAGCCTCCCTGGTTCTGAATATAGCTTATCTCTTCCAACTGATCACTCTCCCCATCCTGAACCTTATATTGCTTATCTTCACTGACAAAGTGAATCTACTTCTGCTGAGCGAGAAGGAGCTTATCTAGTTTGTCATTCAGAGCCTTGAGTTCCTTTCTATGTTTATCTTCAGAATCAGCACTTCCTCTGACATGCCGGTCATAATCCTCATTATAATTTCCATAAGACTGAGCAAGATTCTCCACGAGTTCCCAGCCATCATCAACGTCCTTGTTGAGGAAGATGCCATTACTGGCAGTATCAAGAAGCATCCATATACTAGGGAGAACACCTCTATAAAGAGTGCTGAGAAGTGATTCATTGCTGAATCCATGATGAGGACACTGTGAAATGTAGTTCTTGAATCTTTCTCAGGCTTCACAGAAAGTTTCACCGCTCTTCTGGGCAAAGCCTGATATTTCATCGCGGAGTCTGGCTGTGCATTAGTTGGAGAAGAACTTGGCAAGGAAAGTCTTCTTGCAGTCATCCCATAAAGTGATTGTTTCATGAGGTAAGTTTTTCTCCCATTGATGTGCTCTATCACCCAAAGAAAATGAGAAGAGTCTCAGCTTGAAACCATCTTCGCTGACCCCATTTATCTTGGTAAGGCTGCAGAGTCTGTCGAACTCGTCTAAATGATCGAGTCGGTCTTCCATAGGTAATCCATGGAACTTGTTGCTCTGTACCATAGAGATCATCTCACTCTTGATTTCGAAGTTGTTGTTTTGAATGGGAGGAGGTACAATCCCTTGCCTCTGAGTATGAGTGTTGGGGGCGTCACCTGCACAAATATGTCTTGGAACCCTCTGCTGAGGCCCTGGTGCAACATGGACCCCTTCATTCTGTGGGTTTTCCATTCCCACTGGATCCGATTGATCGGTTCTAATTATGTCTCTTTGATCGCGTGGTAGACGGTTAATGTTGTCTCTATAGCGAATGAGATTCTGGTTTCCTTTCGATCTGGTTTGCATGCAAGTGGAATCAGCTTGACTCTAGGTGAGTGATCGCGCTAGCAGATAGAGTCAAGGCATACCTGAAACGATCACATACAAGAAGAAAAGACAGTTAGTAACCAACGTTTTTGAAAAGGACTTGATCTTAAAAGATCTGAAATCCTAAATGTAGCAAAAGGTCACCCAATTGGCAACGGCGCCAAATTGATAATAGGTTTTTTCGTGGTTTACTAATCAATTACCCCATGCAATATCATCGTCATTGCAGTACAATATGTTATCAATCCAAATGGGTGAGATGCTAGCAATCAAGATGTGGTCAGAGCTAATTAAGTCAAGCCAATCAGTTTAGTTTTAGAATCTAATAACCTAAGTGATAGAAATAAAAATCAATATGAAACTAAAGACCAGGAGCTATCAAATGCATAAACACCTAATGAAACTACTGGAATGAGATTAAACAAGGTTTGAAGTAAAATAGCAGAAATTAAACAAGCAAGCAGAAGCGATAAATAAACTCAGAGAATGAAAGCTCCTAAGGATGGGGTAATCGACCAATGACTCTCCTTAATCAACCCTAGGTGTTTACAAAACTCAATCAGAGCTAATCCCTAGACAATAGACATCAAAACCAGACGAATACACTTCCGTGACAGACGCCCTCATGCCAAGCTACTTCCTAACATAATCCCTTAGCAAAACATAACAGAGCAGGCACTAAGAATGTGCAAATCTCTTGAATTAGTTGGTTCAGACACTTCAGCAACACCTCCCGATGTGGAAATACCTAAGATCATGTTTCAATTGATCAGAGAGAAACAAGCCTTAAAAACACTAATCAAGAAGGGATCTATAAGAATCTAAGCTTAAAAACCTAAAGAGATTAAGTTTCCTCACCGATCTATCACATCCTCAAGAACCTAATGACTCCTCACTAATCATCATTATGAACATAAATCCGAAATCAATAAAAAAGCGCATGAACAGACATATCAAGATGAGAAGAACATATATGATCGAATAACTAAATCCAAAAACTCAATAGATCAAAAGAAAACTACAAAGTTGCTAAAAGGTCTTTGAAACTAGAAAAAACCCTAATAAAATTGTCACACCTTGGATAATTGAGTATTTATAGGATTAGATAAAAACCCTAGAAAGAAAAATAGAAAATTGTAAAACAGGTCCGTCTGGCTCGAGGTGGTGATCGAGCTGCTTGATCGAGCTGGGTTTGAGGCGACTCCTTTGATTCTAGCTCCGGGTAGTGGTCGAGTCAAGTGGTCTCGTCAGGTATGACTTCCTCTTCTTTCTTCTCTTCTTGACTCCCTTCTTCGTCTGGTTCTAGCGATTGAGTCCTTGTCTAGAATAGTTCACAAAACATCCAAGAAACACCTAATAACATCTCCAAATGCAAGGATCTATGCAATGCTAATGCAAACAGTACTAAGTATGCAAAATGGATGAAAGGAACTAAAAATAGTATGAACAAGGGATGAAACAATGCTAAAATTGGGACAACTGAATGCTTAAATCATGCAAATTATAGACATATCAGGGTCTCTTGTTGGGTCTTTCAAATCCATTGAGTTTAGGAGGGCTTCCGCCGCCCTGTTAAATCCTTCTCTAAGCCTCCTTGCTTTACGTGTTATGGACCCTTCCCCAACCTCCGGTATACGCTCGAAGAGGTGGCTTGGTCGGACGCTCGTACCACGGCCTGGCCGAACATTTGTCTTATCTTCTTTGATCCTTCTGCCCTTCCAACGGGTTATCGACCCTTCGACAACCTCCAGTGGGTGTTCGGGGTCGTAACTGGTTCAGTCACCTGCATCACCGCCTGGTCGCTCGACAGCAGCATGCGTCGGTCAGACGCTTTCTTTGTGGCCTGGTTGGATGAACACCTTCTGCTTCCCAACTCTTTCCTATCCGGACATGGCTTCCGGAAGATCTCTTTAAGCTGTTGGAACCCCCCCATCTTCCCCGATGGAACGCCTCTCCTCCAACCCTGTTTTACCCTGTTTTGGCTCAGACTTGTCTATCACCCATGCAGCTCAAACCCAGAACCCGTAAACTCTGTCAAGCATAAGACGACAACCTCTCTCTCTCATTCTAAAGCCTCGACTCCGACTGTCTCTAGCTGTGTGCTAAGTTTCTCGCTACATAATTGTGTCCCTACCCAACATGTCACACTCAAGAGCAAGCTCATCGCAGCAACCTCAGCCCGATAAGGGGAGACATGTTGGGCCATCATCAAGCCCGATAAGTCCACAATGTAAAATTCCAGTTCCACTATCCGAAGAAGACCCGACATCGAAGCCGAAGCAAGGATCAAACAAGAATTAAGATGAACGTGGTAGCTTGGAATTGTCAGGGAGCGGGAGCGGACCTGACAAAAGAACATCTCGAAGAACTTCACCGTTGGTTTTCACCTAGTTTTTTATTTTTATCGGAAACAAAAGACAGACGCTTTTTTCTATGATCATGTTTTTACCGTGGAACCGAGAGGTAGAAGCGGGGGCTTGGCAGTTTTTTATATGGACGATCCAAACATCATTATTAATTACTATGATGATCGAATGATTGATGTAGAGACTACACTTGAAGGGAAAAAAATCCTTATGACCTTCGTTTATGGTGATCCGGTGGTGGAACACCGAGAGTATGTTTGAGAACGTCTAACTAGGATGAGCCTAAATTGAGTAGACGCATGGCTCATGATTGAAGATTTTAATGAAATCACCGGAAACAATGAAAGGAGGGGAGGACGCAGGAGAGCGGAGGCGACGTTCCTCCCTTTCCGTAATATGCTAGAAAAATGTGGTATGATCGATTTCCCATTTAAGGGGAACTCTCTCTCCTGGGTGGGAAGGAGACGTTCTGGAAAGGTCAAATGCCGTATAGACAGAGCGGTAGGTAATGAAGAATGGCATTTTTTTTTCCCACACATCAGTGGAGTATTTAAAGTTATGGGGCTCGGACCATCGGCCAATGCTGGCAAGAGTTCACTCGTCCCCCTCTATCCGTAAAAAAAGCTTTCAGTCTGACAAACGTTGGATTGGAAAAACGGGTTTCAAAGAGCTGTGTCCATGGGATGAGACAACTTGGATGGAGTTCCCTGTAGTAACTTCCACCAAAAAGTGATCTCTTGCCGTAATAGGATCTCATCCTAGAAGAGACCGTTCCCCAGCAATACGGAGATACAAATAGAGGAACTTAAACAACAAATAGACATTGTGCAATCAGATGACAACTCCACCTTAAAGGAGTACGAAGAGCTGCGGAGGAAACTATGCGCGGCCTTCCGAGAGGAAGAGATTTTTTTGGAGGCAAAAGAGTAGAGCCCTCTGGCATCGTGAAGGAGACAAAAACACAAAATGTTTCCATGCCACAACAAAATTAAGAAGAGCCAGGAACCGGATTATTAGTCTTAAAGACAAAAACGGGAATTGGGCCGAGAATGCGTCTGGAATCGAAAAAGTCGCGACAAATTACTTCAAAGATATATTCACTACCTCGAATCCCCCTGATTGCACAGAAGCACTCCGGTTTATTACCAAGAAAGTTCCGAATCATGTCAACCTCTCCCTTCTAGCTTATCCCTCTACAGTGGAGATTAGGGAGGCCCTTTTTGATATCAACCCTGACAAAGCCCCGGGTCCCGACGGTATGACCAGCAGATTTTACCGAAGATTCTGGCATGTTATGGGACGTGACATAACCAAGCTTGTTCAGGATTTCTACGATACAGGAAGGTTTGACCCGAGACTCAACCAGACAAATATCTGTCTCATACCAAAAAAAATGAGAGACCAAGGATGATTACAGAATTTCGTCCAATCAGCCTCTGTAATGTGAGTTACAAGATCATCTCAAAGCTGTTATGCAAGAGATTAAAAAAGGCACTACCAGGATTAATCTCGGAAACACAATTGGCCTTCATGGCTAGACGTTTGATCACCGACAACATTCTACTAGCGCTAAAGAATTTTCACGCATTACGAACAAAGTAGCTGTAGATCAGAGTATATGGCGATCAAGACATATATGAGCAAGGCGTATGATCGGGTGGAATGGGTTTTTATCCAAGCATTGATGCTAAAACTTGGTTTCGCAGAGAAATGGGTGGAAATATTGATGTTCTGTATTTCCTCTGTCTCCTACCAAGTGCTCATTAACAAGGAGGCAAAAGGAAGGATCAAACCCTCGAGAGGGCTTCAACAAGGGGACCCCCTATCACCTTTTTTATTTAATTTATGCACTGAGGCTCTTATTTCCCTCCTTAATGGGGCGGAGAGGGAAAGGAGGATTACGGGGATGATATCCTCGATATCCCATCTTTTCTTCGCGGATGATAAACTTTTCTGTGATAACTTGATCATGAAAGCAGTCTCTTAGAGATCCTAAAGGGAGTTTTTAATCCCAGAAATCCTTACACACATTCTTTTGTTGAATCAAACAAACTAAATGATTGGACACAAATAGGAAAAAGCATTAGGGAATCCTAAGTGCATTAGGACATTCATATCTTAGTTGGTTCTCATTCTTTTGAGAAGATACTAAAATCTAGAAGCTAAAAGACCAAGAGTGAGAACTTGATCATGAAAGGAGTCTCTTTGAGATCCTAAATGGAGTTTTAAGTCCCAAAATCCTTACACCCATACTTTTGTTGAATCAAACAAACTAAATATGTGAACACAACTAGGCAAAAGGATTAGGGAATACTAAATGCATTCGGACATTTATATCTTAGTTGGTTCTCATACTTTTGAGAAGATACTAAAATCTAGAAACTAAAAGACCAAGAGTGAGAACTTGATCATGAAAGGACTCTCTTAGAGCTCCTAAAGGGAGTTTTCACTCCTAAAATCCTTACACACAGACATTTGTTGAATCAAACAAACCAAATATGTTAACATAACTAGGCTAAAGGATTAGGGAATCCTAAATGCATTAGGACATTCATATCTTAGTTGGTTCTCATTCTTTTGAGAAGATACTAAAATCGAGAAACTAAAAGACCAAGAGTGAGAACTTGATCATGAAAGGAGTAACTTAGAGATCCTAAAGGGAGTTGTAAATCACAAAATCTTGACACAAATACTATTAATGAATAAAACAAACTAAATATGTGAACACAACTAGGAAAAAGGATTAGGGAATCCTAAATGCATTAGGACAGTCATAGCTTACTTGGTTCTCATTCTTTTGAGAAGATACTAAAATCTAGAAGCTAAAAGACCAAGAGTGAGAACTTGATCATGAAAGGAGTCTCTTAGAGATCCTAAAAAGGAGTTTTAAATCCTAAAATCCTTACACACATACTTTTGTTGATCAAACAAACTAAATATGTGAACACAACTAAGGGGAGTTTTAAATCACTAAATCCTTACACACATACTTTTGTTAAATAAAACAAACTAAATGTATGGACACAAATAGGAAAAAGGATTAGGGAATCCTAAATGCATTAGGACATTCATATCTTAGTTGGTTCTCATTCTTTTGAGATGATACTAATATCTTGAATCTAAAAGACCAAGAGTGAGAACTTGATCATGAACGGAGTTTCTTAGAGATCCTAAATGGAGTTTTCAATCCCAAAATCCTTACACATATATACTTTTGTTGAATCAAACAAACTAAATGTATGGACACAAATAGGAAAAATGATTAGGAAATCCTAAATGCATTAGGACATTCATATCTTAGTTGGTTCTCATTCTTTTGAGAAGACACTAAAATCTAGTAACTAAAAGACCAAGAGTGAGAACTTAATCATGAACGGAGTTTCTTTGAGATCCTAAAGGGAGCTTTCAATCCCAAAATCTTTACACATATACTTTGGTTTAATCAAACAAACTAAATGTATGGATACAATTAGGAAAAAGGATTAGGGAATCCTAAATGCATTAGGACATTCATATCATAGTTGGTTCTCATTCTGTTGAGAAGATACTAAAATCTAGAAGCTAAAAGACCAAGAGTGAGAACTTGATCATGAAAGGAGTCTCTTAGAGATCCT